>CM067085.1:66583716-67832774 GCA_034008185.1 Gorsachius magnificus
TGATCTATGGTTCATCTTTTTATCTCCAGCTGAGCCAGGCAAACATGATGCTGTCATTAGGAACTGATCCTTCCTCTCCCGTTGCAAGCGGCTGGTGCTTTATCCCGTTCATGGTCTCTGCGGTGCCACACTCACCATTTGGAGGCAGATTTTGCATGTGGGAAGGACGTCCTGGAGGCAAACCCAAGGGGCCTGGCTTCTGCAGCCTCCTTAGGTGTGGGCGCATCGCTGCTGCCTGCTGTTGTGCAAATAAGCAGCCAGCTTTGGTTTCTGGGCTGGGAACATTTCATGGGGCCACTGAGTTCACTGGAGAAAAATAACCTTTGGCTGGGAATTACAGCTGCAGCTGGGAGCGGCAGAGCTGTTTGCTCCAGGGAGGTAAACCCAGGTAGCAGAGCACGGAAAGCTCCCTGGGGCTGCCCTCCCAGCTTCATGCTGGGTGACGGTCTCCACGTCGCTTTTCTTCCTTATCTTTCATCTGAAAACACCAAACAACTCCAAAGCCAAAGCAAATTTTTTGCTGCATCCTTGCTGGATAAAGCCTTTTTCGTGGCCATAAATCCCTGGAAATCGCTCTGAATGCAGTCTTATGCCATGGTGGTGACCGGCGGTCCTATCCATGCCTCTGGTGCTTTGGTATGTAGGTGCAAGTAAGGCAGTCCCTGCTCTGGCTAAAGAGAAAGACAGCAGGCGAGAAAGGAAACTGAGGCACAGAGCTGAAAAGGGGGTCTTAGCTCAGATCAAAGCTTTAATCTTGCTTTTCCCAGGGAAAGAAAAAAACCCAGATCTCGGCATCTGTAACATCCTGGGGCAAGGACTTCCATGTCTTAACCCTGTGTTGTGTGGAGACCCACCTGCTTGTGTGTGCTGGCTTTGTTTGAAAGAGAGGGGGGAAAACCCATCTCTTTTCTTGATTAAACCTCAAAATGCACTTTTGGGTGGGCCAGATTCGGACACTCAATAAATAGCTGTAGATTCCCGTGTTCAGGGCAGCAGTCTCCAAGGGTGAGAAATACAGAGATGGGTTTTCTCTGCAGGGAACTGAGTGATGAACTTACTGGTGGATCCTGTCGGCTGTTGTTCTCCTGACATGGTGCATTTCTCTGGCATAACGCTGAATTTCCCAGCAGCTCTGGGCTGCATATGTTTTCATAGAACATCATTAAAAACACGGCTTCAGTTCTGAAAATCACATTTTCTCTAAATCAGAGCCGTCTGCTGGGAGAATTAATTCCTCCGACTTAAGTCACTCCCCTGGAAGTGTTCCTGTTGTCTTCGATTTCATGGCTCAGATGATTACGCTTTTATAACACCCAAGAATAACAAGATTAGGGAATTTGTGGCAATGAAGGCAAAGAGGAGGAACTGGCTAAGAAAAAGGGAAGAGAAATTGAATTTTCCTGTTAAAAGAAAAGGAAATGCTTATTCCACAGAAACAGTTTTGCTTTCAGGAAATAACAGTGGGGAAAGTTCCCTGCTTGAACCAAAGTCTCTTATTAAACCTATCAGGTTTGTTGTTGCATTCAAAAAGCTTTGTGATCCTTAGATATGCTATTTAAAGCTAATTTGGGAAGTATTAAATCCAGTCTTGTGAATTATAAATTAGTGGAAAAATGAGAGTAAACTGGCGGGAACTGAGGTCAAATGCACTGCTGGTGTAACTGCAGCAATACCGCAGCGGAGATACAGCCATCTCCTGCCTCTCTTTTCTGGCCAGATCTTCCCAGAGGGTTACGCATCCTCATGGGGAATAGATGGGGGGGTCCCAGGGGCATGAGGGAAAACTTCCTATCTAGAATATGAGTGGACCTACTGGGAAAAATCGATTCAGAGGGTTTGGTCCATGTTTGAAAATGAAGTTTTTAAAGGCAGAAGCACCCAGAGATGGCAGTTACTATCCACCCATCAGCGAGGCACTGGGCATCCCTCTGCCCCTGTGCAACTGGGAGGGAAATCCAAGCAAGCAGCTCATCATTTAAGGGCAGAAATCACGAGGACGGAACCAGTCTCTTTGCAGTGGTGTCCAGCGACAGGACAAGGGGCAAGGTCAAACTGAAAAAGAGGTTTCAGTTGAACATGAGGAGGAATTCTTTACTCTGAGGGTGACGGAGCACTGGAACAGGCTGCCCAGGGGGGTTGTGGAGTCTCCTTCTCTGGAGATATTCAAAGTCCGCCTGGATGAAGTCCTGTGTAACGTGCTCTAGGAGAACCTGCTTTAGCAGGAGGGTTGGACTAGATGATCTCATGAGGTCCCTTCCAACCCTTGCTATTCTGTGATTCTGTGATTTTCCCTGATGATTTAGACAAGCTGAGAGTAAGCCCATGGGCTCCTCGCCGGGCATGGCTCGTGGAGGGGCACTCCAGGATGCAGGGGAGGTGGGGAGCTGCGGGACCATGCTGAAACTGAGGATACCGAGAGTTTGCCAACCGGGGACGAAGGTATTTTGAAATGGGGATGATTGCCATGTGAGCGTGCCCGGCACACGGATGCGTGCGTGTCTGTGTGTACCCCATGCTCCTGCTGTCACAACTCAAAGGAGCAGCAAGCTGACTTCCCTCTGCAATGCCAAGGATGGGAAGAAAACACCTCCCTGGGAGGGACAACCGCTAAAGGGAAAGGCTCTTCTTTCATGACACCGGGAGCACTTTAGCAGGGCTAACGCTCGCAACATCATTAGGCTTAATGTTTCTGTTATTTGTGCTGTCAATTCTCTTAATGGCGCTCCAGCAGCATGGAGTGGAGTGAGTCATAAAAGTAATTATTAACTAGGCTGTGGCACTGAAAAGGCATTCGAAGTTCAATTCAGTGCCAGCCCTGGTCGATGTGAATGGTGTGCATTCGTTAATGAGCAGGTGCAAAGCGTGTTTGCCGAGGAGAGAAAAGGAGAAAGCCCATTTGGTGTGAAATATTTTGCCTTATTATCTTCACAGGGAAATACATAGCAGCAGGGGGAGGGAGATAGCAGCATACATCTTGCTCCCTGTGTTTTTAAGAGCGCTGAAAACACGAGCACTCTGGTTTTTACTACATCAGCACCTGGACTGATGTAGGGACCCAGAGGTGACAGGAGCTGTATGGATGAGGGGCAAGAAGCTGTGGCTGCTGCCAAGACCTGGGAGTCTGAGTAGAAATAAACAGGCAAAAGGGTGGAAGAAAGGAGTGAACATTCCCATTTTGGAGGTAGGGAAGTGGATGTACCGGGAGATGAAATGATGTGACTGAGGTCACATAAGGATTCGGTGGCAGAGGAGAAAATACTGCTTAGATTCACCATGTCTTCTTGTTGTGACTTACCCACCAGAACTCCCTTTTACTGAGATGTGTTTTCTGCGGACGGCACGCAGTCACCCTTCCAGCCAGAGTTTTAGCTGTGGTGACAAGGGTACATCAACCCCCTCCCGGGCATCTGTCCTTCCTCTGCCTGAGGTTCAGTACCCACGGGAGGCTCCACCCAGGGCCAGAGCTGGCGGAGTAACACTGAGCTGGCGGCTGCTGGAAGTTCCTATCAAAGGCAGGAAAGCAAGTCCCAGCGAGGAGCAGGTACTGGCTGTATCTGTGCAATCACTGATGATGATGTTCCCAGGCAGGACAGATCGCGCTCTGCTATAAGGTTGTATTTACTTCGTAAGATTATCGTTTAGCTCCCACTGGGTAGCTCTGCTGAGCTGATGATTGTTCATCAGGCAAATGGCAGAGCAAAAGCTCACGTAGCATTGATAAAGTCCAGCCTGCCAGGGTGGGCTTGTGCAGGGCTTTTGTATTTTGTTGTTTTCCTAGTTATGTGGGAAGGGTTTTGTTTTAATCAGAGACCAGGAGTGATAAAGCTCATTTCTGAAGGTAGGAAGATGATATCAGGTGAGAGTGGCAGCAGCCACCTGGGATAGCAATTACAGCCCCCGCAGGTGTGGCACGGGTCTGGACAGGTGAGAGGATCCAAGGTAACTGGTTTGCATTTTGTGAGCATGGATCTGTATTAATAAAAGCAAAGAGCCAGTCTGAGGAGGTGACAGACTGCCTAGAGTGAAAAAAGCAGTGATCCATCTTCTTTCATGATCTGCGAAGCAAAACTGAAGGTGACAGTGATGGGATAGCTCATCTGTATCAAGACGCAAGCAATTGCCTGATGGAAAGACTTCATCCCCACGACCAGAGGTGTGTGGTGACTAGCTCATATGTCCCATGGGAGCAGAGCTGTGGCAGACAGAACGTGGCTAGGGTTGGACAGTCTTCCCCTGGGCCTCAGTGAGGCTGTACATCCCACCATGGGGCTCTTGAGCATCCCCTGCACCCAGGGAGGACCTGAGAGCCCCGTTGCTCCTCCCGACCCAGGACTGACACTTGTCTGCCCCTGCACTGCAGCAGCTCAGCTCATCAAACCCACATTAAACTCATGCTGCATGGAAGACCAAGTTTTTTTTCCTGGGACTGGCCAGTTTAGTTGGCTCAGAAAGGGGTCTGTCAAATACCCTAAGCAGAGCAAGGGAGGAGCTGGGTAGGGGCAGAGGGTTGGAGGAGCAGAGGGGTGGGATCTCTCTTTCAGAAGCAATGACCAGCAATAGGAAGAATATAAAAAATAAAAGTGTGTTTTTCTCCCCAAATAAATCAATGCTGACTTGGCAAGAAAGGTTTCAGAATGCAATAAAAATTTAAGTTGCAAAGGGTATTCAGGGGAAAAAACTGTTATAGTTATTGCTGAGGGAAGAGCCCCCAGCAGTGCTGTCTAACCTGGGCTGCACTTGCATACCCACAGTGTGACAAGGAGAGCAAGGAAACAGCCTTTGATTTTTCATTTGAGGTGTTGTCTGCACAAATATTGCCACACAGGCGGGTGTGTGGTGATTCCAGCTCACCTTCACAAATCTCTGATGCCACTGTGGTGGGGCAAGGGAGCCTTGGGCGATGGGAATTCACCAAAAGGAAGGACTGAAGGGCGCGTTTTTCACATGAATGAGCCACAGATAACCTCAGCTTGTTTGGCTCTCAGGTTCATTTGTGGCTGGCCATATAACTCTGACGGTTTTGGGGAAACCAGCGTGCAAGAACTGGGGTCTGGGCCTCGTGGTGTGAACATACCAGGAGGTCCATAATTTTTTCTAGCTCATTTTCATGAGGTTTGAAGCAAGTAGCCTTCCTTCTGTTTTCCCCATCTCCCAGCTACTTTGGCCAATGATGGAGAGGTAACAGATTTTGTTCGATACTGAGAAAATGCCCCAAGAGCTCTATGCTGGGTTAGAAAATGGTGCTGTTTAACTCTGTGGTTCCTAAGGCTGGCTTGCAAGGTCAGGAAAGAACGGCAGGGGGGTGGTTTTCACTGCTTGACCAGGAAAATGAGAAGGCCCCATGCTGCCCGTCTGCTGGGCAGAATCCGGCTCTGCCGGGCTTGCCGGCAGCCTGGGGTCAGCATGTGCTCCCAGCCGCTGAGCTCCACTTGGCAGCTCTCATTTGTGTGCAATCTTCCACCATTAAACAAAGCCATGCAAAACCCTCTAATAGCCTTCAATCATTTCCCAGTTAATTCCCCTGGTTCCAGAGCCTTGTTTAAGCCTTATGGGCTAAAATCTATTTCCACAAAGACATTTTTCTGGTCTGGAAGGTGGAAATCAGGAGGAAGCAGTGAGAAAAAGAACGGTCTTGGGAGTATACTGCCCACTTTGCGTGCCTTACGAAGTGGGGTGGGTAAATCACCATTAATGTCTGTAGAGCTCTGTCTCTTTGGGGGATGCAGCTGTAATTTACTGTCTGTGCAGCTCTGAGCTTCAACTTGTCTCTTTATTTGTAGGGATAGGGTAACCTGAACCTGATTCTGTCCCTGCCACACCTGGCCCCAGCTTGGTTTCTTGATGCTTTGAGGCTTCCCTACTTGCGGCACCATGGGGATGGTCCACTGCTTCCCTTGCTCCTTTCTCCAGCCTGGCTGATGGTGGCTCAGATCTTCAGCAAGGTGCATGTGAGCTACCTCTTGGCTTCTGGACTGGAGTCTGCCCAGGATGAGGTAGATGTGGCATGTGACACTGAGTGGGCATCATGTCAAATGGCTTAAGTTCTCCAGGTTTTTGATGCTATCATATGCAGTGGTCCGCCAGAGCGCAATTTTCTGACGACTTGATGACTTTATGCCTAGGCAGCCCGAGTTGATGAGCTCTTGGTGGTAGTGGCATAATATTGCCTATAGCACAAGCACCATCACTAATAACTAGATCCCTTTTGGTGGTTACAGACCTTTGAGTTTCAAGGAGGATATGTGTTTGAGAAGAGAGACCAGTATGGGAATGTTGCCCTGCCTATCTCCTGAACTGCTTTAAGGCTGGGTCACCTGGTCATCACCTACTGGGAAAAAAACAGTAAGACATTTAGGTCTTAAAAAAAAAAAATAAAAAAAAATTCAGAGGCTGACTTTAGAATAACAACGTTTAGCATATTCCTGAGTAGGAAAAAGATACAGGCTGTATCTTCAGTCTGCTATTTTCAGAGGCTTTTTCTCCCAGCTCCCCATATATTTTTTTCTGCTGGGCTCTTGTAGTTTCTTCTGCATCTTTCCTGCCCTTGCCTTTCCTCCTGTGTCCAATACCCTAGAGCAATGAAACTCTTGCAGAAAAAATGTAGTGGAAACCAAGGACTTTTACCAAATATGTTAGCATCAAGGAGTCAACATATTCTAATTGGACCTGCTTTGGTGACAAGTTCTAGACAAGCTCTGAGCAAGGCTTCACATTTCAGCTTCACAGTTTATTGGGACTGCAGCGATAACTGTGCTTCTCAGTGGAAATAACTCTGTGCAGGCTCCTCAGATTGCTTCCATTCAGACTGACACCTCCAGCTGCCTCCAAAAGCCAAGTTCTGCAGCAGCAAAAAAAAAGCTTTATAGTCTTGGCTTTAATTGACTCCCTACAGCAAGAGCCACTTTGGCTGTAACGGGCAAGTGGCTTTCAGATATGCTATTTATCAGCTCCCTAAATGTAATCAGAGTCTGTTTGCTCCAATTAGGCAGTAAGCAGTACAGGATAGTAACACACAGCCTGCCCACAGCAGCACGCAGGACAAGGAGATGCAAATGCTGAAAAACTGTGACCTTCCCATCTAGGATACAACGTCATCCTCCCTTCGGTTCCTGTGATTAAGGTGAAAGTCCCAGACACCTCAAAAAACACTTCAGTGGCTACCAAAGGCTGAGCTTATAACTCTGTTGCATGCCATGTAGGCAAGCCTGCCATCTCTTCCAACCTGCAATGGGGTTTATGGCACTAAGACACTGTAATGTACCTGCCCTTTCCGCTCTGAAGGGCAGGTTGGTGCTTTCCTGCCAAGAGCATGACTCCTGCCCTTTCTGACTCCTGAGAACTTATCTGGGGGGCAGCCTGGGAGCTGGGGAGGACTTTCTCCTCATCAGCCAAGACTGCAGGGGACACGTGAGAGATGTTGGAAAGGTCTCATTGGCACATGGATGCTCCCTGTTGTGGTTTTGTGATGCTCTGCTAACGATGCTCATGAAGGGACCAGCAAAACAGCTATTTCCCTGTTTTCTGCGTGCTCTCATCCGCACAGAAATGGATGAGGAGCAGAGGAAGGGATGTGTAATGCTCTGTGAATTGGGGTAGTCATCTAGATTTAATCCCATGCTCCTTAATTTTGTTGCTCAGGAGCTCTTTACTGGTCTCAGTCTGGATCCTGCCTCTTTCCCAGAGCACAGTCCGTATTATCTCAGGCCAAAGTAATAGGGCCAAATTGCATCCCCTTATGCTAGGAGAAGTCCAGAGTAAACTCCCTAGTGATTTCAACAGGAGCTAAAGAACTGAATCTGGATCAGAAAGCAGTGATTTCATGCCAAACTTGCCCTAAACCACCTGCTCTATGGCACTACTGGGGGTTGTTCCCTTTCTCCAGCCCAAAACTGTTTCCTTTCCCAGTGATGAGACTTAAATGTCCTGCATTAAAGGAATAGCATTTTTAATGCGAAATAAGGGGTAAATCAGTTGCTTTGGGACAGGCTGTTCACAGACTTGGGTGAAGACTGGGCACAAAATTGATGCTTCAGGGTCTTTTAGGATTTTCAACTGTGGTTTAATATTAACACGGATTTATGAAAATGGTCAATGCTCCTGGTAAGACCTTTGGGCTGTAGCATAACTTCAGTGTGTCTCCTTTACACGGCATGTTTCCAGAGACGCTAAGGGCAATCTTGCTCTGCATGGGCCCAGCTGTGCGATCCCTGCTGACATGACCAGGAGGGAGCTCATCTGCTCACAGCAGTAATTTCACCTTAATTACAGAAGCTCTGCTCTGAGCTGGAAGACTGCCTGGGTGTTCCTTGGGGGCTCTGGGGGCTGCTAGGCCAACGGTAGGGAAAGCCGCTTGGCCAATGCATGTGATGGGAGGGACCCCAAGACGCATGTGAGGTCTGGGTGATGCTAAATTCACCTGCCAGTGTTCCATGCTGGTGGATGGTGAGGCTGCTGCTGGGTGGCTGGTGAGACAGTGCTGGCCCAGGTTGGACAGATGGGAGATACAGAGAACAGATGGGACGTGCTTCTGCTGGGGAAGAATGATGACTTTAGATGCTCTGGTGAAATCCATCTCTGTTTTCCATCATTGTTAAGAAACCAGGGCTACATGAGACTATTTATGGGCCAACTTCTTCCCTCTGCCAGAGGAGCAGGGCCAAAGTCAGGCTTTGCTGAGGCATCAGTCCTTGGCTCTCCAGACAGCCTTTGCTTCAAGGACCAACAAAGGCCAGGACTTGCCCTGCTGAGTCAGCAGATGTGTCCCTGTGCAGGGCCATGCATGTATCCTTCATGGTCCCCTGCTCCTGCTCACCAAAACCCCAAAAGGGCATTCTTGGGTGCCTTGGAAAGAGGTGGTGCTGTGACTGGAGTGGTGGAGCACCCAGCATCACCTTGAGTGATGATGTCATCCCTGAGCATCCGTGGTCATCACACCTGTTGAAACAAAATCTGCTGCAGCTATGAAAAGAAAGGAAGCCTTGCACTACTATAGCTAACGTTGTGCAACTTCCCCTCCTCTTGCAAAGAAGAAATCAGCTGCCACAAACCTTGCTTCTCTCCTCAGTTTTGGCTCGGGGGAGCTGACTCCATCCTACATCGTTCTGTTAGGCCACACGCAAGCCCATCCCTGCAGCAGACAGGCCATCCTTCCCCAGATCCACCTGTTTAATGCTGAATTTATTTACATTTCTTTTATGCGCTTGTGTTTTCTTCAGCAGACAGGCTATGAATTATTGCCTGATCTGCTTTTCTGTTCAGGAGGTTACAAGGGCCTAGGCAAATAGAAAAGAATATGCAAACTGAAAGGTGACTTTCCACTTGAGCAATACTGAAGATTAGAAACACCAGACAGAAAGAAAAGAGCTTTTACATCAGTGCCTGCAAAGCTTTTTGCCCTGAGCTTGGTGTTTATATAAAATTATCATCAAGCCATAAATTTAACCAAGAACTGACAGTCTGAATGACAGACTTCCCAGCAGTCAGCATATGAAATAGATACCTTTCAGGTGAATACCAGTTGTGCATTAGGAGGTGGGTCTCATCCAGAGCAGCACGCTGATTGATGAGGATGTACAAACATCAGGAGCGCTGTCTGCTTGAGTAATGAGGTGCCTGAAAGCAGTGGCTCGTGTTTGATGGATGCTGGAGATCAGGTCCCCAGCAAGCAGAACGGGTCAGGTGGGACCCAAGCAAGGAGACATTTGATACTGCTGGAGATGCAATGGAAGAAGAGCTGAGAACCAGCGGGCACAGCCAAGGGGCTGGAATTGGGGTTGGAGCTGGGGATTAGACCAGAAGGTGACCCAGGAGCTGCCTTGCCGATTAGCTGCTTGGAGTATTTTCTGCTGCCTTCAATACATCAGGTGGGGAGTGTACCCCAAGAGGACCGCTTAGGGTGGGTGCTGCCAAGGTTTGCGCTGAGTAGTTCGATCAGAGGTCAGAAGCAGATGCATAGCAGATCAGAGGGACCAGGGTTATTTTGGCACTGGATGCAATGGTGCTTGCAGCAGCAACTGCGACCACCAGTGCCTGGGAGATACTGTGGTGGTACTGGGGCAGTGAAGGCAAACCAGCACCATGCAGGGGTTTGGCAAGAAGAGCCAGCATTGAACACAGGTCTTGTTTCCCACTGAATCACTGCTTTCCACCAGATAAAACCAGATTAGCACGCCTGGGCTGCTGTGCTGCCATCCTGCGCTGGCTGGGTCTGCCCCTTCCCGGCTGCCCATGCCAAGTCCCTGTGTGTCACCTCTTCCGCCTCTGTACCCACTTTGTTATCCTCTGCCCACAGCTCTGGGGACCTGTGAT
The DNA here is from genome assembly GCA_034008185.1 of Gorsachius magnificus. NCBI lineage: Eukaryota > Metazoa > Chordata > Aves > Pelecaniformes > Ardeidae > Gorsachius > Gorsachius magnificus. The sequence continues at coordinate 66,594,025 of CM067085.1, forward strand.
GAGCTTGTGAGCCAGAGAGCTGCTCTCTCCCTCTTCCCCCCCCTCCTTTTATTTTTCTCTTTCAGCTGGTCTAATAAAAGATATTGCCTCTCCCTATAAACCTTGCCTCTAGAGACTTAACAGCACTGAGGTTGCTATAACAACAACTGAGCTCTTTGGCAGCAAGAAACACAGGAAAAAGGTACTGGGAAGACCAAAAGAGAGCTCAGCAGAGACACCCCCCCCGTCACATTACCCCTGTGAGGGGTAGAATGTGGCACCACCTGGGACAAGGCAGAGAAACACGAAGACAGAGCATCTCTAGGAAAAGGAGGCATTCGAGTCCTGACTCTGCTCGGGACATGCCGTAGGATCCTCCCCACCATGCACGCAGGGCAGATCTCCTGCGTGGATGTTTTCCCTGTTCAGGTTAAAAACCATGAGTTGCTTCTGCACAGAAAGGCACTGGCTTTAGCGTCTCTTGTCCCCAGTAACCGGGCTGCTCCCAGGGCTCATTCATGGGGCAAAATTCCCATCCTAGCCAGGAAGGAGATAGTTGACAAGGACTCCAGTTGGGTGGGGCAAACCAGGGACTTTCAGAGGGTAAACAGATGCTGTGTCCCCCTCCAGCTGCAGCTCACTGGGAAGTGTCTTCCCCTGCCCCTGCACCCAGCCTGTGGAAGCATCAGGAGGGGGTTTGCTGTGGTTTCTTGGGCTGAAAAGAGCCAGGGAGGGCTCCGGTGGCGGAGAGGAGGTGGAAACTACTGGTAGGAGCATGCAAACGCTTTCAGGGGATGCTTGTGCTAGGAAATAGTAACTTATAAGCAGGAAAAAAATGGTAGGAGAGCTTGTCTGGAGTAGCTATAGATACCTACAGGCAGGGATGCTCTTCTCCATCCTTTTCTGTTCTTTTTAGCTCATTGCAAATGCCACAGTGAAGCTCTTCTAACTCCATCAGCTAGGGCTTTATTTGAACCAAATCTTCATTTTTCCCTCCCAAGTTATGGATTAGAGGCTCTGAATTGTTAAACAGCTGAGGATTGCCAAGAATAGAGAGTTTGTTAAGCACTCTGAGAGCTGGGCATTAAAGAAAGTTAAATTATTATTCTCAGATCCACTGCAGAGCCGAATATTTATGGCTCAATCTAGTTTTCCAGAGTCTTATCATTTCTTATGTCAACTGTACTTTATAGAAATGTCCACAGGGAAGGAATTGACTTTCGTCCTGAGCCCAAACTAAACAAGCTCAAGCAGTGATTATTTGGGGTTTGAAACAATTGGATAATTTAATCTCAACATCTATTGATCCCCTTCTGCACTGGAATCCTATGGCTAAACATCTGCAAGGCAATTAATAGCCTAGAGTACAAATTCATTACAGATTTATCAATAGGTACTGAGTTTTAGACTGAGAAAGAATTGGATTTTAATCTCCTTACTTTGGGGGTAAAAAAAAAAAAAGTAACTTCACTCAGCTGAAGGTACATCTAAGGCATGAGAAAACTGCTCCCTGTTGCTGGCATGGTTTGAAAGGTATTTCAGTCCAAATGGCTCCCAGTTTGGGGCAGAGGAGGGTAAATCTTTCAGCAAAATAACCTGTACTACCAGCATTTAGTTAAAAACTGAAATGTCCAGCATTGCTAACCCTGCTTGCTGCCCTGGGCAGCAGCTGGGGCTGAGGTCTGCGGGTCCTTCCCTGCCTGCACTCCCTCCTGGAGGCAGCTGCCGGCGGTGGTTAGCGAACTGATTCCCATACCACATAATTAATTGGTGCAATCTGTTAATGAGGTTTACAATGTACTTTGTGGGCCATCTGGACAAAAGATGATTTGCAAGGATGACTGCAATGTGTCCCTGCCTTTTATCTGCAGTAATGATTAAATATGGACTAATTACAGGGGGGGAAAAACTGGTTACAAGGAGCTGGGGCTCATAGAGATGGATCTATCAGCAATGAGTAGGAACTGCAGCTAACAGGAAAATCCATGCCCTTCTGAGGAGGAGGAGGAGAGTTGATCAGAGCCGAGTGGCACAGCAGGCCAGACCCCGCAGTGGGCTCAGACAGGGTGTGCTGGCCGAGGGCAAAGCTCAGGGAGCAGGAGGGATGCTGACATTCGGGGTGGTCGCAGGACCTGCTGACCTGGCTTCAGGCACAGCAGAATACTTGACCCTCCCCAGCAGCTTCCCAGGTTCCCCCTGCCAAAATCTGGCCCCTACTTCACCATTGTGGCTGGAAATCTAAAAGGCAAAGGGTTGACAGGTTTTCTGAGCATTGCAATTCATCACACATTAATACAATAATCACCAGGTGTCTGTCTGGGAGATTATTTTAGTGTAGAAAAGTAATATACCAGCCTGGGAGGCGGGGGGGGGGGGGGGGGGTAGCAAGAAGAGAGAGTACCACGCAGCCCTGGAGAAATGTCTTCTCTTTGCCCCCCGTCCTTGTCTCAGCCCCCAAATAATGTGCTATTCATCTCATGCCCATTTGTCAGAGCTAATTTCCCTTGCAAGGAAATAAAACGTGCTCAGCTCCAATTTATGCAGCAGGGGGATACGTGAGTGTCTGGAAGGGAATCAGCTCAGTCAGTCATGTGCAGTGTAAACCCTCTGTGAAAACACCCCAGATCCACTTTGCAAAATGACTCCAATAAATGACAAAAAAATATGCATGCACTCCTAAGGAAGTAAGGGATTAAACAAAGACCTGGAGCTTATAATCATTGCTGCTCTGGGGTAGGAATAATTTACAATAATAGATGCCTGCCTGATGTGTATTTTAGCAGTTTTTGCAGGCTTTTCCCAACTCTCTTCCCTAGTCAATCCTTCAAATTTATTCATACCCAGAATAATTAGAAAAAATTACCCTCTTCTACTTACCAGTGCATAAATCTGCATCCCTAGGCCATTAGAAAACAAACAGCTGCGGAATGATGGCCCTCCAAATTAGCAACTACGTATTGTCTCTAGAGCCAGCAAAGCTTCTTCCGAAAACCTCTGAGCCGAGCAAGCTTGCATCCACCAACAAACACTCCTGTTTAGTACTTATATTTAAAAGTTATTTTTATCTTAATGTCAAAATACTCATCTGCAGAGAAAAAGACTCAGTAGACTGCTGTCAGATTGGGTCTGGGAACTGGTGCTTGTCAGCAATGGGAACATTGACTGCGCTGAGCCATGGCCTTTGGATCAGTGAGATTATGGATTCTGGGGGCTCAGTCCCCCCCGGACCATCAGCTGTGTGTTAAACCAGTGCTTACAGGGACTAAGGCAAATGCAAGTGTTTCTGCACCCCTCAAGCTCTGCCTTTGCCCCCCCCTCATTCACCGGGTTCTCCCAGTCCGGCTGCACATCTCCACCACGCCGAGTTTTCTCCAGCATGTGAATGATGAGCTGCAAATACAAGTTGCCTTACGCTGCAGCTCTAATGCCTATTTTTATCTCCCTAATTCTCACCAGGCTTCCTATTAAAGCAATAAGGGTGCATAATATGGGGCATAATAATTCTTTGAGGGGTCGAGCTATGAGCACCCCTCCCTGTGGCAGCCGCACTTTGAGCTCATCGCTGCCTCTTCCCACGGCGCCGAGAATGAATGGTGTTTTATTTATAGGCAAGACACAAAGCTGAAGGCCCAGGATGAGAGCTGCCAGCTCCAGAGACAGAAATAATATCTGTGATTGACCTAAATGTCCAAGGCAACCGTTGACAGCCCAAACACAGCACAGGATCGGAGCCTTTGACAAATAAATGGAAAGAAATTTATATCCAAGGCTGCAAGAGAAGACCTTGGGAAATAAAAACCCTCAGCCTTTCAGCAGCAGTTGCTGAAGGTAGACGAGCAGATTGCGTCCCACTGTTACGCCAACCTCCCTGAGCACAGTGGAGAGCATCCAGACCAAAGCCTGTGACTCGACAATTTGCAAACACAGGGCACAATCCCAAACTGACATTTTTGTTCTTAAATTTTGCATGGGCCAAGGTGTGCTCAAAAGTATCCTGGGTCACAGCAGTGGGGGGCTGTGACCCTGAAGGGGGCCCTGATGCCTGGCCGCAGCACAGTGGGGAGCTGCCATCAGCCAGGTGAGTCTTATGCTCAGCAAAGAGCCTCTGGTGAGTGATGGGCAATGCCCAGGCACTGGGTGGATGCTCAAAAATCCTCGTGCATCAGGGTGCGAGCCATGCGCTGCTGGATGAAAGTTTCTGGATGCAATTTAGCCAACAGCAATGCAGATCTGGGGACATTTGGGACTTCCTAGTCTCACAGACCAACCCTGGTACTTATTTGTTCTCCATAAACCTCCCTCAACTCTCAAATCTGTCCCACTCATGATAAAAAGCAGCACTCTCTGCTGAAACCCCCAAGCCAGGGTGCTAAAAATGCAGAGCAACTGGAGAGCTTTGCTGGGGCTGTGAGATGTGATGGCCATGGTCATGGAAAAGACCTTGGGGCTGAACAGGGACCCTCAGAGATAAATATACCCTTGGCTAAGCGCTGATGGGGCAACCCTGGCATGGAGGGCTGTAGGGAACACATATCCTCCACAGAGAGCAAGGCTATACTCATTTTCTGTGCTACCAGACAAAGCTGGTAGGTGTCACAGTCAATAAATACAATCGGAAAAAGAAGGACGTGCATGTTCAGTTCAGATTTCTATATGAAGCCTTTGCTGCTGGGTTGGGGTGTGCATGTAGGTTAGACATTAGGAAAAATTTCTTCACAGAAAGGGTTGTCAAGCACTGGAATGGGCTGCCCAGGGAAGTGGTCGAGTCCCCATCCCTGGGGGTATTTAAAAGCTGGGTAGACATGGGGCTTAGGGAGAGGGTTTAGTGCTGGGATGGCAGAGTTAGGTTAAAGGTTGGACTTGATGATCTTAAAGGTCTTTTCCAACCTAAACAACTCTATGATTTGGCAGGCTATATATATAAATATATAGAATTTATATTTTATATATATATAAAAATATAGAAATTCTATTCTATTTGCCATAGCACAATATCGGGGGTAAAGCCAGATTAGGCTCTCGGTTGAGAGGTGGGGAGAGAGCTGTCTCATGCTGTTCCCTACCAAAGTTATTGTCCACAAATGGGATTTGCCTGATATTGACAGCCTAGATAAAGGAAAGAAAGGAGGAAATGGAAAATGTGGCAATGGGGTCTGAGGACCAACGCAAGCCCTGCATTGCCAGGGTAAGCAGATGCGAAGGTTGCCCTGCAAACTTATCAGCAAGTTGTAAGCGGCTGCTGTAAGAGTATCTGGGACAGACACACTCCTAATCCAGCCCAACCTGAGCTCAGGTGAGTTAGCCATGGCCTGGCGCTCACTTTCAGATCGTCTTAGTCCACCCCACCGCCAAGAGGACGGTCCTGCCTCCGCTGCCCTAGCTGTTCCCTACTTTGTAGCATCACTAGAAACCTGTCTGGCTGAAAAATCTGATCTGATCTACTTTTTTCCTCAAAAAAAGTTAGTTTCCTGCTGGATCAGCTCCCTGCTCTGTCCCACGACCACAACTGCCAGTGCTGGGGAGGGGGAGGAACATGGCACCGGGCATGGGAGAGCTTCCCACCTCGGTGCAAGCTCATGGTGGCTGGAAGCGCTTTGCGAGACTGTAACCCTCAGTCCAGTCAGGAGCATCCTCTTCCTCAGCACCCTGCTACAAACCAGCGGGATAACACAGTGTGTGGCTGTGCAGGGAGATGCGGGAAGTGGGCCAAGAAGTGCGTGGGCAGTTTTTGCTGCTGAGCCTCCTTGCTATGGACATCCAGCGAGGAAAGCCCCAGCCCTGGGCACCACCTCATCTGCCTGCTCTTTTTTTTTTATATTTTTTCCCCATGCCATCTCACAAGTGTGGACTTCTAGATAGAGCCTGTGCTCTGAGCCGTGGTTATTGCACACAATTTCCCCCTCAACTGCTCTGACAAGTAATAGAATTATCCTCCTTCCCCAGCTCATCGGCCAGGAGCTCTCTGGCTTTAATTCAGCAATAAATCTTTGCTCCATGGAAGGAGAAGGGCAAGAAAGGGAGGGGTGGGGGTGGAGCTGTATAGCCACAAACAGAGAGCTGATAAATGCTAATGAATTTACAGGGATTACACCAATCCTTCAGCTGATGCTGGAGAGCCACATAGCTACACAGACCCATGCGATCTGCCTGCATTTGACTGCAATAAATAATTCAGAAGACAGGCAATTTGCCCTTTTGCTGTAATTAATTACAGTTGGCAACGACAAGAAGCCAGGGTAAATATTCCACGTGGCTGCAGATGGACGGAGGTGCTGTGACCCCACGACAGCCTGAAACCCGGCGAGCACTCTCCCCCTGGCTCCCCAGGGCCAATGCTTGGGGGACAGCAGGGTCTGGGAGAGCGGGTGCTGGTGGCCATTGGCTCCCAGTTATTATGGTCTGGCCCAGGAACCGGCTTGGGTCAAGCCACAGGACCGGGTCTGTAGGAAGGCTAAGAGATGCAGTGGGTCCTGCCACGGTCGCATCCCCGCCCCGAGCCAGCGAACGTGATTTTGGTTTTCTTTTTCAAGACGATGCGGGCAAAAATAAATAAATAAATAAGGCTGCCGGCTCTTGCCTGCCGCTAGCAGAGGTTTGGGCAGCAGAGGGAGCTCGCTCCTCTGCTATGGACAATTTCTCACCTGGAGCTGTGGTTTGCCTGTCCTGAGGTTGTGGGTGCTCAGCACCGGGTGGAGCTGGCGGGATGGAGGGCTGCCAGCTTACCCACGGGCGGGCAGATGTGGAACATCTGCTGCACCTTCTCGATTTGGGTAGGTCCCGACCTCCTCCATGCTTAACGGCTGTTTCTTGTGATGTGGTTGTGCTGCCTACAAAGGTAATACACTAGAGGCAGGCCCTGCCCCTGAGAGCATCCTCCAGGGCTAGATCTCAGGGAGACTTGACTACCCAAAATGCCTGGCCCAAATGACAGGCTTGAGTTCTGCAGGTTAAAAGCTGAGCTCCAAAGAGCCCTGCTGAGGCATCTTGTGACTGGTCCCTGTGTTAGACAACAGGGATGTCACCATGACAGATTCACCCCTGCTCCTGACAGTGCTGGTGCCCTGGAGACCTCTCGAGGAGAGACGCAGATGTGGCCAGGAGTGGCAGATGTGGTGGTGTCAGGGGAGCTCTCCAGTGAGAAAGGGCCACTGGGCACTAAGGTTTTGGAGAGGGCTGCTCTCTACAGAGAGGTTTGTAAAGGACAGGAATAATCTAAACACTTTTTTGTGTGTCAGGTCATCATAAAAAGGCTTGAGGTTGAAGGATGAGCTAATCTGTTATTTTGTCTTTCAGTACTTTGAAAGGTGTTTTCTAATGTAACTTTTTTTTTGCACACATTGACATTAACTTCAAGATGCAAGAAACACAAGAAAGCAGTTCTACTTTTTTTTTTTTTTTCTTTTTAACTGGACTGGTTTAGGCTGGGGTAGAGTTAATTTTCTTCATAGTAGTTTGTATGGGCCTATGTTCTGGATTTGTGACCAAAACAGTGGTGATAACATAGGGATGTTGTAGCTATTGCTGAGCAGGGCTTACACAGAGCCAAGGCCTTTTCTGCTCCTCGCCCCACCCCACCCGCGATGGGCTGGGGGGGCACAAGGAGCTAGGAGGGCACAGCTGGGACAGCGGACCCCAACTGACCAAAGGGATATCCCAGACCATTAAACGTTTTGCTCAGCAATAAAAACTGGGGGAAGAAGGAGAAAAAGGGGGATGTTTGGAGTTATGGGGGTTGTTTTCTTAAGTCACTGTTATGTGTGATGGAGCCCTGCTTTCCTGGGGCTGGCTGAACACCTGCCTGCCGGTGGGAAGCAGGGAATTAATTCCTTATTTTGCTTTGCTTGCTCACATGGCTTTTGCTATCAAACTATCTTTATCTCAATCCATGAGTTTTCTCACTTTTGCCCTTACAATTCTCTCCCCCATCCCATCGCAGGGGAGCGAGCGAGTGAGCGGCTGCATGGGGCTGAGCTGCCTGCTGGGGTTAACCCACAACATTAACTCACCTACTTTGGCAAAACCAACCTCCGTTCACGCTATTTTCAGAGTTTCTGAGCACAGGTGTGAGTTTTCCCCATCCCCATCCACACATGAACATCCACATCCGGAATTTCGGATGAAGAGCTCCTGACAGCTCAAACATTATTTCAGAGCAGTCCCTGGAAGATGCGATAGATGGCACTCCAGATATGATATTCTGGGCCTAAAACTCCACTCCTGAAGTTAAACTAAAATTAAAAACCTGGAAAAGTTCAGGAGAGCTTTAAGCCTCTTAATTTAAATACAGATGCTGAACGTCTGGAAGAAATTCCTGACACTGGAAGCTGCTTTTCCCACTGTGTTCAATAAGAAAGGTCCCTTCCTTGAGTTATCAGCACAGTTTGAGTGTTGGATCCCTGAAGTAGCAGGTAACCAGACACAGAGAGATTTGGGGGAAGGCAGGTGGAGAAAAGGGCATGGCCGATTTTATTATCATTAATAATAACAAATCCTTCTCTCAAAAACCTTCTCACCCCAGAAAGGACCCAGTATAAAGCTCGGTGGAGAAATGGCATTGGATGCGGGTGCTTTCCAGGTGTTTTTCAGCTGTGGCTTGGCTGTGGGGAGGTGCCACATCCCTGACCCATTTTCTTTACAACTGTATGCAGGAGTCTTCTGAACATCTCGGTCTTGCACGGCCTCTGAGGCTGCTGCTCTGCCCCAGTGGCACCATCCTGGAAATGCAATAGAAGGCACCACTAGTGAGAGAGCTTTGACAAAAAATAAGCAAATTATGTCTAATTGATTCTTAAATCCTGCTGAGTGGCTGGAGGTATATGGGTGTACAGAGTCATCTCAGGTAGAGAAACAGCAAGACCCGGATTCACTGGAGTCAGGGTGTAGCTGTTGACTCCAGCAAGAACCTGCTCCCATTTCAAGTGCCTCTCCAGAAATCCTACCTTTTACTTAGTTTCCACTTTTTTTTTCCCTACTTTTTTTTCCCCGTGAAGTGCAGCAATCTTCATGTGTTTCCTACAATGTAGGTCAAAAGAGTCTACCCCACATTTCTGGGGGACAAGAGTTAAAACTACTTATAGATACTCTTTGAAAGGTGACACTTGAGGGGTTATTTTTTAAGCAAATTATTGTTTTTTAAATAAAAAAAAGGCAAGATGTAACTTCTATTTTTTTAGTCTGTTATTAAACTCTTTGATTTCAGGGGAAAAACAAGAAAAAGCCTATTATCCTGATAGGATATTGGCTTATTTCTCCATATTTATTTAGCCTTTCTCTTGCTTGATGTAACTGTAAAATGGCAAATGCATGAGGCAAAAGGCATAAAATCATCTGCTACTAAAGTCCTCTGAAGGTAAATTTGTCCCAGGTAAAGTCCTCCAGGAAGCAGGACAGGGAAAAGTCTCTTTGACTTTCAAGACTGCTCCCTTGTTCCTCACTCAGGCTGCATTTTGGGGAATATTTTCAGATACGTCTGATCTGATCTGAGTTGGCTTTGAGGTTAGAGGCACCCAAAATCCCTCTGCAAGGCCATGGAAGAAAAGCCACAGGAATGGTTTCTTCGTGGATAAACAATATTCTGCTTTAGGTGTCTCTCCTTGGGCTCCAGCAGAAGAGGAAAGATGCTGGAAACCACAGGACTGTATGGCACCTGGGGGTTAGCTGTAGGTAGAACTGGTCGTGACCTTCCTTGGATATAATATACAGACATTGGCAAAATGTTTAAACTTTTGCAGACCAATGGCTTTTGACACACCTTGAACTCCATGTTTCCCACCACCATTGACCACAGACCACTCTGGAGACTTCCCCTTGGTTTCATAGCTCAGGATTGGGCATGAAAACAGTGCACAGTCCCTGCCATGCACACGTGCGTGCTCACACCTTTGTATAGCGTTAATATCTCCAATGTTTCAACAAGCTGAGACCTTCATGTACAAGCAATCAAGGTTTTCATGGAGGAGATGTCCGGGGGAACATTTATTTATTCCTTGCTTTGTGGGGGGTACAGAAAGAAAAAAAATTTACATTTCTGCATATCCAGCTGAAACTGGAGCTGCTAAGTTATAAGGAGAACATACCAGCAACCTTGCTGCAAAGGTTATGTACAACCTTCAGGTCTGTGCATGCCTTAGCATGTCTGAGGGAGGCTGGATTATAAATGTCTGTTCTTCACAACACCTCTCTGTGCATGTCAGTGGCAAAGGCAATAACAGGACATTTTACATTCTGCAGGTTACGTCCTACTTCAGTGACCCAGGTGCAAGAAACCTGATATTAAGTAAGCTGGGGAACTTGTGTTTCTCTCTTAATGGGATTCTGACTGTCATTAATCCTTTACTGAGATGTGTGTTACCAGAAGAAGGCATGTGTAATCAGCAAGACTGATGTGCTGGTTTTTGGATGAACTATGTTCAGTTGCCATGGTGTGGAAGGCCCTGCTGGGCTAATTCGCTCTGCAAAGCCAGAGCAGGAGCCATCCCTGGTGCAGAGGGGTTCGCGGGGAAGGCAGTGTGTGCCCGTATCCTTTGGCTGGGGATGGAGGCATGGGCAGGTAAGGTGGCTGGGCAAGGATGCTCTGCTGCAACACGGCTCAGAGCTCTTCAGTGGCGCTACGTGGAGATGTCCCACCATGTGATTAATTTCTGATATGTAGTTTTTAGAAAATGAAGATCCCCAGAAGTAAGAAGTTAATATTATTGAGGTTTCCCTCCCTGCTGGGCAAAAACCATAGTGAAATTCTTCCTGCGCTGCAGGCCAGGAGCGGTCAGGACAAGAAGAGCCAGGCAAGGTGTAGGGGGGCAAGGGGACCCAATCCCACATTCAGTCATGGTGGTGAACCTGCTGCCCTAGACAAGGCCAGAGGGGAGGCATGTAGCTTTTGATCTTCCCTCCTATTTCCTCTCTGAGCCTTGATTTGCGGTTGTTTTGGAGGAAAAGGGTCATTTTGCTGAAAACAAAACCATCCACAGGTATACAAGTTCTCCAGAACCACGTGCACTGGAGAAGAGGGCTCCCACCTGAGTGGGAAGAGTGGGATAACTGGGGCTGGGGCCACTGGGCACTTTGTCAGGTGGCAATGAGAGCTGAAGGTGGACCCATCACGGGGGCCCTGAGCACAGGACATCCAGGTGCTGCTCACTGGGTGTCCCTGCTATTTTCCCCCCATATAAAATTTGCAGAGTCTTGGGGAGCGCAGGAATCTTTCAAAGCTCAGAAAGATTTTCAGGAGCAGAAATCTGTTTCACATCCCTTTTGTATGCATCAACCTTCTCACATCCCTTTTATATACATCAGCCTTCTCACAGGGGTTGTTGAAGACCTCCCAAAAGCTTCTGTGCAGCAGAGCAGCTGCTGAAGAAGCGCTCATACGCAGGAGGGTGACATTTGCACTGCGATGTGCTTACCTTTTGTTACTTACAAGAGCAGAGAAGAACTGAATCAAACCCACAGCAAAATTCCCAATCCCATGTACATGGTGATCAAGGGGAACTTAGGGGTTTGCAGCACCTCAAATAGGGCAATAAACGTACTTATCCTGCATAAAAGTCCTGCATACAAACACAGCAATTTGCTGAAATTCTCCTCCAGCACTCTTATGTTTTAGCCAGTGCACTAACAAATATTTAACAAGTCTGAAAAAACAAGACAGAAAAAATTAATAGGATTTAAAAAACATCTTTAAGTACTTCAAGAGCAGCTTACAATCAATTAAGGACCTCATAAACACGAGAACATAAACAACATCAAAAAGTTCCTGCATATTATAAAATGATTTGCCGTAGAGTGGCTTGCGTGAAGAGATTAGATATGCTTTGCAGCATAAAACATTATTCTGTAAAGGCATTATGTTTCAGCAAACACACCACGCTAATTATATTAGAGGAAGTTCAGGTGAAGCATAATTCCTGGATTAGAAAATCGAAGACACAGGTTAAATGATACGTGTTGGTCAGACCACTTGAAATTTACTGGCAGACTTAAATGAGATTATTTTTTTTTTTTACATTGATTGAGTCGCTGAGATTTTTTGCTAGACTCTCAGATCTTTTTATTAAAGGTACTAAAATTTTAAGCAATTTTAAGCAATATAATGGAATATATTATGTATATGAAAGTAGGAAACATATTTTGTAGTTATTTCAGATATTTAAACAAACCAACTAATTATAGAGTTGAAAACTGTTTCTAACATTGCTGTTATTCTAACAATATTTCCCCACTGGCAAACTATTTTAATCCACTAAATTATTTCTTCAATCTGAAAATAATTAACACATACTACAGGGTACATATGCATAATACAAACACTACGATAATTCAGAATATATTTTTGGCCAACAAGGGATACAATCCACAGCTAAATGCTGGGGCCGGGTGATGCATCATCTGTGTGGGTGAATTTTTCAAGCAGTCGTGTGTGATGTTTCACACACATGTGCAGAGCGGGTGTTTGCACGTGCTGGCCCTTACCCTTGCTGCTTTTAGATGAGCCAGCATTAGCAACCTACAACTTTGTTAAAAAAAAAACCCTGCCGCATCTGCCCTCCTATAGCCAAACTTCTCAGATGGAGAAGGAATAAAAGTCTACAAACACTGTGAAATAATCTGTTTTATTAAGTTAGCAATACTGATCGTAGAAGCAATGGGATGCAAAGAAAAAAAATTCATTCTGGTACCCCCACCCCTATTTTTTGACAGGGAGCACATGTACAAAGGCAACACTGAGCCTCCCTGCAAAAAAAACCCAGACTTTGTCTTGTCAAAATGATCCTGATCTGGTTTTGTATGACAGGAACCTACAATAAATAAAAAAAAGATCAAACATAAGAAAGAGAAGAAAAATGGCAGTCACCCTGGGAGGAAGCTTCCTAGCGTATGATAAATTGGAAAATGGACATACAGAACATGCCGACATACATTTTTAATGGCCCAATTGCTCAATTAATTTTTTCCCTTTTCCCTTTTTAATGTGAAAATCGTCATAATTCCACCCAGATTAGTATAGATACAGGCTGACAGTCTCTCCTGCTCAAGGTATTTGCAGGACATAATTCATTCATAAAGCTGTAATGCACTCATCTATCATCCGAAATTTTTTTTTCCTTTTTTTTTTTTCTTTTCCTTTCCCCCTCTCCCGTTTGTGCTTGGGGCTCTCGCCGAGTCTCTGGGCACTGATGTATTAGCTGGCATATGCAAGCTATGAATTATCAACTGAAAGGAGTCAATTATCCACTCTAAAAATGAGTGTCTGGGCACCAATAGCCTGAGGGGCCTTTTTTGTATTTACGAAATGATTTCATGGCAAGTAGAGGTGTGTGTGGAAGGGGGATTGAGGGGAGGGGGGGAGAAGGGAAAGGGAAAGGGTTGGTTTTTTGGTTTTTTTTCCCCTTTTTCCTTGTGTCCACCCCTTAACCAGAGCAAGGCGAGGAAAAAAAAAATTAAAATGAAATAAAAAGAACATTTTGAACTTTTAATGCAATAACCCATTTTTATATACACCGACTTTTAGGATTGATTTCAGCCAGCTGGAAAAGAGACTCGTCTGGTGGCCATATTGCCTGGGCTTCTCCTCCTCTATCTGGTCTCAGCTCAGCCTTCAATCAAACCCGGAGCCCTGGCTGACTTCAGCTGCTAATAGACTGGATAGGAAATGGGATATTGGATAGTTTCTTGGTCCCCAGTCACTGGCTGTGTGCCTTGTCATCTCTGCAGACATTGATTTCTCCCTCTCTTCCCCCCCAGCCCCTGCTCTGCTAAGGGGCTGTGGCCCACCAAGAGGTAACACCGCATCAGCAAACCTCGCGTTGAGTTACGCTTAGGGAAATGAGGTCATTAGACGGAATTACAGCAGGTTTTGATAGCTCGGTAATAGGTTTTAATGATGGAATTTAACATAGGACCCCCACTAGGGACAAGGCTGATATACATCCAGACAGGTCACTTAATAAACCTCCACTCAGCACTTGAGTTGAGGAATTTAGGAGGCTCTGAAAACACAGCCCTTCTTAACCAAGCCAATACATCACTGGCAAGTAGTCTCTTTGGAAGGCTTTTTATTGTTATTTTTGAGGTGTTTGATTGACTTAAAACATGTTGTTTCTTTAAATATGCACATTTATTTTACCAGATGCATTTCTGAGGAGTATTTCTTTAGGTGGCAGATGTTTTTCTTAGACATGAACGGGCTGTTGTGCTCTTGGATGCTAAAGAGCTCATCTGATGGTGCAGTAAATTGTTTGGAAGTTTGAAGAGCTTATCTGGCCTTTAATGTATTTGTTACTGACAGGTAAATTGCAGGTTAAGTGTAAAAGCAGCATTAGCTGAGGAGTCCTGGCTTCCACAAATCTACCTTGGCCTCTAATCTGAATACAAAAGGAAGGAAGGAATTAAATTTGACCCCTCAAATATGCTGTTCACTCAATCCCAGACTTATTTAGTAAGCTCCTTTAAGGTGCTTTCTGTTTGTTCTGGCCTCATCTCAAGCAGGTACAAGAATGCCCACAAAAGGCGACTCTTTACAGGTAGCAGAGTGGATCAAAGCCAGAGCCACTGCATTGTGTGTCCCAATAATACTGAAGGTGCAGGCTTGAGGCTCTCTTGAAGGACAGTTCATTCAGTTTGTTCTCCAAAGGCTATAATACCATGATAGCTGCTGCAGATCTTCATGCTCCCCAAGCACGGGAGTCCCGTGAGAGCCACTAACCTCATGCCTCATGCTACATCGGTCTTCAAATCAAGCACAATGGAGGTGTCTGTAGCCACAATTGCCTGTCCAGGGGGGTGAAATTTGAAGTTTGCCATAGAGGGACTTCACAGCAGGATGTTGCTGAGCAAAGGACGCTGTGGTTGAGCCATGGAGATGATACATGGCTTGTAGCTGTACGACATGGTCTTTCCTTGTTTTTGAACCTTAGCTGCAAACCCCTCTGTTAACAACTGCAACATCCTCTATATATTGCAAACAAAGGTCTTTAAATAAGATAGGTGAGAAGAAAAGGTCTAACAGCTGGGGACAGTCTCCCAGGACATGGAAGATGAAGATTTTCTTGACTGCTCCACCAGCACCTTTGTCTATTACGGATTGCTCAGCTGAAGGGAATCTTCAAAAAGCAACCAGCTGGTCTCCCTGTATTGTCTCCATATTTCATTGAAAAGGAGAGAGGCTCTTCAGAACCAGAGTAGGCATCTATCCACCCATGTCACTGAGAAATGCCTCCTTCATGGTGTTTGATGTCCAGTTTAAACTAATTTTGAGGCTTCCTTGACAGCCAAGGAGGTTGATTTGGTGAACGACTGGTGAGCTGATCCAACTTCACCTTGAAATGTGTGCATATTTCATTAGGGGGGCCACTGGTTTATGGTTAGCTGCCAGTGGGTCCCACCACCCAAAACCATCTTCCCCTTGATTATTTGCCTGGTAGTACTGTCATTTCCCAAAGGCACTTTGAGACTCAGCAGCAGTATTTAATGTTCATATTACAAGGCGGGTCAGAGACTCAAACATTTCCTGGGGGCACCACCCGTGCATGTTGGAGGTTCATGCAGTGGAGGTGCAGATCCCTAAGCAATTTTCTTGGAATAGAGGCTGCAAAGCTCTCCCATGTGGGCAGTCAGTGGGTCCAGGAGCAGGGGACCAGGGCTGTCCTCCCTGCTGGCATGGGCCTGCTCACTGCTCTTCTTTGGCCTTCAGTAACCCCAGCCACAAGAGGATGACAAGTGCTTTCATGGATGTTTTGAATTAACCAAATTTGGCTTTGTCTCTCTTGTTGTTACCACCTGCTAGCAAACCCCACCACCACAGAGACCCCGATCATCCCTGTAGTTTAACCTTTCTCTTCTTCTTTTTTCCCCTGCTTTTCATGAACAAAGGTGTCATAAGTGATTTGCCAGCTCAGATGATATTTGCTCCAAGTGTGAACTATGTGGGCTGTGGAAAGCTGTCTGTTTAATTTTGAAATCCCTGATGAAGCTAAGAAACAAGGCCTGGAACAAAGAAGAAACTGCCACTTTTTGGCAAGAGTGTGCTGATTTACAAAGGGCATCCTTCAATTATTTAAGGAGCAGTCAGCAGTGCCATAACTTTAAGTATGAATCAAGTGGCATGACTGAAAAATTTGTCACAGTGTGTTAGATCAATGGTAATTACCTTACTGACATGAGTACTGTTATTATTTTACAGGGCTGCAAACAGGATCATGGACGTGAGGAAACACAAACTGCACTGTGATCAATACTCTCTGAAATATGACTCTCCACGGCCCAAAATGGAGTTTTCGAGCCAGGCAAACCATTATAGACTGATTCTCTCTCTCTGCCTTTAGATGGATACCCTGAAGTAAAACACAGCAGCAATTGGTCAACTTGTTTCTGGCTTTGAACAGGCAAATAGTCACTTATTACTTTTAAGGACAACTGTGTGCAAATAAAAAGTCTGTGCAGCCAAACTCCAGGTGAAGAGAGAGCTGTGGCGGGGGCGTGGGGAAGGAGGGCTCTGGCTCATGCTCTGTGTGTTGTTTAAAACCCAAGACTAATCTCTCTGCTGCAGCACACATTTAGCATCAGAGGTTTTCAGGTTCTCCCCCACTTCTGATTTCAAAGGGTTGTGGGACTCCTGATCACTCGGCATCACACCTGGGACCTACAAGACATGAAAGCTTTCCTCTATTTCCTCTCTGGACAGCAACACGTGATGTCAGGCAACGTGGTGCGTGCCACACCTGTTGGTGACTAAAGGGAGTCATGCACTTCGCTGCGGTGTTTGATGAGATGTCTGTGGCCAAGTTGGGCACCAAGTGTAGGGTTGGCTGAACAAAGGGCAACAGATGGTGGAGGTAGGATTTGAAGCTATCACCCCTCTTCAACCAACACCACTAAGGGTTGCCTTTCCACTGATTGAGGACACTGCGTCTGGCATATCTATAGACATGATGCACAGCTGTCCATCGTACAAAGTGTGTACAGGATCATCAATATACAACCCTGGGAATGTGCTTGAACTCTGGTGCTTTTTTGTGATTGCTTGTTAGTGTAGTGCCCAGAGCCTTGCCAAACAGACATTTAGATATTCTCCTCAGGCAGCTTCCAGTAGAAGGGATGGACTTGCCAAACCTATAAATGAGAGCTTGCTCAGCTTCCATGAAAGAGATGAAGCTTCCATGAAAGAGATGAAGAATGCTTAGCTAGAAACAAAATGGACATACACAGGGAAGACCTAGGATGTTTGTCAAGGCAAGCAGGTGGCTGGGCATAGACCAGCATGAAGGATGCCAGGGTAAAGAGGGGGTTAAGTAAGCAGTGTATATGGCAATGGAGCAGGAAAGGAAGAAGAAAGAGATTTGCTTGAGGTATGAGGAATGAGTCATTGTCCGTGATGGTGGAGAAGGGAGCTTGCTGAAAGGTCAGCTCTGGTGGTGAAGCTGGGAGTACTACTTCAGCCATACTGGACACGTGGCAGATGGACAACATCCCAAACACTGTGACTAGGCACTCATAGAGAGAGGAGTGAACAACCAAGACCCACCAATGGCAGATCAGAGTTGAGAAGGTGACCTGAAAATCAATCACTTAGAGATAGCCACTAAGTGTATATAAAGCACTACATCACCCTGTGAGGAGGTAGAGGAAGAGAAGGCCAAAAGTGAAGGCCATCAGCAGAACACAGGAATATTGCATCTAACCCAGGGCTTTCAACCACATTCCTCACCCTAAAACATGAGCACATAGGAATGCAAAAACAAATGAAAATTCAGTACTGCTGGCTTCCATGTTTTGAATAAATCAAAGAGCAAATTGATGAGGGACAGAGGATTGTTCCCATGCTGCTCAACATCTAAAAGATCATTTATGAGGCAATGAAACATAAGAAAATAGAGAGGGCTACTTCGGAATATCTGAATTTCTGGCAGTCCTATTCTTCTTTGGCTGCTGTTAGGAACTGTTGGTCTTTTTAGCAGGAAGGCTAAAGGATGTCTTTGGATTTGTTTAGTGCTGTTTTGTCATCTTAGTTTGTCTTGTTTGAATTCCAGGATGCCATAAAGAATGAATTGGGTCCAGGAAAGTTTTATCTCACTGATGTTTTATCCCTTTTGTGTGTGCATGTGTGTGTGTTGAGAAGATGAAACAGTTGAATGGCGCATGATGCTAGGACATTATCTGATGAGAAATGAGTGGTGAGTGCAGTAGGAAGCAGCAAAAATGAGCAGTGCCTCTTGTGAGGTGAATAGTTCAGAAGTGGCTATGTATTATTTTGGAAAAGGTCACAAATTAAGGTGTAAATTCATGTACACCTTAAGTTGTGACCTCATAAAAATGATCAATGGTTAATGGTGCAGATAACAGGATTCATAAGGGAAATTTATTGGCCACTTTTGTGAAATAAATATATTTATACCATACCAGTGGGAAATAAAAACACATCAATAAATCATATAATATCTACAACTGTACTAATAGCATGAGTAGCTGTAGGTATAACCAACATTTTAGACCTGCAGACACCCCCTCTGGCATGGTACAAATATAATACATGTTAGCAGCAAAATGTACTTCAGTAGGAGACAGCCATGTATATCCCACTTGTGAGTTATCTAGGCAGGCACCCCTCATGAATTATAGTCCCCCCTCAAAACATGAGCCACAGAACAGAAAAATAGATACTCCACAACCATATAATATGGGTCAAATACGAAGGCACAGTGGCAGAACAGGCTTGTAATCATAGAATATCTCGAGTTGGAAGGGACCCATAAGGATCATCAAGTCCAACTCTTATCGAGTCCAATAGATGTGCCTCTCTGTTCAAAGCAAGGTGATCCCTGCATGCTCTAAGCCGGAGCAGATCTGGGCAGCAGTACTCATTTCACCGCTGAGTTTGCATCGTTTTTTATTTTCAGCTGGCTACCAGCTAAGATAAAATTCAAGGTGGGGTCTTGCACGGTGTTCTACAAAAAACATGTCCTGGCTGTGTAGGACTCTGCTGGTGTGAAACAGAATGGAAGTCCATTTTTTCCTGGGAGTCCTCAGGCAATTTTCCCATGTCCCAAGGAGCTGCAAGGTTTGCCTGGCCCTGTCTTTGGTTTTGACAGAGTCTCCCAACAGTGATGTTCCCATTACAGAAGCAAACCTCAGCTTGTCCCTCTGACTGCACTCACAAGCCCAGAGTGCAGAATTCGCATTAAAGACCAACAAGGGTGGGTTGCACAGTCAAGCCTCCTACATAAAGCCCGTTCTCTGGTTTCAGGCTGGGAGTGCAGTGTCCTCATGGCAGATCTACAGAGTCTCCACAAGGTTCCCACCTCAACATAAAGCTCCTGAACTTCAACTCACCTTATTTCAGCATAGCTTGCTGGTTTGCACCAGGCACCAGGCTCTGAGCTGTATGGATACCGATGACATTCTGCTGCTGGGCTGGGGTGGCTGTTTAAGTACGGCAATCTCCAACCATCTCGGCAAGGCTCAGCCAAGAGGTAAATTTGTACAATACCATGTGGTTCCTGCAAGGCACCTCCTAAGCCAAAATCCATTGAAATCCGTGACAAAACTGTATTGCCTTCAGTAGGCTCTGGAACAGACGCATTTGGAGAGCTCAGGTCTCTGGTGCCACATTGTTATATCTCTCCTCGGCACCAAATTCACTTGGAATCAGATCAAATCAAACCGTTCTTGTAGCTATCTGGCTTTTTCAGTGAATATCAGCTCTTGCCATGGTGGTGATAAATTCATGCTGTAGTGTGATGTGTGGCGGTACGCTGAATTGGCAGGGTGGAGAGATGTAGAATAAAAAAAAAGCAAATATAGCCTAAATTGTTGGGTTTGTGTGAATTTGGGAGGCCATTATTCAAACACCAGCATGCTTGACTTTATGAAGGAAGAAAAAAAGACTCTTTTCCACTAGCAGAAAATAATAAATTGTCCTTGTGTTTTTTACATATTTTCAGCTAAGCTGCCTCCTTTTAAAAAAGTAGTTATGAATTTGCTTTCCAAATGTATTTTTCATTGTGTGTTTTATCATCTTTAGTCCAATAAAATTTTCTTTAGAAACAACACATTATTGTGTCAGAAGGGGAGGAGGGTAAGAATACACCAGGGAGCCTTTTAAAAATGTTTAAGTATTAATTTATTTCATGATGAATTTTCCACTGTCATTTTCTTAATAGCATGCACATGAAATAATCATGTCTTAAAATGCTCCGTAATTGAAGGACGTTTTCATTTCCTGATTACTGAGGGAATCCTGCTTTGAACCTTTATGACTTAAGGATGTAAGCACCAGGCTTTCTGGTTTTTTTTTTTTCCTTTATCATTTAATTTATGTATTTCTTCCCTCTGCTAGTCTGTTGGAACAATTTCATTCAGTGATAATTTTCGCACGCACAGACCTTTCCTTTCGGATGAGAACAAATCCTGGTATGTCCCTCAGTGATGCAGAGCAAGGACGCTGTAGGAGCTGCAGCTCTTACTGCTTGTATTTTGGTTTATAGGGGATTTTGAGGTCACTTACAGGTAGGTTGGTAGCAGGGACAGCTTCAGCTGCTGGATTCTGTCTGAAGTAGGTAAAAACTCTGCCTTGGCCTGATGGGATCTCAGTGGTCACCTGCTGAGTCCCGTCAGAACCCCCATGGAGTTGTAAACATTGGGGTCTGGCTCGGGAGGCAGAGCCAGGTCAGAGCCCTTTTTCCCTGACTATTCCACCTCTCTGTTGCCCAGGGTCCCATACCAATGGGGTGAGCCGATGGCGGGGCTGATCAGCTGGGTGTAGGGGATGTGTGGCAGGGCACACTGATGGGGACATACATTGGCCCGCTTGGCTCTCAGCTAGCCCCTGGCACACCTGTGGAGCCGAAGACAAGAGCCACTGTGAAGCTCTGAGCTGAAAATGCTCAACGCAGCCCCTGCACCCCGTCCCACCGCCCAGAGGCTAAGGGCCAAACCCAGCTCCTGGGAGCCCCTTTGCACCCGCGGCTCACCCAGGCTTTGGGGGCTGCGGGGAAAGGGGTGACCATCACGGCCCCAGAGAGGGGAAACTGAGGCACGAGAATGGGGCTGACTTGTCCCCACTCATCCACCAGCCAGCAGAAGAACTGGAGGCAGTGGGAGGTTTTGAAAACCCATAGTTTAGAGGTTTTCCCCAGCCAGATCTCTGCCCATCTCAGGGCTTGGCTTCCATCCCCGTCAAGCTCCCTGCACCCCAAATTCACATCTCCTCCCTGTCCCCTTGCTCCAGTGGAAGAGGAGGAAAGACAGGGGGCTGGGGGAGGCAGGGGACGCACCACTTGCCGGGAAGAAAAGGAAGATTTATTAGTGTTTATCCAGAAATACCAGCTAGCCTGCTGCTGATCCAACTGAGCCCAGCAGGCTGCAGATTGGGGATTTGCACCAAGCCCGTTCTGCGCCAGGCCATCCATCATGCCCAGGCGGAGCAGGGCCTGCGGGGAGTGCGGGGCGGGCGCCCTGGGGGCCGGGGGTGCGCAGAGGCGGGGGTGCCGCTGGCCCCCATCCCCACGGCTCGCGCCCCACCAGCATCCTCGCCTGCCGCCTCCCACCTCCCTTTCCCTCGCTCCCCATCTCCGGCTGGCTCCGGACCGCACCGCGCAATCATTTTTCTCTCTTGGACTCGCTGAAGCAAACGAGACATGTCAGTGCCTGATGAAACCCCATTTTCACTGATTAGCTCCCTTAAAAATATTTCATTTATCAGTGCCAAGATTTAAGTACTTCCCACTTGCAGGCAGCCAAGTGTGTCTTGTTGACTATGTAGCACGTCCATTTACATTGGCGCTGACAATGTTACAGCAAGTGCTAATGTCCCCTCGCCCCCCGCTCCCCCCTCCACCTCCCCCCCGCAGCATCTCTGGGCCAGCAAAGCTTAGACCTGTTTTATTGCAGACCTGTCCTCCTCATCTGTGGGAAGAAGAGAAAACGAGGAGGGAGGGAAAGGGGGGGTTGGGGGGGAGGGATAAAAAGACACCTCTGATGTGTGTCTCTCTTTTCTACAGGAGTCATTTGCAAAGTCATAAATTTCAATTTCCTCCTCCCCTGTTCTATTATTACCTGGGCCTCAAACAAGTTTTACATTCATTTATTCCCAAATAGAAATGCAATTTCCTCAGCAAATGATACCTAGCTAGAACTCCATTTGTGCTCCACCAAGAAGACTTATTTTCTTCTTCTTTTTTTCTTTTAACACCTTCATTTGCATCTCACCCTTTTGGATGGTCCCCCCCTGCTCCTATCCCCTCCCTTGAGGGCACATATAGGAGTCAAGGCATTTCACTTTCTTTCCCAACACCTCACCTAAGGTTTCCAGTCCTCAGGAGGTGGCAGGCTGAAGGAGGGGATTTGAGGCGTACGATTTTGTTTGTGAATGACAAAAAAGGTGGAATTTGGGAGAAACAAAGAGAACCAAGGCCAGCTACATTTCTCAGGGTAGCTCGTAGAGCATGTTAAATATTTTTTGGAGACCCATCTCAGGTGGGAGGCAGCATTTACATCAGGACATCACCTAGGCATTCACACCTAGCTCCAAAACCCATCGAGAACAGTGAGAATGGGAAAAAAATGATCGCACTGTGGAAATTAAAAAGTCCAGTGTGTTGGGAAAAGTTATCAAGAAGGGGGCAGGTGGGATGTTGTACAAAAGACATATAGTTTCTGGGAACCAGTCCACCTGCTGAGGTAGGATATGTTTCATATTGGTTTTTGATCCAGCTGCAGTTGTATAGGTCAATAGAAAGGCAAAAAGACATTAAAAAAAAAAGAAGCAACACTATGGCTGCAAATGGAGAAAATGTCTGGCATTGACCTCTGGTAGATAAGGCT
Source organism: Gorsachius magnificus (assembly GCA_034008185.1). Lineage (NCBI taxonomy): Eukaryota > Metazoa > Chordata > Aves > Pelecaniformes > Ardeidae > Gorsachius > Gorsachius magnificus. The sequence goes on from CM067085.1 coordinate 66,616,819, forward strand.
CCTTCTTTTGTCTACTTTGGGCCACGTTCTCATAGAGATAATCTTGGGCCAGAGCAGAAGTCACACAGGCTCTGAAAGCTGGTGGTTGAAATGTTCAGGGGAATTGCCTGACCCTAGAAGTAAAAGCGGGTGATGAGGGTCCCGCATGGTAGCAGACAGCGGTCGCTGCCTGTCTTTGGTGCCTGCGGGTCCTTAGGCACCTCCTGTGAACCGGGCTGTTGAAGTCAGCTCTTGAAGGAAGGATTGCCTATTGTAACTTAAGAACAAATTCAGACCAGGGTGGGCTTAAAGAAAATATTGCCTGTGGGACTAATGCGCTGGACATGAATGGTAGGAATGGGAGAGCTGGAGAGTCTGCTGCGAATACTGCAACTGGATCTCTGCTGTGAATGTCAAGCTCCTTACTCTGCAGGGTCTCTGGCCATCTTGCTGGAAGAAAAAAGATTGCTGTCTCCTGAGCATCATCTCCATGACTCCTTTGGGACTTTGGAGGGTCATGTCTGGAGGGATTATTCAAGATCTTGCTAGAGGTCATGTCCCAGACCTGAATTCTCTTTTGTTCTGGTAACAGATCAGTGAGCCCAGCAGTCTCTCTTAGACAACCCACATCGTCTGCCTGGGGTGTCTTAGGCGTTGTAGCTTCCAGCTCCGGAGATGCTCCGGATCTCCATGCAATACATCTTGATGTGACAGTTGTCTAATTTCACCCCGAGGCAATTGGCTCCCAGGCTGGACTGAGATGCTTGTTATATGACTTTGGAGTGACTCCACTGGGGTCAGGACATTACCCTGGAGTTATTCTAGCACAAACAAGGGCCAGATCTGTCTTATTCAGACTATTACCTGTAGATGAGTGAGTTGCTGAGGGAATCTGATTTTCCTTCTAGTGCCAAGGTTGTGGCTTGAATTTGCCTTTGGATATGTCTCTGCTTTCTGCTCCCCACCAGCTCAGAAAACTTACACAAGAGCAAAACTTGTTTACCGAAGACCTTCTGGAGCAAGAATTATTCACCTTTATTTTGCTTCTATTCATCCCTCATTTTGCACACTGCTGAAACTAAGCACAAGAAATACCCAAGTGGAGATCCCATCACACTGACATTTTAACTGATTGTGCAAGACCCAAATACCAGCGCCACTGGTCCTAGGAATACCAGATACATATTCTTTAGGAAATGAATAAAGAAAATCAGCCATCCTTTAACTTCCCTGCTCCAGCACTAGATTTCCCAACTCGAAATTAAGAGACTAGGAAATATTAAAGGCTAAACGCCAAGGAGATTCCTTTTATTGGCTCATTGGCGTCCTGACATTTCCACCGAAAAGTGAGTGCTCTCATAGAAGAGAACAGAAAATGTCCAAGCCAACACAGCAGGAGTCTGAAAAACAATATAGTCTTATGGCTTTTGGCATGTCACAAGTGACATAGTCAGCCACTTCCCTAATACAGGATAATATTGCTCTATCTGCAAGAATGTATGGGGAAAACATTGCACTTAGCACTGAATTGGCTTCACGCTGGCTCAGCATGGAGAGATAATATGTACAGAGGGATCTCAGCCTCAGGTGTCGTAAAGGGGCTCAGAGGATGTGAGGATTTCATTGTGGAGAAGACCCCTGGCTTTTAAGAGATGAAGCTGCCCTTGCTTCATTCATGGGCCTGAATGCAGGCGTTAGGTGGAGTGTTGGTGGAGAAGGCAGTAAGAGAAGGTGAGGCTTGCAGGTAGGGGTAACATCTTTTATTGTACAAATTATAACTTCATCTGCTGTGAAGGTGTTAGTTTCTCCAGCAATCTCAGCTGAGCTCAGAAATGGGTTGCCCTCATTCTGCAAGCCAGTCTCATTTGACATTTCTGTGATTTGTTTGAATTTTCTGCATGGGAGTCACATGTGAAGGGTTAAACACCCTCAAGACAAGGCTGGAAGGGGGAATAAACAGGCAGGACAAAGGTGCACTGGATTTACTTCTCTGCGCCTGCCTGCAGGACACTGACCCAAACCAAAGTCCTTATGGGAAGTTCTGGTATTAATCTTCAGGAGTAAGATTTTGCCATGTAGGGCATGACGCTGGGACTCATCTCATTCCCAGAAGCCCAAAAAGAGAGTGACAGAATGGGGCCAGACCTCAGCTTGGCCCCAAGAACCAGGGACCAGGTACAGGCAAGGTGCCTCTTGCTTCAGGCAGTGTAAAGGTTATTTGGTTTGTGCAATAGCCCGCGCTTGTCTTCTTGTGCAACTGGCTGAATCTGTTATTTGGCAGTGGCCAAATAGGAGATGTTCGTTAACAAAACCCACTTCAGAAAAGCACTGAGCATACTGAGCTCCTGTTTTGCCTATTTTATTAATCAGTGACTCTACTGCACACAGCACAATGAGCCTGGCAGATAATGTGCAAATAAATATAAAAATTGCAGATACTGAACTAGACTGTGTTGGCCATGCACTGCATGGGCAGCCTGGATATCCCTGCTATGAGACTGATTCATTCATCTGACAAAAAATATCAAAACCAACAGCAAAACCCAAATCCATCAGCCCCATCATCACCACTGGTCCTATATTGAATTTCAAATATTTTAGAAGACACAGAACAGCGAGACTCTTTCTACTTGACTCCAAACCATGCACCAGCCTCCACCGGATGAATGTGGTATTTGTCCATCTGTCACTTCCCCACTTCCGATGCCCCTGGCCATTTCGACAGTGCAACCATCACACCGCTGTGCAGAGATTGCCGGTAGAGCAAAAGGCAGCAGTGCTGCTGAGAGAAATCCAGAGTGAGTTCAGCTCTCAGCTGCTCTGCTCAGCATCCTCTTCAGCAGCCGGGATGCAGGATCCTGCAGGCAAAGCCACACACATCTCCTAAATAAGCTATTAGCAACATACAGCCATGTGCTGGGCCAGCACACAGAGGATTTGGGGCTACCATCAGAGACACAGGGACTGTAGGGGTAGGGGGGGACCCCGACATTCGGATGGGAAGAGGCAGAGGAGGAGGCTCCAACCCTTCTGTCACTCACAGAAGAACCAGCTTTGCGGTCTGCAAGGGAGGAGGTTGGTAGCTTTGATGTAGTTGTACACCTATTAGCTTGCCTGCTTATTTTCAAACTCCCTTAGAAGTCATGATGTTTAGTGTGACACATTTATTTACTAAGCTAGTAACCACAAAAATGAGCTGTGTGGCAGCTCCATTGAGCACAACGCTAATAATTGACAGGGCAGTTGAGATTGTGAAATAGAGGTGAACAGAATGGATTTTGTCAGATATTAAATTTGACCATAGACAGAGGTGGCTATTTTATTAGTCAGCTCTGAAGGGGAAATGCCATGCACCCATATTTACACTGCTATAAAACTTCTGGCGTTAGCTTCTATGAATCTTATTTTTTGTCCGTAGATCTGAAAGGGCTTTACAAGGAAATCACACCAAGGAACAGAAGCCAAGTTGCTTAACTCCTCGATCGACATGCAATCTGCTGAACCACATTTCTCAAACACTTCAGCCATCTTGTCTTTCTCGGCTGCACAGGACAGTCCAAATCACAGGTAAAATGCCGAGAGTTTGCACTGAGAGATGCATTCGCTCCAGGTCTTGGAGGCTTTGGTGAAACATTTAGATAGGCAGATGGAGGGAAGGTTTGGAAAAACAGTTGTTAGGCAGTGTTTGTTATACTCGGGAGCATACAGAATTTGGCTTGTCTTAGCCAGCAGTAGGAGTTCAGCAGATGCAGTGGTTCCTGCTGAGAGACAATCAGCTAATAGGAAGGTCTACAATGAAGCCTAGTGGTTAGACCACCTTTCTGGGAGACATCAGAAGATGCTTCTTTGCCATTCCCTGAACACCCCACAAATGTCACATGAATTATGTTGTCTTTCCCCATCCCCACAGGACTAGGGTCCAGAGCCTGGTAGAGTCTCCTCTTGATTTTCATGGGTTCATACACTAGGCCTGTATTGCTTTAGTTTCATCTCTCCAAGAAGTTTGTATTTTACCTTGGCATAGTCACAAACAAACCCAGAAATTAGCCTGCTGCCTGGGGGTGAACATTCTTCCACGTGACAAGGAGGCAAACCGACTCAGTAAGCAGTGCAACCCTCCAGCAGGCAGATGGGCTTGTCTGGAGAGGGATGCGGAGCTGGTGTCACTGCCAGCCACTGCATCATCTCAGAGGGTCTTTCTTTGAGCCAGCTCCCTGCCTCTGGTTGGGCCTGGTTTGATCACTCTCAAAGCCATGACCTTGCTTCAAGTCTGTGAAAGTGGAAAGGATGGTCATACTCCTGTTCTTCCTCCACTCCATGTTCTCCACTCCTAATCCCTCCTGAAATGCCTGAAATACCATTTTTTATTCTAATTATTGGACAGACCTGTTTCCCATGAATGCTCCAACTTCATGAAGGCATGATGCAACCATCAAAGTGTGAGTCCCTCTGCCATGAGCATACATGGTTTCACCATCACCACTTTCAGCACAAAAGGAGCAGGCATCGGTCTTCTCAACAGGCTTTGGGGATGAAGAGAGGAAGCCTGGAGTCCGGGCTGAGCTTGGGACTGCTGTGATCTGGCCTTTGAGAGGGACACTGACACCAGTGAGATACTGGACTTGAGCATTGCAATGCTTAACTTCTTAGTGTCTTCCTTTTGTGCTGGATTTGTCCTTCTCATCCCTCTCTGGACTGCATTTTTAGGGCAACTACATCCCTACTCTTGACTCCTGCTGCTTATTCAGCTCGGAAGAGCCATGAGGTCTGTCTCTGGCTGTGTCCCCACTTTCAGATGGACAGCGGACATGAGACCTGAAGCTTGCTTTCCACCCACACCATCAGCCCAGTGAGGAATGAGCATAGCCAATCTTGAGGTGACCACTGATGGACTGCAGTACTTTCACCTCAGTCAGTACCCAATTCCTTTAGGTTGAAGGGACATGTTTGGGTCCCAGCTCAGCTCTCCTCCCTCCAGATATCTCTGCAGCTCCAGATAAAGCAGCTGTTTGATACAGATTTTAGCGTTTGCCATACTGATGGAGAGCGAATCTGGTCTTCAGAGAAAGATGCAAACATAAGTCTGTCCAGCCTGCAAGCACAAAGAGGCCTCCAGACGCTGGGACAAAAGACATGTCATTAGTATAGCAGGTGACAACGCTAGGAGATCTCAAACTATGCCATGTGAAAAATGCAGAGTAGGTGCCCATGGCAAGGAAGTTAAAATAAGGTTGGATGGAGCCCTTGAAAATTATAAGAACTGAGATTTAGCTAATCTCCACTAAATCCCTGTGGGATCTGAGAGGCTGTTATTTTCTTCCTTTGGTTTTTTTTTTCCCTTCCTTTAAGCTTAAATACAAAAATGAATGCTTTCTCTTCTTTTGCTCCCCCTCCTCCTGAAATCCATAATGCTATAATTAAAATGTCATAGTGAGACCACTCAATATTTATCAACAGTCGGACACTGGCAGGTACAGTTTGGGATCCAGATCCAAAGCTAGCATAAACTGGTAGAGCTAATGGGGGTTACCTAATTTACACTAGGAAACAATTTGGCCTGAGGTTTCACATTTTCTTGTCCATCCCTGAATATATAAAGGCTGGTTCAAAACTGTGTTTTCAAGAAGTTTCCTGTGTGCATTAACCTGAACAAGAGCAATCAAAAAATCCCTGATATTTCAGGAAGGCTGAAGAGCGGCAGTTTCCCTCTGTAGGAGGAAAGTACAGTTTCATTTGCAGCATCTGCCCTTTTAAATAGAGGACTAATACTTGTCTTCATCTGGTTTATTTATCTTATTGCTGTTGTCAACCAATACTTGCAGATTGTGTCTCAGTATTTATTGTTCACCCAACCATTCCACTTAGGCAAAATGCCTCTTAATATGCTCCATAAAGAAACTTTACCCATTTGGCTCATGGTGCTGTTAATTTGCATATCATTACCATCTCATTAGATTTATGGCTCTGATCGAATACTTCCACTACCCTGTTACTCTATGCTGGAAATCTACAGGCTTTTGCTAATGCTCTGTATCTCCAAAATGCCTCTTTTTTTTCCTGTTTTATTTTCCTCTTTTTTTTTTTTTTGTCAGAAGGATTTGTGGAGAAAAAGGACATTTGAAGCTGGGAAAGTCAGCACTGCATGCTCACAGGGACAGTAAAGAGAGATAAGAGAGTCAGGAAATAGAGACAGAGAGCAATACGGGTCTGACGAGGGTGTGTGGCCCCTTTGAGTTACAATTTAGGAAAGTACCAGCTGCACGTAATCTTTATCTTCCAGCTCTCATTTTCCTTTGGGGCTCAATCCTTCTTCCAGTGATGGACCACTTCAGGGGTAATATTTTGGCTCAGGTAAAAAATTACTACTTTAAAAAATAGTAATACAACAGGTCAGTGACTGTGATCTCAAAGCAAACATGTTCATGCCAACCAAGCAGCCAAATTTCCCACTAGTGAACAGGTGCTCTTATTTAAAATATTTGTAGTTATTTAATTCTTTGTGTCTCTGGTGATCATGTACAAGTGATTCACACTGCACAGTCTGTCCCTGAAGAGCCTGTGATGATCATAATTCAAACAGATCTATTACCTTTTAGCTTTCCAAATGTAATTATAATCCAATTAATTAGGTACTCTCGGTTGATTCTGGGTTTCTTCCTCCAATCTCAGTCTATTGCTGCATGAAACTAATGGCTGTGAGTCCTTACGATCATTTGCCATTAGTGCTTATTCTTCAGTGGAGGCTGATAAAGTCAGGCATATATTTGGCAGTCACTGTGAAGAAGCCATGCTAGCATTTTTTTTTCACATGGTGTTCAAACAAATTTTGCATCCCATTTTGACTTTCTGTGATTTGATTTCATTCTCTTTTCTGTGTGAAACACTTTTCTCAGGAGTCATAATGGGTTAAGAAGAAAGAAAGAAAAAAAAAGGCTGCTCCATTATGCTGCATTGGTTGCTTAACAAAACAGGCTCTGTCCCCATTAACCATGCCTCAAAGACAAAAAGCTCCAAGCTCCGCTGGAAGAGCAGCGTGTGTAATATCAGATGAGGGCACAGCAAGGCGGTAGATGGTTTCCACTGTAGCTAGAAGGAAAGAATAAGCCTTCATCCCACCTGGGGAGCTGACCCAATTAAGTAACAGGGAAGTAAAAGAAATGGTAAAGGAAGAAGTATAGAAAAAAGGTATTAAAAACTTTCTTGCCTTCCATTGCTCTCTCTATCAAAACTTTGAGGCATCCTTGCCAAAACCCAGAATAAAACCAAACTGAAGCTCCAGGACTGATATGTCTACAGCCATGAGGAGGTAACCTCAAAAGCAGGATGACCACAAGCACCCACCATCAGACACAGGGGGTGAATTGTCCCTGGTTAAGCTCCCTCCAGGTCTCTCATCTCACCGGGTCCTGACCAAGTCTAGCAAACACCTCAGTCAACAACTCCAGGTGATGCAGAATGGCCTTGCAGCTCACAGAACCAGTGTTCAGCTAGCGACCAGGACAAGCAGGGTGTTTGTGTGAAACCATCTCTGCATGGGCTGACAGCTACGTAAATGCACATCTGTAACCTTCCCCAGCCCCATCAAAGTGTTTGCCGTCTCTGGGCCCCTGGGAATGGGTCATTTTTTCAGCATTCATGCATAAACAGTGTATGAATATGAATGGAGGAGCCAGGTATCAACTCAGCTCTGCCTGTGACATTGGCCAGGTCACTTTATCCCTAAAGCTGTGATTCTTCTCTGTTATCAGTTCTTCTCATTAGATGTAGAAAATTACTAGCACTGTAGGGCTCTGATTTTTACCTAAGTTTCTAAAGGCTCCAAAATAGAAATGATGACCATTAAAATGCTCTGGTTTTCATTGAAAACACTTAGTAAGATCACTTATTAATTGTAACACATCACACACTGACCTCCATCCAGCCACAATCTCCTGGCCACATCAGGTTTTTAACTGAGAAGTTGTGGTCGTGGTTTAAAATCATGGACATATTCCATGCGGTAGCTGTCTGTGTGAGGATAGACATACACCTGAAGATGGGAACCTCGATCATAAATCAAATTGTGAGGAGCAGAGGAAGAAACTTCCAAGTAAAACACTCTCCTCTCCTCTCCTCTCCTCTCCTCTCCTCTCCTCTCCTCTCCTCTCCTCTCCTCTCCTCTCCTCTCCATTCTGTGGAAAAGACCTTTAAAAGTGGGTGGAGGAGGAGGGCAGCAAGAGATAGCTCTGAGGTACATTTCAATCTGCATGGTTCAGGAAGGAAGGAATTTTCAATCTCCTCTCTATCATTTTCAATATCATTAATCCTGAACACTCCATTTTCCATGCTCGCCCGCCCAGGCCTGGAAAGTGAGCGACACATAAAGTGACACATATTCATCACTTGGCATTCGGCACCGTGAAGGCTGTAATATAATATTAGTGTTGTGTTATCACTGTGTCGCTCTCCAGCCTCAGCTGCGGCGACGGTAGATGACATGAATCGATCACCTGTGACATTTTTGATTTGGTGTCACTTTCCCCATTTCTGCCATTTGTTTTGGCAGTTAAGAGGTAATTGTGTGACATTAGCATGGAAAGACTCACTTTCCCGACCCCTCTTCCCAAGCAGGAAGAGGGGGATGAATCTTTTGTCTTGTTCCATGGGTTCAGAGAGGCTTGCAAGAGACGTGATATTTACTGCAATCTCATTCCCAGGTGGCTCCGTACCCTTCCCTAAACCCAGCAGGGGATGCAATGTCTGAGCCAGGGACATCTCTCCTGCAGGATGCTGTCAAGCCACTCTCCTGAAGTGGGGAGAGCAGTGGGAGAAGGTGACATTATAAGACACCAACAAGCTGTGGGTCCCTGCTTTGCCAGAGCTTTCCCCAGGTGACTTTGGGTATGCCACTGAGTCCTCACCAGGGCTGAAACACCAACTCCCCAGGTGCTGCTCAGTGAAGGGGCACTAAGAGGATCCCCATTCAGGTAAAGGCCAAGGGCTTTGCTCAGCTGGAGTCACAGGACCTCATTCCTCCAGCTGCAGACTTGTCCTATACAAGTGACTAATAACATTAGTAATCAGGGGAGGTAAACTCAATTAATTTGCACTGCAGCCCTGGAATAATTTTAGCAACTGGCCATGCCTCATCCTACATGGAAACCTGATTTTCTTCTCAGTTTTCTTCTGAGCAATGCTTATCTTGGATCTGATTTGCTCCCACAATATTCCAGTGCACAGTATGGACATAAACAAGGATAAAGAAGAGAAGAACTTCCTCCAGAGAGATGAATATCAGCACCTATCATTGAGGCCATAAAACCCCCAGCAACCAGATGTTCCAGATGGGATGAGACAATCCTGGAATGTGGGGAAACTGGCAGCATCCGCACACAAATGTGCAAGGTGCAGTCCATCCCAGATTTTTTGAAGGATAAAAGTTTTTTGTCCTTTTATCTCAAAGCATGGCCTTGGCCTAACATGGAACCAATTATAAAGATGTCATTTAAAAGAAATACAAAAGTGAATCCGAAAAACTTAAGTCCAGAAAACTTCATATCGCAGGGGTGTATCTGGCAGCTTAGGGCTCACACAAGTCAGGAAAAGCCACAATATAGGGAAAGAAAATCTTCAGAGCTACAAGTCTCCAACACCAACACACCTTGGTCATCCCAACATCGGCCACTTTGTCATACACACTCAGCTATGGGAGGTCAATCACTAGTTCCTGATATGCCATAAAGGTGTCATGCAAAGTTAAAATAGAAAGGCAAAACCCATCAGAGTCCTGGGAATGGAACCCTGAAAACTGAAATACGTTGTGGTTGTCCCTTCAGCTTTTGCTCAACCAGTTAATAGCTGGAACCATTTGCATGTGGTGGCCCGTGCAAAGGGATGGCAATCGGGTGCTTTGCTTTGACACCTGGAGCTTCTGCTCATCTCTTTTCATTGTACTGTAGAGAAGAACCATATCTTGGTGCTGAATCAACTGGGCTGGACTCACAGCCACACTCTTATGTTAAGGGTTTTCAGAAGTCAATGTTTTGCACTGACTCCTTAAATCTTGTGTCAACCAAAACCGCATGCACAGAAACCACAATGGCAGCCAGTAAAACAGCAGGGACCTCCGCATTTTAATGCATCTTGTCACAGCAGATAAGGTGGATGTTAATACCCACACATGCACTCCACACCAGGGACCTTCCTTTATTTTAGGAAATGCTTTCCCTGTAGGGACAATTTTTTGTGATTGTCCATTGGGACCTTTCTTATAACTTCTGCTAAAGCAGCTTGTACTGGCCACTGTCAGAGACAGAAACCTGCTGAGAACTGGCTGATCTGCTCCCAGATCATGACTTTACACTGGTGTGCTTCCTGTGCCATCGGTCCCCAACTGCTCTCAGGGGCGGGCCAGGACCAGATCATGGCAATTTCACAAGCAGCTGCTCTTTGGCTGCTGGGGCAGAAGCTGGGCTGGGACCAGCACTGCTGTGGGTGATGCGCTTCAACTGTTGGGGGGCCCCCCCCCCCCGGGCTCGCACTCTCCGTGGGTGCCTCCTGCCAGTTGGACCCGTTAGACCAGCCAGGAGACAAATTGTTCTCCATGTCAATTTTCCATTTAAAATGCAAACTAGATTTGACAGAGTAAACTGAATAAAGATTTGGATCGGATAATCCAGTAAAAGCTAATTACTAAAACAAAATGAGACACTGAGACGCAATCTCCCTCCTCCCCTCTCTAACGAGGTTCATTTGATGAGTTCTCTGCCTCGAGTATTAGCACTTTCTATCAAGAAACACAAGCTATTAACTCCTTTTAACAATTTATGATGTTCAATAAACTGATTAGGAGCCCATGGTACATAATTTAAAACCATTTGGATGTCCTATGGCCATTAAAGAGAAAGCAATGAGTCTGAACAACCCTGCTAATTATAGGACTTGATGACTCCTGATTAGAAATCCTAATTAGGTGTCCTAACTAAATCTTTTCTTGTTTTTAAATTTATTGTCTTCATCTCCTCACCTTGTTTATGAGATGATTTTCAGAAAGCTAAAACCAGACCTTCCCTAAACTAAAAATTCATTAACCAGCGGAGTAAGGTTCACAGCGTCACCAGTAAAAAACGCCTTAACATAAGCTACTAATACTCTGATTTTGATTTTATTCTGAAGTCTAAAACTAGTTACAGAGTTTGGTGGGCTGGCTTTCTTTCATCTGGCTTTTATTCTCCAATTTATTGCATAGTATCGACAAGCCCCAAAAAGTGAAATGTCAAAAATTGCTTTTCACCCCGTTCTTTTTCATCCAAATTTGAAGCTTCCCTAGGATGTTAAAATAAAAAACAGAGAAAGAAAGTAAAAATTTCTAATCTTCAGTATCGGTTCAAACTACAACCATTTTCTGATTTCTTCTTTTTTTCCTTGAAATTTTGATATTTTTTTTACTGGCTATTTTAATTGCAGATTCAAAACCTACCCTTTTTCTTATTATTTTTTTTTTAATCAGTTCCACTATGATAACATTATTTGAAAACCTAAAATAAAAGGTGTATTTCTGATGCAATGTTTAGGAATAACAGCAATCTGAATCTGGCAGCTCAGTTTTCATGTCCAGCCTCTCAGAACAATTTTGTGCAAAGGGGTGATCTGCAAGAAAGGGGGCACAAGTGGAAAGATGAGCTTGCACAAACAGAGATATGATGTGGAAGGGCACCCTAAGAGCAGTTCAAAAATGGTTTCATTCTTCCACAAAGTCATGTTCCAGTCTGGTTTTCCAGGATCCTTATGGTACGGGCCTGGGCAAACAGAGAGGCTATGCCACCAAGAAGGGGAAGGCAGAGAACCCAACCTCTTTTGGAAAGGTTCATTAATTGTTAATCCTCCTCCTTCCTAAAAGTCTGTCCCTCATTTCTGCTCGGAATTAATTTGCTTCATCTTCTAGCCATTGGGCTTTGCTCAGCTTTTGTCTGCTAGATTAAAAAGATGTCCGCTACCAGAACTCTGCTTCCTGGGGAGGTATTTATAGATGAAAATCAAGTCACCATTTAACTTTCTCTTTGTTAACTCAAATAAATGAGCTTAATCTAGCCCTCATCCAGGAGCACTTTTATGCAATAGCAGAATGATGGGTATGGGTGATGCTATCCTCATTGACATTCAAGCACTGATCTGTCCAGTAGCTTTCCCTAAAATCCAAAGCTACGGAGCTCCAAAGTTAAAGCAACAGGAACATCAATGGTTTTCCAACAACCAGAAAATATCGAGGCTACATCAACACTGACAGCAAACCTGGGAGTTGGATCCCAAGCCCACCTCCATGCATGCTCCTCATCCGCTCTGTGCAAACAGAGCACGCGACCAGGGATGGGTTTAGCCCATCTTGCTGGGGTGGAGAAGCCCAAATTCAGCACAGCTGAGGTGCTCTTGCTCAGGTGATCTGAAACAACTAAGTCAAGATAGGACTTGGCACTTAACAGCCCAGTGCTCAAGTCAAGTGCCCATATCCTGTGCTCAGCTCCTAAAACATTACTGAAGCTTTATATGGTTTGATAAATATTGGGCAATAAGACAACAAACATGAGGTGGCAGCTCAGCTAGACTGGTCATTTTCTTTAATTTCTGGCAAGCAGCCTGTTGATTGTAGGCACAGATATCTACAAATGTTCATGGAAAGACCTTACGGAACCCTTGTCAGTATAAATATGACAGCCTTATGGAAAAGCATAGATCTACCCTCTGTGAAAACTGTTGACTGATCAACAATTTTTACAGTTACTGAAAATTTTGCGCTTACACTTGTATTTTTTAAGCAATTAACTGCTGACAAAGAACCAAAAGTTTTTACTGTAAGAATAAAAATCCCGAACGGGGGGAAGTATCTGGGGTTTGAAAAGAAAAAAAAAAAAAGAAAAAGTAGGAAGGGGGGATAGAAAGTTATAAAAATGCCCATCCAAACATTCCACTCCTTCTGAACCTACTGCTGGCTTGCAGCTGCCCAAGAAAGGTCTCCTAGGACAGCCCATTGGACACCACCTGCAGACCAGGCATGCTGTGAGCCAGCCCATCTCCTTTCCCAATTACTGTGGTCCTCCTTGTGGGTCCATGTCTCACGGCAAGGAGCAGTGGCTTGGATCTGGTGCTGACCAGAGAATGGCCACCCCAAGTACAGCCCAGGAGAGAGCTGCTTAGGGCCAACAGCTTGTTGTTCATGATGCTTTGGCACATTAGCCAATGGCACCTCCATCCCTGAATTATAAATATTATCACAATATGATTTGGAAGGCAAAATCTTCTTTTAGGATATGATGTTCCATGTACAAAGCCATCACGTGAGTTTTAATCTGAAGCTTTGCCCTTTAGTTGTGTTTGCTATGAATTTTACTTTCAGTAATACTTACTTAGCATGCAAAAGCATAGGTGTTATCGGCATGATCTCTTTTTTGGGTGATCCACAGGGGAATATTTGACCTTTGCCTCTTTTTAATACCCAGCGGAAAGAGGCTGCCTTTCTTCCAGCAAGCTGAGCTGTTCATTTGTTATCTCAATCTGGGATTTAGCAGGATTCAAAGCTGAGTAGGTTAGAAAGCATATGGGCGATGAAAGACATTTTATGTAATGGGTTTACACTTGGTAAAAAAGCAACCACACTATTCACTCCGAAGAGTTAATATTTTTCATCCTTATTATTTTTTAAAGTTGAATTTTGCCACTGTGGGATATTTTTCCCCCCAAGGTGTTCATGCTGTGGAACTCTGGCCAGTGGATCTCTCCAGGCAAATCAGCACCAATGAAATTTCCCTTCCTCTGGTAGAGGGAAACAAAAGAGCTTCACTGGGAACAACGGCCAGCTGTGAATGAAGTGAAATGTTCCTCTCTTCCCCTTTTTTTTCAATTTATTAAACATTTTGGCAAAACTGATATGATTTCCTACTGTTCAGGTCCCTCCAAATCTGTACTTTCTCAGAGAAACAAACAAACAAACAGACAAACAAAATCTCTCTTGGTTTAGAATCTAGACTTGATGATTGCAATAGAAATAATTCAGTATTGATGGCAGATTGACAAATTTAGTCCTCTAAATCATCTACGCAATGAAGTCCCTTACAATCAATAAGGCTGGGGGCATATTACTAAAGCAATCCTCTTCCTTAGTGTCTAGTCTTGTCCTTTAACAGGTGTGGGTATAATTTTTGTTCTCTGTAAAACACCAGGGTCAAGGTGACGAGTGCAGAATCACTGAGACGTGTGTGGAACAATTGCTCTTTCAGACACATGATTTATGAAGTATCTGACTAATGTGGTCATGGGAGCCTGAGAGGAAGGCGAGGAAGCTGGTTAAGAAGCACTTAGCTCCCCTCTCCAGGCCCACATTTGCATCCCATACCCACAGTAGCATTCGTCTCGCTTGATGGTAGCTGTTTAAAATTTGGGCATTTCATTTCAGCTGACAGTCAAAGTTCCTTTTCAATTCAGTGGGGAGATCAGCACCTGCAAATGATGATTCATCCCTTCTCTGTCAGACGTCATCACCATCAGACACCCTATGCCTCAGTCATAGGAGACTCCTAGACACCTCATTTCTAAATAGTTAGATGAGATGAATCCCCAAGCATCCAATTAACCTCTATAGATCAGCTGGCCCAAACATATCTGACATTCATATTTACTTGGAGCTCAGTTCACCACGGTATATCTGAGCAGCCTGATGGACAGAAGAGCAGGGCTGACCTCACACCAGGACCTTCTTTGACTTCCACGCAGCCTTCTAACACACCTGCAAGGCCAGCCTTCCTACTGGTTGCTGAGATGGTGCCAGCATGGAGTAACTGATTGTTTCTGCCAGATTCCAAGATCACCAGCTAACACTCCTTACCTCCAATTTAGGGGAAAATTGTCCTTGCTACTACAAAACAGGAATAAAGGCCTTAAATAGCAATCAGAGTTGACCTCTCTCTGCTTGCAAAATGGCCATTGGTTTTAATTAGATTCCTATGGCACTACCTTGACATCCTGGACCCAAACCCTACCACTGCCACGAGTACAATACAAAGCAAGATCTGAGCAGGTCCCATTCCCTGCATGCAGCTCAACAGCTCTCCCTGTTATATTCTTCATCTCCAACAAGTTCTGATTTTTTTGACGTACCTAAGATGAATATTCAAGGTTTTAGCCCAATTTACATATCTGTAATCCGGCAGTGAGAATAAAAGGTTGTCAGGCAAAATAAATGTGTGTCTCAAGGTCAGACCTGGTTGAAACCGATAATGGTGCTTAACAGCCTATGCCATGCTTCCACAATGATCAGCATTGCTCTAATTGAAAAATTAGCTGTCCATATGGGCTCAGAGGCAATCATACATCCATAAATCCCAATAAATACAAACATAATCTGATCTAAGTTGGATCAGCCAAATAAGTTAAAGCTAGATTTAACACCTTAAAGGATTGCGTTTAAGGAAATCACTGTTAGACAAGATTTGGGAGTGCTGGAACCATATGGTCAGAATGGAGGCCACCAGGGCTTGTCCCCACCCTGGCTCTCCTCTTCTCCTGGCCGAGCTGCATGGGACTGCAGCCTTGGGCCAGGGTGTGCCAGCTGGGGGGCTGATGCAGTGTGGGTCCTGTCCCCAGCAATTGGCATGGGAGGTCGCTATTGGGTAGGACCTCTGAGTCTTGAGGTCCTGGTTCTGGACCAAGCAAGAGCTGGCTCTGGATTGGCTGCTGCTCCGCTAGTGGACGTGGAGCCTCACCTTCCCGCGGGCAGCACTGGTGGTAGGGCATTAACCGAGGGGAGAAGCTAAGCTGGACAAACCTCAAGATTATCTACCTCCATGTCCATGAGCCGTTGTTCCCTCCCACCCTCAGGCAGGTGGGTCTGTGCTGCCCGCTGCAACGGGCTTTCAGGAATGCCCATGAAAATCCTTGTGTTGGTGTAATCACGCCTTTCCATGATCTCCTGAAAAAGAGATTGATGCAATCAGCCTGTCTCTGTGTGTGTGCTCAGCTGTCTTCTCCTCATCTCTTTCACCCCCTTCCCTTCCCAACATCACTTCTGAATCATTGGCAATGTCAGTCACACTGAACAAGTGCTTTTCCTAGACAGCTGGGAAGTTTCTGCAAGTTTCTGGAAAACAGGAAGCCTGGTAGAGCAGAAAGACTTTGGCAGTTCTTGCAGGACAGAGAGATTGGGGCTTTATTAAACATCCCAGACCCCACACAGATGAGTGGCACTGCAGCAATCTCACCTTCTAAACAAGCTTCAGAGTCCATGGTGTAACAAGGGTTCCCAGGACTATTAGGTCCAGGCAGATTCCTAAAGCCCCATCCAGATCTCTACCCTGGAAGAAGCAAGGCTGCTGGTGATCCTTTGGTAGGACCAAAATGTGTGGTCCCCCTGAAAGCTGAGAATCTTGCTGAAGGCATTCAGAAAAACAGCAAACCCTTCATGGTAACAACACATCCCTGCATACTTACCCTGGCTGTTCTTTGAGAACCAGTTTGGCTTTACCCAAGGACACCAATCAAAGGCCCCCAGGCCCTTGTCGCTGTGGCTCTCCAACTCAGGATGATCTCCTAGTGCTGTCCAGGGCCCTGAAGTGCTCAGGTCCTGTTCATAGCCCAGAGGCTTGGAGGGTCTTGTCTCAAGGACAAGGTGGAAGGATGGACCTTGAATTATCCCACTGGGATAAGATGTAGTAGACTGAGATTGGGTGGGCCTTATCTTAAACACTTCTCAGTGGGGAGAAGAATGGATATTAAAGACAAGACTTATAATGAGTTCCCCCACTTGGGTAGGAAATGTCCAAGGTACAATACACAGGTTGAAATCTTGGATCTTCCCCAAGCCAGATTCAGCTCAAGTCAGCTTCAGCAAAAGGATAATAGCCCCTACAGTCTACTTTGCCTGTTCTTGTGGGCATTTCCTGCCAGTCTGTCCCCTCTCTCATGGGAGAAGAATGACTTTGACATTGACTGTTTTGCAGACTTTGGAGCCATGGTAGAGATCAGACTCCAGAAGGTGGGATGGGAGGTGGGAACATGGAGACATTGATCAAAATAAAAAATAGTAAACAGCAGGAGACAGAGGTTCATGTCTATAAGTCCCTCCTTCAATAAGTCCTGCTTAAATAGCCTTAGGGGCTGAACTTCTTGGTGTCAAACTCCTGACTTCAATTGACTTTGGACTGAGTTCCGAATTAAGCAGTAAATCACAACACTCATCCTAAGCACTGGATGGGAGATACAGGAGTTAGACAGTGATTTATGAGAGATTTGACCCAGGGCCAGTGTGCTCACCTTCAAATATAACCTTCATCCTTCTGGATTGTCAACACTGAAATATCCAGCTTTCCTGCCAGAACCATTCTTCAGAGGACTTTAGCAGCAAAAGGGGGTTATCAGAAACATTTGTAGACTGGTGCAGCAAGTTTTGGAGGTTCTTTTTGGCTCTGTTGTGGCTGCCAAAGAAGGACTACCAACTGTTCGATGGGTTGAGTGGCAATTTACTCCTGCATTCTGCTACCCTGTCTCTCACATGGACACAAACACCACTGCATGTTACCCACATGCCAAATACATCAAGGCTTACATTATTTCAGGTGTGAATTCATATGGTTGCACCATTTTTTACATCATTTCTTATTTAGGTGTCTGGATTGCAAGCTCACTATTTAAGCATTTCAAAAAGATGGAGGCAAAATTATGTAAGATTCAAGGGAGATTCTTGGTACTCCTTGTGCTCATACACTCCTGGGAAGGCATCTGAATTTGCACTTGTATCTCTACAAAGTGGCCAGAAGCTCAAAGACAGCACATAAGGGCTTGTAAGTGCGTTATGAAACTCCTCCATAAGTGATATTTTGGATGTTAAGAATTTATGTTACTTCAAAAGGCAACTGACCACATTCATGGAAGAAAAACCACCAGGAGATGTTTCCTTCCAAGATACCACCTCTGGCTCTCTTATGACTGAACAGCAAAGTGCTGGAAGCTAGAGAGTATTGAGGGAAAGTGTCCCCTATATTTCCCTATACTCTCCCTTTTGGGCACTTTCAGAAATAGGATCAATATTGTTTCCAGCAGACATTTGGCCTGGCCCTGATGGCCATTCTTGTGGACTTAGGCCCTTTTGTTTCTGGGGAAATGCTACAAGGTGGTTGTTCCGTTGAGGTCCAATTGGTCCATGCACTGACAAAAAGCCTCCTCATAGGCTTCCAAGGTGTCTGCACGTGTGGCCTTCTCCTGGATACAGCCATAACTCAACGGCTGCTATTGGGTAACCCCATCGCTCTCTTCTGTTGTTTACTGCTTGCATCCAATAGGGTCAGGCTGGTGCAGCAGCTTTCTATATTTTGTGATTAGATTAAGGGATTATTGATGATGATTCCCTGAGCAAACACAGACCGCAGCTCTCCTAGCAACAGGCTGATAAACCTCAGTTCCATGTTTTAATTCCTCAAATTCCATTAAAAGACATTATTACAGTTTAAGGCATAATATGTTTGTTTTTCCAGCCTTAATGAGGATTATTAAGCCATGGGTATGCAGTACCTATGCTCGGCATTAGCATCCTTTATACATACTTTTCTGGGCTCACTATCACAAATTTCCTGTCCTTTAGATCTTTCAGTCTAAAAGAGAAACACAAAGATAAGAAAAGAAAAAATAAATCTGTGTATGTATGTGCAGGCACATATAAAGCTCTTTTCACTAACCTAATCTTTTTTCTCTGTTTCCATGTGTGGAAGATTCATTGTCAGATGGAGTTTGAAGGCCTAATCTATGACTGCCATTGACAAAAATGGGCTTTAGCTGAGACTGGCTGAGAAATCAAAGAAAGGAAGCTCTGCAATTGATGGGGTGGAAGATGAGAACAGAAAAAGTAGCCAAGAGACATATGGCAAGAGCACAAAGAGACACACAGAGACAAGACAAAGCTACAGGATTTAAGCAAGGCTTCAAGCTTGCCTATCATACACATCTCTTATGAAATGACCCATTTAAATTACCCATTAGCTAATCCTCCCAGCCACTTTCAGGCTTTCAGCAAGCATTAGGGCAGAAGCTTGTACGGAAAGATGTGAAGTCTGGGCCTCAGCCCAGGTACAAATCTCCCTTAAGTTGGATCAGTCTCAGGTTTAACTGAGAGCCTTTGGAGCACTGTGGATATTTTTGCTATTCCAAGAAGACTTTAGCAAACAACACTGGAAACATCCTCATGGCAGAAGGGTTCCAAGTCCTTTAATGCCATGAGGGGACCCACTACGATCAGTATGCAAACACAGATTAAAAAACAGAGCCAGGAATACCAGCCCTCTGTTGTTCTGGTTGCTTTGAAGACCTGCCAACTACAGCAAAAGAAGGTGGCAAAGCTATGGCTGGGAAAACGTCCTACAACAACAACTGAAGGCACCTCTCCACAAAGGATGGGTTTGCTATGAGACCACATTTAATTTGGTGGCTGTCAAACTCATTCATATAGTGCCTCAGTTCAGTCAGTCCCACCCCTAAGCTCACGTGAGCTACAAATCCAGGTCCGTGTGTGCAGGCAAGGGCGGACATCGAGCCCAGCTGCAGGTGCAGCAAACACTGAAGGATATCCTGGCACAGAGGGAATGGAACTCTTCCACATCTTCTGTAGGAGGAGCTTTGTGAGGGTCAGTCCTCAGCACACCGGGGGGAGCATAGCCACCAGCCTGGGGTGCTCACTGCAAACACAGCCGGCGGGACAAAGATTTCGTTGTAGGATTTCTATATTTCCATGTTATGGCTTCTGTATTTCTATTCTGGCCACTGAGTGCATGAGGAGGGGGCAAGGGAGAAGGGCTAGGAGAGGAAAAAATAAAGCCCATAGGGACTGTAAGTAATAAAAGGCTACAGCAGATTTGTCACACTATTTCATTTCTTATTAAATTGAACGGTCTCAGTAGAGAGGGACATAAAAGAAACCACAGATTCAAATACCTCTGAATTCCAGAAATACTTGAAGATAGCTCTAATTCTTCATTTATCATTATTATATCTACTAAGGGAAGAGACATATTTTAATTCCCATCCCAAATTCTTTCTGAAATATTCTTACGTTAAACAAACAGAACTGCTCCAAAACCCTTTTGACTTTCTACAACTATCATTCATGTTGTCCCTATTAATTCTATTTAAAAAATAAAATCCACCATAATAAATACTTTATTACAACTCTTTTCTCTTGTGAACATTAAAACCTATAGGTGCTGGAGCTCCCCAAGCAGCACAGTTGCACTGATTCTCAAGGTTATGTGTAATTTTTGTGATAGAAGGCAAGAGTTTAACTAAAATGAGTAAGAATTAGAAGTAGAGGAAATTCAGAGGCTTTTTTATATTAAACTCAAAGCCTTTCCCAGAGCTGAGTGTTTCAGGTCAGCTGGAATTTGCCTGAACTCATTTCTGGATTTGAAAGTGATCTTAGAAACCAAAGCCTAAGCGGAGAATGATTTACCCAAGAAATACTCACTTCTGTGCAATATTCTTAGTAATAAAAATAACTATTTTCTTTTCTTTTTAAAATGCCATTAGAAGTCAGATTTCTTATTACCTGTAGTTCCTCCCTACCCCAAGACCAACCCCATAAACCCAGCCGTGTTTACAGCCTGCATGATGCTGCTGCATGAGAAACCAGAGTGCAGCTCCTTGCAAAATAAGGGTGACATTTCCTAAAACCAAGACTGATGGTCCCGTGCAGGGTAGCTGAGCTTGGGCAAGTGAATTGCAAAAAAATAAAATCACATAAAAACCCCGCAAAACCTGAAAAGCAAAAGAGGTAAAGAAAACCTGTACAGAACCCATTAAAAACTACATGGGATTCTCAAAAATGGTCTCTGTCAATGATCATCACATTGGTATTAGCAGTAATTTGCAAAAACCTTTTCCACCTGACTCTCATGCATTCAGAGATGTCAGTTCACACGGTGTTGGGCAAATAAATAGGCCTGATCCTGACTCCAGGCAAGTCATTTGGGCTGGGAGTGGGTGGAACAGCAGGCAGATGCTTGGTGGATGTGACTGATCACCCTTCTCTTCAGGAGCAAATAAACAAAGTTTCCTTTATTTACTCAAGATTTTGAATAAAAGCTTGATTTTTATGGCACCACTTTTGAAAAGAAAAGCTTCTGAAAGATTTTATTTTTCTCCAGGAAAGCACAAGGAATGTGCTTATTTAGCTGAGATAAAATGATAATTCCTAAGAAATCATTGTGGATTAGGGAGTGAAGCGATTAGAGGGAGAGAGAGATGGTATATTTATGAATGTGTGCATAGCCTCGCTGGTTAAAGGGGTATTAATCCCTCTTAGTCTGCAAAAGGACCTTCAGACTGCTCAAGCAAGCAGGGCTTAGGCACTGCAAGCTTCCTAGAAAGTCCTAAATCTTCACATTAGCTCCCTGCGTTTTCTCATCTTAAAGTCTAAGCCGTTTTCTAAAGGATACTTCCATAAACAAGCCCCCTCAGAATCTGCAAGGATTTGGAAATCCGGATTGGTGAAATTTTTTAAATCCAAGGTCCAAGTGGATAGAAGAAGATTAGATTGCACTTAAAAAGACCACCTTTAAAGAGACAGCACTGTCCTAGATCATTATTTAGGCTGAACTGGAAAAGAAAGAGAGGGGAAAGAAAAGAAGACAAAGGAGCAGAGAAAAAGTGTTGCATCCGAGAGAAAGTGTGTGTGTGTCTGCCCAAACCACCACCACATTGCTCATACAGTACTCAGGCTACTTGTGACTGCTCCACCAGCTCTTCCCCATGGTTCAGCAGAACTCCCGGTCCTCATTTTTGTGTTGCTGTTTGCTACCAAACTGCATTTGGTTTTCTCCACAGATGGTGTACAGTGTGCATGGCAGGAATAGCACTTCACATTTGCAAATTGTTACACGATTCCTCAAGGAAATCGGGGACATCTTACAGGGAGATCTTGGGTCATTTTCACTAGACTGTACCTCATTCATGAGAGCCTCATGAGGTCCTCCCTCCTCTCCCTCTTATCCCCATGAAAATGTTTGCAGCCATGGGCTCTGCTGCAAAGGAGGACGGACAGTGGATCTAAGGGGACCCAAGTTCAGCAGAAGACAATGGCTCACTCTTCTCACTCCCCAGGGCTGATGTCCACCAGATCTCCAGCAGATTTAACTTACAGTTCTGGTTATTCCACCAGCACAGCCAAAGAGCAAAGCCCCTGCTTACCTGCCCACTTTGCCTTAAACAGCTATTGAGGGGGAGAGAAAACAGATTACATGTGATGACAGCTATAGAGAAGCAGGAATTATACTTGACAGCAATTTGTGGTCCTGGCCCAGTCCTAACCATGGTTATATTTAGGAATATATAGATCATCTTGTTTTAACCGAAAAGAAGTATCCTGACACCAAACATGGAGAGAGGCAGGGCTTTTCACCCTGCCTGCAGAGTTCAGAGGTGCTCAGAGTGCTGGCAGAAAACACAGCTCTGGGCGTAGTTTCCTTTCTCTGTGCAGCTGGTTACGGTGAATCGTACAGGCTGATGTACAATGTTTCAAAGGTGTTCCAAAGTTGACAGTTTGGCAATGGAAAGCATGTGACATCTTTCCTCAGTGCTGTCAACATCTCTACAGCTACCAATAGCTCAACACCTGATGGGATGTGTGATTAGTATCTGATGAGATCTCAAAGTGGGAGGATTGACAGTAAATCCAGTAGAAAAAGTCTTGTGGATGCCTCTGTAAGAGGTGAGGAGCTCTTTGGAGCTCTGCTTCATAACATGACCTGACCAAGTCAAAGACGCAAGGGGTGAGATCTGGGAACAGAGCCGTGCATCTGCGCCTGCACAGTAGTTGAGTGGTCACAGAGCAAAGCTGGAGGATGGTAAAAGAACACAGTACATTACACATCACAGCATGACACCTCCTGAGCTGTTCTCGCATCTCAACAGGCTGGTGAGATGAGTGGTGAGAGTCCACTGCCCACCTGAGAGAGGCCATGGCATGGCTGATTCCCAGAGGGAGGCTTTTTTTTTCCAGTCTTGCTTCAGATTGCCTGGGCAATATGCTCCTTTTTCAGCCCAAGGTAGAAAGGCCTGGGTTTGTTCACCAACTTCATAACAGCTTTCCTGTTGCTTGTGAATGCGTACTGGGACATCACAGGACATTGCTAAGGATTAAATATTTTCCTCCTTCCACCACCTACCTCAAATGATATTTCTACTGTCTCTTCCTATTGGTTTCTGTCCTGGCTTTAAATTTAATCTGCTCTCCCCTTCTCAAAGTACATTGATAATACTTATAAATTATATACCCCCAATGTTTTCAAGGCACACTCCACATTTTGAGATGCATTCAGCTTGTTATGAGCTTTATGTGGCATCCACATGTGACATATCAAAGGACTAAAAGACAAATTTAATGTGTGTCAAGACCTCTCCTCCATCATATCAGAATAACACATCTATGAATTGAGATCATTTAGCATATTTGTGACTCTCTTAATTAGGAAGATGAATGGGTTTGTTGTGAAGACTAGAGAAAGGGACTCAAAAGGCTTCAGTTCATCTTCTAGCTCAGCTATAGGGTCTCTGTGGGACCCCAGACTTACCTGTGACCTGTTCTGTGCCCCAAATTCAGAATGCGGATGGCAGTTTTCTCTCCTTCCGTTTTCAGGAATCGCTGTAAAGGCTGAGCTTTCTAGGGCAGCAGTCTACTCACATGTGCAGCACCAAGCACCACCGGGGCTATGACACCCACCAGCCCATCACGCTTCTGGGCGCAGATGACTGATAATCACCCACCAGCTCTCTTGATATCCCAGGATGATTTATGCCTCCTTCCTTTCCCCAGTGAGCAGATCCTGAGAGCTCCTCTCCTGCTAGCAGATCCCCCGCCTTCACAAGGACTCTTTGTAGGACTTGGATTTTGTGAGCTTAAGCCCTGACACCTCCTTCCCCCAGTAAAATTTGCAGAGCCATGAAATCTTTAAAGTATTCCAACAAGTCTAGTATCGCTTTACAGACTAATGTTAATGAGATCATAAGCAATTGACCAGAAACAAATAAATAATTCAAAATCTACTGCAAGTGTGAAAAGTATTTAAATGCTATTGATAAACTAATCTACAGACTCCATTAGCAATTCGGTCACACAGCACCTGTATTGATTGGCGAATTTAAGCACACACACAAAAACAAACCCCAAAAATACAGCAAGCAAAAGCTAGCTTGTTTAGCAGTGCTTTAGCAAGCAACTTCATTAACGTTTGGGAGTTTACTTTGTCATTTGCTCTGGGAGTTTTCTTGGCTTGCTGTTTTATAGACTGTAGCAGTAGCCCAAATGCTATATCTGTGGAGTAGTTTTAACAAAGCTTATATATTTATCTGTAATATGGATTAAAAACCATTTGGCCATTGCTCCTTTTAAGGCATCTACACATTGCTGAGTTAGCTATTGCCACATGCCTACCCTCCAGAGGCTGCTTTTGGGCTACAAACAGTGCTGCTCCCAGATGTCCTGTCTTGTTCAGCCTTTTCCCTCACTATTGGGAGTGTAACACGTTGAATTTCTTGCTAAAATACATTTTGGGTTACCCACATAGCTGATGCTCATGCTGTGGACCCTACAGCATTAGCATGGACATGGGTGGTGCTGGTGCAGGTCTGTGTTTAGACGGACTCTGCAGGCTGCAGATGCAGATGAAGCCCTTGGGAAGGGCTCAGCAGATCGGACACATCCACATTGAGCTACTCAGGGAACCAAACTTCTTCCTCAGGTAGCATGAAATATCCCATTTGGCATGTCATGCTTGCATGCCCCTCCACACCCTAGCAGGTAGCCCAGCACCTCCTGCACCCAGCCTTGCTTGGCCCCAGATCCTTCATTGCCACCCCAGAGGAGGTGAGGGCTGGTGGCCCATCAATACAGCAGCGGAGGAGAGGTGGGGGCTGAACGAAGAGCAGCCCTTTCAATGGAAGGGGTCCTTTTTTTTCTTCCCCTTCTTAGTTGCTTAACACACTGATCCTTTAACTCAAGGAGCATTTTGCAGCATCGGCTTCATTCCTGAAGACATTGTTGAAGGCTGGAAAAAAGCATCAGGCTCAGCAGTGGTCCTGACAGATGATATTTGCAGCTAGGCCTCCGTCTCCTCAATCCACCCTTAGGCTCAGCCAGACCTGCCAAAGCTCCCTTCTTTGCTCTTTCCCGCTGTCACCCAGCAGCCTGCATCAGGGCAATTACCAAAACAAATCAATCTTCTCTTGACAGTTCATTTACACTGAATTAATTTGGAATTAGAAACCGTTATTGCAATTGGCAGCTCCTGATATTCCCAATACAACGAGGCATCTGCAGGGAAAACAACTCTAGACCCCAGCATTTGAATTAAAAAGGACAGTTCTTCCTGATTGAGATATAAAACCAGAAAGGATTTTTTTCTCCAAGTTCTTGTTGGTTTTAGGCTGCTGGCAGGAAATCCAGACCTGCAGTGTCCTAAATAAAACTTTCCTTATGGTGGTACGTTTTTTTCTCACTCAGAGCAGTATTTCTAATATTGCTGCATAAGGATAAGACACCTGGGTCTTAATTTGCACCTTTTATATCGCGTTGGAGCCCACAGTGCAGGGCCACGTTGGAAGAGGCAGGCTAAGCAATCTTGTGCCCATTTCACAGTTAAGGAAACTGAGACATGGAGAGGTTGAGAGGTGAATTTGCCCTCTGAAGCCTGCAGTCTGAGCTACATCATCAAAATATCCTGCATTCCTTCTTAAAACAAAAACAAAACCCCCCCCCATATTTTGTAAAAAAAATTAAGCTTTCCAGTAAACATTTCAGAATCCTAAGGTTGATCACACAACATCACATGCCTTGTTACACCTCCACAATATATTTATTTACACTCCTATCTGAGGGGATTTGACCCAATACCTCTCACCTCCAAGCACTTTAGGATTTGCTTTAACTTTTAGTCAGCCCTGAAGTTGTCAGGCAATTGGACTAGATGATCATTATAGGTCCCTTCCAACTGAAATATTCTATTCTATTCTATTCTATGCTATGCTATGCTATGCTGTTCTATTCTTTTCTACTCCATTCCATTCCATTCTAACCCATAGAACTTTTAAAAATTTTTTACCAATTCACTGGGCCAGAGGAAAGACACACACATAAATACAGGGGATAAAAAATGCTAGCTGAAAGGTCTTTTACCACCCTTTCTGATCCCTACCACCACCATCACCATCATGCTTTGTTCAGGGGATCAAGAGCCCTTATTAGATGGACATCATGGGTACAGTAGGCTGAGAAACATCTCTGGGACCTGACGAGGGCATTGAGCCGCTCAGCCAAGGCACGATGGGGATGCTTCCAGGAGGCCCTGCAACACATCCCTTCAGCACCTGGGAATTTTATCCTTGCCAGCCAACACACCAAAAAGATTTAAGGAGCACCTAGGGTCAAGAAGGAGGTGGGTGGTGGTTTAGAGGCTTTACAGCTGGACTGAAGGGCTTAACATGGTAATTGTGAACTTATGTCCCTGCGTGGGTCTAATCCCTGATCTGTTTCCTGCTCCACCTTTGCTAGGGCTGGGTATGCACCAAATTTCTTATTTTCAGTGGGTTATTCTGTAATTCTGTTATGTCCCTCTGCTCTGAAACAGAGCTGGCAAGTGTCTCCATGAAGGGAAAAGGAGGAGCGAAAACAATTGTGTGGGACTTAATATATTGGGTCCTGCTCCTTTCCGTTGCCCCATCCCACAGCCTCCCAGGTACATGGGATATATATGCAACAGATACCCAGGACCTACAGCCAGTTCTTGCACAAGAATCTGTGTTGTACCCCAATAGTTCCTTCATCCTGTTGATCACGGGCTTGTAGAGCAGGAGCCATAGATCATCAGCACCCTCCCTCTGCAAATTAACGATATCTAAGTGTATCCCTGTATACTTTA
Source organism: Gorsachius magnificus (assembly GCA_034008185.1). Lineage (NCBI taxonomy): Eukaryota > Metazoa > Chordata > Aves > Pelecaniformes > Ardeidae > Gorsachius > Gorsachius magnificus. The sequence continues at coordinate 66,643,716 of CM067085.1, forward strand.
TCCCTGGCAGAACTTCATTTTATCCTTCTTGCTAGCTGCTATAGAAATCTCCATTGTCAATTCCCATGTCTTGCCTGGATTCGCTTGCAGATCCACTGAGCTGGGCAGCGATAGCACCGGGGTGAATTTTACCCCTGGAAGCAACAACACGGCATCGCAGTCCACCCCATCAGACTCTGCATCCACAGCCTGAGTAACATGGTACACCTGGTTTTCCACATGTTAGAGATCCATGCATTTACGCCAGTCTCCAGTCAGGGGAAAGGAGCGCAGGATCAGGCACCAAAAGCCTACAGATACCTCTCAGCCTGCTCTTTTGTGTCAGCAGCCAAAAGGCTAGAAATATGTCATAAATTTGGGTGAGGGGCTCATGGCCCAGCTCCAGGATATATTTACTTAAATCTCTCATGGTGCCAGGGCAGCTTTCTTCCAATGCTGAACTCCCAGTGTCTTTGTTGGGATCGAAACACACACTTACGTTTCAGCAGATGCCTAAACATTGTCTTTAATAGAGATGCTTTGCTGAATAGGGTAGTTGGAAAAGCTTATGCTTTACACCAGCAGAGGATCTGGCCCACAGGCTATCAGGCATATGGCTAATCATAACAATGCCGAATTAAGCTATTTAAATTGCCTATGGAATGCCAGAGGGTCCACGTGCTTTTTTTTTCCCTTGGTAAAAGTCCTCTTTGTTATTATTCTGATGACCAACTTGGGCTGCTTTGCTTTGTCATTTTTAGTCAGTCCACAAATTCCCTGAGCTATACAATTTATGGTTTTATCACCAGTTCCTAAGCTTTGCTACCCCGTCTCTCCTGCATCTCAAATACTTCTCCCCTTTAAATAAACCTGCTTCATTTTTTTTTCATAACTTTCCAAAGCAGATAAAAAATTCTTGAATTTCTGAAACATGCAAACTGATCACTGTGGCATTAAGAAATCTTAAGAAGACTTATTTTAAGGGGTTTTATTAGGGAAATTCCTGCTCTTTAAGATATCTGTACGGTTGTCAAAAGCAGTCACTTTTGCAGATGTTGGGGCTTTTCTTACACTAATCTCCGAGGAAAGCCTGAGCCTCAGAGATCACTTAGCAATTTTTAGATTTAAGGAGATGAGAAGAAAAAGCCAGGGAGCTGGTCCCTCTTAGGGTCAAGTCTTATTTGAATTCAGAGATCTCTTCGTCTAACATGCAACAGTGTCGTTAAGATGACGGCTAATTAATGCAAGATGACTTCAAGAGATTGCATTGAAAAAGAAAAAAAGAAAAAAAAAAAGTGTAACCAAAAGAAAAACGAAGCCTGGCCCCTCCCCTCGGAGAAGCAATACCACAAAACTCTGTTTCTACTGGGTCACCAGCAGCAAACCATCACCAAAGCTAAAAGCCTGCAAAAACTGGTCCTTACCCAGATCAAGGGTAGGCTGGGTATAAATTGTTTTTAGGTGCGCACCAGCTCTTAGATATTTCTCACGGGCCGGGCTCTATCCATCCATCAGTCACAGGAATGCAAACCCTTCATTGTTGTCTCTAGATGTAAAGGAATTAGGCAACTGTCCTTATTTTGGATCTCTATTAGTTCTGTATTTGTAATTTGGCAAGTCTTTAACACCTTTTTAAGCTTGAAGAGCACTAAGCCAGATCTGTTCTTCTCTAATCACATCAGCTTATTTCTGATTTCCAGAAATTACAAGGAACACAGCCAGGGGAAGGGCCAGGATCTGGTGTAAACAGGCAATGCAGGGCTGTCCTGGTCCCTCTCACCGCCACCAAACCTTGCTCCATCGGGCGGTACCTGCCTCCAGCAGGAGCCACCCCGCGGAAGCGATGGCAGCACCTTACCCCTCTGATCAAAAGCCATATCCAATGCGCTTGATACTCAAGGCACTTGGGAATATCTGCTCCCTGCAAATAGATGAGCTGCTCAGACTGTCAGATATCTTACTAACCCCAGCCTCCTCCTCCCCCCCTTTTTTTTTCTTTTTTAAGTAACACAGATTAAAGGAAGCGTGTTTCCATTTGGTATCCATTTGCAAATTAGCCACAGTTCCCTAACATTAGTGTTATTAGGTATTTTTCTCCTGCCTCTTCCTTTTTGTCTTCCGAGCCTATCCAATCCAGTTGTTTAAAACAGAACAATAATACATATATATACACAGTAATTGTATATACATATATGTAACATTTAAAACCAATCCCAAACTATACCCAAACGTATATTTCTCCCTGTCTCTTAAGTCCTTTAATATCTGATTAATGTCTATTTTACTCCTTCCCCCAGAGTATTTAGTGTGTGCCTCGCTGTATAAATCTGCATATGTTTTGCAGATCTAGTGGAAGAATTGAAAAAAGCTCTATTGGTTTGACTGAGAAAACTTGCTCAGAGGAGGCAGGTTAGTTGATGGGAGGAGTTTTACAGCAGAAGGCAGCGATGCATCCACATCTGGGGTACAATCTAAGAATTAATTATAATTAATGAGTGTATGAATTTTCTGGTGTAACACTGACATATGTATTTTTCTTTCTCTTGGAGCAGGGTGGGATTAGTACTTCCTAGTATGGATGTAGCTACGGTATAATTTGGCAGCAGTGACTTCTTAGGTCAAACCTGATACAGCATGATGGAATTTGTGTAGGCAATGATACCCCTCTACATGATCCCACGAGGGAAGAAGCACACAGATGGGTGTGCTGACACATGAAGTAACACACGTTTGTGTGTCTACAGTACACTACGGACTGTAGGGAATTGGATTTTCTCTGGAGGTTTCTGCTTGCAATGTAGATCTCAAAGAGAAGCTCTGATCTTTGTGCTATTGATGTTTTCAGTGGTGGCCTTTCATTAAATGATTTGTTCTCTTCAGTATTCTCAGCCTGATTCCCTCTGCCACAGTTTGAAAGTGCTCCTGGATCAGAAGAAAGACTGTTCCTGACTGCCCTGGACCTTCACACCTCTAGATGTTTTGCTCAGCCACTTGGCCAGTTTGTGCTATAGAGAAACAAATGGCCACATTGAACATTTCTTGATCAATTTGGCCAGCAGCTACCTTGGCCCAGCTTGTGAGATATACTCTACAGGGCCCGTGGGTTACTTATGGCCAGAAATGTACATGATGACAAAAAAAGCAGATCAGGTATGAAATAACATCCACACTTGCGCTAGGAGTGTAAAAGCAAGCTGGGTTACTGTTAACATTACTGGTAATAATTAATGGTCATCCTGTGACAAGCCAGCATTTAGTGGTGAACAATAACTCTTCCTTGCACAGCAAAACTTCTTGGTTGATTTGAGTTTTTTACTCTTATATCATTGTCATAATCATAGCTTTAAAATTCTGCCATATAGCAGCTTCTTCAAAATGGGGGATTTTGGAGTCACCCACTCCGGGAATGGGGATGCTGCCATTGACAAAAACCTAATGGTCACACCGTAACATCTTTGTTGTTGCTGCTGGATCTGACTTCATTGAAACTACAAAGTTGTTTCACATTGCCTTTGTTTTACGACTGCAGACATCGCTGAACCTCCAGTAGAACCTCCTGTAGAAACCTGGTGACTCACAGAGGGCTTTTTTTTCAATCAGAGGTCAACACATGATCAAAACTGAATGTGTGTGAATGAAGGAAAAATCCTAGGAGCTATTGATAACAGTAATTATTTCAGCTTTTGGAATAAAACTGTCATTAGTCCTCATTGCCTCTGCTGTCATCTGTGGGAAAATCTTCATAACACTTCCAGGTTCTTCAACCTCTTTCTTCTTTGCCACTAAAGATGCAAGATGAATCAAAATGAGATTAAATGATGTAACCTGGAGCTCCTTATAGTAGAAATAGCAGTTTGGAGGAGACCTGGGATCAGGCTTCCCATATAAGAGAAGGTTTAGAAGATTAAAATGAGCTCAGCTCTGGATGGAGTAGAAGTGATGAAGAAAAAACTTCAGTCCTAGAAATATGGTGTGTTTGTATGTAAAATCCTACTCTACATAAACTGGTGTTCCATCTGTTCAATGTGATTTCACACATTGCTAAATCTAACCCTACAGTAATAAATTAGAGAAAATGTCTCCAAAATTTTATTCTCCACCAAACTCCTACCTGTGCCCTCAACTGAGGATACTCCACTGCATCAATAAGAGTTTGAGGTGAAATCAGTTATTTTGGGTACCCATCCTTTTGTGGGTGGCTTTAGGGACATTCCCCACTCCCACATCATCCTCATGAGTGTATGAGGGTGGATTGTAGATACTGCAGAGGTCACTGGGGAAGTTCAGCCAGCTGCAAACATTCCCATTTTCTAAGTCAGGTTCTTAATAACAATTACAAGATTACTTTATCCATTACACAGTTTTAAAGCCAATTTAGAAACTTTCTTATTGCTTCTTGGCTGTACTTGGCACACATGAGACCTATAAACTTATTTTTATACAAAAGCAAACCAAGATTCCTCCGCATTCATCTGACTTCCAGGCTTTAAGAGAAATACAGATGTTCACAAAACTCACAACGAAGTCACAAGTGTTGGCAGGCATTAATTCCATACAAAGAAACTCCACTGTTGCCCTTTTCTATCTGCTTGTGCTACACCCCAGAGTGGGAAATTCTGATTGTCTCCATGGCAAATTATGTCTGGCTGTCATTATTCTGCAGGCATCTCTTCCAAGGGTAACACAAACCCTGATGGGCTTTTTGATGACCTTTATGGTCAGACTCCAGAACACTCCCACCATCAGTTGGAGAAAATAACACCACTTCATGGGTTCTTTTCTTCAAAGACTGAATCCTTGGCAAACGTCTGTCTCTAAGTCCCCACAACCCTTCTGCCAAAAGCCTGCAATCAGCTTTTTAATACAGGGCAAGAAATAGCCTAGGAATTATCCTCAGACACCCAAAGTCCCTTGACCACTCAACTGCTTCCAGCATTACTTAAAATCTTTAGCCTTTTAATAAATAAGTTAATGAAAACAAACAAAGAAAATAAGCCACCGGAGGTGAGAGAGGTGAAGAGATGTGATGGAGGCTGGTTTTACCTGTCATTGCCCCAGGCTGGGTGTTGATGAAGTTAAAGACAGAACCCCTAATAGATGTACAGAGATAAAATGAAAGAGGGGAGAGCACAGCACTGTCAGTTCATCTCTGAGCCAGGATAAATATTAACATTATCAGACTACTGTGAAAAATCCCAGAGAGGGATTACAACCAGAGATTCCTTAGAAGAAGCAGAAAAAAAGAAAAAAAAAAGAAAGAAAGGAGGGAGATAAATGGATGCCTTTCTGAATGCTCGGAAGGCAGTGAGTAACACTTTCTCTCAACACCTTGTCAAGCTCTTTCACAGAGCAAACAGGGCTTTCATTTCACAGCCTCTTCTCCCTACTCAAGGGCCATGGGTAGATCCTGGAAAGAAAGAGGATTTTGGAAACTTGTCAAGTGGCAGGAGGGGTTTTCAATTGGTGTTTGAAAAAGGACTCGGTGAAACCTGATCTTGTGTTACCACAAGCACCACTTTCCTTTCCAGCCCCTGCACCCTTGTGCTCTCTCCTTCCCCGTTCCCTGAGATCTCCCATCAAAGGGAAGTTCAGGAGGAATATGTAGGGGGGCAGTGTTGTGTTTTGGCATGGCCTTCATAATGGAGTGAACAAGATGCTCATGGGCTGAGGACCACGGGCAATGTACCCCAGCAGCTCTCAAGGGGCTTTTGTAGGTGCATGGCCAGGTCTTTGCCCCACATGTCCAAGAACCACTCTTCCCTCCAGCCAGGAGCACCTCATCTGGAGACCCATGCTCCAGCCTAACCAGCTCCTGAGCTCCAGACCTGACTTTAGAGCTGTGTTTTCATCATCTCTGCAGTGAAGCAGATTGCTTCCCTTGCCCAGCCTTGATACAGTTCACCTTCAGCTCAGCTATAACAACCGTTCCTGGGACTGGACTGGGAAATGGGTTCAGGTTAAAAATTAACCCTTCCCCATAACCATGGTTTATTATTAACCTAAATCATGTCAAGATGGGGAGAGAAAAAACGGGCGGGGGGGGGGGAGGGGAGGAGAGGACAGTTCTTCTATTGCCCTCACACTGCAGGATAACGCCACAGTTACACATCCAAAAATCCAGAATTACTCATCAAATGAGAATCAGAGACTAGCTGGGCACCCAGGAGGTATATTATCTTAGTATTTGAGACAGCTACCAACAAAGCACAGATGGCATCTGTATGAGGAGTAACTGCAGTGCTTGGGTTTCCACATCTCTGGAAAAGAAGTTCTTGAGGAGGGAAGCAATAAAGATAAAATGGGCTGAGGAAGGTAAACAGAGAATAGTTGTTCACCTTTGTGGAGGCAGCCACTACAACTTGCAGGTGGCAAGTCAGAGCAGCTGGGAAAGGAAAAATAATTTTTCACCCAAAGCCTGTTTAGTCTGCAGAGCTCCTTGCCACTGGATGTTGTGAATGATCAAAGGCAACTGGAGAAATTAATGGAGAAAATAAATTCATTTTGCTTACATTGGGAAGTAAGTCCCTTGGCCACACAACTGGGGCTTGGGAGAGTATTCTGGCAAAGTATCACTATGAATATATGCTGTGACAGTCCGTCATCAACATTCACTGCTGGCCACGGCTGGAGACGGGATGCTGAGGTGGATCAGCCTTTGCATAGGTATTGGCTACATTTATTGGCCTTCAAAATGACCAGTGGAAATGGCACTGTCATTTAACACAGTACTAATAGTGCTGCCTTACACAAATATGTTTGTGTCCACAGCCCTGCCGAAGTTCAGATTTCTCAGCAGTTATTCTGCCTGATACTAAAACTGCCAGGTCCAAGTTTTCAGCTCAGTTGTGAAGCTAGGGATGGAAGGCCAGAACCCAACTCCCACATCCTCCAAATCCACGACTGGCAATGCGCTCCCCACTGATAAAGGAAGATCTGGGTTTCCAACAGCCGCTGTGCTCATACTGATCATTAATCTGAGCAAAGACCTGGAGCTGATTTTCATAAGTGCTGAGTACAGACAGCCCCTACTTAAACCAAAAGGAGCTGTGAGTCTTCAGCATCCAAAAGAACGAGGCTGAACTGTCAAAATCTCCTCTGCTCAGAAACTCTGCAGTACTACAGGGTCAGCTACCACCGATTTGCTGTCTGGTTGCTGCTGGGGAGCCGGGCAGTGCACAGAGCTTGAGTCGGGGCTGGGGATGCTCAGGGGGCTGCCAGGACCGTGCCATGTACTTTCAAGAGTGGTGGCAATGCGAAGCTGGCAAACCCTATTCCATCGTGTGGAAAGGGGACATCGTAGCCAAGGAGGGCCTGGCGAGCGTGGGGACGTGCTTTGAGACCCTGCAGACTCACATCTGGGAAGGGCTGTCTTCAGAGTGTAGCATGATGAAAGCCCATTCCCCATCAGGAAGGAGAATATTCCCCCTCCAATTTGTTTAGCACTGAACTGGGCAAAGCATTAACCCCACAATGTGGATTTACCCCCAAGCATCCCTCACACTCCTCCCAGAAAGGAGGGCTGACGGGTGTTTTGTAAAAATCCCCTCCTTCTGTATTTACTTCCTAACCCAAATGCCAGGAGACGGTCGACAGCTGGCTTAAATCTCTGCAGCTCAGGAGATCAGCCCTCCACCCACCCTCCCCCCCCGCCTTTTCTAATAAAAATTAATTTATTATGATCCAGAGAGTTGAAATTAATCTGCCTCCGGAGAGGCTGTGTCTGGCGAGACCCAGTGAGGAGGGAGGCAGAGGGCTCCGGAGGGCACATTAACAGTATTGTTGTGCTTAATGTTGTGTAGCCGCAACATCTGCTAATTTAATGCACGAGCAGCCAGCTGCCTCCGACAGCTCCTAACAAGAAGTGGGCAGTGGGGAGAGGGGGAACAAGGGGAGGTTTGCAAAAAGGTGAAGGTGTGAGGGGCTGGGGCTGCTCTCCAAACCCCCCACTCCAGATCCCCTGTAATGGCAGCATTCATTGATGTGCCCATGGTTAAATCCTTGGGGGATCACCCAGCATGGGCCTGCTTGTTGCTCCTGTGGTCAGGATCTAGGTGACACCCAACCTCCACAAGGGTAACAGTGAAGGGGACACTGGCAGGTTGAAAGCCCCGTTTCACCCTCCATCTGATGGGGCAAATGCAGGGAGGAGTGAAGCATGTGCTCTGCTTAATCCAGCTGCACCCAGAGCCAATGGAGCAAGGGATGAACATCAAGCCAAACCCACATGGAGACTGTGTAAGGGAAATTGCACCAGTACCGAGACAGGCTTGGTGTTATTCCCAAGCAGTTCACCCGAGCAGTGGGTTCTTGTGAGATATTTTTGCAAAAGTGTTTCTTCTTCTGACAAATGAAAGAAGCTTAAAGAGGAAAAAAAATCTCAACCCTCAGATGACAAGAAAGGTTCCCCACTTATGGGATGATAATCAATGTAAAGTTGTTCAGCAGTGTCATGAAAGCAATGTTGTCATCTGGGACTCATGTGGCTGGCAGGTCTCTCAGCTGGGTTCAGTGAGCCTGCGTACATACATATGGAAATTTGCTGGCTGCTCCAGGCTTCGCTCCCTGGACGCATGGGCGCACATGGACCCCTCCTCAGCACAGGCACCTGCAGGGACCTCAGAGGCTGCCCTGTGCAGGGCTCAGACCAACGTGGGCTGGAGGATGGCTTAGAGGTTTGCACAGGACCCAGGAGTGAAGCGAAGTGAGTCCCCAGCTGCCAACTTCAGTGTGTTGGTGCTGCAATGATCAAGGAGGGGTTTTCACCTGTTACAGCAGTGGGAGAAATCTGCAAAATTCAGTTGCAGATCTTGCTGTGGATGGAAGAGAAGGCAGAGGGCAGGTTTTGAATCCTCTCATGAGATGAGTTGCTCCAAGAGCAAGTCCAACCTCCTTTCATAATCACACCCAGCAACACCTGTGTCCACGCCAAGTCTCCATCGTTTAGGAAGGGCCCAAGGGTTGACTCCATGCCTCCCGTCACCAGAGGATCCAGTACACACTGGAAGGTGTCAGTTACTGGAGAAGAAGCCAAGGTTGGGCAGCAATTCTGATTTCTACTGGGAAACAGAAAAAACCCTTGGGGTTTGAAAACCAGGAGCAAAGAATCTCTGATGCACGGTGGTGTCACACAGGAGACCTGGGACAGGTTACCTTGCATCAGCTGCTCTGCAGCAACTGCCCGTGGACAGTATTTTGCCCTCAAAAAAGAGGTGATCAATCAAAGCTGCTCGCTATGCTGTGGAGGAGGAATCAGGATTCATGTCTGGTACCTGCCATAGGAAGCAGCCAACAGTAGCTCCAACAGGGAGAACGGGTGGGAGAAGCCAGGACTGTGACACCCCACCCAGTCAGACTGCTCACACCCATATGGTGAACCCCTATAGGAATATGAGGTTTTTGGTCCTTAAAACTACCAGGACGATCCCATGTCACTTGGGCAGAACAATTGCTGGGCCCTGACAGATCCTGTCTCCAGGCGAACCAAGAGCAACACAAATAGAGTGGGAAGAGATACTGCACTGGGCTAAAAGAATATGGTAAACCTCTTAGGGAAGGGAATGAAATGATTTTTCTCAAATAACCAACATAAGGATTTGAAAATGAACATCTCTTAGTATTAATTTAATTAAAGCAGCATGCTGCCTTTACTTATAAAGCTAGAAGAATCAGTCTTTTTAATGGGTTCTCAGCTAATCAAAAATTAATTAAGCGTTTAGTGGGGATTCCAAATCCCTGAATTGGATTTAAAGAAGCCTGTTTCCATGTCTTTTTCAAGTGTTGCTTGTTTTACTATAACAGGAGACGTGTTTGATTGTGCAGACCTCCCATTATCCCTGGCTTGCAGGTGATCAGCCTTGAAATTCATTCTTGTTAGTTGATAGCTGCTCCGTTCCCCGAAATGACTGTGACAAAGCATCACTAAGTCTCTGCCAGCCCTAAAAGAGGGCTCAGAGCTTTCCTTTGAGCACGGTGCCATGCATCTCCTCGCTAGTTCACAGGAGATAAAGGATGAACAGCAGAGCAGGGCTGAAAACAGGGAAATCTCCCCCTTATTTCTGAGGGGTTTTGGTTATGCAGTGGGGAGTGGCAGTCCATTAGATGGGCTCCCTCTCTCCACGTCTCTGCTTGCAGATGTCCTAATGCCTTTACTCTCAGTAAATATTACTTATTGCGCCCTTATTGCATCTCCCCACCCCTTTACCACCACCCTACAAGACAGCATACACCACTGAGTGATGGAGTCCACTCGCCCACAGGCAGCAGATACCGTAGCCCGGTCCTGAGCTGGATGAAGCTGACTTTCAACAGCGATGTGTTTCAGAAATGCCCTTCACCCAATCCCTTCTCTTTCTGCCCCTTGCCCCCACCTCCCTCTCTGATCACCACCCATGTAATCCCTTCTGTCTCGACGCAGAAAACAACCCCAGGGAGTGGATCTGGCTGAAAAGCAGCCTGCCCACTGAAAAGCAAAAAAATAAAATAAAATGTATTTTAACTCCTGTCAGTTCCCCAACCCATTTTTCAGTGAGAACAGTGGGGTGGGCAAATGGCACCCGGGAGGGAAGGCTGGTGCACAGGGAGATGTGGTGGTGCCTGAGCTGTCTGCCTGCAATCACTGCTCATCAAACTGCACCCTGTGATGGCAACTATGGCCCCAAGCCTGCGGATGGAGACGGCTCCATTTGCCTTTCATCTCTGGAGATCTTTTTTTTTTAGCTATTCAGCATCCTGACAATGTAAATAATACCAATAATATAAAAAAAATAAAAATGCATCAAGTGTCAGGCAGGTTGCAAAATTTTTCTGCCTCTTTTTTTGGATGGGGGGTAAGGGGTGGAAACTTAATAATGCTCTACCTGAACACCTTAAAGCACAACATCTTTGAAGTAGCAAACTGGCAAATACACTCAATCAATTATAAATGAAATAATCTTCTTAAAATATTAGAGATTTGGGTGCTAAGCAATACTGGAAGATTATGGAGAGAAAATCAGTTTTAGAGCTTCCTAAAGTGACAGAAAGAGAATAATCGGAAGAAATGGTGAGAAGTTTAAAACGATTATGTAGATTTGTGTCAGTGAAAATGTCCCAGCAATCCTTAGCCGATCTCTCGTATGCTGGAAATAGATTACGTTCAATCCTTTCTTAAAGGGGCAGGTTTCTTTCAAGTGTGGGGGTGGATTAATTTTTAATTTTTTTTTTATTTTTCCAAGCACCTTTGCGTTATTTTTAACCTCCAAATGAGGCTGGGCCCAAAGGCATGTCTGTGTTTCTTTGCCTTGGTGTACTGGAGGTGCACACACTGGAGCAGCGTTTGGGGTACACTGATGGGGAGCCCCACCTTCACCTCGCAGCATGACACCCGCACAGGGCAACCACCAACCGGAAAGCGATATCGAGCCTGAGATGACATCTACAGGAGCCGGGCACTCCCTCCTGCTTCTGCTCGGGCCAGGCAGATACAGAGAGGTGTCATAAACCAAAAATAAATGTCCTTCCCCACTGGAAAACACATCTGAAATCAAGATTACAGCCATCCTTGCAGGGAACAAATGCTGAGGCACCCGAATTTGAGCAAGGCTCATTCCCTGTCTTTCTGTGGCATGAGCAGCACTAGAGGGAAGAGCAGAAGCCCAGGAAGGGAACCAGAGCACAAAAGGGGAAATTTGACCCTGGTTTTGACACAAGCAGGTTATGGAGAGTCTGCACAGTGTTTCCTTTTGTTGCTGTGGAGATTAAGATCCCGTCTGATCCTTTACTGGCCCTGCATTTCACATTCACAGCCTCAGTGCAGATTGTTGGAATAATTTGGAGCTTACCCTTCACACACTCATATGCTTTTTAACACAACCTCCAAATATATCCCCAGCACAAAGGGCTACACAGCCTGGAAAACAGCTATTCCATGCAATCGCCTTCTTTGGTTTCATGGCACCACTTAGGTTTGAGTTACAAGCCCAGGAGACCTCATGCCCCCAGGTGTGATGCTGGCATGGGAGCGGGGAGGAAACTCCTGGAGCCCAGAGAGGAGGGCAGGAGCCCATCAGCCCCCAGGACCTTAGTGCTGGGGTTTGCAGTCAGAAGCAACAGAATAATTCAGAGGAAGAAATTAAAATAGGAAAAAGACACATCAACGTCAGGGCTGCTTTTAAAGATGGTGCAATTAAGCCGAGGGGTTGGTGAGAGCTGTTGTTAATTGATAGCAAAAGAGAGGAGGCTGTCTCCAGGGAGAAGTAGGTAATGTAGGTAATCTTCAGAGAGGATTTGCCTAAAGAGATGGACGTTTGGGAACGGAAATTCCTGGAGTCAAGCGGGGGTGGGAGAGGAAGATGAAGTCTGGTTTGTCAACAGCCAGCAAGGAGATGTGGAGCCACCAAAAATCAGCCAGGCTCTCTAAGAAGATATTGCTGCCTTCGCTTAGGACCCACACATCAGTTCACCTCTGGAGTCACGGATATTTTCAGTAGGGGAAAAAGGCTTTTTTTCTAAATCAGATACTTCTAATCACACACACACAGAAAAAAACCCTCATCTTTTTGACAAATTGCATTTTTCCACTTAAAAAATAAAAACCTTTATTCTCACGTTTGGGCTTTTTCCCCCTTATCTGCTTATTGCTTTCCCTACCTTTTTTGCCCTTACTTCTTCCTTTTCTGAGGGCCAAAGTGAAAATCAAACAAAGACAGAAAAAAATCCCAAATGAAAACCTTTCCTACAGGTGCTTGCAAAAAGGGAAAAGTGAAAAGCTTTCCTAAAAATGCTTGCAAAAAATAAAAGTGAGCATAAAACATAGGCTTTTTAAAAGGTCCTATTTTTTAGCACCTCTGAGCCCTGGAGGTGGTTTTATTTGGTTTGGGGGGAATTTGGGGGTTATTCCATGTTATGGCCGCTCTCTGTGCTGCTCACCCCCTGGATGCCTGCGGCTGTTGCGGCCTCACCAGCTACAGCAGCTTCCCCAGAGCAACTTCATCTGATCCCAGCAATCCCCAGGGATTCAGGCAGTTGGAAATAACAGCCCTTACCTGTCGCCGATGGAGAAGGTAGGCAGAATCAGCTAATGTTTGTAAAGCTCTTAGCAGATGACAGTGCTGTTGTGTGGTACTACTCCCATATTATAGCTGGATGCTGCTTGATAGTCAGGCATGGAATCAATTTTTGAATAATGGATATTAAAAATGTCAACTATGACACCCAGCCATAATGCCTGCCATGCGCTGAGTGCCTATATATTGTTTCACACACTTAATATACAGTGGAGGCACTGTAATTACTCCTTGCTAATCCCCACACTTTATAATCTGCCCATACGTACAAAACCTGGCTGCCTCTTCCCACCTCTCTGCAAAGATTTCAGAGCACAAGCTGCACCTAGCTGTCACTGTGCTGATGCCACTATTTTTTTTTCCCCAAAATATTGTGAATTGCCAAGCAAAGACTTACTAATTGGACTTATCCACATCCCTAGACCTCCTCTCGGCCTGCGCCTATTACCGGCAGTCACTTCGCATCAGTGGGATGGAGCAAGTTGTCTATCCAGAGAGCAAAAGGCAGAGCTTTCTTTGCAGAGTCCCTCAAATACCATCAGAAATGATGCACAAAGGAAATATGTTTATTTGGAGCATAAGCTGTGGGAAACGTGGGCACAGAGGGCTGGGTCTCAGAATCAACCATCTGAAGACTGAACATGGAGGCTGAACAAATCAAGGCAAGTTGTCTCGACTTTGTTTATATTTACTTGGGCTTTGAGCCAACTTCTGCTGTCAGTCTTTCCTGTCACTTTAGGGAGATTCCCCCTGTTTCTGCTAGACCCAGCCATCGCTACACATGAGGGGTAGGTGAGGTTGAGACAGGGACACTGAGTAGCTGGGAAGTGACCATGAATATCCCCAGGCTGGGAAAGAAGAACCTTCTCACCAACAGAAATAGTTTGAAACAGTCCTTCCAGTTAGAGCAGAGTGGCCTGAAACAACCAAACTAAACTTCAGGTAAAGCTTGATGGGATGATGGGAGGGATAACAGAATAATTTACGTGGGAAGGGACTTGTCCAGCCTCTAGTACAGCCTCCTGCTCCAAACAGGGACCACTTTGAGGTTAAATCCAACTTTAGCGCTGTTCCATCAGGTTGCACAGGGCCTTGTCCAGCTGGGCTTTGAGTATCTCCAAGGATGGAGATCCCGCACCCTCTCTGGAGCCTTTTGCAGCGCTGACAACAGACTGTGCAACATGGTGTTTGCACACAAAGAAAGAAGCCCAAGAAGCCAGGAGGTCCCAGCCTGTACCTCTGCAGCAGGGCTCCTTCTCCTTCAGAAGGCCAAACCACTGGATGTGGGAGAAGGTGGCCAGAGAACAAGAACGGCTGTTCAGAAACCCTTCGCTGCCAGCTGGTGCACCCTTCACTGTTGTACGTGGGCTTCCTAGAGCGAGGCTGTGCTGGCTTCAAAGAACAAGGCAATGCAGAGACAGGCGTCTTTTGCTGGATTTTGGGATAGGCCTTCATACTAACACATGGATGGCAGAGATGGCAGTGATGGGGGAGGGAAAGGGGAGCATGCTGATTTTAGCTTGGATAGAGTTATTTTTCTTCATAGCAGCTAGTATGGGGCTATGTTCTGGATTTGTGACCAAAGCAGTGTTGATAACTCAGGGATGTTTGAGTCCCTGCTGAGCAGGGCTTACACAGAGCTCAGGCCTTTTCTGCTCCTTTTCTGACCCGCGATGGGCTGGGGGGGCACAAGGAGCTGGGAGGGGGCACAGCTGGGACAGCAGACCCCAAGTGACCAAAGGGGTACTCCACATCATATGATGTCATGCTCAGCATGTAAAGCTGGGGGAAGAAGGCGGGGGGGCGGGGGGGGGCACTGGGAGTGATGGCGTTTGTCTTCCCAAGTCACCATTAGGCATGATGGAGCCCTGCTTTCCTGGGGATGGCTGAACACCCGCCTGCTGGTGGGAAGCAGAGAATGAATTCCTTGCTTTGCTTTGCTTGTGTGTGCAGCTTTTGCTTTACCTGTTAAATTGTCTTTATCTCAACCCATGAGTTTTCTCACTTTTACCCTTCCAATTCCCTCCCCCGTCCCACCAGGGAGTGAGTGGCTGCGTGGGGCTTAATTGCCGGCTGGGGTTAAACCATGTCAGGGAGAAAGCCCAAAATATCATCTTTAATCTGCTTCTGACCAGCTCACCTGACACCCCCACTCTGCTTCAGGAAAAGGGGTTGTGCATCTGCCACCGCTTCGGAAAAGTCCCCGTCTCTCCTCCCAGTCCTCCTCCATCTCATTGCCTCCAGGCAGCGGCACAGGCTGCAAAGGGACTGCTATTAGGGAACATAGCCCAGTTTCCTAACAGGAGAAGGAAATTACCTGCGCTTGAGCTGAGCAGGAAAAGCCTCTTTTCTGCTCTTATTGCACATTTCATCTCCCCCTTCCACCCATGGGGTTTGTGCTGTGCCAGGACCACTGCATGGACAGACCCTGGCTCCCGGCTGAAGCTGAGGCACAGCAGCACCCCTGCCCAATGCGCGGGACACTGGGCAGGGGGAAATGCTCCCAGAGCCAGCTTCAGGAACTGTGGTAAAAAAAGGGACTCTCTGCCAACAAGGCAGAAGAGGGAGAACTTTGCTGGGATGGTGGCTGGATTTTACCCCTCGAGCTCCATCTCAGACAATTCCCTGTTCCTTCAAAGTATTAGGACTCAAATGAGGTCAGAGCCACAGTGCTGATGACCTGAGGGCTCAGACAGAAAAGAAAGGGACCCTGAGGTAGCCTTCGCTCACAATCACCCTAGATATAAAACCCTAGTTGGCTTTAGAAAACAACCTGTGGGTGTCATGCATGGAAACACCATAGAGGTACCACCTCCATCTCAATACACATCATAGAGGTTAACCAGGGCATGCAGCAGTGGAGAAAGAACCATAAGCTGGACCCAAAGCCTGAGAGCTTCATCTGCAACCTGCCCCATTTTCTTTTTAGTGGAATTGCTTGGATTTTTGTGTTATATCAGTTAGGGGCAAGCCACACATAGACCGGGGCCCCAGGATGCCGCATGCTGACACACAGCAGAAAGCCAGTCCCTGCCCAAGTGTCTCTCATTCCACAGCCACACTGACGGAGCAGGGGTCAGAGAATAGAGGAACCTTCTGTTTGCAAGAAAGTCACAGTTTAAAAAGAAAAAACACATTTACAAGCCTGTGCAAAATGTGCCACTTCTGCACATGCTCTGCTCTTTGTGTTCAGCCTCTGCCTCCTTAAAGTTGCTTATGGGTTTAGCCCAGAGCTGCAGCAGACTAACACCACTAGGTCTCGGTTCACAGCATCTGAGGATCCAACTTGCTTTATTTTAAGCCTAGGGAGGGCTGGGGAAGGAGGCTGACACCCGCCCGCTCGAGATTAAGGATATCAGTACTGTGTCTCCCTGTGCACACACAGCATGGCTGCCGCCTGCCGTGCTGGGACCCAGCCGGGACCTGCGCTGACCCGCCACGCACAGACCCAGCATCACGGCCCCAGAGCTCTGCGAATGGAGCGAGACAGGCAGCACGCCAGCATGAAATGGCTCTGAGCCCAAAACTCGATTATTGCTTAACTTTCCTGCCAAGCCTCCAGGTCCCCCTGTGCTAAATCATTCCCCATCGATCTGTTCCCATTATAAAGCTCCTGTCTCCCCCACGAGCATGCGACTCCATACGGCTCGACTTCCAGCACAATTGAGCTCGGACCCTAAAAATCAATACTGCAGCAACCCAAGGATCAGAGGCCAATGAGGTCTTTAACAAACGTGTCTGGTGCTCTTGACTTGAGTAGGCTTCAGCCTACTTTGAGGTCCTTTCTGATCCATCATGGGTTTGTTCAAGTTGTCATAAAGCAAATTTGCAGTCATTGATCCAGGCAGAATGAAGTTGTGAATATCAGATGGGGGAGGGAGGGAGGAGAATAACCCTAGAGAAAGAGTTTTAATAGCTTATAGGCAACACATGTCTGAGCCAGAGGAAAACAAATTAGGAAAATGCAAACGAAATAAGCTTTTTCTACTTTTTTTTTCAGCCTTTCTTCCCTCTGGAGAGGCTCTTAAGAAAAACAAAAGGAAACAATAAATATTATTAACTATAATGTAGGGCTGGGCTCTTTCTAATGGATGAGGGCTGTAGCTACATATCCTTGAGATATTAACCATAGAGCATGTTATATAAGGATAACTTAGAAATACACAGAAAATAACAGGCCAGATCCTTCTCTGCCATGTAACCATGTGGCTCTGCTGAAGCCAGTTCAGCTCCTGCCAGCAGACAGGACCCAGAGAAACTCATTTCAGAGCAAAATAACTGAAGAGGGAGGAAAGTTGCTTTCCATAAAGCGCAATTCTGATGACAAATGACCCAACCACTTGCAAAATGTATTAACAAGGCTTCGCTATGCAACAAATTGCACAAAAGCCAATTGAATTTAATATAAGGGTCATTCATCTCCCTGGCTTTTTGTTACTTTTAATTCAGCTCCAAATCTTTTCAGAACTCATTAAATGAAACATAATCAAAATTCACATTTCTGTACCTTTTTTTTTTAAGTCCAAATCAGGACCCTGAATCCAAACACTCCCAGCTTGGTCAGCTCTGTTTTCAGAGCCACCACCCATCCTCTACAAGGTAAAGCTATTCCAAGGTTTGAAGATCACTTAGAAATGGGGATCCAGACTGGGATTTCTTGTGCACTTCGCTTTCATATTATCTAAAACATTGGTATATTCAGAGCAAATAGGAGTGGTTCACTGAGCTTTTAGTAGCAGGTCTGGAAAAGGAGAAGCAGCCAGCAAACCAGGAATCCTCCTGAGCTCTGCTCCTGCAAGCCCTGAGGGGAGAAGCAATCCCTGCCTTCTCCCCACAGCCTTTCCTCTGGCGTTTTTCAACTGGTCTGTCGCAATATTTAAGACAGGTCCCAGTTATAACCCCCACTGGGCTGTCATGGTTTTCTCTCTGCTGTGCCAAGCTGTTAGAGTCCCAGCACCCATCACTCTCACGGTGATGCTGCAGCAGCAGAGCTTAGCCAGGCAGTGGGCTGGGTCATCTGTCCTCTCCTTGTCTGTAGCTCTCATTACCCTCCCTGGCTGCCCAAATCCCCTCCCCACCCCTCTGAACAGCTCAGGATTTGGGGATTTGCATCCTCCTCCAGATGGAGCAAGGGGCCAGGTGAGCTGCTTCCATGCAGAGGTCACCATAACGTTGATGGAAGCCACCAAGGACTGAGGAAAGACAGCTTGGCCTGTGAAATGGAAGGGGCATTGGGAAGGGAGCTTTCACAAGCATATTGGAAAGTAGGGGCTGCCCAAATAATGCATCAATGGAGTAATTGTGGGTTACCCCATCAATAATTTCATTCCCCAAACTTTTGCACCCGCAAGCACCAGTACAGTTGCAAGGAGTGTGCAGTCTCTGTGCAAACCATGCTGTGCTTATCACACCCCCCTGCTCCCCACTCATTTCCAGGTGCGATTCAAAACCATTTGGTACTGCAGGGTGTCATGGGCTTGCTCCATTCTCTTACTTGATCTCCGACTAGCAGCCCCTGTCTGCCCGCGGCTTTCCCTGTCACTCAAGATTTGTCCATTAAGAAGTCCCAGTGAAACTACCCTCGGGTTCAGTCGTCACTGGTTAGGCCCAGAAATCCCAGTCCAAGAAAGCATTTCAACTTTTCTCCCATCACTCACCGTGGCTGAGTAGTGGCAGGATTGTCCCTTTCACAGGAAAACCCATTATTTCATTTTTCCTGCCAGTCCAAACTGTAATGAAAACAAAAAGCGTTGAAATTTCTCATGCTGCTCTTCCCTACTGAGTAAAAGTGACTTGAGGTGGATGAAATTAATTTTCCTTTCCAATTTTGTTCACATTTTTCACAGAATAGTTTTGGCTTTGTGTTTATTTTAAACAAAACCACAAAACTAGTCTCTTCTCTCGCTCATGTATTAATGAGACTAAAACACGGTTTCCTCTTCTGACCAGTTCTTCTCCTCTAAAACCTTTTGCTCTTCTCATATCAACATTATCTGGTGAAAACAGGCTCAGAGAGAAATTTCCAGCTGGGTGCATTTGCATCTTCACATGCTTGGCCATTTCCAGGGAAGTCAATAGGGCAACGCAGTGATTTAAGCACTTCTCTGGCGTGGAGCTGTGGTACCTACGCTGTCCCCAGCTCTGTTTCATATTGTGGTGATGAAGGAGCGAACAAGACCTCCATTCCGATGAACAGAGAGAATCAAGGTTTGCTTTCACTGTCCTTGATCCATTTGTCTGGAAACATCCCTCCCTTGAATGCATTCCCCTTTAGAGCCATCTTTCCTCAATTCAAATTGCTCCTTAATTCCTCCTTTCCGAGCGTACCTGACTACAAGCTTTTCCTCATATCCATCAGTTCTCGTGCTCACCATAATAGTCTGCGTGAATGTTTGCTTATATTACTGCTGCTTCCAAGTTATGCTGCCTCCACCTTGTACTCTCTGCTCCATATCCATCTATTGCTTTACCCCACTGCCCGTCTGAGAGCGGCTGCACACACTTCTGCAAAGCGTTATCTCATTATTTCAATTCTATCTGCTAAAGTGTTTGGAGAGACAGTGTATTAAAGACACTATATAAAAATAAATTGAATTGAGAGGAAATCTATATACCTAAAGTTGTAAAAAGGAATAGTCTGTGGTGATGACTCCATTTCCAGCAAAGGCATTGTAACAAGCCGGAGCCCATCTCCCGGCTGAATTTTAAATAGATCTGCTCAGACCGAGCAGAGCTGGCCAGGCTCACAGGGCTGGGGGCTGTGTCCCGGAGAGCGGGGGCTTGAGGAGGCCAGGGAGGGGACACAAGGAGCAGGGGACCGGGGCCGCAGCCCAGCCTGCCCCCCTGCTCAGGCTCCTCCAGACCACCAACCCTCCAGCACAGCTTGCCCAGCTCAGCTGGTAGCTGCAAAGAGGGACACGCTGCCCCTCGCTCAGCCTGCCCCTTGGGCATCATTCCCCCCATTCAGCATTCCCTCCATCACTAAGGTAGCTCCATGGTGCAAACCCTGGTAGCTTCCCCTGTGTTGGTCTGGACATACAGCCCAACCTTCCTCCTTTTGCAGTCTGCCTCAGCGAAGGAGACAGGCACAGTCTTCACGTGTGGAAAAGCAAGAGACTGGCGGTTTCACATCCCTCTACAACCACAACGTACTAAAATGGGTTCGCTGCTTGGCTAAATGACTATAAGGCAAGGACTTGGGTTGGACAAGTGGTCCAACGGGGACCCAGGCACAGGTTTCCAGGCCACGCTGCCAACCCAGAGCCAAAAGAAGCTGATGCAGTTCCGGGGTCTATGAGCTGGGAGGTGAGGAGGGATCTTATCTCTGCATTGCCAAAGAGAGCTCTGCTGGGCTGCGGAGCAAAGAGCATCAGAGGTCCCAGTAAGGGACTTAGTAGAAAACAGCTCTGCATGTGAAATCTATGACAAGGCTGATAAGCCTTTGGGGGGCACCCTTAAGTAAAATAACCTCTCTGCATAAAGCTGTGCATCATGGTCTCAGCTGAGCTATGGTCTACAAGGAACCTTTCTAATTCCTGATTACTGTAACTCGGAACACTTCTCTGCATCCCTGTGAATCTGTAAGATACAGAAATAGGACAGCTTTGCCCCACTGGTTTGTTCGTGTCCTCGCAACACCCAGATCTTCACTGGTAAGTCATGGGGAAGGAAAAACCGTGCCATGAACTTGCATGCTGCAAGAACGGGCCAAGTCACGGTCCAGATACTCCACATGACAGGCAACCCATGGGGAAAGCTTTCTGCCAGTCAGTCCCGGAGTCCCTAATTAATTCATCATTTGCTTATTTGGGGGAATGGCTCAGCTGAAATGATGTCTTTTTCAAGTTAAAAAAAAGAAGAGAAAGAAAGGAAATCTGACTTACGTCATGGGTTCCTCGACCCCTCCTGATTCAAAGAGTTCTCAATTCTCTATTTCTTGCTTCACAGCTTTTAATGTTAGCATTCAAGCAAATTGAGGGAAGCACTTGCCGTCCAGTAATTCAAATTAAAATGGTAAGAAGTAAAGCAGAATTTTTCATTACACCTGAACCAAGGTAACTATGTTACTTTCTCCATTCAGGAAGATGTTGGTTTTCATTTTTCTCTTGGTCCTGGTTCAGAATCATGCCTCACAATAAATATTCCCAGCCAGAAGAAATATTCCCCCAGCCTTGCACAGTGGCCACTAGCACCCATATAACGCTGTTGCAAAGGAGGAGGGACTTAGAGCCAACCACGGGATGCCTCCAGCACCTCATGCTAACTGCAGCCCTGAAGAGCAATGACTTGACAAAGTCTCCCCAGCATCACTTGCTCTCTCCGTCTTCCCAGGACCTGAAGCTTGGTGCCAAAAATATGTTTGCCATTCTTTGACTTCTTCGGGGAACAAATAGTTGTTACCTGTATCCCAGGTATTGAATGGCCCAGTTCAGTGGCTTTGCTCAGGTGGTGAAATTCAGATCCTTGAATTGGTCAGGACTCCTGTGTTTTAATGGAGATATTAAATCTTCCAAGTTGCAGTGAGGGAACCAGTGGAGTAGCCTATAAAGTGGCAAAGCATCTCTCCCAGAAAAGCAACCTTTGCAAGTCTAGATCACAGCTACTGCCAAAAATAAATAGTAATAATAAACCAAATGTCTGGAGGAATTTCTCCTCCCTATCTTCCTCTCTTTCCAGCTCATTATTTCTTTATAAGGCTCATTACCAGCAGATCTGAGACTCGGGCACTGACCCACGAAGGCCTGGAGGGAAGAAAGCTTTCAAATGCCGTCAGACCCAGATGGACTGATTGAAGAGATGCAGGGAGGCGAGCAAGGTGACAACCGAAGGGACGGGTTTCCTGGGGCCCTGCGTTGGAAGTGTCAGGATCAGGCTCCACTAGCAAGTGCCCAGCTCTGCACAGTGTCAGCATTCCAGCTTCACTGGAAACATGATTTCCCAGTATGCCAGACCCTGAATCCAAAGGGGATTTACTGAAATCCCAGTGGAAAAAATTTTAATCAAACAATGTCCAACAAACAACATTGGTCTCTTCTATAACCATCCAGTTCAGGAGCAGATTCTGCCCCAGCTGAAGCCTACTTATTTCAGGATTGTTGTGCTCTGTTCCCATTCCACCCTACACTTCTGTGAGTTCCCGTCCCCTTCCTCCTGCTCCTGATATGTGACAAGTTGTGTCAGTTCAAGGAATTGGTCTGCCTGAAAACTAAAAGAGCTGGGCAGGGTGGGGAGTGGTGGGGGTGCTAAGGGGTGGAAAAGTAGGGGAGAGAAAACCAAGAGTTTTTCAAAAGCAAAACACACTTCCACTTGGAAGTATCACTCTGTTTAACTGCCTTGCTTGTTATTTGGGTTCCTCCTGAGCAGTCAAACCCAGGGATGATGCTCAAGCCCTTGCTTTGATAAGGCATCATGAGCCCAACACTGAAGCCAAATGACGCTGCAGGTGCCCCGGCAGGACCACTTCTCTGACCTGACCTGGCACATTGGGATTTTAAGATCTTTTTGGAGGATTTGAAAACTCAGAAGCCTGCAGTGATGGTAGCCTCTTTGCATTCATAGTCATGCGAGAGCTGGAAAGGTTCTCATTCTCATTTTGACCATATAGCCCAAGCTTTTCTGCTGGAGCTTCTGCTTCTTTCCCCCGTTTCTCTCTAGACCAGTTACCCTATTTCCTTGGCTGAATTTCCTCCTTACCCTGCCAGCTTGCTTCAGTCTGTGGTGTTGATTCTCCCTGCAGTGGAGGTTGCATCTGCTTTTTTGCATTCAACAGCACACCACAGCCCTTCTTGCATCTGAATTTTGGGTTTGCTAGCAAGCAAGGGGCAACACTTAAGTGAGTTTGCAGCTGAGTAAGCCTTTCTACTGTGAACTCTTGGGAGAGAATAGTATCTCCTAGTGGTGTGTGAAGTGCCTCAGAGAAGGGACCACAACAGGTTGGTGGAAAAACAGTGTAATAAATAACATGCCTGATGGTCATAGCAGGCAAGTGAGGACATATGACATAATCGGGGGATAATAAAGAATCTCACCAGGCTTTCAGGAGCGTGGGGCTTGGAGAGACACAGAGCAACGAGCCAACACCACTGCTGGGCTCGTTCCTTGCTGCCAGGAGTGAAAAAACTTCATTCCAGCCAGTGAGAAGTGGTTTGCGAAAGCCTCGGATATATTTGGGAGAAAATTACCTGTCAAAAGAATGATAAAGCCATGGTGTGCTTTGCTACTGGAATCCATTTGTTCTGACTGTTGATGGGGAAGAGCTCAGGCTGCATCACGTCCCTGTGCTAAGTCTTTTGCCGCTGAAAGGATGGATGCAAGGGAAAGTATTAAAGAGTAGCGTCCACATTTATAGCATGGTGAGATGTGTTACTGAATAGCTCTTTTTTTAAAAGTATGCAATCCTCTGTATTGCCACACCTAGGGTTAAATCCATGCACGTGTCTACAAACCTGAACCCGCAAGTAGTGTGTACTTTGTAGGGACTGACATGGTTCTTGGTGTGGCTGTGACAGGAGAAATGTGCCACATACACAAACCAAGCCACCAGCAGACATCACTTGTGCTAGAAAAAATCAGGGCAAATCCCACCCATTTACACCATGTCCAGAGGCAGCTCTGTAGGTGCCCCTATACATGTTTTTGTAGGCAGTTGGGATGGTTTCGCGGTGTGGGTCATGTACTTACAGAAGCTAGGGTGGAAGACACTTTAAGAGGTCACTTGTTCCCGTGTTTCTCCTCTGCTTTAGCCAGTGATGCAGTGCTGATGGATGGATTTTGGCCACCTTTTGGTCTAGATACTGTTCAATTGGGAGGACTGCAGCAAGGGGATCAAGGGAAGTTATCCTCTCTGCTCAGTGTTGGTGAGGCCACAGCTGGGAATATTCAACATAGGATCTGTGGGTCAAGAGGGAAAAGGGGTTTGGGGCATGTCCTACAAGGAGGGATGAGGGGAGATGAGCTTGTTTAGTCTGTCAGAGAGGACTAAGGGGGAATCTAATGCTGCTTACAGCTAACTGGAACTGGTTAGAAAGACAACAGAGCCAAAACATTTCTCAGCAGTGCCAAACAATGTAACATGGAGCAATATCCACAAATTGTGGCTTGGGAGGTTCATGTTGGACAGCAGGAAACCATTAAATACCATGCAGGTGGTGCAGCACTGGGACAGGACACCAGAGGTGGGGGATCTCCAGGTGTTCAAGCCCTGGATAGACACCACCATGGCCAGCCTGACCCAGTGCTGGCAACAGCCCTGCTCTGGATCGGAGGTTGGGCTGGAGACCCCAGAGGTGCCCCAGCACCACCCCAGGATGGCACTAATTGTCCCCCTCTCACTGCCAGGCCTGGCGTGGCCACCTGAAGTGTGGTTCCAGACATCCTACTGCAAACAGCTGGGGATACTCTGGGCAATCCTGTGGGACCTGGGGACAGGGGTAGATGGGAATGGGATTGTGCCACACCTCTACATCCTCTGTGTAATGCTTCACTGGTCAGGCACACCTATTAAATCCTTACCTAATCCATTCCCCTGGACACTGATAAGGTGCTTGAGGACCCTCTGAAGATCCCACGGTGTCTATTATATGCATGCAGTCTTCCATCAGCCTACAGATGCAAGCCCCCCCCATCCTTCCAGCTAATGAGCTGTTTGAGGGTGAGTGGTAAAATGAAACCTTTGTATCTCACATGTAGTGATTGCAAAATAGCAGTGGGAAAATAAAAGTCAAGGCAAAACTCTTCAGCACAGGCGGTAGGAGAGAAACGATAATGCTACTGTCATTCTTCGACAAGAGAAGAGTGACAAAAGAAGGTCTCTCTCCCCACCCTTCTGGCTGCTGCCTAGATTTTCAAGCAAGGTCGCAGTAATAAGCAATCAGCTGATTGAAATGCTGTGTTTCAGCCAACCAGGAGCATAAGCGGACTTTCTATCAGGATTCTCCACAATAGCACACTCATTGTGATAAATGAAGTGGAGAACAAGACAAATTAATATAACCTGCTACTGTGCATGGATTCATCATCTCAGAGAAAGCTTCTGGCAGAGAGAGAGGGAAAGAAAAGACACTGCACAGGGAGCTTTGGTAGGAGGAGGCACACAGGAAGGTTGCACTGAGCTCTGAGGGAACACATGGGTTGAAGAGGAGACCT
This sequence comes from Gorsachius magnificus, assembly GCA_034008185.1. Classification (NCBI taxonomy): domain Eukaryota; kingdom Metazoa; phylum Chordata; class Aves; order Pelecaniformes; family Ardeidae; genus Gorsachius; species Gorsachius magnificus. Next base: position 66,668,882 of record CM067085.1, read on the forward strand.
CTACTCAGTGCCCGTGCAGAGGTGACCACAAGAGTACGGAGGCAAAGCAGGAGTCTACTGAGCTGTGGCTACTCAGAACTTGTGTTGGGCAGAAGCAAACTGCAGCACTTGTATGACAGCTCCTTGGTGTCTAATCTTGACTCCCTGATCTGTGCAAATTGATCAGACCAGCCAAGACAGGGTCATTCTTGAGCAGGCATAACCATATGAAAACCCCAAGCAAATTTCCTGCATGATCCTGCTGTTGTCCAAGGGCAGCTCTGGGATGACAGGACCTTCACCCATGGATATACTCTTCCCAATTCCCCTCTACCATCAATAGGATCCCAGTCTGGTTTCTTCACCTGGTACAAAGCACTTTTTAATCAAGAAGACAAAGACATAACAACATCCAGGACTGGCAGCTGAAGTCAGCAAGGTTCAAACGAGTAAGAGCATGCAAATCACTAGGAGTCGGGATAATTAGCCATCGAAATGTGCTGGAAGGAGTTCTGCATCACTCACCTTCATCGCTGACAGTCAGGAAATCAGGAGTGGAGGCTTTCTAAAGGACACAGCCAAGCTTGGCCAACAAATGCCGGGAGAGGTTCAGCAAGGAGAGGGAAAATTTTTTATGGGGTGAGCCCAGAAAATAGCAGCAGGCCTTGCTGGCTCTTTAGATGTAATGCTTCTACCATTCTGCAGTGTCCAGCCAAGAAATGGAGCTAGCAAGGAGTCAGATTCAACAGGAGAGAAAAAGAAGCCACTAACTTGGCTCTACTTCCAGGACTAAACTTTTGTCCGATGTCTGTGTTTTACAAAGAAATTGAAATTCATGTCGTTGTAGTTCTTAGGGTGATTTTTTTCCCCCTCCTTATGATGTAAAAATAACCTGCAGTGAGACTTTGTTTAAAGCCATGGAGTTAATTTTCTATAATAATTGTTAACAGTTGGAGTTTTTCTTTCTTCAAGCTCAAGGGAGAAGCACGGACAGATTTATTAATGGTGTCCCCTATGTGATTGATGGGCTGTCGAACAGGAAAACTTCACACCTGAAAAAACTTGAAACAAGAACACTTATACCAAAAATAACATCTCTGCCTGGTACCTCTGCAAGTCTCTCTGTAGCGACTCGTGGCCGAGCCTTCCCAGGGGCTTCTCTACCCCAGTACTCCTCTATCAGTTCAGTGCTGTGCTCTGTTCTTCTGTTGTTACAGAGCTAGATACGCTCATGGCATCACAAATATAGTGATGGATGGTGTGATAGAATGGAGACCGCCTCTCCAAAAGAGTGAGCAGGCAGGGAAGAGATTCCCTCTTGGGATAATTGTCTTAGAGTTTCCTCCGGCACAAGTGTCCATCAGAGCAAACAGACTCACACACGTGATCTCCACACATACACACAGTGAAGCATGGGTAAGTCTTAACTCTTAGGTACATCCCTTTCACCATCGTTGGTAACAGGTAGCACCTGATATCAGCCACACTGAGATTTTCCAGTCTCTAGACCAGATTACACACCTCTGCTCCCGAAAGCAACGGCAGCTCTGAGGTCAGGTTGGGCGAGTAAGAATATGATAGCCCTTGTCTTTGTTGCCTGGTGGCCACCAGCTCTCTATCCTGGAAGCATCTGCTGTTTCATTCATCTCCCAGGTCCTGTGGGTATTGGGTGTGAGCACCAGGGCAGGCACTGGTGGCTACAAAATTACTCCAGCAAGTTATGCTGGATCAAAACCTTCTTACAAAAAGGATCTGCAGATGTTCTGGCAGGATGACTGTGTGGTTCTTAATTCAGGTGCAAACACCAGCCCTTGTGTAGTCCTGAGAAATGCAACCTCTGCCATGCTGTTGCACTGTTGAGTTCATGGGCCCCTATCCTCCCCTCTGCAAAGGAAACCAGCCAGCAGCATGAACGGGAGGGAAACTTGTCCACCTGGAGTGGGGCAACAGAAAAAAAGGGGTTGATCCCTTCCCTTATAGAGACTGCACACACATGGACAGACAAACTAGGCTATTCCATGTGCCCTGATTTCTTTCCCAACAGCCATACAGCAATCGGTAGAAGACAAGATAACCAGAGTCCCTGAGAAACACCTTGGTGTCAATTTCTGCTGTTTGTTCAAGCTCTTCTTTCTGCAGACATTTGCTTCACTGGTATATTCCTTCCCTGAAATACCAAGCTACCACTTTCTTGACACAATTGGGATGAATTTTTCATACTACTACTCTACTGCCTTGATCAACAAGGTCTTACAGAGCACCAGCACACCCCCAAGCACCAGGAGAGCCAGGAGCTTCTCTAGGAGCACCCAGGGTAACTACTGAAACGCACAATACCTTGTGAGCCCTCATAAGTGAAATGAAGGAACACTGGGAACTATCTCATCATGTGATAGGAGTGAGGAAAAGCTCAAGCCTTACCCACTGATCACAACTTCTGCTCCAACAGCAAAAATAATCTGTTTTAATAATCTTAATAATCTTTCTCTAATATCCTTTGTCCATATGGCTGCTAATCTGGCTGCTTAGGAGTGAATTATAAAAAAATCCTCAAATAGGGATCTGATGGCTTAGCTCAGGGAATCAAAGAAATTAGAGGCAGAGAAGCCCTATCAGGCTACTCAGCCTTCCAGGCCTCCTTCCATCAGGGTCCTGCTGGGCTGGAGTGATGGTGTCAGAACAGACCCCTGTGTGGAAACCATGTCCTCTCCTCAGCTCTTCCCCAGCCTCCCATCACTGCGGGCACTCCTTTCACTGCCTCATTTCTCCTCCCACTTATTAAGACTACATTTTCTTCAGGACAGTGACTGTCCCTTACAATGAATTTACACACTGCCCAGCAAACAGGGATCATGATCAGGGGCAGACCCTTCCCATGCTGTACCAACAGTGACAATGAAGTATGAAATCCTCCTGCAGGCTCTTCCAGGGATTACCAAGGTCATAGAGGGGAGCCCACAAATGTTTCTTCCCATCTTTGTCTTTAGCATAGGATGTGGGCAAGGAGGGAGCTGATCCAGCTGTCCTCTGGTGCAAATCAGCACAGCCCACTGACATTGCTGGCATGGCCCTGGTCTGATGAGAGGGTCTGGCTGAGGCCAAAGGTGTGGCTAGAAGGAGGAAGCTCACATCTCATCTATTTTAATTTGTGAAGATTCATCCTGGCCAAACCAGAGTCGCCCTGGCAATATTGACGCACTGAGACCAACGCCAGAGCGCAAACGGGACCCTGTGCAGAAAGCAGGGGCTGTGGGACCCTGGCCTGCTGGTGGTCTGCAATGGGCTTTTAATTTATTTAACCACTGGTAAACAGATGTAATCAACATAACCTTCCCCATCTCCTTTGGCACCACATCAGAGCCACAGGCAAGCTCCACTGGGGACCAGCCGTCACATTGGGATGAGACTGTGAAGCCTTGAGGTTATGAGACCACTGCTGTGAGTTTTGCCCAAATCTTTACATGCCCAGTTGGTCTCAGCAAGACACCATTAACTTACAGAGGAAGAAGAAAGGAGCCCCATCTGGAGCTTAGAAAGCACAAATCTGCCATTCTCTCTTTGCAGGCTGGGGCCGTCTGAACAGAAGGTAAAGGTTGCAGGGAGATGCTTTCATAGGGAACAATGCATGGGAAACACAGGGAGAAGACGCTTTTCTCTTTCTACCCCCCTAACAGTCTCTCTGCAAGAGCAGGTACCTAAAATCAAGAGCAAAGAAAACTGCAAGTTAGGAACATCTATTCTGCTTTCAATAATTCTTCCCACGCTCTTCTCTGCGCTAATAAAGATTTTGCAGTATTGCACCAGTGCAGCGTTACCGAGTCCTCTGATCGAGGAAAATAAAATCTACCCACACACTGATTTTATATTGTAGCAGCCAAAACCATAAAACACACATCAGCAACAGTCCGTGCAGGTAGTGGATTACATAGTCTTACTCTTAGGGGAGCTCCGGGTGCAGGATTTTACAGGATTTTAAAGCAGCAGACTGTCAGAAATGCTGAAATCTGAGTGTTTTCTTTCCCTTACAGAAGCTCTCCAAATTGACAATAGAGCTGTTTGTCTGCTCTGCTCTGAATAAATCAGCAAATGAAGTTATTTTCCTCTTTTTTCTTTGGCCTATTTGCAAATCTCTGCATTCTGTACCTATTTTTGAAGCGTGAAAATTTGCCAGTCAGTTCAGAAAAAGAAATCAGGTGCTACAAGTCCTTTTTCTCCCTCTCGGCATGTCCGAGGGATGGGTGCCTGAGATGCCTAACAGCTGCTTTAATTCCAAATAGGAGAGAAAAATTTCCTGGCCAGAAGATGCCCTGATTTCCTCAGTTGCTCTGAATCTGGGAGGCCCAGCCACTCGCTGGACTGGCTTAAGAAGTTTCTGCCGCTCCATTCCCCCATGCTGATCAGCCAATTGATCCGGGCAGAAATCTGTCTTCAAAAAAAAAAAAAAAAATGCAAAGGAGAAAGGCATTTTTAAGCTTCATTGTTTTGGTGACTGAGATAACAGCAGTGCCCCAGTGCTCTACAGGGCAGGCAGAGACAGGAGACATGGTGCTGGAGAAGAGGTTTCGTTTAACAGTGGTGTGGAACTGATGGTGCTTGGGTTTCTGCAGGTCTCCTCCGTTATATGCGGTTGATTATTCCAAATATTCCCCTTCTGGTTGCAAATCTAGGTAGCCAGGAGTTGCCATATTCTGGCTTACCTCTCTGATCCCAGCCAGGAACCAGCACCAGCGACTTCAGCAGAAGGTGCAATAACACTGCTTGATGGCAATTGGTCCCTGACTATACGGAAATATCCTAGCACCTGGAGATCAGTTTAAACCCTGAAGCATGAGGTTTCATATCCCTTGCAAATCACTTGGGAGCACTAAACGTGGACATTTAAGCTACCCATGTAAATGTCCAGGTATCAGCACCAGACACATATGAAGCTCTTCCTTTTAATAACACATTGCATGGGGGGGAAAACCCCTGCTACTTATTCTTAAATTTTTTCCAACTTTTAACATACCCTTCCTTGTAATTATAACTAATGTTACCCAGTTAAAACTTCACCCAATGCTTTCCAGACAGGTATTGCTATTCAGACTTTACAGCATGGGAAAACTGAGGTTAAAGACAGACACTAACTTGCACACAGCCAGCAAGCATGTCAGCCAAATAACGCACTGAGTACTGGGCTGTGTTGTTTCTCCCTCCCATAAATAAACCCCAGGAAGTCCGACATAACAGTAAATAAAAGCTGGACTGCTGTGTGCTATGATTCACAAGAAGAACAGAGGAATTCAGTGATGATGCAGAAAAAAAAATACAGGAAGTCCAGTTGCACATCCAGGAGGGGAGAGAGACCAAAGGAGAAGGGATAATCAGATGGAAGAAAAATCTGAAAGCAAATGCTTTTTAATTATCATCATTTCAAGGGAGCACAGAATGACTCCACATGGTCCCTCATGGTTGTAGAGAAAGACCCAGGTCAGGGCAGAGGGCAAATCCAGGGTCAGATTCTTATTGAAAGTGAAAATTGTTCTTATTGTGCTTAACACCAGCTTTAGGAATATTAAAGAACAATTTGGGTTTTGTCAGTTAATACACTGTGGCCTGTGGTTAATGTGGCACTAAGATAGATTTTTTTTTTAAAGGCTATTAATCTAGCAAGATTTTAAAGAGCTCAGCAGATATAATGTGACTCTAACATACTCCGTCTAGAAATTACCACCAGCCTCGTTCAGTGGTGCAAACATAATGGTTCTGATCGACAGGTCGTGTTCACTGACTGCAGAGAGGTTACAAAGACTCGAGGCAGACCAGCTACCGGTCTCCTATTTATTTAAAGGCACTCTAGGGTTTTTTTCACTTTTACAGCGCTGGAAGATGCCCATGGGGTCTTTGAAAGCCTCCAGCCCTCAACCTCGCTGGTGTCTACGCTCATCACCCTGACCATTGTTTTGACAATAGCAGATGGCCTTATCAAAGGTGCTCTCTCTCCTCAGAAAGCCTGCTCCATTGTCCAGGACAGTAATTTCCCCGCTAAATATAGTCCTGTCATATGTCACTAAAAAGCACCATTAGATGGGTGGGTGACATCATGAACAAACTCACAACCTCACAGTTGCACTTTGGTGGAAGTTCTGTTACAAGATTCCTGGACACGAACGACATTGGTTTAGTCTCCAGGAGCAGATCACACAGCTCTGCTTCCCTATTAAAAACAAAAAAACAAACAAACAAACAAACAAACCAGTAACCCAGCATAACAGCGAAGGAAACCCCTCTGAAACAGGGCCAGATCATAAAAAGGGTGCGTTAACAGAGGTTTTGGCTTGAAATTTTACCAAACTGTCAGTTCTCAGGAGAGAGGTACTGTCAGAAGCTGATCTCCACAAAGGAATCCTCCTGGGACTTCTGTGCAACCCAGCCCAGCATTGATTCAGTTTGTAAAAACGTAAAAATTGGACCACGGGGAAGCACAAGGGGCTGCAGTGAACCTCAGCGGTGCCCGATGTGCTGGAGACTCAGGTCCTGCCGTGGGAAAGGTGACCATCCCTCAGTGCAAAGTCCCACCTCCCGCCTTAAATGCTCATGAAGGGAGAGAAAGGAGCTGCTAGAGGGCTAGGAGGAACGGGGATTTGTCTGCAGAGATTTAATTCCGAGATTTCCTCCAGTGCCACATTCCTGGCTTCCCCTTGACCCTGTGGAGGCAACTCATGCTCCCAAGATGGGACAGTTCCCTAGGGTGCTTGAAATCCCCTGGAAAAGACTTTCAAAATTACACCCATTTTATGCTGTGAAGTGAGAAACAGAAAAACCTGGAAGGGATCAGCTCCAGCCCCTCTCCCCACTTACACGGCATTTGTGCTCCATTTTTTTTCTCTCCTAACATTTAATTTCACCTCTCTTTCCAGTAGCACCCGAACCCTACATATAAACTCCCTTGGCCCCATCCTCAGCTGGGGGAATGCGCTGAAATTAGATGGTTGGTATTACTGGGAACATCGATCCCTTTTTCCTTCCCATCTGGCTTTACTGCCAGATTTTTATTGCTACTGCTTTTTGCTGGGGACACACGGTCTCCTTATGGCACATCCGAATGGCCTTAGAAATAAAGGAATGAGACCTTTCAGCCAGCAAAAACCTGTAAATAAACAGTTTGGGCTGGCAATCAATGGGCAATCTCTCTAAGTCCTGGGATTGTTCAGTTAGATTAAGCCTTTCTAATGAATTCCTCATTGAGCCACTGAACAGAAATGAAGCCTTGTTAGCTCATTATCTTTCTAATTAACCCATTCTAAACCTGCTCCTTCCTCACCAGGAGGTAGCTGTGCTGTTTGGGTTTCACACTGAGGTTTATCAATGACCCCCTGAGAGCCTTTTGTATCAGTAACTGAGATTTATTTGAAATGACTGAGGAAGGCAGCTTCCAGTTTATTCCCTGTGCCAGATGAAGGTCCAAATACTATGTTATCCTCGGGCTACAATTTCCCAAGGACAAGCCATGTGTTGTGAGCATCTCCAAGCCCTTTTCTGCAGTGATGAATGCTCCCCCCTCCCCACCCTTGTTTGCATGCAGATCGCTGGGCTCGTTAAGCTGACGAAGGGGCCTGCCCTCCCTAACAGGGGCATGGGGCTGCACTGTGTCTGCCTGCAGATAGCAAGAGTATTTCACTGCTGGCATTGGCTGCTCTCGGCTGGTTTTGTGTTTATAAGCAGGGTTCATTTCCAGGCAGACACAGCAATGTGTCTAATAGATGGAGAGCCCTCTTCCCAAAGGATGGCTGCAGCAACCATGTTATTAGGACCATTCTGAAGGAGAAAGGCCATACAGTAACATCCAATAGAGATCAGCTCCCTGTCAGGAGAAAGACGGAATCATCAGCCCAATCGGTTCAAGCTTGGTGTCCCCACAGCCCACGAGACAGCAATCTCTGCTTCTTGGCTTGTCTCTGGAAAGACCCAGCATGGAGCAGCTTATGGGATCACAAACTCAGATGCCCTGGCATCGAGCCCGTCCTTGCACTCAGACATGGACTCACATCCCACTGCTCTAGATGCTGCCCCAGGTATTTGTCACCTTTTGTCACCTCTCTCCCTAAGTAGCTGGCGGGGCTTTCTCCCCTTTCTCCCTCCTGTTCAACAGCACCTCTCCCTTTTGGGGTCTCCCTTGGTCTTGCTCCCACTGGGTTCAGGACCTGGCTGACAACCTTTCTTGCTGGGTACCTGAGCTGACAGCACCCTTTTTTGTTCCAGACCAAGTGACACAGCACCCAAGACACCCCACATACACCATCAGCATCCCTTGAAGGAGCAAGAGAGGAAGAAGGATGCCTCCTCTCTCTCAATCCCTTTCCATATCTCCACAACACACACAGGACCTGCTCAGGATCTTCCGTCCAGGCACATCCCATTGAATTCAGCCTTCAGCCCAGCTGGGGAAGGACAACCCAAGCCATGAGCTTCCCTGAGCATCACCAGCCTGAAGCTCAGGGACCAGCACTGCCACCCCTTCCTCCCACACCATTGCTTTTTCCACCCTTGTTTGGATCATCTGCCAAGCACTGATATATGCATTTCAGTCCCAGGTCAAAGCCCGGCACAGTTTGAAGTGCCCAGTGCAGGTTTTGTCAGTAGAACAATGCCAGTCTACAAACTGCCCTTAGGGTGGCATGGGAAACCTTTCTGAAGCAAGTAAAAAATTAAATTATTTGGATTTCCATTCCTTCTGTTATTTTCAGTTCTGGTTTCTCTCCTTACCTTCCTCTTCCAATCCCTCCCCAGCCCGGGGGGAGCCACGACCTCAATCCACCCTGCGAGATTCATTCAGATTCTGCCTCCAAGAGCAACATTTTAATAACCTGACCAGTGAGGGATCTCTAAATCTCTCCGAGGAAAGGAGGCAGTAAGGATATAAACAAAAATATGCTTTGCCTAATTGTTTCTTACATCGTCACGAGCAATTGAAAACGGCTCCTAGGGCGATATCCATTACATTTTGTAACAAAGGACTCTAAATGAAGGAAGCCCAGGCGGAACAGCAGAGTCAGAACTAGAGACAAGCCTGGCATATAAATCTGTGCCAATATGCCCCCACCACCACCCCAAATGCTCCCACAAGACCTGGAAACTGGCACAGCAAGAAAGAAATTCCAGCACGTGCCACACCGGGATCTCTGTTCTTTGGGATAGCTGGCAGCTGGAGGAACCCCCTCCCCTCAGGGAGGAAGGCACAGCCATCCACGCGCCTGTTCAGCCCACCACACCACAGCACTTGTGTCCCACAGCTCCCTAATGAGCTTTTGCCAGGGCTCCCATCCATCCACAGGGCTGAGGCTGGCTCTCGAGGCAGGAGCTGGTGTAGAGGGCCATGTGTCAGCAGGGGGACGACTGAGGAGGTGAATGCTACGCTGAGATAGGCACCTCTCTGTTTGGTTAGTAAAAAAAAAAAAGGCAATTTAGACTGCACAGTATGCCAGATCACTGCCCAGATCTCTGAAATTATCTTGTTCTGTATTTAGTGCAAAATTCACTTTGTATATATTAGTCCATCCTACCATCAGCATCTCTCCATATGGGCTGAAGTGAGACTATTTACACTCTTGGCATATTCTATTCTACTTTATATATTTGGTATAGCATGAGCTGGACTTTAATAAATCCATTAAGATAGGTACTTTTTTTTTAATATTGAAGCAGAGTGAAAACTGCAGCTATGAGCTCTTCTGCTGAACAACTGTGTGGATTAACAGGAAGACAACACACTGATGTTGGGTGGGCAGACAGAGAATATCGAGCATGTTTTCTGATTGAAAGAATTATTTCCTTTTTTTCAGGGAATTTCTGAGTTTTAGGCTGTTTTTTCCTTTTATTTCACTTACTCCAAGGAGTTCGACTCTGCGGTCTGAAGACCATACCCCTGCATTGTTGGCTGGTGGTCGGTTTCTCCATTCAGTCTGTACCTTTCCGAAGCTGCTTCTAGAAGCAGCTGCCGGATTCCAGACACATGCAGGCTACTGCAAAGCAAAGTGATTTTCATGCTTCTGCGTGCTTTGTCCACCATGGGAACTCAGCATTTTTTGTCTTGGAAAGACTCTGCTGTGACTAAAAATCTTTGCTGTTAACTCTCATGATTTGAATCCCTGGCTCCGGTCCCTTCATGCCTCAGCACCTGCAAGACAGGCAATTCAGTCTTCTTCGGGTCTACCCCTCCCCTGTCCTGTCTTCTCCTTCCCTTTCCTCTTTGTTTTACCTATGGTTGTCAAAAAGGCTTGCAAACATGACACATGCGCAGGACAGAGCCTCAGAAGTCAGATGACAAGGCGAGAGAGACCTTACTACACATTATTTTTATAATCTCAAGATTCATTTTATGACAACGTCATGTCATCATCATCAGCTCTTTCACAAGGTGTTAATATTAGAAGCGGATACAGAGGTTGAAGTATAAAATTGCCCTTTGTGCATGGAAAATCCCATTAAAAACTCTAGATCTGCCTCAATATTTTCACTTCCATACATTTACAGTTTCATCAATGTCATGAGAATGATCTTACGAGACTCTTTCATTCTCTAAATGTGGGCTTAGTAGAACAAGGAGACGGTCCTGAACCTCCAAAATCAGGAGGAGCTTAGCCCTCCATGAGCTCCTCCAGCTGCTTTTCTACCGTCCCCTGTGGGTACTCTACGGTGGGTAGAAACAGTATTAAGGCACATTTTTTTGATGTCCATCTATTTTTTGGAGATATGCTGGTTTGCCCTCTTGCTAAGGAAAACAGCTGGGCCAGCTAGGCTCCATGTGTCACCAAGGCAATGTGTATCGTTATTTCTGTGCAAGGAATGAGGCAGAATTAAGACAATGCAACGCCCTACCCAAAGGCCAAGACAGCCCAAGAAAATCCGCACCGTGCTCACTCTGATGGCACTTACCTCCCCTCGCCTCTTCCCGAGCTCCCTCCTCCGCCTGCAGCTCCCCCCATCCAGCCCCTCCAGACACGTCCAGGGGGATCTTTAAAACTCTATAAAAAACATAAGAAGCTGTTTTTGACTATTAAGAGAGACTGTTGATAACACAGTTCCAATAAAAAAAAGTCTATATATGTGCTTTCTACAGCTTCCCTTGGAAAATAATTCATTTCTCCCTGCATTATATTTCATGGTAACCTAGAGACTCAATATGTTCTGGATTACTGCATCCATTTCTGTTTCTGCTCTAATGGCCCACCGGAGTATGAACCTTCCAACCAGAGTCCCCTAAATCTGGTGACTGGGGAGCTAGTTGTACTTTCTTGTTTTCCACTTGATAACTAGCCCCTTCCAGCATTGCTTTTATGGCAGTAATCTTCCTAGGCTGGTTGCAGATTGCTTGTCCTGTTTTTTTTTTTTTTTTTCTTGCTTGCTCTTTTTTTTTTTTTTCTCTTGTCCTCCAGCCACTGGAACCAATGGTCACTGTGGACTATCCATCACGAGTTTTTTTATGTCAAGCTGGAGTTCCCCGGGTCTGTTTACTGCTTCCCCCCCCCCCCCCCGCCCCCATCCAAATGCCACTGCAGTCTGGCAATTGTTTGTGTCGATGAGCTGTCCCTTCTGTTTAGGGGAAGGGATCTGCAACTGCCAATGCCTATCAATAGGCTAGAGATATCCTGGGTTTAATTTTACAGCTTTGTCTTGCAAACAGAGGAGGCTAAGCAAACACCGCTCTCCCCTTACTCCTTTGGAGAGTAAAGGACATGAGAAATAGCACGAAAGGTACGGAGGAAATAAATCAATCCAAGCCCCTGCTGCCCGTCGGCACAGCCTTGCACAGTACCGGGAGCGCAGTCCCGCGCACAAGTCCCAAATGTGGCGTGAAGTCTGGGTGTTGTCCCCCAGCCAGCCTCCTTCCTGCCCTGTTTGCATTTGCACAGAAGTGATCTGAGATCCAGGCACGTATACAATCATATGGTTAATTTTCTTTTTCTTCATTGCTCTGTAAAAAAGATCAGATGGAAAGCTTCAGTGCTGTGGAGGGGAGTAAATGACAGTTCAGGAAACCAGCCTGAGTGAAAAGTAAGGGCTAAGCCTTCGTTTATCCCTTCAAGCTCAAAGCTGAATACATATTTACCTTTAAAATTTATAGGTGAAACACTTTGTCCCCAAATATGGGATAAAAGAATATCTAAACTTTTCAGGAAATTAACCCAAAAGGATGGCGCTTAGAATTTTTTCTCAAAGCCATTTCTAGGAGAATGAGAACTATTTCTTCTACAGCTCTTCTTAACCCCCAGGTCTCACGACCCTTTGTCAATCACCACACACACACTGTATCTGCTTCACTTTTCCTTTCCAGTAATAATTCAGATCTGCACTGGTTTTACTCAGCCTTAGGGTCACTCCTAGGGCTTGGCTTCTCCCGTCTCTTAGTGCTGGTGCTTTCCACCCTCCAGACACCTGCACTAGAAGTGTTTTCTCTGCCTAGCTGCCATTTAATTATGTCGCTGAGAGAGTAGCAGAGATTCAGCTGAACTTTTCATAGCCTTGCTCATCTGTCTGCAGATTCGCCTTCAGGTCCTGCCGAGTTAAAGGTGTGACAAAGGCCATTGTGCAGCTCTTCCCAAGGCCAATTCCTGGGGTTAGGCTGATCTTAGCATCCGTACCATGTTTACAACTTCCATTTTCTAGAACAGGTTGAGTTCATTGGCATTAAAAACTCTCTATAGTGCATCTGTCTTAATCCAATTTTAAAAGGCAAGGCCAGCAACTGTGCTAAAGGGATTAACTCTTATTAAATATAGTGTATTTGAGTAAGCCCTAAGGGAAGGACTCCAGTTGCTCCTGTTTGCATGGATGGAGGCAGTCATACCAAGTTACATCCTAGGGACCTGGCAGTAAGCTCAAGCTATAAATTACATCATATTACAGGAAAATAATTTCTAAAGTGTGGAGGTAATTGGAAAGCAGTGTCCTCACCAGGTTTTATAAACATTAAGAGCAAACTCTTCATCTCCAGTAAATCCACATGGGAGGAAAAATGCAGGTGTGAAGTTAACCTGTCGTGGCAGAGGAAGTTATTACCCAGGTCTCAGAGCAGAATGTGGACGGAAGATGTAACATTAGACTGGTGAAGACAATGGAAAGGGATGGACCTGTGTCCTCCAAACTTTGGATGTAACCAGGTAACAACTAAAGAAGTGTTATCCAAAGCAAATGGATTCCAGCTCCAGAAGAAAAGCACCGAGATTTCCTTCCTACCTCCCCATGAGGGATCATCTTTAGCTCCAGGGAAACTGAAGCAAGTGGACCAAGGAGGCAGAGCCAAAGCCAGCTGTTCCCAGGTCTCAGTGACTCTTCCCAGTCCATTTGCCATTTACCACAGGGACACAAACCTCCCAATGAGGAGGTTCCCCTGGGCTGCCCCATCCGCCTGCCGGTGCCTCTGAGGACGCAGGTGCAGACCAGTCTGCAGAGAGGCTGTTTCCAGTTCACAACTTGGTGCTAAGGAAGCATTAGTAGCCTGGAAAGTTTTGTTTCATTGCTCCTACAGACCAGACTGCCAGTCTCCTGGTGAGTCCCAAGTCTAGGGATGGGAAACAAATTATGTTGATTTAAAGGCAACCTAACATTGACTAAGAAAAATTGACTTGGCAAGCTTGAATGTGTGAAAGCCCCTCTTATCCACCCCACGTGGTGCAAGCAGGACATGGGAACAATACTTACTAACTCAAAAACAATGGTGAATTTGAGCCCAACTAACAAATCCCTGCTTATTCATTCCTAAGGGGAGCCACAGAAGATATATGGATTTGTAAATATTTTAACCTAGCTAACAACTGCTGCCAGGGAGTTTCCAAAATCAAGGCCTTGGAGAATGACCTTAATTCTGATTCAAAAAAAGATTGCAGATTAAAGAGTAACTTGTCATCAGCTATTCCCTTGAATTGGTTTAATATGATCAGCTCTCCATGATAACGAAAGACAGCATCAGAGCTGTCCAGAGAGAAACTTCCAGTGGATAATAAATACTGACAGATTTCAACCAGATGGCTTTACCAGACTGCAACTTTGCATTTTGAAGCTCAAACATTAGTGCTTATTACTTAGGATCAGCCAATAGCCGAGAGAGATCTGCACATGGATCCAGCTGGGGTCTAAAGGCAACCAAAACATATGGATAAAGACTTTGACTAAGGGGTAAGAGATTATGTTTGAAAATTACTTTCACTGGGCACCCAAAGCCTTGAAAGTACGACACACTCCTCTTCAGATGGGGGCTTCACTTCTACAGATGGGCTATTAACTGAGCATCCTGGTCGGCTGCCAAACCCCACATGGGCAAGACAGCACCCAGCAGCCACAGGGCTGCCGTCAGGAAGCACCAGGGTGTCACTTCTAAGCATCTTTCCCAGACTGCTTGGGGTTGCCTTCAACCCTGAGGACACAGGAAGGGGTGGGCAGAGGAGCCGACGTCTCTGAGATCCTCGTAGGGCAGAGGTGCGGGGGCGACCACATAGTCTCCACAGCGATGCCTTTTGCCTTTTTCCCCACAAGGCTGGACATCCATGAGGACAATCCTATATTGCCTTAGGGTTGCTCCAAGGACAGGGTCACCATCAGAAACAGCCTGTAGGTCTGGTGTCAACAGCAGAAAGGAGTGTAAGTCCCTGACTCCAAAATCTGAGGTACGAGATCAGTCACATTTGCCAGAGACAATTCTGGGGGGTTTGTGAGGTTGATCCAAGCTATAGGACAAGAGACAAGCCCACCTGGACCAGTGGGAAGCTGGAGGCCCTGGAAGTCCCACACTTAAGAGGACAGCAGATCTCTCTCCCCTAGCTCAACCTCAATTTAGAATCATAGAATCGTAGAATTGTTTAGGTTGGAAAAGACCTTTAAGATCGTCAAGTCCAACCTTTAACCTAGCACTGCCAAGTCCACCACTAAACCATGTCCCTAAGCACCACAACTACACAGCTTTTAAATACCTCCAGGGATGGGGACTCAACCACTTCCCTGTGAAAATTTAATACAAACCTCCAATGTTTAAGGCTGTAAGTGTCACAGCCCTCTGGGACAGGCACTGGCCAGGGGAAGTCCAGCCGCTTTCCTTCCACAGGAACCTTTGCAAATGCGTGCTGCTGGTGACCAGAGTGAGGTTTGCAGCCATGGGACACCTGCACAATCCATACAACTAAAAAGGCCAAAGGAATCCCCCACTGTGTCCTGCCAACACACCTGCAGGCCAGACGAAGGAGATGCCCTGGCAAGGGGAGCACCAGCTAGCACCAAGCCTGCATCCTCCCTTCCTAACCACCCTGCAGGGGACAGCCCCAAGCCACCTGGCCCACATGCCACCAGCACCCGCTGTGCCAGTGCGGTGAGATGGACGCGGGGAGGAGGAGGGACATCACAACAAACTATTTTTCCCTGCCTGAGTTCAAAGATACATCTCAGCTGTCTACTTACTGCTCCAGTCGGGTGAAAGCTCCCGGTGTCTGAAGGGGCTTTGTTGCTTCTCTTGGCATTATGGCCAAAATATCATTAAGAGTCCTGTAGCTGGAACTGAGCTGTCAGTAAGAGAGAGAACTTGACTGAAGGCAGTTTTGCAACCAAGGGATTTTAATTTTTCCCCCTTCTTCTGCCTTATCCAAGAGAAAGAAATATAACAAAAAACCAAGACAGGGATTTTTCAGCTACATTTATTTCTTCCAGCATTTGCTGCAATGGAGGTGTGTTTGGGTTTGCTGCTTGCTTGCTTTTTGCAGGGGTTTTTATGATCTATTCACATCAAATGTTAAGAAAAGCAATAGAGAGTAGAAAAGGCTGAAGAAGAGAGCTGGATGCTCTGGGCTGCAGACTCAAAACCTGGGTCTGAAACTCTGCTCCCAGTCGCTTCATTAGGGTGAAAAATAGAAGTGATATCGTAGTAGTAGTGATGCAGTGAACTCCATAGATTTCAGCCAGGTTCATACAGACAACAAAGGAGCGGATTTTACGATCTTACAAAATATCTCAGCATGCTGAATAATTGCATTAAGCTTCAAAATGTTCCCACCAGGTTGTTCAGTGCCTTTGTCCATAGCTTGGACTTTTAAGTCAAGAGATAAGAAAGAAAAATAAAGCAAAATGTCACACATTTCCTTTCTGGTTTTCAGACTTTAAAAATGATACATAGGTCCCTTTCTGCAGCTTGATTAAAAGTCAAAGTGGAGAGTCTAGCACCATCACGTGGCTCCTGGACCTGGAGATTTAAGGGTGGAGGACAAATGGGATTGCCAAGCAGGCTGTAGGCTTTTGCAACTTATTTTTCAGTAAAGAGATTGAATAACAGCAATGAGCTCAAACCAGGTATTCCCACATCCCACCACTTCTCCCTGAGCAGGGAAAAAATACAGATTCAAATCTAAATCTGGCGACAAAAATCCCCCACTCCCAGTCGCTACCCAACTTTTGAAAACAAAGGAGATGCCCTCAGTCTACCAGATGCTTTTTGGGATAAGCTCTACCCAAAGAAATGTCTTTTTTTTTTTTTTTTAATACAGATCAAACCCCTAAGACAGATCCCCAGTGCAAATTCCCTGATGCTTGTTTGACTTCATTAGCACAAAAGCAAATGAAGGCGCTTTCCCCATTGTCCCGCTCCAGTGGAAGAGCACTGAAAGGCAAAGTACCAGTGACCTGTAGAAACTCTCCCAGGCTGCTCCGTCGGAGGGACAGAAAACATCCCGTTACCTCCACAACTCTCAGACAAGCTCTTTTGAGTTCCTTGTACCTGCTAACTTTCTGTGGCTGTTTTGGGAAATGCAGAGCCCCCAGCTTCAGGGCTGCGTCCCCCAGGGCATGTGACAATCATAGCTTTCCCAAAGGCCAACAGGGAGGAGAAGAATATTGGGGAAAAAAAATCCAGTTATTGCCTTTCAAAAGCTTCATCCCACCTGACACTCGATCTCCTGGATCTGATCATGGGCTGCTAGTGCCGACCCACTGGCTCATCCTTGTCCTGCAGCATGGGGCTGGGACAGAGGGGGTGTACGTTTGCTCCACAGATGCTCTGGGGTCCAAAATGTTAAAACTTCCTACTGATCATTCTTATCCTTCACTGGGGTTTCCCTGTTCCAAGTCTGGTGCTGAACACACAACAAAATCAGCAGGTGATATTGTTGCTGAGCAGTCCGATGCTGTACTGGCCAAGCCAAAGGCTGCTTCTGAAAAATCCCAGCCCTGTGCCATGACAATTCTACAGGATTATTGTTTCCTGGTGGAAAATCGCCATTGCCTGGTCTGCAGAGGAAAAATCAGGTTCACCAAAAGCCCCTTGCACAAGCCAGGATGGGGGCTCCACTCAGCGCCTGTTGCCTCTGCTGCCTCCCCTTTCCCCTCCACAGCAGCATGGCTGCTCTGAAGGGCATCATGAAAAGATCCCACCTCGCTTTGGGAGGAAGAAAAGAAAACTGCTTAGCTGTGGAGGGAAAGACAGCTACTATTTGCTATTCAAATCAGAAGTCACTTCTGGGCACAGGTCAATGAGAAAGGGAAACTTTCAGGCTGAAAGGATATGGACTTTGGAGATTTTTATCCAGAAATGGTGTTTACTGGTTTCACGCGCCCTCCACGGGCAAACACACCCTGCAATGCCGAGCAGACTTCAAAAGGGCTCTTTCAGTGTGGCTGAGCAGGGGAAAGCTGGGGGTCTTGGGGGAGCTTAGCCAAAGATTATACACGTCTCTCTGCTCGAGGACAAAGCTCCCGCGCCTGGGCAGCAGAAGGTTGTAGGGAAACATGCTCCTTCTCACAGATGAAGAGCGTGCCCAGGGGGGTGCAATGCCAGCACAGAGTACCACCAGGTAGAGCATCTTGGAGGTCATCAGTGGGTTTCCTCAAAGGCAAAATGGGGTCCGCGACCATTGGTGCAGGCTGGGGTGAGCAGCAGTGAGGAGGGGTTTGGGGCATCCCTCATGAGCTGGGTCCTTGGGGGATGCTCCAAAGGCCTCAGGCAGAACCGCTCCCCATCTGACTGTGATCAGCCAACACGTGGCGAAAACATGTCGTGCTCGACAACCTTTCATAATGGGAAAACATCCAAAGAATCTGCCCAGACTCTCTCAGTGCGCTGAGCCTCAAAAGTGCTTCATTTTGGCAAGCCTCCACGTGGGAGGGGGAGTTTCCTCACTTTATTTAACTTCTAATTTTACGTTATGTCAAGATATTCCTGCAGCTTCAGTTTTATTTAATACCATGTTCGTGCCCTATTCGGTATTTACTCATGTCCTTTGACGTCACAACGCCAAAATTATCCTGAGATAATTTTGACTTTTCAGTGAGATTTGCACCAAACCACATTTCAAAGTTCTGGAATTCCCCTGGGGACAGAAATACTTTTTGGGGTTTTTTGCTGCTCCACAGCCAGCTTGAAGGAAAGATCTGTGATGAGAAAAGGTCTCATCCCTGCACTGGGGCAGGGTCACAGCATAGAAGGGATCAGTGGGCGACCCCATCCATCCCTCCCTCCCTGCCCAGGTGCGCTGAGGGGGCAAAGCCATGGTAATGTCCCCCTCCTTGCATCAGCAAGGTGTTCAGGCTGCGTCAGATGTGATGGGAAAACGTGGGTGCAGATTTCTTCTGCTCCTCCAGAGCAAAGCATGAGTAAAGATGAAACCATGATGCTCTAACAACCCCACTCTTCATACTCTTCATCCTCCAGGCATATTGCTGAATGCCAGACCAGACACTGAAGGAAACCCCAAAACCCCCACCCTGCCAAGTGTAGAGATATAAACCAGAAGAAGAAACCAATGGGTTTAACTGGTTTCCTGCAGCACCTAGGGAGAGGTGAGATGGGCACGAAACCAGCGGGGTCCCCAGGGGGCCACAGCAGCTCCCCATGGCTCTCCCCAGCCCAGCGTTTTCCCACCTCGGAAGTGAAACAGCACTAAACCACACACACAGACCCCAAAGCCCTCAAGCAAAGCTGTAACACTTCTACCTCCTGCAAGAAAGGAAAAAAAAGAAAAAGGAAGAAAAAGCCCAGATTTGGTTCAGGTTTGGAGTGAAAGCTTGGCCTGACTGTTTAAGCGCTCGATTACTCCTTATGTACACCCATCCTTAAATTCATAAAGAACTATCTTTAACACTGTCAAAGTGGCTTCAGCTGTGAGCCACTTCAGCAGCCCATTATCAGCATCGTGTTTGTTTTCCCATATTGACTGCGTGTGTAATATAATCCTTGTTTATGATAATTGATTTTCCTTGCACTGCCTTCCTGGGAATAATATGCACACTTTTTAACTCTCTTTTTAAAGATCAAATGGCATTTAGGCCTGCTGATTTGAATCTGAGTTGGTCAGAACGTTTAATACAATAAGAGTGAACTTAAAGGCAAGCAGTTAAACCCTGGATATTTTTCTTATTGCATAGCCTGAAAACCCTTGAATTGAGAGGGAAGTTTGCATCTATTTTCTTGTTGTCTATTTTAAAAGCTGTCAGAGTTGGTTAGTCTCTCTTAAAATTAGTCCTTTGGATCATCTTCTTACTAAAAACAAAATCTGAGCTTTTTTTTTTTTAAAGCGATAGCGGATTAGGGCAAGAAGCTTTGTTTAGCTAAAGCGAGGGATTAGAGGAGATTTGCCCCCATAAAGTTGTGGTTTGATGGTGCTTTTATCCCTGGATGTTGCTAAAGCTGTGTTGCTTCAGGATTAGGAGCATACAAAGAGTCTCCTTGTGCTGTTTCACAGCCAAGAGAAAGACGGGGGGGAGAGGGAGAGACAGGGGAACACATGCAACAGAATTGGGAATTCCTTGGTCACACAAATTTAAAGTTTAAACCCCCTGACACAAACTTTGCCGGACATGTTGTGAATGCGAGATGGCCAGACCTCTAGTGGGAACGGTGAACAGTGGAGTGGAGGGGGTGAGACCGCCCAAACCACCACCTCCCAGCCTTCCGCTGGTGACTTTCCTCCAACGTGAGCAAAATTCGGCTGGGGTGACCAAGAGAAAGGCGAAGGGAAGGCAAGACCTTGGTGTGGCTTGGGCAGCATTTCTCCCGGGTAAAACTTGGGCCATCATCAGCAAACTCTGATGAAAAGAAGCCACAGTGTTGCTCCAGACATGCTGGCGTCCAGCGTCAGGAGACAAGGGCATCTAATTTATTCAGACACCAGCCAGCTTGCAAGGGCCTGGCAGTCCTCAGCCTTCCCACCTTTGGGAAACGGTTAAATCTTGGCATGTGCCAATAAGATGTCCCCACCAGCCAGAGGCAGGTCCTGGGCCAGCTCTGCCATGAGTCTGAGATGATACAGAAGAAGTGGAAAAGCCCCATGTAGCAATATTCTTGCAAAACAGCTTTAAATAAAACAGAAAGAAATCAAGACCAGGCACCAAGCGGTGATGGCACATCATTTCCACTGCCCGCAGACCATCCAAGCGTTGGTGGACCGCCTGGTTTATTTGGCAGGAGGCGGAGAACCTCCCAAAACCTGAGGTTTTATACGTATGGCAGATTTACCCCTATTGAAATCAAAACGCAAAGGGGCTTTGCACTTGCCAACCCCTCCTGGCGTGACAAGATCATTTCAAAAGCAGGAGTAAGGGGCAGGAAAAAAAAACAAATCCCAACTCAAATCCAACAGAATTTCTGACAGGCAACTTATTTCCATCCTGAGGCAATTTATGTATGTCCCCCTGCTTTTTATTTATTTTGGGGGACACAGGGTCATGCCTCGATACCCACAGCCCTTGTAGCAAGGCCGTGAGAATACACATGAGGCTCCACATTGGGCTGCGGTGTCTGGGAGCCCCTTACCCTGCAAACCCCCACATGCATAGCTGTGCCAGAAAGAAAGAAAAAGCATCCTTGCGTGTATGGATTGAGGGAATCAGGCTCTTCTCTTCAAAACAGGAAATTAGATTTCATTAAAAGAGGTAATACCCATTAAAAAAAACCCTTTAAAACCCCTCTTGTCACTAGCAGAGTATTATACAATTATTTCCTGGAAAATCGGCTGAGTCTATGACTTTATCAAAAGACATTCCAGATGATAAATAATATATAATCTGGAGAGTGTAGGTTATACACATACACTTGTGTATGTATTTAAACATATACTCACTCTGGTGAGACCGCCCCTGCTGTCCTGCGTCCAGCTCGGGAGTCCTCAGAACAGGAAAGACATAGACCTGTTGGAGAGGGTCCAGAGGAGGCCACAAAAATGTTCTGAGAGAGGGAGCACCTCTCCTGTGGGGGCAGGATGAGAGAGTTGGGGTTGTTCAGCCTGGAGAAGAGAAGGCTCCAGGGGGACCTTATTGCGGCCTTTCAGTACTTAAAGGGGACTTATAAGAAAGACGGGGACAGACTTTTTAGTAGGGCCTGTTGTGGTAGGACATTGGGCAATGGTTTTAAACTAAAAGAGGGTAGATTTAGACTAGATATAAGGAAGAAATTGTTTACAATGAGGGTGCTGAAACACTGGCACGGGTTGCCCAGAGAGGTGGCAGATGCCCCATTCATGGAAACATTCAAGGCCAGGCTGGACAGGGCTCTGAGCAACCTGATTTAATTGAAGGTGTCCCTGCTCACTGCAGGGGGTTGGACTAGATGACCTTTAAAAGTCCATTCCAATGCAAACTATTCTGTGACTCTACGGTTCTACAAAATATGTGCATGTGCATATGCATGTCTTCAAGAGAACACCTTTCCTTGCTTGACTTGAAACCCAATGGATGGTTGAGAAATTTTGTTAAAACCAAAGGGATACAGAGCCCATGCAGGAGAAATACCCATGATAACACATTAGCCAAATTATCTTTGTTTAAGCCATTTTGACTAATGGATACAGTCAACATTTGAGAAAAAAACCCAAAGAACAATGTAAGGGTGGTGTTATACGAATTAAAGCAAGGTTTCTCCAAGACAGGGGAGGTGCACCGTGGGCTCTCGCTAGCCAGGCTCCATCCGACCGGACACCGATGTTGAGGCAAGGTCTGTCACTCACCTGTCTGCTCCAGCCACGCTCAGCCCTGCTATGAGCTTGCCCCTCACACAGCTGTGTTTTCATCTTCCTAACTCCTCAGATGGCCCCCTCACCACTTCATCTCTCAGGTTTTAAATCAGAAATAAAGACAGCAGCTTGAGCCAAGTGAGATTCATAACCTCCATCTCTTTGAAATCCAGCTGTTTCAACACTTTTTCAGTCCAAAACAGAGTTAAAGAAACCGGAGATTTCATGTTTCCTGCAGAACAGCAGTTGTGGAGGGCGGAAGAAGTACACCACAAAAAGTCAAAGCATTTAATTTTTTAGAGGTATTTTCCTTGTTTTTTCCTTAGCTTTGTCATTAAAAAAAATGACACATGAAATTCCACTTGTCTCTGATGCATTTAGGGCTTTATAGCCCGGTCTCCTGCAGCTCCTGCTCCCTAGCCAGGCTGCATTTCCAGTGCTGGAACACAGGTCAGGCAGCTTCCCTTGACACACCAAAAAATTCAAATAGAGATAAGTACCATGCCTTCTGGGTGTGGGCCCACATGGCAGAAATACAGCTCTCTGGCAGCAATGCTGTGTTGGAACATATAGATTCATTTTCTTTTTCTTGACTTGTAAATACATGTTTTGCATCCGTTAAAAAAAAACCCCGTATTCAAATTCAAAGTGGACCAACCCCAAAACTGGACTGTTTCTGCGGGGTTTTTTCCAGTGGTGATATTTTAGTGCACATTTTCCCCATGGAAGGTGGTACATTCAGGGGCAGACACAAAAATTATTCATCAGTTTGCACAGCAAGCCCTCCTGCTCCCCAAGGCTTTGCCTTCCTTGTTTTGGGGTGAAACAGAGGTACAAAGTCTCAGCGGCAACTCACAAACTGGGAGATGCAGATAATACCCTACAGACTTGGAAGCTCCTTAAAGGTGGCATCCCCCTCCTGCTGCTGGAAGGGAGCATGGGATGGGGATGGCACCCCGGGTGGGCTGGCTGACTCCAAAGTCACCACATTACGGGGCGTTGTTGGACCAGCAGTTTGCAGAGTGGCTCGAGGCAGTGGGATGGGTGGGAAATGCATCCCAGGGTGGGCAACAGATGCTTGAAGAGCTGCTCCTCTGGAGAAAAGTTTTTCCTCCTTGTGCTTGTCGGGGCTTGGCCGCTCCTCCCCACTGCTGCATGGGGGAATGCCCTTCCCCTCTGCTCACAGGGGGGTGAGTAAAACCCCAGGCTGATGTGGGATACAGATGTCATCTGTTCCTGCCCACTTGCACATCTGAAGGCTGAGTTTTCCTTCCCTTGCAGGGCACTCGCCAGCAGCAGAGCGCTGTGACTTAGGGACAAACCTCCCTCAAGAACAAGCATTTTCTCTCCAACATCTTTGCATCATATGACCTTCAAAACAAATCAGAAGGTAAAATAAACATATAAAAGCAGCCAGGGTATTTGGCCTGACTGAACTCCATCAGGGCTGCGGAGCTAGAGGAATGCATTATCAGTTCCCAGCAATTTTTGATTTTTCCCCAGTGTGGGACTGCAGAAGTGGCCTTATTGAAAGGCCAGAATCTGCTTCTATTTCAACCAGTGACACATACATTTATATTAAGTTGATTCCCCCTTGAAATTACCCAAGTTTAAAGAATTATCTGTCTGCAAGGGAAAAAAAAAAGAAAGAAAACCATGCACCAGCAGTGGCTGTTCAGGATGATGTTCTGGGTTTGGAAATTACCTATTTAAGTCAATAAATGGGTTAGGAGGGGGAGAAGGAAAGGAAGTTAGAGTTTGTGGTTCTTAATCATAGCTTCGCAGGATTTAGCTGCTCTCCCACTGTTGAAAAATGTTTCAAAAAGAAAAATAAATGATCTTCTAGTTACTAAAATATTGATTTTGCCTACATCCAGTAATAAAAAGCAAGTCACCTGTAGGTAAAACTCTTGTAAAATATATTTGATACTATAATAGTCTGGAGATAGAGTTACATGCAGCTGAGAGAGGCAGAGGGATGACAATTCATTTCTAATAAGGTGTTTACCTAACATATTTCATGTCACATGTTACCCAAAACTAAGTGGGGCTCGTTCTCCTTTCCCCTCCTTTCCCTCCACCTTGGAGAACCTCCCCGCAGTGGTGGGGTGGCACAGGAGATGTCATCATGGGTGGGTCAGCTTGTCTGGAGCCTGCAGCCAACGCATCCCCACAATGGGGACCAGTGCAGGGCAATTGGGTTGAAACGCTTCCTCTGGATGCTCAAAACGCCACGCAAGGGCTGGAGCCGCTATTGCACAAGTGCTGGTGGAGGTGGCCACGGGGCCATGCTCCTGATCTGGGAGGGAGAGTTGGTTTTCCCCAGCCTTCTCGTGTCCTTGAAATTTCTCCTGCAGAAAACATGGCTAGCCCAGCTTTGTGCCTGGGAGATGGATTTTATCCCCCAGGAAACATATCTATCATTTTGCTCAGAGGTAGGTACAAAATAAATGCAGTCATGCATTTGAGCATCCGTTACCGAAGGACCGAACTTAGTGCTAAATGATGTAAATCTAGATAAATATCATTGCTTTTGAATAAATTACTTAGGATTTACACCAGCGAAACAGAGCTGAACAGCGTCCAGCCTCGCTGCCAGGACAGGCAGAGCTTGCACTGATGTCCATGAGACCAATATTTGGACTTATATTTTTTCTTTAAATATTGTTGGGGAGATCCAGTTCTGCATCTGATGTGTTAGGTAAGGACCAAATATTTAGTTCCAATGGCAGAGCTCCTCAGTGACGGGATGGATGTTGGGATAACCCAGCTCTCAATATACATTGGGCCTGGGTCCACACTTAGAGGTAACCGAGCTGCAAGAGCAACCTCTCTCCCAAGGATAAGCAGCTCGGTTATCCTGCTCTGAAGGATAAACCACAGCAGACAGCAATGTTGGATTCAGAGCATCCCATAGTGCAGTTAGACCTCAGCTAAGGAAACAAAGAGCCGTTACAGAAGCTTTTCAGGGGTTCAGGAAAATCAGGGTCAGAAACTCCTTCAGTGCCTCAGACTTCTTACGTTACCTGTACCCACACAGGCAGGTTCATCGTGTCATTCCCAGAGAAAGCAAGTTTCTCCTATGGACTTACCTTGTGCTCTTAAAAACAAACACAAAATCCCCACAGCTAATGGCAGGTGCCAGAATCACGGGGCACTGTAAAGGCAAGCAGAGCAGAGACTGAGGGTCCTCTGCTATTCACGTGGGATGGGGCTCTAGCTAGAAAAAGCAGAGTCTCTTTGTGCCAAGCCCATAGGCAGGACTTGAATTTAAGCAACTTTCTGGAGCTTCTGTTCTGCTTGGATAACATTGCCAGCACTCCAGGAGCTGGAGAACCACCTCCAGGAGCTGTGACATACCTACCACAGACTCCCTCTACACCTACATTTCTTTCCATGAGTCCCATCAGGGTGTAAATAACAAACTGGAGCCCAGCAGCCACATGGAGAGCAAGGAAAGCCATTTTCTGGTGAGGAAATGCCTGTCAGAGGAAAGGCAGCATCCCACCATGCTTCTGATGAGCGTGGAGAATATTAAAATCGCAGGCAGACTTGTGAAGATGGTGGATTTGTTCACGCCGGGTTTCAAAGCCCCAAGAGATTATTTCCCCCTAAATTAATCCATGGGAGAGATGACTGCAGAAAAAAAAACCCCAACTCAACACATTGCTTACCCATCACAAAGGGACTGGGCAGACCAGGCTTCCCTGGTTCCTCCTCTGGCAGCAGAAGATGGGCTGAACCTTCAGCCTGTGCTCAAGCCCTCCTGAACCGTGGGCCTGACTGAACGGTGGGGCGTTTTCAGGTGTTTCATTGTATTTTTTTGTGAAAAAGATTCTCAGCAAAATACAAATGCAAAGGGTCTGGAATGACATTAAATTGTCATTACTCAAGCCTCATGGGGGAGGAAGAACATTTTTCTCAGAAGATCCCAAAGCCAAGGACTTACCAGAGACCTTTTTGGCTATGTGGTGGTTCATGGCCCAACCTCCCATGTCACCTGGGTGATGCCGTCTGCCCACAGCACTCCATCCTCAGCGGAGAAGGGAGATGTCTTGTACCCAAACTACAACTGCAACACAGCAGCAGAGTTGAATCAGAACCGCCCACGTTTCTTCCTCGGTTGGCTTTTTTTTCCAGGCTATTTAGCTATTTTGAGGGTGGCTTCAAATTCCTAATCAAAATCCAAATCTTCTGTAAGGGGGAAACCAACTCCACTCATTTAGATGATGAACTGTTTTTTTAAGCAAAAGATGACATTTCCCCTGGCTTTAGACTGATGGATAAAAACTGGATGAAGACAAGGAGTAGTTTTGGTACTGGATGGTCCCAGACCAGTGGAAAGCCATGGATAAAAGGCTCTGAATCCAACCCAGGTGTTAAAACAGGGGGAATTTTTGGTGCACCAAGTCAGAAAATAAAATGAGTAACATTTTAAATCAAACGGGAACATTCCTGATATATTATTGCAAATTTTCTGTTTTGCTGATTCTTCCTAGGCAGCCTGTGAAAGGAAAGGAAGAAAACCACCTGTACCCGGTGTCCAGGTATGGGGTGTCCCCGTGGGAAACCGGATCCCAAAGACCATTGCTCCCGGTAGGGCAGGGACACAGCAGAGGGAGGCCTCTCTTCCAGCTCTGCTGCCGGCGCTGGAGGCTGTGCTGGGCACATCGCTCCTCCATTTATTTGCTTTTTCTCGTCACCTTTCCAGCATATGTCTTTTGCCCTGGATGCCCTCCTTTTTCTCACTTCATCTGCAGCTCCTGGGCTAGCAAGGCCCCTGTTCGGAGTCTCTAAACACAGCTGGGATTCACTGAATAAATAAATAAGTAGATCTGCCCATCATAACTATACTTTAAATTCCCTGCACGGGAGAGACTTCCCCTTTACATTCTCTCAGCTAAGACTTTTACCAGGAACCACAGGCTGAAAAAATTGATCTCTTTGGCTGTTTTCACCTAATACTCTTGGTAGATTTAATTCCTTACAGGTATTTTTTTTTTTTAAATAGGCTAAACTAAGGAATAGCTTATTATAGTTACAAACTGCAGTTAATAGCAAAAAAAAAAAAAAAAAAAAAAGAAAAGAAAATAAATTCCCTTGGCTGTTCTTGAGAGAAGGATGAGGCCAGTGAGGGAATATGAATCATTTTTACTCAAAGACATAAACCTAGTTATTATCACAATTAAGGAAAAACAGAAATGGGAGGAGGAGCTGAGCTTGCTCTGTATTTCATGATATTCAGCTCACCTTCTCCACGAGGGGCAAAATTACAAACCCACATGCCTCTGGAATCAAGGTATAAACTTTAGGGCTATGACGGAAGAGATCTTTAACTCTGTCAGAGGAATGAAAGGCTTGATGAAGAATTGGAGAAAGCATAAGAAAGCAAGCAGGAGAGAGAAGGTGTTGGGTTCCCTTTAAAGCAGGTACCTAAATCTGAGGATTTTTTTTTTTTTAAACCCTCTTTAAGATGAAGGCTCTGCTAATAACATGTCCAGAAGATGGCTCCTGGCAAATTGCTTTGTTATTCTTGTCAAAAAAAAAAGTCCCTTGGAAGCAGTCAATTTTAAACCATATATCAAAATGATTAATTGCCCTTAAATGAGCAGATGTTGAAGTACCCTTGAATGGGGCTAACGCCTTTTTGGATTGCAAACATAATGTATTCATGGACTTGGAAAAATATCATTAGGGCTATTAATTAGCTATAAGCACCAAAAGCTTTGGTGACTCCAAGGTGTTCACTTTCTTTTTTTTTTTTGTTTTCCTTCTTCCTCTTTTTAAGACTTAAGGGGGAACAACTGTTTTTGCTGGAATAAGGTTGGCAGGGTTTTTTTAATGCTGTGCAGAAAACCTTGCCAAGTAGCTCAGATTGGAAAGAACTGTAAGAAATACTGGTTGACCTCTAAATAGGGGTAGGGACTAGCTACAACAGCCAGGATTTAGGGGGAGAGCACAAGTATAGTGGGGCAAAGAAAGAGAAGGGAGGAAATAAAAGAAAGAAACCTGACATTACAGGAGGCTGCTTAGGGTGTAATTCTGCTTTCAGCCATGGGAAAATGTGCTAAACCTCAAGCACTGCATGAAGATTTGAGTCGATATTGGGGGTGTCCTCCTAATTTGGGGAGAAAGAAACTTTTATTGCATAGTTGACCCCGGAGGAAAAAAATAAATAAATAATAATAATAAAAAAAATTCCTCTTCCCACTAATCTTGCTTTCCTCCAAACCTCCAGGAGCAAAAGGAGAAATGTAGCAAGCTGTGGCTTGAGACATTTTAGTAACAGAAAATCCTTAAAAGTGAGCCTGTTTTGGTCTCTTTTCAAATACTGCATCAAATATATTTTCAATGAATTCATGGGAAAAAAAGGAGGCAGGGAAGAGAGAGAAAAAAACTTTTTAAATCTGTTTAAGTTTATAAACAAGATTAAAGAAACAATGTCAAGGGTCTTATGAAAATGGTGATAGTGCCCCTTTAAATAAGAGCAAGTGGAGATTTTCTATATCACTGTGCAGTTTAAATCTTTCTTGATGGACCGGACACTAGTCCTCCTTAAATCCTTCAGAAAGCTGCTTTAAGGAAAAAGGCTGCGAGGAATTTCTTCTCGCTTTAATTGCTTAAGAAACGGTTCCCACAATGAGCTGTGGCCTAGATTTGCCTCTCATTTAAGTTCTGATTTTTAAAAGTTCACAAGTTAATCCCCTCTCGGTCTCACACGAATGCGGTTGGCGTCGGGGACAAAGTACTGGACAATGTCTGGAACACTTCAAACCCGCAAAAGATGCCCCATAACAAAAAAAAACCCCAAAACCCACCAAAAAAAACCCCAAAACCCACCAAAAACCCCCAAACAAAACCAAGCAAAGTGGCCTTGATTTAGTTAAGTAGCTATTTTAAGACCTTGTTGCCATTATAATTTGAGGCAAGTAGAAATCATCTTGCACCGTATCTGCCGTAGATCGAGGGGTAAGGAGGTTTATCAGTGTTTGCAGTTTTCCTCCTTGCCCATCTTCCAAAGATGGAGCTTTATTCCTCTTTATTCAACCTAAAAATAAATCCCCGCATCTCCAGCACAGTTTACTGTCCTGGCAAGAGGTGCGATAAAATTCACACACACACACACAAAACCCCCCAACAACCCAAAGAGGGAGAGAAGGAGGGTGTTAATGCATTAGCTGTTTAAAACATAACCAGCTTGGCTTTGATTTTAGTTGTTCTGAAGGAAGCAGCCACGATTTCTGTGCAAATGCAAACACACAGTTCTGTGTGTGCGGGGATGGGGTGGGGGGGCTGTGTGTGTATAAAATACCCGAGATAGGGAAATTACACGTGTTTCTAAATAAAATGAGAAAAGCACAATTTTGTTCAATTATGCCCTGAATTTCCCACTGATTTTTCTTTTTTCTTTTCCTTTTTTTTTTCCCCAAAAAAGCACTTTTCAAATTAAAAGTATCAGCTGTCCTTCCCGCCATGCAGGTGAGGGTGCTTAGAGCCTGGACGGAAACCTGAAATTCCCGGTTCCCTTAGGAAAGACGTAAAAGAATGGTCTTTGAAGGGGATTTTTTGGTGCGTGTATAGACCCAGCCAGTTAGCCAAAATATTACCGTTAACATCACGCAAACTTGAAATGTCCTTTCTACTTGGCCAAGTAATAAATTTCCCCTACCCCGTCTTGTAGTGCAGGATCAAGCGGGGTGGCAGATTGATGTGTTTTCATATTTCAGTTTGTTCTGCGATGCAAAGCTTACCAAAAAATTGCACCGATTTCTGCTTCCTTCTCCCTCGTTTTTTTTTTATGTTTTAACTATTGGTGGTATTATTATTATTATTATTAATTATTTTATTGGCGGGGGTGGAAATAGCCATTTCTCGCCTAGCCCAGCTGAGGTTTGGTGTCGGATCCTGGTGCCGGCCGCAAGTTTGTGGAGCCACGGGGAGGACGGGGGGGCTCGGGAGGGGGCGGTGGGGTGGGGGGACCCCCCCGCTGCAAACGGCCCCTTGCCGGGGCTGCCTTCCCTCCTGCTCAGCCCGCATCCCCTTCCCTCGGTTCCCCGCGTTTTGGAGAAGAAACCCCCGTAATCTCGACACAACCGGTACCGATTTCCCGATGCTTTGCCCGCATCGATACCTCGGGGCGGGGGGTAAATGGGATAAATCAGGTCTGTGGACAAACTGGGGTTACTTTTCCGAGCTGCGCTAAATGCACTATTTACTCGTTTCTGCGAAGAAGCGCTGAATTAAACGCAATTATTTATTTATAGGAGCTGGTTAAACAACAGAAATCCCGTAGCTGGAGAGCTCGGAAAGATTTTCTGAAGACAGAGGAGAACTCGTATTAATTCTTCGGGGAGAAAAGGGGGGGGGGGAAATTAAAACCAAGGGTGTTTCATCGAAGCGATGACAAAATCTCCCGTGCATTAATAGCTCAGCCAGCAGAAAGGCGAGAGAATGCTGAAATCGCGGGCGGAGGGGCTGCGATTTTGCGCCTGGGCTGGAAGGGACAATTCGGAACGCAGAGAGGAGACGAGCTGCCCCCCCGCGATGGGCACAGCAACCCCCCCGCCCCGGCACACGGGGAGCCCCTTCCCCGCTGCATTAAACGGAGGAGCCCTGCAAAGTTTGCCGGTGACTTGAGCAGATTTTTGCACCCCGGGGTTGCAGTTTGTACCCCAGCTCCTGCGAGCTATAGGTCCGCAGGGCTGCTCCCACCCAGGTTTTGGGGGCCGAGGGGGGGCTTCCAGGGGGGTGGCTGAATTTTGGGAAGCATCGCCTGGCTGTACCCCGCCGTCCCCCGTTTCAACTCGTTGTGATTAGCAGAGTAGGGAAGGTGCAGGTTGCAAACTCGGGGGACGGGAGTGTATGGGGGGGGTGGGTGTCCTTTGGTAGAGTCACCTCAAAAAAACCAAAAGGGCGATTTCCCGTGGGCTTTGCCCAGGCCAGCCCGGACACGGCACCCCGAAAAACGCCCCCGAAAAGCGATTAACGGCAATCAAAGCGCCGAGTTTCGCCCAATCGGTTTCCCGGCCCAAAGCGGGTGGTTTTTAATTAGGGGGTGCGGGGGCAAGGCAGTGCGGGGGTCTCCCCTCCTTCCTGGGGAGCGAGAGGGACTTCGGCGGTGTGAGGGCTGGAATGGATTTAAATAGATTCACCCCCTCCCTCTCTTTCCCGGGACAATCACTTGGTACCCCATAACCTCTGGAGATAAAAAAAAATATATATATGTACAATAACAATAAATTCGAGAAAGTGGCACTTGGAGCCTTCTGGTGTCCTGGGCCAGGCCGACCCCCTCTTTTTTTTTTTTTTTTTTTTGGTCAGAATTTGTACAAAATATCAAGCTCAAATTAAAAGGTCCTCTCCCCCTCTCTTATTCTTTCTTGTTCCCTTAATTCCTGTCTAAACGGTTTTGCTCTGGGAGAAGAAATCTTTTCTATAGGAGGGAGAGAGGGAAAAAAAACCTTCAAGAAGAGAAGGGTATTATTGTTTTAATCCTCTTACCCGCAGTCATTTTAAAACAGGGTGTTTTGGAGCCTGAAATGGCGTCTCGTCTCCCAATCCCATCCTAAATCCTCCTGGGCTGGGAGAGAATCTAAAGGCAAGGAGCTGGCATCTATTAGCAATCTCTCTAAAGGCTTTAAACTGCTCTTTCTGCTGCGAAGGCATGGCAAAGCTGAAAAGCAAACACGACCACCGCTCCAGTTAGTGAGCTCTGTCAGATAACCAGCCCGACCGCTGGACGGGAAGGTACCTGCAAAAATCCCGCAGAGCAAGAGAAAGAAAGAAAAGGAAAGGAAAGGAAAAACTCGTTTTCCTCTTTTTACAGCCCAGAAAAAAATGTATTTCGGGGGACCGTATTAAAAAAAAATATGAAGACGCGGGGGGATGCATTAAGTGGTCGTTCCCGCTCCGCTCAAGCACCCTGGCCTCCCCTCCTTGCCCCCTTTCCCTCCCTCTACCTTCCCTGTCCCCCCCGCACCGGCAGAGCCACCCGGCCGCCGGACCGGGGCTCTCCCGACGGGGCGGGCTGCGGACCCGCCACCCCCTGCCCCTCCGGGCTTCTTCCACTCTTCCTCGTTTCGTCCCTGTGTGCCGTGTCCGTGTCCCGTGTGTCGTCGTCGTCATCCCCCCCGCCCGCCGTTTTAAAAAGCAGCCTGAGCTGGGACAGCGAGGGGGGCAGGAGGCGGGGGGGCCGTGGCAGCGGCTCTGTAATTAACGCTGAGAGATTAACCCCCACCGGCACCGCCGCACAGGGGCCACGGGGGGAGAGGGGACCTTCGGGGTCTGCTCCAGCGCGGGGCTAAGCAGGGGGCGGGGGGGGAGGCACGGCTTCCCCTCCCGGTGCCTTGCGGACCCCATCGCCCCCCCCAGCCCTGGGTCTAGCCCTCCTCCCTCCACCGGCATCCCATCCGCTCCCAGGGATTTAATTAGGCGTTTACACCTCGGCTTGGAGTAAATGACTGGTAAGATGTGTCGGGGAGGGGGGGATGGGGGGGGGGGGGGGTGTATCAGCAGCCCCGTTTTGATTGACAGGGTGGAGGACCATTGAAAATCTTGCTGGGTAGCTCCCGGGTCGCTATGAAGCTCCTTTTAAAAATCCTTCTTCAATGCAGCCTCCCGGTAGATGGCAGCTCCGCCGGGCGCGGAGGCAGCGCGCAGGCAGCGCGGGCGGATGGAGTAGGGCGGGCCGGGGCGCAGCGCCGCGCTCCCACGCGTGTCACCGCTCCCACGGCGGGCGGGCGGGGAGGCTGCGCCGCCGCAGGTAAGAGCCCCCCACGCCCCCGGGCAGCGCGGCTGTGGGTGGGTTGGGGATGCGGGGGGAAATAAGGCGAGTTTGGGGTGAGTTTGCGAGGAGGAGGAATCCTCTCCGTGGGCGGCTCCGCGCCCGGCGGTGGAGCCGCGGGCAGGGATGTGCACACCGCGGAGGAGGGGAAGCCCAGACCGGGCTTTAGCGCAAATCCTATCCGCTCCTGTCCCTCTTTTTTGCTTTATTTGGAGTACACGACACTTCCTCAAAAAAAAAAAAAAGGGGGGGGGGAAGGAAAAAAAACCCCAACTACCAGCCCAGGGCCTCGCTTGCGCCAAGCGCGGCGTGGGCTGGGGCCGTGGGCCCGCTCCGCTGTGGGTTTAGGAGGCTGGCGGGGAAAGCGGGGTGCAGCCCGGCTTGGGGAAGGCGGGGGACGCGCAGCCCTCCGTCTGCCGGGCTTGGGGGGGGGAGGG
The DNA here is from genome assembly GCA_034008185.1 of Gorsachius magnificus. Taxonomy (NCBI): domain Eukaryota; kingdom Metazoa; phylum Chordata; class Aves; order Pelecaniformes; family Ardeidae; genus Gorsachius; species Gorsachius magnificus. The sequence continues at coordinate 66,702,037 of CM067085.1, forward strand.
GGGGAGAGCGCAGCTTTCCCCCCTTTTACAAAAGTATTTTTTTATAAACCGTGCAGCCCAGTGAGAGCTCGCCGGGGCAGAAACCACCCCGAGAGGGGGAGGCCGGCGACAGCCCCGCTTGGGGGGGGTGGGGGGGTGGGTGTGCTCTGGGCTTGGGGTGTTCGTTTTGGGTTTTTTTCTGATACGGCTGAAAGTTGAGTGTGGAAAGGAGGGCAAAGACTCCGACAGCGCTGGGAGACGTTTCTAGGGAAAATCACACCCCCAACCCACCCCTTTGCGAGGTTGGACGGCAAAAGGGACGGCGACCCGCCTGCAGGGAGCTGGGGGGCCGGTCTGTGCCGCCCCCCCCCCTTCCCTGCCCTCCCTTCCAGAGGTATATAAATCCCGGACCCGCGCTGTCAGGCTCGCTTGATAAATTAAGGGCTTCGCAGTCGAAACCTATTTACACCTCCATTATAGGGCTAACCAAATGGGGATCAGCATGCATATTTTTACCGCAAGAGATCTCATACATCTCCGCCAGAGTCGCCCCTCGGGCCATGGGATAACAGATAGGGAAGGGGGGGCTCCGCCGCAGCCAGCACTTGAGCGGAAAGAAGTCCCTGTCCCCGCCCGGTGCCGGCTGCCCGGACAAGGAGAGGGCGAGGGGAGAGCCCAAAGCAAGGCGCTCGGGGAACTTCTCCTCCGAAGGAGATGGGGTTTGACTGCGAGCCCTGCCGTAGGTGCCCCCCCGCCCCTTTTTCCTCTTTTTTTTTTTTTTTTTTTTAGTGAGAAGGAGCAAGGAGTGCCCGGCACAGAGCCCCCGGTCCCCGCGGCTTTCCCCGTTTGCTCTTTTAATTTATTTCCAGGCGGGGACCTCGGTCGCTGGGGAGGGAGGGGGGGCCAGGGGTCAGCGCATCCCGGGCCGAATCGTTGGTGTCCCCCAGAGTAGCCTCGGCGAGCCCGGTGGCAGAAAGCAGGGGGGGGAAGGGGGCAGGTTCCCCGCCCGTTTCCCGGTGGGATGCGCACACCGAGTGCTGCCCCATCCTTTTCCAAACGAAACGCGGGCGGAACGGAGCGTCACCAAAGCCTGGGACCCGGGGAGGGCTCGGCCCAAAATACTCGTCCCCGGGGACGGGGCGGGGGGAAGGCTCTGCGGGGTTCCGCCGCTCCCGGGCTCCGGCTGCGGCCCGGGCTCCGGTTCGGTTTCCAGCGCCGCGGAACAAGAAATCTCCCCCCCACTCCGCCCCACCCCGTCCCCTCCGGCGGCCCCCTCCAGTTCCACTTGGTTAGCTCAAGTTTTCCATGTAAATGACAGTAATAAATATCTAATCATGTCCCGCAGCTATCGGCGGCTCGCCGAGCAGCCGGCATTAATGAGACATCCCGGGGAAGTGGGGGAAAGGAGAGGGGGTGGGGGGGAAATTAAAAAGAAAGAAGAAAAGTTTTTCCGCTCTCCCCAAAGCGGTTTCTAAAAGCGGGGCCCAAGGGGGGTCGGGGGGAGTGGTGCGGAGCCCCTCTATTCATCCGGAGCGATCGCACCTGTGGGTCGCGCTCGGGTTCAAACCCGTCCGCTCTCATTAACCCGCCCCAAAACCTCAGCCATACCCCCCCGGGAGGGTGCGGGCAAACGGCGGGCCCGGGGGCGGCCTGTGCCCATCCCCGCCGCCATTCCCAAACAATTAACGGGGCTGCAGCGAGCTTTTAATACTGACGGGAGGTCGGGGGGGGTAAGGCTGAAATTAAACCGTGAGAGTTGGATTTGTTCGCCTAACGCTAAACAAATGGAGTGATTACCTTCTTTCCAAACGCATCAGTCATACTACATTAAGTAGCAGAGAGCTAATTATCCCAATTAGGAGGCTGATTTATAATTAATGGCTTGGACCAAGTGATAATTGGATGTTAATGGATAACAGTTTTGTCTGAAGTAGCCTCCCGCTTCCCCAAAGGCAGGGCTGGAGGGTGGGTTGTTTTTTTTTTTTCTCCTCTCACTTCTGCAGGGAGCACAAAGCAAATGAGCGAAATCTGCTCTTAGCTGGCTCGGGGGGGCCGTCGGCCGCTTCCCAGCCTCGCCGGGGTTCAGCGAGGTGGGCTGCGGGGGTAACCTCCAGCACCCCCCTTCCCCAGCTTTCCAAGCAATCCCCGCTCCTTTTTTTCACCTCCCGTCTCTGAGTTTTCAAGCCGTGGGAAGCTGATCCGAAGCGGCCGGGTTGTCCCATGTCCCCAGGGGGTGCTGAGCTCCTGACCCACCCCGGGGCTGTATCTTGGATGCGGGGCAGAGGCTGAGCCCCAAGGGGTGCCCCCGTGCAGAGGAGGCTGTCCCCCTGCCCTGCCTGCCCTAGGGACAGTAGGATGGGGGTCACCGTGAGATGGAGAGGTTTTACACGCTCTCTGGTCTGCGTTCCCCGGGCTACCCAGGGCAGTGGGGTCACTCAGTGTGAATCTGCAGTTTCCCTCTGCTCTGTGTTTCGCTTAACCGCATCTCAGAACTGGCGCTTCCACTGTTGAGCTTTTCCTTGTCACGCTTGCTTTTCACCCACGACTAAGTCGATGCAAGTCAGTCCCAGTTCCTTGTTTGCCCCAGCTGGAGAGACTTGGACCTACAACCCTTTGGCTTTCAGATCGTGTTTAAGTTCATTTCTTTCTGTTCTAACTAAGAAGCGTAAGGGCGGAAAATTCCTGAAAGGGTAAGAGTGACTTCAACTCTGAGTTACCCCATGACTGGTGAGAAGTTGTATTACATTACACCAATGTACTCAATGTAAAAACGCGTCCAAAATATTACTGTTGCAATCTAAATTGGCTTTCCCTGCTAATTTAAAGAGATCTTGATGCCTAAATGGGACGTTCTCCTTGTGCTCGTGCATATCAGCGGCCTCCTGCAAGCGATCTTATTGCTGTCTCAGAAGACGCAGCTCAGTTTCACAGACCCTGTGCAGATGTTCCTTCTCCTTAATGCCAGGGTCGCTACCTGCACCAAAGAAACAGAGCCAGAGGAGCGTCCCACAGGTCGGGAGGAAGGGCAGGCTGGCCAGGCAAGTTTTGCACGGTATGGTCATAGAGGGACTGACCGCAGTGGGGTTTGTTCCCAGTGGTTTTATCCTTTAAAAGAATGCTGTTGCTGAGGAAGAGGGGAATCTGATGAAAAGAAGCCGGAGTGAGCTGAGTTTCTCTCCCCTCTGTCATTATTGCAACGAGCCCTGCCAAAAAAAGGTGCTGCAGAGAAGGTCCAGGACCAAGCTCTTCTGAAGTGGCTACCTACTAGTTTTGCTGGGGAAGCTATGGGTAAACCCTTTAGCTAGAAGTAGCCCATGTTTTCCAAGACACCACTTATCCTTTCAGTCATTTTCCAGGGGCATCCCAAAAAAATCAGCTCATCAAGTTGGCAGTGCTTCTGCTGAGGCACTGACGAATGTCAGTCGGGTCTGAACCCTTTTGGAAGGTTCAGCGTTGACTTCCACCGCTCGTGTCCAAGCAGAAATGTTTATAGCTAGCTTGCTTCATTTGGCAAAAACACAGAAGTAGGGAAAATGCTGAAGAATGTGAATTCAATAAAGCCCAATTTTCCAATGCTATGCAACTACTAATAAACTGACCTGCTTTGGGGCAATGTCCATCAAAATATGCTTGTTGCAAAGAGGGTGAAGAATTCTGAAATGCAGCTAAATATCGAGGATTTAATTCATGGTGCACTGGGGTTAGCCAAACAGTGGATCTTTTTCTGCCAGTCTGTTCCAGGCCAGAAGCTACTGCAATTGAATTTTATTTTTTTTCCCTTTTGACTTCATGAGGTTTTGGATCAGGCCCTTTACGATTTCTAATGCACATCTGGTACAGATTCAGCTCCTGGGCAGGAGGGAGGCTTTGAGGGAGGGCTGGGACCAGGAAAGACCAGCAAATGGCAAAATGGTGTTTACAGCCAGGAGTTGTGGGTGGTAGCTGCTGGCATGACTGCTTTAGGACTAATTGCAGCCTCTGCATGGCCAGAGCAAACATTGACTTGAGAAATGCTGCTTTAAACTGTCCAGATGCTAAAACTTAAAAGCGTGGGGTGGGGGTGATGCTTGGGAACTCCACTAGGATCCCCCAAAAAAGAGAAACAGTTGGGCTGGGGGGAGGCAAGCTGATGGACCTGAGGGATCCCAAGGCAGGTACCAGTGCTTCTGCTGCAGGACCGTACATCTCCCTGCAAAACCCAGCGGACCTTCAGCCACTCCACCTGTTTTATACCACGCAGCTCTTTAAAGCTCAGATCACCTGCTGGTGGCCAAAATATATTGCTTACCTTGGCAACTGCGCTTGATTTGGTGCATGGATCCAAACGCTTACGGGAAAGGAGGCATTACACACACTGCCGTGCTTCCCAGCCCCTGGCGCCTCTGCTCTGAACTCCAGTTTGTGGCCCTGGCTTAAGGTGGCACAGATCTTCCCCCCAGCCCCTCCTTGCAAAAGCCATTGAACTCAAATAGCGTTTTTGGTTTTGGTTTTTCTTTTTCTTTTTAGCAGTAGGAAGAAAATTAGTGTTATTGCTTGTAAAGAAGAAAAAATTAAAACTTCTGGTTTATTCTTTTAAGGTTTTAAAAGTGCCCCACAATTGTGTAGCTTGTTGGAGCTGCCTTTTAGGAATTGTTTTTTACTTCTTTTTGACTAAGGTAGGGCTTGTCTGTCAGTTTGCCTTATAGCTGATCTTCGTCTGAGCAGGAACAGTTGCTGCCCTGTGTTTTGTGACTCGCTTTGCGTGCTATAAGCACCGTCTGCAGGGGCAGACCCAGCATCCAGCTGTACTTCCAGAAACACCCTGGGTACAGGCTCCCAGCTTCTGTCTCCTTCAAAATTTCCTTGTTCTTGAGATCTCTCCGAAATCAGCTTCAAGCAAAATTGCACTTGGTGCCACAGCTTTGCAGCTGCTCAGCTCACCAGCTGAAAGAGCACCCAGCAAACTCATTTTGTGCCCACTGAGTTAAACCCCAATGATGCGGCACAGACTACTGCATTTCACAAAGATGTGTTGCGCTCTCCTCTGGTGCGTATCTCACTGCCCTCAGTTTAACACCCAGCTTACATTTACTTGATAAATAGTGATGGTGGGTGGAGAATTGTCCTCCCTCCATGCCTCATCCCAGTTGCTGCCCTCGGAGCCCAGCATCTCGACTGAGGCATCGCTCTGGGAGCACCCGGAGGAAGCACGCGTTCCAGCTGGTAGCACCTGAGAGCAGCAGGAGAGGAGCTGGGAATGCCTTTCACTGCCTCAGCAAATCTTTACAAAGCTATCTGTCAGGGCCGTCCTCTGCCAGGGCTTCTTGCAGGGACTGATCTCCCCTGTTAGGGCTCAGGTTGTAGGATCAGCCTCGTGGTTCTGCTGCCCAGGAGAGAACGAGGTCCTGGTCACTAAATATTGCAGGCTTAAAACCATATTTTGACACAGAGCTGTAGATCCTTCTCTTGTTAACAAGACCATTGTCATGGGTAAAATCTTGTGGGATACTGCTCCATCTTCCAGGGACAGTGGAGATTCCTGAATCCCTACCAGCAGCCCCAAGGAGCTGCCTTCAAGCCATTCACTTTGCTCATGCAAGCGATCCACGGTCAAATGCACCACAGGCAAAACTGTTTGGGTGACAGAGAGTGAGCAGTGATCCATCCCTCGTGCTGCCAGCAGCCCTGAAGAAGGGCAGCATTCGGGAAGTCTGGATCTCTCCAACAGTCTGGTTTTGAAAATTTCCTTTGCCAGCACTAAGGCAAACAAAATGATGCTTCCCAAGCAAAGCCGTTTTCACAAAAGCAAGAGGAAGGGCTGAGCCAGACAAGCTGTGTGCAAACACAACTAAGCCAGAAACATGCATGTTTTGGAAGGGGAGAAGGTGGTACATTTTTTTTTTTTTTTTTTTTTTTTTGCATATACACACCCAAGTGAAATACTTCAAGCTGTTTGTGGATTCAGTGGTTTGCATGGCGCTGTAAGGTTTCCGAAGTCAGGGCCGGTCTGGAGGCGGAGATGCCGTCAGGTCTTGAGCCTGAGAGCAGCCAGCAGCGCAGGTACGCGGGGGCCTGGCTGCAGCGGGATGCTGCTGCGTTTCACATCCACAAAGGCGAAGGTGCGGCAGCAGCGCTGGCAGAGCCGGGGCGGCAGGGACTCAGGCTCCTCAGGGTCGGTCTGGGCTGCAGAGTTCGGTTTCCATTGTGATATTAATCATAAGAAATCTAAAATGCATGATTTTTTTTTTTCTTGCTCTCAACAGAGCTGGAAGCAGAATGAGATCCTGAAACTAGAGCCAAAGTGATGTTTGTATCAGGAGCTTTTCTTATTTACCCAGGAAAATATTTCTCCTTCAGTATAGACTACAAGAGCCTTCACTGAGGGTTGAGCGCTGCTCCGAAGGGGAGAAGGGAGGTGCATTTACACTGGTTTGGTCTGTAAGCACTGATTGTCATGTGTAAATTATGGCAAGCAAGAGATTTAGCACCACAGTGATGTTTTGTGATCTCAGTCCTGGCTCTGCCCTGCAAATTGCTGGGCTCCAAGCCTTAAAACTTATACCTGGCTCAAAAGCAGAGACTTTAAGGGGTGTCTTTATTTTATTTTATTTAATTTCAGACCTTGTGAGCCTACCCTTTGAAGCATGCCTCTGCAAACAGAAGCACTGGAAAGACTTTTGCCGTGAACTAGCTAATCAGTCACTTGGTTCTGTTATCTGGGCCTGGGGGATGGATTATTTTATAAAAGCCTTAAATAAAAATCACAGCAACTGATGAGTGTTACCTGTGTCAGCCAAGGCCTGTTATCTCGGCTGCTTGCAACCTGGTGTCTGAGCTTGTAGAGCCCTGCGATAAAAGTTCCCTGTCTCAGCAGGATGCTCGGAGGTTTGTTTTATAAAGCTCACAAACCCTCTCACGTCCCTGTTATGCTTCCACTACAAATAAATGAGTGTTACAGATAGGGTTACTGTGTTCTCCAGCAACACAGCCCTGACAGAGGCAATCATTTGACAAGGTCTACCCAAAAACTGTGGCGCTGTCCCTAACTGGAAGTATTTCCCAATTTCAGCTGCTAGCAAACCTCCTGGTTTTAAGAAAAAAAAAAATCTTTTTCATTTATCCTAAGATCAGTAGCTGAACGTGAGCTGCAAGAATTGGTGTAATCAGTCAGGTTTTGCTTTTGGTGGGTTGCGACTTGTTCAACTAGACCAGGTCTAATTAAGATCTCACTCTGCACTAAGAAGTTAACTACACTTAAATCCAGGGATTTACACAGGTGTAAAAATATTGCAGGAAGTTTAGAAATGGGGAATCTTGATTTTTTGAGAGCCATTCTCAATTCCTTTATTTCAGTTGTAAGAGAAGTCCTTTGGAAGCCTGGTTTTATGGTGCATGTTGCTCTTGGACTTTGACATTTGAATGAGAAAATATGATGTGTTGCAGTATTTCAAATTATTTATATTTCATCCACTACAAAGGTGAGATTGTTTCCTTAGACATTCAGCAATCTCACGTGAGGAACAAAACTGATTTATAACATGCTGGTTATTATCTTATGTGATGTTGGACCTTTATATATCTTAAAGATTTAGGGATATATATATAAAAAAAAAAAAATTGAAGAAAACCTCTTGCAAGGATCATTTATTCAGAACCCCCCAGGTATGTAATTCATTTAGTACCAAATACATATAAACCCAATGTCTGTATATAGAGTGAGCCTATTTTCCTAGGCTGTCAGATAAGCAGAGACAGAGATTCATCATTTATCTTGCTGATTTAAAGTGTTTCTGAATAAGGACTCAAAGCATAAAATCATAAAGCAGAACAGCTCCGGGGGGGTGGGGGGGGTGGGAATATTTCGTTGTGATTTTATTTTCGATGATGTTTATTGCCAGCAGTAATAAGGGGGATGTTGTTAGCACAAACCATTTGCTGTTATTCCCTGTTAGTGATGAACAACGGGCTCCTGTGCTTCGCATAAACACGAGCAGCTTTCGGTACCGCCCGGGCAGGCGCTCGGGCTAGAGGATGGCAACTTTTCTTTTTACCTGACAGGGCTGCTCCTATTCTTTTCTGTCACCTGCAGGACCCTGAACACCAGACAAGAACACCAGACTTTTCTTTTGTGATTTTTTTTTTTTTTTCCCCCTGATGCTTTTCCTATGTTTAAGCTGTGTTTTGCATCAGGTCACGGAAACCGAGGCAGTGCCGAGCTCTTCCAAACTTGAAGTGTATCTCTGGCGAATCTCTCTTCATCAGTAATGAACTGTGGTGTTGAAATTCACTTTTACCAATGAGCTGCCAAAGTCCAGGTGTAAATTTTTTAGTACAGCTTATTTCCCACTTAAAGAAGGCCTCATACATCCCCCCACCATCACCAACCCTCCCAATTTATGGACAGATATAATGAAATTAAAACGTAACAACCCACGGTGCCCACCAGTCAAAAGCAGGCTCTGGTATCTTCTTGTTGACTTCTCTAGGCAAAATTTAGTGGGTTTAGCTCATAAGTTTTATAACTCCATTCTTCATTATGACACTTGAGCACTTTGTGTAGGTCAATGAATTTAGACTCAGTACTTTTTTTGAGTTTGGGATGACTCAGTATTTGGAGGGACCAACTGAAGGAAAAAGAGAAAATGGTCCAAAGCCCCTGCAAAGCTTCAAGTCCTACATCCAGCCTCAAACTCCTCTCGCCCAATGGCATTTGCTTCAGAAGGGCAAATGTCTTGTCCTAGGCGTTTTTTTTTTTTTACTTCTACCTGGGAAAACTGGCCAGAATAAGCTACTGAAGAAAATTCCTGCATCTTGACTCAGTTTAATTTGGGGGGCAGAAGGGGTGTGTTACTCCAAAATAATGCCCTTGAGAAAAACGAATGTCTTGGTTTAGAATTCCTTCCTTCCAGAGCAGCGTTGGCACCAGGAGCTGCCATGGGTGTCCTTATCCAGGACAGCTCATCATGGGGACAAGCTCTCCAGCATTGACACGAGCTCTGTGGCCAGCACGAGTGACATTCGAGTTTGCTGGCTGCAGGGATCGATACGTTTCTCCCCTAATGAGTTTTGTGGTTTTCTTAAAGGCCTGGTGTGTGGCTGGCAGGTGAAGCCAGGTACAGACTGACGGCGTTTTGATGGGGGGAGTGAGGGGGTGAAATGAGGAAAGGAGTGAGCAGAAAATGTCCCTTGCTCTCAAATTCTTGGGTGCAGTTAATACAGATCCAGGGTGGGATTTGTGGGTTTGGGTTTTTTTTTCCCCTTGATAGAAGGGAAAATATGGATGTTTTGTTACAAGGCACTTTTCAGAAAACTTCAATATCTCTTTTTAAAAGCTGTTTTGTTTTTCCCAAATCTGTTTCAATTCCACACATACACAAACACAAGCTCCTAGGAACAGGAGTTTTCACCTGGCGAAGAAATGTGTGTTCTCTTCGCATCTTGTCTGAGGACAGAATTATGTGCCTGGATACGAAATTAGTTACCAGTTAAATAGGGAAACTTAATGCCTTTTATAAAAGTTGAGAAGCCAAAGCCCAGGGCCAAATTTCCCCTATATGCTACGCTGTTAAGTGGTGTACAATAAATTGCACCGCTCCTGTGCTATATGACTTTATGGGAACCTGAGGTTCTCAAGGCCAGTGTTGGGAAGGGGTGGACGGGAGCTGTGTTGCGGCTGGAGCAATGGAGCTCTCCTCCGGGATAACGGGGTTCCCGTTCCTGGCTGGTGAATGTGCAAACTGTTTTGCATCAGATTGAACAGCAGCAGCTGAAGAGAGAGCGGCCTGCTCTCTGGATTAGTCTGGGATGGGCAGAGACCTGTATCACCTGGCCTCGAAGCAACACAGAGGATGGAGAAACCTGGGTTTCTCACAGCCAGCAGCAGCCAAAGATAAAGGGAACCCCTGGTCGCCTCTGAGGCTGGATCCTGGCAGGACACAGTCCCTGCAGTCTGAGGGGTCTGCAGGCTTGGGAATAAAATGGGCACAGCATCCGTGGTGAAAACTTCAGTGAGAGGTAAAGGCCATGGGGGAATTTTTGGGACTGAGGTAGTGATGCCAGGATTGTAAAGGCAGGGTCTGGCACAGAGCATGGCGTGGAGACCTTACAGCCTGGTGCTATGAAACGTGGGTAGCTGGGAGAGGGCAAGTCTTCTGATGCCAGGATGGAAGTGTCACCGCCGTGGCCCTGAGGGGCCGTGCAGAAGGAAATGGCCTGCCCCAGGAGGTACCAGCCCCCAGCACCGCACGGAGGCATCTATCCCCCTGTGCTGAGCAAGAGCTGCAGGATCAGCCCGCAGGCTCTCGGCAGGGGCAAAGCCAGGCCACCCTCACCCTAGAGAGAGGTTTTCCTCTCAACTGTTATTTTCCTGCACCTTTCCTCAGCTCCCATCTCCTTTCTCTACCGCTCCCAACTCTTCAATGATCTCTGATGCATAAAATCAGGGCAAGGCATCCCCTTTCTTTCTGGGTGGGCCCTACGTTACGCAGCTGTATGGACAACTGCTCAAGCCCATACCCTTCCACAAAGCGGGAGCTCAAACTTTGCTCTCGTCCTCCTCCTGGCTGTGGCTGTTCCCGAGGCCCTCCAGCCACCCAGAGACATAAAAGATGCATTTGCAGATTTTGAAAATTAAAACCATCTATACAGCCAGTGGGGAGGGATCAGCTTATTTGGTTGCTTAATGAAATATAAAGATTATTTTAACCAGTGTAAGCACTATTCGACAGCTTGTGAAACACAGTGGTGGCTTGATGAATGGCCTTCTCCATTAAAAAAAATTGCTGCATGATGTCTTTTAAATATTTAATTTATTGGGGTTGGAGTGTGCTCAGAGCTGACAGTTAAACGGGAGCTGTTTGAGGTCTCTGTTAACTTTGCTTATTAGGCTGAACAGTCTCGCTCAGTAAATGCAAGATACCTCCTTTTCCTTCATTTTTTATACTGAATATGGGATGATACATCTGCTGCACAAGCGGGTAGGAAGTTCTGCCTATCGTCGGCACTGCAGCACACCAGGCAGTTATCTCTAAAGCTGTGATGGGTATTGATGCCCACCCTGAGTCCATCATTATTAAGTCCCCTGCTTTTTATTTTCTTTATTTGTTATTCAATGCACTTTATTCTAAGCCACCCAGGAGAGTTTGTTCAGACACGCATGTACACACAAAAGCATCTTTTAACAATCAAATGAACTGAAAAGTGGAAACACTGGGCTCCAGACACAACAGCATTGTCAGTGTCCTGGGAAGACTGTATAGTACGGGAAAATTCCCTTCCTCTCCCTCTTCATTTTTCCCTTAATGTGCCAGCTTGGTACATGGCCAACAGCATGCAAGGGGGATTAGAAAACAAACCGGCATTTCTGAGAGTTGGGAGTCAAAGACACTTGGCCTCCCACGTATCTCTCGGCAAGGCTGAGCCCCGGTGTGGATTCTCCAGCATCTATTAAGGATGGAGGTCTGGCAGCAGCCCAGGGCAGTTAATGGGTTCCATGTCCTCAAATGGTTTTAACGAAACACACAGGAATTTAATAAGCTTTGAGACCTCCACCCCACTGTCCAAAGCTGGCAAAACCACCAGCCAGTTCAGGAATTAGGGGGTGGGAAGGGAGGAGGCAAAACAAAGATGCAAACTTCTGTCTCTCTTCCTGCATTGGCCAGGAACACCAGTCCTGCTTTTGGACTGTGAAAGCCAAGCAGCAAACGACTCTCCAGCTGGGTCTGGCGATCTCACTGCCGACAGGGACCGGCAGAGTGCTGCTGCCCGCCGAGCTGGCTTGGCGCACGCTGAGCGCTGCTCTGCCGCAGGCTGGGGTGGGATGGTGCTCTTCAGAAATGAACCATGCCGAGGATGGGGTGAGGCTGCACTGCAGGTGCCACCAGAATCATCCAGGGTAGTGTCCTGGTCAGGGACCTGCAGGTCCTCCCCAGGTGATGGAAGATGTCCTCTGTGGCCACATCAATGGCACTTCTCACTGGGACATGCTCCTGTCCCCTAGCATGTGCCACCAGCAGCCAAGCTGTGCTGTCCAGCAAAGCAACATCCCCGCTGTGGTTTTCCTGTGTACCCATCACGGGGAAAATACAAATGCCAAAAATCTGTGGACATGTGAAGTCTCTTGCTTTGATTGGAGAACCAGTGAACAATATTGGCATTGCTTAGGTCTTCCTTGAGCTCGATTAGAGCAGAGCTATGGCATTCTTGTGTTTAGGTCAGCATCTGAACCAAAAATGTCCTTTTTCACAATGATTCAGCTTAGAATAGCATTGGTGTCTTCTGTTAGAGTGGAAAAAACTTTGATAGGGTAGAGATGACGGTTATGATTTTGTTTTGGTGATGTCTTTGCTTTTCTAAAAATTAAGCTTGGCTAAATTTTGAAGGGAAGCATTTTGAAAATGAATTCACAATTAATTGCCTGGATACCATAAAACAAAGCAGACCTGATTTTCCCCTGCTTTCCAGAACCAGCTCCAAAATATGTCTCAGGCACCCTTAAATGCATTTTTCAATAAATCAGCCAGTCATATAAAAATTGTCTGCCTGTACTTCAAAGTAGGAGGTAGGTTTTTTTCTTATACTCTTATATAAGATGTGGTAGGAAAGAACATGACCAGTAACATTCTCCATGGGCCATAAGGATGTGGCTGGCATTTCAGAGGGCCGGGTGGGATGTGGGTCCCTTCCAACTTGAGACAATCTATGATTGATAATCTATGAATCTATGGTTATCTCATGTAGGTGATGGATAGCCACCAAGTTGGTTTTTTTTGAGTCTAAAACTAAAGAATAATTGGGGAGTGAAACCAGAGTGGGTGAACAGGGAGACACAAAGCAGATGAAGGTGGCATCAGGGTGTGTATCAGATCTTTGTGGTGTAACTACACCTGGATCTGTCACCCTCCACCAGTGCTCTTGGCACTGAAATGATGTGGTGGCAGAGCAGAAGGCACTTGGGGAAACAGGACCGCGGCTGAGTGCTAGATTCCTAAATTGCTGGTTTATAATTACTGAGTCTCTTTGAGAATCCAATCCCAAAGGCAACACTCGTACTCATGACGTAAAATCCCTCAGTCAAAAAAAAACATCCCAGATCAATAAGGACCATCCCTGAGCTGGCAGGGTGTTTGACCCAACTCCAGCTGCATGGCTTCCCTCCTCTGTTCCTGGGTGCTGTGATGGAGAGGTGCTTGCAAGGGTGAAGCCAGAAGATGCCCCAGGTCATTGCTGGACCCTACAACACAGAATTCAGCTGCTTTTCCCAGGAACTACAGCTTGGTCTCTGGATGTTAAACAAGGCCACTCCGTGTTTGTGCTTTCTACATCAAGGTGGTTTGGGAGAGAATGGGAATTCAGAGCAGGGGGGGCAGTGACACCAACTCGTTTCCATTCCTCCCTCTTCACCGAGAGTCTGTCCTCCATGATATAAATCCTCTACAGGAAAAACTGAAGGTTTTTCCTCAGGAAATAAAAAAACCCATATAATTTTTCATGCAAATTTTTGCTATTCAACACATCAGGTTTCTCCTAAAATCACATGAGTTGAACCACCTCCCTCCAGTGATCAAAACCTGTTTTTGAAGAGGTTTCCTAAGACAACTTGTCTGCTTTCCCTAAGTTAGGCCAGCCGGACCGCTTTCTCTGAACAGTCTGACTTCTCTGACTTTCCAGACGACGGCTGGTTTACGTAAATGATGTTTTTAAAATTTTGTTTTCTGGCAAAAGTTTTACAACTTCCTTTCCAATGTATTATAAACTACAGAAATGACATCCTAAAGGCCCTCAGTCATTTATAACATGGATGAATGAAGCATCACTCAGCTTTTGAGATCAATATTAGCTCAGTTTTACAGATGGTCTGTAAGGAAAAAAAACAGCTTGAAGTTTCATGCAGAGCCCACAGAATAAAAAAAGCCATTAGTTTTTTGAAATAACTTCCTTGCTATTGAGCTATGAAATGTCAGCATTTATTGCAAACCTTAATTCCCTCTTTAGCCATAACATTTTTGGTCCTATTATGCTACAGATATTTTTTCTTTACACCCCATGTTGTTTTTTTTTTTTTTCCTTTTTTCTGTATCATTTGTGTTTTCTTAAGAAGAACCTGAAGAAAAATGAATGGAAATAAATCATGCATAAGTGGGTTCAGATAAGAAAGATTATTTGACATTATAGCAATGGGATTATGGAACAGCCCACTGTAGGCAATGACAGGGACAAAATCCCAGCTAATTCTGGGATAGAGCTAGGTTGGTTCATTAGAAGTGACAATAATATGATATATTTTATCATGGGATGTAAAAAAAATCCTTTGCCATCTTTTGTTAGGTGTGTCATGACTGGGATACAGTCAGATGCTTGGAAGCCAGACTGGTGTCACTGGTTCTTTAGGCCTACAGGAAGTATTTTGATTCCTGTCCCAGAACCTGTTGGCGTTGGGAGGTTGGAAGTGAGCCTTGCGTGTGGCAGCTTAAATTTGAGCTCAGCATTTCCAAAGCTCTGCTGAGACACCAGGACACTGGAATAACATGTTCCTAAGCCCCTCTCCTCTGGCTGCTGTTTTTCAGGTTTATGTCGCCATGCAGCACTATGGAGTGAACGGTTATTCCCTCCATGCCATGAATTCACTGAGCGCCATGTACAATCTCCACCAGCAGGCAGCTCAGCAAGCCCAGCACGCCCCCGACTACAGGCCCTCGGTGCATGCCCTCACCCTGGCGGAGAGACTGGCTGGTAAGAACAAGTCATGGCTTTTGCCGTTCCCTGGGAAAAAAAAAACAAACCCAAACTTGTTGTTTGCGCTGAGTGAAATTCTTCTTCGGGAGTTGGGGTGTGACGTAGCCAACTGGCATGGTGTGCTCCTGAATACTGGCCACCTGGCCAAGCTCTGCAGGTGACACGTGCCCTCCAGCATTTGCTGCCAGCTGACCACTGTGCCTTGCCTTGTCCTACCACACTCTTTCTCTCTGGAAAGCGATCCTCATTTGGATCTCCTTTGGGTCTCACCTTGACCTATTTCTTCCTGGAGATCCTAGACCTTGGCTTGGGTGATGCTTTCTTGCAGGCCCTGCTGACTCCCTCTGTGTTGCTGTTGTATTTTGCCTTCTATAAAAGAGCTTTTTTAGGGTCAAAGCAAGTCACATGTGGCTTTGCCCAGAGAGTGTTACTTACACAGCATTGCTGGTGGTGGGACAGGAGGACAGGAGCCTCTGCTCCAGAGCATCTGATCCGTTTTTCTGTGTTCAGCCATGAGTGTAACAGCACCACGTGGATACTGTCATTAGAAGGAAGTGCAAAGTCCAGGTAGCATTTTATGATTTGGTAGGGGGAATTGTTCAAAAATAATTGATGGAGACCTGAGAATATTTGGTATGGTGGAGCAAATACGTCTGCTCTACATTTCAGCCTACCACAAAACGCCCAGATCTGGCTGTGAACATCAAAGGCTACTGTAGTGCACATGGTCAACATCACCGTTTTGATCAGAGCTTGGACACAGTGTGGTAGAGCAGACCTGACAACCAATGTACTGAAACTACAGGAAAAAGTTACCATAGATGTGATTCTAGAGACCTTCCCAGAATGGAATGATCTTCCCTGACTGTCTGAAAATTACACACCTTCTTTAAGATAGCTTTCTAGTTTTCTGATATTAAAGGAAAAAAAAATGTGGAATGACTCCTTCCAGCCTGGAGTAGATGGAAAAAATCATCTACTCAGACAGCTTTAGTGGGCTAAATTTAAGAGTTATGGGCTTAAGCCAAAATAAGGATGCAGAAGTGTCAGGATGGTCCTCTTAGGTGGGCAGTCCACGAAGGCACGGTGGTAAAGATCTTGGACTCTTTAGATCAATGAACCACAGCTGACACTGAAATCTTCATGCCAGCAGTGTTCCCTTATCCTGGTAGTGACCTCCTTAACCTGGTTCTTCAGACCACTCACTGTGGCCTGTGGGATCTCTGGGGGTCCATAGGGCAGAGATGCGAGTTGCTGCCCTCATCAAAAAAAAACCAAAGTGGGGTCAAGGAGACCTGGACTCTAATCCTGGCTCTACTGCTGGGCTGCAGAGTGATGACAGGCGGGCACTTTCCTTGTCCATCCCCTTCTCTCCTCACCCTTTCAGCATGTAGGTGGTCATATGGGAGAAGACAGATGGTCCCAAACTCTGCAATATGCCTTGCGGACGTTGGGTCTCAAGGTGCCCCTTTCCTAGATGCAAGGATCTCTTGAAAGACTTTTGTGATCACCTGTACCTTTTATAATAGAGCATGGAGGACCTAATGTCTTTGACCCTAACTAGGGTAAAAGCAGAGGGAGATTAAAAAAAAAAAAGAATAAAAAAGCTTTTCTCATATTCTTCTTGACCAGGAGATTCAATTGGTTTTTCTGACCTCTTATGTTTAAAATTAATAACCCACCTGGAAGACTTCCCAAATTAAATCCCACAGTCTCCTTGTTTGCTTATCACTGGCAGGGTAGGCATTATATACCTACGAGCTGGTTCCTTTGCAGTTGCTTCACATTCTATTACTTCTGAATATCTTTCAGTGCAGGCTATAGATCTCATTTGCCTTCCAGGGACAGTCAGAATAAAGCAGCACAAAAGCAAATGACCTTAAGTCAGAAAACAGAGGTTTCTGATTGTAACTGCAAAGCCTCACCTGCAATTTATATTCTCCTTCTTGCACAAAGCCTGAAAACATAGTTAAAACATTAAAATAATTGCTGGTTGGCTCTCGTTGGAGTGGCCAAACTTAATACATGAGCTGCCGCCTCTGGGGAGCTGGTAGGTCTAACCTTTACTCTAGAAATTTGGGAATATTCCAGCCTGAAGGTAGGGTGTTTAGCCAGTGTCCTTTCTCCTGATTTCTTGTACTTGAAACACAAATGTTAGCTTTGTAAGATGTTTTGGGGTAGCTTCAATTTCTTGCCCTGGAACATCCCTTCTCCTTGCCTGGCCGCAGTGAGAGCTGTGTCAGTATGCATCAAGGACAGTCTCTTTGCCTCCGAAGCAGCAGCTATTACCAGTGTTTTAACTCCCCAAGGAGCTCCAATACCTCGAACTCAAAAGTCTCTTGTATGCAAGCATTATATATAGTATTTGGCCGAAGACCTTTAGCGTGATCCCGTCTTTTCCAGGTTGCCAAAATCACACGGCTTTGGCAATTGCCCAGAAAGGCGCTGCGAATGCTGACCTAGAATGAAGCAGCTGGATGTTTGGAAGAGGAATGCTCGAGTAGCGCAAAGTTAATTTGCTATGCTTGTTAGCCAACATATTTGGGACCTGGTTGGGTGGTTCTGGGGCTGGCCTGACAGCAGGTTTTTATTTACTGGTTACATTCATGCCACAGTGCTCATGGCAAAGGCACAAATAAACAGCAGCAAGAGCCTTCGCCTGGCTCCATGCACTGATAATGCTGACTTTTCTCCCTGTTAGGTTGTTTTCTGCCGTGTTCATTCCTCCCTTCTACTGGAAGTCACATTCTTAACTGAATTAAAAATGATACCAGACATGGCTCTTTCTGCATTTCCTCTTTGAGAGCAAACCCGCTTGCCAGACTATTTCATTCCAATGCTGTAGCACAGCATGTCCCAACTTGCATAATAAAGGGTTGGGTTTTTTTTCATTTTAAAGTAACTTATTTTCATTGATTTAAGATCTTTCTACTCCCACTAGCTGTTGTGCAATAATAACGCCTCTGGTAAAATAATAAGCCCTTTACTCTTGGCCTCAGATTTTCCCCAGTCTGAATTTCTTTTCTGCCCTCAATTTTGCAAGCATGGTTTGCAAATTCAGACCTTCTGAGTAGCTCCTCTGCTGAGAAGAGCTCGGCACATGAGCTCTGGGCTTGCATCGGTGGGGCTGGGCTTGGTTCCTGGCTGGCGTTTCTACCCCAGATGCTGGAGAGTGTCCGTGCTCGCTAAAGCACATGCTGTCAAGCTAAGCACACATAAGCACAAGAGCTTAAGTGCTTTCCTGAACCGGAGCCCAGAACAACTCTCCAATAGCATGCCTTGAAGACTACACTGAGCTACATACGAGACACTAAAGAAGAGCCAGCTCAGCCTGGTTTCTGGGAAGATGCATGCCTTCAAATGCAGCTGCATTCGAGCTGCATGGACTCCTCCCACCGACCAGCACAGAGCACCACGGCAGCGTTTAAGCCTACTGAAGCTCTGCCCTTGGCTTCAAGGAGAACACCACGGATAATGTTGGGCCCCTCTCTTGGTTACAGTGGTGAATCTCCCCACCTCGTTTTTAACTGTGTAAATGAAAGAAGCTTATGCCATGGTGGGGTCTGGGCATCTGCATGTCCTGCCCCACTGATGTTGGAGCAGATTGGCTTATTTCAACTAAATTTAGCATTGTAGTCTCAACAGTTTCCACAGCTGTAATAGAAAAAGGCTTTCCAGTCAGAGATTTTATCTCCTTGGACACCTCAATTAACCAGCAAAATGCATGTATGTATTATATTAGATCTAGAGCCATGAAAAAAACATTTTATATGTTTGTCTGGTGTTAGCAACTGCTTTATTCGACTGTCAGCATACAAATTCCAATAATTAAATTGGCCACTTTTCTTGTCTTCCAACGGCTGTACATTTCAAGACATCATTTTGGAGGCACGTTATGGATCCCAGCACCGCAAACAAAGGCGAAGTCGCACAGCCTTCACTGCCCAACAGCTGGAGGCGCTGGAGAAGACCTTCCAGAAGACTCACTACCCAGATGTGGTGATGAGAGAGCGGCTGGCTATGTGCACAAACCTGCCTGAAGCCAGAGTGCAGGTACTGATATTTTGTGCTTTTGTGAGTGGGGATGTTTAAAAGAATATAGTGGGGTTCCCAGAGGGTTGGTAGCTCCTTTGTCCTTTCAAGATACTTCCAGTGTAACCAAAGATTTTGGGGCAGTAAAGTTGTTGTTGGGGGCGGGGGGGAGGAGATAAAATTATCCAAAGTCACACATCTGCTAAAGACATTCTTAATCCACACGCACATTTTTTAAATTTAGGATTGTCTGAAGTGTGCACTGGTTTTCATTTGTTCTTTCACATTTCTTTGGGGAAAATTTTAGAAACATCAACAGAAGTTTATTTATTTATTTATTTTCAAGGCTCTTCTGGCTTTCTCAGAAGACCAGAAACACAAGTAATTCCAGCTGCTCTTTTCCACCAGTGTCAATATTTGTAACATCTCAGGCCAAGGTTTGGTCTTGGGGTTTTTGTTTTGGTTTTTTTTTTTAATTTCAACTACTGTAACATGCTGCATAACCTGCTGGTGGGGAGGTCCTTGTATTGCTGGGGTTTAAAAGGCTAAAGAGCAAGTCCTTCAGGATGAAGTGGATAAGTAGTAGAAAAAAATAGTTTGTTTATATAAATGTCAAAACATTTTGATCTTCAAAATTTTTGTTTCCTCATCTAACGAACCAAACAACACTGACAAGATTTGCAAATATATTTCTTCCAATCCATGTCTACTGATTTAGGTTAAAAATATGGATTTTCTTCTCCTTCCCTAAATTCATTTCCCAGATAACGGCTTATGCCTGTAATGCCTTATTTTGAGTGTTGCCACCATAGTTTTGGTAAACTTATAATCGAATGGTTTTAGAAACTAACAGAGCACTGTACTGTAAGCCAGTGTAATGCCATCAGACTCAACTACAAGACATTCTGGTTGGGCACAACTGCCTGACCAATTTAGAAAAAACCCCCAAAAAACCCAGAAACAACACCAGTGGAATGGCTTAAAGAATCAACATAAAGGCTGGACATTTAAAAAAATACATTTTTTATGCTATTTGTAGAAGCACTGAAAACAGGTAGAGCTCTAAGATCCAGCAAAGTGCGATGACATTTGGGCACAGTGGGCTTGCAGTACCTCATGACTTGGGGTTCCCCCTGAAGCTCCCAGGCTGAATGATGCTGAATTTGGCACTAAGCAGGATTCTCACCAGTTTTCTCCCTTGTTCTTTGTGGCATTGAAGGTTTGGTTCAAGAACCGGAGAGCCAAATTCCGGAAGAAGCAGCGTAGCCTGCAGAAGGAGCAGCTGCAGAAGCAGAAGGACTGTGAAGGGAGCCACAGCGAGGGAAAGACAGAGCCGCCCATGCTGGAGACCCAGGCCACCACCCCGGACACCGAGAAGGTCCAGAGCCTCCCGAATGAAATAGGCACAGATCTCAACCTAACCCTGTCGGAGCAGTCAGCCAGTGAGTCAGCGCCTGAGGACCAGACTGACAGAGAGGAGGAGTTTAAGAGCACCTTGGATGAAGCTAAAGTGGACAAGAGCCCTGGTGTGGACAGCAAGGCTTTGAACTGCAAGAGAGCAAGCCCAAAAGCAGGTGAGGGGCAGCATCTTGATGGGGGTTGGTGTCAGGACCTGGCATTCCTAAGGGGGATGCTAGTGGTTGGGTGTAGTCCCTTATTCCCTATGGTGCGGGTGCTTGCAGGTAGGCTGCCCAGACTTATCTTCTTGTCCCCAGCACTAAGCGGGACCCACAGAGGGCACGATGACTATTGTAGCAGGAGCACAGAAAGAGAAAAGACCTTCTGCTCAGGTTAGAGCTTGGGGAGAGCAGTGACCAGCGACAGCAGGAAAGCCATAGCGAAGAGGCCAGCCCCATTTCTATGCTGTAAGAGGCTAAATATGGAGCAGACACGTTTGGCCCTCCTAAGCTAACACAACCACTTTTGTTTGTCCTCCTGACACAAGACAGAAGCCCATGCTGCAGTCCCAACCCTACTGGGGTACAGATCAGCACCTGCATCCAGCCTGTAGAAATAACCCCCATCCCCTCTGTCTCCTGCTACAGAGTCCCCTATCAGCACGACTGTGACGCCTTCATCCAGCAGTGGCCTGGCTCAGACTCACTCCTACTCCTCCTCGCCCCTGAGCCTCTTCCGCCTGCAGGAGCAATTCCGCCAGCACATGGCAGCCACCAACAACTTGGTCCATTACTCCTCCTTCGAAATGGGGACACCATCTGCCATGCCCTACTTGGGCATGAACGTCAACATGGCGCCGTTGAGCTCCCTGCACTGTCAGTCGTACTACCAGTCACTCTCCCATGCTCAGCAGGTCTGGTCCTCACCCATCCTGCAGGCTTCCAGCTCCCTTCCAAGCCTGAACAGTAAAACAACGAGTATTGAGAACCTAAGGCTCCGGGCAAAGCAGCATGCGGCGTCCCTTGGGCTTGACACCCTACCCAACTGACTGCCAGATGATCTACCATTGCCCACCAGAAGATGCACCAGAGGTTGGCACTAGACACGCCACTCCTTGAACCCCCACCCACCCTCATCTCTTCCTGGAGTAAGGTGCTCCCTTTCAGGGAAAACTTTGCATTTATTAACGTCTTGTTAGCACCACAATTGCATCAGACATTGCTACTGGCCTGGTCTTCGCTAAATATTTAAGGAGGAAGGGGGAGAGGATGTATGTTTAGACAGATGAACTGTCCTCTGGACTGCCGTGTGTTAAGCCTGTAACGTTCAGGAGAAGCCCCCTTTCCTCATCCCCGCGATAATGTGCCAACTGTGTTATAGACACCTTTTTTTGTTGTTGCGTTCTTTGGGAAAAGAAAGAGTCCTGCTTCATCTTGTATATAGTTTATAATGTTGACAGCACCCATCACCTGTGTGTTACTGTCAGTGTTACAGAACTGTGACCTCTTTTGCTTTTATTCCCCCTTCCTTCTCAGTTTTAGTAGCTAGTATCAAAGTCAGCCATCCTCCTGACCTCAGCTCATAGCTAGGTGCTCTTCTTGGGTCAGCATCCTAAAGGTTTTTGAGATGAAGAGAAACGATTGTGCACTTCACTGCTCCACTTCTCCCTTCTCTGCTAAAGCTAATTTTATGACAGCCGGGAAATGATGTGAAGGTGAATTTCCTGTTTAAGCACTTCCTATAAGGCAAGCATTTTTCGTCTACTTTTTAATAGCACTTGTTCGAAGACAGAGAACAAAATATTGTCCAAATGCTGCTGGCTGGGGAGAAAAATGAAAGCCAAATTCACAGGATTATTTTTGCTCTAGGTGGTTTCCTCTTTGACCTTCAGTGAAATGTAAACTCCTCTATTTACAAATTACAGGGTTTTCTTTTTGGAGAGCATTTTGGTCTAACTTTGACAATAGAGAATAATAAAAACTTTGTATGAACTCCTGGTGTGTTCATACACCATGAATTATATGGTTCTTTGACAAAAACTTGATTAATGCAAGCTGTGTTTAGAAAAAAGCTCTGATCACCAAATTCTGCCCTCAAGTGCTGCGGCTTCAGACACTGGTTAGCAAGTGAAAATGTAACAAGTGAAAAATGCTGAAATGCTGGAGGCAAAGCAGGTGATAAGCAGGGGCTTTATATTCTCTGGAGCCGAGGGAGAGTAGATAAACTTGCCAAAAATACAGGGTTTGCAAGTGACCAAAATTCACCAGCTTCAAAATCATTTCAGTGACCAGTTTCAGCCTCGTTTGTTTGGCATGACCCATCATTCAACCTGGGGTGGTTCTCCTTGATGAGAAGCAATGTTTCTGTCAACTCAAATCACGTTGATTTTGTTTTGCCAAACCAAATAAATCCTTTGAACCCACTGCTGTTATCCTGAGCATTAGGGAGGGACGATTTCCAAATCTAATCTCTGCCATTGCCTAGGACCAAAAAATCCAGACCGACCCTGTGGCAGATTCTGGGTTTGAATCCCAAGTGTGTCAGCCAGGTCTGGCACTAACACACTGAACCGAGCTGTGCTAATTCACTGCAGATGATCTGTTGGTCCACATCTGATTTAAGCATAAACTGTAGACCCATACCCTATGGCCCCTCTCACTCCCACCTTGCTTCACACCAGGGCAGAGCCAGGGTCAAACTACCTCTTAAATCATGGGGGGAAAGAGTGTTTTCAGCTCCACTAATGCCTCTTGAAAAAGCATCTAACTCCTGCAAACACAGATATAAGAATAGCCAATTTTGATGGGAAATTATGTTTTATCCCTCATAAAGTTGTAGCAAGGGCAGACCTCCGGAGAGGGCGATTCAGCGACAACACCAGCTTCCAAGGAAAATGGAGCATCTTCCTTAAATATTTCTGTTGTGCCAGACACTTCAGTCTTGGGGATTTCTCTCCTGCTTTGGTTTTCCTGACTTTGTCAAATCAGCCCCTGTGACTGGAAGAATTCTCCACTTTTTCAAAACCAAATGAAACCATAGGAAGTAGATTTTTTGGCTGCCGCTTTCAAAGGAGTCTGATTAAATTAAAACCACCAAAGTGCATTTAGTCTCTCCAAAAAGATCTTTTGAAAGTCCCAGCTTTCATTTTTTTGGTAGCCTGTCACCCAAACGAGGGACACCAAAACAAAGCTTTAATTTTTCTCCTCCCCCTTCCTCAAAAAGCCACATTCACCTTTATTTTTTCTGCCTTCTGCTAGCCTCAGCGCATTTATAGGCTATGGAGTTGCTTTGCCAGAGCAGAGCAACTGCAAATTTAATTAACGCCGCTTCTGATGTTGTTCCCTGGTGCCAGTCTAGGCTGAGCTGATGAAGTGAACAAGGGTGGTAATTGGCAATGAGACCAAATCTGGACTTCAGCTCTTCTTTAAGTAGTAGAAGATGCCCATGAAACTGCAACTCATGTCAGTGGTCGTTTCGGGCTGAGAACAGAGGGTCATAGCTGCTCTTGTGCCATCCAAGGTAAGATGGGCACCTTTCCTCTGCCTGGGCACCACAAGGCTGGAGAGGGCGACGTCACCTCAGATCAGGGCAGATACAGCCTTACTGTAGGTCACGATGGATACCACGGCATCCGCCACAGGGAGGTCGAAACACGTGGATTTATGCCCTGCTTCTGCACGGCAGGGACACAGAGTGCAGGAGATAAGCTTGCTTGATCCGTCACTAGATTTACTGTGATCCTCTGGAGGCAGAAGAGACCTTCCCCACCAAGCCATGGAGGGAAATGCTTCCCTGTGCCTTGGTGCAAAAATTCGTTCTGACATTCACTGCCTTCATACGTCTCGATCAACCCTGGTGCCTGACCCCCTTCATCCCCCATGGTATCTCTGACATCCTCACAGCAGGCTTGGAGCAGCTACCGGGAACTTCCCAGGCGGAGCGTCTGGCACACCATTAAAACCACAGACATCAGGATGAGGCCAGCACAGCCCAGAAAGCAAACTGGGAGAGGAGACATCTGGACCTCCGTCACTCCCTAGGGATGCCTGCTCAGCATCATCCTCGTGGATGGTGTAACAGCTGATTGAGGTGCAGCATGTCCTGGACCAGGGCATGAGAATATTTCTTACTCGGAGATTATTTCTCCCATTCTGAATCAGGATGAAATATCTAAAATTTTAAAATAAACAAAAGAAAAAATTGATTGCCTTAAATATATAAAAGCCCCTGAAGTATTTTATGCAAAGTTTGGATTTTATCTTCTTATGGTCAGAATCAAACACCCACAATGGGAGTAAGCTGGCATGTAAAGCCAAAATTGATTTGGAAATGCAAAGAAAAGCAAGAATTTAGGCTTCCGGCTTGCAAAAGTTTAATAATGAATTATCTGTCAAAACTGACTTTTCCCTGCAAATTATTTTAATGCCTTTGGGCTTTGGGGCCTTTTCTGATAAAAAAAAAAACCCCAAACAAACCACAGGGAGAAACTCCCCATCAAGCCTGTGTATGTACTGAGAAGACCAAAGGGAGCGATTCTGCATCATTCCTCTTTGAACTTTACAAACCTGAAATTCTTTTTTCATGTGGGAAGAATTCCTGCAAATCCCCCCTGATTTGCAATGGAGAAGGTGAGATCTGCTTGTTCCTTTTCCTTCCACCAGCCCCAGATATTTAGGAAAATGAAGTTGTTAATGGAGTCTCAGAAAAAAAAATGGAATGAGGTTTCCCTCACCTCACTGTCCAGGCAGAGATCGGATGCATTTTAACAAACGCTGCAGCTGGATATAACAGTTTCTTCCATCACAGGCGTAAAACACTCGTAATGTAACCCGGAGATCCTACCCCATCAGACAGACAAATTATCATGGGGGCAAAAAAAGCTAGCTGTCTTCCCCGGCTGCTGCGCCAGCCTGCTGCCAGGGCAGGGCATCCCTGGTACCCTTTCAGCAGCAGGGAGATAAATGCAAAAAGCGAAGCAACATTTTGTGTTTCTTAATGCAAACGACCAAGCTGATTTTTTTATGCATGAAAGGAATGCCAAAATAAATTCACAGCATGGCATGGAGGCTGGGAAAACGATATGCCCAGTCCTTTAAAAACAGTGATGGAGAGACTGGAATAAAAATCTCCCTAATTCCTATTTTGAAACAGGCTATGTATCTGGAGACTTCCCCTGCCGGTCTTCTCCCCTTCCCACGGCTTTGCTTACATTGCCTCTCCTTGGTGAACCAGCTACAGCTCCAAACCCTACTTACCGAATTTTTAAAGGTTTTAGCTAAGGTCCTTGCAGGATCAGGGCCCAGGAAAAAATGGGTCACAACATTCAGGGTAAGAGTTTTCAGTTAAATTTCTTCTACTTTGCAAAAGAAGTCTGATAGGTATTAATAAAATCAAGGAGGTATTTAAACAGCGCAGGAGAAATACTAAATACTTACCATCAGTGAGAAAAGATCCTGTAATGATGCTGGGAGGCAGAAAGGGAACCTCTTTTTCCTTCTTTTTTATTTTTTGGGAAACAAGTGGAAATATCCTTGATGGTGAATAGAGGAATAAAGAGGCAAGTTTTGCCTGTATTTCCCCCCTGAAAAAAATCATCATTTGCTGTGTAGGAAACACAAAAATGCTCCGAAACATGAAAATAACTATCAACAAGCAGATCCCCCCCGTATCTCATTTCTCCTGTAAGTATTTCACCATGTGAAAAATTTTAACTAGCTCTAGGTTTCTGTTGCCACCACAGCCAGCCCAAGAGATGCTCATCCTCACTGAAGGAACGCCAAAGTGGGTGGACACAGAGGAGGGAACTGGAGCTATTCCTGTCCCCATGTCCCATGTGTGGTGCTTCCACTGACAATTTTGAGCAACTTCAGGACACTTCTGAAGAGTTCATACGCAAAGAATTAAATAAACCTCTGCAGAAAGGAAATGCAAATTCAAATCCAACATATTCTATTAGTTAATTACAGTAGCTATGAAACATAACTCAATTAAGCTTGAAAAAGCCAATTACAGAACTTTCCTGCTGGTTTTTACAAGCTGTGTTGATTTCTCTTTTCCTCCCTCCCTACCCCTCCATGTGCCCCTTACCGATTTTTTATGATCCGTTCTAGAGCAACACAATACATCTCCTATGTTTTCTATCGAGTGAAAATAGCTATTCCTCTGAGCAGGTCTGCTCTCAGTCCAAATCCATAGCAGAGGGGTAAGAAAAGGTTGGTACGATAAACAAACAACACCCACCCCCCCCGCCAACAGACAAACAAACACATTTCCAGCAAAGCTGGATCAAACTAACAAGCAAAAAATCCCCCACTCTGATGCGTATGTTCGACTTTCCCACCCTGTTACAAAACAGCCCAGCAATGACGAATGTCCTCTGTTTGCCACAGGCTTTGCCGACGCGTTGGTTGGTTCCCAGCCGCACAGAGAGCAGTGTCGTTCTTGTCCCCTGCTTTCTCAGGCTGCCCGGGGAAGAGATGCAAAAGCTGTGATGCTAATGCCACCTCCTCTGTATATGGGTGCCTCTCATTAATGAAGGCTTTCATTAATGCCAGCGCTTGTAAAGTAAGACTCAGCCACTGCTCTGAACTGTGGTGATGCCGTAGTGGAATAATTGCACTGATTTCAGCGGGGCAATGCCACAAAATTAAGCCCCAGAATTAATTTGTCAAGTATATAAGATTTGTCACACACTAACAAAAACGTACTATTTTTTTTTAATAGTCTGGGCTCCAAGCTAAAAGCACTCGGCAAAAGCTTTTTGAGAAAGACACACATTAAACCCCCAGCAAGTTAAATAGCGCATCTGGTGCCCTACGAATGGCCAAGCCTTTCCCAACTGCTCTAGCAACTGAGCAAGGCCATCTCATGCTGGAGAAGTTTAGATGTGTCTGTGCAATGGAAAATAACTTTTTGGTTTATTTTCTCATGCCAGCAGGCAATCAATTTTTTTTTTTCCCAGTTTCTGACCCAAGGCGTACAGTTAGCTCTGAATTGTAAGCATTTTTGTGTGTCAAACCTATCTTGCAAAGGAACAAAGGCTTTTAAAGGAGAACAAAAAGGAAATCAAAGTAATATACTGTACAGATCGCTGTAAAATTGAGCTGTAGTGTAAGACCTTGTGCTTTAGAATTCACTATCGAGGAACTCAAATGTGTATCATATTTATTTATTCTGGTAGGTAAAAGAAGGAGAAAAAAAAGTTTATATTCATTTCTGAAAAGCTGCAGCATGATGCTATGTACCAATTGTGCCAGTCCTGCTTTCTGTAAAATTATTGCCTGTTTTCATACTCCGCTAATAAAAAAGAAAAAAAAAATCCAAGAACAATTTATTTTGCAAATCCTTCATTAATAACTACTCAAGCTGATTGGCAGGGGTGACAATGCAAGCAGGCTGACCTGGCTTTGCACCTGAGTCATGTCACTGGTGGGCTATGAGGCATCTTCTAGTGCAGAAAACCTGGAGGTGGGGTGGGGGTCAGGTGACGGTGCCCACATCGTGCTCCCTTGCCTGTCCCCACGGCATGGCCATGTCCCTGCCAGTGGTGGCGAGTCCCATCTCCAGTCAGCCAGGGGAGGCTGGGACCCCACGGAAGGGTCTGTGCAAGAAGGTACAGAATAATCAGCTTCTTGCTGTTGGGGACACTGTCTCCAGAAAGAGTGGCAGGTGAAAAGCCCCCTTTGGCTGCAAGATACCGAAACCATCACTGCAGTACCTTGTGTGACGCAAACACGAGGGGTCTGCTCTCCTGCGCCTTCCGGAACAGGCCAGGAGACAAATTCATGCCTGATGGGGAGGTGATGGGAAAGACCTGACCAGAGAGCTTGTCTTTAAAGGCAATGGTGCAGGATAAATTTGACCATTCTCAAATGATTGGGGCTTTCCTGCAATTTTGGAGATGTTTCTGTTCTTTTGATGGAAGGCTTGTTCCATTTTCTAGGGCAAGCAAGCCAGGGTGGGCTGTGCTCGAGAAGATGGCAGACATGCTTTTAAAAAGCTCATTCCTCTGTGTTGCTGCTCCCTCGGGGTTAGTTTGAAGATAACCTACATGACGAAACTTCTGTTTGGGCAAGAAGTTGCTAGCAATGTCAAGGGCTTTCCATCTTGGCTACAGGCCTAATTTGAGGCCTTGTGAAGCTGTTGGGAAAAAAAAAATTTTTCTGAATTTCTGAGATCTTCCTGAAGTCATCTGATAATGAAGCTCTTGAAAAAGAATGAAATTATTGCATTTCAGAAGGTCATCCCCCACTGATATGACTTCCTAGTTGCTTTTCGCAACTGTAGAAATATTGTAGAGCCAAAAGATAATAGGGGAAAAAGTCATCGGGAAGGAAAAGCAAGTGCATTTATAATAACAATTAATAACTTTTCTGACATTCTCAAGAAAAGTGACTTTCTCTTAATCCAGGAAGAGAGCCAGGAACAGTGGGAATATGGGCAGAGCCTGGGAACACCCCCTGCCTGAAATATTTTTAGTTCCAATTTTTTTGACCCAGTTCCATCAGTTCCTTTGAGGACCATTTGACCACATGCACCCAAAATACCAGCCAGCCACAGTTATCCTAGACTGCAACCATTGCTATTTGTTTCCACAATAAAGGGACCATTAATCACTAGATTTCCTCTTTCACTGCAGTTACAGGTTTGCTTTGAATATTAAAAACCCTGTGGATAAGGCGAGTCTGTGACCTTCAAGGCCACCAAATAGCTTAGTCAAGTCCTGCCTCCACCGAGAAGGGTGAGCTATGAGCACGTCCTCACACCTGGTTATCTGCAATTAACCATAAGACACGATTTTGTCCCCTGCACGAGGTCAATGAAGCAAAGTCAGCCACCCGCTAAAACTGGAACCCAAACTTGCAGGAAGTCCAAGGTGATGTTTTGGCCTTAAAAACCATGTCCAAAAGTTATCGGGAGGTTGTTCCAGAAAAATACAATGTGAGGGGAAAAATAAGATTTGAAAGAGCTCCAGAGCTCAGTATTAACTGCACATGTGGCATTTTGATCCATTTCCATAAAGCATAACATAATATTTGCTAAAGAAGGAGGAGGAGGAAGGGGGAAAAAAAAGACCACAGTTAATATTCTCCTTCGGATCCCCCATTTGCTGATTACTCTGCAAGCTGTGTAATTGGGTGTCTCTGGCAATATGATGAAATGTGCCACAAACATCAAAAAATGGTGCTATATTAAATCTGCTTTTCATAATCTCTTCTCATTTCCCAGACCTGAGACATTTTATTCAATTTTTCCTGACTAAGTTGATATGTAAAGCCATATAAACAGATCAATGCAAATAAATACATATATATTTTTCAAATGCTCATCGAAATGCACTCATTACAAAGATTTGCATCAAGGCTCTCTCACACCGCTGCTAGCCAAAGAAACTCATTTTTTTAAATGTTGCATTATTTTTAAGAATAGTTTATGGAGCTGCAGGCTACTTCTTTGTATTTCATTAACAAGCCCAACTCTATCTATTGTGTTTCAGCCTTATCTTACCTGATTAGAAAGTCATTTCCCTATTTGCATTAAGGGCAAAAATCTATGCAAAGTCACCATAATGTTATTCAAGCCCCAGAATAGCAGTGAAGATCCTATTACACACTGGGGCTGGCTCTGTTTTCAGGAGCTGCAAGTCCAGAAGGGACCGTGCTGGTCTTTTATTTTAACCTGCTGCAAGGCACTTGTCAGAGAAACCTATCTTGCCTTTGACAAAGCAAATATTAATAACGCCTAAGTGACTTAAATACCTGCAACTTTTGTCCATATATCACTTGAGGGTTTTGCATACATTTTGCTCAGTATCTTCAGGATTTGTAGCCTCTTCTTTTTGATGGAGGCTGGCTTGTTGCTCAGCCCTGGGAAATTCTTCAGCTCCGTTCCTCTGGTCTCTCCCACCATCAGGTACGGTCCATCCAGCACCCCCAGGTGAGCATGACTGCCCCGTGGGGTGAAGCCCAGCCTCCTCACCATCAGACTGCAGCTGATCCTTTGCCTTTTGCAGTTGATGGAGGAAAATATTTTCGTTCCTGTTGTGGCAGGATAATGTCCAAGTGCAGAAGTGGTAGGACTGCACCTTGCCTACACCAGGCTTCCCAGATTAGACCCAGAGCCTGAAAAGTGTTTAGCTGTCTGACTTCCACAGAAATCAACAGACGTCAATGAAATAGTTTTCTCCAAGCCCTGATTCACCAAGAACTCATCCAAGCAGTTCAGCCGAGACCTGCAATTCATCTCACTCTCACCTCCATGTTGCGGGACTAGGAGCAGGGTGTCTGTATTGCATCCATGCAGCACTAATACTGCTGCTTTTTCACCAACCTGCGCCCCGAGTTATTTTCCTGCTGGGAGAAGGGCAGGGCTGGGACAAGCCAAGTCCATTTCTCACCTTTGCTTTTCCTGGAAGCCACCAGATGAGAAGCCACCGTGCTCGCAGACCTTCAAGCTTTCAGCAGCATTCACTCTGCAGGGTTTTGCAAATCACCTTTCCAGCAGGGGCTGAGCAGGGAGTACAGGGACCTAAAGCAAAGTTAATTCACTCACACACAGAGGCAAAAAGTGTACCCAGCAAGGTACGGATTTCCTTCAGGTTGGCTTTCTTCCAAGCACATACTCTCTGCATTAGTAAAGCAAAATATCAGTGTTGAATTGCACTGTATCCACAAGAAAACACATGGCCGAACTGATAAATAGGGGTGCAAGGTTATTTCAATAAACATAGCGACAGGTCCAATAAGAGATGACGTTGGTAGGATTTTTCATCTCCTTGGAAATCAAACTTCCTCCTTACTTTTTTTTATAGGAATCGTAATGGAAAAACACATCATAGAATGACTGGTCCACTCTAGGACATGACTGAGAAATCTGGGTAGGTTTATAACAGCCAGCATAAAATGATATAAACTGACATGAAGGGCTTCGTGTGGGTGACACCGTCTCCGCAGCAGCATTTTCCCCTCCACCGCACGCTGTGACTGCCCAGCTCCCAGCACAGCTCTACACAGTTTGCAAAGCCCCAGACCGTGGGGTTGTTCCTCTTGCACTGGGGAGAACCAGGGCTCTGAATGAACAAACCCAAGGTCACTCCGTCACCTGCAAAGCAAAATAAGGAGGTCCCATTTGACAAGGTGTATTATTACCTGGGGGAACTCTTTTCCACAGGACATTGGAAGACTAAAAGTTACATGGTATTGGACATGGGGATGGGGTCTGATTGGAGCTATTCTGTATGAAAAGATGCCTATGGGGTGGCCCATGGGGTCACAGAACCATCAGGAAGCTCAGGTGAGGCACCTGCTGTTCCCAGACCAACTTTGGAACTACCACTTTTGAACAGCAAACTTTATGCCATCCCTTACTGCAAAGGCACCTGCAAGCACAGTTTAATCCCAAGTGCAATATTTATGCTAATTTCCCCATTATTTCTTACTTATGGAAGCAATTAATAACGTCGTGAGCACCACAGAGGCTGTGAGTTAAGTCATGTGGCCCATCTCAGCAGTTTGGTGGCCATGGCTAGGGTGACTGTTGTGGACAGGAGACAATCTCTCCAAGGATTCCATGAAAAGAAGCAGAGAAAAACAAGGCAGTTCCGAAGCCAGCTTAAAATCTCCATGCAGGTCTCCACAGCTGCCCTGGGAAACATGTGGGAAAAACTGAAATCCACTGTGTTACCCTGGAAAAACCTTTGCTGATGGATTTTCATGTGTACGGTCTTGTTGTTCTTTAGCTAAAAATGAACTTGCCTATAACAAGATAAATCACTTGCCTGGTGGAAGCGGCTCAGCTCCCTTCAACTTGTGGTTGTTGAGGCCAAAAAAGCACTCAAAAGTTATCTGTCAGCTTCAGTTTTGCTTCGTGTCACCAAAAAAAAGAGTCATCTAACACCTCCCATAGTCCAGCCTCTTCCCTTCCCCAGGTAAAATTGGGAACCATGTAGTAAAACCTTCTTGTGATTGCCCTGTGGAGACCACCAAAGACGAAACCTTTCCCCCAAGAGATTATCTGCTGTAGACAGACCCGCCTATGGAATTAAAGACATACATATTGCTGTGCTGAGAGAAGAGAGAAGCCTCACAGCCTCCTGAAGACCAGCCCCGCTCCACCCCAGCCCTCTCCCCCCAGTTAAACCATCCAACACATTTGCCTCACCTCCCCATAACAGGCACCTTAAAGGAAAAAAAAAAAACCCAGGCCTTCTGATCCACTCTGAAACATGAGATATCTCTCAAACCCTCAATAATATCTTAATTTCCTCTCCTTGCTCTCCGTGCTGGAGACGATTACTTGGGCAGGAATGTTTCTAAGTAAGACAAAAAAAAATTACATTGGTGGGGAACAATGGAGGGGAGACCCGATGGAGCAGAAGGAGTGAATTAGTTTTGCCTTTGGAGACACCCACAGAGAGAAGAGAGGTGTCTGAGTTGCCTCAGAGTAATTCCTCTCTGCACGGAGCTCCTCTAACCGGCTTAAACAAAGAGGGATGAGAGATGTGCTTTTGATTTCAGCCCCATTTCCCCAATTTTGTTTGTTTGCTTTACTTCCACCTGCATTTTTAAGTCCCTCCACCTCCCAGGATGCTTGCAAGAGCTGTTACCTGCAGGAATGTGTCACGTCTCCATCAGGTCTCTCCTAACAGTCAGGGCTGGGAGGGGGCTTCACATCTGCCCATGCTCCTGCAGCTTTCAGCAAGGATGAGGAGGAAGGGGGAAGAGAAAAGCATCGACCAAGATGGAGCTGTTGCATTTTCAGAATTGAATTTTAAGGACAAATTAACCTGGGGTACCCAAAAGCAGCAGAGGGGGCTGCAGAGGTAAGCAAGGGGAAATGGCAAAGTAGGGCAATAAGGCAAGCTTTTCACGTAGAGAATCTGGAAGGGTTGATACCCCAAACAGATAGAATTTTATCTAAATACTTTTAAGGTCCAAACAGATTATTGCATATTTTTTCCCCATTTCACTTTGTTTTTAAATGAAAAAGCAAATATTTCTTTTTAGCGCTAAAAAGAACCTTGCTAGTGAACCCATTTTTTTCTTCTAATTTCCCAAGAGTACCTGAAAAAAATCACTGTGCTCCTGCCAAAAAAAACCCCTGCTTTTTATTCACCTTTACTTGAAAAAAATATTGAAGTTAAGCCCTCAAAGCCTGAATCGGGACCTCAGCTCAGCCCCTCCAGTTGGCCTTTAAAACACCGCTTTTTGGTACGCCTCTGGGGGGACAGGGGCTCCGATCTACTGAACTTTCAGGCTGTCAGGCCGAACAAAAGCAAGCACCGCTCTCTTTTTCTTGAGGATGAAGTGGAACACACACCAGCCAGGACGCCTTGTACATTGAAAAATTCCTGTGCTGTCACGCTTAACTAATAAATTGTCGAGCTATGTAAACAGGGACGGGGATGCTATTTATTTATTTATTTGTTTAAAAGGCGGGGGGGGGGGAAGGGGGAAGGGAAGGCGGCTTCTCTGCAGGTTGCTTGCCAAATGCATGTCAAGGGGTGAGGGGAAGGAAAAAATCAACAACAAAGGAGTTTAAAGACAAAATATTAAGAACTCCAAATTGGGTGAAAATTGCTTTCTGACAGATATCACCTATTGCAAACGAGACAGAAATACAAGTAATCTTGTAAAATGAAAGCCAAGGACAGACTTGTACCTGCCTTAGATGAATAAGTATCCCATTATCTTGAAGAATGAGGGCCCCAGGCTGTGATTATGCCACTATTGTATTCTAAACAGCATGGTTTGTCAAATGGAATAAATCCTAGCAAAATCAAATAAAAAAGGGATCCAATTTGAAGCCCAGCATACAATTTATTATTTTGTTTAATGTCGCCCTCTCGATGTTACTGATTATTGGGCAAATAGCGCCGTGTTTAAGCATGTGTTTAGAGTCGCCTGTCCCCCTTGCGGGCTCCCAGCTGTCACCCTGACTGTCACCCAGTGCTGGCAAGCTGTTTGCTGCTGCTGGTAGCCATCGCCAAGCTCATCAGCCTTAGCCAGAATGGCCACGGTACAGGCCAGCACCATGGGGAAAGAAATTCAATATTTGGACTTCTATTTGGATAAGTCTTGAGGTTACTTTGAGTCATGCAATGAAGACGCTTTGCACAGTATTGGCAGTGTCAAACTAACCAGGAGCTAATGGCAGACAGTTGCATCGTAAAGTTATGTAGTAGAAGCAAATTTCTCACTGATCTTCTTCTCTTTTATGGATTTGGGGTAACAGCCCATCTCCCAGTGATTCTTGAAAAGGTTTCTTCTCTTTCAATGGTACCATCCTTTGTTTTATGGTGTCTCGACCTTGGTTAAAAAAGAACAGAGATGAAAAGGGCCAAACAGATTACATACATTATTAGGTGCTTTATAATAAATACTTCATATTGCTTTATCTGCTTGAGTTGCAGGGTGGGACAGAACGTGAAGCTGCCCTTGCACAAGGTGGAGGCATTGCTGCAACATTGGAATATGAGTATTAAGGAACCAGATCTAGTCTTGCTTTGCATTCAGTTGTCTTCCAAATGTTGTGCTGCTCTCCTGGAAAATTCCTCAGAGAGATGCCACTGGTGTCTCCCGGTTACACTCGACAGTGGGTGTTCAGAAAAAGCTGGTACAACCACAGACAAATGCAAAACGGAGGGAAGTAGCAGGCTTGCTGGTCTCGGTCATGTCCTTGGGGAGCAGTTTGCTGGGGAAGGAGCATTAAGGTGGTTCCCGTACCTCAGCTCACCTCAATGGAGTTACTGCAATTTCTTGACAGGGTTTGGAAGGTGTTCCAAGTTCCTCAGCTGTGAGAGGAAGCTAATAACCCTGCCTTTAACTGGTATAAGCTATTCATCATGTTTTCATTTGTATAAGCCCTTGAGTTACGTAAAAACCACTGACGCAGGAGCAGAATGGGAGAAGGAATACGTGAGTGATAGACGTGGACGTTGGCCACAGAGCATCTTTAGCCCAAGCAGCCCTCGTGATGCTTCCTTCTGCTCCCATAACCCCATCACCTTGTGCTTGCCTTGAACGAGGAGTGATTGTTCATATTCTGGTGCTTTAAATGACTGAGGATTATTGGAAGCATGAGTTTTAAGTGCAAAAACACAGCAGTTTGTCAGCTCCTATGGCTTTTATGGAGCTCTTATGGCGTGCAAGTAGATTGCCCTCACGCAACAAGGGCTGATTTTAGCAGGGAGCAACGCTGCACAGGCTGAGTAATAGCGAGGAATGATGGATTTAAAGAGTCAAAAAAAAAAGTGGGCACATTTTATTTAGGCAAAGTTCCAACTGAAATCAATAAGAACTACAGAACGTAGCCTCATAGTTTGACTTGAAAGCATTATTTGTTAAGGACTATGAAAAACGGAGGAATTTAAAAACTCTAATTTATTTTACATCATTTTGTGTGGGCTATTTAACTTTCCTGAACCTCGTTGTTTTTGGACATGGCAATGCCATTTGCTCCCTGTTTCACTCAGATTTCACAGCATTGCAAACCACGAGCATCAAGGAAGTTACTCTCGAGTCCCTGAAATAATTAATGAGATTTCATCAGGTAGATAAAGAACACCTTGACTTCAGTATTCGGCCGTCAAATTTCTGTAAACCACAAGGGAGAAACTAATTTAAAAGCTGAGATACTTTCATGTGCACAGGTCTCCAGGAGCTGGGGTTTAAGACCTTTGGCTTTCACCCCCCTCACCTTCCAAATATTGCAAACTTTGGGGCAAGAGTTCCTCTTGCTGGATTTCTGTCGCTTCTGCTGAGCGCTCATTAATCAACAGGTCTCCTGAGAAAGTCTTCCTCATACTTTAAAACAGGCAAGGGCTACAGAAAAATGCAATCCCTCATTATGGAATAGCTACATGTAGTCGTGATCCAGAAAGCTAATTTGTTCCTTTCCCCAGCTATTTTGATCAGCCCAGTGATGATATTACCTGCAAGGCTTCCTCTTCCAACACAAACCAGAAACGATGGCAAGGTTTCTGTTTGCTTTGTGCGGAACAAGTGAAAAACATTCCACGCCCGCGTAGTCTAAACACATTAGTCAAACGAAACCCAGATTTCCCTAAATGAAGCTGAATACCTTACCAGAAACACTTATTTTCTACTGGAACATACACACGGGTCCATCTGTTGTGTGGCAGGTTGGGAAAGGTGAGGACACTGGCCCCTTCAGAATCTTCTCTATTATAAGGTCCTAACTTGTAAAAAAGACACAAGCATCTTACAGGTGGCAACATCAAAAGCCGGCGTGCCCTTCGCTTTCTGAAATGAGCACATGACTATTTCCCAGGGGAATTTAATACGACCTGATTCCATTGCCCAGGCAAGCTCAGTGTGTTCGCATTTTTGTTTTATATGAAAGTAGCTTCAAATGTTTCCAAAATTTCTTCTCTTTCAGATGTACTTTTGCTTCTGTTGTTTTCAGAATACACTTCTTCTTTTTCCCTCCTTATTTCCAAATTCTTCTGCTTTTCTGGAACTTCTGTTTCCTATCATCTGGAGCATTCAGAAGCAAGCCCCAAGTATTTCCAATTAAGTTCCCAACAGGATGCCAATCCCACCTAAAAAAAAAGGAGAAAAAGAAAAAACCAACAATAACAACAACAAGAATGCCCAGTGAAAGCCATGCAATCCCATGGAAAAAAAAAAAAAAAATCAAGAAAGTTAAGCTTGGGACTTTGAAAAGAGAATAGTCTGCCCCTAATATAGAGGTTTGCACCTTAAAATCCTCCAGCCCCTTGAGCATTAACCACCGTTGCCTTTTTTTTTTTTTTATTTTTCCGAAGCAACCGGGCTGCCTGCCCACGACACCCGTGGCAATCCCCTGACCCCCTCTCCCAGCCTCCATGCCATGGGGCGAAGCTTGCAAACGCCCACCTCCCCATTCAGGGCCATGATTGTGCTTCCCCCACCACGCTGAAAGCCCTGTGTGGAGGGGAGGGAAAGAGGGGAGAAGAATCCAAAGGCATTCTGGCACCCCGGCCCGATAAGAAACTTTAGCCCTATTCAGCGGCTGACAACCGCTTGTAGAATATGATCTTAATCCTGTTTCTAACATTCTTTGGCCCTTCGGCCGCCCTATTCCAGGCTGTATTCTTCTAACCGTCGCTTTAGCAAATCCCCCAAATAGAATTACAGGGGGGAGCTGAACATCAAAGGGAAATTCAAGAAATCTACAGTACGTTCACACAGTAGGGGAAAGAGGGGCAGGTGGGGGCTGGTGGAAAGGGCTGGCTCTCCCCTTGCTCTGTGTCTTTTTCTGGTTGCATTCCTGGGGGCTGCCTCACTGCCTCTCTGCAGAGCGGCCCCACAAACCTGCTCAGCAGCGTGCTATTTTTAGTATTTATTTTTTATCCTGCTTGAGGCTTTTTTTTTTCCTCGGGAGGATGAGAGCCTGGTGGCGCAAAGCGCTGTACATAGCCATCAGGTGTAAAAATAACTGTTTCCTCAGAGAGGTGCATCACCTACGTGGAGAAGGTGGAGGTGGGAGAAGGAGAGGACATTTTCCTGGTAGGAAGCAGAAACGGGGAGACACCAAGGGACTTGCCCAGCAGCATGCAAGAAGTCTGCTGTGGAAATGAAATGAGTGAACATAATTTGGGAGCTCCCAGTAATTCCAATCAGAAGCAGGAGCCTTCAGCACTCAAGAGACTTGGAAGTCCCCATGGCCTGCCCTGAAGAGCTTCCCAACACCGGTTACCCAATCTATCTGAGCTCATGAGAAGCATTCATATTTGCCACACACCTGTGAGCTTCCTCTGCTGTGGTAATTAAAGCAGCAGCATGTGCTACACCTCCGGGGCTAAGGAAAAGGTGGTGCTCTGAGGACAGTGCCAGTCTCTCTGTCCTGTCTCACTTCAGTCCTCTAGAAACCAGGGACCACCTTACTGTTTACTGTACAGCTGATAAAGAAGGATGAGCTCCTACCAACTCCAACTGCAGATGCTGTCTAGCATGACCAAGGTGAGGTAGGGACCAGACGTCCTCCAAAGACCCCTTCCAACACAAATTATTGCTCTAAATACTGTGATTCAAGAGAAACTGCCTTACAACAACGGACAGAAAAATTGAGTCATTCAAGAGAGTGCAGATAACTGAGAGAGCCAAGTAATCCCCAGCACTGCAAAAGCATCCCCTTGCTAACCCTACCAGGATCACCATCTTTCATGCTGGCTCTGGTTCATAGCTGCCTTCACACTAGCTCCACCAGCACTTTCTTCCCAGCCCTTTCTAGCAGCTGCAGCTGACAGCTGCTCCAAGAAGGGCACAAGGATGATGGAGCCAAACTTTTCTTGTACCAAATGATGGTATGACAAGGGATGAAACCCACTACTTGCAGCTTGGGAGACTTGGACTGAGCATTAGGAATTACTGGCTGTGACAGCAGTACAGCCCTGGGACAGGACACCAGAGGTGGGGAAATCTCCATTCTTGGAGGATTTCAAAACTTGGGTAAACACAGCCATCACCAGCCTGACCTGGCATTGGCAGAGATGCCCTAGCACCACCCAAGCATGCTCCTCAGTTGCCAAATATTTAAAAAACAGTTTTATTCTGAAGAAAATCTGTTGCAAGAAGTGCACTGTGAGACAGTGTAGCAGCTTCCAGGAGGTAAAAATCTGATCAGCTATAAAAGAATAGAGAGACTTAAAACTAGAGCTCCCACCACCCACGCTAAAGGATTAACTTTCAGTTAAGAAACAGGGCAGCCTTGACCTCGAACAAGTCAAAGATTCCTGTCTCGATGCTGTTGTCTCCACTGCCCCATTACATGTGGTTTGGAGAAAAGGCTTCACATTCTTCATTCTGTTTTTTCTGTTTGTCAAAGGAGGCTGAATATCCTTGTACATTCATTGATGCTCTAGATTCACAGCTCGTCAAATTTACCCCAAACCTGAAGAGCCCAGCTGGATTGCAATGGATCATCACCCGTTATCAGGGTACGAGCTATGGCAGAGACTTTACAGGCCTTTTCTCTTGCAATTATATGGCAAAACTTGTTTTATTCAATGCAGAAAACCTTTGAATATAACACACTGATGAAGAGGTCCACCTTATAACAATTATTTTACTTTCTTTTAACTCATTTTATGGTTTTGGCATGTCGCCTATCCAGAGAAAGCTGTGTGGGGGGAGGAGACACATTCCACATTTTCATCACATTCAGCAAGAGGAAAAAATCAGCCTACACAACTGCTGTCACAGATTTTCAGTGTAAATGCTTGATTGAAGCCATACGATACCCATGAGGTACTTTTACAACCACGGACAAGCCTGATAGAGCCCATAGGACATGGGGATGCATCTTCCCTCTACTCATCTCTGGCTAGACCTGAGATGGAAAAGCATGTCTGGTTTGAGCACCACTTCAAGAAAGATGTGTATTAGCTGGAGAGAGTCCACAGAAAAATAATGAGAATAACTGTAAAACAGCATCCATAAAGGAAAATTAAGACTATTGATGTTGTGTAGCCTGGAGAAAGAAAAGCAAAGGGAGTTTCAGATATATGCCTGCTTGTACTAGATAAAAGGCTGTTATAGAGCAGGACCTAGTCCCTTCACTCTGCCCTCAGAAAACAGGGCAAGCCCCAGGCTTAGAAATATATTCTTTGAATTTTGCTGATCAGAGCATATCTGGGGTTTTATGACCTGCGAGAAGTTCCTAGGTCTTGTATCTCTTTGGGATACGCTCTCTCTCCCATGTCATTTGATATGTTGGGAATAGTTACTTGTCACACTTTGTGTGGCCTGAGGACTTGGCTATTGCTGGACTGGTCCCCAAACCTCTGTTCCAGCTTCATAATCTAGCCTGTCACCCTGCACATCACAAGCCAAAGGAGTTTGGTGAATTAATTCACCCTTGAAACAGGGAATCCATCCTCCAGTCTAAAGTCTGCCAGCAAGGAGATACCCCCCACCTCACCTTCAGCAAAGAGTTACTATGGTTAATTACCCTCACAGTCCATGTTAATCTCACTATGAGATCCTGTCTCATCCTAAGGCTCATACCTCCTTCTCAGGTTGCTTGAGATTTCACCCCTGATTGCTGATGGCATCCATGGTGCTGCTGGTTATGAAAAGCTCAGCTAGATCAGTTGCACAGGGAGGCTTAACTGTTTCCAAGACCATAATGAAAATTCCTTTCTGTAGAAACTGTGACCCAGACATGAAACCCAACCCTCAGCAGGAGACTTCTAATTTCATAGGAGACAAAAGCCAAGCATGCTGAAAAAAATAATTGTCATTCTCTTGGAGAATGGGGATTTATCATTCAGGTGCGAAGGGTTCCATCAGCCTCCACACATCGGTTTACTTAGGGATGTTTTTCTTAGGATTTATTTTAAATCAACAGAGTGGATTTGGGAACACTTTGTGTCTGCCTTTTCTGGACAATGGGACAACCCAAATGTTCGGCAGTTTTTAGCATCCAAGGCTCCTTTCTTGTTTCATCCTGAAAGTGTTTATTGGGACTTGAGGAGTAGTTTGTTGAAGATTTGGGAGATGGGGTGGTGACCACACATCATCTCACCTAGGCAGAGAAAAAAATGGCGGAGGGGGGAGCACAACCTATCCATAGAGATGGGACATTCAGTCATCTCAACCATTAACTCCATTTGGCTTTTATCTGATGGCAACTGCATTCACCAAAGGCTGCTCTAGATGTCCAAGAAGCACCTCCATGCCTGGCTTGATGTCAGCCCAGCACCAAAACTTCCATCACATGGAAAGGAATGAAGATACCTGGGTATAAATTATTTTGTTTCACTCATGACAATGTTAGCTCTGATTTACGTTTCAGTAGAAAAATATTCTCACAAAGTCTGTGCCTAAGGGAAAAAAAACCCCACAGAAATCCTCATCTCCACCCCCATGGGTTACCATGAGCTTAACAGAGAGCAGGAGAAACCAGAAAAGGGGTATGGTGGTGCAGTCCGCTTGTTGATACCGTAGCTTTGTGTTTTAGAGTCTCAATCCACCTTTTTCCCATGAATTTGCCCAGTGACCTCTCCGCTATATCCCTCCTCACACAGGGAAAGCAAGAATGTGTCTGTATTCAAAGTGCTATAGACATGACTTACCAATTTGGGCATCCACCATGTCCAACACAAGAGATGCTTTTGTCTGGCCAGGATCAGGACTGATCCTGCTTGTTCATGCTCAGTACTTTCAGGCTGAGCACCACTTCTGTGTCCGGATGAGTCCCAGGATCCCACCATATTCTTGCTCCCCTTTCTGCAGGGGAAACCGTGGAAGAGGAGGCAGAGGAGCAGGATTTATGGGCTGCAAAGCGCCCACATGCTGCACAATGTGATCGCAGCCGCAAGGACGTCCTCATGCCAGGGAGGCTTTCGCCCTTTCTCCACACCAGACCACTGCAAAATCAGCTTCTGGGAGGACTCTGCTTCTCATTTATTTCTCCTGGGCCTGTCCATGCTTCATCACTATTAACCGTGCCAAACTTTAGTTTGTTTTTAAAACAGTTCCAATTAAATGGCTTTTCAATCAGTTTGATCGCGAGTGCTCTTGCCAGAAATGCGGCATACCCGTGAAATCAGAAATTTCCTGCAGGACAGCTACTTTCTGAAAAAGAATTTGGATTTTTGCTTGGAAAATGATCAGCTCAAAAACAGAAATATTTGGCCTCATAGCCAACATTTTCCTTTTTATTTCTTCCAGAATTTGGAGTACATTCTCCCCCTCCCCCTACAATTTTGTTCTCAACAAAATTTTTCATGGATAAAAAGCAAACCAAAAGCACTCTGCCCTGGCTCAGAGTTCAAACGGGTGGGAATTTTCACACAGCCCAGACCTGGGGCTTGGAAAGGCTCTGGCTTCTTGGAAAAGCCTAGTCAGTAAAGTAGCTCAGAGTGCCCACATTTGTCCAAGGCACACCTCCTACCAGTTTAATGCTAGGGAGGCTAACCCAATTTGAATAATTTCTAATATAAATCTGCTGAGGCTTTCCTTTCCAGTAAATATTTATTTTTTGTTTGCAGCAACTATCCAAGGGACATACTTTCAGGGTTGGCTCTTCCCCCCTTTCTCAGCCTCTTGGGGACCAAGTCATGATTTTATGTGCATCATGGTTTTTCCCTTGTTTGACGCTCACCAGTCCAGAGGATCACTGTGATTTATTTGAGCAACAAGGCTGCACCCGGTGTTTATTCACCAGACCAGATTGCTGCAAGATAGAAGAGCCAGGCTGAGCTCCCCTGTGCTCCTAATGCCGAGAGATTAGATGGGGAAGCCAGATAGCCTGGCTCTGGAAGCAAGCAAATGAGCAACCCTAAATACCTCCCTAGACCTGGTGACCGTAAGTCCTTGGCGGTGACTGGTCCTTGTGGGATAATGCTGGCAATAGGCATATTAAGCACATGAATGTCAAGTCCTAATTCATCTCTTTAATGTTGTACAGTAGCAGGACTGTACCCCCCTGCTGTGGTGTAATTTCACGCTGAGGAGTCTGATGGGGCTTCCTGCAGACTGATCCTTTATGGATCAGAAAACTCACTTTCTCTTTGTGTTAGAGGGCCCAGAGATTATCTTATTAACCACCGCCATGCCAGCACAGATTAAACACGGGCTTGGCCTCTTCTGAGGACTCCTCTTAGTGCTTCTTTTCCCCTCCTATGGGTTCACGTTGCAGAGGTGAAGAACATTAAACACCCAAGCCTCTACCAGCAGGTTTCACACTTAGGTGAGCAGATGGCCTATTTTGCAGTTTCTTGGCTCAGATGCAGCACTGGTCTTGCTTGAACCCTAAATCAGTTTAAGCAGCTTGGCCCATCCATGTTAGGGCTCCTGTATCCCCTTTCCAGGTTCTTTTCTCCTCTCCTTTCCCCAAAAGAGGCAATGTTTATACTACTTCAGAGCGATTGATGCCCAGCAGGTACCACCAGCCCCAGAGCTGTTAGCTCAGCTGCAGGAACCTTGGCGCTACACTCCATAGGACATGGCTGGCTGGAGGAAGGCTTCTTCTCTTCCACCATCTCAGTCCACCAGACTGCCACTCCCGCACTTCAACAAGCATCTCCAGACCACTCCATGGGGACAGCAGTGACCAGTCAGGATGTTCCTGTGGCCTCTAAAGGTGTCACGCGGGTCAGGAAAGGGCTGCAGGAGGGAAGGCAAAAACCGAATGCATTCTCAGACACTCCTCAGGATGGGGGATTTTCCAATTTGAGGAGACAAAAGCCTTCTGCTTTCACCACTAGACCATGGCTGCCTCCCTGACTGATGCCAGAGGGCCACCCCGTAGCCACGTCACAGCGTGTAACAGGGGATGATAGTTTATAATCTCATTTTCTGGTCTGGCTGCCCTTCTGGTGCCCCTCATGCTCAATGTAAATCATCAGGAGTCTGATTTCTTTGGCTCACAGGACTGTTCCTCCCTCTTCTGCTTCTAACAGGCTCCTGGCTGGGCAGGGAGCTTGTCAGTGAAGACAGTCCCAGGACAGTCCCACCAAAACCCCTGCAATTCAGTCTTGATTGGACAAAATGCTGCAGCCAGGGCCAGGCTCCCGTCCACATGCAGTTTCGGCAGATTGGAAGCGGCTCCAGCATGCTTGCAGCTCCTGTTCAATGCATATGTGCCTCCCCATCCATCAGCACCGTTTTCTGAATCAGGGCCGTCCCATCCCTTTGTTGCTTCACCTGATGCACTTAGAAAAGCAGCTCAACACAGCCCTCAGTGGATTTCAATTATTTTTAGGATATTGCTCATATCTGCTCGTGTTGTGTCGAGCTACAGACCCGGTGGCAAGTTTTGCCACCACCAACAGCCTTTTTGCAGCTAATGAAAAATAACCTGCTTTTTACCTGCAGAAAATAGCATCGCCTGGGTCTTATCATGGCAAATTATTTAATGGCTC
Organism: Gorsachius magnificus; assembly: GCA_034008185.1. Classification (NCBI taxonomy): domain Eukaryota; kingdom Metazoa; phylum Chordata; class Aves; order Pelecaniformes; family Ardeidae; genus Gorsachius; species Gorsachius magnificus. Next base: position 66,746,030 of record CM067085.1, read on the forward strand.
CCCAAGCATTAAATAGTCCTTCCTTGTCTATAGGGCTGTGTAAATCTCTTTCCAGCTGCTCTCCTGCAGCATTGCTGAGCACCCCAACTTGCAAAGCAGAGCCACAGACTACAGTCATAGCTGTCCCACCCCTCCGAGCAGGGAGCAAGTGGCCCCTCACACTGCTGGAGGCAGAGGGGGCCATGAGCCCTCTCCCAGGTCCCCAGCTCTTCTGCCCCAACGCAGGTCACTTGTTCCCTGGGAGGATGCAGGACAGCAGGGTTCTGGCTTAGGGAGAAAAGTCCCGTGGTCCTGCTTGAGGACACAGCAGCATCCCAGTGGGATCCCAGGAGGAGAGGCGGGTTCTGAGCCTGCAGCCCACCTCTGCTGGGAAATGGTGAGGCACAGAAAACACGGAGCCCCCCAGTTGCCAAGCATCTTGCCCCCTCTTGTTTGCAGAGGAGGGAAAGCCACCGATCCCGTTTGCATTACAGCCTCCCTTGGAAAGGGGCTGTGCTGGGACCCAGCACCCCGCACGAGGCTGCAGCACCCACAGGAGAGCCCAGGGCAGGAACCCAGCCTGCAGCTGCCTCTCCCTCTGCCACGGTCCGTGTCGCTGCGGCATGGTCAGAAAAAAGGGACCTGTCAGAGGGAAACTGCTCAGTCAGGGGCTGTTTGTAAGACTTTTGGTCTTTGGTCATTAACAAGGTGGTTGGGTTTTCTTTTCTAATGCAGGGAGTAAATAGCGAAGGATTTGTTCTTTTCATTGCAATATTATTCTCATTCTTATTTTATTTTTCCATAAGGGAAGAAGCAAACCCCTCTGTCCTACCCCAGCTTTGCTTAAAGTACAGCAATACAGCAAATGGACAGCAGTGAGAAACCTCAAATTCTCCAGGAGGAACTGAACTGTTTCTTTTTTCTTTTTCAGACAACCTACTTAAGAAACCCCCTGGGGGAAAAATGTAACTCGAACCCTTTATTTTTGCATTTACAATCTGACAACTCTCTCCTTTGCCCACATGAGCTGGGTCAGGTTTGGCCTGGGCTTGGGGCTTTTAGGGTCTCTTTCCAGCCAAGCCTATGAAGGTGATGGGAGAAGGCTTATGAGGGTGACAGAGGAAGGTTTTTAAGGCTGTGCAGATCCTGAGATCCTGCTGGATGGGAAGCAGAGCCTGCAGCCACGAGGCAGGCTCTCCAGCCACAGAAGCAGAACTGAAGCCAGCAGCAGCAGAGATCGCTGCAGGGTATGGGTGAAACAAACCAAAGGCAGCTCCCCAGGGGCGTGTTAGAGTGACCCGGTGCGTGCAGAGCTGTTCCTTTGCTGCGGGACTGGCCCAAAAGCCATGGGAGAGCTTTTGCCTCCCTGCACGGCAGGAGTGGAGCTGCGGGTCCCCGCATGGGTACTGCCCACGCAGCAGCGGGCAGAGTTAGGGGGACGGAATGGGGAAGGCAGCATCCTTGCAGCACAGTCCAGGGAGCGTCTTCACCCTGCAAAGAGGAAGATTTTTCAGCCTGAATAAATGCAAAGCCCCCTATTCTGCCCGGCACAGTAGGTTTCCCTGAGACTCAGCCCATGCCTTAACGAAGGACCCTTTCCAATCCGCGAGCCGTCAGATCCCAGAGCAGAAGGGAGGACTGTTTGTTTAGACCTATGTGGGTTAGGCAGCTCAGACTTTATTCTTGCACTTTGATAGGTTCCTAAATGAAAATCCAATAATATTTTAAGCAGAACGAGTTCCCATGAAAGTCACTTCTAAATCGCCCGGCTCATCCCACCTGTCTGCTGGATTCTCCATCCCCACTGGCCTAAGCCCGGTGTAACATCACTGCTCCCAGCTGTGTTACTCCTGGGAGCCGAGTCTGGCCCCGCCGCAGAGAGCACCCGCTGCCGCCTGCCTTTAATGAACATGTAAATAGGCGGGAGGCTTCGGAGCAGAGTAACCCTGCAGTCGGGAAGTTCTCCAAAGCAGCTCCGGAGAAATAATACTTTATTCCTGGCGGTGCAAATAACTGATAGGGACTGGCTAAGAAGGGTTCATGCAAATACTCCCGAATTAAGCTCCGTCTGAAGTTAGAAAGGAAAGATGATAAACACACCCGGCTTTAAAACTGCAAAATATGCTTTGCAGGCATGAAACCGGAGGAGTAACAAAACTATCTGACATCATATTAAACAGCAAAGAATTTCTTATTCTCAGGGCTGCAGTTACCTAAAACCAGAGTCCCATTAAAGAGTCCTAACTATTATTTACATTTCTAAACCTTAAAACCATTAACAAAAGCCACTTAATTCAATTACTTTCCTTGGGCACTGATGTTATTACATTATTGTCACAATGCCGAGTTTGGCTCTGGGTTTCTCTTTTTTTTTGCCTTCTTTAAATTCATTCCTCTTTTCTCGGTGCCGAGGGCCTCCCCCCGCCATCCCCATCTTCCTCTCCCCCGATGTCATTGTGTAGAACTAATGGGGTAAACTGAAATGGTATCTGTCCTCATTGACAGGTTTATGAGAATTTAATAAAGCGTGGCGCGGATAAAATGAGATATTACAAGGCCACACAAAGCTGATTGACTTCTCCACGTCAGCATTTTTATTTGGTTATTTATTTATTTATTTTCAACATGGGGGTGATCTCACCAGTCCTTCGGTAGTGCTGGCCCAGGAGAGATGACAGGGGGGAGGGAAAACACGGGCGGCAGGAGGGACCGGTCGATCCATCGACTTGTTTGCTGTGAGCACGGGCTGCGATGCTTTGCGGTTTTCCAATCACTCCGGGAAGATGTCAGGGCAAGAGCCAGCGAGGGCCCCTCTGCCCCGGCCTGTGCGAGTTTGTGCAGGGGTGAGCTCGCCAACAACAGCTTGCCGAAAGTGGGGGTCTCCACCGCTTCGCCATCGGGGGAGTCTAAACCAGGGACCAGCTGCAGTTGTGCAAGACGCTGAACAGATCCTCGGCATGGATGGGGCAGGGGGTGCATTGGCATCACATGAGCTGTGTGTCCCTATAGGGGTGACATCCAAGGTCAGGCTAAAATGGCCACCCCATAGTCCACCTGATGGCCTCAGCCCAGACCCAGAGCACAAGGAGGTTTGCATCAACGGAGGCAGAGCAATCACAGCCTGCAGTAGGACCCAGGAGGTCCTCAAGAAGAAGGATGCCACCAACCAGCTCCACCAAGGCATGGGCCTGCTCTGTGCCTCAGTTTCCCCTCCTGCCTGATGACCATCCTGCGTGTGTAAATGTACATTGCAGGTCACCCGGCGGCCTGCACAGATCAAACCTTGCCTCTGGGAAAATCGGTGTGTGTATTTAAGTGTGTTTGCTCCCATCCCACAGCAAACAGGGAGAGCTGGAAATCTGGACTGTGCAGTAACTGTCTGTCTGTCTCCCTCTCCTGGCCTGTTCAGAAAGCAGGGCTCTCAGAAAAAAAAAAAAAAAAGATAATTCAGTGTTTGGTGCTTTTTTCCAGGTAAGGAAAACCACAGTACCAGTGGTCAAGGAGGTCTGGATTCAGCCCAGTCACATTCAGAAATGGATGAGAGCTCAGGGCCCTGCTACAACTCAGGGCCCCACTTAAATATTGACCCCAAACGATGGAAGAACATTGCTTTGGGGGAAGACTGTCAAGATTGTACTTGGGGCTGCCCCTGTGAGCCTCAAAACTTGGCCTGTGGGCCTTCAAACACAAATAATAGTTTCCCCCTTTCTGCAATATGCAATCAGAGAAGGTAGAATTGCCCCTGCTCATTCGAAAGTGCAGGATTGTGCCAGATTCGAGGCACAGTCCTGGACACTGCAACGAGCCTTGGCAGCAGCAGAGCCGCAGGTCTGAGCACTGACAGTTTGCAGGATCAAGCCCTGCAGGGACATCCTCCTTAGCAAAACCATCCTGGCCCAGATGGACCACCAGCAGAGCTCCCATCATTTTATAAGAGCACTTAAAACCTCTGAAATCAAAGCACTGCTCCCCACAAAAGCTCGGGCTGTCCCATCACCCAAAGAGCCAGAAAAGGGCTTTCTGCTTCATTTGACACTCCCTGCGATTTCAGAGTACATAGGGCAGGGGTTTAGGGTGCAAAAGCCTCTGAGATTTCTGCCAGGACAGCAGCTCAATCCTGCTCTCTGGTGGCTCACACCTGAAAGGCCAAATGAATCCAGCAGTGATGTCTTCTTGGAGCAGCAAGAGATGTACAGCATGCCTGGCTGGAAAGGGTCTGTGCTCCTCCTTCTTTAATAATTCAGCTCAAGATAGGGCTGAGAAGGCAGCTGTGCACAAGAAGATGGAGATCATGGAAGGTTTTAAGCTTCCCTGCTTGAGCGGAGCATGGGCCCATCACTGGAGAGGGATCATGGACTCTGTAAAGGGGCTGCAACCCACTGCCCTTCTCTTAAAAGCCCCTCCAAATTCTTTGCATTGCAGGAAGCATCCTGCTGCTCTGCACAGATTGCTCACAGCCCCTGCAACAGCTTTTCCTGGGCTGCCCCAGTCTGTAAACTTCCCCCCCCCCCCCCCCCCCCCGATATAATGTCTCTTTGCTGAAGGGTCACAAGATGTGGAGCAAGCCACGAAGCATTTCTTCTGGATTTCCTCACCCTGTTCCCACTGAGATGTACCCAGTGTCCCAGCCCCAGTGACACAGTAGCACGATGGGCTCACCTGAAGCGCAGGGCACAGCAGATGTCCCCTGAGGACACCACCTCTGCTGTTGCCACCACCACCATCGGTTTCCCAAGGCTGGGCAACGACTGCCTGTGACCCCAGGACTGGTTTTATCCATCCAACACAGCATGAGGCAGCATCCTATAAAGCCTGGGCTCATCCCTTGCTACTCTGAGGAGCATTTAACCATCTTCTCCATACTGGCTTCACCCTGTGAAGCTTTAAACATAGAGATGACCCTCAATTCTTCACTCTGTAATGCACAATAAAGAAAACGAAGGGGCGAAACTTGTCCCCCCCTCACCAGCTTTGCTGCCCTGGCTCTGCTCCCCCCTCCCTGAGCACCAGAGCTGCTCAGCCTGTAAACAAACGTAAATCTTTGGCAGCATCCAGAGTAGCACCCTACCTCCTGCTCTCTTCCTCTGAGCGGCTGGAGTAATTACAGTGCAGCAGTGCCAGCACGAGGCATTTCTGCTGATGAATGCACTCAATCTAAGCACAGTTTTATGTATCATTAATTCCTTTAGCGTTCAAAAAAATAACTTTTTTGATGGCAGATAATACTGTAATCACTCACAATTGCCAATACAATTATCTTCATTCAGCTGTGTAAAACAACTACAAGAGTAATTTTACTCACTTAAGTTTTCTTTCTCCTTTTTTTTCCTTTTCTGTCTTTTTTAATGTTCACATGAAATGCAAAGCTGTTTGGACTTAGGCTGCTGTAACACAGGCACTACTAGAAATACCCACTCCCTCATTTGTATAGAAAGGAGGTTTTCAGAACCTGAAACTATTCACTTAAGGTGTCTTCAGCAATCTTAGGGATCTCCCAAAATGTCCTCCCCCCCATCCTAAGGATCCCACAGCTGCAATCTCTTCAACTTTTCCTTACCCTCCATCAAGCTACCATGCAACAGCGGCCAGGTACATGAGGAGCAAGAGAGTTCGTGCAAGTGCAAGACATGATCCTCCTCCAGGTCAGCTCCTCCTCCCCTCTGCTGGTGGAAAAAACACATGAGCACTCCCTATCTGCTTCAGAGCAGAGTCCACAAAGCTGGCACAAACTGTGAGTTCAATCTGTTTACGGTAACTCAGATACTCCAGCCTGAAGCAGATTTGGCAGCAACCAGCCCCCCCCCGGCAGAGCTCTGGAGCTCAATCAGCGAGGAGGACGTGCATCTTCTACAGGCGGATGTAACTACAAGGTGAACAACAAAGGTGTCACTGAGTGAACAACTTGGCTGAAACATGAAATTTTCTTGCAGGCAAAAGGAATCACTCCAAGTGACGCTCGCCTTTTGCCCGAGCTGCTGGACAACCTTCTTGCAGGGGTTAAACTCCAGCTCCGAGAGCAGCTGCTTCACCTTCTTGCAGATCATGTTGACGAATCCCACTCGAGAGCCAGGAACCTACAAGGAGAGGAGAAATGAAGCAAGAGGGACTGTTGACTGTTGTAAACGAATATTGGATCTTCTTCCAGAGGGTCAGACCCCGGGAAGGGGGTGGCTGGCAGCTGGTGGCAGGAGCAGGTTGTTAACCCCTGCAAAACAGTCTAAAAGCAGTAGGGTGAACTGGAAGAACAGAAGTGTATAAATTCCCGGGTGAAGAGCGAACAATTTCTTACTGCCTCTTCTGAAAGAAGGGGCAGCAAATTAAATCAGACGAGGGCACGTGGATAAACTGTGGGTGTCCCTGCTGCAGGAGGCTGTGAGTGCCAGAATGGCCTTGCTTCACACCACAAATATCTGTATGATCACACAGCTATTAGTCCCTGAAACGTAACCTCTGGCTTGAGAAGCCACAGCTCTCTGGATGCCAGGAGACAGTGTTAAGGAAAATATTGCTGTGTGTGTGCCGTGCTTTTGGCATCTGTTCTGATGTCAGATGAACAGGGGCTAGCTGGTCCTTCAGCCCGAACCGGTCCAGCTGAGCATGCGTGATGTGTCACCATTGGAAGCAATGACAGTTTTCGGCCCCTCCTTTGATAACCACAGGGTTACAGCATCTCTGGGGTGTGGTGATACCCATGCAGTCACAGCTCTGTGGACACACAGAGGGGTGTGGGCCATGGGGAAGGAAGCCTTCGTGGATCCCGGATCCAGCTGATCCTTTCGCCCTCCCTCAGCTGCAGCCTCCAGCCCTGCCAGGCAGTGGAGGAGGTGCAGGGGCAGGATCCATCCTCGTTGCCAGCACCCAAAGTCCAGCCCCCTTTGTTGCAGCCTATGGGCAGCCCTATGGTCAGAACAGCAGAAAAACACTGCTGGCTCATCTGGCAAGGACACGTTGTGGTTTAACCCGGCAGGCAGCTGAACACCGCACAGCCGCTCGGTCACATACCTCCCCCCCCCTTCGGTCGGGTGGGGGAGAGAATCGGAGGGAAAAAAAAAAAAGGTAAAACCTGTGGGTTGAGATAAAGACAGTTTAATAAAACAGTAGAGGAAAAAAAAGTAATAATAACAGAATATACAAAACAAGTGATGCTCAATGCAATTGCTCACCACCCTCTGACCAATACCCAGCCCATCCCGAGCAGCGATTGCTCTCCCCAGCCTGCTCCCCCCGAGCATGACATCATATGGTCTGGAATATCCTTTTGGCCGGTTTGGGTCAGCTGTCCTGGCTGTGTCCCCTCCCAGCTCCCTGTGCACCTGGCAGAGCACAGGAAGCTGAAAAGTCCTTGGCTAGTGTAAGCACTGCTTAGCAGCAACTAAAACATCCTTGTGTTATCAACATTCTTCCCATACTAAATCCAAAACACAGCACTATGCCAGCTACTAGGAAGAAAATTAACTCTAGCCCAGCTGAAACCAGGACAGTCCCAAAGGGACATCAGGGCATCCCTCGCCCCAGAAGCCAGCAGTTGGCCTCCTCTCCCCCCCCCCTCCCCGGCCCCCCCAGGCCCAGGGGAGCAAGGCCTCATTCTTTTTACCTCCCTCAGGCAGTCTCAGGCACATCCTCCTGGACAGGGTGTCCCCAGCCACCACCCTGTGCTGGAGCCCCCCTGTCCCATCTCTGCTAGCAGCTGGATGACAGCAAAGACTTACTGCATTTTGGGGTTTCCCATGCTCTGGGTTAGCCTCCTGGAGCTGGTCAGCCCCAGCAGAGATCCAAGCCTTGCCACAGTCATGCCTGATGCCTCAATCCCATTTATTCACCCCCATACATTTGTCTGGGAGAGGGGAGAAGGGGGTGCCTCTGGCAGCAGCTCCTGGAGGCACAGGTGCTCCAGGCATAAAGCTCATATTTTGTTTTCTTCCCTTTGACACGATGAACTGCAGAAATTGAAAATTATTCCTGCTTAAGAGATTTTAGGCAGGGTTTAAACCAGGGGGAAGAGGGTTGGAGAAGTAATTTTCTCTTCCACCAGAACTAGTTTTTAACTTCTGCTTCTCTGAAGTTCACCACCTTTCTTGTTCTCTTGTTAAAAGACTTCAGGTGCACCTGGTTTTACTGCAGGGAAACAGTCCTATTTCAGCATTGTGCTGCCATGAGGTAAGATCAGTGCAGCTGAGGCGAGCGTGAAGCCTCCAGCATGAGAAAGAAGGAAGGAAGAGATAGGGATCGCAGCAGCTGCTCTCATCAACCTTGAGCTGCTTCCATCCTGCCGGCTCGCTGCAAGGGAACCCCCAATCAGCTCCGCTCCCCTCACGGTTTCTGGTGCCCTGAGCAGTCTGCACGCATGGGGCTGCGGTGCCCTTGGAAGCTCACAGTGCTGCATAACCCTCTGAGCCCTGCAGTCTGAAATGGGGGGGGGGGGGGGGAGAAGAAAAAAGAAGAAGAAAAAAAAGCCACAGTGGGAAAAAAGGCTGTTCTTGCATGTAATTTCCTTGACCCAGATAACAGGAACTGCTCATCCTCAAACACAGAGCAAGAAGCTGTAGGCCACAAGTTCAGTGTGAATATTTCTGAGGCTTCAACACCCTTCAGCAAAGAGCCCCAGGACGCTATGGGCTGCAGCGCAACATTTCCCTCTGGGGCAGCCAGGCTCCGGTGCAAGTGTCTCGGGTGCTGCTAAAGTAGCCCTGATGGCCTGAAGGTTGAGGTAAAGCCAGTGGCCTGAGCAATAAACACCAGGAAAATCACATCACATGTAACTCTCCACTGCATTTTCTAGCTCAGCATCTGCCCAGTGGTGGCTTAGGCACAGCTCATCCTGCTGGGAGGCATCCTTCCCAACAGGTTTTCCACAATCCTGTGGGCAGCATCTAAACTGGATAGCTTGAAATACTTGCTCGTGAACTTTTCCAAGCTGTGGAGGTTTTTTTAAGGACAGACCCTGTATGGGGCTGATGACAAAGACATTATTTTGGAGTTTGCCTCAAACTGAGTGCAAGACCCCAGCAAGCTCTGCCCCGCCTGAGCAGGGATAACCGATTTCTATTTTGGAAACCACAACCCTTAGTGAAGCACAGGCACACCCATGCTCTGCCAAAGTCAAAGGGGACTCCGCTAGGCACAGCCTGGGTCATTTATTGTTTCTTTTTCCCACACAGCTGCTTGGCTTCAGGAAACACAAAGGAGCCGGGTATTGGATGGGGTTCTGAGCAACCTGATCTAGTCAGCAGTGTCCCTGCTCACTGCAGGGGGGTTGGACTAGATGACCTCTAGGGGTCCCTTCCAACCCAAAACATTCTATGATTCTATGATCTTTGGGACTTCCCCCCCCCCGGCTTCTTTGATGCTCCTAGCCAAGACTATCCCCGAGAGGCTGAAAAATTACAGGGAGATCAAAGCCTCACTTGGGGAACGGCAAAATAAATACACCTTATCAGAGAGAGACCACCCAGCACAGGGAGGGGTGAGTTTTCATCCAGAAGCTTTTCCTGCTCCCAAATTTCCTCCTCCCTGCCCGTCCCGCGGCTCGCAAAGCAGCAAACTGGTTAAATCCCTTTCCAGCGAGCCCAACCCTCTCCCGCCCGGGAATCCTCCCCAGGTTTTGCCTCCCTCTTCCCCACCTCCCCGTCGGCGAGCGGGTGCCCTTGCCCCCGGCCGGGAGCGGGGAGGCGCCGGGAGTGGGAGTCGCGGAGCGGAGGAGCGGGGCTCCCGGCCGGCCAGCCCCGCCATGCGGCTCCCCCTGCCCGCCCTGCTCTGCTGCTCAGCCGCCGGCCTCCTGCTGCTGCTGCTGCCATGGCGGCGGCGGCGGGGGCTCTGGAGGAAGGTGAAGGAGGCTCGGCAGAGGCAGGAGCGGAGCTTGGTGCAGATGGAGATGGCCGTGCGGCGCTTTCGGGAGCAGGTGGGTGCCGTAAGCCGCGCTTCTCCCCTCCATCCCCGGGGCGGGTGTGTGTGTGTGTCTGTGTCTGCGGATGGGCAAAGCCGCCTTCGCCCGCCCGGGGTCGGCTCCTCACCCCGGCCCCTTCCCTTAGCCCACGGCCGGGGTCAGCGGTCGTGCAGCCCTTCCCGCGGGCGGGGCGGTGTCTCCCGGCAAGGGGCGGCTGCTCTCGCAGAGCCGGCCCGGCTGCCAGACGGCGTTCCGGCTCCTAATACGGAGCTACGGGGATTTAGTCTTATTTTTTTTCTCTTCTAAAGTCTATGTGTGCACGCACACCCCACCCCACCCCACCCGCGGGGGCGCAGCCATCCCCTCGGTAGCAGGGGTGGGGAGGGAGCGCTTCCCGGGGCAGCCGGTGCAGCGGGGGATAACGGGGAGCGGCGCAGGCGCCAGCGAACGGCAGCCGGCAGCGAGGGGAGGAAAATCCCTGCCCTTCCTCTGAGCGCTTCCCGGCCTCTTCCGCCGGGGCAGGAGGCTCAGCCCGGCGGCCGGGGAAGCGGTCGGAAGAGGCGAGGGGCCGGGTGTTACTGGCAGGGGCCGAAGTGCAGCCGCCCAGCCCCGGGGACGCTGCCCGCCGGTGCCGAGGCGCGCTGCCCAGAAACTCGGCTCGGCCCCGCCGTGCCCCCGGCCATCCTGCCGGGCTGCCCTTGGAGTGGACTCGCTCGGGTTCAGAGTCCAGCTTGGGGCATGAGGTTTGATGCTTTTTTTTTTTTTTTTTTTTTTTTTTTCCCCTCACGGTATTTAGTAGGTGGCAAGGAAATCTCTGCTGAGCCAAAAATGCCCTGTCAGCCCAGGGGCTCCCCACTTTGTGCGCCTCCCTGTAGGATATCTTGGTGGTGCTAGAAGAGCTGGCACCAGGTCTGCTTTTGTTTCTTGCTGGAGCATGTCTATAACCACACCACCAGTTCCCACTGTAATTCAGCAGAGAAGATTGCACCGAGCAGTTCCCCCAGGCTTGTGTGAAGAAGGCTGCATGAAAGCTTTCTCTTGAACAGCAGGTGCTTGGTGAGACTGCTCTGGCCAGGAAGAGAAGGCTTTAGCTAGCCTGGGCTACCTCTGGCCTTGCAGGATTTCACGCCATGCTCAGTGGTGTCAGGCAGGAGCAGGATTGCTGTCTTGAGGCAGATACTGCATTTGGCCACTAAACGGCAGATATTTTTCGGGTGGGTTACAGTGGGCGCCGGGGGGAGAGGAAGAGCTGCGCACCAGCTGAGGTAGAGATGTGTCATTGTATGTTCAACCTTTCCCATAGCATCCTTCCGTGAACATGGTCTCCATCCTCTCTCTGCCTTTGCCGGAGCTCTCCAAGAAACTCCGGGATGGCTCCCTCCCTCTGGAGCATGTCTTCTATGCCTACGTGGGCAAGGTAAGGAGCAAGGGTGTCAGGGCAGCCTCTCACCCGTGGTGGGCTCGGCTCTTTTTGGGAGAATCCCAGCACAAGGTTCAAACACTTTCAAACCTGGTTCAAATGCTGGTGAGCCGTTGCTGCTCGGCTGCTGGGCCCTTCTGCACTTTTCTGTGAGTGAGGGGAGAGCTGGGCGTATGGCTGCCATGGCTCTCAGCTTAATTTGGAGCAAAATGGAGCAGCAAGCTCAGCATCTGGAGAGCCCATACTTTCCTAGGGGAGCCCATACCTTCCCGGGGACAGGTATAGCTGTAGAGAAGTTGCGGAGCGCTGCTGTTGTCTCCCCTCCATCTCCAAATGGGTCGGTAAACCTCAAAGGTTCGGTGTCTGCTTTCATTCTCTACTTTGCCATAGTGCCCTGATCACGTCCTGGGTTCCCACTTTGGGGCTATCATTTTATACCCCCCAGAAGCTCAGTCAAGAGAATAGCCGTTGGTATTCTGCTGGCCTGAGTGCCTCTCTTCATCACACACCGGCTGGTGCTATGGCGCCACTGCATCCAGGCAGAGTTTGGAGTTTGACATGAAAATGTCTTGGAAGGGAACAGAAAGGGCTGCCCTGGTACCGATTGCCCAGGTGGGGAGGTGGAAAATGGGGAAGAGGCAGGTGTCCTTTGCAGAACAGAAGGCTGTGTCTCACCCAGGCTTTGCCTGCTTTTCCCAAGGCCCTCCAAATCGCCACAGAAACCAACTGCATCACGGAGTATCTGCAGGAAAGCGAGTCTCAGCTCCGGAAAGCAAAGCTGTCAGGGAAGCCAGGTTTGCTCTACGGGGTGCCTGTCAGTATCAAGGACTCCATCGACTGCCAGGTACCACCAGCGTGATACCGTGGGTATCCTGAGATCCCTGTGGTTTGATGTTTGGTGGCAAGGGGAGGTTTGACCTCAGTGTCTGGCTGGACTTTGTCATAGCTGATGTGGGCTGGCCTGCCCTGGCAGGTGATGGGGTTTGCTGCCCGTCTGCCATATGAGCCAACAGAAAGCAGGTCAGATTTACTGCCAGTGCTCCATGCAATGTGTGCATGATGTTGGAGAATGTTGGAGAGGCATGCACATACTTCTATATACAGATAAAAATACAGGGGCAGGGGGAATTGCAGTCCTCCATTTGGAAACCTCCCTGTCCTGTGTTCCCAGGGCCATGATTCCACGTTAGGGTTTATAAAAAACCTCAATAAACCTGCAGCAGAGGACAGCGTGGTGGTGCAGGTCCTCAGGAGACAGGGGGCAATTCCGTTTGTCAAAACCAACGTTCCCCAGTCCCTCATCAGGTAGGTGGGCGCTCCCTTCCCTCGGCGTGGCGGCGGTCCTCCCTCCCTCATCTCAAGTGAGGGTTTATATCAAGTCTAATTCTCATTTCCCACTTCTTTTTAAATAACACCACCTGGTCCCCATCCTTGGTGTCTTTAAGTTTTACTTTAAAAAGTAAACACACACTAAGGATGAAGATTAACTCTAGTTCCAAATGAAATAAAGAAGCGGAGGAGGAGAGAAATCGCTGCCCTTCTTTCCTGTGCCAGGTGTTTTTAATCACTTTTCTTTTTTTAAATTAACCCCTCAGAGGTGCTCCTGTTATCTAGACAGTGCAAACATGCACTAATGGAAGGGGAAGCTAGTTAGCTAGTTAAGCTAATGACCTTAAACTGTCCTGCCCCCAAACCTCCTGCTGTATCTGGCAAGACCACTCTTGATGCTGTTGATAGGGGGCAAGGTCAGGTGTGCTCTCCTGGACAGCCACCCTGCTCATGTCCCTCTGTCCTGCTAGGAGAACTCTGAGGATGGCTATTGCCCAAGCCATATGAAATGCCTTCCTTAAGGCAGTGACTGACCACATTTAAAAAAAGCCACACAAAGAGGTTGCCCTGGGGATTATCAGATTTTGAACTGGTTCCTGGGACAGTCCGATGTTCAAGTATCACTGCAGCTGACATTTGGCCTGTTCCCAAGCAGGGGCTCAGCAATGCCTCCCACCCCACCCCTCCAAGGGTGGGGGGTCTGGACCTGCTCCAGGTGCACTGCTTTGTATGTCCTCTGGCCCTCGGGACTGCCCAAACAGGGAGCCTTTCCAGGAGGTTTGATGTATTTGTGCTGCCAGAGGGTCTGTCTGGGGAAGGCTTGAAGACACTGAAATTAGCTGGCAGGGAATCCAGGTCCTGGGACCATCATGAAAAGGCTGGTGGTCTTCATGGGAGCTTTGGGAAGCTCCCTCAGAGTAAGTGATGTCAGTGGAATAGCTAGTGAATTATGCAGTGACCTTCTGAAGGTCTTTTTGTAGTGACCGGGGTCCCCAGTGGCAGATATCTACATTCCCCTCATTTGCAATATCTCTGTCTCTCTCTCTCTAGCTATGACTGCAAGAACTTAATCTTTGGTCAGACGTTCAACCCTCTGCTCTACACCAGAAGCCCTGGTGGCTCCTCTGGTGGAGAAGGGGCACTTGTAGGAGGAGGTGGGTCCATCCTGGGCTTTGGGACGGATGTAGGAGGGAGCCTGCGTTTTCCCGCTGCCTTCTGTGGGATCTGTGCACTCAAACCCACCGGGAACAGACTCAGGTACTGTGAGTAATGCAGTGATGTCTCTGGCTGAGACCCACCCTACTGACTGCTGTGCTGGAATGCTTCTGCAGGCAAGGGGAAACCTGGGAAGGACTCATTTCTCCCTCCTGCCCAGACATTTTCTGGGGCCTGTATGGAGGGAAGCATTGGTTCCCCCAGAATGGACACTGAGAAACCTCTCCATCTGCATGCCAAGGGGTTGGTTGCTCCTGACTGACATAAATCATTGTGGCCTAGGTTGGGTCTGTCTTGCGCTTCTGCTTGGCCCGCCCTTCTGCCAACCTCTGCATTTGCAAGGGAGGGCAGTGTTCTCATTACCACATGCTACTGCTTAAAGCCTTTCCCATCTGTGAAAATGACTCAGCTGCTGTATTGTGTCTCTCTCTCTGCAGTAAAAAAGGAATCATTGCTGGTGTCCTTGGGCAGAAGGCAGGTAGGAATTGATGGTTGTCTGCCAGGGAGGGCAGCAGGGCAGGGGTGAGAAGGACCCTCAGCTGGTTATGGGGGACCTTCTCCAATACATTCAGAGAGGGAAGCAGGTTCCCTTTCAGGGACTTTGTCAGAGAGCCACCCCATACTTGGATTCCTGAGAAGCTGGAAAGTGCATGAGCTGAGAGGAGCAGTTTGTGTAACGCATAAACCTCAGTACACCCTGTAACCCCCAGGTCGCTGTGTTGTCTGCCACTGTTTCATGGGAGGTGGGATTAGCAGTCAAAGGGGGTGTCTTATGTTGTCCTTGTATCATGACTGACAAAGCTTTTTGTTTAATTTTGTAAATAATGAAATGGAGACATCAGGGCACATATTGATGGATACTAGCTCTGGGTCCATAACCATGGGCCTGTTGGTGGAAAGGCATCTGTAGGCATCCCCAGCCCAAATCTCAAAGAGGAACTGTTGCCAACACTAGACTAAGTCAAAATGATGCCAAGAGGTCCCACATTCTTGGAAGACCCCCAACCATGAACGCTCTCTTCTGGTCTCTCCCAGTGGCCGCAGCAGTGGGGCCGATGGCAAAAGACGTGGAGAGCCTGGCCCTGTGCATGCGGGCACTCCTGTGCGAGGACATGTTCAACCTGGACAGCAGAGTGCCCCCCCTTCCCTTCAATGAAGAGGTAAAGGACCTCAGAGAGGGCAAAGGTCTCTGAGAAGAGCTGCTATCAAGGCTGAAAACACCAGTGGCTCATGGGAGCCCTCCGGGACCCGTTCCAACCTGCCACATGTTGTGGGTGGGCATGTGGGCGAGAGAGGCGCTGCTTTCCAGACTTGCCCTGCAGCATGGGTGCCCTGTTGGCGCCTGACGCCGCTGACGTCCTTCCAGCTGGCACTCTCCCTTGCTCTGCAGGTGTATTCCAGCACGCAGCCTCTCCGCATAGGCTACTATGAAACTGATTTCTTCACCATGCCAAGCCCTGCCATGAGACGCGCTGTTTGGGAGACGAAGCAGCTGTTGGAGGATGCTGGCCACACGGTAGGAGGTTACATGAACCCAACAGTCATGCTACATCTATTCTTCCTTTCTGCCATGTCTTTGGGACCTGTATGTGAACATCAAGCAAATTTGGCAGGGAAAGAGGGCCTGGAATCCACTCAGCTTCCCACAGCTTTGATGAAAGTAGATAGCTGCTTCTGGAAAAGAGAAATTCTTTGTATTGCAACTCGATTTCTCCTCTCGGCAGGATCTCAGTGCTCTTTAAGGTGCTGGTGAACACAAAAAGGAGCCCACCCCAATCCAGAACACATGCTGGGGAGTAGACAACACTGCTGTATGACTTGTCTGTAGTGTGGGTGTGTTTACTCAAACCCTGGCTGAGATCCACACAGGGCTGGGTGCTGTGCACCCTGGGTCCTGAGGCAGTTCCCCCACGGAGCTTACAGTCCTGGTGCTGCATGATTACTGCCAGCTTGGTGTGTGTCCTGAGCCTGATGGACCACCGCTCTTCAGCGGCTGTGCTGAGCTGTTGTCCAAGTACTTGTTTAGTCTATTCTCAAGCCAGTTTCACCTCTTCTGCGTCATATACTTTGGCAGACAGTTCCACAGATCTGCTGCATGTTGCATGGAAAGCCACCTCCTGTTTTTGTATCTGGAAACAAGGACCCGAGGGGAAAATAAAAGGGCAGTAGCAGATGGCAGGTTTTTTTATAGTCAAGTAGACTGTAAGACTCCCATATTGACCCAGACTCATTTCTAGGGTCTCAGGTTTCTGGGATGCTGAGCAGAGGTTGTGTCCTTCCTTCTCTCTGCCATTTCAGCAAGCCATGTCCTGTGCGTGAGGCCTGGTCGTGGCTGCATGCCTCCCCTCTACCCTTGCACAAGGATCAGGGGGAGCGCAGATTCATGCCCGCTTTCACCTACCAGTTTTGGAGACACCTCTGTGCCTTGGGGCTGCTTGGATATCAGGGGGCCAAGCCCATCCTGTATCTTTTGACTTACCAGTTGTTGTTCAAAGGGAAAAAAATGCTTTTTCAGGGAAGGATGGATGGGATGGGGAGGACCTGGTGGCCTCAGGTGCTGGAGGCTTTTCTAAGGACTTATCAGGAAAACCTCAGTGCTGCTTGGCCCGTTGCAAGCCCTTGATGGCTTCTCCCACGCAGCTTGCTTGTGCTTGTGCCACCAACTCCTCTTCCGTTGTCCTTCCAGCTGGTGCCCTTTGAACTCATGAATGTGGACTACATGATCTTTAACTTCTGCATCAAGGGCATGTTTGCAGATGGGGCCACCTCTTTCCTCAAGACATTGTAAGTATAGACTGGAACGGTGTGGTGAGATCAGTGCCTTTCTATGAAATCCTCCCTAGGGCCTGGCTAGCATCCAGATACAGGTATCAGATCTACTGGATGTAGACAGTGGCAGATATGCACTGGGCTTTACTGGGGAGCTTACCATCGAGTGATTCAGCTGAAGCTTGGGTCTGTTTGGGATTGTTACCAGCTTTGACAGATGAAAGGAAATGGGGTGCTGATATAAATACTGTGAGAATCAGAGAAGCCCAGAGGAAAGGAGCAAACCTCTCTTGTCACTTAGATACGCTGCTCAGAGGGGTTGGCCTTGTGAAAGTTGGTCTATCACGATTGCTTCCTAATGCTGCTCAGCTAAACACCCTTTTCTCTTTCAGCAAAGGCGAGCTGGAGAAAAGCAGCCTGGGGCTGTTCTTCTGGTTGGCGAAGTCACCAAACTGGCTAAAAACTGTCCTCTTCTGGATTGCCAAACCCTTTGTAAGGTCTATTTATTTCTAGCATAGATGGAGTTAAGCAATAGGTGGTGAATAACTTGTCTCCCGTTGCAGTAAGGCTTTATCATAGAGAAGTCTCTAGGTGTTGCTTCCTGGCTGTGCTTAGACACATCTCCAAACTGGAGTGATGCTATTTCTGTTCCTCCTCTCCCCACTTTGGGGAAAATCCACAATCCTGCCTGAGCACTGAGTCAACAGCTTGTATTTGTGATGGAGCTGTGTCAGAGGACAGGGCTGGGTTTAATGTAATTTTTTTATCTTTTTTTTCTACTTTCTCCTTCTCAGGTGCCTCGATTTTCAGATATCATAAGAAATATGAGAGCAAAGTGAGTAAATCTGAGCCTGAGCAAATGTGTGAAGATTTGGGTTTCTCTTTTGGAGAGCAGCAGTGTTTGCTACATTAGGGATACTGCCCCAGCTGCACGCGTTTGAGAAAATACAAGGCGGAAAATACAAGGGTGGTAGCAAACTGAGAGCAGTTTATGTCAACGCCATAACCCTGCAGGGTTTGGAAAACCGTTCTAGCCCTGAGGATGGGAATGAGGGCTGGGGGCTCACAGCCTCTTGCTGAGGAACTGGATGAAGCTTGTGGGAATGAAATACAGTGTTGGTTTCAGCACTGGTTAATGCATCCATCATGCTATGACGTAGGGACCCCGTAAGACAGAAGGAAGAATGCACAGGGAGGGAGGCTTGCTCTTCCTTGCTGCAATGTCAGCAGCAAGGGGTTGGGCAGGTGTTGGTGAGAAAGGACTGAAATCCCCTAGCAGAGAGGGTGTATTTTGTGCTGTGTCTCCAAGGCAGCACGTCTGTCCCCACATCAAAGGATCAGTCCACTTCCCACAGCCTGGCCTTGGAGAAATTATGTGCTTGGGCTTCCACCTCCTCAGCATTGCGGCAGTAACAGGGCTGGACACTTGTCAGGCCAAAGCAGCACTGCCCCAGTCTGCCTTTAGTCTTCAGCCCTCCATCATGAGCAGAAGCAAGAATAAGACCCCCAGCCCTTCAGAAGAAAGCCAGGACTTTGCCAAAGTCCTCTCTCCCCTTGGCTGCAGCTCCAGGAGCAGAGCTAACCTGTGCCAATCTGCTTTTTGATGCTCTTCCCCACCCCTAAGGCTGCTCTTTGCAGCACCTCTTCATGCCTTTCATTGGTTTTGTTTCCTTTTTCAGCACAGTGGATGAAATCTGGAGTCTTCATAATGAAATTGAGGTAAAGTATTGCAATTTGGGGCTAGATAGTTTTTGGTTTATTTCTCTTTGGGAAGATGCATGTCATCTCCACCAAGTCTAGGAGATTATCAAGTCACTGGTGATGTGAGGTAGGAACATACATCACTCCTCAACAGATCTCACTTGGATGTGCAACTTCTCAGCACATTTAAAGATTAGCACGACATGTAGACACATTCATGGTCCCAAATCAGACCTGAATTTTTCACCCCTACACTTGAAAACGTAGGCCATCAGCTGCAGCAGACTTGCCTTTATTTCCATTCTGGTTTTCTCAAGACCTATGCTCATGTCCCAGGTTGCCATGTGCCCCTACATTCAATCTTTCCCCACCTCTAGTTTTAGTGGGATGTGTGCGTGTGTGTGTGTGTGTGCTTTATATGCTGGGAGGGCTGTTGGCCAAGCAGCAAAGGTTTGCTAGATTTTAGCAGGATTGGGCCCAATGTGGCCTGATGGCTGCTGCTGGGGAAGGGCTGAGAGCTCGGCTGGGCACCCAAGGAGAGCCTCAGCCAGCAGCCATGGGATGGTACATCCACCCCGCTGACCACCAGCATATTTCCTCCTCAGGAGTTCTGCTACCAGTTCATCACCCAGTGGAAAAAACTGAATCTGGACGTCATGCTTTGTCCCATGCTGGGCCCGGCTCTCGGCATCGGCTACCCTGGGAAGCTTTCAGGTAGGACTGCTGTTGGGGGACCTTTGCCTCTCGCGTGCTCCTGCAGCAGCACTCCACCAGCATCGGTGAGAAGCATTCCTCCTCCTCCTCCCCTCACATCCCCAAGGCACCAGGCAGCAGTGGGAAGAGCTTGGCTCTTGGGGCAACCCCAGCCCCAGCTCATGGAGTACACCCAGGACAACCCCCCTGATGCATTTGGGAGCCAAAGGGCAGGTTTCCATCCTGCAGCCCTTGAGTTCCCAGTGCAAGCGCCCCTTTAGCTGGAAGCTCCTGTACACTGAGGGGCACGAAGGCTTTCCCTGTGTCAGGCTGGCACTGTGAGCTCCCCCTCTCCCCCAGTGGCAGTCAGCTACACCATGCTCTACAACGTCTTGGACTTCCCCGCCGGCGTGGTCCCCGTCACGATGGTGACAGATGAGGATGAGGAGGAGCTAAAGGGCTACCGGGGGTACTTTCGGGACTGGTGGGACCGGACTCTGGCAAAGGTGAGTGGTGCCATGTTCCCCAAGGGTGTGAGCAACCCTATCCCTTCCCCTGGACATCCTCCCCTGCCCTCTCCCCCTCTATTTGTGCCATAGGCTTTTCGTGGCAGCGTGGGGCTGCCGGTGGCCGTGCAGTGCGTGGCCTTGCCGTGGCAGGAGGAGCTGTGCCTCCGGTTCATGAAGGAGGTGGAGACGCTCATCCTGAAGAAAAACCAGCTCATCTGAGTCCCGTGTGCTCGCCTGGAGCAGGATGCCGGCTAACATCAGCGCAGGGCATCCTTCGGTCTGGCTGGCCCGCAGGACTCGCGTTCCCCTCCGCAAGGAGTCAGTGGCAGCTGGCTTTGGGCCGCGAGGGGCAAGCGAGGCGAGCTCCGCAGTGGTGGGGAATTTCCAATCGCTGTCCTAATACAGTATTTTTTTGTTATCGGAAAGTCTGTTATTTCAGGTCTGTGTTTGTGTGGGGGGTTGGGGTGGATTTTAATAACCTTCTCAACACCCCCCAGGGAAGAGCAAGAACGTGGTCTTTCTCTTACAAGTGGGGCAACTGAGGCACAGGAACTGGTTTTGTCCAAGACATTCAGACTCCTACTCAGAGTACAGTAGGAAAAAGGGATTTTCCCCTCCATTTGCAGTTCCCTGAGGACAAAATCCGGTGTTTTCCCCACCACAGATGAGCAAACCAAGGTCAGAGCTGAGCCTGGCTGCAGGCTCTGGCAAGCAGGGAGGAAGCTGGACCGCTTCCCACGGCACAGGGCTGCCGGCACCCTGCACGCCATGGCGGGGGGGAAATCTGCAGGGATAACTAACGCCCATGTCCTCCAGCCACCTCCTCCTGCTTTCCCCAGAGCAGAGGTATGAAGTGCTTCAGCTCACCCTATTGCACATATAAAGCAGCGTGCCAGGGTCGGACAGACAGCTGGACAGCCTGCCCTGCACACCCTCTCCTCCCGTTTGGCGGAGGGGGCCATGCCAGGTTTTCCAGTGGGGTTTTCCAGCTGCTGACACGGGGATTGGCAGCACCTGCTGCTCCCCGCAGGTTTCCAAGGGTGCTCCAGAAAGGGATCCTGTGATGCAAAAGGGTTTTCCCGGGGCAGCAAGGTCATGAGTAGAGTGTAACGAAGCTTTTTCAATGTGTTACTCTTGTTTAAATGGAAGTAGTGCAAAAGCATGGGATCTATTCAAGGGCTGGGCCAGAGAGGTTTATCCCAGCCTAGGAGAAAGCAGCCCCCAGGACCCTGATTCTTTATCAGCGGGCTTTGAAAGGAGGGAGGGAGCTCCAGGCACCCCAGGACTGAATGCTATGTAAAGCCCCAGAAGAGCACGGGTGGGGTTTTTCACCAGTTGCAGGTGCTCCCTGCCCAGACAGAAAACGCTGGATGGGGTTTATCTGTTTGCATTTTAAAATTCAAGCCTGGAGGAGCTTGTCCCAGGAGAGGCAAAGCCCCCTGCGCCAATGCTCCCGGAGAGCCAGGCGCTGCAGTGCTCTGTTAGTTTAACTGCTCTCTCCCATGGAGGTGGGCAGGGTGCAGGAGTCCAAACGACGGAGACACTGGTGGACCTGAACCAGTAAACACTCCTCACTGGCAGCCCTGAGCGAAGACCTCCAGTGAGCCATGCCCACTGCCACGGGACAGTGCACCAGGCAAGGCCAAAGCTGCTGTGTGGCTCTGGGGACTTGAGGTTGCCAAAAAGGGCCAGCTGCGGGGCTGCTCCCAGCCCAGCCTGGATACAGGGATGTCAGTGTGAATGGCAGCACGGAAGCTTAAGGATGGGATGGAGCAATGAAGACCCACAGCCAGTGGGGAGAAGTTGGTGACATTCATGTTAAGGTGTTTGGCTCTTTTTGCTCTCTGTCCTGGCTGAACAGGTAGGATCCTCCTTGCCTTTGCAGTTAGCAACCAATTTCTCTATGAGGTCTTGCTTCTTCCTCAGTCTCCCTCCCTGCTGCCACAGGAATAATCCCAAGGGACGTGTCTATAACAGGCAAGGTAACATGATAGCAGCACAATCACTGGCTTTCGGTCCCCAAACAAGGCATCTCCACCAGAGAGCTATGATTACCCTGGATGCAGCCTCCTTAGAAGCTCGGTTACCCTACTTGGAGCAGAGCCAGCATCTCTCCAGATATAGCAATGCTGCCTTGCATCTTGGCAATGAATTTTCAGAGACATCTGTTCCTTCCCTGTAGGCTTGGAGGTTGGAGAGAAGTTTCATTTTTCAGTCCCTCCTTTCTGTACTCCTGGGGACAGTCCCATGGGTGGGGAGCACCCATGGCAAGGGGCAGCTCCTGGGGCTGGCAAGGCTGCATAGTCCAGCTCCTTCACCTTGTGCTGGCTGGAAGATGGCTTAGAGACTGCAGAGCAGATAGATAGGACACTGGGTCCATCAGAGAGGATTTTTCAAAAGTGCTCACCCCTGGATCTGGGTTGCCAAAATGCTTTTCAAAGGGGCTTTGCTTGAAAATGACAGAGCTTGTACTCCTTGAAGGCATCTTCAGATGGCTCCTTCCACACTGCCTTTCCAAAGTCACTGTGTCCTGCTTGCACCTTCATACCCTTCGTTCTCCTGAGCTCCCCCTTCTCCCCTAGGTGCAATTTTACCCCCTGCACCAGGTTCCCCAGGACAAGCAGAGCCATGTTGTCCCAGGCTGCACGTGCTGCTGCCTGAGGGACAGAGGTGATGCCTGAGCACCTCTAGTTAATGGCCTGAAGTGCCAATTAATTATTAGATGTGGGTATAGTAGGGATAGCCCAGACCTGGGTTTTGCAGGCATTCAGCTTTGTTCATCGCCTCTGTCCCCTGTGTGTAGCTGAGTACAGCAGCATCCAGTGTCTTGGAGACACAGCCTTGGGGGACTGGGGACACCCCCCTTCCCAAACTGAGCTGAGCATGCTGCTTTGCAGCCCAACCCACAGTGCTTGTCCAGCAGGCAGACCTTTTCAAAGTCCATGGTCTAAAACATCCATTCCTGGACTTTGTTAATGCAACTGTGCTTCAGAGCTGATCTTGCGCAGCAGGTAATCACCCAGTCTGCGTTCATCAGCCCTCCTTAGGAGAAGGTGGGAGACCCAGGTGTCCGTAGCTGGACCAGAGCAGGAAGGACTGGGAGAGAAATCATGACCCAAGAGCGACTGTGGCAGGTCCTAGATCCATCATGGGGAGACCCTCGTGCCTTCTCAGCTCTGCTCTGCAGTTCAGCTGCAGCCATTGTGCTACTGAAATGGTTGGGACGTAGGCAGATCCAGCAGAAGATGGAGGAGGCAAGAAGGATGGGGCCCGGGGGGGCTCACAGGTTTAAGCAAGGGTAAGTGGGGAGGAAGAGAGGAAGAAATTGTACGGGGTAACCGAAGAAATGGGGGAGTGCTGATCAATCCCTCTTTGAATGGTGGCTAGGGCATGTGCACGTTTGGGATCATCACCAATTTTTTTGAGGGTCACCATCTTCCATTGTCACTAAAAACCCTCCTGTAAAGACAGAGTAAAGGAAGTATTTCTTAATACAGACCTATCGAGAGAATCCTGAGGATGAAAGATGTATCAAAGTTTGGGACATTCTGAATCAGGTCACCACCCCAGACCTCCCTATGCCCTTTTCCCCTCATCCATCCCTACTGCCAAGCCTTTCCTCTCCCATCCTCCTTACCTCTGCCCCTCCATAGGGACCTGTCTGCCCCATCAACCTCAAAGTATGGGTGGGGGCTTCACATCCCTCCAACATCTGCACATTGGTGACCAAAAGCCATTTCCCCATGCCCAGGTAAAGAAACACCTGGATTTTAGGAGGGCAGGTCCTTGGATTTGGGATTTGTCTTAAACCCATCATAAATATCTACTGCTATGCCTTCCTTGGGGTGGGAGGTTGCAAACAGCCCACACGCTTTTTTTCCCCATGTTAATGATAAATTTTGTAAAACTTTAGCTGGTTGAACTGCTATTCAAAACATCATTTATGAGTTAGAAGGAGGGTGAAGGCCTTCAGGAGGGTAAACAGACAGGTCAAACCTCTCTTACAGGTTCATGCAACTCTCCAGTCAAGAAGCAGTTTTCTGCCTGTTTTGGTTCTGGTTTTATGAACTAAGACTCAGCAAATTCCCTGTCAGCAAATTCCCCACTCCAGCACATGCAGTGCTGTGTGGGAGGTCTGCATTTCTACAGGGAATGTCTCCTAATATTCACTATTCAAGGCCATTGCTGGGCAGATGTTAGAATTGGGTATTTGCAGCCTCACCACCAGCCTTTTCTGTCATTTTCTTCCTTCTGCACCCCCTTTCCTACCCTTTGCAGAACCCAGGCACCCAGACTGCACATGTCCTCTCGCTGACAATGGTGGAGCTGGTGGAGAAGCTGAAGGAGGGGTCCCTGTCCCCAGAAAGTGTCCTCTACTCCTACATGGGCAAGGTGAGCAGTATGTCCAGCATGGGAGAGATGCTGCAGGGCTCTTCTGCAGTGAGGGCTTTCAAATTAAAATACAGCTCATTTGCTGAGAGAACTGACAATGCTGGGGATCACAATTTGTCAGTACTGTGATGTCTGAAGGGTGGCTTATGGGCAAATAAGTAGGACGTAGGTCCAGGGCAGAAATTTATCCCAGCATGAAACATCTAAAGTTTATAGGTAAGGTCTGAATAATGAATGATGGAGGTTTGAGGAGATTTGATTTTTCAAGCTGAAAATTCATTTAAATGCTGTTTCCTTCCTTCCTTCTGCCCATTCATCTGTCTTGCTGCTCTTCTCTGTTCTGGAGAGGCTTTGGAGGTGAATCGGGAGGTGAACTGTGTGATAGACTTCATTCAGGGCTGCGAGGATCAGCTCCAGAAACTGAAGAAGCAGAAGGAGAAGGGGCTGCTCTATGGCATTCCTGTCAGCATCAAGGACCACATTAACTGCAAGGTACATCCCTAATCCCCCTGCCTCTTGGCCTGGGGCTGGGAACAGGCTGGGATGTTCCATCCTCATCAGGACCGGAGAAGAGTTTCCTTAGATAAGGATGTTCTGGACTAAATATTGTGGGACCAGCAAACCTGCCTTTCTTATGATGAAAGTTTTGTTTTCTGCAGAAATTTCTAATCTGCTCTGATCTGGTTTTCCCTGGGGTAGTCAGGTCTTGTTCTGCCTGTGATGAAAGTTAGGTGGGAACTTTGTCACAGGAGGCATCAGCACTTACATCTGTTATTGTCACTGCTCCAAACAGTATCTTTCCTGGTACCTAAAGACCTTTGCTTCCCGTCCCCAAGGGCCACGTCTCCTCTGGAGGGATGGTGAAGTATCTGGGCCAAGTGAAGGAAGAAGACAGCGTCATTGTCCACGTTCTAAAGAGCCAGGGGGCAATACCCTTCGTGAAAACCAACATCCCACAGACAATGATAAAGTAATCACATATTCTCCTTCATGAAAATGCTATGACGTGTGACTCTTGTTATCTGAGATAGGGTGGGCCCTCATGCGGAGGCTCCCACCCTTGTCCAAGCTAATCATGCACGTCGAGTTCATTGCCTCCTCATCTCAATCTGAAATTATTTCTCTTATATCTGATGCCTCTTTCTTCTTAAATTCAGCTGTCCCAACAAATCAACTTCATGCTGATTCTACCTGCTAGGATTAATTCCACACTCATCCCTGCACAGATGCTTTGTGCCCTGTATTTATGGTTTGCAGAGACAGAAGTACCTCACTCACCGGCTGATCTTCTTCTCCCCAGCTATGACTGCAGCAACCTCATCTTCGGCCAGACGCTGAACCCTCTCAACCACCAGAAGAGCCCCGGGGGCTCCTCGGGAGGGGAGGGAGCTCTGATCGCAGGGGGAGGCTCCATCCTGGGCATCGGATCGGATGTAGCTGGCAGCATCCGCCTGCCGTCCAGCTTCTGTGGGTTGTGTGGGCTCAAACCCACAGGCAACAGGATCAGGTACATCCCAACATCTGTCCTCTTCTTCCACCCACCGTGGAGGCTGCAAAGTGTCCCCCACAGTGCCTCAAACTTTGCAATAGTGTCCGTGGTTTCCTCCAGGTTTAAGTTAGGACCCTAACCCTTGTGTCAGCTAGGGCTAAGGCCTCTATTAATGACACATGATGACCTCCACCTGTCAACACAGCAAAGACTTATTCAATTTTTAATAGCCCTAGCCAGGAAGCTGAAAGCAAATACTAAAGGATCATGTCCTTTTTAGATGTTTTCCAGACCTTGCTTTGCTTGTAACAGTTTTCTTTTTATCAGAGGTGGTTTGTTCACAGATGAGGAATTAGATGCACCAGGGGAAGGAGATCATAAAAACTGTCTCTAGCCCCTAGCAGCTTACAGACCATGGAAGTCTTCCTAGCCTAGAAAGTGTCAAGTCTTTGCGGGACCTTTTGCCCTCCTAGATGGTGACTGGGGGCAAATGGGAAGTCTGCAACTCAACATAGTGACATGCCTTACAGCAAGAGCGCTGCTAATCTGCTTCTCCCATTATGTTCCTAGCAAACTGGGTGTGGTTTCTCCTATGATAGGAATGAAGTCAGGTAAGTCCATCCAGATGACATGTTACTACTATCAAACCTTTGCTTCTTACATCCTCCTCCTACTGCTGAAATGCCAGTGAAGGTGTTTGCTCAATTCTGTGTCTCATGGCCACTCAAAACTGGTGATCTTTCAGACCAGGGCCTGCCTTGTCCTATTACCTTTTTGCACCATTTATTCCGTTCTGGACGGTGGTAGGTGTTAGCTGAACCTGAGCAGAATTGAAGCAATACCTGTTCGGGCAATGCAATGCGTAGGCCTGGGATACTTCACTGGAGATGCTTCCAGGAGACTCTGCTGGCTTCATCTGCTGCCGGGTGGTATTGCTGTTGGCAGGCAGGCTGCAGTCCTCACTCCTGTTGAGCTGGCCTTGTGCCTGCAGAAGCCTAGCCCAGAAGCCTCACTGGGTTGCCTCTGCCCTGAGACTTACAGATTGTCCCTGCTGGACCTCCGTGCTCACTTCTTGCACATCACACTTGTTCCCCATTCCTCTTCCCTGGCATGACTGAAACTTTTCCATGCGGAGCCCCTACCAGCAACTATGAGGCAGCGCCAGCCCGTCTGCCTGCAGTGACAGGACCTTTGTGCTTGCAGTGGCAGGGGTGCTGGGGCCGATGGCGAGAGATGTGGATAGCCTGGCCCTCTGCATGAAGGCGCTGCTCTGCGAGGAGATGTTCCGGCTAGACCCCACCGTGCCCCCCATCCCCTTCAATGAGGAGGTAAGGCTCAGAGGCAATCCCGGGTCTCCATTTGCCCGGCAACCAACTGAGATGTTGGGAGATCCCTGTCTGGTTTCATCCCTCCAGATAGTGAAGGACCCAGGGAAGCATGTGTCCTTCTGAACAGAGGACACCCAAAATGAGCAAGCACAGGCCCCTGTTGGCTTGCCCTGATGAAACCCGCCAGATACCAACCCCTTCCTTCCTGGCAATGTCCAAAACAAACTTGCTGGCTCCATCCTGGCCCAGTCCATAAAGGAGCTGATTTCTACTGATCAGAGGAATTCACCCATCACATGTTTAATTAGAGAGCCTGATTTAACAGTCACTGACCTAAGAAATCATTGCCCTTTGCCATTAGCTCTCTGCTTCTACCATCTGATAGTGTCTTTCTGGCTCAGGTGTTAGGATCCTAGGATCTTTGAGTTGTCCCTGACACCCGGACGATACAGACCAGTCACTTACCCAAAGAGGAACAGGCCCCTGGACTCCGTCCGTAGCCAGGCATCCCAGGCATGTGGGCTGTACAGGTGCCATCAGACCTATTATCTCAACGCTGGGACATGTTCACATGGCAGGAGGTGGTGTCAGAAAGATCATGCCAAGGACCACTGCTGCAGACCTATGTTCTAGACACCGGTGCTTTCCACCAGCCCTATTGCTCTCATCATTCCTCCAACCCAGGAGACCTCCGTTGCTGCCTCCCTGTGCCCTGGGAATGGTCCAGTCTTGTACATATCATGTGTGCAAGTGATGGCTCCTCTTCTCACAGGTTTACACCAGTTCAAAGCCACTTCGGATTGGGTATTATGAAGGAGACGGCTACTTTCAGCCCTCTCCCAGCATGAAACGGGCCATCCAGCAGACAAGAAAGCTCCTCCAGGATGCAGGGCATACGGTGGGTTTTCATGCCTGTGGTTGCCTGGAGCTGTTATCCTGCTCCTTACAGAGTCTGGACAAGTCACTTCCCATCTCCACTTTTGCTGCCCATAAAACAGGGACCATCCCTCCCTGCTGTGAGGGTTGCAAAGAGGAAGGCCAGCAAATGCAACAGTTTGTTTCCCAAACCAAATCAATCTTGCTTGTATTCCTGGCCTAGCAGACAGGAGAATCATCTTCAGATGTCTCCAAGTCACCACTTTTCTAAAGCACTGGTTTTCCCATCATATTTGGTGTTGCCATAAACATCAAACTCTCAACAGTTTCCATGATCCCTCAGCTGTTAAACACAGTTTACAGATTTCTTGATGGGTAAGTGGGAAAGAGGTTGGAGCAGCTGACCCCCCAGGGATGTCTTCTAGCCTAAATTACTCTGTGCTTCCACTAATGGGGATTTTATATGGGAGCTGTTCCAACAATGTGAATTAATTAAAAATACTTGCTGTTCTGAAGCCTCTAAAAATTCTTCTCTAACGTGTGGAGGAGTGGAACCTGTGCCAGGTCACAATATGTGGAGATGGGAAAGGACAGTGGCCAGATGCTGCAAACCCAGGCCCCTTTGGAAATGGGGTATTGCTGTCCTACAGCAGCCATGAGGGCCTAAGCTTCCCACTGCTTCCCACTCACCTCGCTTGCGAGGCAGGGAGGTTCACAGAGGACTCTTACAAATCATTTGTCTTTGTGGGGTCTTGAACAGGGATGGTTTTCTTGCAGCTTATTCCCTTTGCACCGCCCAAGATTGACTACATGGTAGACGAGCTGTTCACTAGAGGGATTTTCTCAGATGGCGCTGCTCACCTGGTGGACTGCTTGTAAGTAAAACCCCCATTTCAGAGTGGGCCATGAGGTTTGGCACTGTATAGCCAGTGGCTGCATCCAGAGTGTTTATATTCTTGTGGGTGTAAACTGAATAATGAGCAGCAGAGGAGCAAGTTCTGGAAGGATGAATTTAGCGCGGGCAGCAGCGGGTTCACAAGAGCTGTTCACACGCATGGATAATGCAGTAGGGTAAAAAGATGCCATTTGTCAGCAGTGCTATGGCAACTGGTTTTATGTGTGTGATTAGTCCATGGCAGATGGGAAACATCACACATGATGGAAGGGTGGTGGCTTAACCCTGGCTAGTGGCCAAACACCCACCCAGCCGCTTGCTCACTCCAAGGTGAAATATGCCCAGGGTTGTATGCGGCCTCACTGCTGCAAAGGACTCCAGAGCCTTTATGGCACTGACAACAGAGGCAGTAAAGAACTTGTTTCTCTAGAACTTTTGCAGTGAGCTTTTATACCTAAACCCCACATGAACTTCTCCTGTTCAGCGTTTCGGGTTGAAACAGGCAGATTTTGTCTTCTATCAATTCCCCTCTAAGACAAACCCTGCTTTGGAAACAGCACTCCTGTTGCTGTAGCTCTGGCTCAGGTGGCTTGTCCTGATTTCTCCTTCACTCTCTGCCCTTCCAGCAAAGGAGACATGGTGGATCCCAACCTGAAATCCCAGTTCAATACTTACAGGCTTCCTGCTCTGGTGAAAAGGATCTTGGCTATCATTTTGAAACCCATAGTAAGTGTGTAGACATGTCTTGTCTGTGTTATAAGAAATCTGCAATCTAGGAAAGTTTCCAGATGCAGGGAGGTAGGCTGCTCCCCTCTGGGAGTGCTTTGCTCCTTCATGTTAAGTGCCTCACGGGCTTCATAGTGAAATACACTTAAATACACTTAGTCCCTAAACCCAGGCTGAACTTGTCAAGTGGGTCTGACAGCCTTTGTGAGAGTTTTGCATGGGGATGTCGAAATATGATCTGTTCTTAAGAACCCGAGCCATACAGCTCATCCAGCAATGGACTTCAAGAGAATGGATATCACTAGCAAGGATCTAAATAGCATGCTCACATCCAGAATATGCTCTCCAGGGCTAGCAGTGTGGTCTAGAACCCAACCTTATTGGCAGGGGTTGTTGTGATTAAATGTATAAATTAATGTGGGAGTAAAACCACTTCACTGGAAACCATACCTGTGCTTCAGAACCACTTCTGCTAGGACAAGAAGTGCGCCCAAAATGCAATCACATGGTAGCAGCTATTTCAGCTGCATTGTTGTTGACTAATTCCGAGTTTTTCTCTTCCCTCTGAAAGTACCCACGAATCGCTCGGGATCTCAACGCGCTCTGTGGAGTGGGGTAAGATGCACTGAAGTAGGTCTGGAGAAAGGGGATGCACATGAATGGGTCCACCAGTTCATGCAGGTAGATGCTCGCTCACTGTGCAAAGCCCTTTCACGGGGCTGTGCAGCACAGGCTGAGCCAGATGAGTATGTGCTGCCTCAGCACCACCTGACCTTAGCACAGTGTTATCCAGGGCTATGCAGCCAGAGAGTCTCTTAAGAGCTCAAGGATCCTCGCCGTGTCAGGGCTAGGATGTCTCCATGGAGATCAGCACAGAGAGATTCAGGCTACTTTCCCCATCAGGTTGGATTCTGGTACCCAGGGCAGCATGTGCCAAGTTAATGCAGAGGTCTCTGCACACGGGTGCCGTGTGGTGTGAAGTACCTGCCCCTCCAAGAGAGGCAAAGACACACCAAACTGGGAGGAAGGGAATTTAGAAGACTGCCATTAGCCTTTGTCTTTGTCTAGGTGCCAGAGCACCTAGATGTGGTGGTATGCTTTTGACGTAAGCTCTTTTGGTGTTCCTGTAAGCACGTGTGAACCCAGTGGAATCAGCTGGGTGATCCTACAGTTTGTTCCCAGAAGGGTCATGTGGTTTCCACAACGGTGGGTTGACTGTGCATTTTGTTAATTGTTTTCTCTTGCCACAGTCCCAAAGCTGATTAATTCTGCTGCCTTTCCAGGTCTGCCAAAAACCTCTGGGATCAGCATGGAGCAGTAGCGGTAATGTGATTTTTTTTTTTTTTTTTTTCCTTACTAAATATAGTGAGAGATCTCTAAAGTTTCTAAGCAATTGCTTTGAGCTCTGTGGTGTATTTGGTGTTGGAAATGGGTCATGTGGAAATAAAGCACCTAGGCTTTTCTTTGAAAGTCAAGCTTTGCAATAATTGATAAGATCTCAAGGCAATAGATGTTCCTGTGAAGGTCTCTACTTAGTGGAGGATGGGGAAGAAAGATTATCCTTTGCCCTGCATTTTCTAAGCAGAAAGAGCATAAGAACAGCCACTAAAGATGAGGCTTCATTTTTCCTTCTTTCTGTCTCTTGCTGCAAATCCTGCATTTCAGATATTAGATGCTGTTGTCACGAGCTAAGACCATGCTTGAACTGTCAAGCAGAGACCTTAGGAATCAAAAATTGTGGTTGTAAACTCTTTGACTTAGGTGGATTTCATATTAACTCGTTTGGGACCAGAAAGACAGGACAGGAAGGGTTATTCTGGACAGCTGAGTCCAGTGCTGCCCACAAACTGGTCAGGTTCCTCTTTAAAACCAGTTGAGTTTTATGCTTGCATTTGTTTTTATTGGCCGGCTCTTCCCCTCCCTGCTCTGATGGTTGGAAAACTTCGTATTTCCGGTGCTGTTTATTCACTTCCAGTTTATACTCATTTTATTCCTGTCCTTGAGCTTAAATAGCACCTTTCCTCTCTGGTGTTTTCCACTGCCTCCCTCGTCCTTGGTCTATTTATAGGGAGCAATTGTATCCCCTTTCAGCTGGTGTTTTGCAAGGCTTGAAGGAGCTGAGCTGTTTTGGTGTCCTCCCACGAGGCAGGATCTGTGTTCCCTGGGACACCCTCGCAACCCTCCCCGAGAAGAAGCGTGCCCCCAGCCTGCACCACGCAGCCTCCATCGGCGCCTGTCACTCGATGGACGTGTACCCTCACTTGCAGCAGGTCTGACAGATTACGGGGCAGAGGGAAAACTCCTACAAACCTGCCTGGTCACTGGGCTGATGGAAGTGTTTGGAAAGAAATGGGTTTGGTTTTTGGTTTTTTTTTTTAGGTGAAAACAGATTCCTCTTCCCCCGCAAAAAAAAACCAACCAAAAAACCCCAAACAAAAAGAAAACTCTTAAAAAGGTTTGTTGGCCTCGGAGATATTTTGAATTGTTTTTCTTCAGTGAAACCACATGCACATTTTTTCATCCACTGCAAACAAGAGCTGATTCAAAACTTTTGGCTAGTGACCAGCTTTTCTCTCAGAAAAACCACCGGGTTAGCTACACAGACTGTATTTCCTGGAAACCCATCTCATTTATTGAACTTGCAGCAGGAAGGATCTTAGACTGCAGATGGAAATTGGGTTCAGACTAAAAAATAAGCCAAGTGGCTGGGGCTGTCATGAGCGATGTGGAAGACCCTTCTACACAAAACTTGGAGTGAGAGAGTTGTGCAGAACAGGGACTGCGCCATGGGGCAAACGTGTCCCTGTCACCAGAATATGGCTGCAGAAGCAGCCGTACTGTGCTCCGTTCATGTCTATTTACTAAGACAAAGTGGAACAGCTCTTCGAGGAGGGGTTCATTCATTGCCTGATGTTCAACAAAGCTGTGGTAAAACAGACTACAAACATAGATCTCTCGTGGATCTACAGTACCAGCTTGAAGCTGTCTCCTGCACTGTGGGGGGAAGACCTCAGGCTTGCCCAGCGGCCTCTTGCTGCTTCTTTTTCTCACCTGTATCCTGATGTATAATGAAAGAAAGTTTTGTGGAAGTGTTTTGAATTCATGTCTTCTAGATTCTTCTACCAAAATAACCAAAGCTTTCAGGAAATTTGACTGTTTAGTCAGCTAGACATAATTCTTCAAACTGTTGTTGGTCTCCATTCAATAAAATTCAAAGACAGAACTGCTCATAAGAAGGATTGGGTTAACATTTGAAGAAATCAACTCTGAAATGCCCGCCTAGCATTAATATCTAGGTCTGGGCAGCGCGTGGTATTCTGACAGGAAACTTAAGGGTGGAAAACCAAAATCCATTGGTTCTTTCAAAGCACAGCTCAGATTTTATTTGATTTTTCTGTTGTATCCAGGAAGGTTTTTTTCCCCTCCTTTTCCCATGCTGTAGGCATTGATCTGCCACTGCTGTCCAACAGACATTGTTTGTCATCTCCTCTCTCTTTCCTTCTAGGTTTACCGCACTGAATTCATTGCTAAATGGAGGAACCTCAGGCTGGATGTGATCCTTTGTCCTGCGCTGGGGCCAGCCTTTAACCATGGCTACGCTGGGAAGTTATTTGGTAATCTCCACTGAGGTGTCTCCACATGCATCCATGGTGGTGTTTGTGGGCAGAGCTGGGACAAGATATTTTGGTCTCTTGGACGTTCCCCAAAGCATGGGTGGTTCTTGGTCTTCCTTCTGGGGAAGAAAGCAAAGGAGAGGTCTCCTCTGGGTGGGTTTTCTCATGCCCCAGCCTAATCTGAGCTGCAGGTGTTTGGATCATTATGGGGCAGCAATTAGTGGCACACATGTCCCAGTCATTCATGTCCCAGTTTCCCCTGCATCATTTGTCCTGTAGAAAGCCCAAGAGCTACTCTTGCAGCAGAGAGTGGCTGTGAGGATAGTTGGCAGAGGGGTGGTAGACCTTAATACAAGGCCAGGCTCTTCTGAAATGTGGCCATCTTGCATTTCCCAAGACTTTTCAAATAGCAGAAAGGCTCGTTGGCTGTGACTTGCAGAAAAAGGCAATTTTTTATAGCTTCCAGCAAACAGTCAGGGTCCTCCATGTCTCTAGCAATCGCCCTTCGGGATCCAAAATCCCCAAGATGGTGTTATAGAACTGGACATCTGGATTATCTTGAAAAGATAGCTGGGATTTTTCCCTGGGATATGGGAGACATCGATGCAGAATCTGAAGTAGATCAAATACTTGTATCTGTCTCTCCCAGAGCAGATCTAACCTCCACCCGACTGAAAGGTGAAGACATGGGTCTCTATGGTATCAGCAGCCATGTGGCCCTCAGTCCGCTCCATCAAAAGTCCCTTTGAAAGCAGCATGTTTTCATGGTCTCTTAAGGTCCAGCAACTCCAGCCACCTGCTGCCACCACATTCCTGCAACCCTAATTATTGTCCTAAAGTCATTGCTGGCCCAGCACACTAAATTTTGCCATTTTGCATGCTCTGTGTGATCTTTTCCAGCTGCAACATCTTATACCAATTTATATAATGTCTTAAACTTCCCTGCTGGGGTGGTGCCAGTCAGCACGGTCACAAGAGCCGATGAAGAAGAACTGACACGTTACCGAGGCCACTA
Organism: Gorsachius magnificus; assembly: GCA_034008185.1. NCBI lineage: Eukaryota > Metazoa > Chordata > Aves > Pelecaniformes > Ardeidae > Gorsachius > Gorsachius magnificus. Next base: position 66,779,863 of record CM067085.1, read on the forward strand.
TGGAGACCCTTGGGATAAGAGGCTGAAAGAGGTCAGTGGGAAAAGAGCTTAAGTCTTCACAGAAGGTTATGACTGGCACAGTGACACCTCTGGTACATTGTCCCAAAGCTTGTCTACATCTCCTGATGAGAGTGGGAGCTTGTTTAGCAATGCAGTTTGCATACACCATGTTACTGCCCTGAATGTGGTGAAACTTGGCTGGTGTACATCAGTCTGACAACTGTCCCCTTGCATGTCTTCTTCTGTCTTCTCTTCCTATAATGTCAAAAGATGCTCTCCTTGTGCCTCCCCAGGTGCTCTGACTCAGCACCATGCTTAACTTTTGCAGGCTGTGGAAGGAGCTGTGGGGCTGCCAGTGGCCGTCCAATGCGTGGCTCTGCCATGGCAGGAGGAGCTGTGCCTTCGCTTCATGAAGGAGGTGGAGACACTTGCCCATGGCAAGAAGAGAAATGCTTGATTTCTTGGGAGCCTGCCTTCACTGTGATGACTTTTCACTCCCTGCCTTTCACTCCAGCCACCTTCTACCTGATGCACAAAGCAAAGTAGATAGTGACCTGCAGACCTGAACCACCGTTTTAATAAACTGGTGATAAATGCTGTTTAAAAACAGTCGGAAAAAAAATCTCATCTCTGTCCAAGTTATCCTTCTTTGTTAGAATTAAATTGAGTCAAAAAAAAACAAAAGAAAGGAATGAAAGTTAATGCTGGACCAAAGGACTCCAATAACTATAGTGTAACGGTATCTGTTGCGTGATATGAGACCAAAGAGCTGTTTACCCCAATATGTTACTTCCAACAGTGGGCAGGAGCAGATGTCTGTGGGAGAGTATAACCAGGTAAGTGCAGGATTCCCTCTCTGGCTGTGCCATTGGTCAGCTAAGAGACATTTTGGCAAAGACTTGCAGTCAGCCCATGATGGAAGGAAGGAGGAAGAGATGAAGGGAAGGTGGGAGTGATGGAGACCAAAATGCTTTGAATAACCAAGTGTGCCTTGAAACAAGGCATCAAAGTCAGCGACGATCTGTGCCTTCTCCAAGCCTGCAGATCTCTGCAGGCACCGGGGCCAGAGGCGGTATTTCCCCAACAGGAGGAGAGAGCCACAGGGCCAAGGGGCGGTGTTGCTTTTATTATTTATCTGCCTCCCTGGGGCTGACAGGGATGCTGCAGTCACCCAGCAGCCTTGTATGGTCACGACACAGTGAGTCCTGGTTTCCCAGCCTGATTCACTATCCTCTGTTCAGCACAGAGCAGGGAGAAGGTCCATGGCACTGCCCTGATCCCAGAAGATGCCCTGCCTGGGCAGGACTGCTGCTGGGCTGCACCAGCCACAGAGCTCCTGCCTGATGGGAGTCTGCCAAATGACCATGACTATCCAGGCCAGGAGCAAAGGCAGTGTTCCTGGCTAGATCTGAGCATCCACAGACCTTGTTTTGCAAGGAAAGGACAGTATCTTTTGCTCACGTACCCCTCCATATCTTTGCAAGGCTGAATTAAGTCAGAGAGTCCTATTTCTAAAAGGAATTTCTCCATGCATACTTCTGCTCTGCATTCCAGCTGCTATTTGTGGTTGGCTCTGGAAGGGATTTACCATTTCTCCCACTCTCCCCTCTCCTGCCTCCAGCCAGTCATTAGATCTCGGGATCCCACAGCTTTAGCTCCCAGGACCCAGCACCCAAAGGGAAGTGCTCGCTGTGATCCAGCAGGTACTGAAGCAGAGTGCACGGGTGCACTCAGCCCTGGCCTGCAGCTCCCCCAGAGCTCTCCTGGCATTGAAGCAGATGAAGGGGAGAAATGTCCAGAAGAAGATGGAGGAGGCATGGGGGAAACGACATACAGGTTTGGACCAGGTGTAGGGGTCTGTTCAGGAATTTAAAGAGCAGGTAACTGCCTCAGCTTGGCAGAGAGCAAAGCACCTTCCTGAGTAAAACTCAGGGTCCTTCTCAGGAGAGGTTGTTCATGATGTCAGCTGGTGTTGCTGCATAAATGTGAGGGAAAAGTGGAGGCGGTGATGCTGAGAGCAGTCTGGTGAGCTCAGGACCTGAAACTCAAGGAAGGAAAGGCCTTTAGTAGGGCATAGCTTTAGGTTTGCAGGCGAGTTCTTCCTCCAGACCTCCTCCGGGCTGGAGAGAGGATGCCAGCTCCTTCCCACACCCACCAGCACAGTGCCACCGTGTTTCAAACCCTTCTGTGGCTCCTTCACCATAAGCTGCTGGCTCAGGCTGTGCAGCCCCTGCAGACCTGCACTGTGTGTTTGCAAAGTGCTTGTCCAGTTGCCTGGCACTGGCCTAAGTCCAGGCTTTGTTCTGTCTTGGAGAATTAGGTAGAAATGCTGCTTGGGCCAAAAGGGCTTTGTTTCTACTAGTTTCTTTCATCTCCAGCACGATATCATGGCTGCAATCTTTGCTTTGATTGTTTTTCCTCCTTCCTCCTGATTTTAATAAGAATTTAAATCCTCTCTCCTCAACCCACATTTCATTCTGCGGCCAGGTAAGTAACTGAGCAAGCTTGAGAGATTGAGTCCTCAGACAACCCAGCTCTTTTATTTGGTTTTGCTTTATTTTGCAGCGCTTTTTTCTTTAGTTTGCAGGTTAGACTTTGTACAGTCACAGCATCAGGAGCAAATAAAACCCTCTAGAATAACAGATATCAGCAGAACATGAGTTGTTGGGACAGGTCAGTTGGCCTCTTACAGGACCCGAAGCAAACAGCTCTCTGGTGTAACAGAAAGCGGCAGAGGGCATTAGAGACACCAACTTCCCCGGGATCCCAGACATTCATTTTAAGCAGCTTTCAAGGGAGGAGGTAGTTGAAATAGCTAAAAGCAAATGTTTAAGAAGTAGGTGAAATGAAACGCCTTGACAGAGCAAGGCTTACCCTGGAAACACAAAAATGCAAGAATTAGGATTGGTACATCTTTCACTCTGAGACAGCTGTTAGCTGCATAAATCCTCATCTTTCCAAGCATGGTCGCAATCTGCTCTGGTTTTGGGGTGTTTTTTTTCTTGTTTTTTTTTTTTTTTCTGTTACTGTTCTACTTTGCACTCAGATCCCCTGGCCTCCCCCCACCCTGCTTGCCCATGGTGAGATGGAGCCAGACTTTTCTCAGTGGTGCCCAGCAACAGGACAAAGGGCAATGGGCACAAACTGAAGCATAAGAGGTTTCAGTTGAATATGAGGAAGAACTTGTTTACTTTGAGGGTGACTCAGCACTGGAACAGGCTGCCCAGAGGGGTTGTGGATTCTCCTTCTCTGGAGATATTCAAAGCCCACCTGGATGATGCCCTGTGCAACATGCTCTAGGTGAACTTGCTTTCGCAGGGGGGGTGGACTGGATGATCTCCAGAGGTTCCTTCCAACGCTTGCCATTCTGTGATTCTCTGACCAGTGAAAAGCCCAGCTTCCTGCTGTAGCTTTGTGCCCAGCCATGGAGCAGCTGGGGACATCCCAGTCCTCTACCATCAGGGCACTGAAGTAACTACTGTCACTTGGTGGGGACAGACCTGTGCAACACACCAGGCATGATGGAAGAAGTTCCTGGACTTCTGGTGAAGAACTAACAGCTCTCTGCAGCATCTTTGCTGATGGTGTTTCTACCTTGCTGGACGAGTTGTAAATAGGATTCATAAAACCCAAATGGCTATGGAAAGGCCCGAGGAAAATAGTGCAATACCTATGCAAGTGGGAAAGAAGTAGGGATGGTCAGGAGAGAAAGCAGCCCCTGCCTGTCAGAGGTGTGAAGATTGGTATGGGAGGTTTCTCTCCCCATCCTATTGCAGTTTATTGAGGGAGAGCAAGCAGGGTCCTGGCTGAGCAACGTGAAAAAGGGTTGATAGAAACAGACCCTCACCTCTCAGCTGATGTTCTTGGTTGTTGGAAAGGTGCAGGTTAAGTAGTGGTGAGTTTCTTACCACTTATTCTGTTCTGTGAGTGTTGGTGGAATTGGACTGGAATTGAGGAAAGTCTCGTGCTTCCAATAGATATTCCAGGCTGAAATGAGTCAGAAACTGGAGAGTTCCCAGAAAACAGTTATTCAGCCCTCTGAGCCAACTGGAACAACTTCTCCAGGGGGAACCACCCCATTTCACTGTGATTTCAGCATTCTGTGAAATGTCTTTGCAATTCTTTCAGTGCAGCATAGTTAACATACCTCATTTTGTAAATTGTTTTGAAAAAGTGCATCAGACTGTTTGGTTCCAAAAACATGAACATGAGGTACAACTGTCAGGGTTTATTCTTTCTCATTTAAATCAAAATGGATTCAAAGCTGACTTGAAAATAATTATTCCCAATTCAGAGGGCAGACAGTTTAGTTACAGCAAATTTCTGTCAGAAGCCAGCCTGCCTGAGAGCTGGAGGTGTTGGATGGAGTGCGGTAGCAGTAAGTCAGTGCAGGTTTGCTTTTGCAAGCAACGACAGTGCAGCTCGGGCTGGGGACAGGAGTGGACTGTCTGACTTGGTCTAACTACCTTTTTTCTGTGATGGTCCAAAGTGAAGGAGATGTCATGGATGCCACCATGAAATCCCATGCCAGCTGCTACAGGCTGAGTCCTCTTTTGAAAACGGTCTTGGCTTTCATCTTAATTCCACTGGTGAGTTTGACCTTGGACCTGGATCAATTCAGGCGAGAAAAACATTGCAGAAACTTTGCACTTGGCCTTGGTTGCTTAGCGCAGACCAGTGCAATGTGGAGGGGTGAATGCTGACCGGTGAGCCAGGCAGGTCTGTCTCCTCTGCCACGGACTTGAGATTTGACCTTTGCTTCCCTGCCTCCGTTTCCTCATGGGCACAGTGGTCTCTTTCCCAGCAGACTTCTCTGCCAAGCATTCCTTGCTCCCCTTATCCTTGATGTGGGTCCACAGACAGCCCCCACCCTCTGATCCAGCCCATCTGCCTCCGTGTAGCTGCTCCCCTCCATGCCAGGGACTCTTTAATTTCATATGGCTCTTGGAGTGCCTGAGCAGGTCTACTCCGAGGGTGCAAAACAGGCATTTTGAGTTTTGAAACCACCCCAGTCCTGAGGGTGAATTTAACCTTCACTCCCTCCCGTGAGTGCCTGTGTCCCCGCTGCAGGCAGTGGTGGGAGCCGTGGGGCTGCCCATGGCCAGGCTGTCCCCAGCCTGGCAGTGGCAAGAGGAGCCGTCCCTCCAGTTCATGAAGGAGGAGGAGATGCTCGCACGTTGATAAGGAACGGGGCTTCCACAGCAGCATCTGGCAACCTGGAAACACAGCTGCGCCTGCTGGTAAATCTGCCCTTTGTTTCCTTAAACGTTTGCCAAGTGTCTAAAGGGCAGGTTCGGAGCACCGGTCCTAGTGCACAAGTGGATGTGGGAAGCCAATGCCCTGACACTTCCCAGCACAGAGGAAAAAAAAACCTCCCACATCTGCTCAGCCCATCATAGAGGTTCTGTTGCTGTAACATAGGCAAAGTGCCCTCCTCTGCCTGGGGAAGCCATTGCACAGCTTTCTGGAGGCTGGGAGAGAGCTGGGTATCGCTGCTGCTGACCCTGTTCACGTGTGCCTTCCAGAGGCCCCTGCTGCAGCCAGCACCCAGGGGCAGGAGCAGGATCGGCTGCAGGTACGTCCCCGTGCCGCTGCTCTACTAAAACCAGCAGTGCCTTAGCTGACGAGGCATCCTCTGAGCAAGGGTGCCACTGAAAAGGAACACAGTAAAAGACCAGTTTAATTTGTTACCACGTAGCTAATTGCTGTCAGCTCCAGACTGGTTCTTAGAGGACGCCAAAACCAATTTTGATCAGAGTCCTTCATAAATTTCCCCGGTTAAGAACAAAGAGAAGAACATTCCCTACTGATGCAAACTGTTACCGAAAGCAACAGTGAGCTCTTACAACTGCTAAGAATGGACATGACAAGGGATGAAAAATCAAGCATTAGAGGACTACCTAGCCCTGATGGGAGAATGCTCTTCACCTTCCTTTCCATATCCAGTTCCACGCTGTTGGAGCAGGATCAGGTTCTAGGCCTCTGGCCATCAAGTGCAACCTTGCAAAGTTTTGTAATGCCCAATCTAGCTGCCCAAAAACCTTTTTCAAGATGGGACCCATAGGAGGACCCACCATCCAAAACCTGCAGAGAAGATCACAGACAGACTGTGGCATTTGTTTTGGGGCTGGTGTTGGCTGGGTTGTTGCCTTCAGCTCTTGGTTCTTGTGTGCTTGTAGTGAGAGGCATCTATGCTGGAAAGACATCAGATACCAACTACCCCAATGTCTGTTGGAAATCGTTTGCTTCTGGCCTGCAACCCTGTGGGATTTTCCACTCCTAAGGCAATACCAGCGTGCTCTGTCAAGGGGTTGGAACAGCCCCTCCTTCTGGTGCATGCGGCGTCACGGCAGTGCTGAGCCCTATCCCACAGACCTCCTGAAAGAGCCTCTGGCCACCATGGGAGCAGCACAGGCTCAGGGATTCGGTGATCAAGTGGGTACCTCACAGCTATCCATCCTCTTGTCATACTGTTCCCCATCCCTACGCAGGGAAGTCTTGTGATTTAAAGCTGTTTTTTCCCCTTCTCCCATTGTCTTCTCAGGCTATGCAGGAAATAGAAGAGCAGCTATTTCCTTGTTTCTTTTGTTCAGCTGATCCCACAGCCCTTCCTCCCCAGCAGAGCACTTCCTGCAGTCCAGAAAGCCCCTATAAACCTGACACCACAAGGTTCGCTGGTCGAACTTCACCTTTTCCATTTCCTGGTCAATCATTCTCCACTGCACGCTCCACTGAAGGCAGCTTTGCAGAGGTCAGCTTTGGACTTATAAACTATTTGCTGACCCGAGACGGCGATGCTGGGGAGGAGGGACAGGTCTGGGGAGGCAGGGAAGGTCTCTTGCTCCTGCCTTGCTTTTCTTTCTCACTCCATCCCCAGAGACCGGAAGGCCACGTTATGATGCAGCAACAGCTGAGGCAGCTCCTGCCAGAGAGGGCAGTGGATCCTTCTGCTGCCCTCGCCCTGCTCTGTGGCTCGGCCGCAGCCATGGTGGTCTGGAAATGGCTGGGCAAAAGGCAGATCCAGAAGAAAATGGAAGAGGCTCGGAGGACCCGAGATGAGGGTGTGAAGAAAATGGCAAAGGCTGTCCAGCAGTTCAGGGAGCAGGTAACTCGTCCTTCTGGGGGGGGTCCGAGTCCCACTGGGGTGTCTACTGATGTTGTTCTTCAGCACCCCCCCCCTTCCAGCTCATGCCTCCATAGCTTTTATAACAAGGAGTCCAGGGTAGATGTGCCAGCAGCCCTCAACAAGAAGAAAGGCTGCCTTGGGAGGAAGGGAGATCACTGCTCTCCTCAAGCTGGATGAGATGCGGTGGGAGTCTGCAGCTAGATAGATGTGAATTACTCACTGGGAAGAGGTTTTGGACAACACAGGTGATGAAGCACTGGACCTTCATTGATCCAAAACACAGTTCTTTCAGGATCTAGAAATGTCTCTTCCCTTTATGGGTAGAAGCAAGAAAGCTTTTTCCTCTTCCTAAATCTAAGTTTACACTTCTGTCCACACTCTTATATCTTTGTCTCTAAAACCTGGCTTCTGGATGGCTCTTGGAGGGTCTTCAAAAGAGCTTTCACTAGGGTTCCCAGCAAGTGAGACCTTCCGGCCCAGCAGGCTGACCAGAAGATGCTTGGCCTAACGTAGCACTGTCCCCTGGGAGCTACCAGGACACGACATGGGGACAAATGAAGCAGGCACCCAACCAGCATGGATGTGGCCCTGAATTCCTTCTGCAACACTGACTTGTAACCACCTTTCCTTCCTGCTCCATTTGCTTCTGAGTAGGTACTGGTTAAACTAGCTCATGTTTACACAGGAGATAAAGCGTACCAGCTACAGGTGATACATATCTTTACAACCTTTTTTCTTAAATATATATCTAGAAATATGCTATAAAACCTTAAAAAAAGCTGGTAGCACCGAGAACGGCCAGCTGTCTTCATCTGAGTAGACCTTACCCACCTGTGAGTCCCTATGGACTTCTTTGCAGTTTGCTGGGCTTCAGCTGTTGGATGTTTGTCCTCAGACTGGGCTGTTTGTCCTGAGGGGTGAGAGCCAGCCTGAGACTTGTGTGCAAGGACTTTGGTACCTTCTGCCCAGGCTGGCGTTTGCTCAGCTGAGATTACCTCTTGGTCAGTGGGTGAGTAGGTCCCACAGTGCCAGGAGGAAGGCTCTGATGTGAGGCATTGCCTTGTCCTCTGCTGCAGTGGATGCATGAAGCTCTTCTACACCTTCAGAGGCAGCTGGGCTCCCGTGTTTGCATCATGTTTGTGACATCCACACTCAGGATGAAACACTCAGCAGCTCAAGATCTGAACGCCCGCATGCAGGGTCTGCCTTTCCAGCAAGCTCTGTTGATAATGTTGGCAAAACTTAAGAGACTTATCCCCTCTGAGCCAAAGGGTAACCGGAGCTGCTGTCTGTGCTGGTTTTGGCTGGGATAGAGTTAGTTTTCTTCCTAGTAGCTGGCATAGCACTGTGGTTTGGATTTGGTATGGGAAGAATGTTGGTAACACAGGGATGTTTTAGTTGTTGCTAAGTAGCACTTGGACTAGTCAAGGGCTTCTCAGCTCTCAGCTCTGCCAGGTGCACAAGGAGCTGGGAGGGAGCACAGCCAGGACAGCTGACCCCAAGTGACCCAAGGGATATCCCACACCATATGACGTCATGCTCAGCGTGTAAACTGGGGAAGAAGGAGAAAGGTGGGGCACGTTCAGACGTTTGTCTTCCCAAGTCACTGTTATGTGTGATGGAGCCCTGCTTTCCTGGGGATGGCTGAGCACCCGCCTGCCGGTGGGAAGCAGGGAATGAATTCCTTGCTTTGCTTTGCTTGCATGCACAGCTTTTGCTTTACCTGTTAAACTGTCTTTATATCAACCCACAAGCTTTATCACTTTTACTCTTCTGACTCTCTCCCCTGTCCCATTGTGGGGGGAGTCAGTGAGCAGCTGCATGGGGCTTAGGTGCCAGCCGGGGTTAAACCACGACGCTGTCCTGGCATCCCCTTCATCTTGCCCTTGCAGGTCCCCAGTGTCCAGACAGATGCCATTCTGTCCCTGCCCCTGCTGGAACTCACTGGGAAACTGCAGGAAGGGTCTCTGTCCCCCAAGACTGTCCTCTACACCTACTTAGAGAAGGTGAGTGCCTGTCCGCAGTGTGATGGGCAAATCACTTATGTTGTCCATGCCACAGTGTGTGGGCTGGTGGCTGGGAAGACTTGCTGGAGCTGGTGATTATGACAAGTCTTTAATATAGCAGATATCAGGAGAAAGGAATGAAAAGGCAGGGATCTCTGTCTCTTGGGTCAGACCCATCCCTGGACAGTCCTTTGAGATGGCTTGAGCTGGGATGCTCTGGGGAGGGGTTTACTGTTCATGCCAAGCCACTAGCCCTTGTTTTGAAGATCCAGGTAGCTACTGAGTGCAGCTGCGTAATGATGCTGTTCTTAATTAACATCTATTCCTCCACATGTCTGGCAAAGGCCCTGGAAGTGACCCAGCAGACAAACTGCTTGCGACATTTTATCCCGGAGTGTGAGGAGCATCTCCAGGAAATACAAGAGCAGGGGGAGAAAGGGCTGCTCTACGGCATCCCTGTCAGCATCAAGGATCACATCGGCCACAAGGTACTTCCCTTTGTGCCCATGAAGGGTCCCATCGTGAGCTGGGTTGGGTGGTGAAGTGGTGGGACACTGAGAATGGGAAAGGGGCCCAATCCCTCCCTGCTTGCACCACAGGAAGCCTGGCTGGGTCTGAGGCTGTGTCCCCACATCTCATTGCAGCTGCAACCCTGGCAGGTAGAAGCCTCCATCAGCAAAAAAACAAGGGGTGAATACTTACACACCCAAAGACTTCTTCTCTGATACATCAGACAGCACAGGCTGGGCTACATGGTCGTTTGGGCCATAACTCAGACTTCTACTCAGAGGTTTGCAGCATCAGGGATAAGAACATGGCTCAGCTTCTAGAAAGTCATTAGTAGCAGGAACCATTAACCTCAAATCCCTGTTGTGCTGTAGCCTGGCCACTGAGCCCCTTAGCAAAGAGCCTGTGCATGAGAGGCACCGGGGATCCCCTCACAGCCAAGCCCTGGTGAGGATTGACCACACACTCCTGCGCTGAACTTGTTAGGCGGTCTCCTCCATGTTGACTTACCAACACAGTTAAGAGGACTCTTAGCCCAAAGCAAGCCCCAAACACCAAGGCTCACTGAAAAAGGATGGCACTGTGTTTGCCTGGGGTGTATATTCCCTCCCTGAACATCCTCACTTGGGCAGCAGGACACTGGGTTTGATCCTGAGCTGGTGCACCTATGGAGCTGCATCTGGGTCAGGGGAGAGAAACAGCAAGGAAAAGAGCAAGGACAGCTTCAGGAGAAGCCTTAATCCTGTAAGGGTTTGGCAGCCCTCTGCCAAAGTTGGAAGGAGAGTGAGTTCTTGGCCATTCATGCAAGGGCTTGCAAGGGAGCAGGTTAGAACCCTCCCCACCCTCCCCCCAGAGGGGACACCAGATCATCCTTCCAAAACTGCAGGGGAACTGTGCTGACCATGTCCCTTGTCCCTTCTCTCTGCAGGGGCATCTGTCGACCTGTGGGCTTGTGCAATGCCTGGGCACTCTGGTGCAGGAGGACAGCATCCTAGTCAAGGTTTTGAAGAGACAGGGGGCCATCCCATTTGCACTGACCAACGTGCCGCAATCCTTATTCAAGTAACATACATCATTAGAAACCTTTCCTCTGGTTGTGCTCCTGAAGCTAAAACCCAGCCTGCAGGTCCCGGGGCGGGCTCCTTCCTGCCTCCCGAGATGCTGCCTGGACAGGTCCCTCTTCCATCAGCTGCCAATAATCTCAGTTCAACTGAGCTTTCAGATAAGATTAAGAGGGAAAAAATCTACTATGAGATAAGAGAAATCAAGTGCACTTGTGCATGGGAGGGAAAACAGAGGCTTGTGGCAATGAGCCATGTCCCAGGGGATTTAGAGGATGGAAGGATGGGGTTGGCTATGCCACAGAAGCTCACAGCAAGGGGGAGCCAACAAACTCAAGGCATTAGGCTGTTCTTGACAGCCTGCTTGCTTGTTTTCTTCTCCCCAGCTATGACTGCAGCAATCCCATCTTTGGCCAGACCTTGAACCCTTTCAACCACCAGAAGAGCCCCGGGGGCTCCTCGGGAGGGGAGGGAGCTCTGATCGCAGGGGGAGGCTCCATCCTGGGCATCGGCTCAGACATCGGTGGCAGCATCCGCCTGCCGTCCAGCTTCTGCGGGCTGTGCGGGCTCAAACCCACAGCTGAAAGGCTCAGGTAGGTTTTGGGGTCTGCCCTTCCCACCCTGCAAGGAGCCTGCTAATTGTCAAACCCAGCAAGAGGGGCAAGGTACTTGGCAAGTACCTGTGGGGAAAAGAGCGGACAGTTTCTTAAATGCTGGCTTGCTTTGCTCAAAACCTCTCCCAAGAGGCAGCGTTGTTAAGTTTTGTAGGGAAATGGCTGTATTTTTATTGTAAATCTGGCCTGGCATTAAAAGGAAAAGGGGGATAAAATGGTCAAATAATGCCAAAATGGAACATTTCTGGTTAAACTAAAACTAAGATTTGTTGGGGTTTAGGTTTGCTTTTTTCATTTCGATAAAAAATTTCTGTTTCACGTGACTTAAATCAAACACTTTTATTTATTTCCTCCTGGTTTAGGTCTTGAACTGAAGACCCCCCTGTGCTACTCAAACATATTGGGAACATCTTACCATTACTGAAAGGACAATATATTTCTTTTTCTTTTCCCACAGCATATCTGGAGCAAGTGGCCCAATCAGTGGGATCCTGGCAGGTATATGAATTTTTAATTGCTTTTCTCTATATGCTGTGAAGAGTCCTATGTCCTCCTCTAGGCCTGAGGAAAGCCTGAGACAACCAAGATCTCTCTGGAGTCCATCTGAAACATCCCAGCTCATTGCCTGATCATCCCTTGCAGCCAACGTGGCCATGCAGAGGGGTGGACCAGTGTTTGGTGCACCCATTTGCTTAACGTGGATGTTTGCTCTCATCCCACTCCAGTTCCTTGTGCGCTGGGACCGATGGCGAGAGATGTGGACAGCCTGGCCCTCTGCATGAAGGCGCTGCTCTGCCAGGAGATGTTCCAGCTGGACCCCACTGTGCCCCCTATCCCCTTTGACGAGGAGGTGAGTCCTTAAGTCAGCAAGCCCCAGTTCTTTTGAGGGTGCTGCATGCTCAATGTATGCATTCTTTAAGGGTCCAGTTATCTCTACAGTGCTGGTTTCCAGTAACTTGTTAGCTCTCTTTGAGAGCGCAATTCATAATCATTAGAAAACAATAGGTTAATAAGCTTCCAAAGAAGGGCAATGAAGCTGGTGAGGGGTCTAGAGCACAAGGCTGATGAGGAGCGGCTGAGGGAACTGGGGTTGTTCAGCCTGGAGAAAAGGAGGCTGAGGGGAGACCTTATCGCCCTCTACAACTGCCTGACAGGAAGGGGGAGATGGGGGCGATCGGTCTCTTCTGCCAAGTCACAAGCAATAGGACAAGAGGAAATGGCCTCAAGTTGTGCCAAAGGAGGTTTAGATTGGACATCAGGAAAAATTTCTTCCCTGAAAGGGTTGCCAAGCTTTGGAACGGGCTGCCCAGGGAAGTGGTCGAGTCCCCATCCCTGGGGGTATTTAAAAGACGGGTAGACGAGGTGCTTAGGGACAGGGTTTAGTGGTGGGATGGCAGGGTTAGGTTAATGGTTGGACCTGATGATCTTAAAGGTCTTTTCCAACCTAAACGATTCTATGATTCTAAGTAGTTGTCCTTTCTGCCTTCTCAGTTGGCGTGTGTTTTATCAGATTGAGAGACACCAGAAAAGAGTGGGGAGGAAGGCAACACCAGGAGGCAAAAGCTGGAGATTTTTAGGGGAAGATAAGACAGGACTGGAAACTCCTGCAGCAAATCTCTTGACTGAGGGGATTTCCTTTTCCTCTGCAGCAGATGAATTTCAGGAGGTTTTTCCACCTCTATCCTTTGTAGCAATGGTCTTGAGTGGCTGTGCTCTATGTGAAGGGAGGGATGAAGGGGATGCTGGAGAAAAAGGGGGGGGGGGGGCATTTGGAAAGGGTAACCTATGGAAACTATAAGCAGCAAACCAGAAAATTAGTTACTCCCTAACATCTGAAGCTTTTATCCCCTTCTGCAGCAGGCTTCAGCATGGGGGCTGTCCTAGGATTGGAAATGCTTAACTGGTGGCTCTTTGCTCCAGGTGTACTCCAGCTCGTCTCCCCTGAGGGTCGGGTACTACGACACAGACGGATACTTCCCGCTGCCCCCTTGCATGCGGCAGGCGGTGTGGGAAACCAGGGGGGCTCTGCAGGCAGCCGGGCACCAGGTGAGCACGACCACCCCACGCTCTTCTCCCCATGCTGTCCCCAGCTTTGCTCCTCGCTGCTGAAATCGCCCCTTCAGAGACCAGAGACAGCCCCCAACCCCACTTGTGGGACAAACGACCTACCAGAGGTATGGGATTAAGTCACTACAGCCACGTAACATGATGCAGACACACATGCCTACCCAGGATAGCAGTGCATCTCATGGGGAAACACCGCTAGCAATTAGCAAGCTTGTACCTTCAAGGGGCCAGGGGCGTAACGAACCCATCTCTGATCTTGTGGCTGCGGTCCACTCAAAACAGCAGCATCTATAACGTACTGCATTTGACTCTGGAAGGTTGCCCTGGCATTTTCAAGGTCTGTTGTTCCCCAGCAGGGCTCTGAGAGGTGTTTTTCCCCTTCCTCCCTAATGTGCATGGAGACTTCTGTCCTTCCTGGACCATTGAGGGAAAAGGACCGTGGGACATGGGATGGGAAACACCTTTCTCCCCCTGTGGAAACAAGCTAGTGGTGCTCTTCATAGCAAAGTGAGTCCATGTCTGAGCAGGCGTCAATTCTGCTGGGAGAGGTGGGAAACTGATGCACTTTCTGGCTCAGTGACTGGAGCAGGATGGAGGAGGAAACAGCTCTGGAGAAATCTCAGAGCTGAGCCAAATGGCCATCAGGGAGGAATAATCCCACAGGGAGATGCCTGGGCTGGTAAAGGGTTGACCTGGGGCCTCCATTACTGTGTGGAGCTGCTCTGCCTTTGAAGTATATCCACAGTCAGGCCTTGGAAATTATTCACATCCCCAGGCTGTCACATAATCTTATGTTTTTGTGCAGCTGGTGCCCTTTTTTCCACCTCGGATCCACTACGTCATGACTGAACTGTTTCTGAAGACGTTTTTTGCTGATGGAGGCTGTGCTTGGTTGGACATGTTGTAAGTAGGAGCCCTCTGGCAGCAGTGCTGTAAAACACCTCCATCCCCACTGCCACAAGCACAGTGCACAGGCAAAACGAGCCCATCCCTCCCACCCCAAACAGGAGATATTTGGGTTTGTGAGAAAGGGCAAACAGCTTCTCTGGCATGACTCCCTCCTCTTGTCATCTCTCAGCACAGGAGATATTGTAGATCCAAACTTGAAATCACAGGTGAATTGCTGCAAGATCCCGAGTCTGGGGAAGAAGCTACTGGCTCTGATTCTTAAACCTCTGGTGAGTCCCTGGCCTCAGGCTCAAAGCAGAGTGGTAGTCAGCAAGGTCTTGAGAGACACCTTTAACTAGAAATGCTGGGATTTCAGGCCAAGGCACATGCTATCACTTTGAAAAGCCTTTTCTAGATCCCTGCTGGGATTTATCCAGTGCAAAGGGAAATGAGAGAATGACCAGCCAAGAGCTGTAAAAGATTAATGCAGAACCCACGGCAAGTGGTTCTGCAAACGGTAGACCTACTGGTGCCCAGTTTCCTACAGACTCATGCACTGGGATTACTGCGCCAGGCAGACTTAAGTTTGAAGCTCTATCCCCATGTTGGAGGCCTCCCAAAGATCACAGCTTCATGGGGACTCCTGGTGATTAATAAGGGCTGGTCCTCACTGTAGCCCTTTCACCAGGTGAGGACCACTTGTAGGGCTTCTCCGTCCTCTATTTTCTCTGCCTCTCTGCCCAGTTGGGTTGCTCTCAGCTGACAGGATCAAAAAGGTAGCAGTGAGTGGGAGGCAATCAAAGTGCTTGGAGAGGTCTTGTTTCTGTGAGATACCAAGCTAAAAAATACTTGATTTATCAAAAATAATTAAAGGTGACTTGGTTCAAGTCAGTGCATTCCTCTATGAGCAGGAAATACTGGGCCATGAGAAACAAGTTGGAAACCAACAACCAGAAGTTGGAAGCTAAGTAAAATCAGAACCATGAGGAGCATTTTTAATCATCGTCATTCACTCTCAGTGCAGCATCCCCAGGGGTGGCAGCAGGATGGGACCAGGGTTTTCCCTGGGCGGCACACATTACTGCACCCCCATGTCCCTAACAGCAACCTCTTGCCTTTCCAGTTTCCCCGCCTGTCTGACTATCTGACCGCCTTGGGTGGAATGGGGTAAGATGGCATCATCCCCAGGGATGTCTGTGAAAATGAACGGTACCTTCTCCTCTAAGTGTCTGTTCTGGGTGGGACTGGATTCACGACAGGCTCTGACCTGCTCTCTGCAAGGCTTGTCCCTCCATCCTGGACACGGCTTCAGCCTTTAGGACACATCTCCCCATTGCTGCACTGCCCCTGCTGTTATCCTGAAAGGATCGAGGGACTCGGGTGGATAGGGTCACACAGGAAGCCTGTGGTGGAGACAAGCATTAAATCCCAGCTCATAAGAGACACCTTCTCTCTACCACTTTTAGGCATTTGTTGCCTAATTGCTTGGCCAAATGCCAAAGGTCATGCCAGACCAATTGTGAAAGGTGTGTTGTTTTAAGTGATTGCTAAAATCATGGGGGCTTATCAACCTGGAGGATTATTTAAGCAACTCCTCCTCCTCTTAAAGCTTAAAAAATGTTCCTATGATTTCCACTTGCAGGTCGGTGAAGGAGATGTGGAATCATCACCATCAAATAGAGGTATGTTCTGAGGGCTTTTCCCTCTGGGACCATCCTACAAGTTGAGGCTTCATGGCAAGCGCCAGGTCTGAGGGTCATCATTTCGGAAAGGGTTTGTGCAGGGGGGGGCGGTGCTGGGGAGGAGACAAGACAGAGGGAAAGGCACAAAACAGAGATAGGCATGGGGTAGATGGGATTTTGGGACAATCCAGCCAGGACTTTTATCAGATGCCCACAGTGCTCATGCCCAAATGCCCACATTCGACAGCCCCAGCACAATGAAGGCTGCCCTGGGAGTGGGGTCAGCTAAAGAGGGACCTTTCCAATTCCTGGCCACAGTCTGGCCATGTGCTGTGGAGGCAGTCACTTACATGCTCCCCTGCCTCTTCCCTCGAGCACAGCTGCCTGCTGCTGCTTCCGTGGCCGTGCCAGAGCCTGGTGCATACCCTGGAGAAGCCGAGATGCTCCAGGCGTGGACGTGGCCTCCATGTCATCTCCCCTCTCCTCCCTAAGGTGTACCGCACTGAGTTCATTGCCCGGTGGAGGGAACTCCAGCTGGACGTTGTGCTGTGCCCTGTCCTGGGGCCTGCCTTCACCACGGGATACCCCGGGAAACTCCTCAGTAAGTGAGTCTGGGACCTTCCCGGGAGGGCAGAGGACTGCAGTGATTGAGACTGGACAGAAATGTCCACTACCGTGGAACTTCACCGCCCACCTAAGCATTTTTATGGGCAGTAACTACCCAAAAAATAACTACCATAAAGCCATCTGAGCAGATGGAGCCAGACACATGGATGAAGTGATCTGATGGCAGCTGTTTCTTGCAGTAGAACTTGGCCCTGCAGAGGACCAGCCCTGTGCAATCTCTCCTCCCAGCAGAAGATGGTTCTCAGAGGCTTCAGTGGACACAGAATGTGTAAGTTTGAAGGAAGACAGGAGGCTGTGACTACCTGCATTCTCTCTTCTGTTTCTCTCAGCTGCCATCTCCTCCACAATGCTGTACAATGTCTTGAACTTCCCCGCTGGGGTTGTACCTGTCAGCACAGTGACAGAAGCTGATGAGGAAGAGCTAAAGCTTTACCGAGGATGCTGTGATGACCCCTGGGACCGGACACTGAAACAGGTATGCAACATGGAAAGTGGTGGAGCAGACTGCTAATGGCTGCTCAAGTAATAGTTTCGCTGAAATCAGGGCCTCCTAAACATCTCCATCAATATGGGCACAGTGCAAAAAAATTCACGTCTTCTTTATATAGCCCTTGCAAATCCCTTCTCTCCCAAGCCCCAAAAACATAAGTCACTAAGCTCTGGGGGAACTGGGGGAGCACCCCCAGGCTGGATTATAGGCAGAGACCAGAAAGGAGCCATGCCACAAGGCTTCTTTGAGTAGGTCCCTGTGACAGCCACAGCCCACGGCACTGCACTGCACTGACCTCCTGCTCCATGATGCCTTCCCCAGCCCAGGCTGTCAGCGCAGCATGGGTCAGGAATGAGGGTGCTGAAGGAAAAGGGATCTGGCTGCAAGACAGCTCAAAGCAGAGCTGGCTGGGGGGGTTGGAGTCTGAAACATGCTGCCCAAGATCTGGCAACCACTTCTATCAGGAGAACAGCAAGAGCCTTCCCTCTGCCCCAGCACGCTAACGCTGCTTGAATGGCAGGACTCAGCCTCCAGCCTCCCCGCTCTGCAGGATGAGCCATGTGCCTACACCAAAAGCTGCTGGAGGTCTGAGCCCCCCGGGTAACCCCTCACTGCTTGTGCCCCCGCTGCAGGCTGTGGCAGGAGCTGTGGGGCTGCCGGTGGCCGTGCAGTGCGTGGCCTTGCCGTGGCGGGAGGAGCTGTGCCTCCGGTTCATGAAGGAGGTGGAGACCCTCAACAGCAAGAGGAGGGCGGCATAGCCTCTGCCATCCCACGCGAGGAGGGTGGCATAGCCTCCACCATCAGCCTTCACCGTCCCGCGCCCACAGGGCCAGAGGCTAGACCCTTCTCCTTTGCAATGGGCAGTGCAGAGATTACAGCGAGGAGGGAAGGAGGAAGGAAAAGCGACTTCCTGACCCCGGTCCTTGCCAATAAGCACGGATCCTGTAAGGAGCCAAGATGCCACACAGAGGGCAGGACTGGCTTCAGCTGGGCTCAAATGATGATCAAACTATGAACTGCACCTTCCTGGAAAGATGGACACAGGTGGGGGTTCACCCTCATTTTCATCTATGCTGCCTCTTGCAGAAGCAGGGTGATGCTGAGAGAGAGGGATTACAAAAGCTCAGCAGTATTTTCTTGCTGGCACTGGAGTAACTGAATAAGGATGTAACCATGGGCTGCCCTGTAAGGAATACAGCCATGTACACCCTCCCCACCACTGCATTTTGCTCACAAAAATAAAAATGTAGCTATTAAGCAACTGTTACCGTAAGCTCCAGTTTAATAAGACAAGACTTCACTGATGGCTATGATTGTAGGAATGCACGGTTATTACTCAAAATGATACAAACGCCTTCGCAGTGGACATTAAATGGCATCCAGCATGGGAGCGCTCAGACCTTCCCTCTCAACCACAGCTTTCCTGTCTCTGAGGGATGGGAACAGTCCCACGCTCTTTCCACCACCAGATCTCAAGCATCCCAAGCACGCTCCCAACCTCACAGCAGGGGCGTTCTTAGGAACCTCTTATTTCAGGACCTCAGGCTGCTCTTTCTGAAGGTAGGGAAGCAGAGACAGATGCAACCCCATTATGCAGACGGTGAGATCTGGGGCAGAAAGGCTGAGATCCCCCGATGGTGTTTGTTAACCCAAACCTGCTCACGTAGGGTGAAAGCAGACAGACGGGAGGGGAAGATCAGCATCCACCCAGGACCATGAGACGGATAAATCACTCCCTCTAATAAGACGTCTCTCTCTTTGCTAGATTAAACACCTGTCTCAAACAGATAAATATTCAGGAGACTCCACAGCAGGTCTTTCTCATTTATTCTCTATGTGTCCAGTAAAAAAGCAGACATTTAAAAAGAAAAAATAAATATAAAGCAGTTTTGCTTTTCCTGGAAATTTGGGGGGTTTCCTGACAGCCAGCAGACATAGTCTCTCACCCCTTCCTTCTACATCCGACGTAATTTGCAGAAATACATAGGTCCAAAGTTGGCTGTGAGGTGAGGCAGAACAAGCTCCCCCAGCCGGCAATCCGAGAAGAAGGAAAACGTGTCCTGGAAGAGCATCCGAAAGCAGCTCAAGTCCTCAACGTGGATATTGATGTTAAACTGGGTTTCTGCAATTTCTACTGCTCTCTCGATCACGCACTCGTTCTGCAGTGGGGAGAGGGAACACGTAGAGTACACCACCTCTCCTCCCGTCTTGGTAGCGAGGATCCCAGCCCTGCAGGCAAGATGAACACACACATGTCGTCATGGGAAGAAGCAGTTTTCCCACCCACCAAAACTGGGAAGCCAGCACGTAGCTCATAGGAGGTGAGAAACAAATCTCCTTGAACTCCACAAGCTCAGCTGTCTCACTGGGCCACTGCAACGTGAGGACTGTTTTAGACCAGGGCAACACGGGTCAAACAGATGCTTAGGTTGGTAAAGTACTCAACATGGGAGAAATGCTGTTGGAGAGAAGCTGGAAGGAGTAATCCTGCACTCACCTCCAAGAGGATGGGGTAAGAGTACGTGCAGGGGAAGAGGCTCTCGCAGTTCAAGCGCTGCTGTAGGACTCTCTAATCTGTTTCCTTACTGCCCCAGCTGGTGGTCAGCCCATCCAGCCTTCCCAGAGAAATGAGGTGACGAAGCACCTCCATGTCCTCCCATGTGCTGGGAGATGTGGACACTCGGGAATCCTCCAGGGCTGACTGCCAGGACCCGGGAGATCACACAAAAGGACAACACTATGCCCATCCTGTTCCTTTCACCTTCCTCCCTACCTCCTGTGGCTACTGCTGGGGGCGAGAACGACATTTGTTCTGACCGAGAACATTGGCGCTTTCTTACACTTAATACGATTTGATAAGTTCAACTATTGCCATTGCAGAAAACTACACGTGGTTTCCACGTTTCCCAGCCAGGGACACACAAAGTAAGAAGAGGTCTCAGTGCTGGCCATGGAGAGCCGCCACCGTAGCACAGAGAGCACCAAAACACAGCAGGGAGCTCACTCACATCAGCAGCTGCAGCTGCAGCATGGGCAACATCTGGCGCTCCTTGGTTCGTCTCCTGTGGAAGATGTTGTTCTCCTCCTCCATGGCAGAGTGCCTGTCCGTCGTGCAGGGCACATCCACCAGGACCTGCAGTGGCAGAGATCCCGCACCAGTCCCGGGCCCAGGCCACGCTCAGCGAGTCCCAGTGCAACTTGCCCTTGCCTGGCTGACGCTGCCTGAGCACAGGCACGCACCTGCACTCAGCTGTAACTCGTCTGGCTGCTTTTGCATTTCGGGAATGCACAAACAGACACGGGAATGGTGGGCAACATCGTGCTCTAACACGTGTCCTCATTTCATGTTTCCACTCTGTGCGTCTTCCCGGCAGGCGTTACCGCAGCACCTACAGCTGCAACCACATGTGGCCGGAGCTCCCGGAGTAACAAACCCAGCTCCCGCAGCTGGACATGGCCAAGAAACACGAATTGCCTAAACTTCACATTTAACCCCTTCCGGGTGATGGGTTAGAACAGGATTTTTAAGGGGTATTACACAGGTAGATAAAGGTACAACTCCGGATCCCCATATGCACCAGATCCTGAGGGAAGGCTATAGCAGGAGGAAATATTACTCTGCATGTGACTTAGTCTTCTCTCTCTCTGCATTTAAGATTATGGAAAACTCTACAATTACACTGTAGGATAAGCTGCTGTCTTCCTCTGAAACAGGAGGAAAGTGAACTAGGTGGGTTTGTCTATCTTCACCGGTTCCCAATCACCCACCTTCTGGAAAGTGCCACCTTCCAGCTGCCCCCAGTCCCTTCCGTCGCAGGATGTGACGCTCACGGTTTCCCTGATTTCTTTGGGAACGTAGCTATGGAGAATCTGGTACACCCTCTTTATCCGGGAAATGGAGACATCGTTGACTGCCAGATGCCCTGAGAGGACAAAACAGGCAGACTGGGAACATCACTCTTGCAAAACCACAACTGATTCCCAACTCTTATAACGAGAAATGATTAATGGTCAGACATTAACGGAGACGGCACGCTTTCCCAGCCCTGTTTCACGCACGGGGACAAGGAATGCCCGCCTCCACTTACCGCAAAGCCCGGTCTGCAGCAGAGCCAGAGTCTTGCCACCCGGAGCCGCACAGAGGTCGAGGACAGTGTCATCGGGCTTCACGTTGAGCGCCAGAACGGGCAGGAGAGATGCTGCGTCCATGAGATAATAGTCGAGGAGACCCAGAGTGTCCGGCCTGGAAACCACCAATTTGGTTAAAAAAAGCAAAGAGCAGTTGGAAGTGGGGCCAGGGAGGTGCAGCAGCAGCGGGTGCTCACACACGTGCAGCCCCCGAGGGTGGCAATGACAGCAGGCAGGCGGTCCCGGGGACATCTCACCGTGCAGGGCGAAAGCGCGTGATGTCGCCCCTGGGGAAGGTGTAACACTTGATGTTGGAGCTGATGGAGGCACGAAGCGGTGGTGACATCTCTGCCTGTGTCATCGTCTCTGCCTGCATTGCTGTCCTGCCCTCACCAGACACCTCCCGGGACCTGCCTTCCCCTCTCCCCGCTTCCTCCGCAGCTGTATCCCACTGTGGTTCCTGCACCTTTTTGAGGGCTTCGGAGACAAAATCGGTGGCATTCAGCAGCTCCAGCTCTTGGGTGACGTGGTCGACAGGAGAGAAGTTGTTGAGGAGGGCGCCATACTTCTGCTCACAGAGCAGGCCGGCACGGACAGAGGGCCACCGGTCCTTCAGCTGCAGGCTGTAGCTCATGTCAAAGTGGTGCAGGGCCAGCCGTGTGGGAGGGATGCGGGGGGACGTGGCAGCCTCGAGGGGAAAAAAACCCATCAGAGATGTTAAAAGACAAAATACCTTGACATGCCAGTGCACCCCACAGCTTCAACGTTTTCCCGGGAGAATCCAGCGCTGGGTTCTGTGCTGCCAAAAGTCGCAGGGGGTCTTGCTGCAGCCCCAGAAAGTGACTGTGCCCCCGACACCCATGGGCTGGTGGTCCCCTGGGGAGGGTTCAGGACCGGGAATGGCTGAATAGGGCTGGGGGCACGGGGCGGGCATGCGGAGAGGGGAGCAGCTGTGGGGGTTGGGGGGGGTGAGGAGTCAGGGGGCCTACCGGGTGAGGGGCGTGGGGAGGGTTCAGGAGCGGTGTGGAAGGGGGGCTGAGGAGGCCTAAGGAAGGTGGGGCGGGGGACAGGGGCGATAGGAAGGGGCGTAGCGGAGGCATAACCCCAGTGCAAGGGGGGAGGAGGGGGGGGCGGCGGGGCCCTGCAAGGAGGGGGGGGTGCGGGGGGGGGAGGGGTGCGGGGGGGGCGAGGCAGCCCCAGCTCCGGCCCCGCTCACCCATTTCTCCTTGTGGCGGTGGCGGTGCCGGCGCGGCCCCGGCCCCAGCCCCGGGCCCCGCCGCAGCACCAGCGCTGCCAGCGCCCGCCCGCGCCCGCACAGCGCCGCCGCCATCGCCCGCGTCCCCCGCCGCGACTTCCGGGGCGGGACCGGCAGCGGCGGCGGCACCGGCACCGCCCCCCGGGACGGGTTTGGGTATCGGGTGCCGAGAGCTTCCGGCAGCGACAGCGGCTTCGCGGCAGGAGAAAGGCGCGGGGGCAGCCGGCGCCCCCCGCCGCCTTCCCGGTCCCTGTGCTCCCAAACCCCCGACCGCCCGGTGGAACGCGCCACGCCGGCCCCCAGGGAGCTCCATTTCAACCCACCAGGGACGAACCTCGGAATCCCCCAGCAAAAGGATCCCGGACTGCGGCATTCGCAGAGAACAGCCGAATTTAGAGGGCGGGTTTTTTTCCCCTTGAAGAATAGCCGCGAAAGGATTTGCTGCCCTGTGAGGCATCAGTTTTCCTGCTACTGAACATCCTACTCGGAAGAAAAAGAGGGGGAGCGTGGACCTGACCCACAGGACGGTCCCAGGTCAGCCGATGGGGCTGATGGCTCACGCCGAAGGGCTCTGGTTGCCCCAGCTTCATGGCTGGGGTTTGCACAGGTGGAAGCACCACTGTGCCCGTCTGCACCCGTGTGGTCCTTCACTCCGGGCAAGAACATGAAGCCACAGGCGGCCAGGAGGCTCTTCCAGCCACTGGCAGCAGTAGGTGACAGCGAGGGACAGCTGAGTTTTCCCCCCCAAGGGGGGAAACTTCTCTCCTAGAAAAGGGTCACTCCCTTTAGCTTAATTTAGTCAGAACTTAACTGCGTGAACAATACTGGCCTGGTGGGGCTCAGAAACACCTTTGTGGCTCCAACAGACAAACTTCTTACCTGTGGGATCGCGCCCCAGCCGTTGTGCATCGTGGCTGCACAAAGGGGATGTTTCCATGAGCACGGAAAAGTCTCCCCCCACAAACTGGGCTCTGATCCCCGGTAATTTCGTCTTAACCCAGTACAAGCCAGAAGCGCAAGAACAAGGACATAAACGGATGGTATTTCCATGGGAACTCTGAATGTTTAATATGGAAAATTACAGCACATCAACATGGTTTTCACATGGCTGCGCATCTTCCGCGAGAACAGGCGCAGTGACATGCTGGCGCTCGGTTGCTGCCGGGAAGCTGTTTTGTTTATACTTGGCATGGAGAATGACCGGGCAGGATGCAATACCGTGAATCCAGGAACCGCCGACACGGGCTGCAGAAGCAGATGGACGATTGCGCCCGCCTTCACTTCAGCTTCTTAAAGAGTTTGTGAGCAACCTGAAAAGAGGCAAAGCATTAGGTAAAGCATAGCTTAGGGCTGGAAATCAACAGGGTGTTACCACCCGCCCCCTGGTTTTCTGGGCCACTAACGCACATGGCCCCTCAGCCCTCCACTGCAGGACAGTCACAGGTCAGCCAACGGGGCTGGTGGCTCACGGTGAAGGGCTCTGGTTGCCCCAGCTTCATGGCCAGGGTTTGCACAGGTGGAGGCACCACCGTGCCCATCTGCACTCGTGTGGTCCCTCGCTCCGGGCAAGAACACGAAGCCACCAGCAGCCCTCTTGTTGCTTTGCAACAAGTCATTCACAAAAACTGATGAGCTGAGATGTCTTACAAAGTCTCACCTCAGGTTGAAAAGGTTTAACTTTGAAATGGGAAACACAACACTGAAATAGCAAAATGTCATTTGCAGGGCAAGAAACGACATGTTTGACTTATTTAATTCTTTAACAACCTACCGAATCCCAGCTGGAACGGTTGTAACCAAACACTGAACAGGAAAAAGCATCAAAGCTCACAGTTCTTCAGAGCTTACTGTGACTGAACAGCTACCACGTCTCACAGTTGCATCACCTGCGCTCTCAGAAGCGCGGCCAAAGGCAGCTCTGCTCCCAGCACTAGTGGGGATGTTGCATCCACGGGTGCCGCACTTACGCAGTGGTCCCTGGCGTGCAGGAAGTCAAAAAGCTCCTCTGTGCACTGCTCCTCCGTCTGGGACCTGGAGGACACCCGTGCGTCGCACAGCTCCAGCCGCTCCCGCGCCTTCACGCATTCCTCCGTCTGCTCGCAGTGCTCACGGACCGTGGTTAAAGGATCCTGCAGGCACGGGGCTGCCGTCACAACAGGGAGGCCCCGGAACGCCGCTTTCCCCCGAGGCCCTTGCTTCAGCGGGGAGCCGCCTACCCACGCCGAAGCCCCGATTCAAGCCGCCGCCCCGCCGAGCTTTGGATGGCGGCACCGGGGCTCGGCTCCTTGTTGGACCGTGCTGAAAGGCACTCGGCCTTTTTCCCCCGGGACCAACGAGGCGTTGCAGCGGGGACGGGTCTCCCCGCCGCGGCCGAGGCCTGCCAGCTCCCCGGGCAGGTGCGGCCCGGGCCCCGCTCCCCGCCCCATCTTACCACCAGCTCTTCCTCCTCTTCCTCCTGGGGAAAAAAAAAAAAAGAAAACACAGCCGTTACCAACCGACCGGCGGCCCCCTCCCGCCCGGCCCGGCCCGGCCCGGCCCGGCCCCGGTCACCGGGCCCCGGCTGAACGCGCTGTCGCGCAGCCCCATCGCTCCGCTACCGCCGCCCAGAAGGACTCGCCAGGGTCACCCGCCGGAAGTGCCGCTGCCCGCCCCGGAAGCGGAAGCGCGCCCACTGGGCGCTGGGGCCGCCCCCAGAGAGTGGTGTTTCGGGTGTGGGCGCTTCCCTTCCAAACATGGCGGCCGGCGGTGGCTGCGCTTGTGACCGTCTCAAGGCCGTCCCGCCCTCCCTTTTGCTCCTCTTCTTGGGGATCGCAACCCCGGAGCCGGCTCGGCCCGGCTGTCGCTGCCGGCCTGTCCGGCCCGGCGTGGGAAGGGAGACGGGCGATCGACGTGACCTCCCTAACATGGCCGCCCGCTCCCTCCTCCCCCCAAGATGGCGGCGCGCGGCCGGGAGGGCGGGGGGTGTGTCTCTCCCCAGGATGGCGGCGGGGCGGCGGTGCTGAGCGCGGCGATGGCAGCGGAGGGGCCGCGAAGGGGGGGGGGGGGCGGGGCGCGGGGCCTGGGGCCTGCCCGCACCCTGCCGCCGTCTCCCTTGGCTCTCCGCAGCGCTGCCTGGGCACCTCCTGCGGGGGCTCCTGCCGCTTCTCACCGTCTTCCGCCTCGAGCGGGCCGAGGGCGCCGCGCGGAGAGCAGGTGACACCGGCGGGGACGGCGACAGACACTCGGGGGTGCCCCCGGGCGGGAGGGACGAGCCCCCCCAAAACCGATGGGGTGGACACACCCACACCCCCTCCCCAGGGGATGCCCCCGAACGGGCGCGGGGAGCCCCGCACCGCCGGGACACCCAGCTGGAGAGACGGGCGAACCTCTCCCGGCTGGAAATGGGAGCCCCGGGCCAGAGGGGTGAGCCCCTCTTTGGGGGGACAGACACCCCCGGAGCACAGTCCCTGCCACCAGAGCTTGGACATCCCCCACGTCCCAAACCTGGAACCCCATCCAATGCCCAGGCAGGCTCATGTAGCAGTGCAAACCCCGCTGTACCTCTGCTCCTTTTGAGGACTGACAAAACCTGCCGTTTTTTAACTCGCGTCCCTTAAAAGGCGGTGGTCTTCCCCTCGCTGCAAAGCACTGCCCTTTAGCTGTGGGGGTCCGTGTCTGTGCCCCCCCAGCGCTGCCCCTTGTCTGCCCAGCACCCCTGCGGGCTCCGGGGCAGGGCACTTGGTCGGGGAGAAGGGACGAGAGCGCCCGGTTGATTATTTTTTCCCCCAGGCCTCTCGACGCAGCCCATCTGGCGCAAGCTGTGGGATGACGTGATGAAAACCAGGCCACCCAACTCGGAGGTGAGAGGATGCTGCCAGTGGGAGAAGGGGCAGGACGCAGGCACCCCGTTTCTGACACCTTCCGCAAGGTTTCGTTTTGAAGCCTGCCGGTGCTCCTGGCCACCTCCAAGCAATTGTTTGTAAGCATTCGTAGAGTTCAGGACCAAGCCATGGCCCTGGCATTACAGTCATTTTAGGAAACAGGGTTCATAAAGGGAACTGCAGTGTGCAGCCACACCCTTCATCTCACAACAGCAAGTCTGCTGAAAAAAAAATCCCATCTTTAGAGATGTAATTCTTGGGGAAACGGAGGATAAAAACAGTATCTTATATCATGCTTACACCTACGCTGGCAAAAAAATGTGCTGATGTCTTAGAAAGCACTAGAAAAGTACTTACAGGAGACAGTGAGTTTGGAAGAACCGTTTTATGTAGGAAAACTGAAGCAGCTCCATTGATTCAGTGTTGCAAAAGAATCATTAACAGGCAACTTAATCGCAACCTATAAATAGATGCTGGGGAAGAAAATTCCTGATGCTGTGGTTTTTAATAGGCAAAACACGGCGTAGCTTCAAACCACTGAGTATGTTTAAATTGCGGCAGAAGCAGGATGAAGAGGGAATGATGGGAATAACTCTGTTTTTTCAACAAACACCCTGAGGAAGGATGCTGAGAACTAGAAAGGCAGCCTCGCTTGTGCTAGCGGTAGGGGTTTTTGCACACCGCATTTACCAGGTTAGCAGATGGCAGTAATTTAACTTTAAAAGAACGAGAAAAATTGTGGCTGACTCTTTGTTAATATGGCCCTGGTGTTGAATTGCAGAATATAATCTGTTGGAGGAAGAAGTTCCTTGAAACGTTCTTCTCAAATGTTCTTCATGGTGTCTTGGACGTGTCCTCTGACTGGCGTCTCAACGACCGTCACTTTTCGCCGCTGCTCCACAGCTCCCCGCACGTTTCCCAGCTTACCCTCTGCAACATGCTGCAGGGTGCGGTGGAGCTCACTGCTGAGCACAACCAGAAAGTGCTTGAAAACCTGGCTGGCTCCCTGCGGATCCTGAAGTTCCAGCACCTCCTCTCCTCTGACCAGTCCATCAGGCGTTCGCTGGTTTTACTTCTTCACCGGCTGATTCACCACGGCTCTGTCAGCCAAGTGTCCATGTATTCCTGGCCTGTTCCCGACACGGTTCTTCTCGTTCTCATTTTGAGCATGAGTGCTGGGTTTTGGCGCTCGGGAAATGCCCTTGCATATCATAGCAGCCCGTGTGGCCTTTGCAGAGAGGAGGACAAAGCCCAAAGCCAGGAGTCGGCGCAAGAGCGAGCGGAGAGCAGCTGTTGTGATGAGAGGGAGTGGAGCGATGGTGAGAACCAGAAGCAATCCCCCAGGGCCTCAGAGGAGCCTAATGCGGAGGCGCATGGATGCGGAGCTGACACTCACCTGAACCCTGTGCTTTCCGGACTGAGAAGTCCTTCCTTGCGAAACCAAGCATGCAATGAGGCAAGTGGCAAGGCGCCCCGTGACCACACCAGCGTTCAGGGAGGATCTTCTTGCTGCGTCTCAGACCCACTGTCCTGTCACCCCATTCTTCGAAAGACACGCAGGCGGCTGAAATCTGCAGTGGGGAAGAAACGTCGCTGCCTCAGACGGAGCAGGGGACCATATGCTGACCCAGAAGACCTGTATGATTTTGTTTTTGCTGTTGCTAGAGAGGATAATTCAGGGTTACTCGACAAAAACAGCGCCACAGAGGGAGAAAACGCTGAGAACTGGACTAGTTCCTCCCTGGGATCTCTGTGCACTGGCCATGCTGGCTGTAAGAAAAGAGGAGTCTCTGCTGGGATCTTTTCTCTGAAGGCTGCTCACCGCTTCCGAAGCGTGTCCACGCTGGAATTGTTCTCCATTCCTTTGACTGGGGAGACATGTCGGACTCTGAGTAACCTGCTGAGCTCCTGGGTGTCTTTAGAAAACTTGGTTCTGTCTTACAATGGTTAGTGGTGTGAACAGGTTGCTTCCTTCCAGCCTTGGTCTAATGGTCTGACTTACTGCTCAGGTTTACACTGATTTTGTTTTTACTGGAACGGGCATTGTGAGAGTATTGGTACCTGATCCTGAGAATGGCATCAGTAGAGATGTTTAATGAGGGTGAGGACTTGTTTGAGGGAGAGAACGGGGCCCTTCTGCCCCAGCACAGCCCCCAGCTGTGTGCTTAAACTCCGTCCAGAGAGGGCAAAGGGAGGAGCCAGATCTCCATCTCCCGTATACACAGTCTAGCTTAAGAATGTGCGGATAAAGCAGCCCGTGAGTTTAGCCTTTGACTGAGGTTGCTTGGCTGTTGGCACAGCTCCAGCTGCGTGCTTGTTTGTGCCTGTTACAGCCACAACTAACACCTTTCTGTACAAATGCTGTTCCAGGCCTGGGTGCCAACATCTTCTGCATCCTCTCTGGGCTCCGGGCCCTCTCCCGCCACTCGGACTGCCGCCTCCGCGTGCTGCGCGTGAGCGATGTCTTCTCCCACATGCCCTGCATGGAGCTTGTTCGCTGCATCCTGAGCGCCTTTCCCCAGCTCCACACGCTCTCAGTCAGCTTCGACCTCAAAAACCAGCTGGAGGGGAACAGGCCTGAGGGGAATCCAAGCTGCAGCGAGGCAGAAATCCCAGGTAGGAAACAGATTCTGAGTGATGACCAGGGTGTGGTAGGCAGACAGGGCTGTAAAAGCTTGGCACGCAGATTTGAACTCTATGCTATTACAGTGATGTGTAATTAACCAATTACAGCCTCACTTTTCTGATTTAGATGGTGTTGTAGTTTGTCATTTCCAGTCTGTGAGGTGCTCTGGGGAGCCCGAGTCATGGACAAAACATTTTATTACTGTATACCAACCTGCTGCCACATCAGCTTTGTACAGGGCTGGTCATAACCTGGCAGTGACTGTCCATGCAGCCCATGGGGAACGTAAATCCATAAATTGGGTGGGAGCTTCTGCTTTGTCCATCCTGTTGACTGTGAGGCTCTGAGCCTTAGGTGGACCCTTAAGCAGAGGGAAAGCATCTCTTGATTGTCACCGTACCACGGGTGACGGCAAAGCGCTGCCCAAGCCTCTGGATTAGAGTCTGGGAGCTATATCAGCCTGTTCTCAACTCAGAGGTCTCTCATCACCCTTATTAGTCTTTAAATGACCAGAAAAGCAGTAAGCAAAGCCTGAGCGAGTATGGAGTGGGGTCAGTGAAGAGCTGTGCTCTGAGAAGACACTGACTGGTTTGTGCATGAAGGGTGGCTTTTTCTCAAGCATTGTTTCACTGCCAGAACACAGTAGAAATTGGTGGCCCTGTGGTCTGGCAAGAGTGCTGAAATGAACCTTAAGGGATTCATGTTACCATAGGTCTGAGTTGCCACAAAGCTCTGTGAGGCAGGGTCCATCACTCAGGCACTTTCTGCCAACCCAAACGATAGTCATGTCAGGCACACAGACTGCTTGCTTGCCCTAAGACCTAGCTATGTTGAAGATGGGCGTTGCAGACCAAGCTCTTTCATTGTTTTTTGTTTTTCTTCCCTTAGAGAGCTGCCTGGAGCAGCTAGAGATCCGATTCCCCAGGGAACCTCTGCACACTGCCTTCCTGCTGCCAGTGCTCAAGGCATCAAAGTCCCTCCAGCAGTTGTCCCTTGACAGCGCCACGCTGCCTTCTTCTCAGGAGCTTGGGCTCCTATTGGAGGTGCTCAAAGGTACTCTGCTAAGCTGTAGGTAGCATCACTGTGACCCAGGGAGCAGCTTCCTTGCTGTGATCTTCCATCTTTTAGCATGAAGCCAGCTTAGGTGGGTCCATTTCTTCAGTGTGGACATCCTTGAAATCTCCCGAGAAAAGGAAACGGGTGTCAGCCATCCCACTTTCTGTGCTCAGCATGTGAATGATTCTGCACAACAGAATCATAGAATGTTTTGGGTTGGAAGGGACCCATAGAGGTCATCTAGTCCAATCCCCCTGCAGTAAGCAGGGACACTGCTAACTAGCTCAGGTTGCTCAGAGCCCCATCCAACCTGGTCTTGAATGTTTCCAGGGATGGGGCCTCCACTGCCTCTCTGGGCAACCTGTTCCAGTGTTTTACCACCCTCATTGTAAAGAATTTCTTCCTTATATCCAGTCTAAACCTACCCTGTTTTAGTTTAAAACCATTACCCCTTGTCCTGTCACAGCTGGCCCTACTAAAAAGATTTCCCCCATCTTTCCTATGGGCCCCCGTTAGGTACTAAAAGGCCGTAATCAGGTCTCCCCACAGCCTTCTCTTCTCCAGGCTGAACAAGCCCAACTCTCTCAGCCTGTCCTAATAGGAGAAGTGTGCTCCAACAGTTCCATGTCCTTCTTGTGCTGAGGGCTCCAGAGCTGGACAGGATGGTTCCTTTTTAATTACCCACAATCCAGCACAAATTTTCCACAGTCCAACTCAGTTTCTGGGTGTTAGCTGGTAGTTGGGTCAGGGTCTTCTTATCCCAAGGACGTACAGTACTTTACCTGAGAACTTGTTTTGCTTTTAGAGTGTAATCTGAATTTGAAGAAACTGAGCTTTCATGATGTGAACCTGGCTGAGCACCAGAAAGAAGTTCTGCTTTTGCTTCAGGATCCCGTCCTGCAAGGTACAGCAAACTCCTGGGTCCTGTTGCTTGGAAAGATGCTGCAGGTGGCTGCTTTTGGCCAGCTGACGTTTAAGAGGTGATCTTCAGATGTGTAAGGTTTAGCCAAATGTCACTGTCCCTGGAGCAGATCTGTAGCTGTTGGCAGAGTGGGAGCGCGTCTGGTTCTTTGTGCCAGCAGGGCAGAGAGAGGAGCAGCTGCAAGGCTGGTGCGTGCTGCAGAGAAGAGACCTTAGACTTGGCTATATACAATGATTTTGAACCTGCAGAGCGCATTAGCCCTTAACTGGGTCAGCTGGCAAAGCTGCTTCCCTGGGTGCGATCTCTGCTCTCTTCTTGTGAGAGCGGCGCTGCTGTTGTGTGCAATCCACTGCTGGGGAAGCTTTGTTCTTGCATACGATTAAGGGCTGGAGCTGTCTGCAGGATGTAATTATGGAATAATGAAGCGCACAGGGAGTACTAATGTGTACTGTCAATCCATTTCTTCCGTAGAAATCACATTTTCCTTCTGCCGTCTGTTTGAAAGCTCTACTACTGAGTTTTTGTCAGAAATAATCAATACAGTGAAAAGAAATTCATCTTTGAAGAGCCTCAAACTGCCTGGGAATCGCCTTGGTGCGTACAGTGAATGTTGCTGTGGGGCCTTGAC
The DNA here is from genome assembly GCA_034008185.1 of Gorsachius magnificus. Taxonomy (NCBI): domain Eukaryota; kingdom Metazoa; phylum Chordata; class Aves; order Pelecaniformes; family Ardeidae; genus Gorsachius; species Gorsachius magnificus. The sequence continues at coordinate 66,811,406 of CM067085.1, forward strand.
CTTAGACCAACTCTCTTGGAGGTAACTTTAGGGTTGGAGTTAAGACCATTGCTGGCAGGTGACCTCAGTGCTGAACAGAATGCATTTAGTTCATTTCATAGGGAGCACTGAGTTCATTTTTTTAAAGGCAGAATCACAGTTTCATTCAGCAGTGTACCAAGAGCCCAGGTGCTGTGCAGGCATTACGGTTGCCTTTCTCAGCAGCAAAAGCAAGTGTCAGCAGGTCTGCAGATTGACTGAACGCTGATCTGCTTCAGACTCTTTAACAGGAACAGATCTAGCAGCAGATGTGCTGCCTCTCATTCAGAGGCACAGGTTTTGCCTGAGTTTGGGCATTTTGTGCCTTAAAAGCTGTTGGCAGCTACTGGAGGGATGGGAACAAGTAAAGGAAGGGTTTGTGTCAAAGAAATTAAGCTGAATTTACAGAAATGCTTGAGAAATGAGTTTCAAGTAAACCCAGAATACTGTTTCCTGTTCTTTTAATGAAATAAGAAAGCCTGTGATCACCCAAAATACACTTAATTCCTAAGGTTTGTGTTAAAAAAAAGGCCAAAAGCACAGGGTTAAAAATGACACTGCATAATGACTTGTCAAACAAAAGCAGGATTTTTCTAGTGACACAAACTGCCCTGTCAGCAACTGTTTCCATTGCCTTGAACACTGTGCTCAGGGGTGAACTCGCTTTAGGCCACTAAGGGGAACAAACTGAGGGTGCCGAGATGAGCCCTTTGTGCTGCGTGCACATGCTTGCAGCCCCCTTTCTGCACTATTATCCCAGCCCCATAGCCATTGAAATATTTAAGACAGTTCCCAGTTTGTGTCTAAACACCTGCATCTCCTTCCCTTTCAGGGAATCACAGGCTGGTTGCCCTTGCAGATATTTTCTCTGAAGATTCCTCCTCTTCTCTTTGCCAGTTGGATGTCAGGTATTCTGCTGTTCCTAAACACACTGAATTTCTTGTTTTGGGAGGGCCAGAGCTGAACTGGGCTCAGACAGCAGGAGAAGCCTGAGCATGGTTTTGTTCCTTCCTCAAGAGAACGCATGCCCAAGAAAAGCTTAGAGAAATGGTGCAGTGGGCACATACAACCTCAGGGACCTCCAGCATCTCTGAGACATCTCACTGTCCCTTTTATAAATGAGTGAAGCTCCATCTTAAGAGCAGCTTTGGTTTGCTGCTCCCTTGGGAGGCTGCTCCAAGCACTTCATAGAATCACCTCGGTTGGAAAAGACCTTTAAGATCATCGAGTCCAACCGTTAACCTAGCACTGCCATCCCACCACTAAACCATGTCCCTTCCTGTGCTGTAGGCGAGAACTGACATTGCTACGTACATTTATTCTTAGGCATCAGCGTGAATAGCTCTGTTCCCACAGCCCCTGCGTGGGGAGAGAATGCTGCCATTGCCCCTGTCAGATCCTGTGAATACTTTTGCGTTCCTTTCATCATCTTTGGTCTTCAACCTGAACTGCTGCTCTCTTCTTGAGCCTGAATGGCCATAGAGATAGGCAGTAACCTTCAGGAAGCACATGGAAGGTGGCATTTCTGCACTACTAATGACTTTTTTTGCTTGATTACTTCCCACCCCACCACCTTCTTTACATCCTAATGGTTCAAGTTGCTGAGAGTACACAGGATTGACAGTTAATTTAACCACGGCCACTCCTTCAGCAGCCTTGAATCCTGATTGTTACTGTACCTCTCACAAAATTAAATCCAGCATGCAACATCATATTTGTTTATCCATCTGTGCAGGGGAAATGACCTTTTAATCTCTTAGAAACACCAGGACCTGACACATGCTCTGCAGATTTTCAGATCTCAGAAGGAAGAGATAAATAATCACTTACTGCTGAGGCTTGCACTCAGACCTCAAGGTTGGGACAGGCCCTTTGGTCTAGGCAGCTGATGGCTGCTATGAGACTGAAGGGCTCCTGGCACTGCTTAGCCAGCAACTTGGGTCCAGCAACAATATAAGGCCACAGCTAGGTCTACTTGAGTCAGTAGTAAGGAGGATACTGAGTTTAACTTATCAGTTACCTTATTAGTTTTTAAAAAGCTTCTCGCCCTTGATATTACTGTGCTTCAGTTTTGTTTTTCATCAAAATTAATGGAGTGCTCACAGTTTGTATTGCTGAAGAAAGTTGTACATCCTCAAGTACCTGCACTGGCAGTTACTAGAAGGAACAGTAATTTAAACGGCTCAAATTATAGCCTAGAATCTTAATGACTTTTGGTTTTGTCCTTCTTTCCCTGGAAAGCTCAAATTGCATCAAACCTGATGGGCTCCTGGAGTTCACAAAGAAGCTGGAAGGCCACATCCAGCAGAGAAGGGGACAGATTCAATTCACGCACCTCCGCCTCTTCCAAAATTGGCTGGACCAGGATGCCGAAACAGCCCAAGAAGCGCTTCGGCGTCTCAAAGCTGTGTGCAGTGTGGTCAATGACTCATGGGACTCCTCCCAGGCCTTTGCTGACTACATCAGTGTCATGTGATGGACACATGAGGAGGAGAAAACCGATCAGCTTGAGCTAAACAGTTCAGTCCCTGGCCAGTAAGATTTATTTCACTGCACAGGTGGGTGGTTCTTCCCCTGGTTCAAGCAGTATACAGTTGTTCTTGTCACCTTTCTATTCATTTGAAGAAGAGGTACCACAGTGAAGTGACACACAAGACCATGTGGACCAACAGCTGTGTTTCTAACATGATCTCACTCTAAACACCTTCTCAGTGTGAATAGTTTAAGTAGGACAGGTATTGGACGAGCTTCTGTGACTTCCTGCAGATCTCTGGACAAGCAGTTATTTATTACGCTGGGTGTTGTTGCAAATTTCATGTTGTTTAAACCAATGTCTCATCAATAACTAATCTCCATCCTTGGAGAGACTCAAGTCCCTGGCAACTATTCTGTGATCTGTGAAATACAAACTTCTCCCTCCATTTAAATGGAGTAGCAAACGAGCTAAAAAAGCCCCCAGCCTTGACCTTTTACAGTTGAAACATTTTACTTTATACATAAAAAAAAAAAAAGTTCTTTATGTACCAAGTAACCTGCTGTTTATTTGCAATCATGTTGCCCTTCTCCAATGTCTGCAGTTATTTTACAGAGGTTTTGAATAGTTTGTTATTTTGTAACATTTTTTATAATAAAAATATAATTAAGAGCCATAATGTACCAAAGTGTGAATTTTATTACTGACTTGTAATGTGATCTAATTAAAACACACTGCTAGATCAGGGGATCCTGCCCATAAAAAAAGCAAGTGGTTTTAGAAATGGAGTTACCATAATAGAGCCTGATTTTCCTACTGCCTGCATGATCTTTCAGGCCAGATGTGCAACATGTAAGCCAAATTTTTTTCCCTTGTACAAACCCTCTCATTCCTGAGTAATCAGCAAGATTCACATTTCACAACAGAAACTGATCCTGCAAGGTTCTGCTCAGCAGCTGCAAGCCATAGCTGTCAAGGAAGAAAACAGGACTCTGCACATCAGGTGCTATGAAACTGCAGGCTTAACTTAAACCTGAAGACAAAACTTGGCTGAGTAGATGGCACAGACACCAACAGCACAAGAACCAGTGCCGAGTCTGATGAAGCACACGAGGTCCAGTTGTTCCCAAAAGGCTGGTTTTTAGGCACACAATACAACAGCAGAGGAAAAAGCCACGGAATCCTTGCTGTTCCAGTAGACTGACTAATGCTAAGGGCCTTCCAGCTTCTCAGAAACCACACTGTTCTGCTATTACACAGCCACACAACAATCCAGCATGCACTGCTACCCACTGCCCCTTTCCTTGAAAGGGATTAAAGTGGGGTGGACTGCCACAGCAGCCTGCCCTTGCCCCCACAGGGGACAGTAGCCTGTTAGGGAATCCCTCGCTGCTCCTCATGGGAGTGATGATGAAAGGTGAAGGTGATGGCAGCATCCCACGCAGCCTTCAGCACGGAGTCGTGCAGCCCCCGCTTATCGGCACAGTGGTTCCACTGGGAGAGGTCAGAGGTACAGTCGGACCCTTCAGGAGGGGGCCGTACCTGGTGGCCGTTCACACAGCGACGACACTTGATCCTGGAACAGAGCCAGCACAAGGTCAGTGCCTGGTTCCTCCACTTCTTTAGTGTATGGGTTGTTTAAAAAAAAATGCAGCCCAGTAACATTTGGATTAACTGCCCTTCACCTGCAACACTGGCAAGTGGATTTTCAGACAGGACTAATCACTACCACGTTTCACTGAAACGCACAACCACCTTCTGGCATGTCTGACAGATAATCTCACATTTTGGAAACCCTTGGGTTCTGTTTCTAACAGCACTCTCCTCCATGTTTAGCCATGTGGGAATGGTCCAGCAGGACCCAGGAAGTTCAGGAGTTTCCCCTGAAAGGTGAGGGATGTTGCTTCAAGCAGATCAAGTGAACACCCCTACTGCTAACACAGTAACACACGTTCTTAGCACTGCATCAGGCTTCCTGAGTTCAAGAGAGCACACCATGCTCCAAACCACTCCATCCTGGCTCCCACCACAGCCACTGGGTCATGCTCTGGCTGTTTACCGAGCTGCCACACAAGGAGAGGAAGAGCAGCAGCAGCCCTGCCAGCAAAGCTTGTTGCCATGCAGACAAGATACCTACACAGAGCTAAGCTCTGAGTCAGCTTAAAACTAATCCTCTTCACTTCTTGCCTGAACTAAGAATCTTAACATTCAGAGTGAAGTGTTTTCCTGCACTCCCTGTCCTCCTTCTGGTGGCTGCAATATCACAGGTCTCAGGGATGGGGGAGAAGGGCAGATGATGGAGAAGAGGATTCTTTTAGTCTCCAGAACAGCACTTGGGTTGGCCTCATGAATTCTTAGCAGATGGAGTTGCCCTGGCAGTGGAAGCAGCTCAGCATTTGGATAAGAAACCACCAGAAGAGCAGCAAGGAAGGACCAAACTGGGCTCCACCAATTTGAACTGCTGTGATCAATTTCTCTCTTTTCATTAGCTGCAGTATTTCACAGCCTCCAAACACAGGCAGCAACAAGGTAGTTTGCTCACTTATCCAGCTAGCACAGCTTTACTAAGACAACAAAAAGGGAGGACAGCAAGGAAGTGCTCATCTCCAGGTGGTTAACAGCTTCAGAAGCAGGGACACTTGAGGCCCACTCTCTCTCTAAACTTCCTCCTGCTGGCTGAGGAACCCCTGAATCAGGAGACCAAACTGTGGAGGGTTTTGTTTTTTCTTGCTGACTTGATCCATTAGTCATTCAATATACTCACTTGTCATGGGTGTCACTGGTGGTAGTCTCATTCAATGTGAAGAGCTCCTTCAGCTCCCCGAGTGAGAAATGCCTTTCTACATCCTGCTCTTCATCCACCACGCAGCTGCTGAGAGCCTTCTTGTGGGTCTGGCGTTGGAATATCTTCTCCTCTATGGTCCCTGTCTACAGGAGAGAGTGTCAGAGATGAAGCACAGCTGGGACACGTGTTAAAGGAGCACTACACTGGGAAAGTGTCACAGATCAAACAGCAGTACACTGTCAGGACCATTTAGTACCTTGCCAGACCAGTACATATGGCAGGCAAGTTTTACTAGCTGCACTCCAACCTTGTCCTACCTAGTTGCTGGTCTAACCCAACTCTGCTTCCCTTGTCTTTCACCGTGGCTACCAGAGTGGATCCAACAGAGATATGGATGAAGAAGAGGTGGAGATGCCAGTTGTGGCTGGAGCTCACACGGCACACCAGGTTGTGCCAACAGGAGGGAAGAGAAAGGAGCTGAGCAGCTACAGCTACTCCCTGACAAAAAAAACCCCAAACAAACAGAACCCCCACTCAAAAAACAGCATCACGGGCTAGCCCTGGGTGACGTGAGCATCAGCAGTATTTGCTGGCTCACCCACACACAGATCAATCACACCCACTGTCTGGAGGGAGATGACTACATCTAGAACAGATGTGCCGAAAGCCCAGTATGCTACATTTTTAAGGCAAAAATCTAAGAGCAAAATATCTGGTTTGCAAACAACACAAAGGAGGGGGGTGATTAGTCATGATTTGCAGACCAGTTTCCTAGTTCTAAAAGCACAGGAGCTCCTTGCTTCCAGGTGCAGCCGGGTCAGAGGAAAAACAGAACACCATAAGGAAGAGATGGGCAAAGAACATCTGTTTTGTCAAAGTAAAGTAAGAATTGATCAAGGCACACAAGCTTACAAAAAAATACCAACAAAAAACCCCAAACGAAAACAAAAAACCCACAGTCTGAACTAATGAGAAGTGAAGGTCAACAAGGGCAGAGAGGGGACTTTTCTGAGCAGCGATCACTACTGGGACTGCTGGACAAAGCGTTACAATAGCCTGAAAAGTCTTGTCTCCTTCATGCTTTTCCTTTACAGAGCAGCTAGCCCACCAGCTAACTGGAAGCCTCATTCCAAAAGCTGCTGTAATTCTGGGAATGTAGTTGCCGTTTATTAAGTACACATACACCCAACCAGAACAGACTGCAACCAGTCTGAAAAACAGCAACTTTGGCATCAGATACCCCAGGAAATTAAAGAAGTCAGATGCCTAAATGACTTCAAAGGAACATCTGATCTGGAAAGCTGCAGTTTCTGTTTCTCAGAAGCCAGTCACCATTAGAAACCAAGGCTTGCAGTAATGACCCTCCAACTTGAACCTTCATGGTTCTTCACGGCAACACATCTAGGGGTAGGAAGCAATTAAGTTCCAATCGATTCTGGTCACCAACTCAAAAGAGTTCTTCCCCTTCTGGTCCCAATCATAGCAGCTACAGATTGGGCTGGCACTAAGAACTCCATGTTGAGGAGGTGAGAGGAGTAAGACTCACTGAAAGCAGCCGATAGATGTAGCAGGTCTTCTTCTGGCCGTCCCGCCACACACGAGCCATGGCCTGCTCATCATTAGCTGGATTCCAGTCTGGGTCAAACATAACCAGTCTGTTAGCCCCGATCAAATTCAAACCGCAACCACCTGCTTTGCTGCTTAACATGAAGATAAATTCAGGGCTCTGTGGAAAAAGGTAGCCTTGGGTTAAACTATAGAGGCAGCCATACTTCCACTCACAGCATTCAGAACTGGCAGGGGGGCTGCTCGCATCTGGCAGATTCTACTTACTGAGGGGCTGTTGAATCGCTCCACAATCTTTGCTCTCTTTTTAATAGACATGGTGCCATCCAGCCGGACATATAAATACCTAGAATTTACAGCATTCACTACAATCAGACTGCTGTGACCTTTAGAGCATCCTACTTGAAAGACAAAAAACTTTCACAAACAGCCTTGTAACAAGGGCCTGGGCTTTTAGGAGCTTTTGCAGACGCCCAGAGCTTTTCTGCTAAGCGACCCCAGTAGCCAAAGCACAAGTCACATTAGTTCCAATCAAGGAACATCTGAGGTAAAAGAAAGATCACAAGTTCCTGCTGATAGAAACTTTAAGAATAGCCAGTTCCTTTTACAGTGTACGCTGCAAGTACAGTCTTGCAGGATTAAACAAATGAAGCCCAAAGACAAACCTCCTGCTCCTGCAGAGCTTTTCAAACAGGTCCAGCGTCTGAGTGTAGTTAGACACTAAAACCACCTTGTCATTACTGGTGCTTTTTGTAACAGCAAGGATGTAGTCCAAAACCAGCATCTTTCCTGGATAAAAAGGAAAGAAAGAAGAAAGCTAGAGCAGAAGTTCCCGAATTCCAGACCTCGGAGGGGCACCTGTAAGATGCTAAATACAGTCTCATGGTTGCCTGTGTTAGGCAGCACATTTGTACTGCTGAATTCCACAGCACCTGAAAGCTGGGGCTCCACAGATTTGGTGCTGTAGCCAGCAGGGAACAAGTCCAGGGCTCCCATAAAGCCTTCTTCCTCTTCCACACACTTATCATGGATAAGAGCAGGGTCTGGAGAAGAGAGTTCAGACTGTGGAATGCACAAGGGAGACCAAAAAACCACACCACCAACAGTGCAAAACCCAAACCCGTTACGTGAGTGGAAGAACTCACGATTGCAGAGTTTCTTCAGGGAAGTGATGGAAGAGAGAGACGACACACTGATTTTGCCCTCCTTCAGTTCCTCCACTGGCTTGGCTTGCTTCAGGAAGTTCTTATACAGCTCGGCTTGCAGAGGTGTCAGCCTGAAACAGAACAAGAGCTCTGAAGCCTCAGCCTGCCCCCAAACCAACCCCTTCCTTCTTCGTCCATCTACGCAGTGCATTTCTTCTAGTTCTAGTGCTCAATTTTTTAGCTACAGCACAGACAGCCTAGAACTGCCTCCAGGGCTAACGGTAGAGCATTAATATCTCAGCCCAGAGATGGAGGAGAAGCTTGCAGACAATGCTCTGCACAGCCCAAGGCTCTGCTGCACACAGCTGCCCAGAGCACGCCAGCTGGCTGGCAGAACCACCAGTTGTTGGCTGTCCATCCCTGCTTCAGGAAGAAAAGCAACGTATTGCCAATGGCTACAACCTCTTTCCTAAATGGAAGCAGTCAGCATAAGCATTGAAGGGGTTTTTGCAACATTTTAGTCCTTCCTGTTGCTCCTCCCTTTTCCCAGGCACAGTACAGGCTTTTTGGTACCTGCAGCAGACCACCTGCTCAATCTTCACCGGCAGGTATTTGGAGAGGATGTCCGATGTTCTTCGGATTAAACACCTGCAGGGAGGGAAATGAAGATCAGATACTTGGATGACATCAAAACTCTTGTTTTATCAGTATTATTCCTCACAAGCTCAACACAAACTCCCTTTAATATCTAATCTCCAAAAGTTAGCGACAGACCAATACACAGCAAAGGCCAGACACTCACCATCCACACTAAGAGGCTCCATCAGCCCATGCTACAGAGCCCAATATAACCCACTCTCTCTGTGAGGCCTCCAGATTTGGTTCATGAGATTTGGAGGGATGATTCCACCTAACAGAGCCCAGTCCCTTATGAGAGAACCTCATTTCTTCCTCAGACTACCAATGGCATTCTCAACTTGAGCTACAACACACAAATGGCATGGACAGCAAAGAAGGACAGGATTTAACCACCACCCACGATGGAAATAACCCAAAGTACAAACAGGCAGCTCTCCACACAATAACTTAGTAGTCATCCTCAGCCAAGATGGGTTCATTGTCTGGCCCAAGATTTCAGCAAAGGGCATATCCTTTGAGGCTCTAAAAAACACTGCATGGAGCTTCTACCACATTACAGAAAAGACAGGAAGGACTAGAAGAAGTGAACTGAGCAACTAGAATAAGAAAGAGGTGCAGAAACCCTGTTCTGCCAGGAAACACTGAAAATATGATGTTACAAAACCTATAGATGACACATGACAGCCCCCAGATCTGTCAAAGGCTGTTAAAGAAAGGAATAATCTGGTCTCCAAACCCATAAGCAGTAGGATGAAAAGTAACAGGCTTAAACTGCAGTAAGGAAGATTTATGTTACACATTAAGAGCATTTTCTAACTGCAAAGACTGTGATGCCCTGGAAAAGGTACCCTGGGAAATTTGTAAGGTTTTCAGTGCTGGGTGGGGGCTAAGTAAGGGACAGTTTAGGTCCACCACCTTCTACCTTGGGACAGCAAGACAGATTAGACGCCTTCTCCAGGGCCCTTCCAGCCTTACGCCTACACACATATCTTTGCATCCACTGTCTGATTTGTAATTCCTACCAAATTCAACTGATTCATCTGTTACTGCTTATGTGCTTCATCTTCCCTATTTGTGTATCACAGCTGTTGCACAATAAAGGAAAGAACAGACACCTTTACACAGCCATGCACAAGCATTCTTGAACACACTTTTACACCCCTTTTCCATCAACTATAAAAAGAAATAAATGCAACTCAAGAAGGAACAAGCTCTTCTCCTCCCAATCTTTCCTTTCTCCTCGGCTTCTGCAAGCTGACCTAAGCGAAGGTCAGGGCTGTCTCTACAGACAGGCTGTACTCAGTGTGAAATGCAATTTACCATGACTATGAACTGCAGGATTGTATTAGTGATGGTTGCAAAAGTTCAGATTAAAAAAAAACACAACAACCAAACCCACAAAGACACCAGCAATGCTGAGAATTCAAGAGTCTCTGGTGAGAGTTCTTATAAAGACAAGTGATTGCCAGATGTAGATAAATTGGTTGTATTCATGAACAGAAAAGAAACCAGGTTTAAACAAATACCAAAAATCAACCAAAGAGAAATAAGACAGCATTTTACATCACAGAGGTGCTTCTTGCAGGTCAAGTCACATCTCTGACACTAGCAGCATAATCCCATCAGCCCTACAGAGCCAGCACAGCTATGAAAGTGTGAGCTGGACTCTTTTGTAACTTGGGCAATCAACAGCAAAACCAAGCAACATTCCTTATCCTCTTTCTGTCTGTCAGTTAGCATCTGGGATGGATGGATCTCAAGTCTGACCCAGTCTACACTGTAGTCATGTTAACACAAATAAAAGGATGCTGCCTGACTGTTCAGATCACAGGAAAACACAGAAACATAAGAGTCAAATCATGATTCAGTATCTGAGTACATTTGCATGGGGGTGACTGCAGCTAACTGCTATTTTAACGTCCTATTTTTCAGACTAAAGCTACATGCTATGTAGATTTCTTAGGTAATAAATACTTGCACAATCACTTGCTGAATAGATGTAACTTACAAGAGAATGCATTATAGCTACCACTGTAATTTGGAAAAATACCAGTGTACACCAAAGGTTTATGCAAAAGCTCTGCAAAGAGAAGAAGGATGAAGTTTACCTGTTCACAATGCTGATCAGCTCTTTAAGCCTCTCTTCTCCTTTCTGTCGCTCCACTTCACTTGCATCCGCATCTCTGCCTTTCAAGATGGGAATTTCAAAATGTCTTTTAAATTCCTGTGCGGTCCCTGTACAAAACAGAAGTGAAAAAGTGACAACTAGTACCAAATAACCTTTGATCAGTACCCCACAACCCCAATTATCACACCACAAGCATGGGGCCCAGCAGATAAAACAAACTCACCCCATCGGTATGATTTGTTTTCCTTTCTAGCCAGGAAATACTCAAACAAGGCAGGCAAATGTGTACAACAGAAAACCATCTTATACTCCAACAACTATGCACTGCCAAAGGTCATACAATTTTAGTTAAACCTGAGTCCAGTCAGGCATGTACTGGTTTTGTTCACGTTCCAGCTATACTTTTACCCCCAGATTTTGTCCTTGCAAACAACAGCCCAGGCATTACATGTGCCTGTTCCAAAATTATCTGTAATCAGTTGCTTATTACTGGGCATGGGCTGAAAGTGGGAAAAATGACTACTTCATGCATGCAGCTTTGCTGGCAGTGGTTACAGTATTAACCTCATCTCAGAAAGAACAAACTGGAAATACAGGGAGACTAGTCTTGCCGAAAGTACAGGTCAAGAGGGCAGGGGAAATCACATCAGCTCGCTGTAATAACTACCCAAAATTGAAGCACATGTAAAAAGCAGATGCAGAACACCTACCATCCAATCCCATCCTTTCCTTGAGAAATCCTGGGGGCAGAACAGCTGAACAGAAAAATATACTGCCCAAATGCTGTTTGTAAGACTAAGAATCTGATGAGTGGTGTTTAACTAGAGTTGTGCGTGCACTAGAATTAATGAGAAACCTCTTGGACTGGATGCCAAACAATCTGAGACAAATATAGGTGATGAGTTACAACAACAAGGAAATGATTTACAGATTGATTTATTTTCATTCCTTGACAGAAAAAAAAATTACCTCCCTTCACAAAGACAAGCTGCTCCACACTGGAAAGCAGTAGACCCACTCTCCTGCAGGAGAAGATGCAAAGATTGCTTTGCTTTTAAAATGAAAACAAAGCTTGCAGACATAAGCAGAGCATAGGAGCCAGAGACAGAGTATTGCAGTCTGCTACCATTAATTGCAGAAGGTGTTTGATCCTGAAAACTCACACTAATCAGTCTCTCTCCTTCAGACTCTTTTCTTTCTCAGATGAAGTTAACTCCATATTCACAGGCCTCTCTTGCCTTAAAAAACAAGAGCAGTCTTAACTCCAAATGCTAGACATCACCCTCAGCTTTCTCCCAGATTATCTGAAAGTGGGATGGCAGACCACCAGAAATTCGGGATTTGTTGCCTAACTCTGCCACGAAGTACGCCATTCCGTCTTGCACCAGCCACTTCAACCTCCTGTGCCAGAGGGATACAAGAGAGAGAGCAGGGAAAAGCTGCCTATGTACTCAACACTGAGAGCCTTTCACGTCAAGCCTTCCTCTCCACGGAGCCTCTCCTACAAAGACATCATTCCTGGCTTAGATTTCTGAATTTGCTATAGCGTGGGAGTGTTGTAGGAAGTACCATTACGAGCTGGCTCCTCCTGCCCAGCAACTCCTGCAGTATCTCCAAGAGCTTATTGTCAGAGAAACTCCTAGCCTACACAGACATTTTGGCTGACCAGTATAGCTACACAAGATCAGCCATGTAGTACTCAGGGTTATATATTCATTTTACCTTAATTATTAATTCCCCTTCCAAAATACCTGTTAGATTGGTGTACTTTAAATTATAGTCTTGAAATGGAGCTCTGATGATAGGCAGCTTCTAGAACAGGGGACCCTGATCTAGACTTTCTGGATACAAACTGAAGGAGAATAAGTCTCCAACCTGTACATGGCCTTTCCTCTCACTAATGTCTTGGTGCTGCTTTCACTGGCGCTGGTAGCTAGGGGAGGCCTTGCCAGCAACTTCCCCCTCCATCACGTCTCTCACACATTCACGTCTTACCTAGGATGCCTGAATTGACGAAGTGCACCAGGCTGAAATATTCAAGCAGGTCATTCTGAATGGGGGTGCCCGAGATAAGGACTCGTCGAGGTGTATTTAAGCTGTTGAGAGCCTGGTATGTTTGATTTTCAGAGTTCTTCAGTCTATGGCCCTTTGAAAAAAGAAAAAAGGAATGAAGCTGATAAATCCAGTGGTTCTGATGGGAAGCAGCCTGGAGATCTTCATTGACACTGACATGCCTGGTAGCAGACTGAATGTTGTATGCGTATTCAGCTGTTGTGACAGACTTTTCAAAGGCAAGAATCTGGTGGGAAACCTAAAGCCATTACATGAGGAAACATGACATTACAAGCTACCAAGACTAGGAACATCTGAGTCACACCGAGGCAAGAGGGCCTACCATGAAAATAACCACCAACCACATGGTCTAACTATAACAACTGTTTCCTGTTCAAAGGCAGGGATGTTTTCAGCTACCGACAGTAGGCACTGAACTCTGGACCTATAACATTGCATCACCAAAGGTCAAGATCACAAGCCATTCAGACCATCTATATCCAGGACTGCCGGGCCCTTCCACAGTAATAAAAAGAGGTTCTGCACCTCTTACAGGGGTAGTCTGAATACAGGCCCCATTTCCCGTGCCTGCGAAAAGCAACTTTATGAGCATCTGAGTGCTAGCTGTAGGGCAAAGCATGAGATGATTTCTACAAGTGCCAGACCACCGCAGAGCTGAGTATTGTGAAGATATGGAAGACAGAAGGCCAAGGACCTGCATTCCCAGCATCCCTAGCTGCCAGCCTCATCCCAGCAGCACTGAGAGGTGTGGGAGTTACACTTGTGAGGGTGCTAACTCTTTTTAAGCTGCATTCAGCACTATTCTAGCAAATACAAAACCAAACCACAGGGTGGCACTGCTATTTAACAAATCCCCTCCAACTGGCAGCGGAAGACACCTCAACAGTGGCTGAGGCCCTCAGCTTAATCGTTTCAAGGAGGCAGAGGGCACTTGTTTTATTTTGTCCTTCAGAGTATCTCTGGCTCTCACTACCTATAACCACAAATAGGGAAAAATAAATATAAAAACTCCATCCGAGCCGTGTGAAAGCAGCTTGACAACACAGGCTTGGCAAAGCTAGATCCAACAGTCAGTGAGCAGGGAGTCAAGCCATGTCTCTCTCTTCTTGAACAAGAAACGCATGAGGTAACTCCTCACCCAGCTCTCCTACCTCTGCCCCAAGCAGGAGGCTACAGAGGGTCCTGCCATGGGAGTACCCTTCAAACCCCCCCCACAAGCACAAAATAACATTGCCAAATAGAGTGGCAGACAGCAGCCAACACTACACAAAAGAGCATGCACAGAATCATTTAGGCTGTGAGATACCTCAGGAGCCTCCAGTCCAACCTCTTGCTCAAAACAGAGCCAAGTCAGAAATTACTGGGCAGAGCACAAGGGCAGGCCAAACGTAAAGTACTTCTCACTTTAGCAAAGACAGACAGAAACAAATGAAGAACACATCAGTGAGCCAGGGCACTACCATTCCAACAGAGTAAGGCCTCTTTCAGAGGCAGGCAGCAGATCTACTTTCTGCCACGTATTTCAGACTGAGAGGGCCCTAGTTGGTGCCCCCACACTGCTAGGGACCTACAAAGTGGCCACAGTTACCACCACCTGGATTTTCTTCATATCTCAGCTCCTGAAAACGCTCTCTCTTGTTCAGGATCACCTAGTATGGATAAGCCAGTTACCCAGCACCTCTCAAGCACCAGAATGGGTGCTATCCCATGGCTAAACCTTGCTTCCTGCTGCCCTCCCCACTTTCAAGAAAGCTGAGACAGTTTTGCCCAGATCTCAAGAAAACACCGTATTTCCCCCATACCTCATCACATATGACCAGCCCAACACTGCCTTTCTGTAATGCCTCGGCGTGGAGCCGGAAGGTCTCATAGGAGATGATCAGGATGGGTGAAGGCACTCGCAGGCCACGCTGGTTCATAAAGCCAACTGTGGATGGAAAGGGGGAAAAGCTAAAAAAACAGGGATAAGGAAAACTAACAGAAAAGGATTCAAGCTCTGTAGTCAAAACTTTTGCCTTAAAAATCTAGGAAAACCTGTCTGTTTCAATTACTCTTTAGCATCCCTTCCACCCCTGTAGACCCATGCTCCCTTCCCCACAACTGTCCCCATTTCCACCCCCCTCCCACCTCTGCCCACTCCTTTCCCAGCTTCTGGCTGGAGCAAAGAAGCAGCACTGGTACTTCCCTAACTTAAGCACATGACTGGACTTGGATTATTCCAAAAGATCAACTATTACCAAACACACAAGGGCTTGATCTAAACATGCTAGTGGAGAGACATTTATCAGTTTCCAGAACTCTAATGACAGCTCAGAGATGTTCACATCAACTGCTGTAGGCGTCTTTCAATGCAAGATTCTGACCTAAGCCAGCCAACCACACAGTTTGCAAACATTTCTGTACCTAGTTTACGGTCAATCTCTTCTTTGGAGCCTCCATCAATGGCCAGCGGCTGGATCCTTCCCCCCAGCCATTTCTCTACTTCATTGTACCAGTTTCTCACCAGGCTGGAGGGAGACACCACCATGGCCTTCTCAATTTCAGGCTTGCAGTCAGGACTTTGCCGGAGAAGCGTCCACATGAGCGTGATGCACTGCAGGGTTTTGCCCAGCCCCATTTCATCTGCCATGATACAGCCATGACTCCCAGGGATCCGCCGGCTTGTCACACAGTCCCAGAGGAATTTCACTCCCTGCCAAAAATTGTCCTCTCAGAGCAGGATAGGGACATCAGCAGAATGACAACTTCATTACAGCTTCATTACTGCAATGCACAGGACTGATACAACAACAAACAGCAAATCTGTGTAGCCTATCCCTGGGGACATGCAATGTTCTAATGAGACAGAGGGAAATCACCCCAGACACAGCTAAAATGCAGCCACATCTGGTTCGGAACAACATTATTGGTGCCAAGATGTACCTCATAACATACAGGAAATCTTCCTACATTTTAACTGTGCAATTATAACTTGCTTCCTGACATGAATTCCCAGAAATATCTACCTTTGGCTGCATTAGACAGGCCCAGGCCACCAGCTAACCTGCATCAATCACTGCAACCAGGTTAATCATCTTAACAACACCCAATTAGGTAGTTTTAAAACACAGAATCACAGAGCGAGCAGAATTGTTTCTGCTGCCTGATTAACCCCCAGAATACTCTCAGCAGCCCTCATTGCTTCTGCCTAAAAGCACAATGACTCACCTAGGGACTCAAGGTCCAAAGCAGATTTAGCTTCAGAGAAGACACGAGGCTGAGGTTATAGCCCATGTCACATGGTGGGAGAGGAGCTCACCCCTGCATTAGGCTTTGACAAATCACCAAGACAGATAAAAGGGAAGAAAAAAAAAAAAAAAAAAAAAAAAAAAAAGAGGCAGGCTCTGCAAAATGTTCCTCTATCATATGACAATAGACAGTCAGAGAAAACCAGGGTATTGTGCTGGGCATGCACAAGGTCCCTGCATTGTGTCAGCAGACCAGGGAGACAGGGACGCAACCTAAACACACCTGGATGGATCCACCCCTCTGTGCTCCCCTGTTTAGGACTGGAAGACAGAGCACCTTTGCTTGCACTTTCAAGTCCTTTTCTTTCTTTCCTAGCCCCTTAACAACAGGTTAATGAAGTTTATTTAGGCCAGTTGAACAATTATGAAATACATTACCGACTAAAAGAGTACATTTGTCTGGGGATCCATTTGGGTAATCTCCCAGCAACTGGGCAAAAGACATGACCAAGAGAAGCTGTACAACAGTCTGGGAGCATCACCTGAATAAAGCAGCACAGGAATCTTAGCAGGCAAAGACTTATTAGACTAGAACAGAGACTGCTTTATCAGAGATATCTAGCTGTCAAGAAACAGTGCCTAGGACACCAACATAACTATCATTACTTGACAAAAGCACCAGCAGGCAGTATCTCACCCAAAACCAGATTGCCTCCAGCTATGTAGCCAGAAATGAGCATTACACTGGGTCATACACTTTAGTACCAACTCTGAGATAAAAGTACAAGCTAGGAACAGCCTACAGCACTCTCAGAGCCATCTGAAGATCTCCCATGCAGGGACGCATCCAGCTTGACCTGCTTAGCCTGCAAGATCAGCAGTTACAGCTTCCATCCATGCAGCCTCTAGCCTTAAATGATAATATACTGCATCTCTGATGAACTTCAAACCATCCAGATGCCTACATTAGATATTTGGAGATTAGTACGCACTGCTTCGATATTGTGATGTTGCAAGTATTTACAACATAAAATGTTTTTTGTCACTCTCCACTGGAATATTCCAAGTCTACGTACGCCACGGACAGCTCACACCTACAAAGGGTATCCTCCAAATAAAACACAATGAAGTAGGAATCTACTCCATACTGTGTTGGGAACCACACTACCAGAAAGAAGAGCTTCAGTGTTTCCTGGCTCAAAGACTGCAGATCCAATTAATTCTGCTGACCAGCAAAACACCATGGTGCACCAGGATTGGGCTGCAATGTAATTTATTGCAATTATATCCTATCACCATCCACACTGAGTTCCACTCAGCAGAGCTACGTCTCCAAACTTCAAGATAAGTAAAGGCTGGACTTTCAGCCCTGACTCTGCAAGATCCCATCTCCCCGCGGAATCCGGTCTTTTCCTAAGGTATCTTTTGTGACATAAAAGCCAGCCAATGGGCTTTCCTAGACCTGCGCAACCAGTGCACAATGGTCACAGAAAATCCCCAGCTTCCATTGCCAGTTGACCTGACCGCAACCCCACAGAGAACACACCTGTGCACTAGGCAGCATCACGTTTAGGCTGGGAGTGCTCTGACCCTGCTAGATCAGAGTCAAGAGAAGAGAAAGTTCTTACCCACAAACAAGCAGTAAATTTTCATATTTTTAAGGACAAACAGGACTGTTGTAATACTCCCAGCACATCCTCTTGCTTAACACGGGACAGAGAATATTTGCAGCATTCAGGCCTCTAAGAGGATGGTTTAAACAAGCGTTTCACTTTGCATTTGCAACAGACTAGAGTCTGTTAGACTGTCGCAGACTGTTAGTCTATGTAAACCTCATGGTGGGTTACAACTGCAGCTTTCTGAAACGCATCAAGTCCTCAAGCCATACCCTCAAGTCCTAATGGAAAACTTACTTCTCTCTGATGGGGCCGTAAAACACGGCTGAGGACAGGATCCACCACAACATGGACAGGTGCTTTGTCCCTGCAGGAGGCAGTCAAGGAAGAAGACAGTGTGATTAACGAACTCAGCACAGCATATGTTTAGTTTTTTTTAAAATCTCACTGCTACACTGAGGATTCCACTGTGGCATGAGGGAAGCAACTGCCCACAAGAAAGTGAAAAATGGATTAATTCAGTTTTGAGAATGAAGGCATAGGGGCCTGATCTACAGTCTAAAACATCAGCAAAACCATGTATTCGGGCTCTGGTTAAAACAAGGGCAGAATGTGGTTCAGACACATGGTTAAAAAATCCATTATCATTTTTTGTTTCAATAACAATATTGTAACTGCATTACTGGAGAGAGGAACCCCTTCCTCTGTCGATGAAGATCCAGCTGACAGCCTTTTTAAGTTATAACAGCAGCACAGAAGGAACTACTTAAGAATAAAAAGCATTAGGCAGCCTAACATTTGACTGTCAGTCACCTCCCTTTGCTTGTCCCTAGATGCTGATGTTTCCTGACTAACGACTAATCCATAAGATTTTCTAAGCAGCTTCTCCATGTGTGCATACTCATTCCCTGCAACAGGTTTAAATTTTTGATGAGTGGGAGATGAAACAGCCTGCAGAAGAACGCAAACAATCCGGCATGGGTACATTCCTTTGATTGTTACCATACCTGAACCAATTCAGAAGCAGAGTACTAGGAACCAAACTTCCCTTGATGTTCAGACACATTTGGGAAGAAAGAACACAAACCTACACGCACAAGGAGGTCAGAGCTGAAGCATTTGTGCCAGGTGATGACTCACTTGTCTATTTTCAGCTGGTCGTGGGCACTCAGCAGCGGGGGCTCGTACAGAACCAGAGCTCCTTCCTCAAAAGGGTCATGAAGAGGACTCCTCAGCCCTGCCCGTTTGATACCCAGTGCACGCAAGCCCAGTGGCCCTGAAAGCAAACAAAGGCACAACTCAAAGAACTTCTTCCTGGAAGAAAGCAGAGCCTTGCAGAAGAGTCTGATTACATTTAGGAACAGGGAATTAATTGGGTGCTGGAGTGGAAATGCAGGCACAACTGGTGCAGACAGCAAACCTACACACAGTGGTTGTTTGGTAGAACTCTGCCAGCACACAGCAGGTAGCTCTGCGGCAGGAAAGAACAGAATGAAGGAACAGAGGCAAAGATGGAGCAATGGCAGTGCCCGCCACACTGGGTGCACCAAAATGGGCATGACTGGGTGCAGCAGATGCCATATATGCTGACATACAACAGTATAAGGTGTCTTGCATGATTACTGAAGGCTCCATTCCAGACCTGTGGCACTGGCATCCAACCATAAACAGACATGATGTTTCCCTCAGCTACCTCTGGGCATCAGAGCTAATCCCAGTACCTAAAGGTGGTTGTTCTAGTTTTCTGGAAGAGAAGCAGGGTTCCAGAATATACTCAGCAGTTCAATAAGCACATTCCCACACACATAGTACGTATATACTGCATCAAATCCTCCTTTTGGATCACCTAAGCCAGACTTAGCTGGAGTTGTGTCTTTTATGCAAGGTCAGGAAATATCTTTAACAGCAATGAGGTTTTACAGTATCATAGTTAGCACCGTACTGCCATTACCTGCTCTAGGGTATTATTTTCTCTCTGCTGAGCAATAGTAGATATTTGGCCTTGGAGCCAATTTCTGTGAAAAGCAGAAACGAAGCATGAGCCCCTCTCCCTAATATTATATTTTGATGTCACAGTTTTGGAATGGAGATGAACACAAAAAGATCATGCATAGAAATCCCTTTTCCCATAAAGACTCAGACAACTGTGCTCCCAGGATTGATTTTGCCTGGGCAAGATTCAAGCAGGGTCAGTTTGCCCACTGCTTGCTGAATGTCCTTGCAAAATGAGAGTGTATCACAAGCTGAGGCAACAGTGCACACACACCAAGAAAAGAGCACATGGAACAGCCTCATCTCCCAATTCAGAGAGGAAGATAACAGCCACAGAAAGCAGCTTCCCCGGTTCCAGTTCTGCTTCAGCCTCCTAACAAATCTGCTTTTCCACAAGCTAACTTTGTCAAAACTCTTTCAGGGCTTGTAATTTCACAGTCAGTGTCTGTTTACAGACATATTTTTAGAACTAAAGTTTGAGTGAAACTGATTGATCTGCATTTGAATTTTTAAGCTGGAGGATGATGGGGAAGAAGGGGACAAGAACAAGCCCATTTGTTTCTGAGATCTTGTGTGTTTCACCAATTCAAACCAGCTGAGGCTTTGAACTTCAAAACTGCCTTGCTTTGAAGATCACCTTGAGACTCAACACACCAAGCCAAGTAGAAAAAAAACTGGCACATACTATCTTCTTCACCTACAGCCTTCTGTCTGTTAGTATCATTAGGATATTATTTAGATGGTAAACCTTCATCGCTTGGAATTCATCTTGCTTTTGTATTTGTGATATAGCGTACAATCTTCTGGCTCAACATCAAATACATAGCAGTAAGAATACAAAATCCAATTCTGGAACATAGGATTATCCAAACTAAACATCAGTAAGAAACACGAAGACTCTGCTAACGTGCCAGTATTTTTCTTTCAAAATTAAGTCAGGATTTCTGGAACATATGCATCAGTGCAAAAAATAACAATAATCCCCACAGATATATTTGACAGGCCTAAGCATCATCTGTTTTACCCGAGTCAGTCAACACGGAAAATCCTTAAACTTCCTCATCTTACCTTTATAATTTGGAATGGGGACTTTGAAGGGTTTCGACAAAATGCTGCGGATAAAAGCCTCCTAGGAATTCAGAAAGAAAACATGCTTAAGTCTGAAATCAGAGATTGCTCAAGAAGGCAAGACCAGAACATTTTTTTGAGAACTCAGTTCTGCCAAGTGCTGAGAGTCCCTCTATTCAATCCATTCAAGCTTCAACTTCAACTATTTTCAAGAATATCCAAAAGGAACAAAGTAACAAACCAGCACAATTCCCCCCAACAACTCTGCTTGTCAAAACTATTTTCCTTCAGGTTTTCTAATGCGTGAAATTGATTTTTCATAACTCCCGTCTTCTCAAATCCACCAGCATTATTCACTTCTTTAAATGCTACTGCTTGCCCCTGCCTTGGTAATTCAGTCAGGCAAGTAATTTCCTGTAAAGTAGCTAGGTTACCATTGTAGAAACATCCACACCAGACCAGCGAGCACCCGGCCAGTAAAGCACCCCATCTCCAGCAGCGGAAGCCCAGAGAGAACCAGGCAAGCAGATAGCACATGAGCTACCTGTGTGGAAAGCTACCCACATCCATGGGTACTGTCCTTCACTGAGACCCCATAGAACTCTTATTCAGGATTTCCACTATAGAAAGTAGCCCCACCACATCTCCTTCGGCATTAAATGGTTGGAGCTAGAAAAAGATGTCTCCTAAAGATTCTGTGTACATGTGGCACTTCCATAACACCTCTGATTAAATGGGTCCATGGGAATTTAAGGAAATTTAGCCCTGCTGGGACTCCCTTGATGAATGTGGTCCATATGCAACCCACCTGCTATGGTGTGCTAGCAGTAACACCCACTTACATGTTGACTGCTATCCAGGCAGTGAGGCCTATTGGTCAGCTGAGCCAAGGGTTTCCGGAAAGGCGATCGGTAACATTCTCCACTCTCTGTCTCACTGACAGGCTTCTGTCTCTTACGAGTCTGAAAAACAGAATCAAGACAAAACAACTCAGGGGCAGCTGGTGAGATCAGAAGATAGATGCATTGCTGTCATGCTCAGTAAGCATCTAACCATGCAGACAATCCACCCAGCCAGCTGAGTATCTCTGAACAGACCCAATCATTACTCACCCCCACTGCCAAAGGACAGAGCCAGCAACACCACCAAGGTCACCATGCCCTGAAGTTTAACCTGCATGAAGGTTAAAATACTCTCCTACTTAAGAGAATAGCTACCTCTTTCTAACCAGTAAAAGGGCAGGCTTGTCTGTGCTGAGATTTGTCTTGTCCTCCTACCCCCAAAAAAGCAGAAGAAAAAAAAAGGAAGGGTCAATAGCACGGAACAACAACAAAGTCCCCAGAGGCTCCCACAGCATCTGTTGTTACACAGGTGAAAGGCCTCACACTGAAACCTAAATTTCAGACACTTTGCAAGGCATGAAGATAAGTCAACCATTGATCTGTTTCCTCATTTAGCATAGTCCTCTTCAGATTGAGGCATGGTTTTAACCACCTGCTGGCACAGAAAAAGGGATTTTGACACAGAAAGCACTAGGTGAGACTCTTTGACCTGTACAATACAGAACATAGCATCACAACATTCTGTTCCGTCTCAAACATCTAGCTATTCCTAGTCACCAGCCCTCTCACAAAACACCTGGACGCTCTCCCAGGGATAGTTTTTTCCATAACCATGAAGCATCACCTGTATGTAGTGAAGTTATTCTACCAACTACATGCCCAGACACAAGTTTTCTCCCAATTGGTGAAAACAGCATAAACTTGGGGCCCGATCCTCAATCCCCAGAAGACGGGGGCGGTAACGACCTCTGACCAGGCACCAGGGACCGACTCGGGCAGCGGCGGGTCCGCCGCCACCCCGCACCGCATCCCCCTGCCCATGGCTGGAGAGGCTCCGGGAGTCCCACGGGGCCGCCCCGCCCCGCCCCCCCCGCCAAGGCCGGCCTCGACGCCCCGGGGGCGCGGGCGTTCCCTCCCCGCCGACGCGGCCACGTCCCGGGGCCCCTTGCTCACGGTCGGGAGGTGCCGGTCCTCCTCCTCCTCCTCCTCCTCGTCGCCCGCCTTCCTCTTGGCCAGCTGGCTGGGGGCCAGGCTCCTCCTCTGGAAGAGGGGCACAGCACACGCACACTGAGGGGGCGCCGGGGCCCTGGGGACCGCTCAGCCCCGCAGTCCAGCCCAGCCCAGCCCAGCCCAGCCCCGCCCCGCGCGGCCCGGCACCCCCGCCCGGCCCACACTCACCATCGCCTCACGGGGAACGGCAGCGGGGGAGCGGTAACGTCCCGCGCGCGGAGCGGTTCGCGCCCGCCGTGGTGGAGGCGGGAAAGGCGCGGGGCGGGCTCCGCCCCGGGATGGTGAAGCGAGCGCCGAGCCGTATCGACCCGCTCGGGGCTCCGCGGAGGGAGGGGGAGAGGGGGCACGGCCGACTGACGGACTGACGGACGGGCGGGCGGGGAGAGGGGCTACGGGGCTCTCAGGCCTGCTCGCCCTCTCGGTACCGTGGATAGGCGCCGTCTCCGCACGAAGGTGCGAGGACGAGAGCTTGAGCTTTAAACTGAAGCGAGCGAGGCGCTGGCTCTGAGGCAGGGCCCCGCGGCTGCGGTGCCTCCCGCCAGCGGGAATGACATTACGGGGCGTTGTGACAAAACGCGGGCGGTGGCCCCTCACGACGGAGGAGGGAGAGGTGCGGAGAGGGAGGCGCCTTCCCTGCGCCGTCAGGTTTCGGAGCAGACCGGCCCTTTTGCACGGTTTGGTGGTGTTTTGTATAGGCGGTACGGCGGGCCCCTGAGCCCGGCTGGTGGATGGGCCGGCGTCAGCTTGTGCGCTCGCAGGACAGGAAGACAGCAAGGCCTTTGGTGCGTCCTGAAGGGTATTTGGGGGGGTCCAGGGGGAAAAGCAAACTCCGAGCAGCGGCGATCTGAGCGTGGATTTGTTGCCCTTGAGAAAGGAGGACGGGCTGGTCCCCAGGAAAGAGCGAGGCTGCTCCTGTTAAGTGGATCGCAGCTGACATGATGAACGAGGAGTGGTGCTCACCAAGCAATTTAAAGGGCAGACTTTTTACACATTGCAAACCCACAGCATTTTGGGGACACCCGGCTAAATTCTCCTTCTGGCTATGCAGAGGGGAAGCCTCAAACGACTCCATGAAATAAACCATGCTCCCTGATCCATGCAGTTAACCCGTCGTCGGGCAGTGAAGGCACCCTTCAGATGGGATTCCCACACAGCCTGGGATACAAGATGTGCCTCTCGACGGACTCGGAGCATGTCCTCCGCAGGCAGTGGGCTCCCAGAGGCCTCAGAGGCTGACAGCATTAGTAGATCTTGGGGAACTCATCAAATCCCCAGACGCTGTCTGTGGAGCACCTGGGGACGGAAGGGAGTGAGCGTGGCCTTCAGCGCAGTCCAGCAAAGCAAACAATTCAATATGCAGTGCACTGCAGCTCTTAAAAGGACTTTATCTTTCCTTCCTCCTCCAGGAAGGGAAGGGAGAAGGGGAAGGATGGAACAACCCTTTGCAGGTAGTTTCACTGGTAAACTTGGGAAATAAATTAAATGCAAGAACACTTCAGTCATTTCCAGTTGCACAGCTGACCTCTTCAAGAAACAAGAGAAGCCACTTTGGCAGTATCCCCACCTCAAGCCACATACTATTTTTCTATTCAGTTTATTAAACATCTATGTTAATACATTTATGCACCCTTAAAACATGGACCATAAGATAGAGTGGATCTAAAACAAAGCCAAATTCTTGGATCTTTAGGACATTAGGTGAAAATGGGCAAATATTCCCTGCAGCCATTTATACCTCCTGAATATCTAGTATCTTAACTTTACTTTTTCCCCTGTCTTTTAAGTCCAAATCCATTTGTCATTCCCAAAGTGCTTTCAGAGCTCAGTGGCAAATGTTAGATGTTGCAGTTACTGGCTCACTGGGCAGAGAGTGGTTCTATAGGAAGGTAATTGGCTATTTTTCCTGGCATGAATAATATTCACATTAATAGCCACCCTCACCACAGCTTTGAGAGCAGTTCTGCTGCTTGCTTTTTGCCTGCGATGGGAACAGACACTTTTTCTGGCCCAGGCCAGGCTGGGTCAATAATAAGAGGAAAGGGAAGAAAAATGCTCCTTCCTGCTCTATGTAAAGCAAAAAGAAAGGCCTTAGTCATGTTACACCCAACACAGAACCGCTGAGGACTCCATCCTGTGACAGCTTTTCTCTTCTAACCATTTGTGACAAGTCCCAGAGGGAAATTTGGGGTGATGCTAATGCCTGAGCACAGCCAGCCCACTTGTAAGTCAACCACGCTGTGAGCCTGGGGCAAAGTGGGCATGCACGGGGGACATCCCCTTTCTTCCCAAAGAAACTGGCTAAGAGATACAGCAAAAAGAAATATTTTGTTCTTTCTCCAGAGGGGAAGACCGAAGGGCTTGCCTGAGACGACAGGAGCAGCCAGGGACAAGGTCAGTGGTGGCCCTTTCCTGTGCCGCGGGTCCCAGCGCAAGACACTGCTCAGCGCTCTCTTTTCCACTTTTCTCTCCAAACTGGCACCTTCAGGCAGAGGTTAAGTCCTCCCCTCTTCCCCCTTTATAATTACACAATTTACTCCTTTTCTAGCTGTAATCAGCTCCCATTTATACGGCCCTGAGAGATCATAGGATAATCATCATGGGGAATAATCCTGCGATTTCCCTTGCCGCGTTTGCAGGATGCTGAGTCCCTCCAGTATGAGCAAGGAGAGGGAAGAATGCCAAACATCTTCCTCAGGGACTCTACAAGGATTAGGCCAAAAAAACAGTCAAAAAAAAAAAATAATCATCATACAGAGCCTGTCTTCCAGTTCCCGCCATGGTATGAACTCATGGCACCATGGCAATCCCTTGGTGTCAACCACCACCACACCTTGATGGGACCACTATTACACCCAGACCCTGGTGGATGCAGTGGCTCTCCAGTGACCTCCCTAATTTGTGGGATCTCCCTTCTTTTACACACACACACCCTTTTTTTTTTTGAGGTTCCTTCCTTTCGCTGCAGAGCACAGGCCTTCCCTAGTTCCCCACAGAAAGTTTTAAGAAATGCATTGCAGGAATTAGGGCCTTGTAACCAGCTCTTTGCAGGCAGGAATAAGGACAGGTCCTGCCCAAGAGAGCTTGTGACCTTTGTAGCAGGCAGAAAACAGCATGAGGGAGAGGTAATGTGGAAAAATATATCCTGATGGAAGGACACCTCAGACCTCACCTAACAGCTTCAGCCGTTCTGCAATGAAACATGGAGGTGAAAATCTGTAATCATGATAAGAAGGGCAGAGCTACAGCTTTAACAAAATTCAGTGGTGCCACCTGGATCTTCTCAGGTGAAGCTCAGAAGGGACCAGGACTGCAGGATGAAGACCCCTGCACACTAGCATGGCTTGGCCTTAAAGTAATTAGTATCTTTCCAGTTAATTCCTTTGCAAACCACGAGAGGGAAACTGAGTACGATCATACCAAGGTGCTGTCAGCTGGAGTCGTGATCCCATTTCATCACCGCCAGAGACAGCTCAACTGCCCTTTCACCAAAGCCACTTATTGAGAGAGGAAACATTAAGTGCTTTAAAAATATTAACTTCAGGGAGAAAAATCTTTTCCCTTTCTGGAGGTCAGGTGCCATTCAACATGCAGCTGGGCTGCACGCTGGACAGAGGCAGAGTCTCAGCAGCGACTGCTGCTGCTTTTGGCATGTTTGCATGAATATCACCCAAAAGAAAACTGAGTCATGAGCCCAGACTGATGCAAGTTGGGCGGCAGGCATGCTTCCCACCCTCAATCATCTGGCTGCTGAGCTGCCACGGCACTCAAGCACTTAAGCCTGTGCCCAGTGGCGAAGGGCTGTGGCTATGGGGCTGGCCCGCGTCCCACCCAGCCGTCCCTGGGGTACCCTCCATCGCAGCCCTACAGCACCTGCTTCAGCCTGAACCCCTCTGTGTGGCAAGCACACCCAAGGCACAGCTCTCGTGTCCTCCAGTGGGGTGGCACAGCCGGTCAGACACTGTCCGCTTCAGTCTCAGAGCCCTTCACCATCACGCATTACATATTAGATTTCACAATTTCTTTAGATTCATTTATGACTGCTGTCCCTTTGGCCCCAGTGGTACCTAATCCTTACTACTGTTAGAAGAGAAAAAATAAATCTTTGCTAATCTTGTTTATTTACAAAAAAAGACCCACAAAATCCTATTTCCTTAAAGCAGCAAAGGCAAAAGGAGCAGGGAAAAATCTCCACAGCTGCTACTCCAGTGAGCTGTGAGCCCCAGAAATGCTGCACACCTGCCTGCTTCCTCATGGGTTTGGGTTCTTCCCTCTCCAAATACCTCCTTGTCCCTGTGTTGGAAATCACAGACAACCTCCCCTTGAAGCCAGAGGCCTCTGCACTGTGCTGAGCCACGCACCATGCCTTGAAAGCCATGAGATGGAGAAGGGACTGGTGGCACAGAGACGGGAGGAGGATGTGGGATGAGCAGGGAAGTGGGAAGATGGGTGGCCTCCAGGTAATGCAACAATCTCCTCCAGGGACGAAGCCCGGGGCTTTCTCCTTCAGTGTTGTTGCTACATCCAGCACCAATCACAGTCTCTGTCTAATTTGACATTGCTACTTTGCTAAGTTGCTAATTGGACATTAAGCAACCGATGCCTTTTCAGGTTCATGGCACTGGCTAAAGAGTATTTGGAAGCAGAGGCTCCCCCACCAGCCTCACCTACAGAGCGATATCGCCTGGAGAAAACCATCAGCAACTTGAGTGCTTCAGCTGCTTCCCACACCATGGGACTGCTTTCAAGAGCCAGCCTTTCATTCAAGAGGAAGGCTGCCCCCCACAGGGTACTTCCCCCCTGCACCACCTTTGCTTCTCATTTATTTTTTTTTGCCAAAATGTTTTTAAACATGTGTGAGTCTAACTCAGCAAGCCAAAATATTTAATTTGATGCAAAGCAAAATGTTACATTTTGTTTACAAGCTAATTAGCTGGTCTTATCTCCCTCACCTTTATAAGCACAGGCAAGCTAACAATACAACCTACAAACATTAAAAAGCCTGGGTTTAGGAAACGTCAGAGTCAAGATGTGTTGGCACTTCCAAAAACACATCCCTCATTTTTTAAGGGAAGGAGAGGAGGCCAAAATGACTTCCCAAATTCAGCTTGATTTTGCAAGTTGGTTTAGCCCCACTGAAGGTCCATTTTTGCAAGAAATTTTACAATCAGTTGCAATTTTCCTTGCCAAGCTCAGACATTTACAGAGCACTCGGAGAGCCACAAAACAAATCCAAGGGCAGATCTCAGCTTTATGGACCAGGGACAGCCCCATATCCCGTCAGGTCCTCACCAACCACCCAGCACCACCACCTGAATTATTTGGGGCTGCATACAGGGGTGCTGCTCATGGATACAAATACGCCTTTATGCAAGTCCAGTTGCAGGACCAGGACTGAAATAAATAGGATTGCAACCATCTTTCCATACCGGCTACCTTCATCACATCATTTTTATGACCTACAGAGAAACATCCACCATAGTAATTCTGGATGTGAAAGACAGAATATATATGAATATATAATATATATATACACAGACACTTATTTTCTAAGCAGTTAATCTAGCAAGCACCCTCTGCTACATTTAAAAATATTTGCTTATCAGCTTGCATGACCAAGAAAGACTTTTCTGCAAATGGGTTTTTCTCCAGGGCAGGAGAAATTGCTTCCCTCCTTGCTGCCTGAGCTCCACAGAAACCAAGTGCTGGCTTCCTTGTGAGAACAGCTTGGCCCCTGCATCTGATTTTTGTGATTTATACAAATCTCCAAGAGCCAGGAGCGAGGCTAGTTGGCAGCAGAGGTGCTCTCTGTGCTGAGACCTGAGTTTGAGCAGACTGGCTTGATGGGTGGTGGAGTTACACCTCTTAGAAGATATCATCTGAAGCATGCACGGTCCCCAAACACTTCAGGTCCTCTATTTAAAGGGGGGCTGGCAGGGGTTAAGCATAACACACAGGCAGCAGGGTTTTCCCAATTGTTTTTGTGCCAGCACCTGGTCCTTCCCAGACCTGGCCATCATGGTGCCAAGTTGCCCCAGGCCCTGAATGGCTCCAGTGGGCTCCATGGCCAGCTTGGGAGCTCACAGCATGGACCATGCACCCTTAAACACAGCAAGTCTCACGAGGCGGACAGACCGTCACATTGCTCAGCCAGATACTCCTGAGCTTATGAGGGAAGTGTCACCCCCAACCGCATGTGACTCTTCTCAGCCGCTTTGTCTTTGCTCAGAGAAGTCTCTGGCAGGAGGCAAAATATTATTCTCTCTGCCCCTGCTTAAATCTCAATAGAAAAAAAAAAATAAATCTGGCTCCTGTAAGTAATGTCTCAGGACAGAGGAAACATCATTTCATTGGGGCAATTAGTGCAGTCTAATTAAACCCTAGTTTTCTGATCAGGCTTTGCTGATTAAGTGGGTTGCAGACACTCTGGATTATATTAATGAAATGAATCAGTTAATTACATGACAATCAATAAGAAGCAAAACGTAGGACAAGCAATTTGCCTTTAAATGACCATCTAAATTCATCAACATGATACATGTTTGTAAGTGTTAAGAGAAGGGGCAGGCATGACAGATCTCTTAGGCACTGAGATAATTTCTGATAGCTGCAATTCATGAAAAGCAGAGAACGTACAGCATCTCCCTAAAAAATAATTATTTTTTAATAATAGTTTACAAAACAAGCAGGGCAGCAGTGAACTCTGCTACTGGGGGGAAAAAAAAAGCCTTCAAAAACGTAGCTCTTTAATAAACTGAAAGTCTTAGTTTGGAGTTGTGACCTAAAATTGGTCGGCGTTGCTTTGAACCAGAGACATTGTGGTCTTGAATGATTATCTGACTTAGAGCTCCCATCCAAATTGAAAACCTTGGTGAAGTGGGAGCTGGAAAATGACATTGTTAAAGAGGCATTTTTACCCTGAAAAGCTTACAGCCTGAATGGAAGGACTTAAAAAATAAAAGGGGAAAAACTATTTGTGAAAAATACAGAAATATCTGTTGTTCTTATTTTGCAGGGTTCAAAACAGGCAGACCGTGAGGGATTTTCAGCATTTGTAATGAGTGCTTTTAATCGTTTGTTGGGTTTTTTTTAAAAAAAAAAACAAACCAGAAAGTGTTATCAAGATGGCTATTGAGAATTTCTCCTTTCTGAAAGGAGACTTTTCAGTCAAGCTAAAAAGCAATAACGTTTTCAAGAAAAAAATTCACTGAAAATGTCACAAGAAATGAAATGTCTGACAAGCACAACAATC
The DNA here is from genome assembly GCA_034008185.1 of Gorsachius magnificus. NCBI lineage: Eukaryota > Metazoa > Chordata > Aves > Pelecaniformes > Ardeidae > Gorsachius > Gorsachius magnificus. Next base: position 66,841,457 of record CM067085.1, read on the forward strand.
TTCCCAGCCTTGAAAAAAGGGATGGGGTATTTTATTTTTTACTTTCTGCTTTATGATTTTGGATGGATGGATAATGCAGAATTAGGAAGGTGACTTTTCCTTCTTCCAGAGATGGAGACCTGAGGACGAGAAAGATGAGTCTTACCCCAAGCCATGCCTGCAATCACAGACTCATTTAGGTGAGGAGGGACCTCTGGAGGTCTCTGGTCCAACCCCATGCTCCAAGCAGGGCCAACTTCAAAGATTAAATCAGTTTGCTCTGGGCTTTGTCTGGTTGAGCTTTGAAGATCTCTGAGGGTGGATGCTCCAGCATCTTTATCCCAGTCACAGAGGAATTGCACCCAAGTTTTCAGCCTCCAGGTACAGTGCCCTGACGAAAAAATATCTTAATGCCCCTCATTGCCCTGGGATTGTCATGGAAGAAATCCAGGAGGGTTGGCATCCACAGTGGCACCTACAGTCACAGGGGAAAGAGCCTCAAAAAGAAAGAGGTATGGGCCAGAGCTTTTCAAAACTTTCAGGCTCTGTCCATGGTCTTCAGTAGGGACACGAGCAATAGAGTGTGGGTGCTCTCCAAACCAGCCATGCTGCAGACACTCGGCCCCACCACAAGCCAGCCTCCAAGCTCTACTCCAAAGCTGCAATACCTGGTTTGTTATCCTTGTTTGATCCCCACATCCCCTTTCAGTCTGCTAGCGATTGCATTTCTGGGAGCACAGGGCTCATTTATGGGTCCCTGCAGCAATAAAGAAAAAAGGAAGAACCTCAAAGCCACAGCCTGGACTGTCAGGCAAGGAATTTGCTTGCCATTTGTGGACAATCATTTGCCATCTTGCACGGGAAGTAGATCAAGCTACTGGGGGACTTTCAGCTCCAAAAACCACTAGAAAAAAACTGAAACTGCCAGGAAGCAGAGGAGAGAGGATTGACGGCTCGGCTGTCCCAGCGGCAGGTTTTACTGCTGCTAAGAGCTCCAGGCTCCTGGAATTGCTTTCCCAAAGTCTCTCCAGCTGGCTGCCAAAGTAGAGCCTGCAAGAAAGTTGAGGCAAATACCTTTCATCTTTTTAAGCTTTATTTCCAAAGGAAGCAAAATTATGCTGCTGTTCTCTCTCTTTTTTTTTTTTCCTAATAACTTCTAAATCCTTTGGCTGCTTGCACCAAATTTTTCACAGGGGGACCAGACGCGCAGTTCTGACAAGTCTGGAGTAAATAGGCAGCTGGGGAGAGGAGAGAGATACTCCACTAATGCAAAATGCCTCTTGTCGAAAGTCACACTGGAGCATGAAACATCTAATTTCCGGGGCACCGTGGAGTCCAAGCAGAGCTCGGCCTCCAGGAATAACTCCATAGGAAATGGGCTGTGCCAGTTTCAGATGCGCTCATCTGTCTCCCAGGTAAGTTGTCCTGCTTTACGGCAGGGTTTTGCAGTTTGCTCTGAGCAATGCATGTGTACAAGCAGCAATAAAGAGTTGATTTCTAGTATGGAAGGAGGTTGTGCTCAGGGCTTCTGTAGTCCTGACCTGCTGGAGCCACCCCATGTGCCACTGCTGAAGAGCTCTGCTACATGCTGGGGTCTATCATCAGGCATAAGCCATCCGATGCATCAGGGCATCCTCCTCTCTACACAGCTGCAGTACCGTGCCCAGTTTTGGGTACCTGGTCTCCAGGTGAGAAGAGTGACTTTTGTTATCAGAGCCCTTGAAAACAGGAAGCGTAGGAGGAGACTGGAAAAGACGGCAATTGTTTCAGTCTCAGAAAAGGGAAATACGAGAGCGATCTGCAAATTTACAAAACGTTCTTGTGAAGAAGGGAGCCTTCTCTGTGATCGCAACAGGTAGGAAAGGAAGTGGCAGGCTTCAGTTGCAGCCCAAGAGGATACAGGTTAGAAATTAAGGAAAACCTCACTAAGAGGAAAAATAATCCTGTCTGGACAGGGATGGCATTCCACCTTCGCTGTTTTTAAGAGCAAGCAGTATACCCTTCAGCTGGGTTTATGCTTTGGGTGAAGGTGACACCTAGACCTCCCTCCTGACCTAATTTCTACATTTTCCTAAGGAAGCCACCGTCACTGAGGGGGTCACTGGCAGCTTAACACACTGCCTGAAATAGGTGGGCAGGATACAAACCTTAGAAGAGAGGATGGTAGTTTGTCAGCTTGTCTGGTGTGCTCGGTGCTGCACAAAGCCCACGGACAACCCCTGCCCCGTTGGACAATAAGGATGCTGCAAATTCCTTATTATCATTCATGCCTAAATTTCCTATCCATATTCAGGAAAAGCTGGGGGCTTTCCTCCATGCCACAACTAAACTACGGTGAATTAGCATTCTAAAAGCTCTTCTGAATCTATATTCTGTAAGAACAATGTGACTGTTACTAATTTAAACTTCGCCAAACCACTATCCCACTATATACTGGAGAATTTCAGTCTGGAACTGGACTTTGCCATTTCTGTCTGGGACATTTGACTGTCTGGAGTAAATCAGCACTTTCAGCTTGAATTGTAAAATTGCACTTACATAGGAAGCACCTATCACGCAGACCAAAAATCTCCGTACTTGCCAGAGCAAAGAGGCCACTGCACATATCCAAAATATATGCGCAGTGCATATGGATGCACATGCTCGATGCTACCAATGCCCCTCTGAACATCAGGAAGAAGGTTTTTCCCCTCCAAAGGCAGCCTACTAACTTGTCTTTCTTGGAGAGTCTCTTTTGAAGGCACAAAGACCCTAAGTCAGCTGATTGTGCCAGACACAGTCTAATCAACAAACCCGGCACGTTTGTGTGCAGAAAAGGAAAAAAAAAAACCCCAACCTTGATCACTATTTGCCTTTTACCTTAACCAAGTCTGCCTTGATCTTACAAAACCCACAGTCTTGGAGTACAGAGGCACAAGTTCAAAGTGACAGCAAGAAGTTAATCTGAAAGCAAAAGGTGCTCTTCAGGCAGATGGGAAGAAGTGATTAGAAAGCACAGCTATTCCAGAGCTTCAATAAATGACATCAAGGCAGTCATTATACACTCACTAAAGCACGAGGGTCCTCCACTCTTGTCAATCAAGAAAAAACCCAAACACATGGGCCAGACTGCAAAGGCAGGAGCTGGTAGGACTCCTCGCCACCCTCCTCGAGCAGGCAAAGGCAGCTCCATCAACATCCACGGTGCTCCATGAGCTCCACAGAGCTCCATAGAGCTCCATGAGCTTCAGCCTTCTGTAGGCAATGTCCCATTTTGGTGTTATCCATCCAAAATGCACTGACTTTTTAGTTTGGCATTTTAATTATTATTTCATTTCACCTTCAGGAACTATACCCTGTCCCACACTGGTCCTGGGAGGCCTGGTGACAAAGCAAAGGTCACTGAGGCTTTTGTTTCTCTCAGCCCCAGGCAAATGTAATGCCAGAGCTGGATTCAGGATCCTGTCACTTCAAAACTGCAGGTGCAGAAGGAGATTCGCTTCTGCATAATTCTTCCACCGCTAGCTTCTCGTCTGTGAAACGCAGTTAATCATTACACAGCTTTTGTCTATTTAGGCTGTAAGCTCTTAGGGGCTATCCAAGGACACCATGCGTGAGGAGCCCCTCCATAAGACAAACAGAAGATGCCTTGAGTGAGCTGAATGCAGGCAAGGTTGACAGTGAGAGATGGCATCTTTTACCAGAAAAATTGATTCACAAAAGCCAAGAGGAGCAGTTTTCTCTCCAGCAAGCAATATCAATACACACAAACGATGCAGAGCCAGTGTTTATCCCACAGCATTTCACCACACCCTTTTCAACATCCCTCTCTATCCCTGTCCCGTAGCATGACATTCCGACAGCTGCTCCCCAACTCAGGCATTTCACATCCTACACCAGGCCTGAATCCCACGTGGCGGTGATGCAAACCCAAAACCTCTTTCCCACACCAGATGTGGGCCAGCTGCATCTGAGCAGTACAAGCTGCAACCCTCCGCTCAGCTGCCTCTGGCTAAAGGAGCAGGCAGAAGTTGTGGTACCCGGCTGCTGCCGGGGGGCAGGAAGGGAAGGGATGCTACAGAGCAGCACAGCACATCCCTTTTGCAGAGCTCCTCTCTCTGCTTCTCCCCCAAGCCCAGGAGGCACCAGCCACATTATGCAGCGTGATGCGGCTTCTGATCCTCCAGGGCTCGGATGATTTCCTGGACACTGAGCAGGCTCCCGCTGGAGTTCAGAAGACGCCCATGTGAGTGTGCGATCCCTGCTGCCACCCTCTGCTGTCAGCTCTGCTCACAGGCAGATCTCTATAAGCCTCCCAAGCCGTTGCGTAGCTGGGGCTGCCGGCAACTGTAGGAGCCCTTTCCCCTTCTGTAAGCACTGATCCCTCCTAAAACCTGAAGCAATTTCATTAATCAGTTTGCTTCGAAGTAGGCCATGCTGAATGTGTTTGAGCCTGGCTGATAAAATGGTGAGAGGAAGAAGTGCAAGGAGATTAGAAAGGAATCGTGCTTAATTTGGGAACGTCTCTGAAGATTTATTCCAAAACCATGAAAGCCATGAAGAACGCTCCCGCCCAGAGATTAAAGATGCTCTGACTCACATCTCTAAGGTCTGACAATAGCTTATTCAGGAAAGCTGCCTGCAGCCACGAGACAGAGGATACAGTTTTCCCAAAGCATTTCAATTTTCAAGAGGAAAAAAAAAAAAAGACTAGACTTCATTAGTTTCACCAAATAACATGAAATGCCGTGGTCCCCCTCTCTCTTAAAGCTGGTTATAGATTCCTGCCCTTCCACAGGCCTAAGAAAAAACACAGCCAGCAGTTGGTGACAGCTTCTGAATCGCCACATTCTGACGTTTCCTATTGCATTTGACCTCCAAACAAAAGCGGAGCTAAGAAACCAGTAGAAGGCCCTTGCCAGTCAGGGGTGAATGCAGCAACCATCACCCCTTGCCTGCCATGCCCTTCATGTCTCCTTCTTTCAGAAGTGAAATCCAGGGGCTAGAAGTGTATGGCTGCTTGATCATGTTGGCCTCTTCCAGGCCACCTGGTTCTCCCTGCTGCACGGCCAGCTCTGTGAACATCACACAACCCCCGAGCAGGTATCCCATTCTGCAATCCCGTGGGTAGCCCACTGAGCACTGGGTGTGTGGATGGTGCCAGGACCTCAGCACCTCTTTCCCCACAAGCTCATGATGGCCCTGCTGTCCATGCCCACTCCAGGTGAGCCTCCAAAGGAAAGAAGGTGGTACCTGCAAGAGGGTGCGTGTATGCATTGGTCTTACATTTTCCGCTTTGCTCCTCTCATCAGGTGCAGAAGGGAAGGGGATGGTGAGTTTGGGAGAGATGGGGTGGCAGGTATAGGGAACAGTGGGGTTACTGCCAACAGACTGCCCATGCTGGATATCTCCTGGGGAGTCCTGGTGTAACGGAGCCTTGGGGATGAGCAGCAGGACAGCTCCAGGGCATCGGGATGAAGGAATCAAACTCAGTGCTTGACTGATGTGGGCACAACTTTGACATCACCTCTTACAGCTAGTGTAGACACAGCCCTGTGTTTTTACTCACAAGGACCTTTTGGTAGATAACCCAGTGAAGAGTTTGTGGCTGATGCTGTTGACTTCAACACCATCAAGGTGAAGGCTGATGTGGGGTACACCATTTGGGAGGTGTCAGCTCTCATCTGGGGAGGTCAGACTGCTGCTTCAGAGAGTGCTGCCAGTAGGGTCCCTCGGCACAGGACCCTGTGTAGCACAGCATGGACAGGGGAAGCAGAGGGCAGGAGAGCAGGCATGGCACTCTGTTGCCGATGCATTAGAAGCTCCCTTGCATCGCTGTGCGGCAGATCATCTTCAATATGTTACAGACAGTCCTTTCCGAGCAGCTGCCACTGCTGCTCCTTGTTCTGTTCTCCAAGATAGCTGGAGCAGAGACAAGCCCGGCCCCAGAAGGGGCTCTGCAGAGTTTGTTTTGATCTTCCTACTGATGGGGAAGGACAGCCAGAGCCTGCTGAACAGAAAAGGCTGTGTACCAGCTCTCGGCATCCAGGTAATTGTACTCATCTCCCATCCATCATCCTGTGAACGGCAGCCTCCGTTGCCAGACCTAATGCCCTTTCTGCCATTTCTTTCATGGAACTGGCTTGAGATTGATCTTGAAACAGAAGCAAGAGTCTGTATCAGTTTTCCCCTTGCAGGTATGACAATGCTGCCTGCTTTCTGCCAGGTTAGGTTACTTTTGTTCTCTTGCTGTATTTGTGTGTGTTCCACTGGCTCTGTTCACTGAGGCAGGTAGAAGGGATCCCACCTTTCTGAAGTCAGGCTGGTGGGGGAGAGGAGATGACTGATAACATGACATAGCAGAAAGGGGCAAGGGACCCCATCAAAAGGCACCCCAAGGTTTCCAAGCAGTGCAACTGCTTTTTGATGTCTTTCTTGAGGCTCTGAGGTTCCTGCTTCACAATTTGTCTCTCTGAGTAGAACCTGTAGCGCTAAGAACACGCAAAGAGGTGACAGCCATGCCCACGGGTTCCCCTGCTCTTCTGCTAGCCATGCAGCGAGATTAAGATCTTCTGGCTGGAGGCAGAGTTGTGGAGGGATTCCAAAATCAGAAAGAGGGTGGATTTTCTTTTTTCCTTTTTTTTTTTTCCAGATCACTATCAGTTTAAATACTTAAAGAGCAATCAAGATTTCCTCCATTCTTAAGCAGAAATCTTATAGCACCATCTGATCGTGAAGATTCCTGTTAACAGCACAGTGCCATTCACCAAATGCAGCTGCCAGATCTTATCTGGCAGTCTGAGACACTGCCAACTGATGTGGATCTAAACCTGGTGTGAAGGTAGTCCTCTCAGCCCCAGCCAGGATCCAGGCAGGGCTGGAGGAGCCTTCCTCCTAAACAAGGCTAGCCTGTCCTCCTAAATCAGTCTGAAAATATGTTTGTTTAACCTGCCCTTTAAAACCTCCACAGAATCATGGAGTCACAAAATGGTTGAGGTTGGCAGGAAGCTCTGGAGGTTATCTTATCCAAGCCCCCTGATCAAGCAGGACCACCTAGAGATGTTTGCCCAGGACCACATCCATCTGGCTTTTGAATATCTCCAAGGATGGAGACTACAACCTCTCTGGGCAATGCGTTCCAGTGCTCGGTCACCATGATGATGGTGCCTGGGGTAGTTCCTCCTCAGCTGCAGGACTTTGCACTTCTTGTTAAAGTTCACAAGGTTCCTGTCAGTCCATTTCTCCAGACTCTCATAGAATCATAGAATCATTTGGTTGGAAAAGACCTTTAAGATCATCGACCCCAACCGTACCTGTCCACTACTAAACCATGTCTCTAAGCACATGGCTTTTAAATACCTCCAGGGATGGTGAATCGACCACTTCCCTGGGCAGCCCATTCCAATGCTTGACCACTCTTTCAGTAAAAAAATTTTTCCTAATGTCCAACTTAAACCTGCCCTGGTGCAACTTGAGGCCATTTCCTCTTGTCCTATCGCTTGTTACTTGGGAGAACAGATCGACTCCACCTGGCTCCCCTCTCCTGTCAGGCAGTTGTAGAGGGCGATAAGGTCTCCCTTCTCAGCCTCCCCTTCTCCAGGCTGAACACCCCCAGGTCCCCCAGCCGCTCCCCATCAGCCTTGGGCTCCAGATCCCTCACCAGCTTCGTTGTCCTTCTCTGGACACGCTCCAGCCACTCAATGTCCTTCTTGGAGTGAGGGGCCCAAAACTGAACCCAGTATTTGAGGTGCTGCCTCACCAGTGCCGAATACAGGGGGACTATAACTTCCTTGGTCCTGCTGGCCACACTATTCCTGATACAAGTCAAGATGCTGTTGGCCCTCTTGGCCACCTGGGCACACTGATGGCTCATATTCAGCCAGCTGTCAACCAGCACCCCCAGGTCCCTCTCTGCCAAGCAGCTTTCCAGCCACTCTTCCCCAAGACTGTAGCGTTGCATGGGGTTGTTGTGACTCAGGTGTAGGACCCAGCACTCAGCCTTGCTGAACCTCATATAGTTGGCTTTGGCCCACAGATCCAGCCTGTCCAGGTCCCTCTGCAGAGCCCTCCTCCCCTCCAGCAGATCAGCACTCCCGCCCAACTTGGCATTATCTGCAAACTGACTGAGGGTGCACTTGATCCCCTCGTCCAGGTCATCGCTAAAGATGTTAAACAGAACTGGCCCCAACACTGAGCCCCAGGGAACCCCACTTGTGACTGGCCGACAGCTGGATTTAACTCCACTCACCACAGCCCTTTGGGTCCGGCTATCTGGACAGCTTTGTACCCAGTGAAGAGTATGCTTGTCCAGGCCATGGGAAGCCTGTTTCTCCAGGAGAATGCTATGGGAAATGTTGTCAAAGGCTTTACTAAAGTCCAGGCACACTACATCCACAGCCTTTCTCTCATCCACTAAGCGGGTTACCTTGTCATAGAAGGAGATCAGGTTAGTCAAGCAGGACCTGCCTTTCATAAACCCATGTTGACTGGGCCTGATCTTCTGGTTGTCCTGGCCATGCCGTGTGATGGCACTCAAGATGATCTGCTCCGTGACCTTCCCTGGCACTGAGGTCAGAATGACAGGCCTGTAGTTCCCTGGATCTTCCCTCTGGCCCTTCTTGTAGATGGACATCACATTTGCCAACCTCCAGTGAAATGAAACTGCCCCACTCATCCAGGACTGCTGATAGATGATGGAAAGGGTCTTGGTGAGCACCTCTGCCAGCTCCTTCAGTACACTTGGTTGGACCCTGTCCAGCCCCATGGATTGTGTGTGCCAATTGCCAAGCAGGTCACTACCATTTCCTCTTGGATCATCGGAGCTTTGTTCTGATCCCCATCCCCATCTTCCAGCTCAGGGGGCTGGGTACCTGGAGAACAGTTGACCTTACTATTATAGACTGAGGCAAAAAAGGCATTAAGTACCTCAGCCTTATCTCTGTCCTTTGTCACTTTGGTTCCCCCTGCATCCTGTAAAGGATGAAGATTCTCCTTGGCTCTCCTTTTGTTGTTGATATATTTATAGAAACATTTTTTATTGCCTTTCACAGAGTTGACCAATTTAACTTCTAGTTTGGCTTTAGCCCTTCTAATTTTCTCTCTGCGTGACCTCACAACATCCTTGTAGTTCTCCTGAGATGCCTGCCCCTTCTATGGCTCATAGAACCATAAGATTGTTTAGGTTGGAAAAGACCTTTAAGATCATCAAGCTCATAGACTTTCCTCTTTTTTCTGAGATCCAGCCAAAGCTCTCTGTTGAGCCAGGCCAGTTTTCTTCCCTGATGGCATCATCTTTCGGCACATGAGGAGGTCCCTCTGGATGGCAGCATGACCCTCTGGTGTATCAGCCACTCCTCCCAGTTTTGTATCATCAGCAAACTTGCTGAGGGTACACTCTGCCCCATCATTGAGATGATTAATAAAGACACTGAACAAGATTGGGCCCAATATTGACCCCTGGGGTACACTGCTATCTACTGGCCTCCAACCACACTTCATGCTGCTGATCACCACCCTCTGGGCATGGCCATTCAGCCAATTTTCAATGCACCTCACTGTCTGCTCATCTCCAGCAAGGGACAGGTCTTGCTTTTGCCTGCAAATCTGTTGTCATGCTTCACATTCCTCCCCCTTGGGATTTTTTTTTCTTCCTCACTGTCTTTTGAAGCTGACTTTCAAACAGTCTCTCCTTGCACCTGGCTAAACCTTGGCGACACGTACAGAGGGAAGTGGGAAGAGATGTGTGGTTTTGTGATTTGCAGTCACTGAAGGGAATAGCCCTGGCTTGTAGCATGGGCTCATTCAGCAGTGTTTCATGTCTGTGCATCTGAACCTTTTGTCTGGGGTTGGTTTTATTAGTGGTTGATTGAGGGGTCTCAGCATGGCACTCGTGGAATACCCACATCTTCCGTTCACCATGGAGCAGATGGAAATGTTCTCAGTAAGACACTCATGCATATGCAATACCTACAGTGGAAAACATCTCAGCTCTTACTGCTGCTGCCAACAGTGTTGCCTGCCAGCTTCTGGGTGAACTCAGCTGATATTTATTTGGGCAGTATCAGAAAGGAGCATTGGCGGAAAACTCCCCAAGTTGTGTGAAAATGCCATTGATGCTCTGGTAGGAAATCTTCAAATGCTGTTAAATACCCTATTGAAATTGGGGTTTTTGTCACTGAGTGTTGAAAACTTGACAAACACTTGAAAAAAAAACCCCTTTGGTATGTCTTGACCACCTTTTCAAAAAAAGAGTGTGATTAATAAATACAATAGGCTCCTTTCCACTTGAGCAGCCCTTTATACCTGCTGGAGTCTTCTGGGTGAATGAGATTAAGGTATGAAAAACTTCAGGAAGCAAAACCACCCATAGATTTGGAAAGGACAGAGCATAAAAAAAGAGTGCCAGACACTCGCATCTAGGGATATTCTGGAACTGACATTAAGCCATTTTTGTGCTGCCCAGGGGTTATATGGCTAAAAAGGACATATGAAGCAGTCTTATGATTAGGGAGTCATGATTTTGGTGCCCTTTGTGTTAGGAGAAACAAGGGAGAGAGGAAACCAAGTGGAACTGCTCTCTCACCAGCTGGAAATGGATGCTGTGGCTGATGCATCTGCCCGGCATAAACACATATGGATTTATAGGTATGGCTGAGTGAATTATGGCCCCACATATTCCTGTTTGTCTGTAACACAATAGACCAGCTCTCCTCTCCCACCTGCCATTCTTAATTATCGTCGGGGGCTTGTTTAAGTATTAAAAAAATCATGTTTGCCATCAGTCATGCTCATTCTCCAACCATCATCCTGGATCCAGACTGTCCCTCCACTGACCACAAACATCCTACAGTCAAATATCTGGTGTTCTCAGCAGGATCCAAAAACCATAAATGTTTCATTTTAGTAGAAATTGAGTCCTTCTTGGTCTTTCACACGCAAGCACAAGTTTCTGTAAATGCTGTCCTAAAGCCCGTGAGATGCTGAATGGCCGAACAGTAAGGCACCGGGCTCAGGCGGTGCTTGCATTGATGAGCTGAGCCCTGGTTGATGTGTAGATGCTTTATGCTTTGTTCCCTAATGTACTTTCAGCAGCACTAATAAAATTTCCTTTGAACAAGCGGGAACAGGTGATCACACAATTATGTGTGTCTTGTCTGTCTGGATGATTCAGCCTCATGTTGTTGTCATAGCAGCGTGTCCCCACCGCGGGCTCGCACGTTGAGGTAGGGCTCTTTTGTGTGTGCTGGCTTGCGATTTGCAAATAATAAACAAAACCCCGTGCCCTGCTTTGATAGAAGAGGATTCCCTGTGCCATTGGAATTGCGACTGCATTAAAATGTGGGAGAAAAAGAGCTGATATTGTTAAAACCCTTAGGATACCCCTGTAAGGATTTCCAAGGATGAAAATGCAGCCCAGATTTGACTTTGAGTTTGGAAGTCACAGAAAAAGCTGTTTGTTTCTATACCCTCTAGATTGGGAGTCAGGTTCCCTCCCCTTCCAGAAGAAGGATACTCTTTGGCAGTGTCGTGTCATTACTCATGCAGCATGGCCCAAGGAACAGGACTTCTGTTATTTAATCAGTCCTGGCACGTGGTTCTCTCCAGCCCCTGAGCCATGGGTCCACACCTTGCTCTGAGTCCATGCTGACCACCAGTCATCCTGGCACTGTGCACTGGGACCACTAGCTGGATCCTAAGTGGGATGCAAGCCTGTAGGGGTGTGATGTCATGTCATGTGATGTCATGTAATGCTGCCCTATTCACACTCCAGCTTGTTGGCTACTTAAATTTGCTTTGTGCCATGCTTGCCACACAGGGAGCCACATAGGTCTGAAAGGGCTCTTGCACCTTTCAAGCCCATCTTCATGTATCTCCACAGTCCAAAGGTAGCATGGGTTTCTAGGGGAGATCTAAACCAGCAGTGTGCCCGTGACCCATGACAAAACAAGCCACAAGAACTAAGCCTACTGAAAAGTCACAATATTCCTAGCCTTAGCTGTAGAAGTAACCCAGCCTTATACCTGCAACTCTTCCAAAGCATTGTTTCCCAAGTACATATAAGTGAATAATGAGTTAAGTTATTCTTCATTAAGTATCTGGAGATGTTTAGATATGGAAGAAGCCTATGTCCGGTGCCACAGTTGGGACCCTTGCAGAACAGACCGACTGTAACCAGTTGGAAGGTCCCACAGTGACCAAGGGGTTGTGCCAGCCCCAGCTGGGACACGGCACCAGGCTGTGACAGTGCATGTGAAGGACTTGAGCAGGTATCGCACGCACATCCTGAGAGCCAGCAGATTCTTGGGCGAGTCAGGGGGACTCCCTCTGCCAGGCAAGCCTCCTGTCAATGCTTTCAAAGAGGCATCTCTCCTTGTATCTGATCCCTGTGGCTTCCTGCAGGTTCAAGCTGATATCCATGGAGGCAGATCCTCAGTCAGGGTGGATCACCATCTGACTAATTTAATTTACTCCATACAGAGAGGGCCTGAGCAGCTGCAAGTCCATTTGAGGTTGATTTACAGCCAGTCATGGTTTGGCGCATGTGTTAAAACAACAGAAAAGCCGACACACATGCATGCACACAGAACAGGTAAGGAAAAGGAGAGTGGAGATCCTAAAAGAACTCTACATCTAGAGCAATCTGAGTGTCACTAATTCTTTGTTTGCCCTGGCGGACAGAGCCAAACATGTCGAAGGAAATTTTCAATCATGTTTAAAAAAGAGACAGAGAAAGAGGAAACTAGAAAATGGGATGGGATCGCACTGTGCTGCTGTGACCTCTCTGTGCCCAGAGCTCTGCCTTAAATTGGAAGAAAAGTGCCAATTAATCTGACACGGAGGAAGGCATAGGCAACAAAACCATTTCATGTTCCCTCATTTCCCCCCACGACATGTAGTCCTCTCCACCTTGCTAATTGGAGAAAGCTTGCTAACAGCTCTCTGATGTGGGTTTAATTAAATACCTTTTAAATGCCTCCGAGCGGTGGGAAAAGACAGTGGAGTCATTCCAAGTCTGACATGCTGAGGGACAGCTTCAAATTCGTGGCTTCTTGCTTCATCGCTGAAAAAATACAGACGCTATGGGAGCAGTGGAGGATCTCTAATAACAACGGAGCTAGAAACTAAAGGCTGACAACATCTGGCTGTGGGAAGAAGGATCTTCCACATCCCAGCAGTTCTTGTAATACTGCAGAGTAGATGCATGGTCATCCTGCGGCAAAGGGCAGGCTCTGAGGGAGGGGAGAAACCTCTACAAGGGATATATACAAGTCATGCTGTTTTGCCCCAAGAAGAAGGGCTGCAGGGTCCATAAAGGGGGTGGAGTAGTGAAGGGTGGAGGGAAAGAGAGGAAGAAGATGTGTTCTTGAAGGGGATAGCCGAAGAGAGGAGCAGCAAGCGCCCAGGTGTGCTGGAGCACAGCTCTGTCCCATGTCCACAGGAGACTCTTCAGCAGGTCACTTCTGTTTTGTGGGTGTACACTGGTCTTGGTCTGTTGTTTGAAGAGAAGCATTCCTGCCTGGGAATCAGGGCTGCCGTGTGCTGAGACCATTTGCACCCTAAATAGCAGGGCAAAGCGTGACTGATTTTATGAAGGGTGAGCTTTGGCCTGTGGAGATGAAGGAGAGGATGGACTATGGGTACCAGGTAGGCTGTGGACCAGGTAGATGCCCTTGCAGCAAGGCCAGACCCTAAGCCAAAGCCTCAGCCATGAGACAACATTGCCAATTTCTTTAAAACACTCATTTTCCCCCCTCCCATCCTGGGAGGAGGCTGGGAGCGCTGAATACAGGCTGAGCGCTGCAGGAGAGAGCTTGCAAATAATCTGAGAGCAAGAGAAAAAATTGCAACGAGACTTTGAAAGAGTCTATTTAGCTTATCAGAAAGGAGGTCAAGAGGTGATTTGATTACAGTGCATAAGTGCCGTCAGCGGAAGAAAACACCAGTTTCTAAAGAGCATTTTAATCTATCAGAGAAAGCCAGAACAAGAGGCAATGGCTGAGAGATGAAGCCAGACAAATGCAAATAAGACATAGGGAGCATATCTTTAGCAGAGAGGGAGATAAACGGGAAGAGCAAACTCAAGGAGAATGGCACTCGGTTTCTCTGGGTGCCTTCAACTGGGAGTTGAATAACAGGCTTAAGCCAGAGAGGAGCTGGGTTGGTTCCAAGGTGGCATTTAGGAGCCTGCGGTACATGGCATGTGTATAAAGTGGTCTGGCACTTCTTTGACTCTTAATAGCAACAAAATCCAAGTTCCTTGCTCTTGTGGGGGCAGAAAAATGTTTGAGCACAGGCTCAATGTTCACGGTTTCTAAGAGAAAAGCTCAGATCAATGTTCATGGTTTCTAAGTCATCCAAAGGGTTGGTGGTCTGAGTCCGTTTGGCATTCCTCCTGTCAATGGACCGGCCACATCATGGTGAGAAATTTCAGCCTAGTGGAAGGAAAAGCTCTGCATGGGTAGGAATTAAGGCATTTCCAATTAGGAGTATAAACAAAAAAAAAGACATGCCAGAAGGCTATCTCATCATGCACCCATGTCTGGCACTGGTAAGGGACTCTAGCAGGGGTTTAGGGAGAAAAACACAAGACTGGAGTGATCCTTCCCTGGGATTTCTTCCTTGTTTCCAGCAATTTGTTGCTGATAGATTCCTGAAGTGGAGGTTGACACACAGCTATCAACAGGCCCTGAAGGATGCTGCTCCCATTAAATTCTCAGGCTGCCTTTGGATCTATTACACTTTTGCCTGGAGCAATAACATTCATAATGTCATTACACAATGTGTGAACAAGTACATCCTTTCGCTGGTTTCAAATCCTCTGAGCCTCTCAATGGTGCCCCGATTTTTTTGCTGGGAGGAACACAATATACTTACTAATTGCCATTTCTTTGTACTATTCAAGATCATTCAGGCTTCTCTCCCACCCTCCTCGATATTTAGGGTGGGGTATCCTGATCAAGTCAGTCCCCTCCTGTGGTCAACGTGGCACATCCACTCCATCGGTAGATGTGTCACAGCCAGCCCACCAAAGTGCTGTTCAGCACCAGAGGCCCAAAAGAGACGTACGCTAGAGCTGTCCTCCAGAGCTGGATTACAAAGGGTGAGGAGAGTATTTATAAACAGTATGTGAGAAAATAACGACTTGTCTTGGGTTGGCCAGGAAAAGTCTTATTTTTTATTTTTAATTTGCCCGATTTATAACCCCAGCATCTCTGGACATCTCTGGGAGAATGGACACTAAGCTCAAGCAAAAGAACTTCCCAGCACTGATTTTTGTGTTTCTCATCTGAATCCCTCCTGTCTGATGATGAGAGGGTTTCCAAGCCTGGATCCTCCAGGGATGTCAGCTACCTCTTTATTATTGCTGTGTTTTCTCCTTTTTCTCTGTACAGCTGTGTTCAATAAAGGCAAACTTCTAACAAATAAACCAAGCAAGGCCTTTTTGGCCCAGGGGATATTTGCTGGTGAAACCAGTATTTAAATATTTACCACTTGAATGCGAAGGAATTTCCTGGCTTGTGCTGTCTGGCAAATGATGCAGCTTATTCAGCACTGAGTTAAAGTCCTGGTAAAGTCTTGGAAATAATTTCATATCAGTAATGGGTGTTTACTAGTGAGTAGGTAAATTGTACCATGACTGAACCCATCTTCATTTTCCTCCACTCCACAGGAGTGTACGGGTAGGAAAAGTGTCAAAAGTGGGTCACCCTGCCAAATGCTTCCCAAAGCCTGCTGAAGGTAGCTATCTTGACTCAAATAATAAAAAAAACCCCACCCAACCAAAACCCACTGTGATTCAGTCCACATTCTTTTTTTTCCAAATGTTTCTAAAAATAAAAAATTCAGTTTCGTACACCAGCAATTTTTATTTAATTGTTTAATCTTTTTAACTAAATTAATTCAATTCAGAAATATCATAGAATCATTAAGACTGGAAAAGACCTCCAAGACCATCAAGTCCAACTGTCAACCCAACACCACCATGTCTACCAAACCATGACTAAAAGTGCCACGTCTACATGTTTTTTGAACACTTCCAGGGGTGGTGACTCCACCACCTCTCTGGGCAGCCTGTTCCAAAGCTTGACCACTCTTTCAGTAAAGAAATTTCTCCTAATATCCAATCCAAACCTCCCCTGATGCAACTTGAGGCCATTTCCCCTCGTCCTATCGCTAGTTACTTGGGAGAAGAGACCAACCCCCACCTCACTACAGCCTCCTATGAGTTCAAATAAAGGTTAACTAGCTAAAAAGAAAATAAAACAGATCATCTAAAGCAAACATACTACTCGACCCATGCTGAGAGTTAAGTAGTTTAGGAGTGCAACAAAAGTCAACGTTGAGCTTTCCAATCCAGCCCACGCTGGGAAAGATTTTTCAACTCTTGAAAGGTATGTTGGTTGTGATGGCCGTTGCCCGTGTTTGTTTTGGTGGAAGATGGAGTGAATAATCCTTCCTATTTGAGTCATTAGGGATGTATGGGAATTTTCTTTACTGTTTGTTACAAAACAGCCTGTGCAGAGTTTCCATCTGAAAATCAGACCACCAATTCCCAGGCAGACAAACTAGTAGATAGTCTTGCTGTGGAAGAGTTTGTGGTGTAAGTACACAGACCAAAGATTGTTAGTCCTGTTTTACCAAGCGCATAATAAAGCCCAGAGCCTTAAAAACTGGAAATTAATTATTTCAGTAAGGGCTAGGGAGTCTGCACAGAACTTAACTTTGATTTTCTGAATCTATTTGTGCCTTTGAGTAGATCATTCTTCTTCCAAGAGGGAAAAAACCTGCCCAAAACATCAATTGACATCATGGACCTTTTTCTTGAGTACCTGCTTAGAGGTGAGGGAAATACACTGTTAAATGTGGCTCCTCCACAGTTGTGTGTAATCACTCTTATTCCTTGGAAGGCATGTGAGGATGTAAGCACGTGACAGCAGCCATCTGGAGATGATCCTGGTCCAGCTGGACTGTCCCCATTCCTACTCACGCGCAGAGCTCTGCCACCCATCCCAAGCGTGCGGCGGGGATGGCACGGGGCCCTGAGCACAGGTCGGAGTCATGCCCATTGGGATGCGCATCAGGCTGTGTGCTCAGCACCTGGCTTTGTATGGATTCATGTCATCCTGTCCCCACAGCACTCATGCCATGGTGGCCATCTCTGCCGGCAGCAATAGGATGAGCCTTTGGGGGCCATCTGACTTCATTTCCCAGTTTGGGGGTCCATCCCCCATCACTGTGGAGCTGTAAACACCAAAGTAGAAAGGCAAGGTGGGATTCTCAGCTCACCAAGGCTTTACCTGAAGCAGCAGTTTTGACGAGCCTCATGCAACAGCTCTCAAGGAAGACAGTGCCAGCAGCCACAACACGACAGCATCCAAACCCCATTCATCAAGCCAGCGTGGTTTGCTTTCAGCTGCTTTTAATCTTTCCCAGGCTGTCTCAGGGAACAGCTTGGATCCTCCTGTGAATTGGAGAGTTCAGTCTCCGTTGGGAGACCCCGGACTTGGGCAGTTAACAGCGACAGGCTTTTCAGCAAGCACAAAATAAAGGGCTGGGCTTTTTTTTTTAAATGGATGCTATTAGTGTTCTGGGAAGAGCCTGGACTTATATTCATTAAGTCTGCAGTCTCCAAAGTATTTGTAGAGAGGAAATGAGCATAACTGGCTGAAATTCTTATTGTTGTAGCAAATGATCAATGCACTTATTCGCAGAGCCATAGTGTCTGTGATTAATTCATAGCCAGAAATAATAATGGAGTACTTGCTGCGTTGCTATTACCTTATCTCTGCCTCACTGGTTGATTCTCAGGTACAGGCGAAACCAACCCTTAATTACTTGGTTAAAAACCTGTCTGCTGCCGGAGAACAAATAGAATGATACAGCCACCTCTGCCACCACTCTTTACAGCTGCCAGAGATAATTGAATGGAAGGAAACACACTTCAAAGTCCCCCGAGAGCCAGCAGTGACAGTAAATACCTGCATGTGCCCTGAGGAATGGTCGGGGACCAGGGAATGGCCAGCCAGAGGGATGACCTGCACCGGGACACCAGGACCAAACTTCACACACTGATGTAGAGCTGGGTTGTTTCTATTCTGCTTGCAGGAGGACCTTTACCATCCCATTCAGATACCTCTCACCTGTTTTACAGTCATCTGTGCTGTTCTCCGTTTTTCAGAGAGAAGCTGATGCCTTGAGAGACTCCTGTCATGTCTGGCCTGAAGCAGGAGCACCACCATCTTCAGGCATTTGTAACCCCATCATTCAGTCCCTGTAACCCTGCCTGGTGCCGCTGTGCAACCCACCCACCCTCCAGACAAGAGAGCAGGCAGTGTTGCCTACAGCCCAGGCAGCAAAGCTTAAAGAAGGCTGGCCAGCACTCATCACATCTCTGGTACCGGCTAGGGAGGCTACAAGCATCCTGTGGCCTCAGCCAAGCAGATTCAGTGACAGCTCCATCCTCTGAAGTTTGGTACTACACAGGAGCTCCAGAGATGCACGGGAAAACTCTGACCCTCTCTTAGTGAGATGTATCCATCAGCGGGACGCTGGGGCAAATATTCCCAATGGCTTCCAATTGTGGACAGCCTTGACCATTAACACCATGACTGTATCCCTCAGTCTGGCTGGTGTCATGCCTAGACTTGACTTGCTCATCAAGTCACAGAATAATTTTGGTTGGAAGGAACCTTTCTGGAAGTCCCTAATCCAACACGCCTTAAAGCAGAGCCAACTTAGATCAGGTTGCCCAGGGCTTCATCCAGCCAAGTCTTGAATATCTCTAAGGACTGAGATTCCCCCACCTCTCTGGGCCCCTGTGCCAATGTCTGACCATCCTGAGGGTGAATTTCTTTCCTAATGTCTAATTGGAATTTCACTGGTCATAACTTGCATCTATTGCTCTCTTCCTTTCACTTGGCATCTCCAGGAAGAGTCTGGCTCCATCTTCCCAGGACATTCCCACCCCAACCAGTGGCCCTGTCCTCCAAATTAATTTTCATCCTCCTTCCCTTGCTGCCTTGCTGGCTATGCCAACATCAGAACAGTGGTCTCATATGGAGACATGCCTGCACAGTGGTTCTCCAGGTGAGTTAGGGCATCCTCTTAGAGCCCAGGCTTTCAGGGCTGTGTAATTACGGAGAAGACATTCAGATGCCCTTGATGGGGCAAGCAGCTGGGCTTGTTCACACTGCAGTAGAACACTGCTGCAGGATGGATGTGATTGCTTCTGAGCCACTCTTTAAGGACACAGGCAAATAAAAATGCAGGAGAAAATCAGCCACGTTACATGGTGATGCTTTTAATTGCCTTGGCTAAATAGGAAATTAAATGCTGGAAACTTCAAGTCCTGTTTGATGTTTAGCATCCATGCTCCAAAAGGACAGTTCTCCAGGCGCAGCTTTGGCACGCCCAGGAAGCATGAAATCACTCCCAAATTGCTCAACGTGTAAGGTAATTGGCCTCCATCGCCTGAAGTGCTCTGGCTGCAGACTGGGGAATCAGACACCACCTCCCAAGTGGAACAAACTCAGAGACACCACGGGGGTTGTTTACATGGCACCCGCAAGCCTGGCATTGAGGTCCCCCTGTCCGACTGGTGCAGAGACCAGCTACCACCTCTCCAGAGGAGCTCGGTGCCTGGCAAGGTTGGGAAATAAGTTCCTGGGACAGAGCAAGAAAGAGATTTCCTATCATCAGCCCTGTGCCATGCACTTTCCATTTTCTCCTTGTTATGCTCAATCAAGACACATTTGATTTCAGATTAGGAGGGTGTCAGAGAGAGATTTATTTCCTTAGTGAAAAGAGAAAAGATCACAGGTTGAATGTGGCATGCGTTAAAGTCTGTTTCTGGTGACAGAGAAACTTGTGCTTGCAAAGGCTGCCACGCTCAGAGCTCTTCTCCCCCCAAGCTGGAATTTTTGTTCTTTGAAATAGGATCGGTGCCAGTTTTGTTTGCCTGGTGGCCATTTCTACCCTCTCCAGCTCTGCAATGAAAATCTTCTGCCCACCTCCGATTCTAATGCTAGGGACTCTGCACATCTGTTGAGAACAGTTGGTCACAGGGTCAGCCAAGGTGCGACCACTGCGTGCTGCAAAGACGCTCCAAGGCCAAACAGTCCTATGCCCCCCTTCTTCTCTGTACAGACACATCACACACCAGTGGCCATCCTTGCTACCTCTCCCAGTTCTGCCATGCTTTTGGAGGTGAAGGACTTTGAGGGTGGGGATGAAACACGATCTTCACGATTCATGTTCATGGATTTACACAGTGGCTCAGAGACATTCCTTGCTCTCTTCTTTTGTCCCTAATAACAGCCTAATAACTTCTTGCAGCAACAGGAGAGGTCACAAGGGTGCTTTGCAAATGTGTGCAACTCCCCAGTGCCATGGAGCAGGACCGAGATCATGAGCTCATGGGCCAAGCTTCAGCAAAAATCCCCTCCTCACATTTCAGGACTACCTCCCCACAGCTTCCAGAAACCCAAAAGCCCCCGAGGGATGGTGCAGCAACTCCCATCCTTCCACACTTTCTCAAAGCTGTTTCATTAGCGATATTCCTGGGCGTGATCTGCTGCCAGACTGCAGGAAATCTTGGCAGGCTCATGGGATGTCAGGGTTTGGGAATCAGCACAACAGTCCCTCTCCACACGCTTCACCCCTATGGTTTGATGCTGTTGGCCTCTCTTTAATTTTCAATCTCAAAATACTTGGTTAGAAACTAGGACCAGAGGATCGGAAGACAGTCTGCAAGACCCATGCACTGCTGTGAGTCTTTTGGCAGGAGAAAAATGCCAGTTGCCTTGAGATGAGTTGTTCTCTCCAACTGAAGGAAAGAGAAACAGTGGTATTTGCAAGCTTGGATTTATTTATTTTTTTCACTCCGGGTACAAGAGGCCAGGCTCTGGTGTAAATGTCTGGAGCTGCATTAAAACCTGTTTATAGCCACTGAAAAAATTCAGTTCATCAGATTATTCTTTTAATGGTTGATGGTGATTGTATTGGTCCTTAGAACAGGGGAAGGATCTTTGATCAGCACACTGAAGAAAGCAAGAGGGGAAGGCATCTTGAGAGCTCACCTAACCACCCTTCCCTGGTGTGCTCTCCTGGCATGTCCTCAGTACATAAATCCACTTTTCTGGGATTCGTTTTTCTGCACCCACTACTCCCTTCGGCTGTCTCATTATGGCCCTGCTCCTTGGGATTCTTTCTCTAAGCAGCCTTCCTCAAGGGGGAAGCTTTTTGATGCTGGGCTGAGTGGAGGAATTGAGCAGAAGGAGGAGAAGCCTTCATCCACCTCCTCTCCAGCTGTCTCTGGGCGGTCCCCTCCAGGCAGGCAGAGCAGAGTCCTGCCAGCCCCAGCCTGAGGGACCTTCCTTTTCTCATGCCCAGCCAGAAAGAGAGTTGGAGTCAGGGCAATTTGCCTTCTGGTTTACCAAGTCCTGCCAGGGCCACACTGCCATCCAGTTATAAAAACTAGGGACTTTCAATGGATGCCTACGACACCTCCTGCCCTTTAGCAGGACCCTGCTCCACCCTCTGCATGCCTGATGGCAGCGTGTCTGATATCTCATCTCCAAAACTTTTAGAGAAGGCATATCCACCTCTGCCCCAGGAGATAGGAGTCATCGGTAATCACTGTGCTGGTGGGAAAATGCAGGTTAACAGGCAGCTTGGACTTGACAGATAAAACCCTGCTGCCAGGGGCAGGGGCCAGCCGCTGGCAGCGGGAGGGAGGTGTTGGGAGCAGGGACACACAGCACCTCCGGACACCGCACACTCCATGCGCAAATCCCTTTTGCTGGGTGGCAGGTGAGAGACTGGGGAGGCAGCAGGGCTTGCCCTGCCCTTCCCCACCACCACGGCTGGCCCCAGCTGATTTCAGCAGTGACAAAGATCACCTCATTACCTCCAACAAAGACGACACAATTACAGAGCGTCCCTGATCTCAGTGGCGATAATCACTGAGGTGAGCTCACCTCCTCCACTTGCTCACTCGTTTATTTTGGAGGTTTCTTAATATAGCAAGAGCCAGCAAAACTAGTGCTAATCCACCCCCCAGCAGCATCTTGGCCAGGAAAGAGGAGCTGTCACCACCACCACCGCATCCTTCCAGACAGACACTATAGAGATCAACAGCTTTGATACTGCAGGGAAACTCCCAGCAGCCCCTCCCGGCATCAGTGCCTCCTGCCTGCTCCTCCCTGCCATCCTGGTCCTCGTTCGGCTCCCCAGAACCCAAAGATCACCCTCCACACAGCAAAATGAGGCAACTGGCATGTCCCATACAAATACATTTCCAGGGCTATAGCGTCCAGCAGAGAAAGGGGCTACAGGGATCACATCTGAAGTCAGAGAAACATAAATGTGACCAGAATATTGCTTTTTTCCTCCTAGTATGGATCAACCTAGTATGGATCAACCACTGGAGCAACCTGCCCAGGAGAGCATTGAGGTCTCCAATTTTTGGTGGCTTAGAATCACAGGCAGATGCTTTCATTTTTTCTGTGAGGGACATCTTAGCTGGATTCAAATAACCAGACTCAGTACAAAGTGGGAGAGATGAAACCTCCTGCTCAGATGATCTCTCCAGCCTCACAGGCTTGTCACCTGCTTTTACCAGGAGGCCAGCGCCCAAGCAGGATGGGACCTGCTCAGAGCCACCAGGAGCTTAGCTGGCCATGCTGCCATGGGGGTCTCAGCTTTTCTGCCGTAGCTGTTCTTCCCACGGCCCCTGGTGTGTCACCAGCGTGGACCAGTGAGAGCGTCAGAGTGAAGTCTACTTCCCACAGCCCCTGGTGTGTCACCAGTGTGGACCAGTGAGAGTGTCAGAGTGAAGTCTACCTCATTACTGGGCCATGCTGGGAGGTCCCCAGCTGAGGCGTGTTCCAGGGACTGCTGAGAAATCCTCCACTGGGTTCCAGGTGGGTTTTTCAGGTTCAGGTATTTCTGGCTCTTCACTGCTCCAGCTTGCCCAGAGCAATTCCTCAACCTAGCTGATCTACATGAAGCCCTCCCCATATTTCAGCCTCTCCTCACATGCCAGGACAGGGATGAGGGCTTCATCTTCCTCCTCATGTCCCCAACCCCTACCACTGCTAAAGACCAGCCCTGGATGGGAGAGGGCTGAACCACAGAGAGGGGTGGCTTCACAGCTAGCTGCTCCTGGCTAAGGCACCCATGTGGCATCATCAACAAGAGACCTTCACAGCCACTGAAAGGCTCTGACACTTTTTCGTGATTCGTATGGGTTCTCATCAGCACCTTTAGGTTAAGATTATCGCTGAGAAATTCTGCTGAGCTGGATGCTTTTCTGAGTGTGAAGGCAGGGAGGAGGAAGAGGCCCTGCAGGATACGCCCTGGGTGTTTCCTTCACATCCAAGAACTATATCATCATCCTCTGTTGTTGTTCTGGTTTCTTTTTCAAGGCCTCTGGATTCATTTGGTTGGATCATTTCATTTGGACCAGGCAGAATGAGTCCTGTCACCATAACACCAAAGACCAGAGCTGGGAAGGGGAAGTCTTAATCCAACTGTGAATTAACCCCTGGGAGAAATAGCTATGGAGGGTTACAGCAGAGCTCCCTGATGTAGGGACGGGTGGGGAGGGATGGCAGAGACTTGTTTTCAGAGCTACCTGGAGAAAGCTCTGCTCCCCCTCCCTGTGGCTGGACCCATCTCCTTCCCCTTTGTGTGAACTGAGCCCTGTCCCCTCCCACCAGCCAAGTGCCAGGAGCCCCTCAAGGAGTGGCAGGTCCTGCAAGGGCTCTGGTGACACCAGTACTTGGTGCTTTCCACCCCCTCTGCCCTCTCCTCCTACCCTGAATCCTTTCAAGAGCAGGTGGGTGGATCTTCCAAAGCTGCCAGGATTTGTACAGCTGATCCAGCACACAGCTGGCAGGGGGCACGTCCATCACACATTTCCAAAAGCCCATGAAGTTTTTCTTCTCCTTGCTTTCTTCCTCCTCCTCCTTTTATTTTTCATGGTCTCAGGTGAATGCTGGATGTTTCAAAGAGATCTCTGTGAACACCAAAGCTTTGAAACCAGCTGGTGGAGCAACCTCAGGTGACATGGAGAAGGCGTGGGGCCCAGCTGGGTATCTTCCCAGGAGAACTGAATCAAAGCCAGAAGAAATGACAGCACAAGCTGATCTGACTCACTCTGGCTGGGGGTTTCTCCCTCCTTTTTTTACTGGGCCCAGCCCAATGGCCCTTCCTGGTTTTAAATTAGCAAAATCTTTGCTAGGCTTCAGATTAAGTTCCTGGGTCACCAGCAGAGATGGCCTGTAGCAAAGGCCTGGATTTTATCTTTAATTATCATCAGGAATACTACATTCTTGCAGAAACTTTGCTGAGAAAAAGCCAGCATCTGTGATCCCTGCTGTGGAGCTGAGCATCTGCTCAAGGGAAGGCTGGTAATCAGGAAGAGAGAGGTCAACAGAAGATGATCTTCTAAGTCTTCCTCTATAGACTGAATCTCTAATGTGTTTACTTAGCCAGATGCAAATCCCTTTTGCAAACTCATGGCACTGCTGAGTACAAGTACACGCAGAAAATTAACAAAGCTGGAGCATCAATTCCTCATCTATCGCCAGTACGAGACTCCTGGTGACTACGTGGGAGGAAGAAAAATGTTCTCTCTCCACTGTCTGGGGAGTCAAAGCTGAGTTTCCAGCAGTGTTCTCCAATTCTTAACCAAGAGCTCCTGTCTCCACCTCACTGCTTCATTATCTCTCCTGGCTCCCCTCCTTCCCTGAGTCCTCAGGGTCTGGGTCTTGCCCTTGTCCATACCCAGGAGCAGAGTCAGCCCATGGCCAGTGAACTTGCTAAGGCAAGAGGTCTTCAGAAAACCAGTAATGGCATCAAGTACAGAACCATCCCCAAGTGTGGTCAGGAGTCAGAAAGTGGGGACAATGCCTGTGTTTGGCTGCTTGTATATGTTTGCTCTATGACAGAGGAGCAGGAAGAACTGGAGACCAAGCAAAGTCTTATTACATGGTCGTGGAGCCACCAGAAATTCCCCAGAGAGCACCCTGTGTTGGGCTGGAAAAGGTGCACTGGCTGGAAGATGCATAGGCAGGAAAGGACAGGAGGGCAGAACAGCGTGGGCTGAGCTGCTCGCAGCATGGACAGCCACGGGTTGGGGCAGGTCAGTGTATTTGGAGCTTAGCTTTTCATAGTTCATTTTTCTCTCTGCTCTTGACAAAACATGCGCAGGTGTATGTGTGGTGTGTCTTAGGTTCAAGGTCACCTTGTATTCAGCCCAGCACAATAACACCTTAAAGAAATGGGGTATAACAAAAAGAGCCGGGTAGCTTTGAGCCTCTCAAGGAGTGATGGGTCTTGAAATAGATCACAGCTACCTAGAGATTAGAAAGCCCTATGTCCATTGCTTTTTCAGGTTGCTTCCTAAGACACCCTGCTCCTGTAGTGCAGAGGTCTGGGGATCCCCTCTGAGCTGACAGTGACAGCTAAGGAGGAATGAGACTGGCTTAAGCAGAGCCTGTTTAATGCCATTCCAACCCCCGCCAGCCAGGTCAATTAAAAAATAAAGACGAAGGCGCTCGGTCCGGGTCTGCTGTCCCTATCAAATTCATTATCTCCCCCTGCCAACAGAAAGAGGGCAACTATTCGCGTAAGACACAGCTAATAATATCTGAGTACAGGACATTGCTGCTAAATTATAGGGAGGGCTTGGGAAGGGAAATTAGTGTCATTTGCAAGCCCAATAATAGGGGCTGTGCAGCATGAATGCCGATGCGGGAGCGGGCTGGAGGACAGCGTGTGGCTTATGCAACTGTCCCCGTCCTCCTCCAGTGAGCAGAGCCGGGCTGGCAGGATGCATGCTGGGGGGCTGAGGAGCAGGCTAGCAGCAGAGAAGCGGGCTTGAAAGCCAAAGGCAGTTAAAAAACAAAAGGCAAAGCAGATACCTCTGTCTGAGGTTGAAGGCATCCAAAGCTGCTCCTGCAGAAAAAGGCTCTGCCCTTCCCTCCCAGCTGAGCTTCGGCAGAGCAGAGCTTAGGGGCCTCCAGGGCAGCAGCCACCAGGGATGGGAGGTCTGGTGGTTTCAGCTGAAGGGCCAGATCTAGGCAGCCTCTAGAAGCAATCAAACCCAGTGAGGAAACTGAGGCACAGGGAGACTGCACAGCTTGTGCCATGGCTTGAACCTTAAGGCAACTCTTGAGCACTTCTCAGTGATGTGAAATGTGGTGCTGCTCCCCGGGGACAACTGCATTCCTGCAGCAGGCAAAGCATTTCCCACGTCTGATACAGCCACATTGTGAGCAAAAATGTGTTACAGAAAAGCAGAAGTGCTCTCTGACCAAGCACTCCCAGGCTGCTAACAAACCTAAAGTACCAACACCATGCTCTTCATCATCTGTGGAGTATCTCTGGCTCCAAGCTCAAAGTTCACACCCTGTCAACCACCCAGAGAACTTCATGAACCTGCCAAAGAGCCCCCAGTCCTCTGCAGTCCCACCATGCTCTCTGATGGCTCTCATAGGCACTTGGTTCCTGGGCCAGGGAATAATTCTACAGCAACATTACTGAGGTGCTTAAAGAAAAATAAGGAAATAGTGAAACTCTTACTGTGTCCAACATGTGCAAAGACCAGTGTCCCCATCTTGTCTGCTGAGTTATTTCTCAAATTCCTCAACCTTTGCGCTCAAGAAAGGTGTCTATGAGAGCCACTTCATTTACCAACCAGCACAGCCTCTACAGGGCACCCCCAGCCCAACCTCAAGTGAGCTGTAGGTGGCCACAGAGCCAACAGCTCTGACCCTAAAAATGGCCAACAGGGAAGCTAGCTGATTATAAAAGAGCAGCACGAGCACCATTGCTTTCATGGCAGCTTTTGGTCCAGCCCTCCAGCCACAGTGCAGCTGCTGCAAAGCAATATCCTTGAAAAGGGAGAGTTTTGCCAGCTGGCAAAAATCAAATGCCAGAAAATATTTCATAACCTGTCCAAAACTCCCTTCAGGTCTCCATGTAGCACCTGTTTCTCACCCCCTTTCCCAGTTCACACCTCTAGAGCATGCTTCTGTCTCGTCTCCTCTCCCATCTTCATCCTCACATCACTCACAGCCACTTTGAAACCAGCTCTCCCCAACCCCATGTACCCCCATGGCCACTTGGCTTAAACAGCCCTTGGGTCACTGGTCCCCACAGCCACTACCTCGCCTCTCCCACCACCAGGCTTCCCAGGTCTGTGATGGACTTAAAGCTGCCCCAGAGTGTTTCACCCCCAGGTCTATCAGTCTAGCTGCAAGGAGGAGAGCCAGGGTAGGGTATTTACAGCAATGAAATTGTATCCCCTTGGGAGGCTGAGCCAGAGGATTGTGCTCTGCAGGTGCCATCCTTCCCCTTATCCTCACACCCCCATGTCCTGCCAGCCCCTGCTAATTCACATGAGATAATTAACCAGTGCTCCATCAGCCGCTTTCATATCTCATAAGGCAGAGGGATATCTCTGCACGTGCATGCACAGGGCACCTGTGTATTACCAGCTCAGAAATGAAGCAGCAGAGCCTGGGGAGAGTAGAGACCCAGCAGGCCTGGGGGGGACCAGGGTACAGTGACATAGGTGACTTGCCTGGTGCATCACAAAGCCTGGTTGCGATCTGGGGACTCAGACACATGCTCCTGCCAGCAATGGAGCAGGCTACCTCTGTGCAGGAGATCTCCAAGATGTCTGGGGATGGGCACTTGGAGAGAAGTGACCTCTTGGCTGGAGGGAGCAGGGACCCTCAGCGCTGGAGCCAGAGGAGGCTTCAGCTCCTGTCTGTGTCTCTATGGATGTGGCAGCTCCAAGACCCAGGCCCTGGACAGGCAGGAGAGACACCACTGGTCTCATCCCTCTTCCTTCACAGACGTGACATGGGACAGAAATCCCCATGGGCTGCCTGCAGTCTCTGGGGCCTCCCTGCAGAAGCTGCTGCTCTTCCCTTCAGGTCCATCATCCTGACAGCTCTCCTCAAGGAGGGTTTGAAATCAAGACCCCAGCACAGCAGAGTGCCAGGGACACATGCACCACCACATCCTGGCAAGTCTCAGCCTCCTCCAGCCTTCCTCGCTGAAGGCTGGGGATGCAGCCATGCTCTCCCTCTTCCCCTTCCTCCTCTCCATCCTGTCAGTCAGGCTCTGGCTCAGAAAGGTTTCCTTGCACAACATCTACACTGGCTTTAGAGAGATGCAATTAAGATGAAACCCACTTATTTAAAGCGGCTCCTCTCCCAGCACTGCTCTAATGTCACCTTTGATCACTGAAACCAACCCAGCTCACAGATTGCTAGGGATACGTCCTTTCATTTTCTCCCTCTCCCCCTGCTCCATTCAGACAAAACTGGTTTCTTTTGTCCTGCTGGTGCTCCGAGCGTTTTGCAGAGCAAAGGACCTCTCATTTTTGCATTGACAGCAGGGAAAACAGAGCCAAAAGCCCTGGCTGTGGCCCATGAAGGTTGGAGAGGTCATGTAGATGATGCTGTCATGTTGGGTCAGACAGGCTTGGCCCAGGCACAATGCTGCCCTGTGGCTGTGCTGTAAATGAAGAGGGTCTGCAGCAGGGCAGGGACACCTGTACTCATGCATCTGAAAGGAAATACCCTGAATTTATTGGGGGAGAGCAATCACTGATGGGGGAGGCTGGACCATTTCCACCACATGACACTCAGTTCTGCTCAAACCATCACTTAGGCACCGGCTTAGCTTTAAACCCCTAGGCAGGCCCTGGTCTCGCATGCATACAGGAGCTGCTGGATCAGGACTCTCCCCTTCCCAGCAGTCCCTGTCCATCCCCACAGACACATTTGATTGTCAGGCTTTGAAACCCCAGATCTCTCCGCTGTTAAATGCACCCCTCAGGTTGTGTTTTCTATTAGACTGGAGGTTTCCTGGTTGTCAGCGCTTCCACCCACGCAGGCAGCTCTCTCCTGAAATCTGTCTCGCTGCCTCCAAACCTCCGTGTCGCATTTGCTTTGGAAATGGAGAGCAAATACATGTGTATCCCCCTGCTCTCCCAGGAAGATGGCAGAGCAATTTACAGGGTTCCCTGGGTGGACAGGCACCTTCATCTGAATTCTTACCTCAGCCTGTTTTGCTTTGATCTGCAGGAAAGATGTCTCTTCCCACAGGTGGAGAGAAGAGGGAGAAGCTTCCCTGTTACAAAACACCAGTGATTTGCAATTGGTCACCAGCCCAGGGCCAGGTGCACTCTCTACTGCCATTGCAGGGGGATGCTTTCCTCTAAAGCTTAGAAGCAGAAGTTGTCAGACCAAAAGTCTCAGCACAGACACTACAGGTTCCTTCCGATCTCTCCAAAGATCTTGGATTTAGCGGCTTCTGAGGATTTCTGAGCACAGAGCACATTGCTGCCCTACTGAGGTGACCTGACCTACTGGGCCAGGGTCCAGGTCCCGGTCAGAGCTGGTGTGACCCTGAAGGGAGGGACCCCAGCCCCTGGCTCAGCTAAATCATTTGGTCACCCCTCACAGGGAGGAACTGATCAACTCTCAGAAAAAGGGATGGTTTGAGGGAAGCCCAGCCCTGCACCCCCAGAGGTATTCCACTCCAACAGGCTGCTGGGGAGCTACACCCCCTGCCCTGCTTTGGGTAGGGAGCATTAACGCTGCAGGGGGCAGCAGGGAAAGATCAAATGCTCCCTCTCCCCCTCCTGGTCCATGACACTAGTTGAGCTAAAGCTGGCTATCAAGATCTTGGTGCTTCAGGAGAGATGGCTTCAAGGATGGCTCCGGGGAGGACAGCAAAGAAACCAGCCTGGGTGCTTCTGCCTGTAAGTCAGCCCAGTTGGGCCATTGCTATTCTGCTGAGAGCTGGGTCCTCTCCAGCACAGCTTATACAAAGATGAGCTGATCAAGTGTGGCAGGGCTTCCTCAGCACACCCTGCTGCTAGCAGCCAGAGAGGGTTAAACGTGAAGCAAATGGCTTCTCAGGAGCACTGTAATCTCGACAGCACAACCGGCTCTGCCTGCAGCCGTGGAGCTTAAGCAGCAACTGGCTGAGAGGTTGTCCCCGCTGCCTCCCTCCTCCGGGTCTCTTCTCCTGCCCTCTCACCCTACAGAGACCAGCTTTTGTCACTTAAAGGTGTGATCAGGAAATGGAGGGCTTTTAAAAACACTGCTATTAAGAACAATAAAAATAATAGAGCAGGAACATATGTCTCTCCACAGGCCCATCACCTTCTGCTTGCTTGGATTGAAGTGTTTTGCCATCAGAGTGTGACAGCCTGCTGATACATCACCAGAACTGCAAAGCTGCTGGCTTTATTACTGTTATTAACCAGGTTTTCTAAAGAAAGGCAACAGCACACCATGTGTAACTGCCTGTGTGTCAGCCCACACTCAAAACTTTTGAATTGGTCAGCTAATTTCAGCCCACGTAGCTCAGAAGGTGGAGGCTGCCAGAAGACTTGGTTTGTGCACGTGCCACTGGAACAGGCAACAGGATGGGGCTGAGCCCCAGTGATGACCCTGCTGAGCCAGGCTGCAAGGAAAGCTCAGCTCCGTGCTGGACACCAGAGAGCATCTTGGGAGAGTGTGCAGTGCCCTACCTCATACCTTTTTAGAAACACAGAAAAACAGGAGGGTTTTTTAAGCTCTGCTGCTCAGGGAACATCTTGCTGGTTCTCTGGTCCAGGATGGAGCCAGCGCCAAGTTACAGGAACTGGGGGAGGCTGGGGCTGAGCCCTTTGTCCGCCCTTGTTCTGCCATAGCGCTGGAAGGAGACAGTTCCCAAAGTCCCAGTTTGAGGTAGGTACTGAGACATCCTATGTCCCAGAGAGACTCCTGAGGGCTTTTCAGGACCTCCATTCTGGGCTAGGACCTCCAGACTAGGAATAACTGGTCACCCTAACCCAAAGTCAGCAGCTGCACAATGCTTCAACCCAGTCCTGGTTTGAACAATCAAGCAGTCATCTTCATGGTCATTCCTCCAACCTCTCACAACTCAGCCCTGCTGCTAACACCACAGTTCCCAGTCAGACCTGTTCGGGCACTGGCTCTGAAAGGCTTTCCTTCTCATCCCTCCATGTTCTTCCATTCATTGTCCCGAAGGGCTGCTGGTTTTCTCCTGGGCTGCTTGGGGAAGCAGGGTAGGTTTCCCCTGGAGAGGTCAGGGCTGCCCATCTCCTCTTAACAGCCCAGGGGAAGAGCAGGGAATATGAGCCTTCACACACAACCACAGGCAATGCTGCATGCCCAGGAGCACAAGACCTGCATTGCCTGGGTGACATCCAAACCACCATCCATCACCCCAGTACTAATCCAGGCAAGCAGCCAGACTGGCAAGCACAGGGAGGGTTTCCCATGGAAAGCTGAACTCAGTCCAAGCCACGGGCATGATTCAGCCAAGAATCCCTGCTCCTCATGCTGCTGGGCCCTGAAGAGCTGGGAGATCTCGCCACAGACTTCTTGGAGCTCACACGTGGTTTAGTCTGTCACTGCAGCCCACAGCTCCTACGCAGCTGTGACCAGGCTCCTCACTATGAGATCACTCTGTTTACCAATACAGGTACGCAGGCCCTTAGCTAAACATCGGGGCTGAGCAGTTTGTTCTTGCTCGTATTTTCTTCCTTCATTAATAAGGCAAATAACCTGTTTAAGTAAGCAGAGAAGCATTGCTCTTGCTACTTTACAGCTTCTTGTTGAAAGCAAGATTGCCCTGATAAGAGCCTGGGTGAGGCATATAAGACCTTCATAACTGCCCCTCCTCTAGTAAAAACTCAGTTGTTACTGCCATGGTTTAGGCTCTCCTGTCCCCTCAGTGGGGGCAGAAGGGAGGATTTCACCCTGTCCAGCAACTTAATCCCTGACCCACATCAAACCGCTGTGTGTTGTGCACAAACAACAGTGTTCAAGGATTGACCGACTTCCTCATGGTGAGAAACCCAAATCACCTCTGGGGTGGAGCACGTCCCAACACCACACTGTTTAGACTGGCAATAAGCAACTATAAAGAAAAAGGAGTGGGATCTAAAGAGCAATCCACATCAAAGGCTTAAAACTGAGCTGAACTTCTGGCCAGGGTTTAAACTACACAGCAGCATACCCTTAAAGTAAAGCAGCAAAATAAATGAAGTCACTGAAACAGTCACACTCACAGCATCTCCAAGGTCAGGATTTTCACACCTCCCTCTCCTGTGTATTGGCTTTCAGAGTCCATTTTTCACAGGTACAGACAGTCACAAGCCTGTAAGGGAAAAAAAAAAAAAAACCCACACCAAAAACCAGGGAGGTGACTTCAACCGCTGTCATTCCCTGTCTCCCAGCAACAACTGTGTCTTCTCCTCCTTGCTCCCCTTCCAGCCTCTCACAGCTGGCAGAGATCTTCTTACGAACAAACAAGGCTCCCTGCAGTGAGGGTTGCCTGGGGAGGTCTGATGCTTCAGTCTAGCGTGAGGATGATCTCTTCACCTGCAGAGGTGATGGTTCTAAACCATCGTCTCTCAGACCTCCATCTGTGAAGATCGCCAGCCCCATTCCAGGGCTGAGCAGCTGGTGACAGTGTCTGGGCTGACACCCAAGTGTCAGCAGGGTGGCTCTGTATTTTCCACCAGACCCAACCCTGGGAGGGGAGGTGAAACATAAGCTTGTGAGAAGACGTTGTCACCTCACCCCATCTAAGAAGTCACATCAGCCCCAGGACAAGTTCCCTGGGCTTGTGTTATTAATGTTGCCTCAGCTAGGATGAAGGAGGGCTTCCCAGGGGGTGGATTTTGCTCTAAGAGACCTTTCTGTGCCTGTCTCAGGAGGGAAATTAGCAGTCTGAGCCTCCTCCAGACCTTTTCTCCAATTAATACATGAGTAATCAGCATAATTTCATGCCAATTGTTTTGTGTTTTTACACCACAGAGGTTCTCTGCTCCTTTCAATGAAATTGATTAAGTGCTAAACCATAACTTCCCCATTCTCAAAACGGTTGACACAACTGTTGTTGCAACAGAGATGGGAAGAGGCAGAAGCACTTCCTCAGGAGGCCATGGGCACATTAAAGTCAAGAACAACCAATGTCTGAGGACTTCCAGGAAAGATTTGTTGAGAAGAGGTTTTGGCTGGGCACCTCTTCTGAGGTGGCTCTGAAAGGACTCCATCAGCTTACCTACAGGCATGGTCAACCATGCCTGCCTGGCGATCACAGAATTTGACACCTCTATAGATGTCTTTTCCTGACATTTTCAGCTGTCCTCACTTTGGCTTCCAGGAAACGCCAGAGGAAGGCCAAATAATTCTTCTGGTCTGTGCTGGGAACATTGCCATCAAAACACTTATTTCAGCTTCCAGATGGTTTGGACTCCCTGCATGCTGGGGAAAACCAGTTGCTCTCTACTGCCTCACTAAAACCATTCTGAAAACATCTTGTGGGTGTCCATCCTTTGCTTACTGGTCTCAGTGATGATGGATGACCAGAAAGTTTTTCTTCAGAGCATTCATTTGGGCTTTATGCCACCCCTTTGTCTCTCCAAGGCAGAAGGTAGGAAAACATGCTCTCTATGCCATGAGACTTTTCTCTAGAAAATTTCAGGCCAAAAATCCACAGGCAAGGGTAAAAAAATATCCCCAAGTAGTTAAGTCCCACACAGCCACTGAGGAACTCAAGGACCCCCGTAGGTATCAGGTACATGTGGCCAAAGGCAAGACGAATGTCTGTATCCCTGAAGGCAGACCTGTCTGATCAGCTGTTCATATTGCTGCCAACCCTGGTGCCTTTTGTGTGCCATCATCAGGCATATAAAGAATAATAACTATGAGCAAGTGCATTCAGCATGCACTAGGGATGCAGTGTCTCAACCAGAGGAAGGACTTCAGGATCCCTGGGGAACAGGGGAGCAGCAGAAAAGCTGTGTTCAGAGGAATTGTGGTCTATGCTGCATTTAACCAGGGGAGCTACAAGGATTTATGGTCCATCACAAATATGGGACCATATCTGAGTTCTCTAAGTCTGTTTCTATCCCAATGGCTTATTGTGCTTGGCTTCACAACCTTGCAGAGAAAGCATGTTGGGCCCTGCTCATACCACATGGGAGCCATCCCCATGAAACTCAAGGGAATCTCTCCATTGCTGTCCAGGGATGCTGCATCAAGGCTTCCTTAGATGCAAGGCTGCCAGGAGGAGGCCAAGGGCTGTGAGCCAGGGCCTAGGTCCAGGCCATGAAAGTCCCTGCAGTGGCCCAGAGCCATAGCCACTTACAGGCACAACAGGTCTTCTGACCCTTTTCCTCTGAGTGCAAAACAGCAGCAGAGTTATTAAAGCACCAGCTGGGCTGGCAAAAATAAATCTCTCAAATCTGCCTGCAAAGCCGGAGTGGTACAAGATGACTCTTGACTTCTTCTTGGGTGCCCCTCTGGGCCCTGGGGCACCTGCCATCCTCCCTCCCATGTGTGTTTGTGGGCATATCCTCAAGCTGTGTTTACAAAGGGATTTCAGGCTCTTATAGGATGAGATGTTGCTATAGAAACAGCAGATAGGAGATTGAACTCACTGGGAGAGGGCCTGGACTCTATTGGCTTAAACAATAGGAAAGCCCATCAGGGGAATACATCTGGCTGGAGACTGTGTGTGGAGCAGAGTCTGTTTTAATGAACACATCCTCCTTTTGGGGAAAGTAGGAGACTAAATTTCAGCAGCCCTCTAGAAGACCAGAAGGTTTCCAGTGCAAGAAGGAGGTCCACTACACAGGGAACACCAAGAGACACTTCCAGCCTTGAGGTGGGATCTGGCCACTTAACAGGGCCTTGGGCTCAACCACCCTGCCAGAAAGCTTCTACTCAGCTGGAGCTTGGCCTCATAGCTCAACACTGTTGTCACCACTAAATGCCTTTGGATGGTCTGTGAGCAGGCAGATGGAGGTGTGACTGGTCACAGAAAATGCAGAGGAATTGAGTCAGGATGCAGCTGGGTAAATGAAACCTGTTACAACAGACCAGTGAGGACAGACCCACAGAGAAAACTGCACCAGAATTGTTAAAAAGGTGACTAGCTCATTCAGGTGAGAGCCATTTCAAAATGCAAGCTGCAAACCAAGAAAATAGTAAGTCAGCCCCAGGGACACGTCTTCCCAAAGGAGGAATCTGACCACAGAAGTCAAGCCAAGACATTTGGCTGCAGGTTGATGCTTGCCCCTTTTCTTGTTTCCTCCTGCAGCCAGCCTCAAACAGGGAAAAAAAAAACCTATCAAAAACATATACACTCCCCAAAAACAACCGCCACACCACCTTGAATAAAAACCTTCCACAGAAAAAGCTCTGTGCAAAGCTCAGCCAGGGCTCATCAGCAAAAGGCCATGATTAACTGCTGAAATAGCAGGGCATTTCCATTTCCAAAGGCAGAGCTACCACACAGCCCCAAGAAAACCTCTTCACAATCAGCCTGTGTTGAAACAAACCCAATCAGTTAGACACCGAGAATGAGTGTCCCTCCATGGATCCCTGCAGGGAGCTGATCTGATTATAGAGTGAGCTGGGAAGGCACTGGAAAGCACCCCGTGGGGGGCTGCGGAGAAGAAAATCAGAGAGGAGCCTCAGAGCAGAGAGCCTGCAAGCAATAAACTCAACTGGGTGCAAATAAAAGACAGTGGAGGGAGAGTCTGCCTTGAAAAAAGATGCTGATCCTCATATAAGCTGCCTCCTGAAGTGCTAGGCTGGGAACAAGAGAGCATGTGAGTCTGATCTTTGCAGTGGTCTTTGTGGCCTGAACAGCTGAAAACCCAAGGAAGAAAAGCTCCCGCCCTGTTAAAACCTGACGGCTGCAGCCCTAGGGAGAAAAACTTCCTACACCTACAAGTTACAACACAAGCCAAGAAGAGCCAAGAAGCACTACCCCACTCAATGCTACAAGCCTGGGGAAGAGTGGCTGGAAAGCTGCCCAGCGGAAAAGGACCTGGGGCTGTTGGTCAACAGCCGGCTGAATATGCACCAGCAGTGTGCCCAGGTGGCCAAGAAGGCCAATAGCATCCTGGCTTGTATCAGAAATAGTGTAGCCAGCAGGACCAGGGAAGCGATCATCCCCCTGTACTCAGCACTGGTGAGGCTGCACCTCGAATACTGTGTCCAGTTTTAGGCCCCTCACTCCAAGAAGGACATGGAGGGGCTGGAGCATGTCCAGAGAAGGGCAGCAAAGCTGGTGAGGGGTCTGGAGCCCAAGGCTGATGGGGAGTAGCTGAGGGACCTGGGGGTGTTCAGCCTGGAGAAGAGGAGGCTGAGGGGAGACCTTATCGCCCTCTACAGTTGCCTGACAGGAGGGGGTAGTGAGGTATGGTGAATCTCTTCTGCCAAGTAACAAGCAATAGGATAAGAGGACATGGCCTCAAGTTGTGCCAGGGGAGGTTTAGACCGGGTACTAGGAAAAATTTCTTCCCTGAAAGGGCTGTCAAGCATTGGAACAGGCTGAACAGAGAAGTGGTGGAGTCTCCACCCCTGGAGGTATTTAAAAGCCGTGTAGATGTGGTGCTTAGGGAGATGGTTTAGTGGTGGACTTAGCAGTGCTAGGTTAATGGTTGGACTCAATGATCTTAAAGGTCTTTTCCAACCTAAACAATTCCATGACTCTATGATTCTATACCCTGGATGGCTGAAGCCTTGGAGTGGTCACACGGTGGAGGTGACATTTCCTTACCCTCGTGAATAGGCAGGTTAAGGCCAGAGCAGGTTCCCTAGGGACTCTGTCCCCAAGAAGGCAGCCTGGTCACCCCGCTACCTGGCCGGCAACAAATTTCAGATGTAGCAGTCAGCAGTCCATGACTCACAAGCATCTCTAAGGTGAGGTCCAAGGAGATGCCTTTAGAATTAATTTGACCTCGCAACACACAGAAACCAACCAACATAGCACCAGCTGACCTTAAGCTGAACATCCCAGCACCTCTTGTATGTTGTCACCTGCCCTCTTCCCGGGACTATTTCCCAAGCAGACAGAATTTGTCTTCCCCAACAGCTGGGTCAGACAACCCTGCCAAAAGTCATAGCCCCCCCCCCCAAAAAAAAAATAGAGGCAGGACTTGTGCCCCCATATCACCCACTTCTGCTACCAGTACATGGGGTCTGAACTCAAACACGTCTTCCAGGAGAGACCTAGGTCTCTTCCAAAGGATTTGGATCCATGGCTGCACAGGCTTGGAGCTAAGCTCATGTGTTGGACTGGTGCTTTGGATGGGGTCCTCTGTTTCCACACATCAGACATGCTCAACAGCAGAAAGGGCCTGGAGCTGGTGACTCAGAGCCCACCGACTGTCGTGTTGCACAGCATGGTGCACGGTCCCTCCTGTCATACTGCAGCTGGGAGCTATGAAGGCCCTTATGAGACAGACATCAGAGGGAAGCTGTGCAAAATAATCTGCAAACCAACATCCAACAATATTGCCAGATCCCCAAAGGGAAGGAGGAAGAGAAGCAACCTGAAGCCAACTGCCAAAACAATACACTCCCTGGTGTAGCTAGGGAATGGGTTTCTCACTATGTGCTGGAGTCACTGGTTTAACCTTTCTGCTCACCCCTGTCTTCTCACTTTAAAGTAAATGCTTGTTTAACAGCAAGAAAAAAGAAGAGCAAAAAACAGAGTCGCAGCATCCCCTGGAAGTGGGGATCAAAGGACATGGGAGGACAGAAATAGACCCGAGAGAAAGGAGGTGCTTTGGGGAGGAATGTGTGCCCTGCTAGGGGTCAGGACACCCTCCCCTTGGCCAGATCCTATTATAAGCAGCAGGATTCAGAGATACACAGAGAAAGGCACTGATGGTAACTGAACAAATCCTGCTGGAGTCAGGCAGGAGCTTTCCTCCCTCTTACTTCAGGAGCCTTAGTCAAATTCCCAGCCAACAGGCCCTTAAGTGGAACAAGAGACCCCATGACTGATTGAAAGGCCTTGGTCTGTCTACACCACACTCATCTTCCTACTTACACATCCATCCCTTCATTCTTACCATCCGTCTTCCCACTCCTTTATTCCTACCACATCTATCTGCCTTACACATCCATCCATCCAAAGCAGCGCTGGAGCTGTTTGGTACTTACAGTACAGTAACATCAAAACCCAGGAAAACTTCTTTTCTGAGCCAGGATCCATCCAGTCCCCAAACTCTCAAGGAAAAAGGTATCCCAATATCTCAAGTCCTTCATTTGGAAAAACACATGAGTTGGCCAGAGGAGAAATCAATGTCAGGGGCCTTGGAGAAGATGACATAGCCTTCCCCAGGACCACCCCTCTGCAGGCAAGACCACCTGCTGAAGGACAGGTAGGCGTATCCTCACCCTCCTCCATTTGTCATTTTAATAGTGAAATGAGCTAACAGTGCAGCAGGGGAGGCAAGGGCTGTTGCACTCACTGGCTGAAGAGCAGAGAAACCTCCAGAAATGGCATCAGCAGGACACAGATGGAAGAAGCTCTCTTAGACTGATACCAATGCACCAGGAGAATCTCTTGGCTGGGACCAGCTCAGTTTGTGTTTCACATGGGACAGTTTGAGAAGCTTTAGTTAAGAAAAACAACATTTTAGGTTTGGAATATGGAAATATTAAGGGCTGACTGGGATAGTGAAAAACTAGAGACTCGATCCAAATGTGTGAGCATAAAGAGGCCGTGACCACAACTACACCCAAGAGCACTGAGGGGTAGGAACACAGAAAGTGATTTCCCCAGGTAGAAGAGGAGGATCTGTGTTTCAGTGATCTCTCTCCTAAAAACACAGCATGGCACCAACTCCTCTAAGCATATCAAGCTCTGGGACAGAGGCAGCAGCAATAGGGCTGCCAGCAGAGACTATTTGTGCAAGAGCTGTAGAGGTCAGCCCATAACCTCTTTCCCCTGCCTTAGGGGGCACACAGTCCTTTGGGCTCCATAGCCTCGACGAGGGCACGTGGGAATGAACAAGCCCCAGCTGTGATGCTTGGTCCCAGCCTCAGGCTCAGCGGAGAAAACAGGAGGATTGGGAATTGTGACTTATGCAACTTTGGGACACTTCAATGTACTGCGAGCCCAGGCACACACCTACTCCCATCAGGCCAGGGACACAGTGATCCATCAAGGCTGGCCCCGTCCCACACTTGGCTCAGGAAGAAGACAAAAACCCCACTTGTTCTTTCAGCTCCCAAAGAAGAATAACCAGCTTTGGAGGTCAAAGTCCAGCTCCTGCTCCCAGGGGAGGGGCAGGACAGCACCCATTTAACTGGCAGAAGGGGCTTAGCTAGAGCCATATCAGGTAATGGGATAGAAGCAACCAAAAAAAGAGGAGATGGAAGGACACTTAATCTCTTCGGTAAATACTCAAGCAAACATTTATATTTGTACATTTGCCAATCACAACTCAGCTGGAAACAAAAGCAGGCTGGGTGTCGGGGAGCAGCAAGAGCAGGGCTGCTGCTGAGGGACAGCAAGCTGGGAGCAGAGGTGGCCCTCACAGAGGCGGGCAGGATGCCCCAGCACCCGAACAGGGGGAGCAGAGCAGGGTGCTGGCGACAGGTCCATTGACTGCCCCAAGTGAGGCAAAGTAATAAATCAGGCCCAGAAATACAAGTAAAAATACATCTAAAGCACCAAGGGTTGTCTCCAGATCTTTTTCTGTTAATAGCTTATTGCCAACCAGCAATAAAAGGGAGGGAAGAATTCACTGCTTATCATACCTTCTCAGAGGTGTTCAGTAGGGTAATGAAATAGAAAATTCGTTTCCAAGATACATTCAGCCCTGCAATCTGAGCATCTTTCCCTGGATGGTTGGGAAGGGAAAAAGAAATAAAATATGACCACCGTCTCCCAAGGTCATGGCAGAAATTGAGGTGTTCATTAAAAAAAAAAAAGGGGGGGGGGTGGTGTTTCTGGAAGAATTCATCAATGGGACTGGTCATGCTGACATTTGCCAGGCAAATTCATCCCACGGGAGGCTGCGGCTATGGAAGTAACTGGAGATTCTTTGTGGTTTAGCCACTGTTTGAAATTAAACACTGGATTTGGGGATTCGGGGTGATACCATCTATCAGCTGCATTAAAAGCCGATGTTCAGATGCTCCCAGCGGGCCATATTTTCCACAGTCTGTATAGACAAAGCACACTGTATGTCTGCTGAGTTGGAGCATGGTACAAACAGCAAACAAAGCATCTGTCTAGGGAATATCTAGGGAACTTCGCACTCTTCTTGCCTTACACCTCACTGCTGAGGCTACAGAGGAGAGAAGCGGGTAGAGTCCCCGGGGAAACAGCAGCTTGTACTGCGCTGCAATGACAGTTCAGAATTGGAGACTGGGGTGCAAGATCCTCGAAGCCACCCAGACCTGCAGACTGCAGCAAAGCTCCCAAAGGACCACAGGAAGGTAAGAAAGGTACTACTGAGCCCATGTGTGACAAAGCTAATCCCAGTCCTTTTGCTGGCTATGAAAAGAGAGTCCCACTAACAGGAAACCTGAACATACATGAGCAGATCTTCACACTTTGCAAAAATCCTCTCCTGCTAACCCCTGTCACCAGAGATGTCCCCAAACAGGAGAGGGAAGCTGTGCATCCCAGCCCACAAGCACTGCCCAAGTGTCCATCCTCACCCTCCTCAGACAAACCTGGCTAAAATTTGTGATGATCTGGGCCCCATCAAGCCCAACTCCTGTCAATCCCTCTTTAACCCAGATGAAATGGCCTCTTTGAGCCCTGGTTGACTGCAGGGACAGTGGTCTCCCCTGTCCCCCTTGGACAGGTCTTCAGCCTTTGGTGCTTCTCTCCCCTTTCATGCTACATTGCAGGTTACTCTCCTGATGAAACGTGTGCTGAAAAGCCCATCTGTCTGCCTGCAGGACAGGCAGCTCCTGGCAGACGCGTTGCCAGTGTCCACACTTTCCCATCACTCTCCTGTCTGCCACTGCCTCTTGGATATTAAAAATCACCTGGAGTGATGATTCCTCATTGCTCTGTGCTCCCTCCTCCAGTCTGTCACTGCATAAGCCACTTGACAGGTGATTATTAGGTCACTGAAGCCGGGGAAGCCGGGCTGAAGGAAATGAGTCTCTCCTTAAATAAACATGCAGGCTGAATTAGAGAGAGTTTCTTGCTGGACAAGCAGACTATTTTGGGATCGCATCACTAAGCTGCATTATGGGTCTGTCGATAGACTCTGGCTCTGCGTGGGTGGCCTGCTGGCCTTTTTCACCGTTGATGGTCACCCCTTGCTCCTCCCCTGAAGCAGCAAAGCACTGCTTAGCCTGAGCCATGGCCAGGCTCCCGCTGGCCCGTGGCCATGGCTTCTCCACTCCTCTTGGTACCGCACATGATGGTACAGGCTCATGGCTCCGGTTATGTTGGTTGATGCGCCCGTTCAGGACTCCACTGGGTTTCTCTGCCAACGGGCTGCACTTGTCTGGCATCGCTCATCCACGCAGAGGTCCAGACTTCAGGGAATCACAAGACCCAGTCCCTGGACTGGGGCCTTGACTGGGACACTGCAGCGGGGCAGATCTGTCCTGCTGTCAGACTGGGCTCTTCTCCCTGCACGGTCACTAATTTAGTGTCCCTCTTCCAGAAAACACCATTTTTCCCCCCATTATATAAGGTGGATAATAAGCAGCTAAAAAAATGTGACATCAAATGTTGGTGGTCCAAGACAATTCCTTGGACATGCACTGTGTTGTCCTGATTAAGGCATTGCACTTTTTAGCTTAAAGAACTAATTTGGGGAACTTTAGTCTTTGGTGGCCTGCCATCGCAGCTGGAGACATCTCTGACAACTAGATCAAAAGCAGTGTGGAACCATCCCTGTGGTTGGTGAGCGCCTCACCATCTTCAAAATGGCCTTGAGGAGCCATGCAAAAGTCACATCACCCTCCAGTTCTTTGTTTAATGATCCCTCCAAACTAGATTTCACTGAGAGACAAAGACTGATTATACTTCATCCAAGCCCTTCTACATTCCTGGCTGTCCTTGCTCTGGTAAGGCACCCTCTTCATCACCATTCCTCAGAAAACCAATATAATAGAGTCAAGAAAAATCAAGTTCTGCGTGTTTTTTTCTGGCAGCTTGGCATTTAATAAGTGCGCTCTACAACTTGTAAGGCCAACTAGATCCATACTACTGCTGTGGCACCTTGTTACGTATTTAGAAAACTTATTAGGAACATGGGTACTACTGGGGAATTCTCTTCGGCCCCCATGCAGCTTAACTGCTTGTCCTTTGAGACACTAAAGAAGAAAGAGACAGAGGGAAGGTGGCACCTGAAAGAGTAACAGTACAAGTTTGTACCCCCATCTGCCCATCCCAGGGATCAGCATTAATGCAATACTGCAAATTTAGCCTCTACTATCCCACAGCTTGCTGCAGGGATGGCAGGGCTGCTGAGCGATATTCACAGCAGGTCTGACACCCCAGCACCACATCACTGCAGGAAGCAGGGACAGACCAGCCTCCTCCACAGAGGGGGCTTCTTCTGCCTTGGTTTCATGGTGCAGGGAACAGATGCGGGTTTGGAAACACCTCAAGACTGTATTCCCAAAATGTACTTTTTTGGAGAATTTTTGAACCATGGGGAAGGGAAAAAAAAACTCTTATTCAAAGAAAAAACAAAATAAAGATAAATAAATAAACCATCCTGCAGATCGAAAGTCTTCCTTGTTGTGCAGAGACACACTGGGTGAGCAGTGGGATGCAAGTGAAAAGATTACTTCTGAGACTGTGAACAGGCTCATTGGAACCAAATTATTATCCCCTTTCACGTGAATTTTCCATCCATATTTTTATTTGGTGGTAGGAGAACCAACCTACACCTCTCACCAGCTGAACTCATTCTCAGCCTCCCAGTACCAATTGGCCTTAACAATTTTCCAGCCTCTCATTAGTTTTGGCCTCCCACTAAGTCTCAGCTTCAACTTTTTTTCTGGTTTCCCACTACATTTCAGTCTCCAGCTACTGCTTAGCTTCCCATTTGCTTTTAGCCTCCACTTTGTTTCCAGCCTCCCCTTCCTTTTCAGCCTCCACCTTTTTTCCAGCATCCTGCTAGCTCTTGATCTCCACTTTTTTCCAGACTCTCACTACATTTCAGTCTCCTACTGCCTCTTGGCCTCCCACTACCTTTCAAACCCCCAACCTTTTCCCCCCTACTCTTGGCCACTACCTTTCTTCCTCCACTTTTTTCCCAACCTCCCCACTTTTTTCTGGCCTCACTACCTTTGGCCTCCACTTTTTTCAGTCTTAGCTAGTCCTGGCTTCCCATCCTTGGCCTCCCAGTCTCCAAGTCTCCCACTCCCTTGGACTCCCTTGCTGCAGCCTCCCACTCACAGAGCCTTGACTCTCTCGGTCTCCCACTACTTGGGCCTCCCACTCCCTTCTCCCACTATCTGACCCTCCAACTGTCTGAGTCTCCCATTCACTTGGTCAACAATCCCCCTTTTGGGCATCTGCTCTCTTTGCCTTCTGGCCTCTTGGCCCCCCCCCTTTTCCCTGTGGGCCTTTGATCACCAAGTGTCCCACCCTCTGGGTCTCCTACACACCAGACCTCCCACTTTCCTGGGCCTCTACTCTGTGTGC
This sequence comes from Gorsachius magnificus, assembly GCA_034008185.1. Classification (NCBI taxonomy): domain Eukaryota; kingdom Metazoa; phylum Chordata; class Aves; order Pelecaniformes; family Ardeidae; genus Gorsachius; species Gorsachius magnificus. Next base: position 66,884,909 of record CM067085.1, read on the forward strand.
CTCCATTCACTGTTTGGGCCCCCCTCCCCCTCTCTGCTCCTCCCCAGACCTCTCACTTGCTGAGCCTCACAACCCCCCTTTTCCCAAGCCTCCCCTCTCGGGTCTTGACTTTCCAGACTGTCTGGCTTTCCTATTCCCTGAGCCTCCCACTCCCTTGATCTCACTCTCACTGGACCTCCACTTGCCTGGGCCTCTACTTCCCCTGGCAGCAGGGAGGCCGGGGCTGCCCTGATCTAGCAGCAGCAGCCCTCGTCCAGGCAGGAGGCTGCACTGGAGGCTGCAGACGCCCTGCCCACCCAGCATTTCAGCGATCCTACGTGGTTGCCTCCCACTCGGGGGCACGCATCGGATGCCCTCCCATTCCCTTGGTCCCAGGGTTGTACACCGCCATCCCACCAGCTCCAGGCTTCCACCTATGAAACGCCTAATCATCTCCAGGGCCTGGCAGCGCTTCCTGCAGCCCAGATTTACATCGCTGCCACCATCTGTCTCTGCCGTAACCTGGTGTCTGCTGGCAGCCCACTCCTGTGCAGCCATAATTAACGTCTCCATTTCCCTTTGCGGCGCTGCCTCGAGGTGCCACTTCTCAGTGCCCATTTCCCTACCACCCTGTTCATGGCGGTGCTATTACTGTGGCCATATCTGCTCATGCACCGAGCACATTTCCCTTCCTCTAATGACTGAGGGCGCTACCGCGGTTTGCATCTCTCCAAAAATTACTGGCAGGCTCTTGATCTCTACCCCTCACCAGGTACTGCCCCTCTGACACAAGCAAATCGTGTAATCATAGAATCACTGAGGTTGGAAAAGACCCTTAAGACCATCAAGTCCAATTGTTAGCCTAACGCTGCCAACTCCACCACTAAACCGTGTCCCCAGGTGCCACGCCTACACGTCTTTTAAATACCCCCAGGGATGGTGACTCAACCACTTCCTTGGGCAGCCTGTTCCAATGCTTGACAACCCTTTGGGGGAAGAATTTTTTCCTAATATCCAGTCGAAACCTCCCCTGGTGCAACTTGAGGCCATTTCCTCTTGTCCTATTGCTTGTTTCTTGGGAAAAGAGACCAACCCCCACCTCGCTACAACCTCCTTTCAGGTAAAAAATGAAGCTATTTTGCACTGCATGAGCATTACACCCAAGGGGTGCCTGCTGCATCAGCATCCAGCTGAACTGCACAACAGGACTGTACAGTCCAACTAGAAGAGACAGAGGAAGCACAAGATCCCAATAGCACAGCAGTGGTCAAGCATGGAAGACCCATTTCTGTGGTGGGGTTGATTTTCTTGCCTATTTACACCATCCCATATTTCCTGAGCCCAGCCATCCTGAGACCAATCAGCCAGGCCAGACCTCCAAGGAACTGCCAGGAGATAGTCTCTGTCCTTCATCATGAGCCCAAAGCAAAGCCCAGACATGGTCAGAGCCCTGCAAATCCCCCTTGAAGAGCCCTGCAAGTCCCTTTTGAAGATCATTGACTGTTTGATCCCTGCCTACTTTGGGTCCTCTGCCAGGTGAGCACCCTCCATGCAGTCAAGGCTTGGTCTGTCACATGTGGGTCAGCTTTCCCATTAAACAGGTACAGCACACTTTCAACTGACCCCTGTATAGTTTTGTACTTTCCCTCATATTTGCATCTGGAGTATTTGTCTCCTTCCAAGTAGAGTCTCATGAGCAGTTCAAAGGGAATTTGCTCTGGCTACAGAAGCTGCTTTCTGGATGAAGTCAGGATGGATTTCTAGTCTGCCCTGGACCACCACAAAAGTGTATTAAAAATTCCATGAAGGTGAGGTTCTGATTGAAAACCCTTTCCATAATGACACTGTGGTGTGCCACCAGAGGTCAGATCAAAAGTGACCAATTTTCAAGTGAAACAGATGGCTCTCCTGCTCATATTGCTGACCACACCAGGCTCCTGCTTGGTTAGGGTTGTCACCAAATTCTGCTCGCTCACATGACCCAAATGGCTGCTTGCATGTAAAGGAAGGCAGAGATCAGCTCTGCAGCCGAGACTTCCCAAACAACCAAGCTAAACGTTTCCACAACAGTCACAGTCAACAACCAGTTGCTTTTCACTCACTGCCTGTCTGCTGTCAACCAAGTCTAAATGGAAACAAGCCCACCCTCATTCATTACCTTAACAAAAAATCATTGCCTAACATCATTCTCAGTGCAAAGGTCTTATCCTCAGAGCTGATGCACCGGACTTCACACAAGCTATGGGAGCAATGCTATTAGCAGGCAGCAGCAGGAGGTTTTGAAGTTGGATGTGAGCTGGGCATCCAAGCATGAAGCACAGCAGCAAGTCCTCTGAACTTGTTCCGTGCCAGATCGCTCCCCATCACTCTCCTGCTTGAGCCCAGCAAGCTGGTTTCACTGTTTTCTGCACTGTTGGTTGTTCTCTCCTCTTGGGAAAATTTCCCTGTCTGATGGAAATATTTTTTTTCTTTTCCAGATGACTGTAATATTTGAAAATAATAATCTGTGTCAGGCAGAAGAACGGGGGGGGGGGGCAAAAAATCCAGGGTCATTCACAGCTTGAAATGCTGACCTGCCTCTGCTCAGCTGTCTGCCTGTCATCCTCCTCCTAGCCTCCTTAGTCAGATAAACTTTGCCCTGATACCATCATAGAATCAAAAAATGGCTTTAATTCCTTTGCCATACAGGCCTTCTTGAAAACTGGTAGAAACCAGCCAGGAAAGCAGAGGGAAGCACAATGATCAGCACTATTTTTTCAGACCAGGGGAATCGAGGCATGGAAAAGAGAAAATGAGTTTCCAGAGGTCACAGGGGCTGTCAGTGGCAGAGGGGAAGAGGGACCATGAGACTGTCTCCTTCTAACACCTTGGCTGTGTCTCACAGACTCTAAGAGACAAACTTAGAGCATCACATACTTCTCTGGCTCTGCTGGAAAACATTTCTCTGCCAGCAGCTCGCTTCACAGGGAGGGACTCAGAGATGGACCCACAGCAGCTCTGGGAAGCTGGGTGACAGCAGGATCGATGCCCTGTCTCAAGGTGTAGCCAGTCCCTGGGGACAGGTTTCCCTTTGGATAGCACACATTCCTCCCTCTCCCCCTTCATTCCTGCCCTGAAATTCACCTTTTCCATCCATCTTCCCTCTCCCTCTTCATCCCCAGATAATCCCATTACTTAAATTGATGTCAAGCTTCTGCTAAGCACCGTCACCTCTGTCCCTTGGCTCAGCTACAACACTACCCCAAGCAGGGAGATACTCAAGAGCACAATCATATTGGCATGGGTATTGCTGGAGTCTATTATTTGGTTTGGAAACTTCCCTCTGGGGACACTGAGGGCTTGAAAACATGACCTTGAGCCATGAGTTGTCCACACACAGAGAAATCCCAAAAGTTTTAAAGAAACTGTCCAAAGGCAATTGATTAAATACAAGTCTCTACTTCTAGGAGAAAACCCTCTGGCTCACAGCAGGGGTCAGGTCTCCCAGGGCCAGAGCAGTTTGGTCTCCAGTGAGGAACCTGACTCATGAGGACCACTAATTTCTACTATGGCAGAGGTCCTACTCCCAGGTCTCCCACTGTGAGCTCCTAGCTGGCAAGCTGCAGGCTCCCAGGCCCCCCACAGCCAGCTGCACATCCACAGCAAGTGCCAGCTTTCTGGGCAAACCTGGAAGAAGAGAGACACTACATAAAAGGCAAACAGTGCTACAGGGTGAGAACATGAAAATGAAACATTTAGGGCTGCCTCATTCTGTTGTGTCTTCCCCCACACCCAGTCTTTTCTTGCTCTGCACTGCGTGTGTGACTGGCTCTGATTGATTGCCCTTTATTTCCATATTAAGCGAGACAGTTGGGAAATGAACGCCTCCCTCTGCCATGAAGCCCCGTGTATAATTTTTATTAAAAGGTTGTTAACTTGCTCTTTTTTTTTTTTTTATTTCCTCCTTCCAAAGTCTGTGTTTTTGCATGCCATTAAGAGAACCATAGGAGAGAATTTTAAGAGTTATGAAATGTCAAATTATGTTAAGTAGATTCTGGACAGTCTTTGCAGAAATCTGGCACGTTGACAAACCTGCTACACCACCCACTGTACCTAACATGAAGTCAAAGTCCTATTTGAATCTCCTCTGTGAATGCCACATGGAATCCCAACAGGTCAAGGAATGGTCCCACCTGGTCTTCTCCAGTGAATACCCCAATGCACTGGTAAGATCAGCTGCACAATGAACCAGAAAGCCCCCTGCTGCAGTTGCCCAGCTCACCTGACACTCCAGCACAGGCCATCTTCTATACCAGGCCCTGCTCTACAGACTAGACCTTCATTAGTCAAGTAGCTATCAAGATGCTGGGGCTGATGGGCTTTGTCTCGAGAGTACTAGGCAGTTTCTCCTTCTGGAAAGAGCTGCTTCTCATACCACCTCATAGCAGATGGGTGCAGGGCAGCACAGAGCTTGTGTGATTGCTTCAACAGAAGGTCCTTCCATCACATGCTCTCCCGCTAATTGGAAAGCTCAATGGGGGCTGAGGAAAACAAATAGCTGCCCCTTAACATGCCCGAGTGCTTTCCTTCGTCAAGGGAGGCTCAGCATTCAAATGAGCTGCGTATTTACATCTGTCGTGCTTGCCTTGAGAGCTGCAACTGCACACGGTTGGATGAGTACAACGAAAGGTCATCTGGTCCTGCTTCACGGGGAGCGCTGCTGAAGGGCTCTGAGACTTTCTCTCTTTCTCATGAAGAGCCTAGACATGCACATTCAGGGAGGAGGGGTAATACAGTCTTCCATCGCATTTTCCCACAGAGAAAATGCCAACAACAACCTTAGAAATCCAGGTTAAGAACCTTTCAGGGAAAAGCATTACTGCGCCCCCCTCCCCCCCCCTTGCCTTCTACACTGGGAGATGTCATCATCACAAGAGCAGCTGAGATGCGTGCCCGTGCCTCAGCCTCCTCAGCTCACAGCTGAATGTATTTGCTTGCACGATGTCACCCAGCTGAGAGCTGCAATTCTTATTTATCTGGAGGAGAGGGAGGTTTAGTGAGCCCACCGACAGGCAAAGACATGAAGGCGTGAGCCTTTCTTCCAAGTACTAGGAACAGTGTGGGTAAATGGTTTACTTCACAAAGCTTCTGGAGCTTTCTTTTTTCCCTCTCCTGTTCCAGCTGAGCATGAAAGATCAAAATCACAAGCTTCTGTGAATTAAAAATGAAACAAAACTAAAAAAGCCACCTGGTTTGGGCCAATTAAAATGTTTTGTTTCAGTAGCTTCTGAACATGCTGTTAATAATCAGCCTAAACTGCAGAACAAGGGTGTTTCAAATTAGGAAACTAAAGATCTTGGTTTTCAATGTGGGACTTTTCAAGAACTTGAGGGCTCTTTTTTAACTGAGACATTTGTCAAAGCTGTTCTTTTTTTACCCACAAAAAGTTTCAGCTTCAATAAATCTGCTGCACTTCTGACACAAACAGAGACAAGGAGAGAGAAAAGCACGGCTGCCCTCGCCATTTCAGTCATGGCCCAAAGCTGGTGGGAAACCAAGGTTGCACCCAAGGTCACTCACTAAATCACCATCACATCAAAGGTTTGAAACTATAAGACCAGGCCTGGATCCCTCACGGGCTTTTGCTATTGCCTTTCATAGCACCAGGATTTCACTAATGCCTTAAAATCTCCAGCCCATCTTTCATCTCCAGGCATTACATGCAAACCATATTACCTCCTTAGCAGATTAATGGGACCGTGTTGCACAGGAACTGGTGGGTTCCACATCATTTGCACTGCTGATCCAGGTACCTTCTTCAGCACGCTTTATGATCCCTCTACCTGAGCACCTTGGACGTGACCGGAGCTATAAGCAGCCACCTCTGCTTCATGGGGCAGAAGAGAAACCTCCCCAGAAGACATTGCTGCTCTGCACAACATCAGCTTGGAGGCCCAAGCATCGTTTCAGCAAATGATGCTTTGACACATGAGTTATTGCAAATACTCTGGGCATGGTCAGATCCCTGAACAGGCAGCACACAGGTGTTTGCTTAGGAAAGGAGTTGGCGAGAGGCTCAAAGACAGCAGTGGCAGAAAGAAACCCGCATTTCTGAGGTCTCCACAAAGACAGCGATGGCAAGAACACAACAAGGAAATAGTCCCCAGGGCTTCCATAACAAGCACACTTCCACACAAAAGTCAGCAGAGGAAAAAAAAGGCAAGGTGCCTCCATGTAGCCACCTCAGCCACTTCCCCATGCCAGTATTTGGAAAAAAGCCTCAAAAAGACTTGCATGAAGGCAGAAGGGGTCTAGTAAAACAAGAAAAAGGTGTTTCTAGGATTCCTGGAAAGCATCCTGGCAAAATCCTGGAAAGTGTCATAAAATTCCTAGAAAGCAAAGCATTTCCTAGAAAGCAAAGAATTCTTCCTACAAAGAATACTAGAAAATTCTGAGAAAACATTTGCAAAGTTCCTGGTAAGCACTCCAGGATATTCCTAGAAATCATACGGAGATATTCCTTGGAAGAAACCTGAGAAATTCCTGGGAAGCACCCTGGGAAAATTCAAAAAAAGCAAAGGAGAAATTCCAGGAAGGAAGATTCCTGGAAAATTGGAAACAACCAAAATTCCTAGAAAGAAATGTTTCCTAGAAAGAACTCTGGAAAATTCTGAGAAAAGGTGTGATGGGTTCCTGAAAAGCACCACGGGACATTCAGAGAAAGCAAAGCAGAAATTCCTACAAAGCAGCCTACAATATTCCTAGAAACCAACACAGGCCATTCATGGAAAATGTCTTGGGACATTCCTAGAAAACAATGGGGAAATTCCTGGAAAGAAATGTGGGAAATTCCTAGAATGCACCCAGGGTAATTTCTAGAAAGTGATGTGGAGATTCCTACAAAGCATTTGGGGGCGTTGCTAGAAAGCACTGCTAATGCTCATTTTGAGGGGAAGAACCTGTGAGGGTGGCAGCAGACCTAGAGGCAGGGTCAGGGAAGGTTGAGAAAGGCATGATACCCTGAAAGACCTAAAGGTGCTGGACATGAAAGGCAGAGGAACAGCCCTCACCCTCAGGAAGGTCCAGCTCAGTGCTGGGATGGCTGGGGAGCACGAATGTCACCTCAGAGCCCCAGGCTCACACACGAAAGCACACAAGATCGCATTAAGTCTGCCCACACTGGTCCTGATTCCCTTGTCTGTTCCTAGAAACTTCCAATGATGGATAAACTCCCTTTCCCTCACCAAGGTGTCTCTGCACTTACCTCTACTTCTGGGAGGGCTTTCCTTGGTGCCCAGCCTCAGTCTCTGTCCCTCCTCTTTTCCTCTGTCCCCTTGGGCACTGAGGAGGATGTGTTCCTGGGGTCATAGGATAATTCAAGATGGAAGGGAGCTCAGGAGGTCTCTAGGTCCAACCTCCTGCCCAAAGCAGGGTCAGGTCTGAGATCGGACCAGGTTGTTCAGGCCTTTGTCCACTCAGGTCTTAAATTCCTCCAAGGACAGAGACTGCACAGCCCTTCTGGGCACCTCTCCCACCGCTTGACTGTCCTCACGGGAAAAACTTCTGACGTATAAGGAGGATATATGCAACCAGTCTGAACCTCTCTTGTTTCAGGTGATGTCCATTGCTGCTCATTCTCCCAGTATGCTCCACTGTGAAGAGCCTGACTTTGTCTTCTCCATAACTTCCTTGCAAAAGCCTCCTGAGCATGTTCATAGCTGTCCGCACTGCCCGCGCAGCCCTCCCTTCCTATCTGGCAGATGATGGGCCCATCTGCCTGACTCCCTCAGGACCAGCTGTTTTTTCCATGCCTTCTTCAGATGCTGTTTCTCAGCCCATTTCTGCTCAGGAGGAAGAAAAGATCACAGAGAAGTTGGTGGCATCATTTTTATGATGCTCCCCTCCCCATCTGAGCAGGGAAAACTCTCTGAGAGACAGCCTGGCAATTACCTCCAATAGGTCTCTGCACATCTGATTGACTTCCCTTTGCTTTCATGCCTGACACTTCAAACATCAGGGATGGCAAGGCAGGAGGAGGATTTGGCTAATGGAATGAAACAAGGACTCCAAAAAATACAGCTGCCTCATCTGGAAAGCAGAGCATGTCTCTGCCTCCCTGCTGCGCTCAGCCTCCAGGTTACCGCCTGTATGCCCAGGCTTAATGGCACAGGCAGTAATAATTTGTAAATTATTGTGAGAGTGGCAGAGGCAGCACCCATGTCACTTGCAGAAAGCCAGCATGGGATGTGACCTTAGAAGGTGAAATCCACTCTTGGAGGCTCCTGTTAGGTTTGGAGAGGGACCTGGCACATCCTAGGAAAATGGAGCTCATACTTCTGCTGTTGACCCCAGGCAGCTCCTTCCACCTGTTTGTGCCTCAGTTTCTCCACGTTTCCCTCTTATCCCACCCAAGTTTGGACAGGGAATGGCTCCCACTACACAGAAGGACAGTACTCAGCACAAACAGCCCCTTGATCTCACCCAGCTACAGAAATAAAACAGGCCTGGTTCTGGTCGCTGGCAGATGGCTGTGGTACAGCCCTCATCTGAGGGTCTAGCCAAAAGCTCTTCTCCTCAGAGCCAGGTAGCTTCATCCATATTGCCATACAGGAACAGGCTCTGGCCTGCCTGTCCCCATACCTATGCCCCAGTCACTGACCAGAAGGACGTTAACTGGCATGGACCAAAGCAGTGCTAGGGAGTACAGTAATGAGAGAGGATGGACAAATGTGGGACACCTGGCTCTCTTAGGCACTCGTGTAGACACGGCCACCTCAGCCCCTCTGGGTAAATCTCTACCCTGTGGGAATAAAAGCAGACCCACACGACCCGTTCCTTTCTGTTCACGCTGCTGTGGCTTTAGTTTAACCATAGCTCAGGTTGCAGGTGTCCAACTTGGGCTTAGGAAGAGCTGAGCTGAAGGCACCTCCCAGGGAACTGTCTTCAGCATCCCTGTGTTCAGCCTGCCCCGCACCACCTGCAGAGCTTGCTGGGTGTCTCTGTGGGGTGGTAGCTGCTCTCCGAGGGAATTCCTGCTCTCACAGGGTGCGGATTTCTGCCTACAAGGTAACAGCTGCTGCTAGGGCAAAGCCGTGCACACCCACATGCCGGCTGAATAATGAAAACAAAAATGCCTCGCTCCCGGTGAATGCTGTTTTATTGCCTGGCTTGTGGCTGCTGCCATGTGACTCACTTCCAGGGGAGGCCACCCAGCAGTTCTGTTGCAAAAAAGGAGAAATGATTGCAGAGCCTGAGCTGCTGTGCAGTTGGGAAAGCAGATCAATATACGTTCAGCAGATCAGTCACTGTCTTGGGTGAGGGAATTCTAGCTGGAAAAACTCTCCTCCTTCTGCTGGGTCATTAGTAGAGCCCCCTATTCTAAATCAGGACCTCCATCTAACAACAGTGCTCTACTTGATTAATGCTGATTAGCCCTGCTTTGCTTGGTACGTTGATTAAAAAGCAAGGTTCATTTCCCAGGTTTCCTTCCCAATCATATTCCCTAATTTCTTTTGGCACCTCCACAGCCTCTTAATTCTTCAGTCCTCCAAGAAGCTCATCAGACAAGGACAATGCTGAGGCACTAACAAACAAAGGTCAGATGTGCATTATATCCAAAGGGATGCTCTCTCCTGTGTTACGTTACTCTATATGGTAGACTGGTTACTGGCGTCTTCACCTTAAAATGTTGCTCATGGACAACTTCAAGATAAAAATCCATCATCACTCAAGATTTCCCTACGTACCAGCAGAGCTCTGGGCCTTCTCAGTTACATCTGGTTGATTCCCACCAATTGTAGGATCAAAGGGACCTGTATTGCCCCTTCTCCAAATTAACAGCTAAATTGCCGTAGGAATGGCTTTATGGGTTTAGGCCAATGGCCCACCCAGCTTGTTCAGTGGCCATAGCAGATGCATAAAAATCAACGAAACAGGGCACAAAGTGGCTTTGACCTAGTCGTCCCAGCTTTGGTGATCTGTGGCTCAAGGGTCTTCATCAGCTAGAAGCCATACTCAGCTCATGGGGTTTAACATCCACCAGCACTTTGTCAAATCCCTCCCTGAGCTCATGCCAGCCTCCACAACAGCCTGTGGCAAGGATGGGCAGTGCAATTGCACTTCATGTGAAAAAGTACTTGCTGGTGTCTGCATCAAACCTACTGCTTGCTTGCTTGCTTTCAGAAACACCTAGTTATGAGGAAAAGGCAGCAATCCTTCCCTTCCAGCTCTGTACTGGCCATGGTATGACAGGGCTCTGTTGTTGCCCCTCTAGGTGCCTCTTGTTGTAGCCAGGGAGCCCTGCCTTCGTACAGAAACAATTTTGCGGCTTATTGGAAGCTGTTTCAATAAAACAACCAGGGCTCAAGAAAGCGAAGATCCTGTTTCACAATAAGAAAGTGGAGATTCAGTGTATCTTTAAAACACAACCAAGTAAATAACAATTTGGCACTGAGAGCAATGAGTTAATCTGACATCTGAACATTCACTGCTATTAAATAAAATGAAGACTTGCCTCCTTCAGCTCTTATGTAAATAGAACTCATCTGCGATGCAGATTTTATTAATTAACTGGCAAATCGAGAAAACCCCAATAGGCTGTAATTGAACTTCACATTGATGATAGATGAGGAGACACTTACAGGCCATCCGCTGTGCCTGCACAGTCACTCCTGGAGCTGCTGCCATCCCCACCCGACCTCACGGCAGAGAGCCTGCCACATGCTGAGCAAAATCAAAAAGATTGGAGGGGCAGACGGCCGGAGTTGACAGGATACCTGGCACATTTGCCTTCTGAAACACCCTCTGGCTGGTCATGCTGCTCGGCAGGGCATCGCCTGTCTGCAGCTCCCAGGCTCCCACCGGAGGCAGGCACTAGCTGCTGAACCTTTAATAGAAGTGAGGACGCTCATCGTGTCGAGGGGACTTTCTACCTAACCACCTCTAACATGGAGAGAGGATGCTCGTTAGCACTGTGAAGGCTCAGATGTGCCTGGGGGTCCCAGGTGACACCAAAAATGTAAGAAAGATTTCCAGATACCTGGAGATGACATACCCTGGTGATGATATACCCTATAGGATCACACCCAAACCCAAGACCTAAGGCAAAGCACAGACCGGTCAGATTTATCCGGGTCCCTGCAGTGACTCCCCACTGGGGAATGCGGACAATGACAGGGCAGCCCGTGCTGCCCTTCTCCGGCGAGGCGGCACGCGGCAGAGCCCAGCAGGAAGGAGATTAAGGCATTATTAATGCAGGGGGGAGAAGGGATGAATGAAACAACCCCCTGCATGGGTGCTTTGCAGTTCTTGGTAGGGAACTAATTTTGCTTTTATTTTGATAGAGAAACAGCGAGGCAGCAGCGAGGAGCCCACCCTCGGAGCTGCTGAAGCCTGGGTTCATCTCGGCATGGGAAGGGGAAGTGGCATTTGAAACACTGAGATGTGAGAAGAGTTTCATTATTGCTCTGGATGGCCCCTTCATTAGAGGAAAACACGGTATTTAATGAAGGGGAAAGAAAACAGGTGCTCCCTGCTGCGTCCAGAAAGGCATCTCCTTTCAGCTTTGCTTTATTCCCCTTATTTACGGGGGAAGGGAGGCTGGACTTATCCACCCCTGTAGCACTGCATCCCTGGATCTCATAAGGGGTGCTCCAAGGCCACCCCAAACCAGGATCTCCCCACAGACAGCAGCCCATGAGCACAGTCACTGCTGGACTCCCCAGCTTTGGGGTACCTCCCTGTGCCCACACTCAGGTGGTCAGAGGCTGGCCTTGCACGCGGGCATGGGGTACCAAGGTCTACCCCCTCTCCAACCACATGCACCCCAGGTGCTACACACCCAGCAATTCAGTGCCATTCCCTTGTTTTTGAAGAGAAACTGAGGCATGGGAGATGTGTTATCCACACTTGGCATCAAGTCTGAAGACCATGTTTGATTAAAGGTCACAGGGAACACTCTCCCTGTGGCTTCCTTGCAAAGTGCCCTCAGATTACCAGGGAAGGACTTGGTTTCTCATGACTGGCTTAACAAACCCAACATGGGATTCACACATCAAGCTAATTCTTCCCAGCTGGCACCAATTATTTGCCAAGGTAGATTTTGCTCTCTCAATTACACCCCACAAAGTTTTCAGCATGGAAAGGCAGAATCTCTCTTCTTTCCCTTCCTCCTCTCCTAGTGATTGGGGTTTTTTTTAGCAGCATGTCAACAGACTTCAGGAGTAGAACCGGCTCACATTCCCTTTGCTGGGACGACTCTAGCTCTGCTAGGAATTGAGATGAAAGGAAACTTGCTTTCATCCCAGCATAAGCAGGCAAGAAGTGGAGCATGAACAGAGAGAAGACGAGCAGAGAAGCAAGTGCTATGATTTTATTCTGGGTCCCTGCACCTAAAGCTGTCCTTAATCACCACTCATGACTCATAGCCATTTCTTTCACTGGGAGCTCCAGACAGGGTAATTTAGTTTCAGAGACTCACAGACACATTGGCTGGAAGGGACCTCTTGATGTCTCCAGTCATAGAATCATAGAATGTTTTGGGTTGGAAGGGACCCCTAGAGGTCATCTAGTCCAACCCCCCTGCAGTGAGCAGGGACACTGCTAACTATATCAGGTTGCTCAGAGCCCCATCCAACCTGGTCTTGAATGTTTCCAGGGATGGGGCCTCCACTGCCTCTCCGGGCAACCTGTTCCAGTGTTTTACCACCCTCATTGTAAAGAATTTCTTCCTTATATCCAGTCTAAACCTACCCTGTTTTAGTTTAAAACCATTACCCCTTGTCCTGTCACAGCTGGCCCTACTAAAAAGATTTCCCCCATCTTTCCTATGGGCCCCCTTTAGGTACTAAAAGGCCGTAATCAGGTCTCCCCACAGCCTTCTCTTCTCCAGGCCGAACAAGCCCAACTCTCTCAGCCTGTCCTCATAAGAGAGGTGCTCCAGCCCTCGGATCATTTTTGTGGCCCTCCTCTGGACCCACTCCAACAGTTCCATGTCCTTCTTGTGCTGAGGGCTCCAGAGCTGGACGCAGTACTCTAGGTGAGGTCTCACCAGAGCAGAGTAGAGGGGCAGAATCACCTCCCTCGACCTGCTGGCCACGCTTCTCCTGATGCAGCCCAGAGTACCGTTGGCCTTCTGGGCTGCCAGTGCACATTGCCAGCTCATGTCCAGCTTTTCATCCACCAGCACCCCCAAGTCCCTCTCGGCAGGGCTGCTCTCGATCCTTTCTTCCCCCAGCCTGTATTGATGCTGGGGGTTACCCCGACCCAGGTGCATGACCTTGCACTTGGCCTTGTTGAACCTCATGAGGTTCACACAGGCCCACCTCTCCAGCCTGTCCAGGTCTCTCTGGATGACATCCCATCCTTCTGGTGTGTCAACCGCACCACTCAGTTTGGTGTTGTCCGCAAACTTGCTGAGGGTGCATTCGATCTCGCTGTCTAAGTCATTGATGAAAATGTTAAACAGCACCGGTCCCAGTACGGACCCTTGAGGGACACCACTCGTCACCAGTCTCCATCTGGACATCGAGCCATTGACCACTACCCTCTGGATGCGACCATCCAGCCAGTTCCTTATCCACCAAACAGTCCACCCATCAAATCCATAGCTCTCCAATTTAGAGAGAAGGATGTTGTGGGGGACCGTGTCAAAGGCTTTGCAGAAGTCCAGATAGATGACATCCTTTGGTTTTCCTTTGTCCACTGTTGTCACACTATCATAGAAAGTCACTAGTTCTGTCAGGCAGGACTTGCCCTTGGTGAAGCCATGCTGGCTGTCTCAAATTATCTCCCAGGCCTCCATGTGCCTTAGCATAGCTTCTAGGAGGGTCTGTTCCATGATCGTCCCAGGCACAGAGGTGAGGCTGACAGGTCGGTAGTTCCTGGGGTCTTCCTTTCTACCCTTTTTGAAAATGGGCACAATGTTTCCCTGTTTCCAGTCCTCAGGGACTTCACCTGACTGCCATGACTTTTCAAATATCATGGAGAGTGGCTTGGCAACTACATCAGCCAATTCCCTCAGGACTCTGAGATGCATCTCATCAGGTCCCATGGACTTATGTGCGTTCAGGTTCCTCAGGTGGTCACGAACCTGATCTTCTCCTACAGCAGGAGGGGTTTTGCCCTCCCGGTCACCCTCATGCCATCCATCAACTTGGGAGGGGTGAGGAGAAAGGTTGCCAGTGAAGACTGAGGCAAAAAAGTTGTTGAGTACCTCAGCCTTCTCCTCATCTGCTGTTACCAGCTTGCCAGTCTCACTCATCAGCGGGGGTACGCTTTCTTTAACTATCCTTTTCCGGCTGATATACCTGTAGAAACCCTTCTTATTATTCTTTGCATCCCTAGCCAAGTTTAGCTCCAGCTATGCCTTGGCCTTCCTGACCCCACTTCCTGTCCAACCACTCATAATTTGCTCCCAGAATTTTCTCGGGATCCCTTGTGACCTGTCCAAAGTGAGGGGCTTTGAAAGCATCCTGAGGTGAGAGAGCATCCTGCAGCAGATAACATGTTGGAGAAGGAAGAGTAGTTTCAACAGTTGCCTATCCTCTTTGCTACTCTGAAAAACTCCCCAGCCCACCTTCACTAAGCCAGCTGTACCAGGAGATGAACTCTGGGACCTGTGTGGGCCAAGGTTCATGGAGAACAGCAGGAGGATGTGATCCATAGGATCTCAAGAGACTGAGTAAATCAAAAGGACAGGGGACACTCTTGCAGAAAGCAGTGAGGTTCAAGATAAGGTCAGGAGCTGGAAGAGGGGCTGTGTGTGTGAAGGGTGGATAACCACAGACTCAGACCATCGAACCCAGCCACATCTGACTTCAATAATTTTTTCCTGCTTGATTCTCAGCTGCAGGAAGAAGCTGGACTAAGGTTTGCCAGGAGCCAGGATCTGAATCTGCTGTGAGACCCTTTGCCTGTTCTGGCTGCTTCACCCCTAGAGCCAAGTGCCTTCACCCTGGGCATTCATGCACTATTTACAAGACGGCAGAGACCACAGCCCCTTCTCAGCCCCATCACTAGGACCTTCCAGTGACTTCCAAGCAAAGGAGCAAGTTTCCTGTAAATTACATTTCCGGCAAGCATCTCTGCTAATTAAAGGTTATGAAATTAATTTACCATTGCTTCAATTAAAATCCATTCACAGATAATACCTTCCTCTTTTCCAACGTTATTTATTTATTGAGGGTGGGGAAGGAAGGAACCACACTCAGAGTCTCCAGAAGTTCTCTGGATTTGGAACAGACTTAGTTCTGCCTCGTTACATGGAATAGGTCCCTGGAGAATGCAGGCTGATTGCAATCTAATTTATGGCATTCATCAACATATGAATTAATGCTGGGGTCTCAGATATGAGATCTCTCTATTTCGCCCTCCCTCCTTGCACAAGCTCAGCTCCGCTGCCACGCTTCCTTCCCTCCCAGTACTGCTTCTTTTCTTCATTAAAGAAACAGCCTTGGTTTTGGATAAGAAAGCTTGTTTATGGTGAATGAACTGGGCATCTCACCTATCTTTCTGTGAATTAAAATTAACTGAAACCAAGGAGGATCTAGTCCCTGTTTTGAATAAGTTTGGGATCTGGTGCTCAGCTGCTGCGATGCCTCAGCTTCCCCGCCTGTGACACAGGGACGCTGTTCTCAGCTTCCCTCTGAAAGCCACGGGGAGAATAAAAATACTCCTGTGCTTTGGAGCCCTGCAGGGAAATTTGCAGAGGGCTTTTATGTGTTTTAGTATTGCTCCTCCGTATTGTTCTTGGCTTTGACCTTGGACTGAGCTGGACAAAAAAAAATAATCAAACAAAGCCACTTATATTTCAAGTGCATGTTGGACGCTTGTTACAGAAAGCCTGAAACTGGCAAAGCTTTCTGATAGCAGCCATTAACCCATACGGTGACTGGAAGCCCCAGAGCTGTTGACAAGGTTATAAATCATCAGCAGTGGTGGATGAAGGGCCGCTTGTCTGCTTGCTGCCTAAAGGCTGGCACGGGCAAAACACGGCAACACAACAAATCTAAGGCCAGAAAGTCGGCGTGCAGCATGCCTCAGGGCAGGGAAGGCAGGCCTGGGAATGCAGTGCGATGCACAGGAGAGCAGAGTGCACTCAGCTGTTTAAAGGGGAGACTTTTGCTTCATTGGCATGAGGAGGCAATAGCTGCATAGGGTAACAGTGAAGAGAGGTATAGTCTAGGATGGGAGCTATAGGCCTACGATGTCTGACTTCTAGGGTCAGTCTTCCTTTCCTTGGGGCACGGCTCCACAGCCAGAATTGCTTTAGAGACAGAAATCTGAGTGTCTGTGCTCTCTCACCAGTCAGATCCCAGGGTTGCCTTCAGCAGGGACCCATTCTGGAGGACAGGTCTGTGTGCAACTTCACTGAAGCTCAGCACCACCATGAACGGAGGGGCTGCTGCTCCATCTCTTACCTGTTCTTCCCGAATTGTCTAAATGCGCATGGACTTAGTGGATGTGGCTTAGTTTTTTCTCTTCTCTCTGATAAAAGAAATAAAGTGTGTAAGCTGATTTTTATACTAATCTGTAGATATCTCTGTCCATCAAAAACATCAGAGAGTGCTCCAGGGAAGAAGGGAGTAGGTGGCTCTCTGTGCTTGATGGGGCAGAGCAAGATGTGGACTCCAACTGCAGTGAAGAAGACTCAGGCTGGATTCACTAGGAAAAGCTATAGCCCACCACTGAAGGGCAAGAACTGACTGCATAGCTCCTCACTGATGAGAGACCTCCTTCAGCTGTGGAACAGCAGGTTCAGCCAGGAAAACATCCGATGCAATCAACGTTGTGAAAGCCAAGAGCTTTGGTGAGCTCTGGACTATTTGATGTAACATTAGCGGACGTTTAATACCTTCGCAGTAGTAAAGTGCAGGAGTCAAAGGACTATGTCTCTGTGTGGTTAACAGCCTATGGAACGAAATCATCCCCTGCTCATTATGAATTTCATCTTTAGTCTTAATTCAGCTTTCTCCTGGGGTTTCAGCTCATAGAAGGGAACATTTCCCTGGCTGAATTACACTTTGGTAGCATCAGGCAGGCAGACTGGAAAATACAACATGCAGCACGTTCAGCACAAAATAAAAAGATGGGGGGGTGCAATCACACCTCCGGTTGCAGGTGGGTTAAAAGTGGTTTCCATACTTGTAAATACATATTTTTACTTTTGCTGGTTCCGCTCCTGAGTTTATCCTATCCCAAAATAATCAAGCATTTTGCTGCCACTGCCAATCACAACTGTCTGCTGCTGACAAGAGAAGCGTTGCCTCCAGAGGTGGAGCACCACAGGGTGCTCGAGGCAATGTCCCTGCTGAGACGCAGCAGAGCTCAGTCCAGGCTGGAGCTTCTTCATGCTCCTGTCACTCAGTCTGGGGCTGCTGCGGTTCATGAGGAGTTAGCCCATCTCACCTGACCTGACTGGGGAAACAGGGTGCTATCATCCAATTTCGCCCTTCAGTCCAGAAAGGTTGTGCCCACATCTTGCCTCCATTCCCGCACCCACGTACCTTTAGCAGCTGGATATTCTCATCCGCGATCCACCATCTGCATACATTGCTTTGGAGCACGAAAAAGGGAGCTCCTTTAATGTGAGCGTGCCTGGGGCAGCAGAGCCAGCCAGGATGTGGCCCCAGGGGTTGGCTTCCCAGCTTTGAGTAGCGGAGCAGTCTGCAGCCACGGGTAGAACCCAAGCAGGCAACAATGCATGGAGTAAGCATGCAACACGTTGAGCGATGCTGAGCTGAGTGGGTGCCTGGGACATAGCAGGTAGGGTTATGAAAGGTGATGGGGAAAGGGCACGGCTGGAGTGCAATCTGCAATGCAGAAGAGAGCACTGCATCGCCTCTCGGATGCAGTGGCAGATTAATCAAGAGTCACAGAGTATATTTGTAACCTGCCTGGCAACCCAACTGCATTTCACACGCTCAACCCTACTTGTCTCTTCCTCCACACCTGAAATACCAGCATGACTTTACAGTTCCCATGTTAGAAGCAGGTCCTGCTCTGGGAGGAGAAACCACAGGAACAACGACTTTGCAAGGGACAGACAGCAGAACTACACACTCCCGTGTGTCTGTCTGTTGGGGAATGAGAACTGGCTTTTGGGGAGGTCTCTATTTCTGTACCTCTATCTGGGATGGGAGGAGTATTTCAGAGAAGCAGGCAGGTTTTCCTATTTGCCTTGCTAGATTTCTGCATCGCTACCTTACCTGCTACCATTGTTGACATTTAAAGTTTCCTCCTGGAGCCCACGTGTGCTGCTGATGGACGGACACCTCAGTCCTGCCCTTTCAAACTCTCGGAAGACTCAAACAAGGTTTGCATCCATGCAGTTTCTGCTGCATTTTCCTTGAAAGAAACAGCTGGTGACTTTTTTATTTTAGCTCTGCATATCCAGGTTAGATAGCGGAGAAGACAGAAAACATAGAGACAGCTAGCTTCTCCCTCCAGATCCCTTTGACAGGCATTGGGAAGTGTTGGGTGCCAACAGCCTGGCTCACCTTCTCACCAGATTTCAGGGTAGTGAAGCTGTGAGTGGAGAGGGACATGGAAAAAAACAGTACTTTTCCACCTGTTGAGAAGAAGCCTTCCTGTTCTGTTTGGCCCATATGTATCAAATTTACCCATAGATAAGCCCTGCAAATAATTTTCAGCTATTTTTACCCATTCTGTGGCCAAGCAGGGCTTTCTAGGGATGGAAAGAGAACACATAATTAACTCTTCCCACCTCACTTACACTGCAATTAGTCCCGTTGGCTTGGGCTTGTTTACTTGGGAAACAGTCCCCTTTCTTTCACGAAGCAAGCTTTTCATGCTGGATATTTCCGTGCATGCCTTCAGCCTCTCAAATTCATTGACATCTTTTAAGGTAGGGAAGAGAAATAGAATAAGCCAAGCTGTCCGTGAGATGGTGCCACATGCAGAGTTAAAACCCCACTTTGTTTACCAGAGACAGCAGATAGGGAAGAGTCTTCCTAGGCGTTGCACTTGAAATGGCATGTTCCTGATGTCATTTCTTATTATAATCTGGATGTCTTCAGCTTTGGGAGCATGAATAATCCAGCATTAAAAAAACATATTTTTAAAAAGGTGTTTTTTATGTATAGATAGATAAAGATAGCTCATTCTGATTCATCTGCTAAAAACTGCTACTGCTCCTTGTTTGTTTGTTTTTTTCAAGCAGAAATCTCTGGGCAAGAGGAATACTAGGAATAGAAATCCAGGATAAGTCTGTATTTCACAACTTCTTGTCATGCAGGAAGATTGCTGACAAAACTTTGGAACAGGTCTGGAATTTGCTTGGAATGAAGTTGCTGCTCCAGGGCGTAGTGCAGCAGCCGCGCACAGCCACGGCAGGGAGGCATGGAAGAACATCCAACCCATCCAGGGATGAACGAAGATCAGCCTGCCTCATCTGTGCGAAGGCTGCAGAGGCTGGGACACGGGCTACTCAGTGCCCAGGAGGCCCCATGAATGTGGATGTCACCCTGCATAGCTAAAATTCAAATGGTTTGGAGAAGTCCTATGAAGACCATTTCACCTTGTGCCAAATGAGGGCATAAATCTTTGTGCTGCTCATTCTGCGGAAGAGGTGCGGTGGCATCTTTGGTGGGGATCAGGGTATGGTGTCAGCAGCCAGCGCAGAACAGAGACACAAAAAAACCTTAAGACTGAAAAACGACCCTCGGGCAGACAAATGTCTCACTCAAAAGTACAGATGGACATATCACTGCTGGACCTGTACCTCCTGATCATATTCTTAGCCAACTTCTGGATAGCTCTTGGCCAGGGCGAGAAACAAAGCCTTTCTATGCCATGACACACTCCACAGCGATGAAATCCTATGCTGCTCTCCACCCCTATAGCTCAGCGTGCACCTGATGGTTGTTGCCTATTGTCTCCATATCCCCTATGTGCCACAGAAGAGGCCACACAGCCAGCAGCAGAGCTGGGAGCAGGAGCAGATCCCCAGCCATGGTGTAGTGCCCGGGCTGTAGGACAACCCCAGGCTTCACCTTCCGTAGAAACCTTGGGATCTGGTCCCAATCACAGGCAAGAAACCAGACTGCTCAGGGCATCACTCACGATCTGTCAGAGTGGGTTTTTTCAGCTCTACGTGGACACCAGCATTACCAAAGGCATGTTCGAGTAGTCAGTTTGATCCTGCCTGTATGGAAACAAAACACTAATGCTCTGGCTGGGCTTAACGTAGAGAGTAAGCCATAAAATAAAAATACTAAGGAAATAGCTGAAACAAGCACTCAACATCCATCATGAGGGACAAGATCTTTCTTGGCCCACTAAAACATTATTTGTTCTTGTTCCCAGGGGCCAAAACACCACTCTTCTGCATGAGATATGTGTTTCATTAGATACATGTGTATCCCTAAATTTGATTTGTCCAATTGCATTAGGACAAGCAGCTAATTCTGAAATTCATTTTGCTCCCATAATCAACCCCTCTGCCAAATGGCATTTGAATAGAATTGTGGAGATTGTGATTTTTATTTAAAGGGATTTATCAAAATGATTAGCAATGTTCCCTAAGTGGGATCCATGGCAATCCTTTTAATCTTCCCCCATCACAGCAAATGCAAACATTTTTTTTAATAACAAAGAGTTTGAAATATAAGGTTATTAAAATCCACACTCTTATACTTCTCTGTGCTTTCTCCCTCTGTAATGGGATGGAAACCATAATTGTGGAAATAAAGCCTCCCTTTCAGACAAGAGCTGCGGAGGGTGTATAATGAACAATTAAGCAACTATTTAGTCACTTTGAGTTGATATGGGTGTTAATGAAAATGGGAGAGGCCAACTCTACTTCCACTGCAGGGAAATGCAAAAGGCGCAGGGTTTTTTATTTGGTATTACCCTAAGCCCCTTTAATGAGTTCAGCGCCTGCAGCAGACCTCAGAGCTCCCCCAAGTGCTTTCCCAGCCTCTTCCCAGAAGTGTTCAGCAGAGGTCTAGGAACCTAAGGGGGGCTGCCCTCCGTCCTGCTGGAGCGAGATGCAGGCTGCCGTCCCCAGGCAAGCAGAGAGCAGCCAGCCCATGGTTTGCTTCATCCCCCAGCATGCTGATTCACACCCCACATTTCCCAGTGAGCCGGCTGTGAGGCGTGGGAGACAGGGCTGCCCCAGCTGCGCCAGCTGTGCCACAAGCCCGTGGCTGTGGCGAGCAGGACGGGGACCACCAACATCCACGCTGCTGAGCTGCTGGGCAGTCCGGGTAGGCTCTGCAAGGGGGTCTCCATGGGTCCCAGCTTTCAAGGGCGCCCAAAGGCAGTGAACCCCTAACAGCCCCAGCTTGGTGGGGTGCATAGGCTCAGAAATGGCCGAGCACCACTGCTCCTTTGGGCGGCACTTGTGAAGCAGTGGGGAGGGGAAGGAGTCAGCCAGGTCTCAGTACATTCTCCTTTTGTTTTTAAATGAGTAAAAACCAGTTGGCTGATGGTACGGCAGGCAGAAAAAGGACTGTTGTCATCCTGGTTTTACAGGTGAGGAGGCAGTGTCCCACCTGCAACCCTGTTCAGGCATTCATTCAGACAGTCCTCACCAGCTATGAACTCCTCTGTTTGGGCTGTTCTGACCCACATCACCCAGGGAAGAGACCCTGACCCTGACCCACCTCCTCAGGGACTCCAACCCACATCTGATTAAAGCCCTTGAAGGTGGTGAGGACCTTCAGATCTCCGGAGCCAGAGCATCCCCCTTTGCCATCGGTTTCTCCGATTAATCCCCTCCCATGCACAAACACCTTTGCAAATACTTTGCCCCAAATTCCTCAGCTCCATCCCCTGTGGGCATAAAGGGGCACAGTGTGGTGGGAGCCCGCCTGGGACGGTCACACCCCGAGCCCCGGGTAGCACAGCCAGCCACAGGGATGGCTCAGCCCGGACCAGACACTCTCCCTTTCCCTCCAATTGATGCACTGGTGCCATGGCAACAGCTAACACCAAACAGCTGCCGTGAAAACACAGCTTCAGAGCAGCTTCAGACCCCAAGGACCAGTGGGCACGTCCCAGGGGTTATCCTCTCCTCCTGGGTTCCTCAGCCAAAGATGTCCCTCCAGAGCGCGGCAAAGCCAGACTGCACTGTAGTGCCCCTGCAGGGAGCCCAAAACTCACCTTGCATTGAAGAGTTTCTTTAAAAATATAATCTTGCCACATTTTCACTCTCGAAAAGATAAAAATCTAGTGCAGCAGGACTCAGAGTCTGAGAGACAAGACATTTGCCCTCAGCTCCTGATTCCTGCCCCGGTCCCCAGGGCACCCCTGCAGCTTCATGCTCCAGAGGCAGAGGAGCAGCTACGAGCCCAGGCATGATGACGCTGAGGCAGGGGGACATCAGGACATGTCCTGTCGCAGGACATGTCTCTGCGCAGCTGCACATCACCTACCAGATGTATTTCTGTAACCAGTCACAGCTCTGTCACACTTGTGAAAAGAAATTTTACGAGGCTGTAAAATGGTCCTGGGGGACAGACGTCACCATGACCTTGTCCATGTGCACTCCAACGGGGGCAGAAAAGCTTTTTCCTCCACATTTTCTTTGCTCCTGGGCTGTACAATCTGTCTATCACCTACCTGAGCCCTGGTGATTTTATTGTAAAAGAGAGATATTGCCATTTTATTCCACATCCTTCCAACCCCCGGGCAGCTGGCAGGATTGCTGCTGGCTGGTAACACACATACACAAAAAAAAGTTACTCTTTTGCTTTTATTTCTCAGAAGCTCCATTTGGCTTCATTCAGGCCTAATGCGGTGATTTCCTTGCCCTGACAGCTATTTCTTACATGGGGAAGCTGCACAAAAAAAAAAAAAAAGTAGATGAGAAAAATGGAGCTGTGATTTATTTTCACCTCCAAATATAGAAAGACAATTTCCCCCTCTCTAAGATTTCCTCCTCTTTAAATAAGTCCCAGTGCCTTCAAACCAAGTCAGCACCCCAGTGAAATCCCATTGCCAAGGTGGATGAGGAGATGTGTTTGTAGGGAACCTGAACCAGTTTAAACCCACCAAGGTGACCAGGGACAGGCTGGCACTTACCAGTTTACACAGACAGAAAACCAGGGAGGGGAGATGGGGAGGGAGCTCAGCCCCAAATTCTCTGGGCTTTCTGCAGATCAGGCATCCTGCTGATGCCAAAACTTCGCTGGAGGGAGGCTGGGGGGGAGCGGGGCTGTGGGGAGCATTGCTCCCCTGGGATGCCGGTGGTGGGATTGATGATGTCCGCCCTCCTCCCGGCAGCACCTGCGATTCGATTTCTCCCTGCCAGCAGCGCAGTTCCCAGGAAAAGGCTGTGCTCAGCGCTCACGACCGGGCTGGAGCTGGGGGCTCGTCCCTGAGGGGACACCAGACCTGTCCCCAGCGCTGCCTGAGCCTGGGCTGCCACTGGGACACGCTGGCTGTGCCCCCGTGCACATGCATGTACCCACGCGCACCCGCACGCAAGCTCTGGCTGCTCCCCACCTTCCCTGGCACCTCTCCGGGAAGATCCAGCAGCCCGATCAAGGCACGTCTTTTGGCATTGAAAGGATTAACTCCCTGGGGAGCAGCGGCGGAGGCTGAGCCTCCGCTCCCACCAGGCATCGCCGGCTTTGCAGTGCGCTTGGGAGTTGTGGAGCTGACCTCTCAGTGGCTAATCCCCCTCGTTGGTGGCAACCAGGGCGGCTGGGAAGAGCGAGCTGTAGGGTGAAGGGACGGGAGGGGAAGAGGACTGGGAGGAGTGTACACACACACACACACGCACGCATGCACGCACACCCCGCCGGCGGCAGGCAGCAGCACCGTATCGGTTGCTGTTTGCGGGGAGGTTCGTAGGGAGCCAAGCGCCGAATAAAACAAGCCGGAGCATCAGGCGAGGAGATCTGTTCTCTTGCAAAAGTCCTTAAGATAAAACCTGAGAGTGGCCGTTCCTCATCTCGGCTGCCCTTCGGAGACAGGGCAGTGGGTTCACTGCTGCTGCGGTCCTCATCTCTGACTAAGGTTTTGTTTTTGAAGGAATCGATTGGGAGATGCCGGCAAAAGAAGTTGCTGAAAGCCAGGCTGACGCAGCTGGGAGCTGTGTGCCGCCGGCTCATCGCACACTGGGAGTGACTGAACTTTGTGGGTTTTGAAGATACATTTCTCCTCTGCGAACACTTTGGGCAGCGTTACGGGGAGAGGCACGGCACCGCACCACACACCTTGCGCCTGCTGATACCCAGACCCAGCCTGGGGGACAGCAAAGGGGAGATTTCTGTCTCCCCAAGGACCATCACCTGTGAAAAGAAGCTGGAGAAGGGCAATTTGTCTTTCTTTTCCAGATGACTGAAAATACCTACAGGATCCTGTCTCTCCAGTTTTCATCAGTGAGTAGCATCAGGGAGAGGAACAAAAATGATATCAGTCCAAATCATTCCAGCACCTACTCTTTCCCAAGGAACTTCATGCCCATAGCGGCTTGCTGCAGGCATTTCCAGGAGTGAGGACCGACGCACCACAGATGCATCCCTACCAGATCATGTAAGAATTCACAAATGAAAAACCTACCCCAGCAAAACCTTCTCTGCTCAGTTTGCAGTACATGGTTCAGTGTAAGTACGGCAATTCTCGCCTCTTTCTCTCCCTTTTAAATCTCTTGGGCTTAGAGATCTCTTCTCTCAGTGCAATTATGATTATTTGCAACATCAGTGCCATCAAAGATTGGAGCACTTTCCTCTCCCAGATCCTCCCCAGCGTTAACAAGACTCTGAACTTGGTACAGCAAGTGGAAGCCACCACCAGCTCGGTGGTAAGTGTCCTCCAAGACCCCGAGCAGGACAACTACCTGTCCAACAGCCAGTCCATGAACTCCAGCAACTTCACGGCTGGCCTGGACCACTTGTTCCAGTACTCGTACTCGGACAATGACCAGCTTTACAAGGAGTACAAACCCCCTCCTCGAGACGCCATTCCTCTGCCCAAGGCTGTCCTCTACCTTCTCATGGCAGCCCTGGTGGTGGTAGCAGTGGCGTACGCCATCGTCGGGCACCTCATCAAGGACCTCATTCATGACTTTATAGGTGAGTGCGGGCATCACACGCTGTGTGCATGTGGTCAGAAAGAGCCTGGTGCAAAGCCTGGGTGTGCTGGCTGGCGTCTTTCCTTCGGTTTGGGTGGGTTTTACACCAAGCCCTGACCCTTTTACGTTTACAAGAGTGTGAGTTTATCTGATGTGCTGGGTTCTCCAAACTGAGCTGTATGTCAATCAGCTTCCCAGAGAAAATCCTTAGGTTTGGCCCCTTTCCTGAAGAAATGAGGCTTGTGCATGCATGCGTCTGGGTATAAATGTGTATGTGCATACGTCTGTGCTGCCAAATGATTGTAAAATCCATTGCCAGTTTCAGCTGAGCTTGGATTAGAGGTCTCCAGAATGAAAAGTTTCATGGCAACAGATACCTGAGCGCAGGATAACAACTCACTAGTGCTTTGTGAAAGGAAAGTATAACCCCTTATCCGACACCAGTGAATCCATAAACTCCTAGGAAACGCAGCTCAGCAGTCTGGCTCCTTCATACAGTGCCTAGCACAGCCATCACAGCTTCCGAGGCTGCTGCAACAGATCTATAAGATGATAGCCCAAAGAGCGCACATTTTTATGAGAACTGGCTTCCCAACTCCTTCATTCCATCCTGTTGCTGATGAACGAGGTCCCTTGTCGTTGGAGACGAGAGCTCTGCTGGCTGGGGCTGCGTCGGGCGGGCAGAAGGGCAGGCTGCTTATGGCAAACCCTCAGCAGTACTCTGACTGTTTGCCCTGTAATCTGTAAGGCTGGTGGTGCCAGGGAGTGCAAATGTGCCTAATTCCCTTCTGAATCCCTGATACTTTCGGCCCCCACCCCTGCAGCCAGCTACCCATGTTCTTTTGGGGGACAGGGCCCTGCTGCAGGGAGCTGGTGGCAGTTTTCCAGCTCAGACAGGGGGCCAGGAGGGATCCACAGAGGGATTTAAGCTCCTGCAGATGTGCATACCCCCCCTGAAAGCTCTGAGGAGCAATGTCCTCTGCAGGGAAGTGGGACTGAAATCCCTTTGCACACCCCTTGCCCTCAACCTGTCCCCCCAGCCAGGGATGAAGCCCTGCAGGCTCTGTCTCCACAGCGGGAGGGAGTTCACACTCATCTGGAGCAAAATCCACATGTTCATTCATGATTCGCCTTCATTTCCCTGCTCCTGGGATGCAGGAGGTAAACACCGGCCAAAACTGCGACCCGTGCCTGCAGGGCGGGCAGCACCCATGCCTTGCTGATGGGAGGGCAAGCCAACCCTCGGGCAGGGGGTCCTGGCCTGGCAGGGGCTGGCAGGTCTAGGACACGGGTATTTGGAGAAGAGGTATTTGGGACAAGAAGGGTCGAACCTCCTGGCAGAGAGCAATGCTCGGGGTCTCACATGAGGCTCAGCCAAGAAAACAGCAGGGAGCTGCTGCTGAGGAGTCTTTCTTCACCCCAGCTGGAAGGGAACAGATACTGTCTTAAAGTGTTAAATATAACACTTAATCAGCAGCTAGCTGGGGCTGTAATGTCTCCTGGCTCATCTGATTTAGCGTTGCCTTCCCAACAAAGGTAGGCAGCAGGGACAGCACCTAAAAATACACACGCTCCTGCCCTGAGATGCTCAAAGGACCAGGTCAGAGCAGGTCAGAAACCCCCCTGAGGCAGGAGCTTGTCCAGTCACAGTGCCCCTGCGAAGCAGACACCCCTGCCCTGATTGCTGGAGAGCATGGATGTGGGTGCTCAAAACCACCCCTTGGGCAGGTACTGCAAAGCAGGGCCAAAATTGACATAAATGTCATGGCCCCCCGGGCAGGGAGAGAGGCTGAAGCCATCATCAGAGGCACCCATGCCCCCCCAATGCTATTTCCAGCTCAGCACCAACACTCCCCAGTGACCTCTTGCTTTTGCCTCCACGTGGGATGGGGTCAGCGGGATGCCCCTTCCCTCGCACAGCCCTTTGCAAGGGGATTTCCACAGCCTTTCACAGCACTGCGGCCATCCCAGGGCTGGGCAGGCACAGGGAGAGCCCTGGGGTCTGCCCACTTTCTGCAACTTCGGGAGAAGTCCTTGCCCAGCTGAACGCCCTCCCTGAGGGCAGAGCATACTCCCTGTCCCAAGTGGAGGTGACACCTCGCCGAGTTAGGGTCAGAAATCCAGATGTGAGCTCCTGCCCCATCCAGACAGAGAGGAGAAGGCATTTCCCAAACTCCAGCAGCACCCCTGAGTGCCAAAGGCTGCCTCCCGCTTGTCCTACTTAGCACACCAGGCCCGTCTTCACACCATTTATACGCTTAAAATGAGCCAGTCCTTGGAGGAGAGCGGACGAGACCGTGTTTGTTAACACTGCCAAGCAGCAGACTTTAAAGAGAAGGTTTCATTTGAATGAGTTTGCATAAAATTACTTTAGGGACAGGACAGAGGGACTGAGGGATAGTAAATAAGAAGCTGGTCTATTAGCTGCCTTAACACAACGCCTGGATTTATATACTTAGCAGCAGCTCCAACCTCTGCTACCAGCGTTTCTGTGCTAATCATATTTAGAAGGGGAGAGAGAGAGATGGAAATAAGATGCCAAAGGGCTGGAGCCTGCTTTGGGGAGATTAAAGTGTGAATAGTTAATCACTACTTTAAACAGTCACTCAGAGACATCAAGGATGATTTTGACTCCTCAGTAAGAGCTTGCAGGACACGGCTGGGGGAGTCAAAGCATCACCCAGCCCCGTGTACTCACGGGGACCATGAGAAGCAGGCGCTGAGCTCGGTTTGGGATGGCGGAGGAGCTCTCTGGACACTGCTGAGCTCTTCCCGGTGGTGTCTTCACCCTGCGAAACCCAAACATTTGAGACATGGACACTGCTCTCACAGCCACTTCTTAAAAATCCTGTCCAGGTGTCCCCAGGGGGAGATGAATGGCGCTATGATGCCCAGCGGGGTGGGAAAGAGAGGAAAATGGGAGGCTGCCTCGGAGGAGGGGGAAAGTTGGATTGTCAGGATTGTCAGAGAGGGCGAATGTCTTGTCAGAGAGTTCCCCTCCAGCCAGGGTGGGGATCCTGTCCATTCTCATCCCCCAGAGCACCTGGATAAAAGGGCTCTGAAAGAGCCTGTGTTCAGCTCTTCCTGGAGACACATGGCCAAGGAAAGCCCAAACCACCTTAATTTCTCTCCAGTCCCTCCCCGCTTGCTCTGAGCTGACAGAGTCTCCTGTTTGCGACTTTCCCCAAACTAGTCAGGCGTCTCTGCTCGGGGATGGATGCGAGACCCCCAAGGCGGGAGGACGGCTCCTGTGTGAGTGCAGATCAGACCCAGCTGCCAGTTAAGACAAATTGGGTCGAAGCATTTGGAAAGCGGCTTAACTCGGGAGCACTGGAAAGCTGCCGGAGACGGCGCTGCGGCGAAGTGCCGGCTTGGCAAATGACAAGCCTGTCGCCAACGTACGAAGCGCCTAATTACTGCAATCCTTGGGAATCAGCCCGGCCTCCCTCCTCCCTTCCCAGCAGTTCACTGAATATCGCCCTTATTTAAACACACAAAAAAGGGAGAAAAAAGGGGTGGGGGAAAAAAGTTTTACTGGAAACAAAGCAGTTGGCATGGAGACTGCGGCGCGTGTGGTCCTCGAGAAAGCATCTTGCTGCCTGCAAGGGTCTGTTGGTCTGCGTGGGAGCTGATGCTTTTCGGGGAGACCTTTGCCAGTGTCACCCAGTTCAGCCGAGGTCTCCTCTGTGTTGCTTAACTCTGGAGGAGCCCTTGATGAAATTTCTCCTTCGGGACTGGGCCCACGCAGATGCCCAGCTGGGGTAAGGCAGGGAGGGCTCGCCGATGCCAACAGGACCGTGCTAGTCGATGGCTTCGGGACTGCTCAAAACCCTAAGCCAGTCTCAGAGTGGGGTCTTTCTTTTCTTTGCCCTTTTGACCCACCAGCTGTATTTTTATTTTTCAGCCTTATCTCCACCTGCCACATTTCAGGCTTCTTTTAGGAAATCATCTCCTTGAACAAAGAAACTGTGCATGAATGTAGCATTGCTGAAAATAGCTGCTGGGTGATCCTGCGGGGACTCGGGATCTGCTTTTAATTGCTCCCACGCAGAACCACAGGGCTCTTAGGATAATTCAGCCCGTGGCAGGGATTGCAGATAGCATCTCAGGCCCGGCAGAGAGGACTTACATCTTCTTTTTGGGTTCTGTTTTGAGGATGATTCATTTGCCTCCCAAAGTTATGGGAAAAGAAGAGACTGTGTCAGGTTCCCTTCTGCTTCCCCACCTCTGTGCTGATCCACCTCTGGCACTTACCGCCCTGCCTCAGTTTCCCTTTTGGTGCCTGGGGGTGTATTAGGGGGTCCTTAGCCACTGGTTTAGGGTTGCTGATGTCTAGCAGCCACTGCCGTAGGATGGCTCTCACTGGGTTAATTCTCACTCCCAGCTACTGTAATAATGGGCAGATGCCCCATCCCTGCATCCACCCTGGCATCACCAGGGCTGCAGTCTGTGGCTGTCAACCGGACAAGCAGCCACAGTGGTCTGGCCCTGCGAAAAGCAGGCAGAGGTGGCCCCACTCGAGGGCAGCTGCTTTCACAGCCAAACTTTTGAAGCACAAAGCCAGAGCAGCAGGATGGCTCCCAGCACATGCTGTCAGGGATAAACCAAGGCTGACCTCAGGGATGTGCCATCCCATAGTGGTGTTTTCATTCCTGCCATCACACAGCCTGGTGACGGGCTGCGTCAGGTCCCTGGGGCGAGGACCATGCCCTTCTACTCCTGTGCGACTGCTGGTCTTCCTCAGGCTGAGACCAAGCCCGACGCCTCACCCTCTGGCCATCTTCTCTCTGCCTCCAGGGTGAACACAAAGGCTGGAGGATGCAGAGAGCAACTAACCCCCCCCGGAGCATCCCTGCCTCCCACCCACCACTCCTGAGCCACCACCTTGCAGAGACCCTCTCTCCGGAGCAGCAACACCGCACTATGTGTGGGACTGGTATCAAATGCAGGCTTGGTCCAGGGTTATACTGGTGAAGAGAAGCTATTTTTAAAAGAATATTGTGATTAATTGAATGCCTTTTCCATGTCACCCCTTTCCCACCAGACCCTTCATGCCCCTGACAGCTCTGTGGAGGGACAATGTCCTTACCTGTCCACTGGCAAAGCGGTGAGCTCATGCTGCTCGGGGTGCAGGATAGTTTTGACTCACACAGCACAGCTAACCTAAGAAATTTCTGCGTAACAGGGGAGGAAGAACAAGCTCTGACAGCAAGTTAATTTAGAAAGACATGAATCTGGGGGAAAAGTGGGACTTCTTACTAACAAATTACTACTGCCGGAGGCAGACGGAGATTTTCCAGCAGAACAAACCTGGGAGATATCTGCTGATTTTGCTAATTAATAAGCAGAGTCTGCCCTGCAAATGAGACAGATAAGGTGTGTTGCTGGTGTCCAGCTGTGACTGTTGCATCGTGTCAAACACAGGAAGGATACCCTTGAACTCATGTCCATGGGGAATGCTTCGGCCAGAGCTGGTCCTGCCCTGCTGCAGAGGATGAGGCGATCACTGGTTTGGGACCTATTTCATACAAAGAGGTCTTCTGCTCCTGCTGCTGGGAAAAGGGCTTTTTTAGCAGTTGTTTTCACACCCAGCTCCATTTAAAGCAAATGAAACTAGAGCACGAGTTTGATTGTTCATCTAACATGTTCCCCCTTCCGTTGCTTGTTTCCATCTCTGCAGGGAGTGTGAATGTCTCACTCACTGGATTGCATTTAAATTTCAGCCCTTTCTCCCACCTCCCTCTGCTCTTCTGTCAGGGACATCTCTTTTCCAGTGGCTGAAGTGCCTCGTAGACACCCCACCCTGTCACCAGTGAATGCAGGGGACGTGGCCACCCCACCAGGATGGAAGGGCATAGAGGATCCCTGTGCCCCTGTGCACACAGGCTGCTCCCTGCTTCCTGCACTGTAAGGGGCTTCCGAGCGAGGACCAACCCTCATGCTGCTGGTACAAGCAGGGGTAAAACACACTGGGAAATCTGGGCAACCTCAAACAGTGTTTTTCTGCCCCCCAAAACCACAGCACATCCCAAGGGTCCTGCTTCCAGGGATGCTGTTGAAGACTCAAGCAGAGCCAGGGAGGCGCAGGGGCACTTTGGGCCACATCACTCTGCTGTTCAGGGAGAGATGTTGTTCTGCAGCTTCTGATTTACCCAGTCTACCCTATCTCCTCTCCGCAGCTGCTTTGAATCAATTGCTCCAGATCGATCTCACCCCATCTCAGCACTTTCCACCTCATCTCTCACCCTGCGAGGCCTCAGCAGGCACGCTGAGCCTCGGCAGCACCCAGCGAGATGGGAGAGGTGTCTGGGTCAGGTGCTGTTCCCCCAGCCTGGCCGAGACAGTCACTGTGTCCTTCTCTTTTATCTGAGGCATTCGTACATGCCCGTGTGCATGCCCTGATGTTGCAGCATGCATTACGAGCAACTTCCAGGGGCTGGGTAAGGGCAGGCAATGCTTTTCCTTACCTCCAAAGTGTAACTGTCCTGGGTCCTGGGGTGCCACTACCCCGGGAGCTCACCGCACCATAGGAGCCCTGCTCACCCCAGCTGCGCCCTTGGGTGTCCCAGGTCCATTGGGTGCTGTCATTCAGCCTGACTTTGCTTGCCTTCTGGCTGGAGCCAGTGTGAACCCAAATGTGGACTTTGCTCCAAAGGAGGGTTTCATTTTCCTCCTGTTGGCAGTTGTGTCCATTTTCTGTTGCTCATGCAGACCCTCTGCCAGATGTAAGGGATGGGGAGAGTGATACCTGTCGTGATGCTAAGGTCTTCAGCTACCTTCAGCCGGTCACCACTGTCCCTTGACTCCTGACCCCTCACCACCCTCCATCACATGATTACACCCCCCTGCAGGGTTCATTATCCGAGGTTTCTAACGCATGCTTGTGCACGATGTGAGGTTGCGCAGCCCATCCCCTGCGAAGGTCTTTTCGCATCAGAACAAGGTTTAATCACATCGGGACCAAAGATGTGTGGGTTCCCTCTCTCCTCTCCCTTGTCCCTCCCCAGACATCCCATGGGGGACCCTGAGACACCCTGAGTTCTCACCCGCAGGCTGAGAGGAGCTGGAGGGAGAAGCTGGGGAGGAGCATGCATGGCTGGAACAGAGCTGGCCGCCGGCAGCTGGCGGGGGAGACGAGGGCGCTGACACTTTTATGGTTGTTCCTCCAGGGTCCTGCTGGCAGGAGATCCTCCGCCGGCTCCACAGGGCCTCGCTCCCTTCTTCCACACATGGCAACATGCTGAAGTTACAGGCCATAAATGGCCACAAATAACGTGTAATTGTGTAATTACTTCACTCCTTACTTACACAGTCAAATCATAAAGGCATCGCAGTAAATACCCTCTAATGACAGCCTAATTACATCTTCCTGCAGATTACCGGGTAATTAGATCCAGCAGGCTCCAGAAATAATTCCCAGGGAAGCAGCGGTTCGGATTAGCGTGTACAATCCAGCCCGCACTCACCCCGGAATCAGACTGCAGCAGCCTCACGCAAGCCGCCTTCCCCGGGCACCCCGGCCAGCCATGTCCCCATTGGTGACGATGCACCGTGACCCTTTGCCCATGGAAATGGCTTTTGCTGAGCTCCCCGGCACTCTCCCACAACACCCATTCTCTGCGTCTCTGCCTTTACCACAGTGCCACGGTGCCATGCCCGGCTCTTGCTTCTGCTGCTGCCTGCAAAGGTCCCCAGGGGTTCATCGCTTGGCCACCAAATGCCACTTCCCCGTGCTCACAGGCATGTAAAGCTGTGCTCTTTGCTTCCCGTTGCACACAGCAACCTTCATCTGATGGATCCCGGGATATGTGCAGACCCATCACCTCTTTTTCTACAGGTTATTCCCCTTCTTCCCTGCCAGACCAGCCCCTGCTCCCACTGGAGTTTTACGGCTGACGTCAAGGAAAGCAAGCCAAGACCTTTAATAGTATTTGTAGGAGGCAATCTTGTTATTACCTTCCGGATCCTCCTCATGCCCAGCGGCGCTGCAGGGGCTGGCGTGAGCCTGGGAGGTCTTGGGGGCAGGAGGGGGGGTCTGGCCAGCATGGACCCAGCCCGGGCTGCGGGATCAGGCCAAGAAGCAGCTGATGGAATCTTTGTCTTAGGTCTAAATCCAGTAAATCAAAGCAAAATGGAGGCTATGAAGGAAAAAAGACCTAAATGATCCTCCTGAGCTTGACTGATTTCCTTGGGGAAGGGTTGTGGTGGGGAGCCTAGGCTCTGGTGGGGGCTGTGGACCATGCGAGTGAAAGCTAAATGCCCCAATTGGGACTTGGAGCAGGCCCAGGGCTCCCCAAAAGCCTTTGGACCACATCTTTGCTGAGTTCCCCAACCACTCTTGCCAGCACAGGGGTAGCTGCGGGGACTGTGGTGGTTCTCCTCCTGCCCTTCCCATCGCACAGCCGGCAGACCCCGCTGGCATGGTGAGGGAGGAGAACAAAAAAAAGTCACTCCCTGGACACGCTGCCTGGACCCAGCATGGTGGGAGCTCTCTCCTCCTCGGAGCCTGCACCCATGTCCCACCAGCCTATGCTGGGCAGCGGAGCACGATCCTCTCTGCTCCCTGCCCAGTCCCCATGGCAGGGTGGATGCCCACCCTGGCTCCACAGCGTGAGCATCACCCCAAAAGTCATGCCCTGCGCCCTTGGGGATGGCATGGCCAAATGGCTTCAGGCTGGAGAAGAAAGGCAAATATTGCGTTTCAACAATGGCAAAACTTTGGGGTTTTCTTCAGAAAAGAAGGAAAAGCTTTGGGGCTTTCAAGAAAGCCCCAGCATTCGCCCTACAGTGCATATACTGAGCACAGGGATGTCTACAGGTCTTTCCCATCTCTCCTCCTCACCACCCAAGAAATGAGATCTTCCTCTCCCTTCACACCTGGGACCCCACCCTGGCATTTGCCATCATTCAGCCTCAGTTTTGATGCAAGGCTTTTTTCCTGCAGCCCACGAAAAAAGGCAGCCTCTCACCATGACTGCGTTCCTCTGCCCCTGCTCTGCCTGGCAGCCTGCCTCCTCCAGCAAAGAGCTGCAACTGAATTGCCCTCTGGGGGGGACAGAAAGGACCCTCAAACACCCTCTGCTGCTAAGAAACATTATTTCTCAAGAGCGATGCAGTGGCAAATAAGCAGAGTTCCTCAGAAACAACTAAACCCGCCTGGTCCTTTTCTCTGCCTCCCGATAGCTGTCTCCACTTTATTTTGGGAGCAGGGCTGAAGCAGAGGGGTCCTGGTGTTCCGCTGCCCACCGCCGCTGGGTCCTGCCCGGCCCCAGAGGCTCCTCTCCCCTCTCCTGGGCTTCTCCAGCTTTGCTTTCCTCATTTCTGGTGCCTCCCCATCATAGCTGGGCATGGCCTCTCGCCACCCCAACAGCCAAAGTCAAATCCCAGAAATAACAGATATTTGGGAAGCGGCAGCACCTGCCTCCACGGAGCCGCAGTCAGTCATGCTGCAGGGGACGTCTCTGCCCCACCATCATCCAGCAGTGATCACTGTATTTTGGAGGGGGATCAGTCACCCCCAGGGTTGTGAGAGTGGCCGGACCAGGTCAGAGCCACATCCTGGTGCTCCAGTGGCCTGCCAGAAGCGCAGCCCTGAAGCAGCCCATGGAGGGTTGTCTGAAGCCCTGTTGTGGCTGTGAAATACTCCTGTGGAGGATAAGCTGTGTCCCCGGCCATACCTCCAGCCCCATTTGAGTGTCACACAGTTATTTAACTTTCCCCTCTGTTCCTGATAGCAAAAACCCACTGTAGGAAATCCATTGCTTTCCCGTGCTGGCAAGCCCAGATGCACGCTTTGCTTCGGAGACCCTTCATTTTCCTTTTGGGAATTAGCAGGGTGATTTCATTTGCCTAAGCCAGGAGGGCTTCGAGAAACCAGCAGCCTGAAAACCAGCCCAGAGCTGGGAAGAACAGAGTACCAGGGGAGTGGAGAGGGCTGAAGGGGCAGGGATGGATGAGTGACCCTCCTGGGGGTGAACTCCTGGAGCATGGGGTAGGGTGTATCAAGGGGCAGCGATTTCCCAGACAGCTTTGGCTCTGGGAACAGTTGGAGGTAACCAGGGATTTGTTTTGTGCTTTTCCCTCCTCCAGACTGGATCTTTGGCCCCAGCCCAGATGACAACAGCAACAAGAGCGACGTCAACTGCATCAGCAACAGCGTCAATGAGATGAGTGAGATGCCTGAGGCACCGCGACGCCGGGACCACCAGCCCCAGGACGTGGTCATTGCCATCAGCGAGACCTGCCACCTGCCACAGCAGACGTGACCGGCACGGTGGCCGGGCCAGGCGGGATGGAGCAGCTGGATGGAGTGGAGGGATGGAGCGGAGGGACGGTGCAGCAGCCACCTTGCAGGACCAGGCAGCAAGAGGAAGGGATGGGCAGAGCCGGCACCATGGAGGAAAGCCCTCCTCGCCCCGGTTTTGCCAGCCTCTAAGGACTTTGTTGGGGTGGGTGGCATCACCTCTTCTCCTGGGCTCCTCAGTCCTGCCCTGATGTCTGCCTGTGGGTTCATGACCTCCCTTTATTCCCTGTGAATAGCAAAAAAAAAAAAAAAAAAACCAAAACAAACAAACAAACAAAAATATACCCACCAAACAAAGCTCACAAGAGACATGAACCAGAGAGGAGCCAGACAGTCCCTTGGCGTGTGGCTGTCCTGGGTGGTGAAAAGGGTGAAGGAGACAAGGAGGCTGTGTGAGAAATGGGGGTGTCTGTGTTCCTGGGGACAGACTCAGGGTGCAGCAGGGGCTGGGGCTACAGCCAGGGGCTGCAGGAGGGCACTGAAAGGTCAGAAGGGGCCAAATCCAGCCCAGTACATTGATGACCCGCCTGGGCCATCACACCTCCCCTTAGTTTTGCAGCTCCAGCTTGCAGCCCATTTCATCAGGTGCATCCTGCTGCTGTGGGGCAGAGAGGTGACAGTCCCAGGGCCAGCCCAGGGCCACCTCCCCAAGGACCCTTCCTCTCCTGTGCCCAGGGACTGGCCAGGGCCACCTCCTCCCTGCCACCGCCAGCTCTGGTTAAGCCCAGCATCCCCTGACCAGGAGCAGTCCTGTCGGATCCCAGCAAACCCCTGTTCTCCAAGGAAAGTGATTGGAGGGGAGGGCAGGGACCCCAGCTCTTCATGGGGGAAAATAGCCTTTATATGGCAGCATCCCGCAGACTCATCCCAGCATGACCACTGCCCTCGTCACCCCCAAACTAGCTTCCACCACAGGGGGTGCTGGCTCTGTGCTGTGGTCAGCCAAATGTGCATGCACTGGTGGAGCAGGGAGACCTTCCTCATCTCCCTGGGTGCCTTCCTCTTCCCTGCCAGGGCACCACCCCCCAGAACTGCCCATCTTTCTTCCTGCCACTTCTCTCTGCCTGAAGGCATCCTTTCCCATTGCTAACTCCAGACAGATCCCCACTCCCCCACTTTTTCAGGGGCTGAGGGGAAGGCAGCAGCAGCCAAGGGGGGGGCGGGGGGGGCGGGGGGGAGATCCCAAACCAGGTGAGAGGTTTTCCAAGGGAAAAAGAGCATCCTGTTGGTTCCATTGATATTTAAAGGCCAGCTCTTGCCCCGCTCGGGGTTTTAAACCAGGATCCATCATTTTTGTGTACAGCAGAGCAGAGGCACCAAGACCAAGTTCATTTCCAAGTGACTCTTCCTTATGAAGGTCCTTCTGATCTCCACATCTCCCCTGAATTTAGAAAAAAAGGCTATACCAATGGGCCAGAGACCCAATCCCGGGAAAAGGCAAGCAGCTAGGACATCTGTCTCTGCGTTCAGGGAAGCGAGCCCTGCCTTTCCCAGCCTGAGGAAGGCAGTGCACCCCTAATAGCAGGGGCCAGAGCATCATTTTCCCCTTTTGAAAGCAGTTAGGGAAAATGAATGTGGTTTCAACCTCCTGCTCTGATGGCTTTTAATGAGAGCCATTACCAGCAGTCCCACGCTGGGGCTTTGTCAGCTTTGCAGCAAGCAAAGGCAATAGCAGTACCACAGGCGTCCCCCCAGTAATCAGCCATTTCCAATCAGATGCGTCATCACTGCCACCATCATTTTTCTCCCTTTTTTTTTGGCCCTGGGTTTGTAACGTAGCTGCTCTGGCAGCTGCCAGCCAGCCCCCACCACTGGGGCTGTTGAGGGGAGTGATGCCAAGGCAGCGCTGGGGGTGCTGAGGGGTGATTGGCCCCTGGGAGTGGGGCTGCAGCGCCCGAACTGTCTGGGGGCTGGGGAAACGGGGAAGGTCCAGATTTCTGGGTGACAGGAGATTCTACGGGTTGGGGGCTGGTTCATAGAATCATAGAATCACTATGGTTGGAAAAGACCTTTAAGATCATCAAGTCCAACCTTTAACCTAACCCTGCCATCCCACCACTAAACCATGTCCCTAAGCACCTCATCTATCCTTCTTTTAAATACCTCCAGGGATGGGAACTCGACCACCTCCCTGGGAAGCCCATTCCAGAGCCCAGGATGCTCCCCTGCCCTTTCAACATCTAGAGGCTGAACATTGGGGTCACCCAGGCCCCCTGGCCACTGCTGGGGGGGGATGGTGACACCCTGTGTCTGGCACTGACACTGCTCTCAAAGGGACATGCCACTAACCGGCACGACTGGTCCCCCTGTGGCTGCAGGCAACAGCCCCGGAGGCTCTTCTGCACTGGGGACCTTTCTCCCACCTGCTGCTGGAAATAAGGTGAGGGCTTCCCTGAGGATGGAGGCAGCCCCCTCTGCTCCATCTGGGTTCTTGCTCTCTTCCCAAGGCATCTCAGGTCCCACATGCCGTGGCTGGACCATGGGGAGCTGCTCCTGCACCCAGCAGCAGCTCACACCCAGGGCCAGCATGGCTGTCACCCACCTCGGGCCACCGTCCTCCGAGCAGGAGGCGAAGGAAGGAGCCAAGCTCCCTCCTGTGGCC
This sequence comes from Gorsachius magnificus, assembly GCA_034008185.1. Taxonomy (NCBI): domain Eukaryota; kingdom Metazoa; phylum Chordata; class Aves; order Pelecaniformes; family Ardeidae; genus Gorsachius; species Gorsachius magnificus. The sequence continues at coordinate 66,922,814 of CM067085.1, forward strand.
GCCTGCACCAGGGTCCACCTGGCTGCTCAAGGCAGGGAAGGGGCCAAAGAGAAGTGCCCTCGGCCCACTCCCCTCCTCAGCCTCCTGGACCCAGGACTCCCCCTTTGAAAACCCTCTTTTGCAGGTGTGGGGGGGGGATCCTTTGCTGTGTCCATCACCTGGACCGACCCAGCCTTCCGGTGACATTACAGTGATGTGTATGGCAGGGGACCACTGACCATCTCCATGAGCTGTGGGGTCACGCCTGGTCAATGCCAGGAACCAGGCTGGCACTGAGCTGTGCAGGACCCCATGGCTGTAGCTGCTTTCTCTGCTAACCCCGCTGGAACTCGCCACATGCTGGGGCAAAAGCGCAGAGGACAGCGGTTTCCCACGCCACCTTCCTTCTCATGCCTCCATCCCCGCATCGTTGCTATCATCTGGCACCTGCCTTCCCCCTAATCTTCCCCCAAATATGTCACCAGACCCTTCACTAGTGCTGAGCTCTGAGGATGCTTGCGAGCCTGTCGCAGGGTCCCAAGAAACCGTGGAGCCATTTCACTTCCAGACAATGGAGGCAGAGCTTGGTTTTGGTTGAAAACAACCCCTGTCCCTCCAAGAAATCAGTGGCTTTCAGTCCAGCCACCCACCCCTGCAGCTGGCTGCATTTTGGAAGACATCTCCAGCACCCTCAAGGGACCTCTGAAGCAGGGTGGCAGGATGGGACCAGGCGGACGAGCAAGGCTGTGAGGTTGGGGAAGGGAGAGCTGTATGGGGGCCGGTGCAAATGGTACAGCAAGCTCATCTGCTCTTCTTGCCCCAGGACCCCTGCTCTGGGCTGGACTGTCCCCCTCCAGCCCTTTCCTTGTCCTCCATGTCCTCCGAGCAGGGGACGAGGGTCTGGCCATTCAACACCAGGGGCCCAGGGAGAAGATCCATGGGAAGCGGCACCAGGGACTGCTTTACCCAGGGAAGATTTTGGATGGTGCTGAGAGAGAAGGGGGCTGATGAGGGTGTTGGGCTGCTCCAACTGCTCCGGTTCCTGCACCTCTTCAGTGCAGGAGGTTGCTCTTTAAGTCCCTCTTTCCTCCCCTAAGCGCCTTAGGGAGCAGGGGCGAGAGATGCTGGTAGTTTTTATAGCAGACATAAACCCTGCTGCTCACACCGCCTGAGCATTCCTGCCCCGAGGCCTGGGGCTGAGCCTCCAAAATGGGGGCTGCTGCCCAAAAACTGCCTCAAACCCCTTCAGTTTCCAGCAGCACCTCTCCCCCAGGGCACAGATCCCAGCTGGGGCTGGTTCTGTGCTCAAAACCCCTTTGCAGGAAGTGTTGGAGGACCACGAGTGTTGCACCCCCCCTTCCCAGGGGTGACTGGTTTCCCTTACCCAGGCTGCACCCAAAAAGCCAGGGATGGCATTTGGGCCATGCAGGCTTCATACCTGGGGATGGCGGGGTCTGGGAAGAAGGGATGTGAAATGGGGCAACGGGAGGTGCAATGGGGCAGGACCCTGGGAGAGGCGTATTCCACCTCCCATCCCTGTACCAGTGGCCAGAGCTGTGCCCCCACCCAGTGCCAGCCCCAGTCCCGCCCCCCCAGGACCACAGCCATCTGTAGAGGACTGTGAGTGCTGCAGCTGCTTCGCTCCCATTTGGGGACATGGCCCTCTGGTCCTGCTCCCCATCCTTCCCCACTGGTGCCCCCAGTGGAGACATATCCCAACATCCCCCTGAGAGGTGGCAGGGCAGCATGGGGACATCAGCCCTGGCCAGGCAGTGTCCCTGCCCTCCCCTGCCAGCCCCTCCTGCCCTCCCGGCTGCCACATGATTTCTCCCTTAAGCAGCTCAGCTTTTACTTCTCTCCAGCCAAAAGTCCCCCTGCCTCTGCACCCTGCCAGGGGGAACCCAACATATCTTTTAACCTTTTACTGGTTCTGGTTTGCTGCCCACAACAGATGCAATTTTCTCCAGCCCCCAGGACCAGAGGGTCTCTCAGGAGAGGGCAGCACGGGAAATCCTGCTTAACACCGTTCGGACCCTGCCTGCACCGCTTTCACCCCTGCTGCAGGTCTGGTCCCGTCTCCCACAGCCTCTTTGCAACAAGTTTGCTGCAATTTTCCCTTTAAATACCCCACAGAAAATAAAAAAAAAAAACCACAACAGGGGGCGTCTTCTAGGTCAGGCTACGCTAAGACGGTGAAAGCAGATTAATTTCTCTGAAGAGCAATTCAGATTTTTCTTCCCGTCCCCGCCAGGGACTGAAGCAGGGCTGGTGGGCAGGAGGCGGTGGCAGGAATACACACGTCTCCTGGGCACACGCAGCTTTTGGTGTCACCCCAGGTCCCAGCCCAGCATGGGAAGCAGGGGAGACTCTTGCCAAGTGATGAGGCACACAAATGGGAAGGAGAAGGTGGCACAGCAGGGACCCTGATGGGCCAGGGTGGGCGCCCACCACCCAGGGAGGAGGGAGAGGAGAGCTGTGCCACTGCTCCCTCTCGGCACCCAGTGTCCCTAAGCCCTCCTCATCACGCACCCATGCCCACACATCCACAAGGCCTGGAGCAGCCACGCTTGTTTTTCACTCCCAAGGAGCGCCAGGAAGCTCTAAAACCGGAGGATTAACGTCTCCAAAGCAAAGGCCTGGCCAGCTGCCAGTGCAGGCAGGGAACAGCCCGGAGAGGCATTTCCAAAGGCTGAGCTTGCTCCTGGCTCGTGCTCCAGCTTCGTCCCCATGTTCACCAGCCTCCCGGTCACTCAGCTGCTGACACCAAGAGCAGACTTGAGGGGAGGTCAGGGGGTCCCACAGGTGGGGAGAAGGCAGGAGGTGACTGTGAGACTCCCACTTGGTGCCTGTTGGAGCATCCCCTGCCCGGTGTGGCTTCTCCAGTGTGTAAGAGAGGTTGAGCACACGCTACCAGCCCTTTCCTTAGAAGATGGACAATGGGCGACATCTCCCCCTTCTTCTTGGCTCCTCTGCACAAAACCTGTAGGAGGTTCCTGCTTGGAGACCTGTAACCCTGGGAAGGAAAAGCTGGAAACCAGCTGGAATCCCAGGACACGAGGACCCTCCACTGGGCTAGTTTAACCCTGTACTCGGGGGTCCTGGGCAGGGTGCGGGGAGTAGGCTGGGTGAGAAGTGCTGGCTGGAGGAGGGCCAGATAATGCAGCCAGGCTGGGAGCCAGGTCCCCCAGGACCAGGACTGAGTGCCATCCTGAACTGGAGGTGGTTTTGGCATCATGGGGCTCTCCCTGGGGGTCACTGCTTTGCTCTGACCAGTACCAACACTTCAGCCTTCCCCAGAAGACCATCCCTGCTGCCAAAACAATAGCAGGCTGAGAGCAGGGCTCGGGAGCATAACCAGCCCCTCCTGCCCCATTTGTTGGCCTCTCCTGCCTCATGCCACCTGCAAAGGGTCAGCCCAGGGCTCTGCTCGCAGCGCTGCTCCCCAGCAGGACTTGCAGAGAACTGCGGGGTGCACAGGCTCATCCCTCCACCAGGGGCTGGGGTGGCCTGGGGGACACCACCCCCCACTGCCACTGGTGTCACTGGGTCACTTCATCACACCGCTCTGGCTGAAAACCTTCTCTCCAGGGGTTTCATTTTCAGGTCACCCTGCAAGGCAGCCCGTGCTCAGCTTGGGGGGACCAGCCAGCAGGACGCTGTCAGCCCCGGGTTAGACTTGCTTCGTCTGGACCTTTCCTTGTCTTTTCATCTCCGAGCAGTGGATGCCAGAGGCAGGGCCATGGCGGGGAGGTTCGAGACAAGCCGGTGCTTGTGCGTGGCCCAAAGGGTTCATTTTAGAGCAGCCTCAAGCAGCCCTAACATGCAGAGTTTTCCTCCCAGCATCTGATCCCTGAGCGATGCACAGAGAATGGTACAGGGGACAACAGGGAGCATCCCCCCACAGCCCCGAGGAGGATGGGGGTGCCAGGATCCGACCCCACAGGCTGCACTTGCACCCACACCCCAGGACACCCCACAGCGATGCACCCCACACCAGCAAGTCCAGGGGTTGTATGGGGCCATGGGGCTGCCAGACCAAAGGCCACGGTGGTTGGCGGAGAGGCTGGATGCCACCTCCCCTCCAACCATGGGGACCAGGCTCTTCCCTCCTGGGGAAAAGGTTGTTTTCATGCTGCCTCCCCGCAGGAATGAACATAAATTGCTTAAATGGCTGCAGCGCTCAGGGGACAGGCCCTTTCGGAGCCAAGCTGTAAGTGGGGAGGGGAAAGCCCAGGGGACATTTTAAAAACTAGCAGGGGGAGCTATTAAAGTGTTTTACTGCCTCATTAAGATGGCCTAATCTCTGTGTATATCTTAAAAAAAAAAACCCTGGGCTTGCTGGTGTTTTTATTGTAACAGAGGTGGGTGTTTTCTGGCACCGGCTGGGAGCCTGCCTGTTTTATCTGCTTGTTTTCTTACCTGATGCCGGCACTGAACAGCCCAAGAACAGCCCAAGGGCAGCCGCAGGCAGGGCCAGGCAGGCTGCTCCTTCCCGAGCAGCAGCGAGGAGAGAGGCTGCGGATCTGCGCTGCAGGCTGCTTGCCACCCATGGGTGCTCTGCACCCCATTGCTGCACCCACCTTACAGTAGGACGGCAGTCCCCAGGGTGTTTCCCCAGGGCAGGTTTGAGACACGTTGGGTGACCCCTTGTGCAGGCAGCCCAGCGACAGGGCAGGGGATGGCAGGAAAACTGAGAAGGTCTCATCCACCCCTCCAGCTCCAAGGGCTGGGATTTGGGGGGATACCCAGATTTTGGAGCTATGGGCAACTTAGGCTCCTGTAAGCCAGGCTGAAGAGTCCATGCCCAGGGGAGCCCCAGCAAAGGCTCATTTGCAATGAAACCTAGATTCACCAGGGTCTAGGTTTGGAAGAGGAATGGGTTGGGCACTTTGTTTCTAAGGTTTTCTTCATTTTATTTTATTTTTTACCTCAGCCCAGCAGAAAAAGGGGAAATCCTGCTGGCTCCAGCATCCATCTCTCCATCTGCAAAAGCTCACGGTTCCAAAGCCAGGAGCCAGAACGGATGCTGAGGCTGGGATGGCAGGGCTGGATAAGCGGCTTGCATTTGCTTTGGAAAGGCTGATGTTTGCATGAGCACCGGCTCCAGTGGTTTTAAAGGGACCCACCCAGGAGCAAATCCCAACAGCCTGAAATCAGAGCTGTGGCTGCTCCTGACTTGGGCTGAGTTGGAAAAGTCTCTGCCCTGCACCCAGACCTCCCTACACATCCTGGGTGGAGAGGGGAAAACAAGGGAAGCAAATGGAGACCTCAGCACAGCTACTTGGGCCAGAAAACACCCAGGGAGGTCTCCATCTGTAGCTGGAGACATAGTTCAGCCGAGCTCAGAATGCCCCATCTACCAGAGATCCAGTCTCACCAGCATCCTCCCTCCTGGCAGATGTGCTCAGGTGCCTGGCTGCTTCAGGAAGCGTGATTTTAGGTGTCACCACCCTGATGTGAGAAGGGACAGATCCCCGGACACACGGGCTGTGCCTGTTTCAGGACTGGGGGCTAAACCTGTCCTGCCTGCAGAGCTGCCAGGGTGTTTCAGACCAGAGCCCCTCCCCTTCCCCTAGAAATCCCCATAAGCTCAGCAAAGCACCGACAGCGTGGCCTGGGAGAAACGCTACCATTTATTAAGCCAGCTATTTTTTGTCGAGAACGATTTTAACAGCGCTGGAGGACTTACCCCGTCTCCCCCAGGGACCCTCAGTTGATTCATCGCATGCAGGGCTAGAAGGAAAGTGGGCAACAGCCGGCCTTGGGGGACATGGTGGCTCAGCGGCCGCGGCAGAGCTATGTAGGCAGCCACGAGCTGCTCGCAGGCGACAGCAAGCCAAGCATGGCTGCTCCGGGGCAGGCGGATGGGATGCTCGTGTAGGGCAGCCTGATCCCAGTTTGCTGGGATTCCCCCAAGTCCTCGACAAGTGCCGTCTCCGGGAATTTTGGACATTGTTCTGCTCTCCATGTCCATCCAGGGAAGCCCTGAGGATCTGCAGGGGGAAGGGAGAGTGCTCGGGCAGTCTTAGCACGGAGGGCGGTTTCCACTGAAGGTGCTGCTTCACAGACACAAAGCAGAACCCATTGTACACCCGGCCACCTTCATAACCACAGTCAGCTCATGTCTAGAAATAGTCACAGCCACGTCTTTCCTCTCTGTTGGCTTCCCATTGACATCAGAAGGTGTTGTCTCCAATCCCACCACCCCAGCAAGGAAAGAGCCAGGCTGTGACCCACGCAGGCAGGGTGGCAACAGCACTGTGGTGAAAGCAAAGCCCTCACAGCACTCGCCTGGGGACAGATGCACCCGTGGGTTGTGAAGCCAGGACCCTCCAGGCTTGTCCACGCACGTGGAAGAGCCCCTCTCCTTGAAGCAGGGGGCTGCAGGATGCTAAGGTCCTACCCGGTGAAGGGAATGGGTCCTGCTCAAGCTCGCACACAGCTCCAGCTGCAAGCCATGCTCTACAAGCCAGCAAGGGGCAAGGGGTGTGCTGGGAGGCATGGGGGTGGACAGTAAAAGGCACAGGCAGAAGCCAAGGCTAAAAGAACAGAGGAGATGTCTCCAGGGGAGGGTCGCTGCAAATCCATCCCAGTAGAGGAGCCTCAATGTGTCTGTTTGGTGGTAGGGGGCAGAGACCTGGCACCATTCATCACACAGACAGAGAATTCCAGCCATCACCCCCATTGCGCTGCGTCAGGGGAAAGCACAAGCCTTTGTGAGACTGAGCCCTGCAGGCTTTGCCAGGCTGCCCATACACTGCCATGTTGCGGGCTTTCTGCAGGACCTGGTCCCAAGGTGAGAGCCAGTCCAGAAACAAACTGGGAGACCTGGATCTCCATCTCCCACCCAGTGTTTTGCCCTTCTCATGTCTGCACCGTCATCCTTCCTCCCCAGGGCATGGACAAAGGCTCCCCAGCCCAACAGGAGCAGCTACAGTGACCGCCCTGATCACACTTCAGATTGGCTTCACAGAGGCTTTTAAACCAGGCAGGGCTTCACCCACCAGGAAGGGGGGTTTAGCATCCACTGTGTGCTGCAGCCAAACCCCAGGCACCCCGGGTCAACTCCACCCTGGATGGACACTGGCCTTGAAGACGATGATGGAAATGAGCACATCCAGCAGGGATGCCCTGCTGATGGTCCTGCCCCACACCTTGCACCTCACAAGCTGGTGCCACTGAGCTGCAGATGCGTGGGAGCATCTCCCTGTCCTCCCTGGGTAGCTGGTTTGGGGGAAGGGTCCCCAGTTTTTGCAGATGGGAAGCTGAGGATTAGACGGCAGAAGTGGAGGCAGAGAAAGGTCCCAGAAGTCCTGCTGTCCCAAGTCTCCCCACCAACCCTTCCCTGCCACCAACATCAACACACAACAGAGGAGCGACCAGCCACCTGCAAGCACCACCCCAGAGCAAAGGATTAAATTTACAGGGACCCACCTCATCCCGCCTCTCCCGGAAATTCACCACAGGGCAAGCACCCCGTCCCTTAGGGCTGCATCACCGAACACTGACAGGAGGGTCAGAGGAACAGTGCAACACCACCAAGCCAGCCTGTCTCCCCCTCTCCAGCCACCCCAACTCTCCCAAGCAGAGACAAGTGAAGCGGGGCAGGCAGATGGGAGAGCTGGACTGGGAAGGCAAAGCCACGGGCTATAAGAATGTCACATCGTCCTGAGACTGGAGCCAGCGCCAGTGGGCATCGTACTCCAGGTGCAGTTTGCTGTTGAGTTTGCAGTTCTCAAAGTCAGCCTCGGCTTTCCGAGCCTTCCCGCCCGGGTTCCCCTTCCCCAGCCTCTCCCTGGCTCCCAACGGCAATTTGGTGTCTCTGCTTGGTTCCAGAGAGGAGGGCTGCTGGCCCAAATACCCGTTGGCCACCTGGGGCTCCTTAGCAAACCGGTGATCCTGGGGCAGCCCAGGCGGGGAGAGGTCCACGTGGGGCCACTCGTGCTCTGCTTTGCCCTTCTCTTGCTTTGCAAGACCCCTCTCAGGATCAATCCTGACCCAATCCTGCTCTGCCCTGACCAGGGCTCTGCCCGTCGCAGATGCGGCGGCAGTTTCGGCGGCGTTTTGGGAATACTCATCCATGTCATCAGCCAATGTGTCCAGGTAGCTACCGACGGAGATGCTGTCCAGCCTGTCGTTGGGGTCCTGCAGGCTGTCCCAGCTGCCCCGCCGCGAGGCCGCCTGGCTCTCCACCAGGCTGTACTGGCTGCTGGTCAGGCTGCTGCAGCGGCTGGTCAGCGTGCTCCTCTCCTCCAGCAGCCACTTCACCGCCTCGATGCCCTCGTTCACCACCACCAGCTGCTGCAGGATCTTCACATCGACTGCTCGTAGGTAGGCCTGGCAGGGAGACAGAGAGTGCGCGGTTTTTGAGGGGACCAAAGTGACCCCAGTGGGCAAGGGTCCTGAGTCCCAGCCCACCCTGGCAGTGGTGCCCACCGTGATGGCCGCAGGTCTCCCAATCTGCTTGATGAACAGAACGGCATAGGGGAACACCCTGCAGGGGACCATCCCAGGGGACACTCTCCAAGACCTGGGGACACAACTACTGGGGACCAATGACTTATGGCACCCACTGGCCACCAGCCCCCTCAGGGAAATAAATTCAGGGCATTTATGCCACTGTCTCCTATGGGGCAAGCAAGGAACTGGAAACACTGGGTGCAGTTCTGAGCCCAGAGCATCCCCCAAGCCCTGGGAGGCAGCTGGGACCAGGCAGGAATATGCGGGGACATTGCTCAGGGCAAAGGTCTGGCTGGACCATCAGCACCCTGGGCTGTTTCAGCTGGGCCCATTCCTGCATTTACTTCCCCCCTTCTAGGGTCTGATCCAAGCCTGGTGACAACATGACATGGCAGGATTGGAGCCTGAGACCCAAATCACTCCCAAAAGAGGGAAGGACTGCAGAGGGGGACAGAGATTGCAGATCATAGCACTCGCCTCGCTGACTCCTGCCCCTCTGAGCCCAGGGAAAGCTATTTGCAAAACTTCAGTTGCTGCAGAAACATCTGTTTTCCTAACGGAAAGCCCCGCGTGCCAAGACATTCCTGTCTGTGTGATACTGGCTGCCGAAAGCCACTGGATTTCCCCTGCGCGAGACGCAAATATTTTGCCAGGAAAGGGAATAAGGCTGCGGCAGGGGGAGAGAAACCCATTGCAGGACAGGTACAGGTAGCCTGGGAGCTGCGGATGCCCACGGACTCATTCACAAACACACCCTGTCCCCAGCACCAGCAAGCTGCGTCAGAAATCCACGCAGTCCCCCAGGGACCATTTCTAAGCACAGCGTCTGGTCCCCAGCATCCGGTGCCCTCAGAGTCACCCGCCCGCCCACGGGTGACCCGCAGGTCTCTCGAGACCCTCGTCTCCGGTCTCACAGAGAGCACAGCAACAAAAGCATCCTAGGAAGGAGCCTGGGAAAACTCCAGCCTGGGTTTGGGCATGTGACGCCCCTCAGTCCAGAGGACACAAAAAAAAAGGGGGCAAAGATTTGTAGAGACCTGACACCCCCACCCCCACCCCCCATGCCCTCCCCACACTCCTCAAGCTAGACTTAAATAAAAAATAGCAGCAATGTGCCCGGATTGGGGCAGGAGCCAGCTTCAAAGTGCAGAAACTTCCTTTCTAGGCAAGTTATTTCAAAAACTGCCTACAATGGACTTTTCTGCACGCGCTGCTGAAGCATCTGGCCTTGGCAGGGAGAAGACATGGGAGGAGGAAGGCTGGGAACCCTTGACGGGGGGGTTCCCCTTTTTTCTCTGCCACACGCAACTGTGGCTGGCAGAGATGCAAGGGAAGCCACTCCGAGAGCAGAAGGTGGGAAAACACTCCCCGCTTTCCACATTGTTTGCTGGAAAGAGTCGGACATCAATTTGCTGCTATTTCAGGCCAGGCTGCCCACTCCCGTTGCACCCGGAGAAACCCCCTCTCTGGCAAGGCAAGGTTAGTGCGGGAGGAGACCAAGGTGCAGCTGCTCTCTGTACTCTCTATATTCCTCCAGATGCCAAGACTGGTACATCACACCAACCCCATACCCATCCCAAAGCCCGCCCAGTGCTCCCCACACAGTACCTGCTGGCATCCGGACCCCAGGGTGGCAGCAGCATCCGGAGGGGAGGAAGGAAACAACGACCCTGAGTGTGTGGCAGGGGGTGGAGGAGACCTGCCTGGATCCCTGCTCCAAGATGTCACACCCTGCACTGCTCTGTGCCTCAGTTTCCCCATGCACACCCTGCAATGCTGTCCTTCCCCACATCCACAAATGTCCCCCCCTCTTTCAAAGGGGACCCCATGGGTCAGCAGAGCTGGGGGGACCACTTTGCTCCTCCCCAGGCTCTCTAGGGGCAGGCAGAGGTGGGGAGACCATCTCCCCAGGGGGATACGGTCCCGCTCCCCTCCCCAGTGCATGAGAAGCCCACAGGCACCATCTCCCTTCAAGACATCTAGCCCCAGGGGTAAAACACCCTCCTTGGACCGGGAAGGGAGAACAGGAATTTGCTGTCTTCTCCCACCGCCCCCTCCCAGGCCAGCTTCTTCTCTGAGCACTGGGTTTGCTGGTCTGTGCTGCTGGGAGAGGAAATTTGGTTCCTGTTCATGGGGGTGGGAGGAGCCCCATGCTGGGTTTTGGGCACCCGGGTGCCGTTCCCAGGCTGCTGACCTGGGTGTGAGGTGTCCCTGCTTCTTCACCAGCCAGCAAGAAGAGCCAGGGCAGAGAAAGGAGAAGCCTTTCTGAGCCAAGGTTAATAACGTGTGGCCAAAGCCAGGCCTTGCAGACCGTAGGCTTACCCTGCCTGCACCTGGGCAGGGCAAACACCACTGCTGCGTCCTCCTCCTCTTCCTCCTCTGAGCAACCCAGGGCCTGCAGACCTTCCTCCTCCCGTCAGAGTGCAGCCTGGAAGCCGGCGCGGAGGGAGGATGAAAGCAGATGGAGGATGAAAGCTTTTACGCTGATGGGGAATATTGAACGGGCCAAAGCGTGGGTGCGGAGGGCTCCGGCCAGGCGGGTCCCCAGCCCCCCTCGGGTAGAAGGCAGGGACGAGGGCGTATTTAGCCTGTTTCCCTATGGAAACGGTGCTCATTCCCTCCCGTTCGTGTGTGCGTGGGAGAGTCCCTTCCCCCAGCAGCACTTGAACCCATTGCCCAATCTCGCCACGTTTCCCGCAGGCGCAGGCATCACCGGTATTTGCTCCCTCCACGAAGAGAGGGAGGCGAGAAGCTGCCACCCGCACTCCCACGGTCCCCGGGAATGGCCGCCACCGGAGCCCAACCCTTCACTAGCCACCGGAGAAGCCCCAGCAGGAAGCGAATCCCGGGAAAGCTCCCGGCGACCGCTTGTGCCTTGTCACCCAGGCGGTGACACCCGGGGGAGTGGGGGGGGGCTTAGGACGGGGGCGCAGGGCCGGACCCGCCACCATGCCCTTGGAAAGGCCCCCCAAACCGACCCCGGGCCCCCGCCCCGCCCGAGCCAGGGCCTGGGGGTGCGGGGGGGGGGGGGGGGGGGGGGCCGGCGGACCGCCGAGGGCGCAGAGAAGGACCGCGGGGGGGGTGGGGTGGTGGGTATGAGCTGGGGGCTGTTAACCCCTGCAGGCACGAGCAAAAGGTGTGTGGGGGGGTGTCCCCAAAATGCAGGCAGAGCGCGGGGCTGTTAGGGGGCTGTTACGGGGGGGGGGCCAGCAGTTACCGGGGGGTGGTGGGCAGTGCCCCGGGGCCGCGGAACTCACCAGCTCGAGGCGGAGCGCCCGGAGGCGATCAGCGATCGGCGGGCGGGCGCCGCGGGCCGGTGCCGGCGGCGCCGGGGGTGCGGGCGGCGCAGGGGCGGTCTCGGCTCGCAGCCCCCGCAGCAGCCCGGGGGGCGGCCGCCGTCCCACCTTGCTGGCCAGCTCCCGCAGGTCGGCGGGCAGCGCCTCCCCCACCGCCCCGCCCGGCCCGGTCCGGCCGCACCGCGGCCGCCGAGGCCGGCGGGCCGGGGGGCGGGGCCCGGGGCGGGGCTGGATCAGGCCCCGCCCCCGCGGCGTCTCTGCGGCGCCGGAAGCGGCGCGGCCCCGCTGGCGCTGAGGGCTCGCGGGGCGGCGGCGGCAACGCCGAGCAGGGCCCGGCCCGGCCCAGCCCAGCCCTGCCCCGCCCCGCTTGGCCCCGCCTCGGCCTTCCCGCGCGGACCGTGAGTAGCGCGGCCGGCACTCACCCTCCGGGCCGCGCCGCCCGGCTCCCGGCACCCCCAGGGCTCTCCGCGGTCCCGAGGCGCCTGGCCTCCCCCCCCCCTCCGCCGCCGCTCCTCGCCGCCTCTGTCCTCGGACGCCTGACTCGCCCCGCGCCCGCAGCGCCTGCGTCCCCCCGGAGTCTCGCCCCCCACACACCCTGGTGACCGGGCCTTCTGCGGACCCCCCTCCTCCCGCCGGGGCCCTTCCCCGAGGGCGCTGGGTTCCCCCCCCTCCGCTCCCCGCCCGGGCGGCTGCTGTGCCGTCCCTACCCGGTAACTGGTGCTCCCCACCCTGCCTGGCTCTGCTGGGGGAGGCCTGTGCTCCAGGCGGGCCCCTCCGGCAGGTGCGCGGGGAGCCAGGCCTCAGCTGGGCACAGCCCCTCAGCCCCGGGGGTGCCAGGATCCCTACCAGGGCTGTGGCCCAGCTCTGGTCCCCATGTCCAGGCCAGCTGTGACCCCACGAGCCGGGCGTGGTGCTGCTCCACAGCCCCGCTGCTGCAAGTGGGCAGGGTGCCTCTCCCCACCAGGGACCCCAGCGGCTGGTGTGGCCAGTGATGGCACCTCCGTAACGCCTGCCAGTCAGGGCCTATCGCCCACTCATGCCTCTTGGCCACTTTTCCAGAGGGTGGGAGTGGGCCCACCACACTGCAGCAGCCTCGCTGAGGTGTTGGCCTGGAGCAGGGATCCTCACTGGCCCGTGGGTTCAAGGGCTTCCCATCACCCTGCTGACAGTCCCCCAGTGAAGCCTGGCCCCCTGGATCGCTCCCTGCGGGGCTGGGGGTGCTGGCAGGTGGCGAGGCTCTGTTGGGCTTCTGGTTGTGGTACATGAGTGCCGCTCATGGCCACCGCTTGTGCCAGGCCCTGCCTTTGCTTTGGGTCTGAAGGCGCTCGCCTCCCTCACCCTGCTCCTGTCCCATCCTGTCAGGGATCCCTGATGGACACAAGAGCGGAGCAGAGTGCATCCTGACCCCTGCCCCACGCAGCTGCCTCCGTGCTGGCCCCCGTGGCTATGGATGAGTGGAAACCCAACCCCGCCATCAAGCCCCACAAGAAACGGAGCTGGTACCTTGCCTGGAAGTACAAACTGATGAACCAGCGTGCGCTGCGGAAGCTGTGCCAGGTGAGTCACCCGCAGGCCCACGGTGGATTAGAGAGGATAATCTATAGGGTTTACTAGCTTATGGAGCAGCTGTGTGGGCGGAGGTGGGTTTGCTGGTGGTCCTGGGTGACCTAATATGCTGGGGAAGCATAACTTGTTCCCCAGAAAGCTACTTCCAGTGGCTTTGTGCTTGTGCGTGGAAGGGTCTGCCATGTCTAGAAGCTCCTTCCAGCTGCAAATGGACCTGTTGGGTGGCTATGGCAGAAGATACAATTATCCAAGCGTCCCTGGGAGGCTTTCAGCTAGAAACCTGACCAATTCCTCTCCTCCTGGTTCTGGACCCATGCCAAGTGCAGCAGGGCCCTGCCTGCAGTGGGAAACCATCCCTGCCCCATTTGGTTTGCAAACCAAGCCTGGTATAATGCGCGACAGGTGGACAGAGAAAATAGGGCTGGGTAACAGGATCTGGTGCCCCAGAGGCAGCTGGTGTCTGGGAAAGCTGCAGGCTTGGTCCCTTGTGCTGTAAAATGGCTAATCCTCGGTGGAGCCAGCGTCCTGGGGGGTGTCTGGGGGCCTAAGGACAGGGAGGGTTTGGCCCTTATGGCAGTGAGCTGCAGAAGAGGGGCTGTTACTGAGATGAGCAGAGCTCAGTGAAGTCTGGCAGCTGGTTTCTGTGGGAGGGAGCACAGGAGGATTTTGTGTGTGCCTGGGAGGACGAGGGCTCACGAGGTCTCCCTGGGGAAGGATACTGCTCAGTCCTGAGTCCCCTGGGGTGCTCAGGGCTTGAGAACAGACCTGGTCATTCAGGCAAGTGTTGCTCATTGTGCTGGGGGCAATGGGCTAGAGCCTGTCTGCTGTCACCTCTCTCCTTTGTGACACTGCTGTGGCTTAGAACACAGATGAAAACTGGGCTTAAAATATGTAAATCAGAGCTGAAGGTATGGAGTATCCAGACCTACAGCAGCTGGGCCTCTAACAGCAGCTCTGACTGAGCCAGCCTTGCTAGACCCAGCTGCTGGTCTTGCTTAGTGCTGCCTTGTTCACTCTGGTCACTGGGGCTGCTCCCCCATGTCTCCAGTACTGACCAGGGTGGAAGTCCTGGTCAGGTTGGTAAGACGGCCTTGCTGCTGGCCACAGGGCACGGCCCAAGGCTCTGTTCTTGCCTAATTAAAAGCTTTCTGTGCACAGATCCCAAAAGGTGCTCATACTCCTGCATCAACAAGCAAATCAACAAGCCAAAATGCCATAGTGACACTTATATCATCATGTTGTCTTATTGCTGGTTTTCAGTCTTCCTCAGTTACTTCTTGAACCCCTTTGGCTGCTTGGCAGAGACAGCAGCAACACGTAGCTTTGAGGCAGTAGCTGGCCAGGTAGGGCAGGGATCCCTCTAGTGCCTCTCACCAGGGGCAGGCCTGTGTGTGATCTCATCCCTGTACCAGACCTCAGAGAATCAAGGGTCCTAGAGCTGAAAAAGGCACAGATTTTTAGGAAGCAAGCTGTTGGAGGGTTGAAGGACAAGGGAAGAGTTTCCAAATCACCCAAGACCTGTCTCACCATCCCCTTGCGGGGGGACCAGTCTGTGAGCAGCCTCCACCAACCTCTCCCCTCCTCTCCCTTGGTTGCTGTGACATCTCCATGCTGAGACTTGGGATGCTCCAGGGGAGTTAGTAGGACTCTGAGCTTGTGTGGCTGAAGCCAGAAACCATACGTTATATCTAAAACATGGCTAGGCCAAGGGGCCGGAGCTTTCAGGCCATGGGATGAATCTGTCAGCAGCACATAGCAGTCAGATTTGAGCCTTTGTGGTGCCTCTGCTGTGAGCTCTCCTGGCATGGAGGCTGGTGGTGGAGCCCTGCACAGTGTTAGCTTTGGGGGTAATAGCTGCTCAGGGCTTTGTGTCTTAAATCCAATGGCAAAGCCTTTCCTCACTGCGTGACTGTCCCGGGCAGCTTTTGGGCTTCCTGCTAGAGCTGTTCCTCAGCCCTGGGGCAGGGACTTTCTCCCTGCCCAGAGCCCTATGTCCACTACATGCTGCTGTTGCCTTTCCACTGTGAAGAAGCACCTGGGCCCTGGGTTACAAACTCCCTAGGTCAGGTAAAGACAAATTGCTTCAGCTGAGGTCTTGTCTCTCAATCCTGCATCCCGGACCAGAATTGCAGCTCTAAGACCATCCTCTTGGCTGTGGCCAGATGTGCTTTTGCAGCTTACGCCCACAGGTGGGTTATTTCCCAACATGAGAGGTTTGTGGTCCAAGTCTCCTGTGTGGCTCTGTCCCAGAAAAGGCCCTTTTGAGTGTGGAGCAGTTTCTGCTTTACACTGGGTCCAAATACCAGGGAAAAGACTGAAATTAAGGAGGAGAGGAGCAAGATGCATTTAAGTAAATACAGGTGCCTGTAGACATATTCTAGTCTTTTCTCCTTCCTCTTGGTTTGGGAGCAACAAGGCCATGGGCAATGGTGATGCTCACATCAGGGATTCCCATGGACTCCTCCATAGCCCCTGGATCTTCCCGTGGCTCTCTGTGTCAGCATCCATGCAGACAGTAAGGCTGTGGGCTGTTCTCTGCAGCCTGTGGCACAGTGTGGTTTCCTGAAGTCAGACCTCAGCTTCTTCCCTTTGCCTTGCTTCAGTAGCGCAGCATCTCCACTCCCTCTGAATGTGTCCTCTGGTGGCAGAGGGAGAGACGAGAGTAGTGATGCTGCAGGAGAGGCGGAAGTTAAGGTTACCATGGGAGCTATAACTATGAATTACCAAACTCTTTGCCTGCAGAGACCCTCAACCTTGATGCAATATTCTAGTGGGAATCTGCTCACAGATCTAGAAGCAGGGATATGTTGGAAGTGGGTTAATTCTCCTATATCCAGAAGTCAGTGCTCTCCAGCTGATGAAAGCACTTCACCCTAAAACTCAGTCATCTGTATTTCTTTCTCTTCGCCTTCTCCCAGAAGAAAGCAGGGGAAATAGCAGATGTGTGTGGTCCCTTGCAAGATCTTGGGGTGCCCTGCAGCCTCTGCTGATGAGGCGGTCTGATCCCGGGGTTGTTACTTACAAGTTGCTAATGCAAAGCGTCCTGTATTGCAGACAGGTGCTGTCCTCTTCCTGCTTGTGACTGTAATTGTGAACATCAAACTGATCTTGGACACCAGGAAAGCTGCTTATGAGGAGGAAGAGGAGTCTGCACAGGACTATGGTGAGGGGCGGCATCTTGTTTTTCTTTGGAAGCAAGGAAATTAGAGTGAGGGACGTAATTTCTTCAAGTTGGGGCAAACTTGTGACCAGCTACAGCATGAAAGACAGGGCTGTGCATGTGGGTTTAACAAAAACGAATAGAAGAGACTGTTCCCATTCCTGCTGTCTACTCAGGGCTTCAGCACGTTTGGCTGCGGAGGTTTGTGTGGGGATAGCTGGGGCCAGACCTGTTGCCATTTTGGATTTCCCTTACCTGCAATCCCTGTAAATTCTGACCCATGGCTTGTTGGGCTGGGATACCTGTTGGGCATGACCTTCTGGAGGCATGGCTGGACTAGTACCAAGCAGGGACAAGCTAGAGGTGCCTTGGCTGGTTGAGACTGGGCATTTCTCCCCTGTAGATGATGAGATGCTGAATGTGGAGGTCCCTAGGCACCCTGTCAACAACAAGAAGGTCTTGGATGTCGAGGTGTATTCCAGCCGGTCGAAGGTCTATGTTGGCTGTGGATGGGACGACGGTAAGTGACGGGTGCTGGCTGTCCCCGTGAGCAGAGGATGGGTAGAGCTGAATGGGTGAAGCCTCAAGCAGTGAGTGGTGAGAGCACTTCAGTGTCTGGCAAGAAGGTCAGGAGTGGATCCCCCTCCTCCCTACAGGCTGTGAAGGTGTTGTCCCGCATTGTCTTTTACTCCAGCATCCGTCACTGCCATGAGCAAAGCCAAAATGTCACAGGAGAGAGAGAGACTTGCCCCTTGTTTGTGGGCTCTGCTGTGCTGAATGGGCAGCAAATAAGAGGCATTGGTGTGTGGTTCTCATTGCTTCTCCACTTGCAGGTCCTGGAAGATGAGGCTCGGGAGCAGGGAAGAGGGATCCACGTCATCGTCTTAAATCAGGCTACGGTAAAGCATCCCCACGTGACTGCATTTGTCTTTCTTACTGGGCAGTGTTTGTCCTTGCTCTTTTAACTATTGGGTGCACGAGGCAAAGGGCAGCCAGGAGAGAAGTTCCTGAATGCTTGTTTGCCTGTAGTTTCGAGAGCATGACATGGTCACCCAGAGGGTCCCTGCAGTGTTTCTCTTGTGCTTGCCTTGGGGAGCAGGCAGGAGAGGAGTTGTGAAGCTGGGTAATGCTGTCCTATGGACCTCATTGCACTTCATGTCATGTGTGAAGGCCCAAGGGGTGAATATGCCTGGGGACTAATTCCCTGGCATACCAGAAAAGTAACTCATGTTGTTCAGGGACTGAGGCTTCCAGGACAGATTTCCATAATTTGCGTGCCCTGGCCATATAGCATTTAAGATGCATCTGACATTTGAATACCAACAGGGTCATGTGATGGCCAAGAGGGTTTTTGACACCTATTCTCCCCATGAAGATGAAGCCATGGTACTTTTCCTCAACATGGTTGCCCGGGGCCGGATCCTGATCTTCACCATTAAGGTATGTGACCTTAGTGTCAAACGAAAAAGTCACCTTGAGTCAGGATGCCATAAAGCTCGTCTGGGCAGTTGCCTCCTGAATGTCATCAGGCATTCCCAGAGCTAAATGTCATATCCCCCTGGCCTGGATTGCCTCCCTGGCTGGATCACTTCCCTTACTGTCTTGCTTCCCCTTGTTACTACAGATGCTGCTATGTGCCCAGCAAGGCAGGAGAGCAAAAAGCAGATGTGTCAGAGCCTGCAGAGGTTAGGTGGAGAATGGACATGAGGAAGTACCAAGGATGCGGTGGGACCCTTCTGGGTCCCAGTTCCCAGCTTTAGCGGGGGCACTGTGGACGGTTGGCTCTAGGCTGCTGTGCAAGCAGCAACTGTGCTTCTTCAAAGTTTTGGGTTTAGCTGTGTGAAGTGTTGCTGAACACATGGCCCTGCTTGAGTGTAATTTGGTCTTGAGGAAATGGGAGTCTGTGACTCCTCTGACCTCCCTGTGGATCATGGTGAAGCCACCAGCAGTTTTAGTGTCACAGTAACCATAGGAACCTGCTCTTGAAGGTGTCTGGCTCAGCTGGTTCAAGGGTGGGAGGGGGCCTTGTACCTCTTTGATATTGACAGGAGACTTTCCTTCTCTACATTAGAAGCCAAACATCAGCTGCAGGGTTGTGTTTCCTTCCAGGATGAAGGCTCCTTTCACCTCAAGGACACAGCCAAGAATGTTCTGAAAAGCCTGGGCAGCCAAGTTGCACCATTCCTGAGCTGGAGAGACATGTGGACATTTGTGGGGAAGAAGGGAGGTGAGTCTAGCACAGGCTGGGAGAGGGTTTATGGCCCCTTTTTGGGGGAAGAAGCCAGGTGAAGACAAACCCAGCCCATCCCCAACATGCTGTATGAGCAGGGAACAAGTCAGAGAGAGCAGGTAACTCTGTTCCTCGGGGTGAGGGAAGGGATGGAGGCAGAGCATGTCCCTTCAGCAGCTTGCCAGAGACCAGTGGGGAAAAGGTCCCAAGCTGCCACCCTGAGCACCTGGTTGTGCCTTGACACAGCGGGGATGGGCCCTTCCAGACAGTCCTGACCCTGTGTCTCTGCTCCAGGGGAAGTCTACGGGGAGAAGCACGCCAAATCACCTGCCCTCTCAACATGGGGTGACCCTGTACTGCTGAAAACGGAAGTTCACCTGACATCTGTGGAAGGTAGGAAGTAAGATCTGCTCTGTGGTGCCAGGTATCTGGGACACGTCTGCCTGCTGCTCTTGGTGGTTTTGAGTCAAAGCTGTGGGTTTGTTAGCAACACCCCAGGATGGATTTAAGGCTGTTTGAGATGGGGATGGTAACTTTTAAAATGAAGCCAGCTTCCCTTCTTCCTGCTTCAATGGCAATTTCAGGCATGGTTGTTGAGAAAGGTGAGGATGGGGAAGTGGGGACATGGTCTGGCCATTTGTCACCTCTCCAAACCAGGCCTGGTCCACTCTTTTCTGACTGTTGACCTTGAACATGGCCCATTGCTACTCAGAGAGGCCATATAGAGGGCCTGGCTTCTGAATGACTCCTGTGATTATATCTGGCATCCAGAAGCATTGCTTGTTCATAGTCATAAGGACTGTATTGGTGATGGCTGAGCCCAGGCAGAGCTACCTGTGTGGCAGTGCAGCCTGGAGCACACCAGGTGAGGCCATGGGAATGAGCAGTCTTTTTTTCTACTTGGTGCCTCCAGATGCTGAATGCCATTGGCCCGACACAGAGCTGAACCGCCGCCGGAAGAGGTTCTGCAGCAAAGTAGAAGGTTACGGCAGTGTCTGCAGCTGCAAAGACCCCACACCCATTGAGTTCAACCCCGATCCCGTGAGTGCAGGGGCAGAGTATTCAAGGAAGGCTCCAGAAGGGAGGGCTGCACTGGACCAAGTGTATTTGCAGCTCAGATGTTGAGCCCTGTCCTTAAGCTCCAGCTGAGTGGTGAAAACTGTCCATGGGCAAGCTCTTAACACCAACAAAGGTCAGGTCATGCTGGGGAAGGGGAGCTTCCAGGTTACCATGGCTCTAGGGACATCAGTGTAAGCAGCAGAGCCTGTACATTTGGAGACAGAGCAGTTACAATGGCCTTTGGGCTGTCCTTGGCACCATGCTGAAGAGTTTGGACAAAGGTCTCTGGGCAGATGCAGGCTGGGATTTGGGAGCTGGATCTGAGGTGGCGTAAAAGGGGAAAGCTGGCAGGGTCTCCAGCAGTGCTGAGTGGGGTCCTTGTTGGTCAGTATGGTCCTGAGCCAAAGGGACAGGACTGTGCAGCTCTGCTGTTTAACAGTGGGGCTGATCCCTACCCCTGGGATCCTGTTCTCAGTGGCATAGAATAATAGAATCATTTAGGTTGGCATGGCCTCCCCCAGCCACACTCACACATGTTTTTCTCTTTCAGCTCAAGGACAATAAAGTCTTCGATGTGCCTGTAGCTGTTATTGCAGGGAACCGCCCCAACTACCTGTACAGGTAAGCACTTCCAGGGGACACGGCTTCTCTGCTCTGTGCCACAAGACCAGACATAGCCCAAGCCCTCTACTTCATCCCGCTGGCAGGATCCAGCCTCCTCCTGGGGTTGCATGGGCAACGTGGGCAGACCTGCTTGGACAGATCACAGGGTCCTTGACCATGCGAAAGGGAAGAACCCAGGGGCAGTAGGTCCTGTTCCCTTACCATGTGCCTTTTCTCCTGCCCTAAGGGATCCATACTCCGCTGCTGAGCAGCCTGGGCCCACTGGGACTGTGCGCTCAGGCCTCTCAATCTCTCCCCAGGATGCTGCGCTCCTTGCTGTCGGCTCAGGGCGTCAATCCACAGATGATTACAGTCTTCATCGACGGGTACTATGAGGTGAGAGCACTCCCAGAGGACCCAGAGGTCTGTGTAGCTGGCTGTCCCCCAGCTGAGAGTATGTGGTACTGGCCCAGTCCCTGGTGGGTGGCAGGGCATGAGCCCCTTCACCCTTCCTCCTGCTGTGGGTCACATTGTTCCTCACCCATTCCTATGCAAAGTCAGTCAGCTTGGCCAAGCCATGGATGTGGATAAAACTGCTTTGGCCTTTCCCAAAGCCCAGATTTTACATCCCCATGTTAGAAAGAGGATGGTGTGCAGGAGTGAGGTGGTCGTGCTGAGCTCTTACCATCCCCCTCTCTTGTTTGATGAGTATCACCAGCCTGGGTGTAACACTGCCTGTCCAGCTCCCTTGCATGAAGCAGAGTGAACCTGTCCAGCTCTACTCTGAGTAAGAGGCGAAGAGACCCAAACCAATTTGTTTTCACAAGGCTCATGAAAGCTGTGGCCAGTGAGAGGAGAGCCGGTCCTTCAGAGTGCAAAGGCTTTCCCATCAGCAAAACCTTATAAAGCCTTAGAGGATCCCACTGCAAGCCCTGGCTCTCTGGCAGTGGGATGTGCTTTGAGACAGGCCTTTGGATTCCTATTAGGTCTCGGGAGCTTTCTAGCCCTCATCTCTGCAGCAGCCCATGAGATATTGTCTGGTTGCCTTGTGGTGGAGGTGGGGAAGGGAATGGGCTCCTCTCCCACCACTGTGGTGCTGGGGGAGCTGGTTTGTTTATGCAGGCTCTTACTGCAGCACATCAGAGTGGTTAAAGATAGCAGCATCTATTGCCATGGCAACTGGAGCAGCATCCCTCAGCTACAAGGGGGCAGCTGCCATGGTGGATACCAGGGAAAGGGGAACAGATATGTCAGCCCAAATGTGGATTAATTCTGACCCCAGTGCAGCTGGTCTTGGTCAGAGAGCTCTCTTGGCAACTGTGAGAGAAAATGAAGTTGATTGTGGTCTCAGCATTAAGCAGCTAGTAGGCGTTCCTGGCTATACCTGTTTTCTTTCTGCACTGTCCATGGGGGACTGGGGATTTAGGTTTCTCAGATATTCTTGGATACAACTTTGGGTCTGCAAACTAGCAAGGCTAACAGAAACTTACGGCAATACTTAAGGGCTGAAGGGCCAAGAGGGTTTGGCAAGTTCTTTGCTGTGGGGTCTACAGCACAGCATTGTTTTGAGCCTTGCTTGCCCCCGAGGTGTCAGCCATATGCAGGGGATCCCACAATTTTATGTTCTTTGTTGTCCCAGGGAGCTGACACTATCAGAGGGGTGGGGAGAATGCACCCAGACCCACACAGTTCATGAGCTTCGTACCTTTCCGTTGCAGGAGCCGATGGATGTCGTGGAGCTGTTTGGCCTCTCAGGAATCCAGCACACTCCCATCAGCATTAAAAATGCCAGAGTTTCCCAGGTGAGAGATCTTTCCCAAATCCTGGGATAGTTATTACCTGGGATAGCATTCGACAGAGGCAGGCTTAGCCCTGCATCTGTGCCAGACTACCCCTCCCTGTGGTCCGGGCATTGACGCTAACACAGGCAATGATCTGTCTTGTCTTGTAGCACTACAAAGCCAGTCTGACTGCAACCTTCAACCTGTTCCCGGTGAGTGAGACCTCTGCCTGCACCCTGTCTAGCTGCTCACCTGTGGGAGCAAG
Organism: Gorsachius magnificus; assembly: GCA_034008185.1. Taxonomy (NCBI): domain Eukaryota; kingdom Metazoa; phylum Chordata; class Aves; order Pelecaniformes; family Ardeidae; genus Gorsachius; species Gorsachius magnificus. The sequence continues at coordinate 66,945,213 of CM067085.1, forward strand.
ACAGCACAGGGTTTCTCTGGGAGAGTGGCATCTGCGACCCCCATCTCACAGGAGCTAGTATTGGTCCCATGGGACAGGGAACAGTGCAGGCAGGTGACACTGCTTGGTGTCTTTGCTCTGTCCTGGCCCTACCCTTCTGACATCTCTCCTTGCCCTACAGGATGCTAAATTCGCTGTGGTTCTGGAGGAAGACCTTGACATTTCCATTGACTTCTTCAGGTAAACCTGTGGGTCCCTGGGCTCCTGTTTGGGTGGGGTATTTCCTAGAAGCTCTCTGGCTGCTTGGGAGAGGCCAGATCCCTGCCATGCTGTAGCTCGCCTATCTGAGGCTGAACAGTCCCCAGGCAACAGCCATAACTGAGCTCTGCCTGCAGAGAGTCTTGAGTCCACTGTCCTGGCACTCAGTGCAGGGTGATTTTGAGGTCTGGGATCTCTTCCTGGTTTGCTTTTTGGGCATCCTGATCCATTCTGTACACGTATGGTTAGAACATGGCAAGAGGACAGAAACAGCATCTACTGGGGCTCCAGTTCTTTCATAAGAAGGAGGGACTCTGATGGAGCAGAAGACAGTATTGTCCCCTCCCCATGGTGAGATGCAGTTTAGCTTGTTTGGATGCTCCTCCCCTGATCTCACACCAACGTTAACCATCTCGGCCCAAGAGATGGGTTAGACAGTCCCAGCAGCTGGGGGTGGCTTGTCTCTTTGTAAAGAATCTGCCTTGGTTTGCCTGGGGGAAGGACATTTGACCAGGGACTGGACAACTCTTTCCTCAGCTTTCTGAGCCAGTCAATACACCTTTTGGAGGAGGACGAGAGCCTGTACTGCATCTCTGCTTGGAATGACCAGGTGGGTCAGGGAGGACGGTGGAGTAGGGACACCTCTGCCCTGTGGTGTTCCCATGTCAGGCTGGGGTCCTAGTTATGTCTGTAAAGTGGCTTGTCTCCCCACCATCATCCTAGGTGGGTCTGTCTCCCCGCCCTGAACTGTTCAGAAGTGCCCCTGCAAATCACCATCCTGTCCCTCCCATGTGCTTCCTAGTGGCTGTCCCCTGCTCCTCATGCTAGGAGTCTCCACAGAGGAAGATGCCTCCTATTTTGGCAGGGTAGGGGTGCACTTGGGATGCTGAATGCTCCCTTTAATGTCACAGGGCTATGAGCACACAGCTGAGGACCCCTCGCTCCTGTACCGTGTAGAGACCATGCCAGGCCTGGGCTGGGTGCTCCGGAAGAGCCTGTACAAGGATGAGCTGGAGCCAAAGTGGCCAACCCCTGAGAAGGTGAGTACCCTAGAGGGACCTCTGTGTCTGCCCATCAGGAGACCCTGATCATCACCCAGTCCCTGTGAGTACAGCTCTTGGAGGGGCCTTGGCTCTCCCTGAGCTTCCACTGGGAAGGACGCCCAAGCAGAATGGATTTGGGACAGACAGTAACTTGAGGACCACGTAACCAGCACAGAGCAGGCTGGAACAGCCCAGGCAGACTGGGGCCGAAGGGGCAGCTACTAAATCATGTCCCCAAACTTGAGTGTGAGTGGCAGTTTCCTCTCCCCAGCTCTGGGACTGGGACATGTGGATGCGGATGCCCGAGCAGCGGAAAGGCCGGGAGTGCATCATCCCTGACATCTCACGCTCCTACCACTTCGGCATTGTGGGGCTCAACATGAATGGCTACTTTCACGTGAGTGACCTCCCACAGCCCCCAAACCCCATCCTGGTGCTGAGCTCTGACTCGGCCACCTTTCCAGGTAGTGGGGATGCTTGAGGTGACCTCCAAGTACTGCTAACTCCTGACTGAACCCCATTTTCCTTTCGTCCTCTCTCTCTTCTTCCCAGGAAGCCTATTTCAAGAAGCACAAGTTCAACACTGTTCCAAATGTCCAACTTAAAAATGTGGAGAGGTGAGTGCTGGTCAGAATGAGATCTAGATGAAACAGTTGCTTGACCTGACCCTTGTCCCCTTGTGCTGGGGATGTCTGCCTTCCTTCTGGAACAACAGCCATAACCTTCAGCCCCAGCACACTGGCCTCCACTGGGGAATCCTCGCAGTGTTTTTTGTGAGGTTGGGTTCAGTTACCCTGTGTTCCTGGTGGACATGTTGAATGGTCACGTTTTTGCTGCCACATCCTCCAGGATATGTGGCAGTCCCTGTGCTCCATTCATTGGCTCCAGCCTGCCTTTTTGTAGTACACCAGGGCAGTCTTAATTTTGGATCATCTTGGTGTGATCCCTGCTTACCAAACTAACTGGCTCTGCCCTGATGTCTGCTCTCTCCTCCGACAGCTTGAGGAAGGATGCCTATGAGACTGAAATTCATCGGCTTCTACAGTAAGTGCCTGCAGGGAGGTTGGGAGACTGCAGACCTGTCTGTAGTATCCTGCAGTGGGAACAGGGAGGAGGTGAGGTCCCCTCTTACTCTCTGTTCTATTTCTATAGTGAGGCTGAGGTATTGGACCACAGCAAGAACCCCTGTGAGGACTCCTTTGTGCCTGACACTGAGGGCAGGGTCTATGTCATGTTCATCAGGATGGAGCAGGAAGCAGATTTCACCACCTGGACTCAGCTTGCCAAGGTGAGCCCTCTGACATGGCCTGTCCTCACCCCTGCACTGATCTCTGCATCATTAGAAAACATCTAGCTGTTGTTCTTGGGTTTGTCCATGGCCTCAGACACAGCTCAGTAAATGGATTCTTGCTGCCCTTGGGTGGTATTTAAGCTTTTGGTGTCTGCAGAAGGCACTGGGTGATCCAGGGCATGTGCTTGGCTCAGTGGAGATAAGCCTTGTGCTCTCCCTGTGTGGGACCCCAGGGTCTGACCTTGTCTGGATGATTCCATCACTTGCATGGAGTTGATGGTCAAACCCTCTGTCCTGAGGCAGGGATGGGAATGGGTTCCCCCTCTTCTTTTACTGATGGTGGCTGGAGGGGTGCTGCCCTGCGCTGCCCCAATCAAGGTGCTATCCTCTCTCTGCTGTGTCTTGGTGAGGGGCAGGGATGATGGGTTTTCCCTTGCCAGGGGATGCCTGGCCCTGGTGTCTTCCCTCAGGCTCTGATGCCTCTTCCTTCTTCCCCACCATCCTAGTGCCTCCACATCTGGGACCTGGATGTCCGTGGGAACCACAAGGGGCTGTGGCGGCTCTTCCGCAAGAAGAACCACTTCCTCGTGGTGGGGGTCCCTGCCTCCCCCTACTCGTGAGTACTGGGGGCACAGCAACCTGGGTAACACCCCCCCATCCTTATGGCACTGTCCCCTGCCCAGGGCACTGCATCATCCACTTCTGCCCCAGCCCAGTCCTGGGGCATACCACCCCTCTTCTGAATCATTGTGGTGGGAGAGGGGGACAGGATACGTGCCTAGGGCTGGAGGGTGTCCCAGTGGGAAGGAGATCACACCAGGCTGGCAGGCAGGGCTATTGAGAGTTGGGGTCCTGAGGGAGACCACTGCCCCTGCCTGCTCCCATCCAGCCTCCTCACCTGCAGGTCCAAGAAGCCCTCATCGGTGACACCTATCTACATGGAGCCCCCCGCCAAGGAGGAGGGGGCAGTGGCAGTGCCAGCAGTTGCTGCAGCAGAGCAGACATGAGACTGGCAGCTGGGAAGTGAGGGGAACTGGGAGAAGACAGAGACCTCCACGGTGCAGAGACAGAGTTGGCAGCCACTCTTGAAGGCTGGTGGCTGGATACAGACTTGCATTTCAGGCTGCAAAATGAGACCTCAGGTTCCCTCAGCCCCCTGTTGTGGTCTCCCTCTCCCTCGCATGGGGCAGGGTCCTTTCCATCCCAGGAACTTTTTTTTTAACACAGACTCTTTACTAACACTACTCCCATTGCCCTTGGCTGGGCAAGGCTGGAGGAAGGAGATGCTCAGCTGGGGGCTACAGAGGGCCTCAACAAACACCTCTGCTTCCCTTTTTGGCCCCAAGTCCTGAGAAGGCAGCATGCTCATTTGCAAGTGCTGCAACCTACCAGCTGGGTGTTATTTATTAACTCTTGCCTGGCTGGCTCTGTGCCCAGTGGTAAACATGGTGGTGAAGAGGGGATCTTCCAGCATCTCTTCGATCTCCTGCACAATGGATGCACCTTGAAGACTCTATGCTGGGTTGGGCATCTCCGCACATGCCAGCTTTGCTTCTTGGGCTGCAGTGACTGGTGCAGCCCAGCTTATAGGCAAAAGGGAATGCTGAAGAGGAGCTGACCTTGCTGTGGACACGTAAGGAACACCCTATACGCAGCACAAGGGTGGTCAGAGGTGCCCCTTTCCTTTCCCTGCAGTTCGGGGAGCTGGAGATGACTGTAGGTGGAAGTGGACCAGGCTGTGTGCTGTGGCTCAGACTGTCCTCTCCCGCCTTCTCTGTCGGGAGCAGCCCTGCCTCCCCGAGTCACGGGAGAGACGGTGAAAGTGCCTTGCAGAGCAAGATGGGAGCAGCCAGTGGGCAGCCCCGGGCTGCAGGGGCAGGATGGACCAGGGTCCTTTGGAGTGAGAGATGCTGCGCTCTGGCATGGTCCTTGCCTCTGTTACTGTACCCTGTCTCTCCCTCCTCCCTGGCCAGTTACCCCCAGCTCTTGCTGAAGGCAGATGAGGTTTGTTCTTCTGAATCCCCACCTTTATCATGGTACGTTGCTAGTGTGAGCTGAGCCAGGATGGGCAGCCTGGCTCTCTTGCTGTGGTACACCCCTCATGCAGAGGGAGAGGGAGGGGGGCCCTATCCCCCCTCCTGTGCCTTAGGAAGGACCCCAGGGCCCCCTCCCACCCTCAGCCACTCGGTACTAATGCCTCTTCCCCACCCCCCCCACTGGGGGTAGTCCTCATCCCCTTGCTCAGTGCACCTCCCTGTCTCATCCATGCAGTGAGAGATCCATTTTCTGCCCAGGTCCCCCAGGCTCGAGCAGTGATGCTATGCTCTGGCTTGCCCTTGGGAGGAAGATTTGCTGCTCAGCCCTTTCCTTGCTGGTCACAGGGGCTCTTCCCCTTCATTTTCTCACTGTGAACTGAGTGTCGGGGTCTACACTACACTAACTTATTTATTTATTGCTTGTGGGAAGGGGAGGATAGCAGGAAAGCAGCATGGAGAGCTGGCAGCTCCCAGCCTGCATAGGGGCAGTCGTGGGAGGTTTGTCTCTTGTCCCCCTGGCTCCATCCTCTGTTCCTCTCCTTCCTTCCTTGCCCAGCGTAGGAATGAATAGTTGTGAACCTGGGAAATCTGCTCCTCTTTGGCCAAAATGAGCCCTGTATGGACACAGCACAGCTCTAGCGTGACTGCAGGGACTCTGACCCTTGCGGTCCCTTCCAGGCCTGTCCCAGCAGCAGGGATGGAACGGATGCAGGGTGGCACCCTTGAGACTGCGGTACTGGGCTCGGGTTCAGCCCTGCCCTCCTCTGCCACCCCCAGTGCTGCCCTTTGCTGGGACTCTGCTCTGGCAGCCAGTGGGCAGGCGGCCCCTCTGCCCTGGTCCTTGGGGGTAAAGCAGGTCCCTTCAGTGGAATGGGAAAGGGTCTGAGCTTCCTGGGGAAAGCCACTCTGTCCCCATACCCTGCTTTGAAAAAACTTCCATAATTCTCCACTGTGATGCCCTTTCCTTGGCATCTCTGTTCCCAAGGCCGTTTCTGTTCTCCCTGAAACTAAATGCGCCCCCTTTCCCTTCTTCTGTGGCAGGGTTCAGGCTTGGCTTCTTCCTCGCTCTTCCCAGGGCTGTGGAAGGTGGTCCTACAGCTAGGGAATGGCTGAAGGAGAGTTCCCCTCTCTGCTGTCTGCCCTGTGGTGACCAGGAGCCTGTGGCTCCCTGCTCTCAGTGAAAGCAGGACTTGACCGGTGTGCTTCTCCGCACACTACGCTGGGCCTGCTGGATGCTGTTCACCGTCCCTTCCCGTCCGTCCAGCAAGGCTCCAGTGCGGCAGCCGTGGTAGGGCTGGGTGCGTGGGCATCCCCAGGGCTTGCCACTTTCTCAATCGGGATTATTTTTTCAAGAGTAAACATTGCAAAGCTGTTGAGCCTCGTGTGTTTCATGGATGGCCTCGTGTGGCCCAGGGCTGGGGTCCCCAGCTCTGGCTACCTGCCTAGAAAGGATAGGCCCCTGTCCTCTGTGGTCTGCCCTGGGCTAGCTGTGGGCTAACGGAGCCCCAGGCTTCTGCCCTGTGGCTTCCGTGCCAGCAGAGGTCCTCAGTGCTGTGCCGTGCCATGTGGTACTGGAGTGGCTGGTGTGGGTTTGCGAGCCGTTTCCATCTCGAGCTTTATCACTTTTATCTTCAGTTTTTAGTAACAGACAGAAACTCTGACCAGCTTCCTGGGGACTCTTGCTTGGTGTAACCAGCCCTCGTGCTTCCCCCCAGCACCTCCAGCTGCCATCCCCTGAGAAGAACAGAGCCATGGCCCTTGGCTCCTGCCTTGGTGGCCCTTTGGGGGTCAGCAGGGTGAAGTGGCTGCTCGTCCTGGGGTGGGGGGCAGTAAGCAGCCAGCCCCGGTGCTTGCACCCTGCCATCCAACAGTCTGAGCCCCACAGGGCTGGGCTGCCTTTTGGGCCTCTCTTGGGGATTTGGGTTTCTTCCCATTGAGGGAAATGGGATTCTGGAATGAGGACCCCCTGCCCAAGGTCACAGCAGAAGGAAGGGATGTAGGATGCAGCCATGACCTGCATCCTGTACTGGCTGCCACCTCCTCCCCTGCCCCCTCCCTGCAGCCAGGCTGGGCTTCTTCCTTGGTGGCTCCCACCCCCTCACCCAGGTCAGGCACAGCTTTTGGGGGTGCACCCACTTGCCAGAGGCAAGCTTCAGGAGCTTTGCTTGGCTGTGTAGGAGCGGGTTCTCCCCTTCTGGCAGCCTCCCCCTCCACATCTGCCTCCTACCGAGGCCAAACTCTGTGGCACTGAGCCCTTGCCAGGGCACTGTGGGTGAGGGGAGGATCCAGCCTCTGGGACTGGTGCCTATGGGCAGAGCCCTGCAAGGTGATGTGGGTTTAGGTTTGAGACCCACCATATCCTGCCCACCTGGAGGGACTGGTGTTTCCAAACTCCTGCATTTATAGGAGCATCCCCTTCTGAAAGGGAGAGATGATGCTAAAAGCAGGTTAACTCCTTCAAAAGGGAGCGCTGGTGCCAGGCTGATGGAGAGCTTCGGCTCGTCCCTCCCCGGGTGATGTGGAGGTGCATTGTCTGAAGGTGCTCAGTCCTGGGTCGCTCCCCATCCTGCCATTTCTCAGGGTCCCACTCACCTCCTGGCTCAGCCCAGAGGGGCTGGAGCATCACTGGTTGTCTGGGAGCCAGCTGGGCAACTGGCCCATTGCCGGCTGTCCCTGGGAAGCCCAACCTGCCGGCTCCCACGGCTTGGCCCCATGCAGCACCAGCTTTAGCCTACGCTGCCCAAGTTGCCAGTTCTCAGGCCTTGCCAAGCCCCGCACAACCCCCCCGCAGCCCGGCCTCCCTGGCTTTGTGCAGCTGTACAAAGGAGAACCTGTCTGGGCTGCTCCGCGTCCCAGAGCTGGCTGATAATTAAACAAAAGCAAAACAGCCTTGCCATGAAACTTGACCTTTCCAGAGCTTGGAGGGGAAGAGGAATTTTGCATTATTGCTGCTGGTGGTTATTTTTATGCATAATGCTTGTTTGGTGGGGATCTCTGTGCTGGGTGAGCAGGGAGTCCCCGTGCTCCCATGATGGGCTGGGATGTGGGAGACAGGGTCCAGGCTGACCCTTCCCATGGCACATCGGTCCTTCTGTGCCCCACAGATGGAGAGGAGCACCCTCCAGCCGGCATCCTTGGGGATAACAGACACATTCCCCTCGAATGGAGGAATCTCAGCACTGGAGGGAAGCCAGTGCCCAGGGCGTGCTGGCCCTGTCCCCATCCCTGCATAGGAGGGAGGCTGTGCCCAAGCCACCTGCATCCCTGCCTGGGGAGCTGATCCCCAGTTTTTAGCACGCTCTGCTTTATAAAGAGCCCTGCAATGCTGAGGTGCCCAAACCTCTCCCAGGAAGGGGCTCTGCTTGGCTTATCCCCTTGGTCCCGTCTGCGGAGTGTCCCTCTCCTGCGCCCAGCCTCTTCCCCGTCCCCTGCTGCGCCTCCCGGCATGGGGCTGCCACCTCCTCTGCCTGGACCTAACAAAGCCTGGCAGCAAATTAATCTTCAGCTGGGTGCCCAGGATTGTTGCTGTGACGATTATTATGCCGTGTTGTGCCCGGCACGGCGTTAATGATTAACGCCCCAGGTTCAATGTCAGCTCCTGCATCCTTTTGAATAGCCCTTGCATTGCCACCTCTGACATGCCGGCAAATAACCAGGGCACGGAGTTGCCCAGAAAGCACCTTTGGGGCTGGGTGGGCACACAGGATGGTTTATCTCTGGGGCAGGGAGGAGAAGGAGGAGAAGGGGAGCCAAGGAGGAAGGCTGTGCCTAGGAAAGGGTGCATTGCCTCACTTCTTCCCCCTGGCCAGCCCATGACCTTTGAGGACGTCCTCTACTCCCCCATCTCAGAACGTCCTGGCCAGGCTGTTATGGCGGGCGGGGGGAAATACCCCGCAGCAGGCACCCCTTGTGCAGCTGGTGCCAGCTGAGTTTGGGTTTGCTTCCCATTCACTCCCTTTATCAGCACAAATCCGAAGAGCTGCGCTTCCTCCTCCCCCTCATGACAACCCTGTCCCACACCAAAGCAAATCCCCAGGAGGGCGAGGGCAGCTCGGATCCTGAAGCTCCCTGCCAGCACACACCCCTCTGCCACGCAGGGTTTTGCCCGTTGTGCCCGGGGGCAGGTGATGCCAGTGGCGAACGCACCCTGCGAATCTGGGACTTTGGCCCGTGCACAGCATCTGTCATGGCGGGGCGGCACCCATCATGGTGGGGCAACACGAGAGCCAACACCCCACAGGGCTGCCAGGGGGGAAAGGCAGCTCCTCAGGTATCTGCCTTCCCCATATGGCCAGGGGCTCTGGCCCCTCATTTTCCCCACCCTGTGCCCACAGGGATGCTAAACACATCATCCGGCAGGAGGCTGCCGGAGGGCCGGATCCACCCCACCCAGCCCAGCCTCCAGCCCACGCACCAGCCCCTTCCTTACCGCCACTGAGGGAGCAGCTCTGCCTTGAACCACCCTGCTCCCCAAGCAGGGGGAAATTCCCCACCTGCATCCCAAAAGTGGCTGTTTCCTGCAGGGAGATGGTCCAAGCCTGCTGCAGGTAGGGGAAACACAGGGACATCAGGACAGTCCCCATTGCGTGGGGGCTTGTGGGGCCTCAGCAGACGCGATGAGGCCGGAGATGCCACAGCATTCCCAGGGGCTCTGGGTGGGTAGGGGCCTGTATCCACCCCTGTACAGAGCAAACCCCAGAGCACAGGGACCAAATGCTGCCCATTTGCCCAGCCTGGCCCTGATGGTGACCCCAGCTCTGCTGCCCAGTGTGCCCCCGCACAACCGGGTCTCTCCCCGCCATCCTCATCACCTCCCCTGCCAGGAGAGGGGCAGACCCGACCCAGGAGAAAAGCAAGGTCTGCCCCTGGGCTCAGCCACCCTTCCCTTTGCTCCCACCAGCTCTGCCCATCCCAGCAGGTTTCTGGCCAGGCTGGTGGGCACTCGCATGGTGGGGTTGGTGCCTGCAGCCGAGTGGAGCAGGGCACAGCCCATGGACCGGGGAGCACCAGAGGGTGCATGGCTGGGGACAGCGGTGGCCCAGGCTCTGGCAGGCGGCAGCCCCTGCTGGGGGGACTTTACCGTCCTGCTCTCCCACACCCTGTGTCACCGGTGGAAAAGAGGAACCCCCCCACCCACCCCGGCACACACACCCCATCATGTCAGCTGCTCGAGCACCTTGAGCCCAAGGACACCTTCCCGGGAACAATAAGGAAGTTTTTGTTTGCTACCATGTGCCCCTGGGGCCTTTTTGGCCTCCCACAACTGTCAGCTTTTGGGGTGCTGCCAGGCAGCCTGGCGTGCCAGTCTGGGGGAAACAGGCAAGTTTAAGGATTAGGAGGCACAGAGATGCCTGGTGGCACCCACATGGATTGCTGGGGATGGGGGTGGGCTGGGGTGCGTCCCAGGGCTGGGGGGGGACTGGCTGGGATGAGGTCTCCTCTGGGGAGGGGGGGCGGGGGGGGCCGGGGGAGGCTGCACCACGGCCCCACTGCTGCCCTTCGGCTGCCAGGGGAGCTGAGAGCCTGGAAGGGTGATGGGGAGGGGAAACTGGTCCTTCGAGTTTCCCCAGCAGGTGGAGGGGAGGAACCCGGCCGGCGGTTGCACGGTTATTGCCGAAACTCCACGCCACAGACATTGCCTGCCCTGTCTCAGAGGAAACCCCAGGGCTCGGCAGAGATGCGAAGCTGGGAGCCCCCAGCCGGCCAGGCATTGCCCCCGAGCCTGCTCTGCCCTGGGGGGGTGATGGTGAGAGGGTGTTTGGCCGGGAGCCGGCTTTGCAAGGCAGCCCCAAAAAGAGGGAGTGGAGGGAGGCACGGCCAGGCCAGGTGTGCCCAGCGATGCCCGGCTCGGACACCTTCAGGAAAGGCAGCTCCTGCGTGCTCAGAGAGGGAAAAGAAGAACAAAAGCCCTGACATCACTCATGAGGTCACTAGTTTATGGTGGAACTGGAACCTTCACCAGTCAAGGGAGGAGGAGGAAGAGGAGGCCATTTTCTGACAGGTTCCCCCCATGCCTCGCTGTGGGGCAGGGCCAGAACCCACATCCCCAAGGCTGAGTCACCCAGGATGGGGAGTGGGTCCCTGCACCCATCCCGCTGCCACCCGTGCGGTGCAGCCCCGTACCCGGTGCAGGAGCTGATAAGGGGGTGCCATGGCAGGCAGAGAGTGAGGCGGCGTGTGGGGAGGCTGTTTGCCCGCTAGCTAATCGCCCTGTCCTTCACTGCTGCCGCCCCACCGCCCCTGTGCTCTGCCCTACAGAAGGGGAGGTGGGGAGCCTCGTGTCAAAAATGGGGTGAAGCAGCCCTCAACAACACCCACCTCCCCTCCCCCAAACCACCCGCCTTGGGTTTGCTTTTGAAATGGGGAAACTGAGTCACGGCGAGTAGATGCTCAAGGTGGGATGGTGCCAAAGGCAGGGACGGAGTGATGCTAGGGAAAGGGGGTGGAGGGGGGCTGGAAACCCCCAACCTGCCTCTGACACCGCCCCCATCCCCACACATAGAGGGACTGTGGGTGCAGCACACAGGCCATGTGGGACAATGCTGGTGGATGGAGATTCTCGGAGATGGCACTGGCAGGACCCACTCCCCCTCACCACCCCAGGCACCCCAATTTGGGTTCCTGGGGCTGATGGAGACATGGGCACCAGTACAACACCACCCACACACCCCTCCGCCCCCCCCCCCAAGCCAGCCCTGACTTTCAAGCCAAGCTGTTGCTGGGTCCATGAATGGGCGTTGCTGAGCAAGTGGTGGCTGTTGCGGAGGGCAGGGCAGGTTTGCAAGGCTAATGGTAGCCCCTGCCGCTCCCCGGCTGTTGTGCAAACACGGGGCTGCTTGTTTCCAAGCACCCGAGCAGGTGAGGAGCCACAGGGGAGCAAGGGCAGGCGGGCTGCGCTGCCCACATGGGGCTGGTGGGGGGGTGGGAAGGCAAGGCAGCCCCCCACCCTGCTGCGCTCCCCCAGCCAGAGGCGATTTATTGAAGCAGCACTGACACCGACTCCAGAAAATAATTCGTATCCAAGATGAAAAATCTATTTGTTTTTCTTTACAGCACGGAGAGGGGCTCAGTCGTCGAATGACAGGGGGGTAGAGGGCAGCCCCAGCCACTGCAGGGCCAGGGACCAACAGGGCCATCTTCACACCAGGGCAGGGACAGAGACCAGCCAGAAGTGACAGGGTCAGGGCTGGCAGAAAATGGGTGTAGGGGTAGGTGCATCCCCATGTGAGAGCATAGTTACCACCTACAACACCTTGGCGGGGCACCAGCCCCAGTTCAATGGCACAGGCCAGCCCCCTGCCCTGCCAGCCCCCAGCAGAGGGGCACAGGGTGGGAGAGGTATAGTACATGCCTGCAAGGGTTTTCAGACTAGCGTGCCCCTGCCAGATCAGCGCCCTAGGCCCCTGTGCCGCTTTATCTCCCCTGGCATCGGCCAAAAAGACCAAGCAACTTCCCCCCTGCCACTCCCCTTCAAAACGCCCCCCCCCCCATCTCTATGTACAGACTCAGTGTGCCATATCAGTACAAAAATATACACAAACTCTACAGATCCCAGCTCAGTAGATCAAAAACACAGCTCGAAATCACAGTGCACAGGACAGCGTGAGGCCCAGGGAGTGATGGGGCCCCCCCGACAGCACGGCATGCCACAGGCGCACCCCGGTGTGGTGAGGGGGGCAGATCATCCTCCTGCCTCCTGGGGTCATTTCTGATCCAGTCTGCAGTACAGGTACATGGAAACTGCCATGGATGAGATCTGTGGGCGGCAAGAGGCAAGTCAGCCTCCCTAGGTGTCCCACACCAGCATGGCTTTGGGTCACAGCCCATAGCATCCTTCCCCAGTGCACACAAGGAGGAAGAGCCAGGTGTGCCCAGGGAAGAAGGCTCAGTAGCCACCCTGGGGCAGATGGTGGCCCACAGGGCCGCACCAGCCCACTGCAGCCCCTTGGACACCCAGGCGGGTCCCAGCCCCACTGCTCCCCTCCGGGTACAAGGAGGAGGCAGCAGCACAGCTACGCTCAGGCACTCACCTCCAAGGCAGCGATGCCAGCTGCCACGCCACCCACCACACCTGCGTTAGTCTTGATTTCTTTCAAGATCTGAGAGAAACAACCCTGTAGGAAGCAACCACATGGGTGAGGACGAGCAAGGGGTAGCAGTCCCCGAACCACTGGGGCACAATATCCCTGGAAAGGGAGGTACAGTTCTCCAGCCTAGAGCTGCATGGCCATGGAGAAAGCCTGGGGGCTTCAGTGGGCAACCTATCTCAGCCACTTCTCAGTCCAAAGCACAGTATTGGGGCAGGGGGGGAAAGAGGCAGGGAAATCACCCAAAAAGGCAGAGTGGCACCTGGGTTAATGCTCAGCTCCAGGCATGCCACCCTGCTGCAGAGCTCCCTGAAGGACCAGAGCAATGGTAGCAGCTTTGCTTTCTCCACCAGGGAGAAGACCACCACAGCACCCCCCCACATCTTAAAGCCATGTCCAGAGCTGGGGCTGGAGCTACAGGACAGGTCTCCCTCCCTGTGCCAGGGCACACCCCAAATCAGGCACTGCCAGAAGGGAAGAGCTGCTGGTGTGTCCGTACCGAGACGTCCTTTTCTGCAGCAAGAGTGTCGTTGCAGGGCTTCTCACCATCGCAGCAGAACACTGGGTAGGTTTCGTTCTTCTTATAAAAGGGGGAGTGAGTGAAGTCTGTGTAGTTATTCAGGCCACAGCAATGGACCTAAGAGGGAGAGAAAGGAAGGGATGGGGAGACCATCCTGTAGGTCTCCCTCCTGGGTCAGATCCCCCCAATGGAGGGGGGTCACTCAGCTCAAGACAGCTCTGGGGGGTTGCTCAATGGCCTTCTTGGGACCAGGATTTTGCCTGGCACTCCAGCATCTACAGCTCTCACCCCACCCACAGGACCACTGGATCCCAAGCGGGTAGGTCCCCGGCACCTGGGAAGCTGATGGGGTAGTGACAGCTCAGCACATCCAGGATTGCGATGCTGTCCCCATTCCCATCCTGCTGGCCAACCCAGCTGTGCACCACCAAGCCTGTGCTGGGGGCATCCTGACCCAAAGGTGGGGTTCCCAGGGCTCAGCACACCTCCTCCATGGTGATATTCCAGATATTTGTGAAACTGCTATCCGCCCCATACTTCTCCTTCAGGAGAGGAGTCACCACAGACGTCAGCAGTGTCTCTGCCTGGAAGAAGAGGCAGAGAAACACCATCAGAGAAGGTCTTGGGTAGCACCACAGTGCAGAAAGCCCCCACACTGGTCTCCTCCCCAGACCCAGCACGGCCAAGAGCATGTCACACCATGTCCCTGTGGCCCAAGGACAGCTTGGCCCCTTCCCCACTAACCAGTGTTTTATGGCACTGAGGCCACTCATAACCAGTGAGTCATCTGATAAGCAGCATAACCGAGGGAACCAGGAATGACGTTTGCCCTGCGGTTGATTTCTCCAGTGCGTAATGAGGCAAAGTCACCTTTCTCCCCAGGTGGTTTCTCAAGTGCCTAATAAGGGGTCGAGTTTGCTCAACATGAAGGATTAGGGACTTCCTCTCCTGTGTGGCTCCTACCACAAGAGGTGGAGAGGTGTCAAGCCTAGGCTGGTACTGGACTAAGAGGTTTGAAAGAAAGAAGCGGGCAAAATGTATACCAACCCTCATTTCTTTAGGGCAGTAGGAATCCCTGTTCCCATCACCCTCACCCCGGCCAGCCTGCCCACAGAACCGGTGCCAGCAGGGACCGGCATCCCTTCCTCCTGCAGCAGTGCCCACCTCTCAGCTCCCCCATCCATGGGCAGTACTGCCAGCCCCCATGACTCCTGTTTTCCCAAGGGGTAGGACAGGTCCCAGATTAGCCCAACCCAAGACTTAGATATGCCACTCACAAGACCTGTGTAGACCAGAGCCACCACAGCAGCAGCAATTTCGGCAATGAAGATGATCAGCACCACCGAGAAGAACTAGATACAACAAGGGAAGGGATGTCAGAGCAACAGCCAGAGCCCACAGGGCTTCCAGGAACCCATCTGCTTCCCAAGGGCCAGAAGGACCCTCCCTCAGGGCTCAAGCCCTGTCTCATTGCCTTCAGCTCTGCTCCAAGGCAGAAGCAGCACAACCTCGGGGTCCGGGGCGAACCTGGACGTGCGCCAAGGACCTCTGCTCAGCACCAGCTCCTGCTTCCTTTCACCCTTTCCTGGGACAGATTTTGGTCTTCCTTCCCAAGAGAAGGAAGCCTTCCACCACATGGGAACATCCAAGGAGGACATCTCCATGGAGAAATCTATCCCTCAAATCTCCCCCACCAGAGACCCAGCTCAAATGAGGCTTGGTAAGGAGGTAAGTCAGGTCCATACCATCATCAGGAGACACTTGCTCTCCTTCTGGGCACCGTAGCACCCAAGGAAGCCAATCACCAGCAGGATGGAGCCAACGACAATGAGGAAGTAGCTCACATTCACGACCTGCAGGACGCTAGAGGATAGCGCCCCAAATATCTTCAGGAACGACTGCCCATCTACTGTGACCCAGATGCCAACTCCCAGGAGGGTCCCGCCACCGAGCTGGGAGGAGAGAGACAATGTCAGTGAAGGTGCTGGCACAGGTGTTTCTCCCCTCTGCAGGTTTTCACCATGCCAAAGCAAGACTTTGTGGCCACCACAGGCTTGGGGTGGCTGGATAGGTCAATAACCCGAAACACACCCCACCGCCAGCACACCCCTGGCTGCCCCCTTCCCCAGCCCAAGGGGTTTCGGTGCCAGTAGCAGCACAGTAACCCTCATGCAGGGCAGCCGAGCCAGTGGCACCATGGGCCCAGCCCTTTACCCCAGAGGGGCAACATGCAGCCATTTCAGACACTGGCCACCATCATGAGTTCCTCCAGCCAGGGAAGCTGGAGGCTCACCTGGGGGACCGGCTGAGCGGCCCCTGGCTCCCGAGGCTCACACACTCCTGGCAAGGGCAGCTCAGGGCTGCCTCCAGCCTGCCCCAGCCCTGCCCTCCACCTGCCTGACCTTCCCCACCAGCCCCAAGCCCTGGCAGGAGCTTTAAGGAGGGAGTGCGTTGGCAGGCCAAGCCCAGAGGGTCTGCACTCCCCTTCTATACCCCACCGCACCCCCTTCCAGGCGGCTCCATTTCTCCTGCAGAGCCAGGGTAGCTCTCAGGAGCTCCACTACCCTTTGCCCTGGGTGGGAACAGGAGCTGTGTGTGCTCTGGAGACCCCAACATCCAAGACCCCCAACACTGCAGGTCACTGTCACACACATGAGCTGCTCCCTGCGGAGACGGAGCCCCCCAGGCAGGGACCCAGCAAACCCCCCTGCTCCAGGGCACCCGGCACCCTTTCCTTCCGCCAGAGCTTCAGCACAGGGAAGGACATGGGTGGCTGATGCAACAGCCAGAACCCAGCACGGTCCCCTGGGCTTTGGCCAGGGCTGGAGAGCAAGAGACCCCCACAAGGTTAAGTCCTCAGCTTGGGGCTAGAGACCAAGATCTCGCACCCCACTAGGGTCCCAGGAGCATGAGTCCCACCAACACCCAAAATCCCCCTCTCCATCCCCTACAGAAGGGACACAGAGGGGCAGGAGAGCCCGCACGGACAGGCTTTGCTCACCCCATGCCTGACCCAGGGTGCTCCCCAGGAGCTGCTCCCACAGACCGTGGCCCTTCATCCCCATTTCCCAGGGCAGCTGGGGGGGGAGGGGGGAGCTGCCAGGCTCGGGCCCCCCGGGCAGAGACAGCAGTTGGGGTGCACTTACGAATATGGCCAGGTTGAAGAGGATCATCATGACCTTGATAAAGGTGAAGCACCCCATCTTTGCGCTGGGGATAGCAGAGAGAGGTTATCAGGGGGGGCCCCCACCCCGACCCAGCCCGCCCCGACCGCGCAGCGCCGCGCCCCCGCCCCGCCACCGCCCTTTAACCGACGCGGCCCCGGGGCCGCCCCCGCCGCCGGACCCCCCCCGCCCCGCCCGGCCCGGCCCCCGCCGGGGCCACCCCCCGGGGTGTGTGGCCACGCGTGTCCCCGGGTGCCTGGTGGCTTGCTGCCCTCTGCCGCCGGAGCCGCCCGCCCCGGGGGACCCGGGTAGCCCGGCCGGCGTCTGCCCGCGCCCATCGCCGCGGCCTCTTGGCGTGGGGAGGGTGGGGGACGGGATGACCCCGTCCTGCTGCCGCCGCTGTGGGCTGGCAGCCCTCACCGGGCCCACAGGCGTGCCTGCGTCCCCACCCAACAGAGCCCCACGGAGCAGGAGGTTGGGACCCCCGGCACAGGGGCTTTGGGGGGCAAGGGTACCTGTCCCGGGGGGCCTTACCCCACGGCGGATGCTGCAGCCATGGTGGGAGCTGGGCACAGTGCTTGGGGGTTTCCAGCCACAGGCGGCCCCATGCGTGAGAGTCCCCAGTCACTGCAACCCACCTCTGGCACAGCCATGGCTGAGTCACCCCATCTTCCCGGGCTGGGGCTGGGGGTACGCTGCTGGCCCCACTGCTCGGGACCACTCGGGCAGGTATCTCTACAAATCCCAAATCTCCAACCTCCTGGGCCAAAACAGAAGGGGAGGGGAGGACACGGGGGAATGACCACGTGAGGCAGTTTGCAAAGGAAAAGGCAAAGATTTAGAAGCCATCCTTAACCATTGCTCAGGGAGGCGATTTTTGCTGGTGGGGGCACAGCAGGGTGACAACAGGAGAGGATGGTGATGGCCAAAACAGGTGCTGGTGCTGGAGCAGGTCAGCAGAGACCTGCCATTGCCTAAAGGCAGCCCAAAGTTACGTTCTTTGGAAAGACACTTTGAGGGAGGGCTGGTTTCCCTGGAGTGGGGCCGCAGCAGGGAGCCAAAGCACACGGGAGGGATGCTGTGTGGTCCTCACCCATCCAGCATGGCTTTGGGGCAGGGTCTTGGGGCTCGTCCCCTCCCCAGCACTCACCATGTGTCCCTTCAGCTTGTCATCAAACCAAGGCCAAACAATGTGGGAGGCTGGGGAGCCCTCATCTTGCAACAGCAGGCAGCAAACCCAGGCTCTGGGTGCTCAGCACACTCCTCCTTGTGCCCGGCTCCCCAAAACTCCACAGCAAATTCCCCACCTGGCCATAATGATACATTTCAGCAGGATGAAGTCAGTCCAGTGTCGGGCTCCAGCCAAAGCCCAGTGGCATTTGGGTGGAAGTCTTCAACCCTCCCAGGCACCCTGGGTAATCATGCAACCTGTGCTGGAGCCCTGGCTTTAACCCTTTCCCCCTCACAGCCCTTCCCTGCAGCAGCTGCCTGTCCAGCGGTGTGAGCCCAGCTGCCACTGAGCCTCTCGGAGTGAGGGGCTGAGCCTTCATCCCCCTCCCAAAGGGGAACCACTGCCCCCTAATGCGAATTAAGACCCCCATCATATTACCCCTCTCCCAACAGTTGCCCCATCCCAGCTGCACAAAATACCCCCACCCCAAAAATAATTTTTGGCAAATATGTAAATACTCGCTCTCACTTTCAGTTGTTCCCAGCCATGGGGAAAATCAAAAGACGAGCCACGGGCTGCTCCACTCGCCTCCCCAGCGCCTGGCGCTGCAGCCTGGGGTTTGGCTGCTCCCCAGCATCGCCCATACGAGCCCCATTAGGGAGCCAGGGCTGGATTTTCTGGCTCTCCAGGAGGGCCTGGCCTGACCACAGCAGGACGAGCCTGGTGACATTTCCATGTCCCTTCTGCCTGGCAGGGCCCCGCCACCTCCCTGCTGTCCCCATCCCCATATGCAGCCCGGATGGACCCCGAGCATCCCCTTCCCCAGAGCGCAGGGAGCACCACTCCTCCCCAGGCACTCGGCCCTGGGAGGCTGAGAGCAGGAAAGCGGCCATAAGCAGTCACCCCCGAGGTCCTCCGTCCCCCTCCCAGCCACCTGCCCGTGCCCGGGGGAGCGCGGGAGCCAGGCACAAGCCTGCTGTCAGGACCCAGCCATGATGCCTGCACCGAGCACCCCTCCCTTTGAGGAAGGGCTGCACGCTCTGCTCTGTGGTGGGTTGACCCTGGCTGGGTACCAGGTGCCACCAAGCCGCTCTATCACTCCCCTCCTCAACTGGACAGGGGAGAGAAAATATATCGAAATACATCATGAATCAAGATAAGGGCAGGGAGAGATCATTTGCCAGTTACCGTCACAGACAAAACAGACTCGACTTGGGGAAATCAATTTAATTTATTACTAATCAAATCAGAGTAGGAGAGGAAAAAAAAACCCTGAATCTTAAAACACCTTCCCCAACACCCCTCCCTTCTTCCCGGGCTTAAGTTTACTCCTGATTTTCCCTCCCTTCTCCCCCTGAGTGGCACAGGGGGACAGGAATGTGTGTTGGGGTCCATCCATCACACGCTGTCTCTGCCGCTCCTTCCTCCTCAGGGGAGGACTCCTCGCACTGCCCCTGCTCCGGTGTGGGGTCCCTCCCATGGCAGACAGTCCTCCACAAACTTCCCCAGCGTAAACCGGGCCCCCTTCCCGGGGTCTCCCCGGGCCCTGGGCTCCAGGGGGACCGCCCCCAGGGCTGCACCAGGGGCTGTGGGGGAATCTCTGCTCCGATGCCTGGAGCCCCTCCTCCTCCTTCGGAACTGGCCTGGGGGGCTGCAGGGCTGGCTGCTCCTCTCACATCCTCTCACTCCTCTCTCCAGCTGCAGTTGCACACTTTTTTTCCCCTCCTTCTTAAATATGTTACCCCAGCTGCACTACCACTATCACTGATGGGCTTCACCTTGGCCAGCAGCGCGTCCATCTTGGAGTCGGCTGGCATTGTCTCTGTCGGACACAGGGGAAGTTCTGGCAGCTTCTCACAGAAGCCACCCCTGTAGCCCCCCCACTACCAAAACCTTGCCACGCAAACCCAGTACACAGCCCCATGCCTCTCCCAGCTCGTGTTAGCACTGTGAGCATTCAGCTGCTGAATTCCCACCCTGCCAATGATCCTGGGCCCTGGCATCCTCCAGGATAGTTTAGTGCCCGGGCTCACTGTGGGCACGGCCTCCCCTGCATCGGGACCCTCCTACCCCAGGCCCCAGTGAGGCAGCGCAGGCAGCTGCTGCGTGCTCAGAGGAGGCAAATTAGCCCACAGTGCTAACGAAGCATCTGCTTGGGAATAGGTGGGGGGAACCTAAACTAATATCTCACACCCAGCGGGGCACAGGGCACCCCAGCAGCCCTCCCACCAGCGGGTCTTGCTGGAGCCTGCTCAGCCCCCTGCGTGAATTAGCAATTGCTAACGAGCCTGAGCAGTGAGCGAGGCCAGGTGGGCACTGAGCTGGGCTTGCTTGGTTTAATGCTATCCACAGGGACTCAGCTGGGCACAGGGGACGTGTCCCCCCCCATGCCTCAGTTTCCCTCCTGGTAAAGCATCAGGTAACAAGCCCCAAGCAGGGCCAGCCATGGAGACCAGACCAGGCTTGACAGGATTTCGGGGTAGCCCCAGCCAGGTTAGCCCCTTACAAAGGGCTTTCGCATGTGTGTTTTGGGCTGGCAGCATCTGTCCAGCTGTCTGTCCAGCATCCAATCGCCTGGAGAGTGGGGGATGGATGGATACACTGCAATGTGCCAGAGATGAACCTGGCTTCAGATTTGCAGATGGAAGTTACTGAACGTTGCAAATTTGTGCTGAATTCATCACTTTCCGCCTCCTGCTGGGGAGAAATAAAAATCCACAGGAGCTGAAAGTTTTTGACATCTTGAAAATGAAATATTTCAGTTCTCAGCTTTGAAAGGACTCAAAGCATTTTGGCCAGACAAGTGGGGAAACCACCTATTCCCCAACTCTGGGAGGAACCAGGCAGCGGGACCACACCGATTTCCCCGTGGCTGCAGCTCCCACTTCGGGGGAATCCTCCCCATTTCTGTGGCTATGTGCAAAACCACAATTTGAGTCCAAAAAACAGGAGCTGCCCCATCTGGTGCCATGACCTGTGCCATGCAGAGCCTGGGGTGTAAGTACAGGGGGGGATAAATGAGGGCTGTGAGCATGCCCCAGCAGTGCATCCCCCTGCTGTGAGGCTCTCGGGGTAAGGATCTGACCCCGTGCCTTATATAGCCAATTTTAAACATGATGCTGTTTCTAGCCGTGTGTTAATAATGCAATTAAAGAGGGGCTCAATGACACCTCCCTGCCCGTGTATTGGGCTGAGCTTCTTCCCGGGCATTTATCGCCCCTGCAGCGAGTCCCCCCATGCCTGCCCTGCTGCTGGCTGCCATCCAGCAACCCTCCAGATGACGTTTTCTTGTTTCTCACATGTGTCCAGGCTGGTAAATCCCTCCCAAATTAATTAACAGGGGCCGTGTAGAGGTGCCAGCTGCTGTAAAGCCGTGCCGGGTGGGTTCGGGGACGCAGAGGGCTGCACTGCGGGGTCACATCAGGACAAGCCCATGCCCAAGCACTGATGCTCAGAGGGCTGCTGCAGGCAAGAGCGGCGCTGAGAAGCCTTCGCCATCTTCTTGACGTCATCTCACCAGCGAGGATGGCCGGGACACACGGTTGATGGAGCTTTCTCCCGCCATGGGTTGGTGTGCGGGACCTGCCCCAGCTTGGGGCTCTGTGCCAGCGCTGAGGGGCATTCGGTCCCCAGTGCCACGTTGGGATGCCCCGCACAGCAATCCCTCCTCCGGCACTTGCTCTGGCAGCTCCTGGCGCCTGCCATGCTGTGAAGCTTCAACCCTGCAGAGAGGCACAGGAAAGAGCCCCAGTGACAGCCCCAGGCCATGCCCCGAGCCTTTCCTTATGTTCCTCGGGTTTTTTTCAGCATCTCCCTCCTGGGGTCAGGGTCCCCCAGCCCAGGAGGCAGCTCGGCAGTGGTGGCAGAGCGTGGTGGCTGTAGGAGCCTGCGGCTGCCGGCTGCCCGCTGGTGCCGCGCTGGGAGGTTTTTTGAAGAAGCACTTGGCTCTTACTTAAAACAAAACCCACAGAGGCCAGAGCTCACTCCTGGGCACCCTGGGAGAAAACCAAGAGAAAGAGAGTTTTCCTGCTCCTGAGAGAAGAGAAAGCAAAGCGTGGCCCCCTCCAACGGGGGAAAAGAGAGATGAAATCAAAAAAGCCGACTCTGAAATGTCAGCAGAAATCAAACATCGTTTCTCTCTGATTCCTCCAGCTGGGAAAGGCTCAGCCTGGTTTCGCAGCCTCACTTACGCCAGCCGGGCACATTAACAACTCTATTTATGCTCTATTTATTCACAGCCGTGTGGCTAACTTCCCCTGGCCGCTGCCGGGAACCGTGGGGCAAGCGTGGCCAGCACATTTCGGGGCCGGGTGAGATGGCACTGGGCAGCCCCCGAAGCAAAGAGGGGAGCAGCGGAGCTGCCCCTGTCACTTTGGGAAGGCCAGGACGGGCAGCAGAGGCGGGCCTGCCAAGAATCCCCTGGAGCTGCCCCCCAAGGGCCCCCGGTCAGGAGAGGAGAGGGGCTTGCAGCAGGGATGGGGATCCCAGCAAGAGGATGTGTTGCTGTCCCCACCATAGCCCCATCCGGGCTGTATGGATGGTGAGCAAAGGGGGGCTTGAAGGGGAACATGGGGTGCGAGGATGCCTTCTCCTGCACGCCCCCCAGGAAAGCAAAGGCCAGCCAAGTCAAAGACACAGCTCCCATTCCAATGAGTGCTGCTCATTAAGCAAATGAGGAAGGAGGGATCCCACTCAGCAGTCTGGGAAGGGGAGATGGTGGGTATCATGCCAGGGTGTTCCCCTGTCTCAGACCCCTGGGATTGTGTTGATTGATTGATCCTTGTATGGGTGGTAATATCAGGTGGTGACGTACCCATCAGCCTCTCCAGCTCTAATCCTCTCCCAGGAAGAAAACACCTCTGTGCCTTTCCCCAGGCAGCCCCTAGAGCACTGGCACCATGCCCAGCCCAGTCTGGCTTGACAGCTCCCATGGGACAGGCTGGGGAGACCAAGCAGGGCTTTAGGCACCCTGCAAAACACCTTCAGTCCCAGTGGAGCACAGGGGACACAACTGGGGCAGCCCCAGGCAGGGAACACGACTCAGGGAGGGCAGGGTCTGGCTGTTTGCAGTCAACTGACTCTGTCCTGGCAGCTGTGGCAGCAGCACAGTGACAGCAGAAATGGGATGAGAAAGAAAAAGCCCTTTTGGTCCCTGCAGACCAGCAGCTGGGCTGGTGAGCGGGGCAGCGGGGGCTGCGTGCTGCCCAGGGAAATGCAGCTGGGGTGAAATTCCCTGGGGTTGCTACTGTGCTCCATGGTCAGGCTGTGTGCTGCAGAGAAGGGAGGAGGGAGTTTGCTGAAATTATGGATGAGAAGGTCATATGTCTCCAGCATTGCTCTGCCGGCCTCTGTGCCTCAGTTTCCTCAGTCTTCCCAGCCTTTCCCCAGTGTCCCAGGTGCCCCTTTGGACCCTGTACCACCCCCACACTGCTCCAGTGCTGGGCCAGATTCAGCCAGCATGCATTTTCTGGACCCCATGTTTTAGGTACTGTCTATTTTTAGGATGCCCAACCTGTGGCAAAGACAAGGCACAACTGCCTGTTTGGAGAAGACAGCATGAGAAGCAAGGATTAAAAAAAAAAAAAAACCAAACCAAAAAAACCCCCACCAAGCCCCTGCACCTCTGGGAACATCACATCAACCTCACTGTGCTTCATGAAAAATCAAATATTGGGACAGCTTGTCCGTGCCCCAGAGTAACCAGCTCTGCTGAGACTCACTGAGACACGAACCACCTCAAGGTCGAGGCGCCCCGAGCATGGAAGTGAGCTGAGAACTGATGCTTTTGTTGCATGCAACGGCGCTGCTGTCACCGTGGGCTGGTTGATGTGTGTGTCCCTGCTGCGGCCGAGCTTGGCCCTTTCCATCTGAGCCCTGCCAGCCCCTCTCCAAGTTCTCTACCCTCTTATGTTTTTAACTGTCGCCTCGTTAATTTTTTTAAGGAGCCTTGATGCCTGGCAGGAGCTCTGGCAGCATTGCCCTGTGCTGTTTTATGGGGTGCCCAGCCCCTTATCCCTAGGGCTGGGGACATTTCTGGGCAAACGCTTAGGAGGAGGGCGAGGATCTTAAAGATCTTTTCCAACCTAAACAATTCTATGAACTGGATTATACCTGGGCTGGAATTCTCCGTGGCAGCTCCTGCCTGTCCCGTGCCTTGGTTTTGATCCCAGTTAAAGGTTGGGGTTTGGTTTTGGGGTTTTTTTGGGGGGAGGGGTGAGGGGTGCTGGGGTAGGGGGAGCTGGCTGGTATGGGGAGGGGTCCATGGGGTGGTCCTTTAGCATCCCTAAGGATGGATGGGGACCCACATATATGGGGGGGGGGTGGTCTCCATCCTACAGGGGAGGCAATTTGGGAGCAGAGATGCTGCATCTGGGGATGAAATCATCTGCCTACTCCTACAGTTTCCCCCCCTCCCCGGTAGCCGGGCACCCCCCCCCGCCGCAACGCGGCGGGGCGGGGGTGCCCGGCTACCGGGGAGGGGGGGAGGGACGCTGACATCACCGCCGGAGCGCGGTTTTGGGCGGCCGAGCCGGTTCCGCTCCGGCTCCCGTTCTCCGCTCCCGCCGCGGGAGCCACCGCGCCCGGTAAGGCTGGCGGGGGGGTGGGGGGGCGGCGGGACGGCTCACATCCCTCCCTCCATCCATCCCTCTTCTGCTGGGGTCCTGTGGGAAGCGGGGGGGGCAGCAGGTCGGCAGGAGCACAGCTTTTCCCCTAGGCAGCTGTTTGGGAGGAATATTTTAAAATGTATCCCAAAAAGGAAAGGAAAAAAAAAACCCACCACCCACCCCCCAAAAAAATCCAAAACACCCACCCCAAACCCACCCAAAATCCTACGTCTTCACCCACTGATTCCACATAGCGATGCCGGGCTGGAGATGCTGGAGGGGAGGCTGTGTGCAGTGGGAGGATTCTCGGCACATATGTCTATTTTAAAAGCCCATGGCGTGATCTCTTGCCCTACTTTCCAGACTTCTCACCGGTACTTTCCTTGCATGCAGCGGCCAAGCCTTGCTGGCAGGAGCTTCCTGGGAAGACGGACCTGAGCTCTCCCCCGGCATCGAGTGGCTGGGATGGGGGAACGGGGTGGCGGGGTTTGGGGTTGAGCCAGTGGTTTGGTCACTAACACGCTGCCTTTCTCTCCAGCAGAGAGAGGGCGGTCGCCCCTGCCGTGAGGATGAGACCAGGCTGAGAAGAGGACGGCATGTTTGTACCCAGCACCCCAGTTAGCCTCATTTGTGCTCCCCTCCATTTGCCCAGGTGATGAAAAGGCTGCCTACCCACATCTGAGCCAGCCCCGCTGAGCCCCAGGCACCAGCGTGGCTCTGCAGCGATTTAGGAGCTGAAGAGGTCAGGAGATGCTCTCCAGTGCGGAGATTTTCCAACACTGAGATTTTTATTCTGCGTGCACAGGGAAGGGAGCACTCCCATCCCTGCCGCATTGCCCCAGCCTGGCCCTACCTGCCCCGTGTGGGCACCCCGGGCCCCTGATGCCTGGCCGGATTCGGGCAGCGTGACCTGCACCACGCCATCGCCATGGCCTCCTCGGACGGGCTGCAGTACCGAGCTCTCTACGAGTACCAGAAGGACCGGGAGGAGGACCTGGCGCTGTGCCCCGGGGACGTGCTGACGGTCAGCAGGGCCGGGCTACTCAGCGGCCCCGACTACAAGGACGGGGATGAGCGCAGCCCCCAGGGTTGGCTTCACGGCCTCAACGAGCGCACCAAGGAGCGCGGCGACTTCCCTGGCACCTACGTGGAGTACCTGGGCCCTGCACGCATTGTCACCGCCACCGCCAAGGCCAGGCCACGGCTCCTGCCCCCGCCACCCTCTGGGACCCCCACACCCTGGGGTGAGTGCTGGGGGAGCGGGACAGTGGGAGCCTGTGGGTGGGTGTCCCCTGCAAGATGGTGAGGGTGGACTGGAGCCTGGGTGGATGCTTGCTTTTTGGATGGCCCAGCGGGGATCCACCCTCGGGAAGGGGATCCAGCCCCAGAAGGAGGAGCTGCCCTCGGAATTATTCACCCCGGTGCATCGAGGCAGCCCCAGGAGGGGCAGGGGGTGCCTGGAGTATCCCTTCTCCCCTGGGCAAACATGCTGCAGGGATTGCTCCTCACAAACGTCCTGGGCTGGCTGCTGTGCCAGCATGGGATGGCCAAGGGGGTCCATGTCTGTGCAAGCACATGAAAAAGACGAAGCAGCCCTTTCCCCCCCCCATGGAGAAGCAGAAAGCCCCACGGTAGTCCCTGGGGACCTTTTCTTCCAACTGCTCTTCCCCCCGCCCCCCACTGCGGCACCCGATTCTGGCTGCTCTCAGTGCCCGGGCGAGCACTGGCACCTGGCCAGCTCCTGGCCTCACGGTCACTTTGTGCAAGCTGGGATGGGGGACGGTCTGGGCACACGGTGGGGTCAGTCCCTGGAGGCCTCCTCCATCCCTGGGGGCTGCAGCACAGCGCTGAGGGGAATATTTTGCAGGGCCCTTCCCTGGCATGGGGACCCCAGCCATTTCTTCACCAGAATCTACCAAGCTCGTGGAGCAGCTCTGCTCTCACCACTTATCGTGGCCAAGTGTGTTGGGGCCGGGAGGGGTTTCACAGCAGTTGCATAATGTACCCAAGCTTTAAAAAAAAAAAAAAAAAAATTGAAGTAAGAAACCCCTCTTCCAGCCAGGCACGACCTGGCGACCTCAGCCAAAGCCATAGTGCTCTCCTCCTCTGGGACGCGATGGAGGAGGCACCACTGGGGGGACAGTGGCACCGCCTTTAGCTGCGACTGCCCAAAACCTGCCTGGCTCCTGGCCCGGCACCTCGGCCACCCTCCTCGCCCAGTTTGGGACCACGGCGCAGATGTGGTAACAGGAGAGGCTGTTTCCATCCTGGGCTGGCTTGGCCCCAGGTTTAGAGGGGCACCCGCTGACAAGGAGTCCATCCCCCTCCAAGATATGGTTGACCATGATTTCATAAGGTGGGGACCACCTGGCCCCTGGGCTGAGCACGGCAGGACTCAGCTGGCATGGGGCAACTCCTTCCCCTGACACCACCCACCACCATCTATAGAGTTTGCTGTGCGGGTCCTGCCACTCAGCCCCCCAAAATGGGGAGGCAGGGATGCTGGGATCCCCCTCTACTGAAACAGGGGTGCTCCTCCACGACTGATGCCCCAAGTGCGCCAAGGCAGAGATGGTTGATGCACTGAGGCCGCTTTTTGGGGGTGAGGCCACTTCTCAGCCAAACTCACTGGCACACAAGGAGCCCCTCTGCCCCTCTCAGTTTAGCGGGCAGAGCCCTAGCAAACTGAGTGCTGTAGTGTGGACAACTCAGGTCAGCCAGAAGCAGACCCAAGGGCTCTCCAGCCCCCTTCACTGAGTTTTTTAGAGATGAGAGAGCGTGGAGCCACCCTCTTGCTTCTGCCCTTGCTGCCCATCACTGTTGCCTCACGCCTGCCCCGCATGGGGGTGGTATGGGCTCCTCTGTGAGGGGCTGGGAGGTTAGCCCAGGGGACCCCTGCCCGCAGGTGCTGGGGACGCAGCAATGCCCCACACACCCAGGCAGGTCCTCAGCAGCAAGCGCAGCCTGGCTGGAGAGCCTGGCCCATATGGAAGGTCCCAGTGCAGGAGCCTCAGCCCTCTGTGCACTTGGGCAAGAGGGTAACAACTTAAAATGAAAAAAAAAAAAAAAAGTAAAATTGAGTTGTTTTGGTTTTTGTTTTTTGTTTTTAATAGGGAAAAACCCACTAAAACCAGGTTTTGGGGGTAGATTGAGGAGGGTGCTGCCATCTGCAGGACATGCTCCAGCCATGGCCTTGTGTTCTGCCCCACTGCCTGGGGGCAATGGGTGCTGCTGCCTTCCCGGTGCTGTGCCGTGGGGTGCCCCACGGAGGGGCACCTTTCCCGGGGCACGTGGGCACCTTGGCGGGGGATGCTCGTGGCCCACAACCACATCTTTCTGCAGCAGCAGAGCAGCATGTACCATTTTATGTCAGTTTAAACCCAAACCTCCCCACTGTTGGGATTTCCCTTACAGTAAAAATCTCCAGTGTGCTCTTGGAAGAGAAGGGACTATTTTTTCTTTTTTTAAAATTCCTCCTGTACTGTTTCCATTTCCAGATGGAGGTTTTGAGCGACATTTGTTTTGGCTGTCCCAAATGCTTATTTTTCTGCGACAGAGGCGTACCGCCCTGTGTGCCCTCAGTGCCCACTACGCCCCAGTGCTGGCTGGGGACCCCGAGCAGGGTGAAACCTTGGGGAGGACCCCTGAATGGGAGAGTGACACTGTGTTTTCCAGCCATGCCCCAGAGCTAGGGCTGGCTCTGTGGGGAGGAATTGTCTTTTTTTAATTAAAAATTGTCCTGCAGTGGATCCGAGTCCCTGGGAGACTTCCCAGGAGCTCAGCAGCTGTTTTGCCCCTGCCTGGTTGTGCTGGGCAGCATCGCTGCTGCAAGGCATCACCTCTGCTTCACCCGGGGTCGGAGCCCTGTAGTGTGTCAGGATGCTGAGGCCCAGCCTGGCATCCTGAGGGGAGAGGCTGGGCTAAAGCTCCAACCTGGGCTTGGGGCTGTTCCTGCTGCTTCCAGCGAGGAGAAACAGATGGTTATTTTTTTGCTCTTGCCGCCTTTCCCCACACCATTGCCTTGGAGGCCAAAACCCAGTTTTCCCTAATTAAAAAACTGTGCATGTGGTGGGGATATTTTTCATGGGCTCCCAACCACCTGCTTTGCTTTAAACCCTGAAATCTCTCCCATTCCCACCCGACAAACCCGCACATCCCCACCGGGCAGTGGAGGGGACCCTCTTGGCAGGCCCTGGGAGAGGGTCCCAGCCATGTCTGGGGATGGGATCAGCCACCTATGAGCGGGAGGTTTGCATCCATCCCCACTCTCCAGAGAGCACCAGGGCATCACCGTGGTGAAGATGGGAGCCCGGATCCACCTGTTGCAGCCAGGTCGTGTTTTTGCAAAAGGTCAAAGGCAGTGTGGCCCTGTCCACAGCCCCTTTGTTTTTTCTTTTTCATTTCTTAAAATCCTTATGGGTTTATTGGCTTCACACGTGAGCTCCCTGTCTTCTGCCAGGCAGCAAAAAACAAAGAACCTAATGCTGGAACTGGCCAGGCTGGAGCACGCCTCACTGGGGGGAAAGTCACACTGAGGCTTTATTTAATTTGCTGTAATTTTTTAAAATATATTTCCACCAGAACAAATCCACTCACCGCATACCACAGACAGAAGAGCTGTTGACACATCAGCCTTTCTAGGTGCTATCCATGTTCCAGCGGTCACACGCAGCTCTGATGGGCTGTGGCCAGTGGCAGCCCCTGATGGTCCCCTGCCTGCCCCTGCCCCTTCCTGCTGCCTTCCCGGGGGGTTCAAAGCCACTAATAAGAGAATGTGGCGGGAAATTCCAAAGCTGTCAGGGTCCCTGTCAGGTACAACCTGCACAAGTGGAGGGGTTTATCAGCCAGGTTGATAAGAAGGGGGAGAGAGGGATGAAAAGTGCCCTGGGGTAAGGAGAGTGGCTCTCACCCCTGCCAGGGGGTTTGCTCCTCTCTGGCAGGGTAAGGTGTCCTTGGTATAAAACCCTGGAGCCAGTAGCGCCTGGGGATCTGTGCTGCTGGACGCCTGGCCCGTGTAGGGCTCCTCAAATACCGGTGGAGGTCTGCGCCAGCCAAGGGGGTGGCTGAGTCCTCCCCGGGCTTGTGCTCAACCCTGTTGTAGACACCAGAGAATCCAAGCAGATGAGAGCTGCAGGGAGCCATGTCCGTGCTGAGTGTGGATCTGGCCCCCCAGCTCCTGCCTGGTGCTGCTCAGGGCTGTGGGTGAGGAGAGGGGCAGCCCCAGTGCATGGGAGGAGAGGCGGGGAAGGGGTTTCGGCCTGAAGGAGCTCCATGCTCAGGGTGGGATGCTCCCCATGGGCAGGGCGGGTGCACGAGCAGGTCTGTGCACCTCAGCAAATGGCTGAGCCCCCAGCAGTGACTCTAACTGCAAAAAAGAGGATAAAATAAGGAGAACTACTCCAAAATTGGACATGCATGAGCCAAAGGGGTGGTTGTTGCTGTGCCAAAGCAGCAGCTTGATCTTGTCCTGGGGCAGCTGAGGAAAGAGGCTGGAATTCACACAGACAGGAATTTCCAAGCTCCTTTTCCTTGTCTTTCCATCACAGGTCTCCCCGGGCAGGCAGAGCTCGCTGAGCAGCCCACCCTTCCCGAGCAGGCGTTGTCCACCGTGGCCAGGCTCATCGAGGCGCTGGAAAAACAAGGTATGGGCGGCTTCAGCGTCTGTCTTCTGGGCATGACATGGGTGCACACACACAGCCACCTGCTCTGCCCGTGTTCGGTGATGCCCCAAAAGCATTGCTAGAGCCAAACCTCTCCCCACATACCCCAGTACCCACGCAGCATGGGCAGGGCAAGGGAGGTCGGAGGTCTCAGTCCCTGCCCACTTCCATTGCATTGGAGGGGAGGATGCGGGGCTCAGGACTGATCCCTCTCTCCTGGCTGCTCCCCAGGTCTCGACAACGAGCTGCTCTACAGATCTGCCCCTGGGGCAGTGGGGGATGCTGAGCTGAAGCAGGCTCTTCTGGCGGGTAAGTCCCAGAGCCACCTCCTTCCCCATGTCCCCAGGAGGGAAGGGGGCTGTGGAGGTGATGCTGCCAGGCGAACTGTGCTACCCAGGCACAGCAGGGATGGGTTAGTGCTCCAACCTTGTTACGGCCCTAATTACAGCTCTGTTAGGGCCCTGCCTGCATGCGAGCCCCCCTCTGCTCCCCCAGTACCCTGATGTGGTGCTGCCAAGAGGGGTGCAGGTGCTGGGCTGGAGTGCTTCACTAGAAGGTCTGAATATTTATTTTTTTTTTTTAGGGAGGAAAATATTTTGTCTTGCAAACCTCTAGGGTTTCCATTTGAGAAGCAGGGCAGGGAGAAATCCTCTTGTGGGTGCGATAGGGAAAAAGAAAAGGGGAAGAAAAAGCTCATTTTGCAGGAGAATGGGAAGCGTTTTGCAGGACTGGGGCGGGGGGCGTGGGCAGGTTGGGGAGGAGGGGAAAAACCAGCTCCCCACCCCTGCTCCTAAATTGACGGCTGGGGGCGTTGGGGACGTGATGGATGCAGCGTGGATCCGCTCAAATCTGGCGGGGGAACTGGGGGGGGGGGAGGCTGCGGCGAGCACCTCCATCCCCCGGCCGCGGGCCCGGCGGGCGGCACTGTGGCACCGGGCAGGGCTCGGGCCCAGCGCCCCGGGAGCTGCCGGCCGGGGCCCGGGGCACGGCGCAGGGGCCGGCGGCTCTGCCAGCGCCGGGAGCCGGCGGCAGCCGGGCGGTGTTGCTGGGGAGAAGGGCTGTGATGAAATCGCTATATTAAGCAACATGACCTCATCGCTTCCCC
Source organism: Gorsachius magnificus (assembly GCA_034008185.1). NCBI lineage: Eukaryota > Metazoa > Chordata > Aves > Pelecaniformes > Ardeidae > Gorsachius > Gorsachius magnificus. Next base: position 66,976,132 of record CM067085.1, read on the forward strand.
CGCGCACCGGGAGCCGAGCCCCGCCGGCCGGGGGGGGGGGGGGGCGGGGGGGGGAGAGGAGTGCTGGAGGTCCCCGGGCTGCTCCATCCCCACCGCCCGAGGAGGGCTCTGCTCCCCCGGGGGTGATGGGGGGGCACGGCGCACCCCACCATCCCGCTCTCCTTCCCTTGCGGAAGCCCCCACTGCTGCCCGGGGCAGCGGAGTGCCCTTTCCCCGGCCCAAATTTCCCAGCTGATCTCCAGAGGAGGTGAAGGCATCCGGAGATCGATTCCCCCGGCCCTGGCGGCCCTGGGCATTGATGCCCAGGCTGGGCAGGGGCAGTGACAACAGCACGAGAAGGATGCTTTGCTTTCCGAGCACGCAGGAGTTACGGGTCTTCCATCCTCCCTGCACAGCCAGTGCAGCATCCCCAGCAGGCACAGGGCTTCCCAGCAGCGGTCCCAGAATCCTGCCCAGCCTTAGGAGACTCCCCCGGACCAGGGGCAAAACCCGCTGGCTTTGCCAGAGCCCAGGCTGAAGCTCTGAGCAGCTGCGGGGTCCATCTGGGTTTTCATCTCCCACTGCAGGACCCAGCACCAGGCAGGGAAATGTCATCATGGTTTTAAAACCATTTGAAAGCCCTGAAAAACCTCCAACAGCCCCAAGTGACTTTATGTTCTCAACACCTCCCCCCCCATCTCCTCTAGGACCTAAATAAGCTATTTTATCTGGCAGCTCAGGGGTCTGCCCCATGTGCTCGGCAGCACTGAGCTGGGCAAAGCCGGAGCTCCCTGGAGCTGGCTGGAGGGGTAGGATATGTCACGCATTTGCTAGCTCTCAGCTGAAGGGGCTGATGCTCAGCCCTGCCAGGGGGATGCTCAGCAAACAGGATGGGGATGATGTTCCTGCCAGGGCCAAGCAGCCCGGCAGGGCCCAGGCTTGGCAGCCTGCTCCCCCTGCAGCCTCCTGTGGACCAGAGGCCCAGCGGTGCTTCCCCAGGGCCCTGCTGGAGCCAAAATTGGGCTGGGGAGGGCAGGAGAGCATTTCTGCTTTGGCTCCCACACAGGCCCTTTCATTGCATTTGGTGGAGTATAACATCCCTGCCAAAAACCAGGAGTTTGCATGCCCCAGACGGCAGAGGTGAGGGTCACATTTCTCTTCTTTCCATGCTCCTCATGATCCATCCCTCCAGCACCCCATCCCTGCCAGCAGCCCGCCTGCAAAAGTCAAGCTCCCAAGGGGGATGGGGAGAAATCAGAGCTGGGGCTGGCGGTGGCTGGAACCAAACCACATCTCAGCTGGGGGGAAAACCGGGTTCCCACTGGGGGTTTCAGCTTCCCTGTGGATACCCAAATCATGCTGCTGTTTGGCAGTGGTGGCAGGAAAACTTCTAGAGAGTGTAAGGAAAAAGGAGCAGGGGCTGGGAAAGTTTGGGTGTTGGTTTTCTAACCCCCAAATCTCAATGTGTTAGAGAAAACAGGGTGTTTTCAACACTGAAAGAGCACCTGAACTTCCCATGGGAAGGAGGAGGCGGAGGTTTCTCTGGGGACAAGGAGCCATGCAGGACAGAGTAGTCATGGCTGTCCCAGGGAGCCTGTGGGCATCGTGCCCCTGGGGCCGGGCAGCTCAGGCACCCATCTGAGTTGTGCTGATTGAACCATTTCCCTGCCCCTGGCCCTTTTGGAGCCCTTACCTGTGGGAGACCTGGTCTGACAGGGCAGCTCCCAAGCCGAACCTCACCCAGGCTTTGGGATGAAGACTTCCCATCCTCATGGGGCTGTGGCAGCATTGGCACAGTGGACTTGGACACAGTGTGGCTTCACGTGGCTCTACAGCCTGGGCGGAGCCTGTCCCCATCCTGGCACTGGTGATGTCCTGCAGGATGGTGGCATCTGACTGCTGGCTAGAGCCTGTGCTCCAAACCTGGTATTTACATGTTAGATGATGCAAGAAAAATTATTTTTAGGCAAAAAAGAAAGCAAAGACAGAGCTCATTGGTAAGGGGGGTGGGGTGGGGGTGTGCAGTCAGTGAACCGAGTGCCTCCACTGCCACCCAGCTGAGATGCCACCAGGGCTGGCGGGTGAAGCACAGACCGAAGGGTGGTTGGGCTCACAGCCAGCTTATGCTGGCTCCAGAGGAGAATTAATTGTTTTAGGACACTCAGTTCAGATCCTTATGCCCCAAGAGGCGAGCAGGGCCATGCAACATCACTGAACACGGGAGTCGGAGTCACGCGGCGGCACCAAAAGAGACTTAAAAAGCTGCAGGCCCACGGGGGGCTGGGGGGGAATCACCAAAGCATTGCAGCCCTGCTGCAGCCACAGAGAAAGAGTTATGAGCAGAAAAAGAAGAAAGTAGATCTTTAAACGACAGCAGCAGGGTGCAGCGCTTGCCCCGGCTGCCCCCACTGCTCCCTGCAGTGCCCCGCTGTGGGGCTGCTTTGTGGCCTGGGGGCATCTCCATGCCCCTCAACACTGACCCCAAGGGTTTCCAGCCCCCAGCACTCCTGCTGTCCCCTGCGTGAGGCTCAAGGGTTGTTTTGAGTGCAGGGGATGGAGCAAATCACCTGCAAAGTCCCTGGGGCCTGCGGACATGAGGTGTAGAAGCCCCTCCAGTGCCCAGGGGTGATGTCTTCTCACCCTATGGTTGCTCAGGGTCCTGCCTACACCCCTCTCCCCCTGAGATGTGCCAGGAGCCTTCTCATGGTTGCCACTGAACCTGGAAACATGAGACCTTCTCTGGCCGGTGGCAGCGGAGCTGTGGGTGGGCTGGTGGGTGCTGGAGCCCTTTGGAGCTGAGGGACCTGGGCTGGGGGAGGCTTGGTGTGGGGATGGCTGCAAAGTCCTGTGTGGAGTGGCTGGGCAGCACTTTGCCACAACCGGTGAGGGATGGTCTGAATCCTCATCCCTCCTCCCTGGTGGGGGACACAGGGTGCAGAGACCCTGCAGGGCGCCCCCACCCCATGGCTCCCTGGGTGCCCCATACAGCTTGGATGAACCCATCCAGCACTGAAACCTCCCAGATTTTGGATACCCCATGCCCTGATCTGGGCTCTGTAATCCATCAGCAGATGCAGACACCATGAGCCTTCCCCAGGTAGCACTGGGAAAAGCCTCCTCTAGTGCTGGCAGGGTCAGGCAGGAGCTGCCTGCACCCCGGGGTGCCGGGGTGAATCCGGTGGCAGCGCGAGGCGGATTGGAGCCGGTGTCTCCAGGCGTGCCATGCCTGCACTGCCATCCTGCGCACTTTGATCTCGCCCCGGTGCAGAGCAGTCTGCCTGGAGACATGCTCACGTGCCCAGGAATTAGATCAGGGCTCGGTGGGGATTAGTGAGCGGTGGTGGGCCCCGGGGCTTCGCTGGGGCTGCCGGGAGCTGCTGCTGGGCAGAAAGGGTTGGGCTGGAGGGGAGAGCAGCCCGGGGGGGCTCACACCGCTCCCCCCATCATGGAGGCACAGATGCCCAGGGAGGGAGTGCATCCCCATCCTCATCCCCAGGATGCCAGCAGTGGGTCAGAGGCCCCTGGTTTCCCCTGGACAAGCTGTTAAGCCCACCACGATGACTTTACTCCCAAACCTGAGGTGCCCTGGTGCCTGCCACACTGCTTTTTATTTATACCTGCAGTGGAAATAAACTCCACATCATCAGAGCCTGGCAAGAGGCATGAGCTCATCTCTTATATTTGGTGGTGACAAAAGAAGGGTAAATAAACGGCAGTGGTGCAGACGTCCCTGCCAGACCCATCGGGGTGAATTGGGCTGAGCTTTTGACATCCCCTCCCGTAGTAGCTGGGGAAACTGAGGAAGGAAACTGCCCTGGGGAAGCCGAGGCAGGGGAAGGCAGCCTCACTGAGCACCCTTGAAAGGGGGTCCCAGCACCCCTGCCCTGCCTGAGCGTGAGCTGGGGGGTATGCCAAGGTGAAACCCAGCTGGGAGGGTGTTTGGGGCTGCCAGGAGCTCCTGTACATAGGAAGAGGGGGTGCCCTGGCAGCACAAGGTACCAGCGGGCTGGCTGAGAGATGTTACAGTGATGCTGAATCAAAGCTGGGGAAATATTCCCTGATTTGGTGCACAGTGCCCTGGTAAACCCCCACTGTGGGATGCTCAGGAGCTTCAAATGCCTGATCAGGGCCAGGGGACGTATGGGTCCTTGTGCAGGCAGCATCTGTGTGGATGGGAAGGTATAGCACCCAGGGCTGGACAACAAGGACATCCCTGCAGCATCAGCTGATGATTAAACCTAAAAGGTCTGGAAGGGGTAGGGAAAATCCCAAGTCAGTATTTAATTCAGGCCCAGGTATGGGTGGCTTGGGTGCCCCTCTATCACAGGGACCATGCACCCAAGAGCACCACGCTGCGGCAGCACTTGGCGGCCAAGGTCCAGCTTAGCCTGTAGGACTCCCTGCTGCCAGGGGGGCTGCGGGTGCTGGGCAGGGTCTGCACCCCACTGCCCACGCGCTGGCCAGGGATGTGGGCACGGCCGTCACCTGTGTCTACGTGCAGGGGACAGCCGGTTACCAGACCTGCTCAAGCTTCTCCTTCAAAACAACCCCCCACACACCTCCCCCTCCCTGCCGCCTCTTGGCTAAACATCCTCCGCGTTTACCGAAACTCCGGGCTTACTCACAACTCCCCGGCTGGCTGCAGCTGCCAGGAGAGGTCCCGGCAGTTCCTGCCCAGCCTGACTCAGCCCAAAGCCCCAGCACATCTCTGCCTCCGCTGGGGTGCAGGGTCTGGCACCCCGGTGGGAGGAGGCTGGGATCACCCATCGCTTTTCCCTCTGGGCCGGTGGTCATCCTGCGCACCCCTTCCCCAGCCCCAAACTTATTCCTGCCTTTCATCCCCTATGGGCAAGGGATGCTCTCTGCTTGTCCCCGACTGCTTCCTTGCTCTGCTGGTAGGTCAGGTTGTGTGCTGGAGGGGGTTGGTATGGGGCTGAGGTTGGGGTTTTGGGGTGTCTTCCTTCTATTTGTGGCAGGCGGATGGAATCCCTCCGTCATTCCCCCGGGGAAGGGACAGGAACATCTGGAGAGCAGCGGGAGAGCCGTGACTCATCCTGCAGCATCATTAACTTCTTATAGCTGGTTATCATCTCCCTCTGATAAGGAAAGAGCAGCATCCGTGGGGTCAGGCCGGAGGTAATTGGCTGGGAAGGCTCCAGGGTTAACCCTTCCCCAGCTGCCGGCCGAGCCTCCCCGCGCTGCTGGGGCACAGCCAGTGCTGGGGAGCAGCGGGGAGTACCCCGCAGTTCTCGGCCCAGCGGGGACCTCAGCTCACTGCGGTCACTCCGGGGGAAGGAGAGGACCTGGGGCAGGAGGATGACACCGCATCTCCAGGAGGATGGGGGCAACATGCTAATGGCTATTTCTAGCCAACGTGCCAAGGAAAACGGTGCCATCAGCAACCAGCCCCCATTAGCAGGGTGTGAATCCCCCTGGTCTCCCCATCACGCCTCTCTCTGGGTGTAAAGATGTTTTTGAGTCTTGCTTTGAAACCGGCTGAGCCTTCTCTTTGAACACCCCCCCAAGCCCATGCCTAACGATGCAAACGAGCTAATTAGGCCACGGTGGAGCCCGGGGCTGATCGCCTGGGGCCAGCGCCCGGCAGCGGCCCCTTCCCTGTGCAGAAACAGCTTGCGGCTGCTCTCTCCAATTCACACCAGCATCCTTAAGGCAAGTGACAGGTCCCTGCAGGAACCTCGGTGGCAGGCATGGGAGAGCAGCCGCAAGGGGTTTGGGGTTTGCCCAGTGCATCCCGCTGATGGGAGCAGTTCTCTGCAATGCAGCCCAAGCAACGAGACCCCGACACCCCCCCCAGCAGCATCCCCAGGTTTTAGCCACACACTGGGGCATTTCAGCCCAAAACAGGGGTGGGAGCATCTCACAGGATCCCTGACCCCACTCTCCTCCCCCTGCACGGCTGGAGCCAACCTGCCATCTTGCTTCTTCAGGGCAAGAGGTAGCAAAAATGGGGAACTGGCTGTTGTCCTCCCACAAACCCCAGTAGAAATAACCCTTTTGGCCACTGAGAAGGTCCAGAAGTGTGGCTGGGAGATGGGAGCATCAGCATGGACCAGAGCAGGGTGCGGGTGAGCAGGCAAGAGCTGGCACAGCCCTGCCCACCTCAAGGATGCTGAGGACAGAACGGCCCCTGGGGTGATGCTGTGACATCAGGGGGGTGCCAGAAAGGCAGCGCTCGCCTTTGCCCTGGGTTGTGTTTGGCCACGCTGGACGGCTGCCTGCCCCGGCACGGTGGCATCTCTCCCAGCCATCCCCATGCTGCCCCTGGGCACGGTTCCTGGCCGGATGGGTGCTTGCTCCTGAAAATGAGGTAGCGTCTCCAATGGCTGGGTTAAAGGCTTCACTTTGGGCATTGGTCAATCTGTTTTCTCTCCAGTCTCAGAGCCAAATGGCAGGGACTGTCTGTAAGGAACCCACCACAGCTTCTTGTCCCCAGGCAGGTGGAGGGGGAGGTGGGCAGGCTCCTGGGCTACCTGGCCCACAGCAGGGATGTCCCAAGCAGACAAGATCAAGGTCAAGGTGCCCAAAACCAGCCTTTGCCAGGAGTTAGGGAGCTGCCCCCTGGCCAAGCGCCTCTGAAGCCTTGCCCTAGGGAGCAGCTTTTCTCCTCTCTTTTGGGCTTACTGCACCAGAAGGGAGCCCAGCCACATGCGGTCAGACAAAGTGGTTGGCGACTCAAGGCATTTTCTGCTGGAAAATGCTGGGCTGGGAGAAGGAGCATCTCCCAAAATGGCACTAATTTCGGTAAAGCTGTATTTGGGGGTAAAGACCTCGAGAGGGGAGAGGAAGGGGCTCGGAGCAGGGCAAGCTCACCATCTTCTTTTCAGTCACAACACAATGGGCCATTTGGGGCATGAAACATCATCCTCAAGAAAGTGCAAAATTTGCTCTTTCTTCAATATCCTCATTTAGAAGAAGCAAGAAATTCAGTCTCTACAAAAGAGTAATTTCAAATGATCCCACATATCTTGGGCTTTTTTATTATTCTCCCCCCCCCGTCCCTGCCCTGCGTCCCAAGATTTCTCCTACAAGGAGAATTTCAAAATATTGCGTTTGGCTCCAGTTTGACTCAAAGGCGGATTTTGAAATCTCCGTATCTTTGCAAAAGGGACCATTGCCCTCCGGGCAGCCACCTCCCGGACCAGCCGGGCTGAGAGACCTCCAAGAAAAACGCATGAGGCAATACCAAAGGATGCTGAAAGGGCTCTTCACCCCGGACCCCAGTGAAGTAATGTTTCATGCTGGCCCCTCTGCAGGGCTCAGATGGACGTGTCCAACCCTTTGGTTCCTGCTGGACTGTGGGACATTTCTACTGGGAGTGCTGGCCCCATCCTGAGCCCAGGCTGGGTGGGCTCAGCCTCCCCCAGGTGCTTTGCCCCATCCCTGGAGCATCCTTCACCGTCTCCCTGGGGCAGCTGCCTTTCGGGATATGTTCACAGTGTTTCAGGCCTGAGTTGTCTGGGGACCATAACCCCATTCCATAGATGCACTTTTCCAAGCAGTTCCTCCAGGGCTGAGGCTGGCACATGGTGCCTGGCCCCGATGACCTGAAGGTGCCTGGGGCAGCTGCTCAGCCCATCCCACGGGTGCTATCCTGCAGCAGGACCCTGGTGGGACGGTGAGAGCTCCTGCCCCACACACTGGATGTATAGTGCACACGAGACAGAGACACTTCTTTGTGCTCTCCATGGGCACGTGGAACTTGGGCCCACCGGGGGAGGGGGCATGGGCAGAGAAATTGGCACCCATATCTGGAGGAAAGCCCCCTGGGATGGAAATGCTCCGAGCTCCGTGCTGGAGGAGCAGCACCACGGGCTAAGGACTCCCACTGGGTCTCTTCCTGTAGATCCGTCAGCCGTGGACATGGACCTGTACGATGCCCAGACACTGGCAGAGGCCCTGAAGTGGTACCTCCAGGAGCTCCCATCACCCCTGATCCCTCCAGCTCTCTACAGTGACTTGGTCCACATGGCTCAAGGTAGGTATGGCCGGGCTCCCCCCATACCCGGGACCTTTGTGGGGCTGGAGGAGCTTTGAGAAGCCCCTGGAAAGGTTCCCCAGCATCTCCAGGGCAGCTCCTGACCCCATTCCCTGCCCAATGCTGCACTAAGGGCAAATTCTGAGAAGGACCACTGGGAATGTCCCCTGTGCCGGAGCAGTGCAGCAGCTTTTGGGAAATGCTCTGGGAAAGCGAGGGGAGACCCAGCGGGCAGCTTCACCCCCACCACAGCATGGTCCTCTCCTGCTGCAGTGTCCAGAGGAGGAGGTGCTGCCTGCCACAATGGGCAGCTGCCAAGGCTGGGTGATGCTGGCCCCAGAAGAAAGCGTTATTATAATCTTTTGGCTCCACTGCCTGGGAATTTTTTACTGTAATCTCGTTAACTCTTGGCTTTATATGGGCATAGAAAATTCTCTGCTTTTTCATCTTGGTGCCATTAGGAAGTGCCTTTAGGTCCCTGCAAGATTTCCAGCCTTTGTGCAAATGTATGAGACCATTAAGGTTTTGGTTTTATTTGAATTGTTTTCAAATAAACAGGGCAGGGCTCGTACCCAGGTCAGCAGAGTCCATGGTCCATCCCAACAGGGAGCCTGGACCAAAACACATTTCAAATGAGTCCTTGCAGAGCTGCTCAGTCCCTCCTAGCCCAAGGCCCCATGGGCATCACCAGCCATGCATGAAGCCCTTGCCCACTGTGTTAGATAGGACCTGAACCCCTCACTGCCTCCAAAACCTGGATTTCCCCTTTCGCAGCAGCTCTAGTCTCACTGCCATGCATCCCCGTGCATCGCCTCCCCGTCCTAAGCCAGATTAGTGCTTCGGCAGATCATGCTCTTGGCTGCCTTAAGAGGCACTAAAAGATCACCCCTGGCCAGACCAGCATGGCCTTTTCCTACCATGTTCTGGTGGAAAAAGGCACCGGGCTCTTCATGGCCTCTGGCAGGGCAGGAGGGACACGCGGAGAAGAAAGATGAGGGATAAGTCACAGCTTTTCCTCCCTGCCCTGCACAGAGACATGGAGCCAGGAGAAATACCCCCGGGGCCAGTGGCACCGAGATGCTGCCTTCCCCTCACCCGTCGGGGAGAGGAGAAATCAAAGGCTGCCTCCCTTCCAAGGATAAAAAAGCAATTAGGAAGCAATTAGCTGGGTTGCCTCGTTAAGCAACTTCAAAGGGAAGCGCCTTTCCCCGCAGCTTGTGCCGTGGCACAAGGGGTGCAAGAAGAGGAGGAGGGGGCAGGAACAGAGGCGAAGCCGATGGGGATTTCTCTGGGGCTTTAAAAAAATAATAAAATAAAAACACAAGTCTTTCAGGAGACGGTGCTGGTTTTTGGCAGCCTGCCCTGCCAGCAGGTGCCTTCTGCCCCGCTCCAGGCTGTGGGCTAGAAAGGTGGCAAGATGACTACCTGCAAAAGGAGGTCAAAAACATCCCCAAATTCCCCCTTTGGCTGCAGACCTTTCCCCTGCAGCATTCCCTGGGTGCAAAAAGGTGCAAAACCGAGGTGACTGGGGTAGGGGAGGCCCAGAGTAAAGCCAAACATCCCATGGGAGCAGCTTGTTGGATACAGGAGCACACAAACACCCCTTCACCATCCCAGCCAGTTTAAGGACCTGCTTCAGAGGGGATCCTGGACCCCCCATCCCTCCAGCTCTGGTGCACCCTGGATCCAAGGATGGATGCCAGGAGCTGGCTGGGCATCGGCCAAGCCTCGGCCCTGGTGCAAAGAGCCGCAGGGAGCTGAGTCGGCTCCCAGCCGAGCCAGGCTTTGAAGCTGGCTGAGAGCAACACAGCCCTGGGGACCTCCCTGTCCCCCGCAGATGAAAGGGCCGGGCCAAGGAGGGGACATAGGATGGCGGGAGAGCCCTGTTTCCCAGGCCCATGCCTCGGGCAGGACCGCAGTCTCAGGCTGCTGAGCTCACAGCTCACAAGACCGGGGAGCCCCAGCCAAGGCTGCCAGAGGGCACCAGGGACACAGGGGGGACGCTGGCGGGAACACCACGGGGCTGTGAGCTGCTCAGGGCACCCATGACAGGGGTTCTGGTGGCAGCTCCATGATATGCAACGCCATTAGGTGCCTCTTTTTATTCACATGGGTAATTCAAGTATTGCTGGAAGCAGTTGTCCCCCAGTCAGCCCTCCCGGCTGCTGCATTTCAGGGGCCTTGCTATGGCCATGCCTGTAGCTCTCAGCCCAGGTGCAGTTTTTTTCTCCTAAAAAGCCTTTTCCCTCCCAGATTTCTTTTTCTGCAGGGGGAGGGCTGAACCTTTACATTTGGCAGATCTTCCAGCTGGTGCCCATTTCCCCACCTCTGCTTTGCTCTGCTTTTTCCGTGGCTTTGCTGTGCGCCAGAGCAGGGCTCTCGCAGTTCTCCTCCGCTGGAGCAGCAGCAGCGAGGGGTGTTTTAGGTGCAACAGCAGTGAGGGGGGTTTTAGGTGCAGCCCCTGCCAGGTGGGCAGCTCAGCCCCTGATGCTCCCTCCCTGGCTGTGCTGAGAGGGGGGAATGTGCTAAAGTCACCCTACAGTCTGATCTGGGGTGGCATCAGTGGGTAAATGGGGCTGGCAGCCTCTAGTGAGAGGTGGCTGAGACCCCCTGGGCATCACCTCTGTGTGCCCTGTGCTCCCTGGGGTACCCATGTGTCCCACAGCCTGTCTGTGGGAAGGGGTGGGCTGCAAAGAAACAGTCATGGTCTTAGGGAGAGAGGTTGAGGTCAGGGTTTTGGGGGGCTCTGTGGGGAGTAGAGACCTGCTAGAGCTCATGCCATGTGTGCTGGCAGGTACCGGGCTTCCATGACAGGCAAGGGGATGTCCCGACATCCCAAACTGATTTTTCTTCTCCTGTTTCCCCTTCACTGCAGAGACCCCGGGCCTGGAGGAGTGTGGCCAGCGAGCCAGAGCCCTGCTGGCCCCCCCGGCCCTGCCGCAGCCCCAGGCACTGCTCCTGAGCCAGCTTGCCTGCCACTTCTGCCGCCTCTGCCAGGGCACCCGCAGGAGCCGCCTCTCACCCCGGCTCCTCGGTGAGCTCTTTGGGGAGCTGCTCCTCTGCCCTACAGCAGCCAGGTGAGGTGCCCCTGCCAAGGACAGGACGGGGCGGGCAAGAGAAGGGTGCCCGCAGCCAGACACAGGCATGCTGGCCCCCAGCCGAGCTGGTTTTGCTGGATGACAGCCCACTAGCAGCTCAGCCCTGGGGTTTTCCGAAGGGGGAGATGAGAGCGGGGAGCCCCCATCCCAACTGTGATGCTCTGGTACCGCACTGGTTCCCACAGTGAGCAGGTGCGATGTCCCACATGGGACTGGGATATGCAGCATCACCCCAGTCCCACAAGAGATCCATCGGGGTGGCTGGCTCCTGTCCCAGGGTCTGGGGTCTGGGGTGGCTGAGCTGCTGGCACCCTCACGACCTCCCCCTTCTCCCCGCAGCAATGAGGCGAGCCCTGAGCTCCGTGCGAGGATCCTCGAGTCCCTCATTGTGGCCAGCGAGGCGATGGAGGTGCCGGTAGCCCCTGGTAAGAGATGTCCAGCTGGTGGCAGAAGGGGGTAATGGGAGTGAAATTCGGGGAGGCGATAGCAGCGGGTCACGGGGCAGTTTTGGTGGCCGGTGCGGTGACGGAAAGGTGCCTGCATCCCTGCGGCAGTGCCTGGGTTCTGCTGGCTCCCTGGCCAGGCATGCTGTTCCCGTTTCCCTCCCTCCTTTCTCCTCAGAAAGACTGGATTTGGGGGCATTTCTTTGCAGCCCCTCAGAAGGTTTGCAGCTATTTTCTTGCTTAATGTCTGTGTTGCTGCTCTTTGGTCCTGGTGTGGTGCAAACGGGTCCCACTCCTCCATTTTGGGGGCTCGGTAGGTGTGGGTGCTGTTGGTTGAGGGCTGCTGCACAGCTTGTTTCAGTGAGCAGGGATCTGGCTGCAGTCTAGGAGGAAAAAAATAGCAAAACAGCCATAAAATGGCAGGGTGTTGCTTGCTATAGAATCAAATCTGGTTTATGATTTTTGACTTGCATTTAGTTTTCATGTGTGCAGAGTTGCACTGCGTCCATTGATGCGTGGCTGCTTCCCCCATGGGGCATCCCCAGGATGGGGACAAGGATGGGGGCTTGTCCCCCATCTCTCTATGCATGGAAAAGGAGCCAGGAGCATGTGTTTTTCTGCTGATGTAAATGATCCCACCCAGCCTTCACCCCCCCAGGACTGCAGTTCTGCCCCCTTTATTGCTGCCACCAACTCTTCCCTCCAGCACCTCTTTGCTCTTTACTTCTGCTCTAGTGGTTGAAGTCCCAGCCCTCTCTGCTGGCCACCTTATCCTCCCATGTTCCTCTTGCTTGATGGCATCTCATGTCCCATCAGTGTCCAAAACAGACGCTTGTGCCCCCTGCAGCACTCCGAGGATAGGAGGCAAGCAGTCCATTCAGGCAGGGATGTACGTGGGAGGGAGGGAGGATGCTTAGTGGAGCACAAACTGCAGACCTCGAGGACCACAGAGGTCCATCCATGTGGGATCCCATCTCCAGGCAGCCACTGAGATCCGGCTGTGTTGTTGCACTGAGCTGCCTGGACCCCCAGGAGGCACAACTGCTTCCAGCCCTCCTGCTTGGAGATGGTTCAGCATTGGCCCCAGTGAGTCCTATCTCCTTTTGATGTATCTGGGTCCTTGTCATCCTCCTGCCTCCCTGGGGGGTGGCCGGGCCAGGCAGGATTACGACTCTTAATATTTCTCGTAAATCAGCCCCTTCAGACCTGTCATCTTATTTATTGCTCTCCCCCAAGCTCTCGCCCACAAGTTTGTCAAGATCCATATGGCTCTTCTACCCGCTGATCCAGATGCTGGGCAGCTGCAGCCCAGCGGCCTCTGGGTTCCCCGTTGCTGTCCCCGGACCCTGCTCTGCCACCGGTCACCCCCATCACAAACCGAGCAGAGGGGTTGGCAGGACTCTGGGGTCCTCATCCCCTTTCTGGGTCCAAATCTCCTCCATGGGCACATCCTGATGTGGGTACCCCACAAGTGTGGGGCAGAGCACGGGGCACCTGGGCTCGCTGCCCCACTGCGGGACTTCGGACAAGTCCTGCCACCTCCCCTCTCTTTGTACCTAAGAGCGAGGATATTATTACTTGGCTGTCACCACGTTAGGATGTTGGGAAGCTTAATTAAATGCCTGCAAAGTGTTTTTGAGAGCTGCGGATGAAAGGCGCTATATATAAGTGCAAAGAATTATTAGTAGTGGTGGGGTCCGCGCCCCGGCCCCGCTCGCACTGTCCCGGCACCATGATTATTTTCGTGCATGTGTGGAGTTGTGGTTTTATAATTATACATGTAAAATAGCTATAAATACCCTGCCATAACACGGCGGGTGTGTGCGCATAGCACAGGAATAGGAGTCGGTAGCTGACACGGAGGAAACCGCAGTGTGACCTCATTCTGACTCAGGCATAAATACACCTCATGCGAGCGGGCAGCTGTGGGGGTCTGGGGCAGCTGGGGGGGCTGGGGGCTGCTCAGGGGCTGCAGGGACAGTGGCCGCCTTGGCAGTGGGGATCGTGTTTTGAGTGAGGTCTGAAGCTGGCTGCTAACCCCGGGGAGGATCCTGCGGGGCTGGGATCCTTCCTCTCCCATGTGTCCTGGGGCTGATGGCGGGGGGCTTGGATGTGAAAATCATGGAGAATAAAAACATAAATTATGAAATCTGGTTCCTGGAGGGGCTTCCTGGGTGGATTCACTGTCACTGAGATCGCTGCATCGCTTCCCACAGGCGCTGCTCCTGGCGGGTCTCTGCAGCCACCTGTGGACAGGCTGCAAAGGGGAATGGCACGGGATGGGTCTGGGATGGCTGCTGAAAGCTTTTCCCAGTGACTGTGGGATGCGGCAGTGGGGTCATGCTGGAGGCACTGGTTTGCATAGGGCAATGCTATGGGTCAGTGGCAAAGCTGGGATAGAGCCTGGGGCTGGGCAGCCACATCCAGGCCACCTCACCATGACCTCCAGAAAGCCCCCGGCACCGGGTAGCCAGCCCCAGCCCAGGGGCACGGGGACTTTCCCCAGCCCCATGGGGACACGGGGGGGGGGGGGGGGGGGGGCCCGCCCCAGTCCCCGGCGCCGGGGGGGGGGTAGCATTTCCTGAGCAGGGTTGAGGGGGCAGGGAAAGGCGAAGGGAAGAAGTGATGCAAATACCAGCTCAGCTGAAGGAAGATGACTTCATCTCCTTTTCCTCTCCTGGTGCTATTTATAGCCACTTTAATTTACTCCCCTTTGCTTTATTATCTCACCAGCAAGCCGTTAGCCCTCAGACAGCAGGATGCCTTTACTCACCATGCAGCACAGAATTCTGAAGGAAAAAAAAAAAAAAAGCCACCAAAAAAACCCCCAAAAGTGGGTGTGGAGGCAGGGAAAGGCAGCAGAGCGCTGGGGGCAGGAGCATCGCTGTCCTGTGGCGTAGGTTTCTAGAGAAAATGAGAGTATTTGGGCTCCATTGGAGGAAAAGAGAATCAGGCAGGGGAAATGCCTCTTTCAGAGCAGTGGCTGGAGGGGACGGGACCAGCGGTGCCAGGGTCCCCTCCTCATGCCAGTATGAGGGCCACTGTTTTGCTGGACCCTACTGAGGCAGGCACCCCGCCTCCCCTGGGACCCCCAGCCCTGCCCCAATTTACGTGGGGCAGTGGTATAATGCCAGTGGGTGGGGATGGGGCTCCAGCACCCAGCCCAAGCGCCTTGAAAACACCTTCCCAAAGAGGAGGTTTGGCAGCCCTGTGCCATGGGGAAACTGAGGCATGGCCTCCCCATGGAATCACTCTCCCAGCAGACCCAAAATCCAGTCCCTATGGGGGCTCTGTCCCCAGATGCCCAGCCCTGAGCCCAGCACCATGGCAGCCCATGCCCCAGTGCGCAGCAGGGATGGAGGCCACCGGGCTGCAGTGGTGCTGGTGGTGGGTGACATCCCGTGGCATCTCGTGATGTGACACGCCGGGCACTTCCCAGCCCAAGCCCCACACGGGGGTCTCTGTGACAGCCTTATTGCTGAGCAGGACTGCTCCATTAAACCAAATTAGGAGTATCTGGCTTTGAAGTTTTTAATTAACTTTTTCCCTGTTTGCTTTCTTCTGAATCCAAAGGAAAAGCCCATCCCCTCACTCTCCCTGGCCCATGTGCCACAGTGTCACAGCAGAGGTTGCAGACTCAGATGTGCAGGGGGTCAGGAGGGAGCAGAGGGCTTGCCAAGAGTGGCTGGCCCAGGGGGTGCAGACCCCCGCCTGCCCGGGATGCTGGGGGCCGCGTCCAGGCGCTGCCCTGCTGCGTGGGAGCATCCCCCCCATGGCTGTGAGCATCCTGCTGCTCGGCCTGGCACATCGGCCGCAGGGTGCCTCCCGTCTGCCTTACTGCTTGGTGTTTCATCCCTTTGGGGGCTGCTGATGGGGGTTAAAAATAGCCAGGAAAAAAAAAAACAAACAAAACCAACTAAAAACCCCTGGGTGGAGGCAGGGGGAGCACGGGGAGGCTGTGGCCAAGTGGTCCCCTGTGCTGAGACAGCTGGTTCTGCCTCCCCTAATCTGCAAATAATACAGAGAAAGCAAATTAACACCGGGGGGGAGAGTGGGAAGAACAGAGAGCCAGAGCCTAGCTAGCGACGCAAGATAGGGAGAGTGGCTAAAAATAACAGATCCCTGAAGGCAAGGGGAGGAACATGACTGGGATCCACACTCCTGCCACCCCAGAAGGTGGCCTTGCACCTCCCCAGCTGCTCTGGCCGTAATGTAGCCCAGCCCAGTGAATCCGGAGAGGGAAAAGCCTTGGAGACGGGCAGCAAGCAGGGAGGCGAACGGTGCAGAGCCGTGCAGTGGAGCAGGGAGTGATGCTCCCACCTGCAGCAGAGGACGGGGGTCCCCCAAGCACCCAGGGCACCCAGCTGGGAGGCAGCTGCTGCCTGACCCACTTGCAGTCAGTGGGACGCTGCTGGGAGACCCCAGGGGTGCTGCCTCCACAGCTAATTTTAGCCCATGTTCAATTAATCGTGGAGCGGGAGGGGATCACGGCAAGCCCAGCCTTTGCCGGTGCCTCTGCCGGCTCCCCTGCCTGCCCCATGCAGACTGCTAGGGGGGCTGGGAGGAGCAGGGGCTGGGGCATATCCCCATCCTGTGATTTTGGGCTGAGGAACTAGGAGTGACTGTGCCACGGTCCCCTTCCTCCAGCCGTCCTTAAGTGGCTGGGGCAGCCCTGGGAAGGATGTCCGATGGCAGCCTAGGGACAAGGGGGTGGGAGGCCTACTTCAGCATCTCCTCATGCCTCAGTTTCCCCTCCTGGCTGGCAGAGGTGGCCTTCGCTGGCGGGCTTTCTCAGGTTGTCCTTATAGCTCTGGGCAGGCATTTTCCCAACATGCTGGGGCTCCAGGATGCCTCCCTGGGACAGGGAGCAGTGACACCCAGCAAGGGACGTTTCAGCCAGCCCAAAGTTCTGCCACGTGCCCCGGTGGCAGCCCCTTTCCCACAGGTCACCAGCTCTGGCCCCTTCCCATCCCCAAGCAACTGCATTGCTCCAAGACCGGCAGCTTCCCTGGCGTAAGGAGGGACCCTGGCAATGCCGTGGGGATATGGGGTGAAAGCCCCGCGGTCCCTCTTTCCCCATGGCAGCCACAACCCTGCTCCACTTGTCCCAGTGTTGAAAGCATGGCATGGTCCAGCCCTTCCCCATGACAGGGGGAACAGTTCCCGACGGAAATGTGTCTTGGCTGGGATTGAAACCCTTTTCCTCCCTGCATCGCATGGCCGGAGCTGATAAGGGGCTGGATAACCCCAGGCATTGTGTGTGCCGCCGGCCCATGACCTGCCAGGGGTTTCACTGCCGGAGAGGAAATGGCTGTTGGGGATTCAGATTTGGGATGGATCCATCAGACCCTTGCTGGTGCAAGCCCAGGCTGCTGTGCCACCAGGCACCGGCCAGCTCTCGGCTGTATGGCCGTGAGAGCTGCCGGCCCAGAAAATCCAGGGATTCAGGGAGGTTGGCACAGCCAGGGTTTGGCCCTCGGGGTTTGCAGGGCTCTCTGGATGGGGCTTTGCACCTGGGATGCCCCTGCCTGCTCCACTGGGCAAACTGGCTGAGCAAACCCTCCCCATCCTAGACAGAGCCACCGGCTTTGCTGTCACAGCCCAGCCAGGGCTGGCTCACTCCTTGTGCCGGCTGCTTGCCGAGCCAAACTGCAGGAGCGTGCATGCCAGCGCACGTGTCCTCCTGTCCCCTGCCCTCAGACGGTGTCTGAGCTGGAGTCGCTCTTTCTGCTGCAGTGGTGCCAGCTAAACCGCCACCGGCGGCTTCACAAAAGGAGATGGGGAGGGTGACAAAGCACTGGTCACACCGCCAGCTGCAGCCGGTTTTCCAGCTTGGCACCGAAGCCAGGAGCATCCTCTCCTGCGTGGTGGCATTTCTGTGCTCTGCAGCCTGCCTGGCAGCAGACGGGCAGCAGCACATCGCCCCGCTGCCCTTTTGGTCAGGAGATGCCAGCAAAGGGCTGCCCACGGGGGATTTCACACTGGAGCAGGAGGGCTAAAGGGCGGCTGATCCCTCCATGATCCCACTGGTACCCCTCAACCCTGCCTCCCTCAAGAGCATCCCGGCACTGCTCCAAAGGGGTGGGAGGAGGCAGGCTGCCCAGCACACACACATGAGCAGCTCTGGGGAAAGGCAGGATTTGTGCTTGCAGGAGGGAAAATGAGTCACGGGGGGACGGCAGAGCCGTGCCAGCGGCTGAGCGTGGGACCAGGGTAAGTGGTGACTGTCGGCTGCTATCCGGGAGGTCAGGCAGAAATGCTCTCACAGGCCTTGCCTGGCTTTAAAATCTATTAACGTCATTTTGCCGTTCGAGCCAAGAGCTGCACAGGCAGCAGAAATGTTCGGGCACGGCTCAGATCAGAGCAGGATTTCAATTACAGTAATCAAAGGTGACACAGATAAGAAACCCCTGGTCTATGAAGCCGCGACAGCTGTCCTCTGGCTCAAACCGGCACCCATCCAGAGCCGCTCCATCAAAATCACTGGAGTGGTACTAGGGTAAAATTGGATTGTGAATTCATTTTCATCTGCCATGGTGGAAAATGCTTTCCCTGCGCTCC
This sequence comes from Gorsachius magnificus, assembly GCA_034008185.1. Classification (NCBI taxonomy): domain Eukaryota; kingdom Metazoa; phylum Chordata; class Aves; order Pelecaniformes; family Ardeidae; genus Gorsachius; species Gorsachius magnificus. The sequence goes on from CM067085.1 coordinate 66,994,209, forward strand.
TTGGGGAAGAAAGCCACCTTCTCAGGGGAGCAGCCAGGGAGGAAGGTGCCAGGCGTGGAAGAAGGGACATTGTCCCCAGCAAAGGCACTGATGGCTGCTTGTGGATGATGGAGGCAGCAGGAGGAGCTGGGATGCTGGAGCATCATGTCTTTGCTTTCCCCTCTCCCCTTCAGCCTGGCCCGGCAGGGATGCTCATGGCGGAGGCAGGGATGCACTCAGCTCAGTGCCAGGCTCCCCAGAGGGGTTGGCAGCCCCCCAAGCCCATCGCGGCCAGAGCACCCCAGGCCGTGCTGCAGGACAGACACCCCCAGCAGTGCCAAGGAGTGCCTGGGGAGGGGGTCAGGGGGGATAGAGGGGGAGAAGAGCCCCAGGGGGCAGGAGCTGGCACCCTTCTTGCTCATCCTTGCAGGTGCCTGACTTGGTCCTGTAGAGAAGTGCCACAGGCACGCTTCCAGCGGGTGAGCTGCTGCTGTCTGTGCCGGCGGAGGCTGTGTGGGAGCGCAGGGTGAATGTGCCAGGAGCGTGCCCACCCTTCCCACCGGCCAGGGAGAATGCTCACAGGGTGACTGATGCCCAGGGACATCTGCCTCCTGCTCCTGCCTCCAACATCGCTTCAACGTGTCCCTGGTCAACCTCCCCCCCCGCCCCCCGCTGCTGCTTTTTTCTTCCATAATCTGGGGTTGTAAATCTTTTGGATGGCGGCAGGGCAGCTGCAGCACCATGCACACCGGTGCACTGGCTGAGCTCCCTCGCCTGCCTCCTCCGACCCCCTCATCCCTTCAGGCTCCTGCCCCCAGCTCCTCACTGTCACCCCACAGACCCACTGGTGACCACCGCCATGGCCTCCTGGGACCCTGGATGCGGCCGAGCCACAGGGGCACCCCCACGTGCTCAAGGGGCCCTTTCTGCCCCCGCACCGGCACAGCAGAAGCCAGCCAAAACACAGCAGCTCTTTCTGCACCCACTGGCCCTGCTCCAGCCTGGCTGGGTGTCAACTGCCCGGCTGCGGTGTGTCCCCCCTGGTGCCCCCCTGGGAGTGTGAGCCCTCTCCTGAACACTGGGGGTTTGTGCGGGGCGGTGGGGCTGAATAGTCGGTCTGTGTGGCCAGGGCTGCCGGGCAGGGAGGAGAGGCGAGCCGCTTGCCTCATCTGTTTACCTGGAAGCGGAGATCGTGGCCAGGCCCGGCTGCTGCTCCGGCGGGCGCTTTCACGCCAGAGCTAATGGGATGGGGAGTGCCATGCTGCACCCATGCAGCATGCACCCAGCGATGGGGATGCAGGACCTGGTGGTGTTTCTCTCCTTTGATATGCCAGCGATAGGGATGCAGGACCTGGTGGCGCTTCTCTCCCTTGATGTGACAGCAATGGGGATGCAGGACCTGGTGGTGCTTCTCTCCTTTGATGTGCCAGTGATGAGGATGCAGGACCTGGTGGTGCTTCTCTCCCTTGATGTGCCCACATGGTGTCAGACCCTCCTGCCTGCCACAGTCGGAGAGCGGGAGCCTGGGGAGGGATGTGGGGATGGGGCCCAGGCCATCGGAGAGGTGGGCGATACTGCTGGCCACCCTCTGCCCTGCAGTATCACTGTGCCCCAGGGCTCTACAGGGTTCCCCAGCATGTGTGCCCATGCTGGCTGGGTCCCTATCCTGGATGTGTGTCCCCATGTCTTCCATCCCCTGGCGGGTCTCCATCCTGGTGTGTATCGCTCTACCACCTGGGTCCCCACCCTGGCTGCCCTCACACCATCAGTGCTCTCCACCCGGGCTGCACATCCCTGCACCGTCCTTAGCTCTCTGTGCAGGCTGTGTGTCCCTGCACCGACTGCGTCCCCGTACCAGCAGTGTCCCCTGGGGGGGACATGGGAGCTACTTAGCAGCGCCGGGAGAGACAGGCCACCCATGTAAGTGGCAGGTTTTGTCCTTGTGTGAGCCAGGACCGAGAGCCACATGTGAGCTGCCGGGAGGGAAAGGGGATGATGATAGCGTCTTTATTGGTGCCTGGATGCGCAGGGATTAACAAAGCTGGCTCGCTGTCCCCAGGGTTCAGGTTGCCTTATCTGTGTGTATCTGTTCCTACCCAGCTGCTGTGAGGGCTGCTCCCGATGCTGCACAGCTAATCCCAGAGGCTGCCAGATAGGGCAGGGACTGCTGCCTCCACCCACACCTCTGCTTGCACCCTGCCTGCGCTGGCAGGGCCAGGGGCACGGAGCTGTGCCATGACCTGCTCCTGCCCCCAGGCCAGCTGATGCTGGGGACAACTACAGGCCAAGGGCAAAGGTGCAATGAGTTTGGTGTTCTCAGTCTCTGGCAGTAGTATGGGCAGGGTTGGGAGACAGGCGCTGGCATTGCATCTTATCCTGACCTCAAGGCTCGGTGACCTCCCAGCTCTCCCAGCCAAGCTGTGTCTGCCCAGTTCACCTCCATTCGTCCTTTCCTTTAGCTGAAAGAGTTACTGGCCCATGGCCAGGGCTTGGGGACTATACCAAGACTCTGGGAGCTCATGGCCGTGCTTTGGGGTCGCCAAGCAGATTTCTCCATCTTTTGGATACTTCTGGCATTTGGGGAGGGGTGTGGATGGTGAAGAAGCTGGGGTATGCAAGAGGCTGGCATCTCACCGAGCAGCCTGGCACTGCTTCGTTGCCAGGAGACACGGGGCTGGGGCTAGACCATTTGACCTCACACCACACAGACGTGGCTGCAGCATCCTTGCTGAGCATCCTCAGCTCTTCCCAAGCACCTGGAAGACCCATGAGTCCTGGCTGCCTGTCCTCAGTGCTGTCGGCAGGGTACCGTCCTGCTGGCACCCCTAATTTCCCCATCCTGCATTGGCCCTTCATGCCCTGGGGCAGGAGGAGCACCCAGGGCTGTGCTTCAGCACCATCCCAAATTTCCAACCTCGCATGCATAGTACCATGGCAGCACCTTTATTTTTTCAGCTGCTTCCCTGTTTTCTTTGCAATCAGGCTCTTTCACTGGGTGATGGCGATTACAGGGGTTATTTGGGGAGGGCTCAGTGTGCCACTGAGCAAGCAGCTTGCAGCGTGGTGCCCAGACCCAGGACTTCATGGTGGCCTGCCCTGTCGTGCACCCCACATCTCAGATGGCTCTGACCCTCCCTGGCCATGGCACAGGGGGAAAAACATCTCACCTGGGCTTGGGAGAGACCATTCGGCTCTGCACACCCCAATGTTGCCCTGGGGCCTCAAAGCCACCTATTTCCCACAAGCTGTGTGGCTCTATGTACCATAGACGTGGACAGCCCAGGCTGCTGTCCCTGAGGTCACCAATGCTGCTGGAGCTCCCAGTCCGCAGCAAGATGGTGCCAAGCTCGCTGAAGCAGGCACCCAGCATCACTGCTCCTCCCGCTCCCAGCCCATGGCATCTCCAGAGCATCTCTCCTGTCACCTCCTGACTCTGCTACCTTGGGATTTAAAGCTATGGGGAAGGTGGCCTGGAGGTGGATTTGCAAGGTGCTGGTGGGGAACCACAGCAAAGGAAGCCACTCCAGGGGAAAGAGTGGGGTCAGGAAAGCACGAGCCCCCAGGACCCCTGTGGGAACGGGGTTTGGAGGACTGAAAGCCCCAGTGACAGGGTTTTGGTAATGCAAAAAGCACCAGCCCGACCTGGCCCTGCCCAAACAGCCTTGCTGGGCCGTTTTGGGAGAAGTCATAACCATCAAGTGGCTGCACATTTCTGAGGGGGGCTCTGCTCTGCAGCCTCCGACAGCTGTTTCTGCAAGAGCCTGAAACTGAAACATCTGGAGTGTTTCAGAAAGAGAAACCTGAGTGGTTTGGGGTCCAGAACATTTCAAAAGATCCAAGACAAATTCACGAGCCATCCTGCTTGACCTGAATCTGGTCTTTTCAGCGAGGAAGCCAAAAGCCCTCGTCCAAGTCATTTCCTCCCAGCTTTTAGTGGGATTAGAACTGCAGTGTCCTGTGCTGGCAGGCGTCCCCCCATGTCGAGCACATCCAGCTCCTGAAATCCCTTCACGCTGGCCCCAGAGTCCATCTCGGCATCCTGACGCCTGCTGCTGCCATCACTTCCAATTTAGACCTTCTCGTGGCAGAGACTGATATAGAAGCACTTTGCAGGATGGCGCTTCCCCTCCCTGGGGAGCCAGCACCGGCGCTCCGCTCTTCCCGCTTGCCAGCTCTGAGGAAGACCGAGGAGCTTGAATTACTTTTTTCCAAGAAGGGTGGATTTGGTTTGCAGAAAGATAAGGGCTGGGGAGCAGTTGTTTTGCTCTGCTGAGCCTTTTGCCATCTGGAACAGCTTTTGGTTTCCTCCTGGATGCCTCTTCCACAGTCTGTGCCGGCAGGGCTGGGAGAGGGGTGAAGGCATTGCTCGGACCCCTGAGGAGGGGAAGGGTAAGGAAATGGAGGCAGCGGACACACGGGTCTGTCTTTGTGCACCCTCTTTGCAGGGGTGGGGGAAAGTCAAACTGAGCAAAGCGGAAAGCTGGTTTAGGGAAGAACTTGGAACAAACCCCTCTGTGCCAGTCGTGGGAGTCCCCCGCTCACCCCTTGCCGGGATGGTGGCTGTGAGCTCCTGCAGCTTCTCATGTCACGTCCTCCAGCCCAGGTCTTCTCCATCCTCCCTGGGGAGAAAGGTAAAAGCAAAGAAGCCAACACCAGGGCTGGATCACCCAGGGTCTAAAGCGGGGAGAGCTCTCCCCAAGGCAGGGACACTGCTATCCCCAGCCCCCCTAGGTGAGGTCTCCAGTGTCTAGTAAGGGGTTGTGCTCCTGCAGCTACTTTGTCCTCAGGGAGGCTGTAAAAAGTGCCTCCCAGCACTCCTGCTTCCTGTTCCCATGGAAGCTGGGAGAGAACTGGGTCTCTTGGGCACAGCATTCCTCCCAGCTGGAAAACACCCTGCAGAGCTCTGCTGGGGGATGGATGTCAGCTCCCATGGCCCCGCATGGCTCTGAGCCGGTCATGCCTGTGCCACACGTTGGGGTCCTCTGGTCCCCACTGGCTGCTCGGTGGCTCCGTGTCAAACAGTCCCTACGTGGTGGCTTTGATTTGGTGTCCCTGTGGCTGACACCTGGTTGGGGGTCACACTGCTGCTGCCCGGGCAGCCTGTACCGTCCTGGGCATCCAGCGCTTGAGCATCCTCCCCGGAGAGACCGCTCTCTGCAATTAATCCGGGCATGGTTTATGCTAACGACTCTCCCCACTTTAAATTATAAATGGCCCTTGGCATGTGTGCACACAAACACACGTGCATGAGCAGAGATCCTTTAAGGCCATCATTAGCTGTAATTAGCGGGATCTGTCACTCATCTTTGGCAGTTAACGATGAGCCCTGAGTCAGAGGAATCCAGCAGCAGATAAAATAAACACGATTTCAAACAGTTTGGAAATAACAAGCCCTCATTAATCACACAAGCCCCAAAGGGAAGCACTTGGAAAAGCAGCGGCTTCTTTGCTGTTGCCGAGAGCGGGGCTGGGTAGGCTCCGTGCTGGCCCCCCCATCCCACCCCCTCCCCAAAGGCCCCTCTCCAGCATGAGCGGGAAGCAGGATGCTTTCTCACTCAGCTGACTTCATGGCAGGGCTGAGGTGTCAGAGCCAGTCAGCTCAACCAAGAGGCCTGAAAAGTGGAAATACCCACCCAGAAGGGCTCCTGTGTGGCTCCTCTCTGGGTGACAGCAGCTGAGGCAGAAACTGGCCCTGAGGTGCAGGTGGGGGGCGATGCCGGTGCCCCACGGCAGGAGCAGGGGCTCAGCTCTGAGTGCAGATGAAGCAGCTCTGGGGTAGCACATCCCACAGCCACCGCTCACCCCAAGACATGAAAGGCTGCATGCTAAGGGTGCGTGGATGGCAGCGGGAGGACCCCCAGGATCCGGCCGCACAGGGCAGAGAAGGATTTGGGGAAGGGGCTGGTACAAGAGATGTTTCCTAGGGAGCAGAGGGAGCTGGGGAGGTTTCTAGCTGTCACAGCTGCAGCTAAATCACAGCAAATAGGAGGGGAATGGGACACTCAAGGCTGGATTATATTACAAAGGAGCAGTCCATCATGGGGTATTTAAAATAATCCGCTTAGATGCACAGTAGCAGATTTGGAGTGCTAAGGGAATTGAAGGCGCTGTGGCTTTGCAAGGCTGGATCAGATCTAGTTAAGATGCCACTTAGGACAGCACATCCCATCCTGACTCGCTGCCCCAGGGGACAGGCACATGGCACCCGCAGCCCCGGCAAGGCCACCCCCGCCCCACTGAGGAGGCACCCAAGGTGACACTGGCTGCGCGGGGATGGGTGACAATGTCCTGTGGCCTCTCCCTGGGACAGGCGGCAGGTTTGGGAGGTGCCAGCCACAGAGCATGGAGCCACGGGCTGGAATAGGCACAGGGCAGGGGATTCCCACGAGGGCCCAAGCCTGTGGAGGGGTGAAGGAGGTGTAACTGGTGCTCGGGGTCCGGGGGACACTGGTGTAACTCAGTGGCACCTTCGTGCTGAAGGCAGCTGCCCTGCAAAACAGCTCGGACTAGGGGACGCTCAGGAGGGAGCTGTACCCACACTGCCAAGGGATGGGAATCTCCTCTAAGGGCGTGCGTGTGGCATTTGCAGCTCAGCTGGGGCTGGGGACCCAGCATGGGGTCCCCAGCAGGCTGGGACGGGGTGTCACAGGGGGTTGCATGGGGCTGTTGGTACCTGCTTTTTGGGGAGGAGCTAGGGCTGGGGTTGCTCTGAGAATGGGTGACCCCATCTGCAAGGATGCCAGCTGGGCTGCTCTGCCCCTGTGTGGGCTTGCAAACCCCATGGCATGGCTGGTGGCTGCAGAGAGGGGTGGCTCTTAATGCTACGGGCTACGGGGTTTTCTGCTGGGGTCTGGGGTCAGCCTGGGGTCTATGTGGGTAGGAGCGTGGGCTGTCTGAGCATCCCTGAGCATCCTCGCACTGCTCCTCTGAGACAGGCTGAAACCTCAGCCCCAGGGACACCAGCTCAGCTCAAGAGAAGGATTTCATCCCAGAGACTTCATCCCAGGCAGGCATTCCCCAGCAGAGCATCATTCCAAGGGCAGATGCTTTCCACCTTGGGCTGGCACCTCCAGGCTGCTCTGATCCCATGGGATTCAGCTCACAGTGGGAGCCAGCCCCCAGCCTCCTGGAGCCCGGCAGCGTTGCCGAACATGACCCCAGCATTGAGCTGATGATCACGCTGCCCGTCCCTTTGCTCCCAGGGAGGGCAGGGCCCAGGAACATGCCCACAAAATCCGAGGCCGCTTGTCAGATTAGGCCATAGGACTGCCTGACCCTCTCCTTGCCCTTAACCTGTGCCCTCCGTGCCCCCCTGACCGCACTGCAGTACCGCGCTCAATGCCAGGGCTCACTCCTGCAGGTTTAACCACTGTCCCCAGTTCCCCTGAGCATTAATCCAAGGGAGGATTAAGGTTAACAAGCTCCTGGAGCCACCCAGCCCTCATGCCTCCCCAGGATGGACCACTCTGTCCTGGCCCCAGGGAGGGCACGGTGCCCTGCTGTCCCCCTGGGACTTGCTGCTGTCCCCCCCGAGCCCCCCAACCTCTCCTCTGCCAGCACGCATCTCACCGGGGTTGCATGGCACGTGTTCGTCTCTCCCCGAATTGGGGTCCACAGGCCATCCCTGGGGCTTTGGCAGCTTCCAAGCCTCTGTGAGCATCTTCCCCCTGCTTCCTGCAAGCCCTGGGGTGGGGACTGGGATGGATATTACCTTCTCCCCCCACTTCTCCCTTGTCCCATGGGCACTGTGCTCCAGGTCGTTCATTCCTAGACAGCTCTGGGTTTGTGACAACTAGTTTAAATGCTGGGAAAATACCTTAATCCCTGGTAAGCCCCTGATCCCTGCCTGCCTTGTGCTCCCCGCAAGAGCCCCCCATGCCCACCATAATCTCCAGGGAGAGGTCACCTGCGCACCCTCCAGCCCTGAGGACAAGGGAGCCTCTCCAGGGCACCCATGAGCTCCTGGGGCTGGCGTGTGGGTGCTGGTTAGCCTTGCCCACGGAGTCCTCTGTCACCTACAAGGGACGGTGGGGACAGGGCCCCCAGGGACGGTCCTGCCATGGGGTGGGATGGCCAGGGCAGGGAGGGTCACAGGTGGAGCTGCCACCCTCCTGCACCTGCCTCAGTGCCACCAGCTCTAGAATAGGGGTTTTTAGGGAAAAACCAGATAATGGTTACCTATTTTTATTTAGTTATGCTTTTTTTTAATTTCTGTTTTGGGTTCCTATATGCTTCACAGTGAGCAGACCCCCCAGCCTCACAGTCCCCATTCATAGAATCATAGAATAGAATCACTTTGGTTGGAAAAGACCTTTAAGATCATTGAGTCCAACCTTTAATTCCCCCCGACTGCTGCCAGTCCCAGGGCATAGAAAGGGAGGAACCTCCAGCTTGCGGGTTGAAAGAGGGCCCCAGCTCTGCCCTCGGCCCCATCTCCGCAACACCGGGAGCTTCTGCTGCCTTCACCTGCCCTGACCCGTGGCCCCACGAGCTGTAATCCCCCTCCTGCTGCACCCGCAGGATCAGAGGCTGCCAGCGCCAAACCCATCCTGGAGAGAAGAGGGCACCAGGGGGGTATGGTGGTAATAAACCCTAATGACACCCTGGGGAGAGGAGGAGAGGGAGGAGGGCGACAGGCTGTCCCCAGTCTATGGGGTCTCTATATAGGCAAAAGGAAAAATCCATTTGCAGAGTGTCTCCTATATTTATAAGAAGCAAAGACAATGCTGGGATAGAGGCTGAGCTGAGCTTTTAACCAGCCAGATTACACTTAGCAGGAGCATTTACCTCTGCCTCTAATCCGCCTGCCACAAAGACTTGCTAACTCCTTCCCGGCTTTAATTGGAAGGCTTGAACTCTTCTCACAGAGGAGAGAGTTAAGCCTGAGCTGGTGCTTGAGGGACGTGGGGGCCAGGGTCAGTGCTCCCTCCCCAGGCATATCAGATTTGGGCTGAAAGTTTTAGACCCAGACTCAATTTTTTTCTGGCAAGCCGGTTCTGCAGGCAGGACTGGCAGGAGAGGGACAGGCACCGGGAGCCCCTCGCTCCCTGGGAGCTTGGTGCTGGTGGCTTCAAAATCAGAGCCTGTGCAGAGCAAAAATTTGGACATTTTTGAGCAAAAATCACTGCTGCTTAAATGAAGAGTGGAAGCGAGAGCTCTGAAGAAGCCACCTGGCAGGTGCAGCCCCTCTTGCTTTCAGCCGGGTTTCTTGCAAGACCAGAAAGCATCCGCAGCCAGTGCTGGGTGGCTGGGGCAGGCGGGGGGGGAGGCTGCTGCAGGATATGGCCACGCTCCCAACACCCATGGCCTGTGTCTCCTGGCTCCCCCGACTCCCCCCCCACACCCCAGAACAGCCACATCCTCTATTGCCTGCGCTGGATCAGGCCCATCAGTCCTCAGAGCCCAGGGCACTGATGCCTGCTGGCAGGCACCAGCACCAGAGCTGTGTGCAAGCACGATCCGACCCTTCGTGCATATGCCCTCGCAGGATGCTTCGCCTCTGTGCCGGGGGGGAAGGGACAAAAATCTCGGCCCCTGGCCCTGCAGCATGCCCCTATGCTCCCCGTGGCACAGTGACCCTGCGCCACTGCCAGGGGCCATGGTGCCCCATTATGGGGTTTCAGTGGGAGGCTTTGGGGCAGGGGGACGGGGTCACAGCTCACGTCACGGAGCTGGCCGGTGTCGGGCAGCACACGGCTCCAGCAGCGGCCGGCAGCCCACCGGCGCAATCCGCCGGCGAAGACAGCTTGGCTGGGAGAGAGGCCAAGAGAAGGGCTGGAGTGGCTGCCAGCGCTGGCGCAAGCCTGGCTCTGCTCTGCAAGACCCGGCCCGAAGGGCTGCCCACCCTCAGCTGAGCCCTGAGCCTCCAGGGCTGAGCCCCGAGTGCCAGCTTTGCAGGCTGAGGCGGGAAGGAAGCGTGAGCCGAGACAGCAGAGCCAGGGCTGAAATCTCCCCTGGCTTCTGGGAACCTGGCCCTATCGGTAATTTCCTTCCCGGCACAGCTGCACAGGAGGGGACGCCGAGTCCCCTCGGCCAGACCACGCACGGGCTCTCATCATCCGGTAGCACCTCCCGGGGTGCAGGGGGGGTGCAAGCCTCCAGTGCAGCTCAGGCCAGGGTGACATGGATAGCCACCGCACTGCCACCACCACCACCGTCACCGCCACGCCACCGCCAGCACCGTGCTACCGTCACCGCCCCAGCACTGGTTCCTCGCACAAAGGCCGGAAGCCAGGCGCATCCGGGGGGTTTCCCGGCTCTGCCACGGGTGCCCCAGGGCTGAGCCGGCTGCCAGCCAGCGGTGCCCAACCCAGCCTCCGCATGCCTTTGCTGAGCTGCTCAAGAGGTTTCTGCCACAGACGGGGATTTCCCTGCCTTCCCTCTGCCGGTACAGCCACAGTGCCACCGTGCTGGAACCAGTGTGCGGGGCTGGGGACTCCCGCAGGCATGGCAGCAGCTGTAGCTGCTCCATCTGGGGTTAATGTTCACAGCATCGCCATCCAGCGTTACGCTGGGTGGCAGAAAGCACCTGGCAAGAGTAAATCCATCTCACGTGTTTCCAAACTTGGCGCTGGGACCTGCATCAGGCTGAGGGCACTGGGCTGCAGCCGGCGGCAGCAGGGCGGCCGGCCGCAATGGCCCCGGCTGCATCGGAAGTCATGGCTGCACCGGTGCGGGGAGGACATCGGCCCCCAGCGGGTCCTGGCACCGCTGAGAGGTTTTCTGCCCTTCAGGATGTGTCTTGGGGCAAACGGTGGCTCCAGCCACCAGATCCTGGCAGGGACTGTGTGCATAGGGCTGGAGTGGCAGGCGGGAGTCTGCTCTGGTGGCATGCTCCGGCCTTCTGCATGCCAGCTTCCAGCCATCACCTGAAATCCTACATCAAAGGTGCTCCTAACACCTTGAAGGCACCTAGGCAGGTTTCAGGCTCACCTCCTATGTTTGCTCCTGTGGTGGATGAGCTCTACAAATGCCACCAGGTGCATGAGGACACTCTGCAACCAGCTCCACGCTGGGATGGGGGTTGTCATTGGAGAAACAGAAAGCGTGATTTGGTCACCAAAGATTTTGGGTGATGAAGATACATCCTCTTGGGACTGCTGCCTTCCCAGTCAAAGCACAGGGCTCCTGCCTCTGCCACGCTTTGTTAGCTGCCACAGTGGGGCCCTCCTGTCTGAACCCACGCAGAGTTTTTGAACATCAGAAGCTCCGGCTGCGCTCTGCCATCCCCACCAGCTGCCGGCTCCCCCAAAACCCCCTCCCAGGGGAAAAAACTTCCTGAATTTCCCCTTGGAAACCAACAGTGCTGCACGCTGGGGTGGTGGGTGAGGAAGGGGAGGCTGTTGCTGGACCACAGGTCAGAAGAGCCAGCCAGGTTTCCTTCCTCGCTGGCAGCCCCAAATTCACGGTGACCTAGCCCTGGTGTGAGTGGAAAATTAGCCAACCCTAATGACGAGCTCCATGGCCATGCCACAGCATCCCATCCCTCCAGCAGCATCCCTCCTCCGTCTCCTCCTCCCACTCACCCAGTCCCAGGTGAGTGTGCCCCGAGGGGTCCAGCATGCAGACAGGCGGGGTCCGACCGGGGGTGAAACGGATGTGTTTCAAGGCTGTGAGGTGGCAAGCGGATCCGCACCATCAGGCTGCAAAGAGCAGAACCTGGCTATGGAGAGAAGCAGGTTTGCAGGCAGGAGAGGGGGACCCTCCCCACGCACACCCTGCTCCCCTGCCCAGCCCTAGCAGGGCTGGTGCCTGTGGGTGCAACTCCACAGGATCCAGAGGGGGACGGGGACCCCAGAAATGGTGAGAACTAGCCCCAGCTGGGGCTTTCCAGCCAGTGCGGAGGTGGGCGAGCAGGACCCAGTGTGTGTGCAATGTGTGCGTGTATGTGTGCGTTACACACACCCAGGAGCCCACCCCCCTTTCACCACTTGTACTCCTTACCCGCCGTCTCTCTAACAAGCAGCCCACCAAATTTCAACCCCCTCACCCAAACAAACAGCAGCAACCTCTGGGAAATGCTTTTCCCGCAGGCTGGGGGCCAGGGCAGGCGGGCAGGGCTGCAGAGCCCCCCCGCTCCCCTCCTCCAGCCCGCTGGGCCGGGGGCCAGTTTGGCTCCCGCCGCCCTTTCTGCACACAGGGCTGGTATGTTCACCACAAGCTATAGATGGCCCAGCTGCTGCTTACAGTAAATCTGAGTAAGTTGTTTTGGGCAGAGCATTTGAAGTCCTGCAGGCAGCAAACCAGCCATATCCTACTGGCACAATCATCTGCTGCGGGCGTCTCCCATTTCTAGCGCGTCCCTTGGCTTTCCCAGCACTGACCCGCCGCGTGTCAGCCTCTGTCATCGGCGCAAAGTTGCTTTCCCAGGGCTTTCCCACCGTCCTGGAGGCAGCCAATGTCTCGGGGAGAGGAGCTGCGTCTGCCATCACCTCCCCTTGCTTTGACTCCGGTCTGCAGGAAAGCCGGTGAGGAAGGATGCTGGGGCAGTCAGTGCTGCCAGCATGGTCCCACAAACCGCTGCCCGGCTGCCCTCTTGCTGCTTCTTTCTCCCATCGGCCGCAACCTCCAGCAGAGGAACTGGGGGACTTTTCTGCTTTCTTGGGTGAAATGTGAAATCTTTGCCCCTGTGGTGGCCAGCAGATGAACCTGAAGTGCTACTCAAAGCATTTCTTTAAGGGCTTAAGTAGGATTTACATTGTGAAGATGCTTCCCTCTTCATGGATGGGCAACTCCAAGCATTGGGGAAAGGCAAGATTTGGCTTAACCAGAAGAGTTTCTCTGAGCCCTCAGGATCACGTTTTGCATTTTCCTCTCCCTTACCCACAAGGATTTTCTCCCTACCCACTTGTTAAGTGAAAACCACTGAGGTTCTCATCACCAGTGATTGTGAGGCTTGGTGCTGCAAGGACTGTCCCACACCTTGCTTCACATTTGCACCCCGAGTCCAGAGGAAAGTGAGGTACACGTTGGTGAGAGATTCAGCCACATCTGTTGAACAACCAAGAGGCAGAAAGCAAGCAAGGCACTAAGTTGCCCAAGGATATATCACCTCCCAGATGCTGAGCCCTGCCATCCCTAACCCAGCTCTGCCAGCCCCATGGCATCTTCTGCATTTGGCCCACCCCTTCCCGGCACGGGAAAGGATGCACAGCAGACACAGGCAAGGGATTTTCCAGGGTGGGAGCTTGCTCCTAGTCTGGTTTTTCAGCAGCAGTCTGCAAGCTTGTGAATCTGAGGTATTTTTCAAGTTGGTTCCTGCAATGGAAGTGATCAAATAATTGTTTATACACCCGTCTGGCCCAACGGCTCATGCTCACAGAGCAGAAACTTGCTGTCAAGGCTGCTGGGATGTGGTTCCCCTGTGATGCTATGGCATGTCTTTAAGAGGAAGATGTTGAGGCCACAGGTGCCTTTCCAAGGCAGAGCCATGCCACAGTCCGGGCACACTGCCGGCCAGTCTCTGGGCTGGATTCCTGATGCCTTTCTCTCCATGGAGCCACAGGAGGGTTGTACCTGGCAGCAGGCTTTTGCCCTGTTCCACTTGCCCAAGAGGGTGCTCCCAGCATCTTCTCCACCCCTTGTCCTCTCCTTCCCCCTCCCACCAGTTTGCAACTCTGACAGCCCATCTCTGGCTTCTCCCCACCTCCCCATGCTCGAGCAGGCACCTGGAACAACCCTGCTGCTCCGAGGGAGGATGGAGGACATGCATCCTCATGGGAAAGTCAGGCTGTCCCAGCGGCAGCCTCCTCCAGCCCCCAAAGTCTCGGTGACATGTACATTTCTATTCAGACCAACCATTTTTTCAGGCATTTGTAACCCCCTCTAAACGTGTTTTTCTCTCTCCTTTGGGGTTGGAATTATTCTGGCTTTGTGCAAAAACCAACTCTGAAGTGCTTGGGGAGTGGAAACCTCCCATTATACTTTTGAAAAATAGTATTAATCTTCCCTCTCCTTTTATGAAGAGCTCTCTCCCCGATGGCTCAGGACTGGAGGTAGGCATTTGATGTGGAAATAGCCCTTGCTGAAAGAGCCCTTTTGATGTTTGATTTTCTCAGGGCCAACTCCAAACCAATGGCGAGGCGCAGGGGGTGCCGACGGGGCTGGGCCCCAAAGGGTGCCCAGGAAGGACATGGGGCAGAGGGGAGGTGCTGCCGGGCCCTTATCCTGCCTGCCTGGTGTTTCTCTGAGCAACAGGCAGGTGCTTCCAGGCTTTCAAAGACAATAAAACCAGAGGGATTTCCATTCATGGAAACTGCCCTTGGCCTGATTCAGCTCCAGGATGCAAGGTGGGTGCACAGCCTGCACTAAGCCAGAGTGATGGATGCAGCTCTCGGCCATCCGTGCTGCTTTCCCTCCGGCAGCACAGCGGCACCGAGTTCTGCAGTCCCGTGAGCACGGCTGTGCTGGTCCTCCTGTTCCTTCTGCACCAGCCATGCCCCACTCCCTGACACTGCCCGTGGCTCTGGCTGGGAGACACTCATGCTTCCTAAAAGCAGGTCCCTACCCCTTTGCCCAGGGCAAGAGAGATATGGCATCTCCCCATCAACTGCAGAGACCAGAGGGGAGTGCGAGAAGCAGAATCTGGCATCAGCTTCAGGAATGCAACAGGAAAGAGAGGACACACTGGCTGATCCCATCACCCATCAGGCTCCGCTGAGCACCCACCTGTGCTGAAACCCACCCTTTGTGGGGAGCCAGGGCCATGGAGCAGTGCCGTTAGGATGAGGATGATGTGCCTGAGCTCGGTGTGTGTGGAGGTGGGGGCAGGTTAGCTGGAGCGCTGCAGACCCGGACAGCATCCGCAGGTGACAGCATCCCCATCCTTGCTGCAGGGACACGGGGGACAGTGAAGTGGGTACTCGCTTTGGGACCAAGCCACTGGTCTCAGGGTGCTGCTGGCATTTGCTTCTTCCAGTCTGACATTGTTCCTAGCTCCTTTTTTAGTGGTTTTAGCACCCACCAACTTTGCCTCCTGCAGTGCAGCAGCAAGCTCTCCTCTCCTTCCCCTGCCTCTCCCTCCTCCTACTGTTTTCTCTCATTCAATTCCTCAAAGCACTTTTAAGAGGCCGTTCATCTGGGAGGTATCCCCTAAAACAAAGTTGTATTGTGTATATTTGGTCAAAGCAAGATAAGAGCTTCCAAGCAGCAGGGCACTAAAGGTGGCGTCTTCAGGTGCTGGCAGCTCTCACAGAGGGTGCAGTGTTTGGGATGTGTTAACTCACTGGCTGGGATTTGCATAGGTACAATACCCCCCTTCACTTTCTGGCAGGTTCTTGGCCTGGAAACTGTTCTATTAAACCTTAGACCAGTATGTTGGCCCGGTAATCAGTATCACGCTATTTACTTTGTCTCTCCCCTTTTTATTTTCGGAGACAATACACATTTTATGCTTTGTCAGCAGAAGGCAGGGCGCGAGCTCACCCTTCAGGGCGTCCCACTCCTCCTGGAAGCTGCAGGCACCCAGTGCTGCGGCAGCTGCTGGCTTTGCCTACGGCTCTGCAAAGAGCTCACATCCAGCGCCTGTTTGTGGCACTGAGAAACAAACATTTTTGCACTTTGGTCTCCACCAACCCACGTGTTGTGAGAGAGACCCGGCCGCTTTTTTACCCAAAAGCTTTGTCCTCAGTAAAATCTGAAGACATTGCAACTTTTGTTTGATCATCAAGGAACAGATGAACTGCCGGACATCTGGAAATCCTGGGTGCGAGCACCATGCCGGCACAGCTCAGCCCTAAGGCACGTGCTTAGCAAGACCAACGCTCCCGGGAGGCAGGGGAGCAGCCGCACACGTGCTGCGCAGTCTCTCCGTGCACGGGCAGTAAAGCTGATGCCTTCCAAATGCTCTGGATTTGTTGCACATTTAGAGGACATCTGTGCTGCGCAGGCACTGATGGGCTCCAGCTTCTAGCAAATGGCTGAAGGATTTACCTGGTGTGCTGGGAAGCTGAACTTCATGCTGTGGTGGCTGATCTGCCAGCATGTGCCCACCGACAGCTATGCCACTGCAGCCAGGACTTAGTGAATCTGTGAAATTTGGGGGTTTGATGGTGATAAAGTCCCATCTGCTGGTGCAAAGCAGAGTGGTGTTGCAGGAGGGGGTTTTCTGCCTGTTTCTAGAGGATGCCTAGGACTCCACAAGGCAAGTATGGCAGCAGAGACATGGAATGAGTTCTTGGTGCCCTAAAGTCCCACTTGTCCTGGAGGAAACTAATACTCTTCTCCTCAGAGCCCAGCATTATTCAACCAAATTCCCCCTTTGGGTTCGGAAATCTTCAGCAGGGAAAGAACCTTGATGCAAAGGACAGACAAAAAAAAGGTCTTAAAGAAGCTCATCTGCAAGTCGCCTTTGTTCAAGCCCTCCCTGCCCATCACCTTGGCTGGACGAGGGAGGGATCTCGTTCATGTGCTGGTTTTTAAATGCTTACCCTATGCAGCGCTGTTTGTTTTATTTCCCCGGTTAGTGTTCAGAGGCTGTTCTTCTCGCGCTTATTTACTGTAAAGCAAAGAAAGCCAGGGAAAATGATCTCCAAAGCAAATAGAGCCATGTTTCCATTTGGGAAAACTTAGAGGGAAAGCGCGTGTAGCTAAGCAACAATGCATGATGGTAAATGGGTCATTTTCCAAGGCATGAATTGCATGTGGATAACTGCAAGGAAAACAACCCCAGCCAACGTGCTGCCGACGTTTGAATTCTTGGCCTAAGCGATTAATAAGTAATGGGATGACGTTTCAATACCCCTGAGAGCTCCCTAGGTTGGTCTGTTCTTCTCCCACTTCCAATCTCCACCCAAAACCTTGGGTGGGAGTCTCCCTTACTGCTGCTGGGCAGAGCTCTGTGTACGGATGCATTGCAGTGAGGTTCTCTGGACCCGAAGAGTGATGGGTCAGCTCCACCACATCCCCAGGAAAGGGACGGGGAACAAGGGAGTCCCACAGCAGGACTGGGGACTCAGCCATGAGAAACTTTCTTCTGTCTAGGGCCAGAGTGACGCCAGCATTCACTTGTGCATTAGCGCTGAAGCTTGACCTCAACCTCCCCCCAGCCGCACAGAGGGATGGCTTTGCTCACTTACCCTCCCTGTGACACTAGCTAGTCTCCAGTGCAAGAAAAAGGGGGTGTTTTCTTACTGTGGGGTGACACATTATGGGTATACGAGG
Organism: Gorsachius magnificus; assembly: GCA_034008185.1. Lineage (NCBI taxonomy): Eukaryota > Metazoa > Chordata > Aves > Pelecaniformes > Ardeidae > Gorsachius > Gorsachius magnificus. The sequence continues at coordinate 67,011,348 of CM067085.1, forward strand.
GTACTAGTACTAGGAGAACACTATGGGATCGTAAAATCATTTGGGAAGCCAGTAATGGGAGAGTTTGCTGGAAGATAAGTAGGTGAGGTCACGTTTGGTTGGGGGCATAACGTCCATGTCACGTAGCTGCTGCATCATGGGCAACAGAGCCTGGCTCAGCCGCGGGTGAAGGGCTAGGGAACCCTTCAGCTTTGCATCCTAGGGCAGGAAAAACTATTGTGTTGGGGTTTTTTTCACAATAATAATAAATCTGCTGAGTTCAAGCTTTGCATTTGCAGAAATGACCACTCATCTGGGCTTTTCCAGAATTCCTCCTCCCGGGAATGGTGCCACCTTCAAACCGGTGCTGGCAATTCAGCCTGAAGGTCACCAAGTGGGATGGCAGCAGAGCAGGGACGAGACCTCAGTTTTCCTAGACGTGCCATTGATTTCCTCTTCCTGCCGCTTGTACCACTGCCTGTGATCAAAACATACACTGCCGTGTTTATTAAAAAGAAAGAGTTATTGCAGGAAGGTATTGGGATTATTTCTGTCCTCCATGAATAAAGTTCTACAGTTCCTCTTAAAATCAGACCTAAGGAATTTACAGAGTGGTTATTGTACATTCCTTGGGAAAAAAAAAAAAAAAAATCTGAGCAAGTAGTTCCAGTGCATTAAAGCAACGAATAGAGGAAGTGAAAAATATTTTAAATTCCTATACAGTGTTACATTTCAAAAATGTCCTGGTTTAGGACATCAGAATTGGGGGGGGGTGGCTTTTTTCTCTCTCTTTTTCCCCCCCTCTAATTTCTCTGAACTTGTTACAAGTCTCCTTCCATTCTGCTCACCATTATCAAGCAACTAAATAGAGAGGGGCCTGGAACGATGACAGAGATGCGAAGTGCACAAAGGGACCGGAGTGTGGTCTGCTAATTCTGTAATTGGAGCTGCTCGAGGCGAAATTTTTTTCAAGCCAGTGTAAATGGGGATCGCTGAAACCCTTAACAATCGGTCTGTCAGGCTGCTTCTTTAATGGATTGCTCTGTTTAACTCTCTCTGTTTGTCACTGGCAAGATGACAAGAGAAATTAGTGTACTGGAAAATATAAGGTAACTGGCAGCTCCCCAGCCCGGTTCCACAGCCCCGCAGACCCCGGGGTGCCGCAGCGCCGGAGCTCGGCTCACCGACTGCTCTGCCACCTCAGGGGAGGAGGAGGAGGGGAGCCTGCGACCTCAGGCCCTTCCTAGGGTAGGAAGACCCACAAAGAGATCCTGCGGCTCTGGGACTGACATAGGGAAGAGCGTGGGGGTGGAAGCGGGGTGCCCTCCATGGCTGCGGGGTCCCTGACCTGCTGTGCACAGCTGGCTGCAGGCTGAGAGCAGGGTGGGGAGAGCACCTAAGCGTCCTCTTAGGCCCAAGTCGCAAACCCTTCGTCGGCTGCACACTGGCTTTGTCTTCTGCTTTCACACCACGGATACTTCTTTTTTGTGCGCTAGGGGTTAATGTCAGCCTTCTGGGGGTGTTGGGTGTAGGGCGGGAGCGCTCTCCGTTACAGAAGATGCTTCCAGTGTGCCTGTGAGTGTGAGCGTGTGTGAGCACATGTGAGTGCGTGCAAGTGCGCGCTGCTTTGGAGATGCTCCGACACCTCCACTGTTCGCAGCCAGCCTCTGAAATTTGGCAGCGATGATGCCCTGAGGCTAGAGATGTACCTTTCGCTTTTCCCATGAAATTCCATTCTGGTTTGGCTGAGTTATAAAAAAAAAAAAAAAGTTTGAAAATCACCATTTCCCTTCTGCTGCCTGCATTCCTCAGGAAAACTTTGGCAGCCTGTCAAAACAATAACTGAACGTGAACTTTCTAAAGAGCTGGCCCGGTGCTGTCTGCCAAAGCAGCACTTCAGCAGAGCTCAGCGCGGCGTGTCCTTTCCCTCACCCCCCCGTGCCCACCCCCTCGCACACCCGTCCCCGGGCACCCTTCGGTGCAGACGTGTCCACCCTGGACACCAGTGGGCAGAGCACAGGGTCCGCATACGCTGCCTGGCTGCAAAAGCCACACGCACCTCCTCTCCCCTTGCAGGAGAGCGGCTTTCCGCTTCCAGCCCTGACCGTTACTCCTGCAATTTTGGGGGCAGAAACGTCTGGAGCAGTGAGGAAAGGCCAGCCCAAACCTTGCTGAGGAATACCTTAGGTCCAGCTGCAATAACCTACATTGTAGACATTTAATTAAAAGATCTTCTTTTTTTTTTTTTTTAATGTTATTTCCTATCTTAAAAGAATGTTGTTTACAATGCAAAGCCAAGTGCTTTTAAGTTAGGAAATGCCTAATGTATGATTCCTCACAAGCTCAACTCCGTGTGCATGCATTGTGCTATGACCTTTACGTACGTGAGCCCCTATTTTGACCTCTTTCCTTGTCGCGTGGACATGGGAGGGACGAGGGCTCGGGCTGCTCCCACAGCTGTAAATAAGACACTTCCTAACATTGAAGTGTTTCACTTGAATGGTTTTGCAGACCGCATATTATTCTTTAATACAGGTTTTTAATGCAATGTATAATTTTCAAACCAAAGCACCCGACTTGGGCACACTTGCCAGAGTTTTTCCTCACCACAGAAATGCGGCCGCATCTGGGGTGGAGTGAGGCAACTGTTTTGCAGCCTGTTAGGACATAAAATGACTCTAAAGCAGAGAGGAGGAAGCACAGTCCTTGTTAAAAGCACCCATTACATTTCACAGGAAGGTGTAGGGCAGGGAAACTGCTGCTACTTCACCCCAACGGGGGTTAATACTCTTAATCTGGTGGCATGTGCTTTGTGGTTCTGGGGTACTTGCGGGGCTTGGATTGCACATTCAAGGGGAAGATGGTGCTTGAACTGTCCCCGCACTGCCAGCACCGCACTGGCTCAGGAAGAGATGAACCAACCTCTCCTCTGCCTTTCCCACCACCTCTTCTCCTGCCAGCAAGCCCCAGGTTTAGCTTGCAGCGCGTTGAGCCGCGCTGAGACCCCAGAGGCAGCGTCTGAGCCAAAGCAGGCTAACCTAACCCTCCCGCCTTCCCTCCTCTCCTCGTCGCCAGGAGGTGAGATAACGGGCGGGAATAATCCATAAACTAAACCAAACTGCCGCGACTGGCTGTTCTCATGCTGTTACGTGCAAGATGTGGCCACCCCCGTGGGAAGCTGGCCACCAGTTATGGCAGATACTCCACAAATCCCAGTGTCTGAGCAGCGCAAGGCTAGTAATTCCATGTAGCATTTACTGCCGGACAGGGAGTCGTCCTTTCCGATGCAAACAAAACTTTGCCTTCTACAAGCTCCCCTCCAGCAGGCCCTGAGCTTGTGCTAATGGTGAAGCTAATATTTGGATCTTGGGAGTGGCCGGGAGTCTCCAGCCTGCCCCAAAAATCCCTCACCATTTTAGCGTGTTCGGCTGGCAGCACTGCGGATTCAGCCCCCCTCCCTCCTCCACCCCTCCAACTATAAAAGCCTGTTGTGGCCTACATTCAGCTGTCGGATATCACATTATCATGGCTCGGCAAAGAGGAAACCAAGGAGTTTGGCACAAATGGCTTTTCTGTGTTCAGGCTGTTCCAGCGCGAGTCCGTTCGGCTCCTTCTGAACCACATGGAAGAGCTCAAAACTTCAATATTTAATCTTGCCTTGAAATGCAAATTGTCAGATCCAAGGAAATGAAAGCGAGCGAATGCATGGCCGTCGACTTGGAGAGGTCGAGGAGGCAGCTGATGCTGCACTCGCTTCTTGCCTTTCAGCCCTAGCATGGGGCACCAGGACCCTTTCTTGAGCACTGTGGCCCCCCTTCTCTCAAGCATTGTCACTATCGCCATTATTTTATTTCAGTGTTTGAATGTAGCTTTTCCCAACTTGGGGTGATCTAGTGCTCAGTCAGCCCTCGAGCATCCCCGAGCGCTCAGCGTGCTCCTGTTTTTGTTTCTGTTCCACGAGGGCACTGCCATGATGCTGGATGCTCAGACTTTGTGCCCGTGGAGGAGAAACGCACAGGCGGAGGGGATTTTGGAGTGTGTAAGGCAGCACATGTGCCTCCTTCTCCCCTCCCCAGCATGCACATGCACACAACTGCTAGCCCCTACTGCAAAGCAGGCGGTTTGGTAGGAAAGGGAGCACCCCATGCATGCGTGTTGGGAGCCAAGTAATCCTCGATATATTATAAGCACAGTTTTGAGAAATAAAAACACATTAATATTCTGTTCTCTCAAGGCATTATCCTACTGTTTACCATTACACACAATCCTTTGCCTTAAATTGCATCTTTGATTAAAGCAGCAATGAGGGAAACCAGTGCTAATAACAAAATGTATTCTGCTTTAAATCACTAAAGTGAAAACATCAATAAGCTGTAACCATCAGTGCCGCCATGAAAATGAAGGCAACCACCATGGGAAACAGCAAGGATGAAATCCACTTTGCCAGCATAAAAGCCAAGTAATTAGGTCTTATGTGGGTGGAACTTATAATGAGGTGCAGGAAGGGGGAAAATGAATTTCAACCCGAGCCTGCCTCCTCCTTCCCCCTCGCCACCAGAGCTGCTAATCCAAGTTTGGGGGCTGTGGCAGGGACAGCAGCCGCGTTTCTCAGCTCTGCAGTGTGTGCAAAGCAGCATCCACATCTTCACCTGCACCCACTGCCCAACCCTCGTGGGGCTGCTCTGCAGCCCTGCCCTGCACACCGTCAGTGGGCAGCAGATGGTTTATACCCTGTACCAACTTAAATTTCACTGGGGGAGAGGGGGTGCTTCCAAGGAGGGCATTTCACTTTGAGCAAGCTCAAGCTGATATATTGTATCAGCCCAAGAAATTTAATTTAAAAATCAGAAAAAGGAAATCGTATCTGGTTATTGTGGATTAATCATAGTTTGTGGATGGGGATATAAAATTAATTTATCTACAGTGAGTTATTTGAATCAAAGCCTTGTGCTCCTCTGCAGCTGTCGGTCCCTCAGGGAGCTCTATTACTGGACCAGCAATGATCTCAATTGCTTGCTGTGGAAGTTGTGATACCTCAGCAAAGCTCAGATCCTCTGCACCCAGCTCTTCCCATATACTCTTACACTGGCTACAGCCTTTCAGTGTTGCAGTCACCCTCCGGTTCACCTAAGTCAGAAGTGTTTTCAGGAGCTGTCTACCTAAATGTTAGAGCAGGAGAAATTATTCATAACTTACTCTTCCATGCAAAAAAAAAAAAAGTGCAAATAAAGCGGACAACTTCAGTGCTGGGATTTCTAACGTTCCCTGACACCTCCATAGCAGATCAAGGTGTTTGTCCGTCCTTGTGCCTGTGACACCAGTTGGAAGTCTCCAGAAAGGGCTTTTCTTTAATTTCTCAACAGCTGTCATTTTGCCTTTCTTTAAGGATGCTTCACCACACTAAGACCAAGGCTGGCTGCTGAGCTGGCTGCATTGCTGCCTCCGGCTGGTGTTTGTGGGCTGTGGGCTCAGGGTCTGGCCATTGGGATGCGGCTAGCAGGCAGGCTGAGGTTGTTTCGGGTGTGTTTGCAACTCAGATTTATCCCAAAGCTTGTGAGAGGTAGCCATCCGGTTTGGTGCCTTTTCCCCTGCTTTTTTTTACCCCTGGTTATGTCTCTAGAAGAGAGCTGGGTTTCCCCAGGGGTCACACTCTAGCTAGTGAACAGTTATGATGCCCTCTGAAATGCTCAGGTTATTATTTGGAATACACAGCAGGCAGCTGCAAGGGACCTGCAGAAGCAAGGCAGGGGAGGCGAGCCCATGTTTCTGGCATCCGCAGCAGGGCAGGCAGCTGCGAGGTGGTGCTGGGGGGGGGTCGGCCAGCCCAGGCCCCAGCCGGGGACGGGGACAGCAGCTCTACCTGCAAAGGGCCTCTTGGGCCTGGGCCGTGACCCTCTCCCACAGACATCCCCCCCAAAGGGGGGCTGGCCCTGGACGGAGGGTTGCGAGTAGGCCCGGCACTGCGGGGCACCGGCCCGGGGGGCCCCCGGGGGGGGGGGGGTTCCTCCCCGGAGCGTTGGGGCCGGCTGCGGCGGGGGCGCATGGCCCAGCCAGAGGGGCTGCCCCGGCCGGGGTACGAGGCCTGGGGGTGCCCGCTCGCCCCCTCTGCCCCGTCCCCTCTTTTCCGCCTCAGCGCTCGCCTTTCTTTGTCCCGCTTAGTAACTGGGGCTCCCAGCCAATCGCCATCGAGCCGGCCGGCTTCGCCGCCAGCTGATTGGGTGAGCCGCCCGAAGCCCTCTGCCAATCCCGGCGCTCGCTGCTCCCTCAGACAAAGACGGCAGCTCTGGCAACTGGGCTCGACTCCCCCCGCCCCCCGCGCGTGCTCCGCGGCAGCAGCCCCTTGGCGAAGGCCAGCCGGGGCCTACCACCTCCCCGTCTCTCCTCAGAAAGGGGGGGGGGGGGACCGGGGGGGGGGGCGGTAGGAAAAGGCGGCGAGAGAGGCAGCCAAAGTGGCGAAAGGGAGCCAGGGAAAAGTTAGGCAAATGGGGAAACAGATTTTTGGTTTGTGCCAGGCTTTCTTTCTGGGCGTGTCCCGCCGGCGTGAAGAAGGACGTTTGCCCCCTCTGCTTTTTTTGCCCACCCCCTTCTCTGCCCCGTGGAAGCGCCCGCTGGCACGGCCCCCTGCCCGCCATCCTCCTCGAAGGGGTTAAAAAGCCGGCGCGAGGCCCCGCCCCCGGGCCCCTCCCGCGCGGCGCTGGGGGGGCGTGGCCTCGTCCTCGGCAAGAGGCGGTTGGCGACGGTTGGGCCCCTCTGAGCCTCTTAAAATGAAACCTAGCGGGGCCGGCAGCGCCGCAGAGAGCCCGGGGCTGCGACCTGCCGGAGCCGCCCGCGGCGCCGCGCCGGGCTGCCAGCTGGGCACGGCGGGCGACGCCGCCGCGGGCTGCCCACCCAGCGCTGAGCCGAGCCGGCGGGGACCGCGGGCCGAGCGGCCACCAGTGCTGCCCGCCCCGCTCGGGCTCCGCGCCCGCCGTTATTGTTGCCCGCCGCCCCCTCCTTTCTCCTTCGCCGGCGGAAAGAATTCGTCCAGAGACTGAAATCTCCCCTTTTTATCCGCTTCTTCCTACCCGCCCCCCACCTCCCCGCTTTTGTGTGGGGGTTTTGTTCTGCTTTCAGCTCGGTGTTTTAAAAATACCCCCGAAAATGGCGATTTTTAGAGAGAATTAAGGAAAGTGGCTTTTCTGTGGAAAGGTGTCTTTTTAAACAAAAAGAAGCACTCTCTCTATATTATATATATAACTACCTATCTTAGTTCCTGCAGGGCAGCTGCTGAGGTGGCTTGTGTGGTGGGGTTTTTTTTAATTAAGTTTAATTTTGCTATTTTTAAGGGTTTTTTTCTAGAAGTACTTTAGAGCGGGGTGGATTCTTCTCGACTTCCCTCCTCCCTTTTTTTTTTTTTTTTTTTTTTTTTTTCCCTCCATTAAAAGCCGAGAAAGCCAATCTCTTATTTATAAACCTGCCGGGACTTGACCGTCGCGATGTACAACACGGTGTGGGATATGGACCGCGATGACACGGACTGGAGGGAAGTGATGATGCCCTATTCCACTGAGCTGATATTTTACATTGAAATGGACCCTCCAGGTAGGGAGCCGCAGCCTGCCTGCCCGCCCCTCGCAGCGGGTCGGGGCCGCCTTTCATTCCTGCCTTCTCTCCCCTGCCCGTCCTCCCTTCCTCCTTGCAGACTTTTCCCGTTTGAAAAAGGAGGGGGAATCTGCAGAGGGGGAGGGAAGGAAATATATATATATATCTGTAGTTAAACTTTGATGCCTGCGTAAACTTTTCAGTGACTTGAACCTGCTGTCTCCTGGGCAAAAATATTTTAATACTGGTTTTTTTTGGGGGGTGGGAGGGTTACTGCAATTCATGGTGCCTTTTGGGAAGTGGAAGGAGGCAGGAGGAGAAGAGCTGCTCACAGCCCCTCTCCCGAGTCTCCTTTTTTTTTAAGCCTTTATTGAAAACCGTATATTTTGGCTGTGTTCACTTCTAGAGGAGCGGTTTTATTAGCCTCTTCACCTGTGTGCCTTTATGTGCCTGTAACGCTTTGATGGTAGTGATTTACCTACCTCCATTCAGTTCCAGTTTAATCGCTTTTACAGTCTCCGAGACCCTTTTCTCGCCAGCTCTCTTCCAGCATTGACAGATGAGGTGTGTGTTATCGCTGGGTTTTGGTGCTGGGGGGATAATACTTGGGAACAGGCTGGAATACATCCCTTGAGGCACTATTACTTTGATAATGCTTAATAACCTTGTTTAAAAGGGTTTGGTGCAACTTTTTTTCCCCCCTATGAATTACCAGTGCTGAAAATGAAGAAATGCCTTGTCCCCTTGCTTGCCTGAAGTTTTTAGATGGGACAGAAAGTTTCTTTTGTGTCTGAAGAGTGAGGGAAGGCTTACAAAGAGAAGAGGTTGAGTCTTTCTTTAGTAATGAATTAAAGTAAGCATAAATGGGTACTGTTGAAACCATATCTATACCTGTAAGAGTCTTAACAGGCTGAGGGCAGTCAGATAATTGAAGGGCCTTTATGTTCTCAGGTCTCTGATCTGTACAGCCAGAAGGTATAGTAAAATATGCATCAAAAATCTTAACCTGCGGAGAAATAGATAGCAAGTAAGTGCTTCGAAGTGGTATCTTCTGTGTGGCATGTACTGTCAGACCTCTGAAATTCGCTTTTCAATCTGTGCTTGGATCGTGGCTTGTATCTTCAAGTGTGGTTTAGTCTCTTTGTTTCAATGCAGTGAGCTCTTTTTTTTCTCTCCTTAGGTATGTGGTACTTTAATTAAAAGAGAAGGAGGTGATAATCCTGAGATTTTTGGATCTCAAGGACCTGTACTCACTTCCTCTGGTAACTCTGATGCTTTAAAAATTGGACAGGTCTTCGAGATGCACAATACTGGCCATTAGTTGTTAAATTCTTGCAGAGATGACACTACCTATTTTTAGATGTTACTCCCAAAAGCGTAAAGTTCAGTTAAATCTGTTTGCTTCTGTGAATTTCAGGGGGTATCTTTCTTGTAAATGCTTTTAACTGTTCATTAGGTTAGTATTTGTATTTGCTTGCGTCGAGCGAACAAAAATCTGAACCACTGCAGGTGACTTAAAACAATTGGTATGGGGGTTTTTTATTAAAAAAAAAAAATAAAGCCCCTTGAATTGCTTAGTGCAAGGAGGCTGCTAAAAGGGGCTGGCCTAACTGAATTGGTCAGAAAACAACTTTCTAATATTTCTGCAGGAATTCAGCCATTCAGCCTTACAAAGTTTACATTAAGAAGCAGCACTTCTGTCATTAATAGTGCTGATATTTCCATCGTTGAAGCTCTGTTGTCAGGGATCAAAGCTCTGCATGGTCCAAACACTAGTTAGCAAAAGGACTTAATGTTAACGTGCCGATCCCTGAAATGTTCAGTAACTTTCTTTCATATTTTTAAACTAGAAAAGCCAGAGCTGGAAATGATGCATGGGATGATCCCCATGTGCCTGTCCTGATTTCACAGACCTATAACTTTTAAATTGCAGGGGGAGGGAGGATGAGTGTGGCAGAGATGGTCTGCTTTTTCCTCGTCCAGAGGTGGGGTGGGAAAGCATTTTCTGGTCTGGGATGATAGGTCATCCCTAAGGGGAGTGCGGAGGAATTTATTTGGAAGACTTCAACACTCTGCATGCCTTGGGATAAAGTCACTGCATTTGCACCCGGTAACAACCACAGCTCCATTTGGCCCGCTTCCAAAAAAAATTTGTGAAGGTTTACAGTATAGCATTGCCCCGCACGGTGGCTGGAGTTCCTGAGCAGCTGAATGGTGGCAATATGTTTTCACAGCAGCGCACAAACTAACAATATGCAGCGAGTGTCCCCGCTGCCAAAGGAGGCAGCACGGTCTTTTGTTCACAGAACTTGCGTGAAGAGATCCCTGGTTGGTCTTTATACTGCAGGACTGGGCATCTACTGATACTGGGAGCCAAGTGTCTCAAATCACGCATGACTGCTCGTGATTACATTTTAGTGCATCTAAACTTCAGGCAGAAGACAAAAGCAAGGTGAACGTAATGTGCGGTGTCACCCGTAACCTCCAAGTCAAGGGTGGGATACTGTTTCTTGTTAAGGGCCAGTAGACCTTTAATTTATCTTGGCAGGCTGTCTTAACCTTAGCGTTGCCCAGTAATAATGCAGAAATAAAATCCTGTGACGGCAGGCAGCCTGCAGCGCAGCCATAGCTTCTGTCAGGCTTCGGTGCACCTGCACCAGCTTATCAGTGTGCTCGTGTTTTCTGTCTGGGGTTGTAGGTGTAAATGGATGCTCAGAGCAGGTTCTGAAGCCTCTCTGCTAGAAGGCTTGCTCAGAAGTTCAAAAATAATAATACAGTTGACGCCCCTCTCACACAGGAACTTTTTCCAACTCCAGCAAAGACAGGGTCAGGCAACAAGGGATTGCTAGCTTTTAATCCATCCTAAACACAGGAATAGGACAGTTTTCCTAAATAGAGCAGTGGAACTAGGGGTTCAGTTCTGCCAGCCTTGCAAAGCGTGCCTTACACCAATACAACTGATACAGGAGCAACAGTGGGGGCAACCAGCAGGGTGACTCCTGTCACCTAATTTTTTTGTTTGTGAACAGAGGACTTGTGGGTGATGTGATGGTTGGAGACCATCTTGGGCATAATGATCACAAAACCATAGAGTTTTCAATTCTTGGAGAAGTAAGGAGGGGGGTCAGCAGAACAGCCACCTCAGACTTGCAGAGGGCAGACTTTGGCCTGTTTAGGAGCCTGGCTGACAGAGTCCCTTGGGAGGCAGTCCTGAAGGGCAAAGGAGTCCAGGAAGGCTGGACCTTCTTCAGGAAGGAAATCTTAAAGGCGCAGGAGCAGGCTGTCCCCTTGTGCCAAAGGATGAACTGTCAGGGAAGATGACAGCCTGGCTCAGCAGAGAGCTTTGGCTGGAACTCGGGGGGTGGGGGGTGGGGTGGGGGTGGGGTGGAAAGGAGAGTTTATGACCTTTGGAAGAAGGGGCAGGCAACTCAGGAATACTACAAGGATGTTGTGAGGTTATACAGGGAGAAAATTAGAAGGGCCAAAGCCCAGCTAGAACTTAATCTGGCTACTGCCACAAAAGACAATAAAAAATGTTTCTATAAATATGTTGGCAACAAAAGGAGGGCTAAGAAGAATCTCCACCCTTTACTGGATGGGGGGGGAACATAGTGACAAAGGATGAGGAAAAGGCTGAGGTATTTAATGCCTTCTTTGCCTCAGTCTTTAATAGACCAGTTGTTCTCTGGGTACCCAGCCCCCTGAGCTAGACTACGGGGAGCAGAATGAAGCCCCCATAATGCAAGAAGAAATGGTTAGTGACCTGCTACGCTGCTTAGACATACATGAGTCTATGGGGCCGGTTGGGATATACTCAAGGGTACTGAGGGAGCTTGCAGAAGTGCTCAACAAGCCAGTTTCCATCATTTACTACAGTCCTGGCTAACTGGGGAGGTCCCACTTGACTCGAGTTTGGCAAATGTGACACCCATCTACAAGAAGGACTGGAAGGAGGATCTGGGCAGCTACAGGTCTGTCAGTCTGACCTCAGTGCCAGGGAAGGTCACGGAGCAGATCATTTTGAGTGCCATCATGAGGCATGTTCAGGTCAAACAGAAGATCAGGCCCAGTCAGCATGCATTTATGAAAAGCAGGTCCTGCTTGACTAACCTTATCTCCTTCTATGACAAGATGACCCGCTTAGTGGATGAGAGAAAGGCTGTGGATGTAGTGTGCCTGGACTTTAGTAAAGCTTTGACACAGTTTCCCATAGCATTCTCCTGGAGAAATGGGCTGCTCATGGCTTGGATGGACGTATGCTTCACTGGGTACAAAACTGTTGGGATGGCCGGGCCCAAAGGGCTGCGGTGAGTGGAGTTAAATCCAGTTGGTGGCTGGTCACAAGCGGGGTTCCCCAGGGCTCACTGTTGGGGCCAGTTCTGTTTAATATCTTTAGCAATGACCTGGACAAGGGGATCGAGTGCACCCTCAGTCAGTTTGCAGATAACGCCAAGTTGGGGAGGAGGGCTCTGCAGAGGGACCTGGACAGGCTGGATCCATGGGCCAAGACCACTTGTGTGAGGTTCAACAAGGCCGAGTGCTGGGTCCTGCACTTGGGTTACAACCACCCCATGCAGCGCTACAGGCCTGGGGAAGAGTGGCTGGAGAGCTGCTTGGCAGAGAGGGACCTGGGGGTGTTGGTCGACAGCCGGCTGAATATGAGCCAGCAGTGTGCCCAGGTGGCCAAGAAGGCCAATGGCATCCTGGCTTGTATCAGAAATAGTGTAGCCAGCAGGAGCAGGGAAGCGATCGTCCCTCTGTACTCGGCACTGGTGAGGCTGCACTTCAAATGCTGGGTTCAGTTTTGGGCCCCTCACTCCAAGAAGGACACTGAGGCTCTGGAGCATGTCCAGAGAAGGGCAGCAAAGCTGGTGAGGGGTCTGGAGCCCAAGGCTGATGGGGAGCGGCTGGGGGACCTGGGGGTGTTCAGCCTGGAGAAGAGGAGGCTGAGGGGAGACCTTATCGCCCTCTACAGCTGCCTGACAGGAGGGGGGAGCCAGGTGGGAGTCAGTCTCCTTCACAGGTAACAAGTGATGGGACAAGGGGAAATGGCCTCAAGTTGCACCGGGGGAGGTTTAGACTGGATATTAGGAAAAATTTCTTCCCCAAAAGGGTTGTCAGGCATTGGAACGGGCTGCCCAGGGAAGTGGTTGAGTCCCCATCCCTGGGGGTATTTAAAAGATGGGCAGATGTGGTGCTCAGAGAGATGGTTTAGTGGTGGACTTGGCAGTGTTTGGTTAACAGTTGGACTCAATGATCTTAAAGGTCTTTTCCAACCTAAACGATTCTATGATTCTGTAATGCTTTTTCCTTCTGCTTGCATGGCTTTTGGCATAATAAAATGTATCACTGGGATAAGGTAGGATCTATATGTGGCAAATGATACTAGGTGCAACTAAATAACTTTCAGTGTCTACAGACAAAACTGGAACCATCCCTTGCATACAGCTAACATAGTAGCTTCTGAACTTTCTAATCGGGATTCATTTAGGGTATTATGGCCATAGCAGCATCATATGCTGGTTCTGGCATTAGGAAACTGGCTGTCAGGGGTTCACTTACATGTGGGTCTTGCTGTCTGAAAAGACAAGGAATAGGCTACTGGATTGAATTTAGCTTTTATTTAACAACATCTGTTCAGACCTGCAAAAGGCGTTACTGCTGTTAAGTTTTTGAACAGAGAATGTTGAATTGACTCCAAAAGTTGCCAGAGTACGTAAAGGATAACGACCTATATATTACCTCGCTTCTCATAAGTAGGACTAAGTAATGTCTTTCCCTCTTTAGATCTGGGATATATTATCAGTTGTGTTGATGATAAAATGTGTAATCACTGAATACATTTTGTCACAGTTGGATGAAAATCAGTAAGAGTGTTCCGCTGGGATTTCAGACACAGATGTCAGCAAAGATATTTGGCTCAACTACAAATTAGAGGTTAGTCTCATTTGTGTGGGTTATGAAGAAAACCACAAGTTTAAAGTAGGCTTACTAATGCTGAATGGGTTCTGTCTATTTATGAGCAGTTAATGAAACAAGCAGTTGTCCTAAAGCTATATGAAAGCTGCCTTCTGAAGCCTGTTAGGCCCAAATATGACTGACCACACTTATAACTTGGGCCAACCCTCTCTTTCAAGAATATTACTCTTCCTTGCCTCATGTGCTGAGACCAGCTGTAACAATGCTGCTGTTAAAAAAAAAAATCTTTTAGTTACAAAGAGGGGAGCAATAATCTATAGGCTGTTCAGTTTAGTCTACTTTGCAAAAGCGGCACTGCCATTGTATGAATGAGACAAGTATTCAAGGGAAAAAGTGTATTTATTTCACTATAGTTTCTATTTTCTTCTCATATAATTTGACAACCCTTGTTTTAGGGGAGTGATACTATAATTGTAATTTGGAAAACATAGGGTTCTGATCTCCAGGGCAGTGTTTATTTGGATACCAGTCCTGCTGTATCATTATCAATGTTATAGTGGAAACTGAATGCGGCTTCTCAAATGGGGTTTGTGGTATGCAGTAGCCAGATGTAGGTGAACACTGCGTGGCTATGCCTGACTAGTTTTCCAGTGGGAGAACAGATGCAAATTTTAATAGCGTTGTCACTATTGTCCTTCAGCTTATCTGAGCTGACTCCAGAAGCTTATCAAAGAAAAGTTCTGCTCTTTAAAAAAAAAAAAAGTAGTTCTACTAGTGCATGTAATCAAGACAGCAGCACTGTAGCAGCAACTGACTTTGTTGCAAATTTAAGTCTTGCTGAAAGTCACATTTCCAAGAAAGCAGATGTTGGGGGTTGAGAGTTTCCTTATTACAGAAGGAAGTTTGTGCAGACTGTTTTGGGGTAAAGCAGGAAATAAATAAGGCTCAGTCACTTGTGTTTTGCATATCCTGGAAAATGGTTTGCATTGGAGTCTGGGCTCCTATGAGGACAATGTTGTTACACCTAGACATCTCTATTGGCCTTTTCATTTAATGACTCCTGTAACCATTTTTTATTTCTGATTGCTTTTTCAAGCTTGTTTTTGCATTCCTTGCATTTGGTTTTCATTTTGATGGCTCTAACTGTTAAAGAATATCACTCATCAGCTTTCAATTACATACATGAACACAAAAAATAGCATCATTAATATAAAGTGAAATGATGTTTTGCTTGAGATGAGAGAGCCTGCTTTAAAAGGTTGACATTTTTGTTTATCAGTAGGCTTTCAGATGATGTAGAAATAGTTGGGGAGGGAAAGCTTCCTGAAGGGAGTTGTTCAGCTCTGTGTAGGTTTATGCAAGCTAAAACATGGGAGAATATTCTGAGAGGAAACCAAGCTCTTCACCACGTGTTTGAAGGCAAAACCTGTGGCAAATGTTAATTCTGCAATTGTTTTTCCGAACAGTTTTCTGTATTGCATGTTCCCTATACCTGACAGAAGTTAATCACTGTGTTGCTTCCTTCTACCTCACTTGTTCAAAAGGAGAAGACTCTTGGAGTTTCCTTTGGGAGATACTGTTTTCCCAAGCAGCAGAGTTGACTTCTGTCTTTGCTATTGCCTGTGTGATATCTTATTCCAGAATGAAGCTATTCGGTCTTATCTTTGCTCTACAGCTTGGGAAAACAGAGAGGCATAGCTGGTCATACACATCTGCGCCCAGTACTAAAAGCAGTTGGGTGCCTTACATCATCTCATGTTGGTTGTTTAGTGAGTCACTTTTTGGGCAGAGAACTAGAGAACACTGGAAACAGCAGCACAAAGAATACTTTTATCAGCATTCCCTGTATGTTTTAAAGCTTAGGCTTTATTATTGTCAAAAAGACTGTTAACTGTGTTGAAACAGATTGCTGTAAAACTTTGGCCCCATTAAAGCAATAGGTGTGTTCTAGCTGGATTTTTGGAAACTCATTTTTGTAAAGTAGGTTGCTGAGTAATGCTTAAAGAACAGTCTCTGCTCGTGTACTAAATGCCCCTATGGAAATGAGTCAGATTTTCTTTTTTCCTTCTGCTTTTTATCTCATTTCTTCTGACAGGTTAAAATCTGCACAATAGCTAAATAAGCAAGAATTTGCCTCTCCATGTAATCAAAACTACAGCATATGAGCTGGTGCTGGGTCCCCAAACAATGTGAGTGGATGTTACCTTTTTAGAAGAGATTTTCATTGTCCTTCATCTTTGCTGTGTCCTTCATTCAATAGACAAGGATTTTGCAATGTTTCAGTGAATATATTCCAGTACCTTAAGTTCTTCTAGTTCTTCTGAAGAAAAGTGGCTTTATGCAGGGAGTTAAAGAATCCATACAGTTCAAAAGAAGCAAAGTGCAAAGTGGTGCCTGTTGTAACCCTTTCCAAAAAGGACCCCAGCTGCCCTGCTGGACACTGACCAGCTGCCTGGTGAATCCTAATGCCAAAGCACAATGCGTTCTGAGGCTTTCCTGCAGCTGAACAGGATCCAGGTTCTTCTCTGGCTTTGAGTCCGGCGGCACACTTGAGATGGCTACCTTCCATCCAGTGCTCTTTGTAAAACGAGATGAAATACTTCAACTGCTTCAACCTGTGACTGCTTCCAACATTCACCCAGACTCTCAACCAGTTCTTGTGAACTGGAAAAAATGTTATTTTAATGGTAGTTCATAGGAACGTTACTTCTAAAATCAGATATTCCTGAAGCTGACACATGGTTATTTAGGAAAGTCTTGAAAAAATCATGTTTCTCAGAACAAAAATTTGTGGGTTTGGACAAATCAACAAAACGTCAATCTGTATCCCCTTCATCTGTTTGTTCTTTTCCTACAGAATAACTTGAGTTTTGGTTTGGTGTCACTTTGGGACCCTTGTACTTCAGGTCAGTTTTCTCCTTCCAAACATAAACCTGCCATTTCCTTTTAGCTACTACTTACTCTGTTGCTTTCCTTCTCTTCCCTATGAAAGAAAAAAAAAATCTACAGGAGCCATTTTGGGGGGTTTTTACCTTCTGCAGCCTTATCCTAAATTTCAGCGTCTGGAGTGCCTAAAATCTTGATGCTGCACATGATAATTTTTGGAGGAATTCTTTCCTTCCTTGCATCCTTCCCCTCAGAAAACCCAAAGAAAAACCCCTGAAAACAGCTAGAGAAAAATTGCTGTATTGAGGGAGCACAGCCCACTGTTCAGGTATGTTTTTCTTTGACTGTGGACAGTAGTGCTTGCACTCCAACACCTCCCCTGGAAAAATGGTTTAGAGGAGAGATGGATACAATATTGTGTATGTAAGTTCTGTTGTCTGTTACAACCAGAATTTGTACATTGCAATTAAATTGCCCAGGCTGTCACTACTCATGTTGCACTGCCCTGGGTAGTCATCTTGGGGACACTGTAGGAATCTAGATTGTTGGCCGTCCCAGGAACTGCTCCCAAGTGTCAGATTAGAAGTCTTTGGTGTTTGTAGGATCTTTACTCTGATTCATCTCCATCTCATCTGTCTCCAGAAGTAGTCTCTTGAAGGATACAAGGAAGCTTGAATCAATGAGATGAATGTTTAAGATCCTTTCCATTTCGAAGGGCACAGTAGTCTCACTGATAAGTTTTGTGACAGCAAAAGAAGTCAAACTGCTGCTGTGAAGTAGATTTCATTAAAATGTTTTGAAGATCACAGTACTTGAGTGAGGAGATGAATCCATTTCTTTTGTTACACCCTGAGATCTCAGTGGCTGTGCAGTCTGAGCCTGGCTAGACCACTCCCTGCCTGCTCTGAATCTCAGCTTCTGCTGAGGGCACTGCATGGGCTGGGACTTCTGCCTCACTGGAACTTTCTTCAAGATCCAGATTCTTAGAGAAGATGATGCGTGACACAACGTGCAGTTGTTGAATACTTTTCTACCTTAAAATTTCTTCTGGAGTGTTGATTTGAAATGCACCTTTTAATCTTGATTTAGATGGCTCTCTGTTAGCAATTTAGGTGGTGTTGAAATATTTCAGCTTTGGTAACTAGAAAATAGTCTGACGTAGCGCAAGGACAGGTACTGTATGAAGAGCAATTTTACATACTGCTCTGAAAGATGTGAGCTAGTGGTAAGCTGAAATAAAATGCTGCTTAGAGCAGCAAGAGTCACGTGGATTTACAGCTGTATTATTATTATTTCTAAGTAGGCTCTTGTGCAGCAAACTTCTCAGTAGCACTGATTATTTCTGTGAATTGGCTCTCTTATGAGGTTTGTACCTGACACCTGGATGAATGGTTATTCTTTGAAATATCTGGGGAAAACAGCCCTGGGCTGTTTTTATTTAAAATGGCTTTTTCTTTTGGCTTTGGTAGGTCTCCTAGCCACAGCGCGTCACTGCTCGGGCCTGACTTCATTTTCCATCTTCCACAATGAAAAGCTAGTTCTTCATTCTCTATCACTGTAGCTCTGTGCTTATGCCAGATTTTGTGGTTTCCTTACTCTTACCCAAAAATCTATCTCCATGTATTGACCAAAGAGTATTTTTTAATAGCTGTTCGAAGACTCTACTGTGGAGGGGTAGAAAATGTGCCACGGTATTTCTCCTGTGAAGGCAGATGAGGAACTGCTTTAGTTAATAAGCAAAAAGGAGAATCTACTTGCTCCTCGAATTTTGTATTTATTTTTATAATATGGTCTTCTAGACCTGACATTGGATACTATAAAGTACAATCATTCTATCCAAAGAGTTGGTAAAAGCCTGGGCCTGCTGGCTAGGAGATAAAGCTATTCCTTACTAAGTGAGCTGAGCATGTGATGCTGGGTAGTGACAATCTTTGAGTAATAAAACATGGCAAAAGTTCTAAAACATATCCAGCTTATTAATAGTGTGCTAATTATGCTTGGTAGGTAAAAGAGGGCTTATCTTTTTTTATCCTCCTCATGTTAACTTTGGGACACTCATCTCACTGCTCTTGATTGTGGAACCTCTGACACTGCTGTAGCTTTGCAGCTCTTACACTATGGTCTGGGTTGAAAGGAAAACTGTGTTCCATTGAGCAGTGAAAATAATTGGGAAGTTGAGATTTTTTGGCTTTACAACTTCATGCAAAGGCTGGAATGAAGAGGAATGAAGAGGAGATGCTGTGTTACTTTATAATACAGAAGTCAAAGATCACAGTGTCATTTATCTGACAGCAAGAATCTTCCATTTCTTCTGTCCCTGCCTGTGAAGTAACAAGTCTTGCAAAATAGTGAGAGGTGCTTGTGAAATGCCCAAAAGAATTCTGAATTTGAGCCAGCCTCTTCACACACTGTTGTTGTCCACCATTCTGCAGGTGTCCCGTAGCAGACAATCTTTTAACCTGTGCAGTAGCTGTGGATGCTCATGAAGAACAGTGCAGCAGAAGTCTGGCAGGCTGTAGGAGGTGAAACAGTGGTTGGGAGGTGCGGGAGAGGGCTGGATAGCTGGGGAGTTTTCAAACAAAACAGATCTTTATCAAAAAAAGCCAATTAATCAAAACTGAAATATTTCTTAAAGGTGTTGGTTTTTATGAAAGTTCACAGAAACACAAGCAAAGCTATAATGGGAGTGTTTTCATTGGAAGCCTGCCTGGCTTTCTGCCAACTTGTCTGCTGTTCTTTGTAATGAGATATTGAAAGACTTCAATTCTTTGAATATGTCTTACTCTTTGGCATCTCGCCTGTTTTGGGGGAGGAGAGCGAAAATGCGAGCATGCCTGAGGTTCTGTGGCCAGCAATAATGCGATCAAATAGCTTCCTTCTCTGTCCCTTGAGGAGTTCTTGGTGCGTGTTAGCTGCCCTTTGAGGAAGGGCAGCTTCGAAGGGCATCAGTGCTCCGTACTTTGCGAAAGGGGTCTTGGCAAGAGAACTGACAAGCTGAGATGTGGAGCTGCCAGGATAACTTACCTGGCAGTAGTGGGGAGTGAGCCGCTGTCAGCAGGTGCACACGACCCTCCGCTTTGTCAGCTGGAAAATCTCTGGAAAAGCATGGTGCCTTACTTCTCTGGTTTGCACACATAGTGCACAACTCCATGGAAGTGGTGTGCAAAAAGCACCTTTGTTCAGCATATGTTTTTTCCTTGGGTGTCTTGAGGGGATCTTGTGCAGCAGGGACAAGTACAGGGCTGTTGAGGGAATGAAAAATTTTCTGGCTTTGCCTTAAAAGTGTTGGAGAAACTGAGAAAATTAGTAAGACTACAGAAAGCAGTTAAAGATTGGGGAGGGTTTTGATTTTTAAAAAAGCTACCCTACATTTTCATTCCAAGTCTTCATCTATATACCTCCAAAGGGAAGGCGCTTCTATCCTTATGGACTATGTCATTAAAATGTTAGCTGGCCTAACTGTGGATTGCTTGCATGTTTCTGTAGTAATGACACTTCCTAGAGCTTTATATTACAGTTTGTAGGGTGTCTACTGTACACTGGCCTTTTGAAGCTGGGTAGCTATCTCGGAAATCCTCTGATCTGTTTTCTGCTTGTTACAATGTGGAGGGAGAGTAGATTGAGGGCATCAGAAAGAAGGATGGTAAACAAGCTCATGGAAGTGCTGAGTGACTTCAAACTGACTTTATGAGAGTACTTGGTAGATGTGATTATTTGTAACCATAAGACAGAGTTAATACTGCATTTAAACCTGCTATGCTTTTAAGTATTTGGCCTGCAGCTCTTGGAAAATACTGGAAGAAATAAGTTACGGAGCCATTCGTAGACTAAGTTGCATCTGCCTTAAAACTGCAAATTAAATTAACTGGCAGGTTTATCTTGTACGCAAATACTGCAGCCAGAGAAACTGACTGCTTGACTGGATGCTGTGTGGGATGTAGCACTTGGAGACCCAACGCATTCTTTTTTCACTCCTCCCTGAATTAGTGCCATTGAAAACCATCACACATAGCGCTTGGTGGCTCTTAGATCACGTAGACTTGTGAAGTTCCTGATTCAAAACCTGACAGGGAAAAGTGCATATCTCTTGAAAGTCACGTTATACTTTGCTGAAGTTAAATTTGGGATTAATATAGCCTCCTATTTTTTACAAGAGACTTTAATTAAAAAAAAAAAAATACAACTGTGTTAAACTTCAGACACTTGCCAGCTTTCTTGGTTGTCTTTGTGTTGGAGGTGGTTTGGGTTTCAGGGAATCATGTCAGTTAAACCTTGAGTAGCCTTTCTAAAAGCAACTCTACTCGGTCAAGAAAGCATCAGAAAAATTACCTTGGCAAAGCCTAATCAATAGGCTTTTCTCTCTAAGGACCTGTGTGCAGCTCTGCAGAGCAGCTCAGCTGAAGCTACCTGCTGGAGCCGGCACGGCAGCCTTCCGGGCCCTGACGTCAGCAACATCCGATCCTGGGCCCAGCCAGCATTGGCTGCCACCGCCTCCACTCCATCACCAGCTCATTTTTATTTCCCGCCTTCTCAGTGACACTCATCTGGGATTGGGATTTAGCTCAAGCTAGGCTGCTTGGGGAAGCTAGAAAGAGGGGACTAGAGTTGCTGAAGAAAGAAGAACTAGAGGTGACCGCTGGTGTGTGAGGGAGAGCTGGTCTGCTCTCATTGCTGCATGCCAGGTTGTCACTGAGGGCTGAACCTGATCTTGGGAGTGGAAGGGTCCAGCTGAGCTGTTAACTTTTGGGTTTTGGAAAGATCTGTGCCTTAAAGCCATCTTAGAGACATGGTAGGGGAAGGATGCTTGTGTATCTGGTGCTAACAGCAAGTTCTTTATTAGAACAGATAGATCCCCTGTGCTGTTAATCACTTGTGATCAATGTTCTTTCTCTCCCAGGAAAAAGGAGGCAAGAAACCATCAGGATCATCCACTCTAATCAGAGCTTGTTTTGAGATAAAGCAAGATTGTGCCTGTGGCTAGATCAGAACTGGACCCAGTGACATGGAAAGAAACACGGCTGCTCTTGAAAGCATTTCTGTTGACTTCAGGCCAGCCTTATTTTACTTTACTGTGGAATTTTAGCTCTCTAATGTTCATCAAGTAAGATATATAAAACTGGATTTATTTTTTTTTTAATTTAAATCAAAATCTGTAGACTCTTTGAGGCTTTCTGTAGCTTCTCATAAAAACATCACAGGATTTCTCCTAGCAGGGTGGTTAGCACTTTCTAGGTAAAAACTGTTTTGGGATGTCTCTTCTAGCAGCCCATTGGGCCAGGGCTATGAGAGCAGCAGTAGGGTGGATGCTGCTCTGTTGCAGTAGTTGCAAGTGCCACGCTGTTACAAAATGCTCCCCTTCTGTCATCGCAGGTTCTGGGCTGTGAGGTTTAAACTACCTTCGTGCTCAGTTCCCCATTTGTGCAGACTACAGGCGTATCTGGCTGAGAGGGTAGCCAAGAAACGCTGCAATGGATGGGCACGTTGGTCTGCTGGGTGAAGCAATAGCAAGGGCCTGGTTCTGTATCCAAGACAGGGGAAAATCTGTTATGACTCAAAGAGCTCAAAGTATTGAAAGTAAAGAGTTAGATCCATAGCTCTCTGGAAACAGGATCCACCCTTGCAAATACTTTTGTATTTTTAAAATGTGCAAGCTATTAAAAAGCACTTTTCAAAAGTCTATTGTGAAAAGGACTGGCTTCCATGACTCAGGTTTTTCAGGAACTGGTCCAAGCCTTATCCTTCTCCCTGGAAGAATTTCCTTCCCATTTTCTCATGCAGAATGAAGTTCTACAGACAGCCCCCTGACAGTGAGAACTGATACCAACGTATTAAGGGAAAAGAAGGGAAAACCCCCACCTGTAGTAAGGACACATGGTGTCATGTCTCTGTGTCCATATGCCAAACTCCTGTTCCTTACCTTTCTGGTCTTTGTTAGTTTGCTTTTCTGTGCCTAGTGCTTTGGAGTCAGCCCTAACAAAGCTGTTAAATAATTCCATGGTATATAAAGGAGCAAGACTTAATCTTACAAGGAGGGCTAGAGAAGTATTCGAGTACTCTAGAGAATACTTGAAAGCCTCTTCTGGAAAGCCCCTATTACCAGTGTAAAACAGGCTTTTACACTGAAAAATACCTTGAAGGTTTTGGTATGTCCAAGCCTTAACTTGCAAGTCCCAGTGAAATAATTGCTGGTGCTGGTATAGTTTTCTAAGAATTCTCCATGCTGTTGTGTTTTTTTCCATGAATCTTCGTGTGCTTGTTGGTGACTCAGACTTTACAAAAGATTCTTTAGTAGATCAGAACAATTACAGGTTTTCTGAACTTGGATTTACTGCCATGAGCAGACACCGATGAGACTCAGAACCGCTGCGTCGATCCTATCGCTTACTTAAAGTGCGTAGGGTACCACAGCACAGATGTAAGGTGGGAAGGAGGGAGGACCTGAAGACACTTCCTAATGCAGGAACTTTGAATGGAGGAGATGAAACAGCATAGGGCACAGTAAATACAGTAGAATCTACAAGCTTAGCCTGGATATTTCCTCTGGATATTTCCTCTAACCCTGCAAAGCAGGATGGGGCTGGGAGCTTCAAGCAAAGTAGGTATTAGAACCGTGTCTTACTCTCAGTGGTGCTTTGTACAAATACTTAGATGCTATACAAACAACTGTAATAGTTGAGCTAGGAGTAACCAAAGCCTCCTAACCAGGAAGCTACTTCACTGAATCCAAAGGTTTTCACCTTCCTTTTATAACAAGACCTATTATTGCCTCACTAGATATGTGCACACCTGAAAGTTCCCAGCTCACCCCATAAAAAGAATCTGTATGCTATGGTTTAATGCTCAGTCCTGCAGAATGAATGCTGCTATCTGAATCAGGTGTTTGGTCAGCAACCCCAGGGTGCAAACGTCTGGGTCAAGGTTCAGATTTAGTTTAGATTGGCTCGATTAAAGTATCTACTGGTTTGTCTGAGAACAGTGAAGTTACTGTGTCGGATATTCAACATGAAATGGTATTTGGAACTGCAGTTGGAACACTGTTTTCTCTTCTTTGATGTGGGAGGTGTGGCTCGGAGGTGAGCAGATGGATGGTGCCAAGTAGCACACCTCTCGGTGTTAAGCCATTCCACACTGGAGCTAGAGATCAAAATCTTCTTTCTGCTCCCTTTATTTGTATTTCTGCTTGTACACCGGGATTGTGTGTGTCTGAAAGATGGCTGTTGTCAGTGTGTGTCAGGTCTGCTCGCTGATGCTTGTGTAATCTGATGGCTAGGGCACAGGGCTGGGAGCACAGATGTTCAGGGTCTGACTTAAAAATGTGCTAGTAGCAAATCAATGTGTGTAGCTGCTTTCTTACTATGAATTCAAATGATACCTGCCCCGTAAAACACTCTGTCTCATGAAATGTCTGAAAAATGTTCAGTTTCAGTGTTAGTGTTCTTGATGAAGTGTTCAACCCTGCAAAGCAGGGGAGAGCACTCAAGACATCTTGAAGAAAATAGTATAATGCATTCCTGCTGACAGACGAGTCTCTACCAATACATGAGCATGGCGGTGGCTGCTGAATTACTCCTGATATGGGGCTTACATTCAAGACCATGATAAAGTTGTCTGAGCAAAAACTGACCGAATAGAAAGAGCTTCAGTGCATTGTATGCCCTTACATTGTGTAACCTATTTTGAGAACAGAAGTAAAAGCCTGTTTGCCTTGAATTCAGAACAGGGGAATTCTGGGCAGGTGTGCAGTTGGCCTACAGATGTGCAGTTCTGCCTGTCTTTCAAGGATTTGCAGCGTCCCCTTTCCTGTGTGTAAACACTCACCTATGTAAAGTGGTGCAGGCACTCTAATAATGACCTAATGTCCCCTTTCCCCTTCCTTCGTTCCCTTCCTTTCTCACCTCATGTCCTGTAGTATTCAGAGAGTCATAGGTTTTGTTCCTAAGAGGAGCCTAAACGGTAAAACTAGTATGAAATGTGAACGTTGGGTCTATGATGGTTATACCGCTGCCCAGCCACTGCTTCTATCACTAGCAGCGTTTTTTCCTCTGAGAAAAGTCCACCCGTTTGCTCTTACAGGTTGCCATAAGGACTGGTGACGTCTGATCAACTGGAGTTTTTCCATAGTGGTGCACAGTGCTCTCCAGGCTGTGGCTTTCAAACACAATACACCTTTGTAGCTTGTTTGGAGGTTTCGGCGGTGATTGCCCTTGTAGTCATGCCTGAGCCAGTCTTCCTTTTAACAAAAACTCATGTTTCCTCATGCTCCTTCCCTCTCCCTTCCGTCAAGTACGTGTTTGGTTTGAGTACTAGGAAATCTGGGATCACGGTGCAGATGTCGACTTCAAAATTCCTTAAAAATTACAAATTCCATTTACTTTGAGAGAGCTTGAAATTCAAATTCAAGATGCTTGTTTTCTCTCACTTTTTCACTGTCATATTTATTAACAATTTAGTGATTGTCTTCCCCTGTTTACCTTTCTTTAATCTGTTCTTCATTTTCAGCTCTTCCTCCAAAGCCCCCCAAACCAATGACTCCAGTCAATACGAATGGAATAAAGGACAATTCCAGTTTCTCTCTGCAGGAAGCAGAGTGGTACTGGGGGGACATCTCAAGGTAAGCAATATTACTAAATATATTAATTAAAATATATTAATATATGCTATTAGAATAAGCATGTTAGAATTCAAGAGAAAAAGAACATGCCTATTTCGGGCGGCATTTTACAGGAGGGAAATGCTTCAGGACTATACTTGGCAAAGCACCTAAATGAAAGTATTCAATTGGATTCCATATTTGTGTTTAAGTTACTGTTCTGGTGCAGATATTGCCAGTCTTGGTAACAGTTATTTTGGATTTCTACATTTCTTCAGATACACAAAATCTTTAAAAAAAGAGAAAATTATTTCATTCAAAAGAAAAGTGCTTCTGAATGTGCTCACTAATAAGGTTTTGTAAGCATACAATGCTGGGATGCATGCAGTTCAGCAAACTTTCAGTAGGAGGCTTGCTCAGAATAAAATGAGTTGCATTCTTATTTTTGGTTACTTTAACATTTGATTAAAATTGCATCTGTATTAATTTGTATTACATGGTGGTATAAAAACAGCTCTTACAAATGCTAACCATCACCAGCTATACTGAGCAGATGATACAGACACATACCAAATAAATTTTTATCTCTTCAGGAAACCCTTTTCTGTGTGCTTGAGAAAACAGATGGCTTGGGTTAGGTTCAGAAAATTAAGGGCCAGTTTTTATA
Source organism: Gorsachius magnificus (assembly GCA_034008185.1). Lineage (NCBI taxonomy): Eukaryota > Metazoa > Chordata > Aves > Pelecaniformes > Ardeidae > Gorsachius > Gorsachius magnificus. The sequence goes on from CM067085.1 coordinate 67,036,970, forward strand.
TACTTAATTGCATAAAAGGGCTAAAGTGTCCAGTCATCTCTTTCCCTCTTAAGGCACTTATGAAGAGTCTAGAATTTGGAACTGTAAGGGGAAACATGACCATGCTGGGAGTGTGATCAGGAATTGCTCAAACTTGTGCACATAATACTTTGAAACACCTTGTCAGACAGAGGCAAGAAGAGCGTGTTTGCCACAGTGGTTCACTGACGTTCTGAGAAGGGAAATAAAGTTTTCATATCTTTATTGTACCACCCTTATCTTTATAAAGCAAACCTGCATAGATCTTGCTTTTGAAGGGCCTTGGCAGTGATATTTTTCTGTTAATTCTAAATCAAAGTAGAGTGGCAGAACCTGATCACAAAACCCACTAGGCAGGGTTTGTTTAAAACTGCTCAATATTGGTATCAATTTATCGACTGTGGATTTGTTCCTCAATTAACAATGCAAGTGGTGGCAGGAGCTAATGCAGCACAAATCACATCGGAGTGGCTTTATTAGATTAAAATGTGATACACATGCATGTAAAGATGAATTGTTTATGACCCTAACTTGACAGCCAGCAGGTACAGACTGCGTTGGGCTGTCAGGGCAGGAACAGTGTTCTTCAGTCAAGAACTTGTGCTGAAAATTCTGTCACAAGCTCCAGGGTGCAACTTGCAGGCATAAGCTCAAGCCCTTATATCACATCTATCCATTCAAAAAGGAGAAAGCCGTTTGAGTTAACTGGGTCCAATCTGTAAAATGTTGTGAGAGGAGTAAGCGGATATGTTCATGATAGGAGTCAGTTTTACTAACAGAATGGTTTTCAGGTAACTAAATCAAAACTAAGGCTATTTTGTAAGAATACTTTTTTCCTTAGTATTTGAACAAAAAAGCTGTTAATTTTTCTTTCTAAGATTCAGGTAGGCTTCCTACCTCACTTAGATAATGTTGAGGCTACCTGATAAACTTTAGTTTCCAAATGATTGTATTAAAAAGTGCTTAGTGCTTCTAAGAACCTGTGAGGGAGCTGTTAGAAAGTGAGATATGTAATCTGGGTGAAATGGCCAAACCTGGGAAGATGCTTAACTCTTCAGCTGACATAATTTTCTTCATGCTTACAGGTACTCACTTTCACTAAAAGATTCCTTGATTTAGCTTAGGGCTCTGGACTGAGTATCCTTTTGCTTCAGTTATAAGTAAGGAAAAGTTGCACTGAAGCTAGCAAGTTTTTAGTGGTTTAAAACTGCTGTAAATAAGATCAGAGTTAAGACAATAATGAGTCTCTTGAGACTAAAACTGTGCTAAACTCCAGACACCTTTGAGCTATGATGCTAGAGACAGTTTCTTAAGAGGTCAGGACAGGCTTCTCAAAGGGCACCTGTTTCCAGTGTGGACTTTAAAACCTGAGCAGATTACTGGGAAAAGTTGTGAACTCTGAGACACAGCCACTACTGTTGCTTAAACAGAGACTTCTTCCTAAGTGGCAGTTGACTGCATCTGCTATTTTTTAGTGTAACTGCACAAGTTCAGACTTGCTTTAGATGGCCTGAAAGACTGGAGAGCCTGAGTGTGCAAGATGATTGCCTGGTATTTTGAAGATTGAACTCCTTATGCATGCAGGTGTTACTGGCTACCATATTGATACCTGTGGCAACAGTGATCATGATCTTAAGACTTCTAATTTTGCCTTCCTTTCCATTCTCCAGGGAAGAAGTAAATGACAAATTACGAGACATGCCAGATGGAACATTCCTGGTGCGCGATGCATCAACCAAGATGCAGGGAGACTACACTCTGACATTACGGTAAGCACTGAGCAGTTGTAGTCCGCATAGTAAAACCCTGACTAGCTAGTTGCTATACCAGTGACAGCAGTGGCTGCGTAAAGCTGATGTGTCTCAAGCTGAGGGATGTTCCCAAAGGTACTGCAGATCACAGAATGAGCAAATAAATAGCCAGGTCTGATAGTCAGTTCTGGTCTGTGCATTGAATCCTGTCCTTCACTAAACACTACTGTAAGCATCTGTGTGTAGATTAGATGGGACTCAGGGAGGAGAGCCACTCAATGGTGCTTCATAGTTTCAGAACTGCTACAGTAAAAGGTATTTATAAACTAGGGCTTTGATTCATAGGAGTGTGTTGAATATCTCATCAGCATGCAGCTCTGGAGAATTGAACACATTGTCTTTGTAAAAAGAGTATCTGTGCTTTCTGATCTAAACTTTAGGAAATATTGAATTGGAGCCATGTTCCTTTCTTCATTAAAATTGTCTGCAAGTGGCAGACTTCCCAGAGCTGCCCCAGCCCTGTCTACTGCAGTTAGGCAGCGGACCTCATGTGACTAGTTGCTGGTGCCTTGCCCAGCCTGTCCAGCCGCTTGCCTCTGCCAGCCTCCCAAGATTGGTTGGTAGAGGCAAACAGGCGAGGCACATAAGCCACTGCCTCTGTAGCACACCTTTGGGAGTTACTATGATATGGTAGGTATTTGATCTTGCTGTGAAATTCCATTGTCTTAATGGCAGGTTTGACCCCAAGAGTGCAGTTTAAATTCTGCTTTGACTTCTGCCTTGAAGTTCACAGCTTGTGCACTAAGGTTTGGCATGATTTGGTTATTTTGCTGAACACAGATGTCTTTAGGAACCAAAACTGAGAGTGCAGGAAGGACAGTATATTGTCTAAACAGTCTGTTGGTGAAAAAGGAAGAATGTTTGTGGAAACTGCTAGACTGTATAAATCTGGATAATGTAAAGTCCTAAACTTAAAACCATATTGTAATCCTCAAACGGTTTTATTTAGGTTCATATATCCTGTGTTAGCATCCATAACTCAAAAGACTTGTTAATCACTGTATAAATGTATACTCAGTTGTATACCATTAGTGACCCCAAATTGCAGGAAATTGTGGGACTGGGTTTTTATATGGCTCCTTTATTCAGCCTTCAGCATCCTCCTTTTCCCTTGCAAAACTTCTGGCAAAGCTAGGTCTGAAATATCATAAGGTGGCTCCAGAATGAGCACATAGGAAGAGATGTACTTCAGGCTTTGCTCCTGTTCAAATACTATCTGCTGATAATTCTGTGTGCATTGACTCTTAAGCTACCAATATCTGCTAGTATGTAGAGAATCACTATGAAGGTGTACAGTGTCAAAGCCACTTGCCCAGGAATTTCACTGGTGTCTTTGTTAGCAGCCCTAGTGTTGAAGAGGGGTAGGAGGTACGCAGAAAAACCTCTAAATTACTGTACCGCTTTGCAGGAAGGGTGGCAACAATAAACTGATAAAGATCTATCATCGGGATGGAAAATATGGCTTTTCTGATCCACTGACATTTAGTTCAGTTGTGGAACTAATTAACCACTACCGCAACGAGTCTCTTGCTCAGTATAACCCGAAGCTTGATGTGAAGTTGATGTATCCAGTGTCCCGGTACCAGCAGGTAAGACCTTCATTGGACAGCAATAGCTATTGGTGCAGACAAGAAAAAAAATTGCAAATGTACGTATGATTTTGTTTTCTTTATGTGAAGCCTGATTTTTTTTTTTATTTTTGAAAATTGAAAAAAAAAAGTGAGTTTTCACATTTGACCTCACTTTGCTCGCAACAATTGGTCTTCCAAATTGTCTAGCCATTTAAGCTTCTTGATTTTTATCAAGTTTCCACTCTCCATCTGAGCAGTCCAATAGAGAAGTGAAACCCTGACATGCAGCAGACTTCTGAGAAGCTTTTTTTTTTTTCCCCTTGGACCCTCATGGACCCACAGGGCACTGTTCTAGACAGTGTTGCCCTTGAGGCTCACATGACCCATGCAGCTTCTTGCTCTGTGCATAGCAATCTACGTTTTTCAACAATATTTTTTAAAGTTTTATTCAGTAGCCTGAGATACTGTCTTGCATTCATTAAGGAAAAAGAACTGCAGAGCTTTTTGGAAAAAAACAACTCTGATGTTTAACTTCAGCTTCCAAGCAATTCAATTCCTCCTTTCTCCAATAGGGAATAGCAGTCCTAGACCAAAGCTGTAGTGTGTTTTTGGAAGTTTAGTATTTTGTCATAGTTCTTGGTGTCCCATAGTTCCTGTTCCTACTGTCTGTAAACTGTGGAACTTGTTGCATGGAGGAAGGGGGATGTAGATACGTGTTTGTGTTCTGTAGAAACCTGATTATAAAAATGATGCTAATAGCTGTAAAATGCAAATGTGCATAAGTGAACAAATGATTACTTTTAAGGATAAACTGCTTTCCCTGAAGACTTAATAGCTTTTTGTATGTGCAGGATCAGTTGGTGAAAGAAGATAATATAGATGCAGTAGGTAAAAAGCTTCAAGAATACCATGCTCAGTATCAGGAAAAGAGTAAAGAATACGACAAATTGTATGAAGAATATACCCGAACATCACAGGTTGGTTTTACTTTAGCTATCTGTAGAGTTTGCTTCTTGTTGTTTAAAAAGTAAAGAAAATTATTTTAATTTGTTATGGCTAATAAAGGCAGTCCAAGGTCAGAAAATACAAGGAAAAAAATAGTAAATTGTGGAATAGAGTAGGTGGTCTCAAAGTTGATAGAAACAGTGAATATTACTTGTTGATGATAGTCCTAAAGGTATGGTGTGGGGCAAGGAAGAAAGAGGAGCTGAGCTTCTTAGTATAAGGTAGAGCAGTGGAGAAGGCCATCGCCTACAAGCTTTGCACTGCAGACTTCTTCCTTGGCCGCTGAGTATTTCCAGCTGCTATATGCTGCAGTGAGAGTTGTAGAGGGACTTGTCCAGGTTTTTTATGAAGTCATGTTCAAATCAGATACCAGATATTATGCATTAAGGAAGTGTGAATACAGTATTTGGACTGCTGCTTGTAAAATTTACAAGATGGTTCGTGTATGGGGAGGAGGTTTGCTGGCAGTCTTCCTGCAAAATAAGTTGTAAAATATGACTAAAATATTTGAGGGCATCATGGGGGGGAGGAGGGTAGACTTACAGGGAGTAAGTTTTCCCTGTACTTCCCTGACTGCACTCGGACATTTGACTAAATTTAAAACTGATTAATCACCTTTTGACTTGGTGGGGGGAGAAAAGTTCATCATCTGAGTCAATTTAGGGAACATAATAGTCCTGCATTGCCGTCTGTGTCATGAACAAATGATGGACTCTTTCCTCACATAGGAAATTCAGATGAAGAGGACCGCAATTGAAGCATTTAATGAAACAATTAAGATATTTGAGGAACAGTGCCACTCACAAGAGCGATACAGCAAAGAATACATTGAGCGATTTCGCAGGGAGGGGAATGACAAAGAAATTGAACGGTAGGCTCTTGAGTTGTGTTTGCTTACAAGGAAGAACTAGTGTCCACGTTGACACTCCCATGAAATTCTCTTATATAATATTGCATCATATAAAACACTTTGTAAACTCAATATTTACTCTGAGAACTTCCCCCAGCGTGTCTGAACGTTCAGTAAAGCCCTCTTCTGTCAGGGAATTGCATTGTAGACAGAAGAGGTGGGAGATCTGTGAATTGTTCTCTCTCAACTTCAGTAAATCAAGATACAGTGATGAGGATTAGGAAAGAATAGCTGCATTTGCTTATCCCACTTCTATTTGGATTTGCTCAGAATGTAATTCGGAAAAATCTTTACTTGTAAACTGCAAGATGGGCATAGATCTGGTAAATCTCATAGTCCATAGTCAATTTTAGTCCCTTTCAAAGAAGATGAGTATTTAGTTGCCACTGCTTGGTAGTGGATAGTGGTCATCTAAAAGAAATTCAGTAAGGGCCTCATCTGAAACTGCCTTCTGTGAAGTTACTAGCAGAAAAAGCTGTATCATCTGGGCCTTTGAAGAAATGCAAGGTATAATGCCTAACTTGACACAGTGCTTTATGAATCACGGTTGGGTAACCTCAAGGAGATTTTTAGACTGAAAACAGTTACCTGTAGTAATCTTACTATGCAATTGTGGTGCTTCATTTTGACTAAAGATCAGTTAACAGGAGGAAATATGTTATTTTCCTGGATTGTACCAAATCTGCAAACTAATCTTGACTGAAGAGACAGGCAGTGTTACATCCTCGTAGCTCTTGATTAAAGTCTGCCTTTGAAATTTTGCTAGTACTGATACCTGTGGTGGGATTGCAGAGTTAATACACCAAAAAGTGAATCTGACAGTGAAGGAGGAATCTGTTCTAGTTTACCCTCCTAGAGATAATTTGTTCCTGCATCTCTGCCAGAAGGAAATACATTAAAGTAAACTAAAGGCTCAAACTATGAAAAGGGTGGTAGGTCTTCTGGCAAGAGGTCTTTTCTGGCACTCTTACAGTAATTTTCATGTTAAGATAAGGCGGTCAAAGGGAGGAGCTGCTGCTACAGTAGTTCTTGTGATACTTTTTATAAAAAAGTGCTACCAGTAAGGTTCAGTCCTTCTGGACTGGTTTGACCTCACCTCTCAAATATTACACTTGGTTGCAGGATAATGATGAACTATGAAAAATTAAAATCACGCCTGGGAGAGATCCATGATAGTAAAATGCGCCTGGAACAAGATTTGAAGAAACAAGCTCTGGACAACAGGGAGACTGATAAGAAAATGAATAGTATCAAGCCTGACCTAATTCAGCTCCGCAAAATCAGAGATCAGTATCTTGTGTAAGTAAGCCTGACCTGTACCTCAGAATAGCATCGCTGATGAACCTGATTAATGACTGTTTCTATCAGGATAATGGGAATTTAATTTTCTTTTCATAACCAAAATTCTGAGAGTGCTAAGGTACTATATTCTGGCATGGGATGTCTGAGTAATTGGTTGGCCTCTTCATGACTTCATTCCTTTATTATGCTGTTGTCAGACTTAAAAGAGCCTGCCACAACTAGGTGCACGTTTCTGCTCTAAATAAAGCATTTAAAATAAATGAGTTATAAAAAAAACCTGTGCCTGCTAATACAACAGAGGTTAGTACTTCTTGTGCTAGGTGTCGTAGATGTTGCTTGTACCCACTCTTGATTTCACTGACACCCGGCTCCAAATGTCCTTGGGCTGGACTCTGTGCACTAGGATTCTGGCAGAAGACAGAGGGGAAACACACTGTCTCAGAAGGTGATGTTAGGAGGTTAGAAGAAACTAGTGGCAATACCCATTTTGTTTTCCCAAGAGACACAGACAGCTGTCACAATATCTATTTGACTTCCTTTGTGGCCTGCCTCTTCTTTTTCCATTTAAGAGATTGTTTCATGGCTTCCTTTGTGGCCTGCCTCTTCTTTTTCCATTTAAGAGATTGTTTCATGGCTTCTTTGCTGTTGCCCAATAAAGGGGCCATCTCAGAAGATGATGCAAGGAAATGCTCTTATGGAATCTATGGTCTTTCTATGGCTTTTGCTACTGGAGAACAAACTAAGCTCCAGAGTGTTTCTTTGTGGGACCTTGTGTCTGAGCTTCAGCTCGCTCAGTGAGGAAAACCAGTACATGTACTCTGAAATAATGTATTAATGTTCTCTTCTTCTGGCAGATGGCTCAACCACAAAGGGGTGAGACAGAAGCGAATAAATGACTGGCTGGGGATCAAAAATGAAAATATTGATGAGTAAGTGTCATACATACAATTTTACTGAGAAGTGTTGCATTAATAAGTGTTTTCTCTTGGGGGGGGTTGGTAATTTGAAACACCAGTTTCTCAGTAAAGTACTGTAGACGAAGGGAGAAATTCTGTAGGGGAACTGTATGTCATGTACAGCAGCAACTCTGCTGAAGCATTTAGAATTAAACAAAGTTGGAACAATTAAGTTCTAAGTTGAAGCCTTTAACTGTCCATTAGGAGCCTAACCTCCCAATTTGGGTGTGTTCTGGTATTCTTTGAATGATTTCTGCAAAAATAAATCACTCTGCTTATTAACTTTCTTACTGGCCACTGGTTAAGTTAAATTTATCCTCTCTGTCAGCGCATACTTTGTCAATGAAGAAGATGAAAACCTGCCACATCATGACGAGAAAACTTGGTTTGTTGGGGATCTCAACCGTATCCAAGCAGAAGACTTGCTCTGTGGGAAACCTGATGGAGCATTTTTAATTCGAGAGAGTAGCAAGAAAGGATGTTATGCTTGTTCTGTGGTGTAAGTCTATTTTCCTTTTTGTTCTAACTACTCAATTCATAAATCTCTACCACAGCTCTTTTATTTTGGAGAACAAAAGCCAGGCCTAGCCTAGGCCGACCCATTGGAATGTGTTGCATATTTGCAGGAAGACTAGCATGGTAAAAGTTTTGTTGCAAAAATGTGCTTTGAATGTGCAATAACTGTAATCCTAGCAGTCTCTTCAGTCACCACAGTAGCTAGTACAAAACTCTGAAGTATCCCAGCTTGAAGCTCTACAGTCCTAAGTAAATTAGGGCCCAATTCGCCGATATTCTTCCCTGCCAAGGAACACATGGGAAGAAGAAAAACAGGGCTGTAAAGCTGTAACATCTTCCGTTCTCATTTTCAGATATGGCCAACTCTAGATGCTTTCTCTTGTATGTTTAAGGTAACAGTGATGCTTCAGAGGAGACGTTATTTGTCAGCAGTAGTTTTTGACATTCACACAGCCTTGCATTGATTTCTTGTGTTTCACTTCATTTTATACTGGTGTAATGGAGGTCAGAAATACTTTGATTCCATTATCTAAAAACCCTTCAAGCCTGTTCTGGAGTGCAAAATGGCTTTCACTGATTTATTTCACATGAGGTTAATTGCTTCTGAAAGCAAGTCCGAGAAATGAATATGTGAAGGTATATCACCTCAAGGTAACTGAAGATTGTAGTATATGCTATGTTCAAGATACTGTTTGTCACAGTCTCTGAAGTGATGGGTTCATTGGATACTTTTGCTCAGTTGGTATCGTACTACAAGCTAGCAGAGGGATGGCATAACGTAACCTGTTCCTACATGTGACTTGGACTGTGATAGGCTCCAGTACAGGGATTACAGTAATACTTGATCTTTCTGGCAGATAAGTTTTTCTAGCAGCTTTGGAAATACTGTGTTGCAGTAACTGCTTTGCCAAGTTAGGGACTCAGTCACTATGACTTCAGATAATGAACCAACTTGAACCCATGCCATGCTTAACATTACAAAACATACACTGAAGGTTGGTGCTGCATTTCATGAAATACTCTGTAGGTCCTAAGAATTTGTGGGTTTTGGCTTCTTTGCTTAGCGGGAAGGTTTCCAGATAAGTTGAGCACAAAGTCGTAGCTGACTTCAGGTGCTTATCGCCTTGGTTAAGCTCTTGACTTTTTTTTTCCAAGAAGTATTTGGAGAACAATGCAGTCAGGAATTGTACTGCTGGGATAGAAGAGGCCTCTTATGTGGATTATTATGCAAGACTGTTTAATCACATGCCCTGAAGCACTGTTTCTTCACAGACTATATTAATCTCCTCAACTTGCATCTGCTGGGTCCTCCATTATGTAATTCAGTGACTGGCAGGTTGCTGCATTAGTTAATTGTTAATAGACTGTTGCTTTGGGTTTGTCCTTTGATGTTAAACTCTCCTGGTTTCTTTCCTTGCAGAGCTGATGGAGAAGTGAAACACTGTGTGATCTACAGCACTCCAAGAGGTTATGGGTTTGCAGAACCATATAACCTGTACAGCACACTTAAGGATTTGGTTCTTCATTACCAGCAGACATCCCTTGTCCAACACAACGATTCCCTAAATGTCAGGCTTGCCTATCCTGTCTACGCACAGATGCCCCCCTCTCTCTGCAGATAAATTTTGGGGAGGAAGAAAGTGTTGGCTATCTTGGATTTTTTTCTACAATTTTTATTAGAACTCGGAGGGCATTCTTTCTCCTTAGACTGCTTGTTTTGCACAAGAAGTGATTCTGTGAATGTGAATCAAGAAGAGGCCTAGCAGCAACAAGACGACAACTTGGGTGTAGGTGTCCTGGTGCTACCTTAAAAGCTCAGCTGTGCTTTTACACTGATACTTTTGTTTCCTTATGAGGGGAATAAACTCAACACAATGCATACAAAAATACTGGAAGCAAAACATCATTTTATGGAGATAATTTTTTGCCAGGCACCTTCAGTGGAACTTCTAATTGGATTTTGTTTTCTCTTGTTCTTGTAGAGACAATTTGAAGCCTCTGTTTGAGGCATCAGTAATGTCTTTCAGTCTTAAACTCCCAAGAAACTGGGGGGGAAACTCTACCACAGCAATTCTCTGTTAATTTTAGCAGCTTCACTGCGATTCAGCCGAACTTCCAAAAGAGGGCTTGTCTTGAGGTAGCATGGAATTTGGTGAGAGAAGACCAAAGGAATTATGGGAAAGCTTCAGGTTTTTATTTAAATGGAAAAATGCTTGTAAAGAAAAGTTGCTTTATTTTTTTGCCAACAGTAACAAAGTTTTGGTTTCAATGGCACTACAGGTCTTCACTTAAAGGAAACATAACCAAATTGAACACACCAAAACTTTGTTTGTTGCTAGATTGAGCACTTCTGGGGAAGGTTGCATTAGCATCCGCACATACTTTCTACACCAAAACTTGAAACGAATAAAAGGAAAAGCTAAACATTGTGTGGCTTCAAAACACTAAATTTGTCTGATCTGACGTAATTGCTCATGCTCCTCTTTCTTTACCCCCCTTCCTCCCATTCCTCAGCTTGGGCTTCTGTTCTCAGTTTTTAATGATACTGTGCTTCAGAATGTAAACTAGAGTGAAGCTTGCACTCACCTGTTACAGTTCTCTTGCTGAACGATGAAGATTCTTGTAGCACTTGATTTTGATATAGAAGAGGTTAGGTGCAATCAAATGCTTCTGGATGGCTTATTGCACCAAATTCTTTCATGAGGTTTAGTCATTTCCAGTTGTATAGAAGTGAGCATGCTAATGATAGATCTCCTCTCATTTGTTCTTTGCAAGCTAGGTTCTGAACTCTTACACCACTGCAGCCAAGCAATATTTTACACTGGTATAATCTAAATTCCCCTGAGTTATTTTGGACATGGAAAACACAGGAAGGGAAGAGAGCTGTACTCCTCAGTTTTTGGATGTCTGGTACCATCCTTTGGCAAGAGCTGCTGTCAAATACTGGAGTGGGTAGTCCTGGGCTTTGTCAAGTATAGCATCGTCCAATAAATCCCCTCCCTGGAAAGTACACAAAGCAGCTTATTTCCATTCCTTAAGCTTCTAAAATGAAAAAGAGCTAAATTTGGCAAACTGAACCACTTGGCATCAAAGCACAACTGGCAAAGTAATTGTTCAGTGTGCAACCTTGAAAGTTACTTTTGTTCCCATTACTGGAAGCAGTTCCCTTGCAATGCACCCATTGTGCAGGACAGGAAGCAGAGAGTCATGCAGGTCTGAGAATGCTTTAGCCCTGTTTCTGACCCTGGGGCTTGTTTCCGGTTCGCGTGGGTTTTTCTGCAGTGCCTGGGCAGTAGTGCCAGGCTTGTTGATGTTTAATGTTTACATTGGAAGTATTATTTCACGGAATGTCATGAATTTGCAAGCAGGGAAATGACAAGGCTGGAGCACTGACAGCCATTGCAGGAAGGGTAGTCTGGTTGCCTGGCATGCCTGTGAGATGTATTAATTTGCACTAATGACCCTGACGCATCCTAGGCACTTTCTAATCAGCCAGAGTGCAATCTTCAGGCAAAGAATTCTGTAGATGCCACTTTTCTAATTAAATGAAACACTAGAAAACTTAACCAAAACTGGGTGAGAGGAGAAAAAAATTCATGCAAGTTGCTATGTCAGAGTGACCCACATCTGCTCTTGTGTCCCTTCTTTCCCATTTCCCCAAGAAAAGGAAAAATGAGATGTACCCTTTGCTCTTAGTGAAAATCTGGAATGGATGGTGGTGTATGGACATGGAAATTCTTTTTAAAGCAACTTGCCCTACCCATTGGATAATTTGCAGTTCTAATCTGGTATCTGTAAAGCCGTAATTCTCACACCTCTTGTGCATCTAGCGTTCCCTTGGTCCTGGGCTGAGTCCAAATGCCTGATGAGGGAAATCAGTTCAAAGGCACAAATGATAGCCAGATGCCTCATGCCCATGGAAAAACCTGTACGAGAGGAGTGTCTGATTGTTGCCTATGCCTTTGCAATCTCACTGGGCTCTCCTCTTACAGTGTTAATGTTTGAGGCTGATGGGGCACTGTTTCTGTGACAGGGACAACCTGGCTGAAGTGTTTCATACCTGCCCTGTTTTTAGATAGGGCTGGGTTTTGTTTTAAGTAAGCGCAGGTCTGCTTTCAGGCTCATAAATCCTGGCACACCCTCGCAGTACTGACAGCAGCGGGATAGCAAAGCGGGACTCTCTGAAGTTTTCCTGTAGTGGAATCTGACTGATCCTGTGAGGTCTTGGTCCAGGCTCCGGCCCCGGCTCTGCCAAGGTAAATACAGTGTAATTCCATTGGCGTCCGTCAAGGTAGCTTGGCTTTATAGTGGTGTGAGTGAGTTGGGATTCTGGCCCCTCGTGCTCTGAGGTCTCTTCACTGATCACAGGTGATGTATTTGCTGTGAATGATGTACTCGGAGCCAATAAGCCATCTTGAAGCATTCTTTGAAATTCTGTTTTGCCCAAACCTTCAGATCAGGGCTATGGGCAGACTAAGCCCATGTTCCTTGTATTTGGCTCCATTATCCTCAGCGGTCTCTCTGAGGCTGTGTTTTGCCGCCGTATCTCTCTGTGTCTGGTTTAGGCACCTGAAGTCCCAGCTGCTACGATTGCTCCCCTTTGATTCTCACGTGCCATTGCACAGATTCTTTTTGCATCCATTTTGCACTAGTAGAGCAAATAAAAAGGGGTATAAAACCAACTGACATGTAGCTGGTGTGATCCACGGGGCAAGGGCTTGGTCCTGCTGCGCTTATTGTGCTCAGCCTAATTCTGTTTGCTCGGTAGCGTTAGACCTGTGAGAAAACCCGCAGCTTCCAGGAGCTGTTCTACACTTGCATGACTGAGAAATCAGCAATGGGCCTGTGAGGTGCAGGATTACACCCTAGTATGAAAAGCAGCTGTTAAGCCTAAAACAAATACAAGAAATGCGAACGTAAAGGCAAAACAAAGGATCTCAAGTTCTTTTAAAGCAGTAAGATGCGAGAAGGTTTTGGTTTCAAGAGTCAAAACGTCAGGAGGAGGGAAGGGGGAAATAGTCTCACTGTTGTAGCAGCTGTCTGTTAGCAGACCGCAGTCTGAGGAGTACTGATCTCATTGATCCATATTGTATTAAATATATATGTAGAGTTAAATAACTTTTGCACAGTGTTAAATGGGGGGGGGGTGGTGTTGTTGAAACTCGAATATGCAGAGTTTCTTCTAATCTGTTTTGAGGTATATTTGCAGGGATCAGGGGTGATTCAGTATTTTGTATTCGTATGGATGGAAATCGGGTCTACTTCCACAGTTGCCATTGGTCCCATTGCGTCAGCCACGAGTGCCATGTTTTTGAAGTTAGTAAGTTATAAATCTTTTCCCACTAGTTTCTTTAATGATTACAAGTTATCGTAGCATGGGAAGGACCAACCTAGAAACAGAGGGATGTCCCGACAGGTGCTTCACTAGCATGTGAAGCAATGTGTGATTTTCCACCTTCTGATACTGGAGTGCTCTAGATTTGGGGGTTGTATGTTGGGGTTTTTTTAATTCTCATCAGCAGTGGATTGGGTCACTGCTTTGCACCGTTGGTAGCTGCAGTCTAGCATTATATCCAGTACAGCCCTCTGTCTTATGCCAAAAATAAGATGCTCTTTCCACGCTCATCTCTCTTGATGTGGCAGATGGTCAAGAAGTTTTCCATTTAATGTGATGGGCCTGATTCTTTTCTCACTGACACTAGTGTAAGAAAGACTTCCACAACCGAAAGCCATTCCTAGGAAAAGAGCTTGTATTTAATCATACCTGAATTCTAGTCACAGCAGGGCAAAAATCAAAGCTTGCCCTTTGCAAAGCCAGGCAACTGTAATGGGGACTGTGGAAATGAACGTTGACACTTAGTGCTGTTTTGGGGAGGACAGGGGAAGGAGGAGGGTCTTGGTTGCCCCAAATCCTGGGCTCTCTGCAGGCTTGGGTGGCACAGTGTCCGCAACTGAACGCTGTGGCTGTTTAAAACAGCAGAATTGCTATAGGAGTGTCACACCTTAAGTTTGGAAAAGCCCCTTATTTGGTACTTGAACAATCTCACTTCTGTTTTTGAATGTCTGTTTATTTTTTATTTTTGTTACACTAACAGGGAATAAAAATCTGAAATGTTAGTGAGTCTTGTATGCTTGCTGCATTGTGCAGACATAGAACAGGTACTGTTTGTGGATCAGGAGGGGTAAGAGACAGGTTCAAAATGCAGTTTTACAAAGCACTATGATGGGTTGGGGGTTGTTTTGTTTAGATCATGTTTAAACCCAGTTTTTTCTTACGTGTAGTTTCGTTATGTTGATTTGCAATCTCTGCTTTTGGAACAGCAAAATCAAAACATTCCCGAAGAACAAAGATACTCTGAGGGGAAGGGGGGGTTAGGCTTGCTCAAATTCAGCGTTCAAAGCAAATAGCTTTAACAAAGAGGAGGGGTCGGCATCCTAAAGCATCCCTCTGTTTGTAGTTCGATGAAGCAGTAGACAGACTAGGACGTAGGACCTCCGCCTTGAACCACGAAAGAAAGAGGAGATGCCAGAGCAGACCCTTCCCTTTGGAATAATTGGTTGTGCTCTCCTTAAATGTGTGTGCAAGGAGAGAGTCAGGAAATTCATAGAAGTCCTTAAGGGCTCGCTCCTCTTTCTGTATTGGAAGGGAGCTTGCATTGCTGATCCCCTCGTTTCCCTTGGCACAACCTGTGCAGCCAGAAGGGAACCAAGTTACTAGCCCAAATAAACGCGGGCCTGTTTGCGAAGCAGCTCGGCTAGTTAAGTACTGTGTGAGGAGTAGCTTTGAATGGGGTTAGATGAAGTTTGTCCAACATTTTTGTGAATCTTGCATTCTGTGGGCAGAAATACTTTCCACCAAATGGGAAGGGAAAAAGAAGTCTCTCTCGAAATCTTTTCAACCCCTTCCTGTTTGTTCACAGGGGCAGATAGGGAGCTTTGGCTTGTTAACTGTTTAGATGATGACAGTGCTCGAAGTGCTGGTCTTTGGGGCTGGCTCCATAAGATTAATGCAGAATTTGCATATTTTTTTTATCGCTATTGGCATAGACTTGCCATATTTTATTACTAGACTCACCATTTGTTCTAAAATTTGCCTTTAAAAAATGTAATATATACTTCAGAGGCAAAAAAAAAAAAGTGAGAACGGGCCCTTATTGATAGACAAAACGCCTCGTTGATCAACCTGCATTAGAGAAAGCAGCTTTAATTCGATGCCCCCCTCTGCCACCTTCCTTTGGGATTGCTTCTGCAAGATCCCCACTGGCAAACGAGGGGGCTGAGGTTTCCCCCTGTATTCAGCAGCGCTGTGCCCATGCGCTTGCACGTGCTCGTAGCGAGGGGCTCGGGATCATTTGGAAAAATGATTGCATCCAAAGACAAAGAAAGTGTCGAGGGGTGAGAATCACCCCCTGGCATCGGTCTCGTCACTTCAGGGGAGCTGTCGGATGCTGGGGCCCACCGCGAGTTGCCCCTGGGTCTCCGTCGGGTGCGGTGGGGGTTCGTGTTCAGTTGGCTGGTTGGGGTTTTGGTCTGGTTTGTTTTCGTGAGTGACTTCTACATCCAGCAAAGATATGTTTGAGGAAACCTGTTAATTTTGTATATCTGGCTGTTTATTGCACCACGGGATTGTAATGGTCTGCATCATCTGTGTGTGTGTGTGCGCGTGCGCGTGTGTGTATATGTACTGTATGTATATAGATATATGTAAAATATATTCACGTACACATTTATATGCGTTAGCTGTAAGTGGCACTGCCCCTTAAAAATAAAACAAAATTCACTGTTAGCACATTCTGCCGTGTGTTTAGGCAGAATTGGGTTTGTTTTTGTCAAATGAAAAGGAGTTTCTTGTGTTCATCTTGCGTATGTGCTTCTGAAATGCCGAGCTCTGGACTTCCCGGGGGGGTTACTGCTTTATTTGTAAACCAGATCGAATTGGGGAGTTACTAATTCTGGGACAAAGCATCCAACTTTGTTCCACGCAAAGGTTTAGCAAAAGAAACCCTCTTGCTCTCCTGTGAGATGCAGCGAGCGTTTGCACATTTCGGTAGACCCCAGCCCCCCCTGTCCGGAGCTGATGTGCAATGGGTGGTGTTGGTACGTGTCCCTTTGTGAGTGGACTCTTTGTATAAGGTGTGGTTCAATGTAAAGCATGAGTGGGTGTTTGATCTTGTATCGAGGGCTGAAATAACAGCACACTCCTTTGTACAACCTTTGCATTAATGTTTCTGCTTTTCTTTGACTTCTATTTTCTTTGAGGGAAACTGCATCTGTTAAGAACCTGCTTCTCCAGAAGCTATCGAGTTATTTTGTTTTCCAGATGAATTCCAGCATGTAACTTTGGTACTCTTGTTTGTTATTTGTGTAAAACCTGTTCTTCTGTCGTTTATGGTGTAGTTGGGGGGGGGGGTTGGGGGGGGGGGGGAGAAAAAAAAAAAGGAATTCATGTAGTTTAACTTTTAAAGAAAAGAAACAAACTGCTTCATAAGGAAACCAATTGTATGTTAGTGTTTTCAGACAAGTCATCCTGTAGTTTCTAGCTCAGTAATGCAACACTGTACTTGTCACCAGGTGTGTTACAATTTTGCTGTACTTTCTTTTACTAGATGGTTGGGCTTTTAAATCCCAGACACTAAGCATCCTGGGCCTACTTGCTCTAGATCAAAAAAATGCAATAAAAAAATTGCAATAAAGCACATTGACATGTAATGTTTTAGAAGGATGTACTGACAGCTGTTTCTAATAAATTCAGAACTGCAGTGTGGTCGGGCTGTCGTGGTGGTAGCTGTGTTTGATGAGCGCCATCTTTAACAGAGGCTTTAAGAAAAGACTCACAGAGGTCCAGTTCCCTCTCATCCAGAAGCAGCCGGGCCCCGACGCCTCCTCAGGGCTGAGACGAGGGAGGAATACAGGTAGCGCACGCGCGCTCCGTAAGGGAGCCTTTCCTCCATCCCTCGCACAGCGTCTTTAGGGAGAGCAGGAGCCATCAGCAGTGTTTTTGCATGCCTGGGTGCTTCCTCTGCTGTCAGGGAAAACCACGTTCGGTGATGCCGCTCCTGGTGCTGGGGAGAGGGGGGGCTGCCGCGCTGGATCAGCCTTCCGAAAGACCCAGGTCGGCTGGATGGATTTGCTTGGGTCCATGATTTTGCAGGAGTTTTGGAAGTCACCGTTTGGTTTCCCAGTTCCTTCACAAGCACCAGGCACTGGGGCTGCTGACAAATTGCCGAGTCTGTGGGTGGTGTTGCCCATCCTCTTCCATTCCAACCGCAGGTGTTAGCAGGAGGGTGCCGGCGCGCTCGCAGTGCAGCAGCGGAGTCGTACGGCCAAGCTCCCGGCACTGCAACAGCCCGGCCCTGGGATTTACTGTGCCAGGCTGCGACCGCACGGCCCCCTGCAGCCATGGGAGCTGGGGGCAGGGGCCACCGCGGCAGCCACCTCACCCTACCCATGTCTGGCGTTTTCCACTTGTGGTCTCGGGAGCTGCTGGGAGAAGCTGAAGCCGCACAGCCCGAGGGTGGCCAGCCAAAGGGCTTGGGGTTGTGCAAGCTCAAGGGCTGGCAAGTGCAAACCTCAGGGGGCTTCACCCCTCAAACCTGAGAGTCGGAGGGGATGCCATGGCAGCATCCTCAGAAAATAGGGCAGGGGCAGA
Organism: Gorsachius magnificus; assembly: GCA_034008185.1. NCBI lineage: Eukaryota > Metazoa > Chordata > Aves > Pelecaniformes > Ardeidae > Gorsachius > Gorsachius magnificus. The sequence goes on from CM067085.1 coordinate 67,054,708, forward strand.
GCTGGTCTGCTCGTGGCTTGGCTGGCCAGGGTTGCAAGCGGCTCAGTGTTTTTGCAACCCAATGAGTCGATGTTTTTGCAGACTGCTGAGCAACGTTTTTCCAACCTGCTGAGTCAACCATTTAAAAAAAAAAAAAGTGCCAGCATTTTCTCACACTGCTGAGTAAGCCTTTTTGGCCACTGAGTCAGCATTCTCTCCATCGCTGGAGCCACAGGCCCCTCCGCCAGCCCATGGGGAGCACCAAAAAGGGCAGAAAAGCCCCTGGTCATGGTGCGGGGCAGCGGGGAGCACCCACAGGGACCCCAAGGGCTTGCTCAGGCATCGATCTTTGCACGCCCTGTGTTAAAGCACCCCGAGGTTGGGTCCCCTCTGCCTGCCGTGCACTCCCTGCTGCTCGCAGTCCTGCCTGTGGGGATGTGCCCGGCCCTGAAACATCACCTGGAGGCATCGGGATCTGCGAAGCTCCCAACGAGCTGTGGGGGTTGTGGGCTGGTGTCCACTGCACCCGCACCCCCGAGCACCCAAGCAGGAGGAGAACGAGGGGGAAACATCAGCAAGGACTCTGCAAGGCGCTCCTGGGGACTGGCTCTTTTTTATTATTATTATTTTAAACGTATTTCTTTTTAATAAAGGCTAATGAGGTAGAATTACAGGAAAGATGTAAGTCACTAATTGGCAAATCATTTTTCAGGGCTTTGCCAGACGGGTTGTTTCGTTATGAAAACATTACAGCCGGGAGCCAGCGTAGGAAATTTCCAAGCGGCTGTGCTGACTGGATGGAAAGAAAAACACCTCCCAGCTCAGATGTCTTCTCGGAGAAAGGGCAGATCCCCAGGATTTTTCCATCCTCGGCAACGCCATGGAGCTTCCTGCCAGTACCCTGCGTTCCCCTGCCCCAGTCACACACGGGACGGTTCCCGGGGGCAGACGATGGCCTGGCGCACCCCGGGAATGGCACTGCAGGGCAGGGGTGCCGGATGGATGGACAGACACCCCCAGGATGCTTTCGTGAGATTCCTGTTCACCCCAGGACAGGAGATGGTTGCAGTAAGAGATGCAACCCATGGGAAAAAAATCTGTGGAAAAAAAGAAAAAAAAAAGAAATCTCCAAAAGCCAGTCCTCCCCCAGCCAAAATGCCTCGACGTAAGGCATCATGTTTTGGTTCAGACCATCAAGGTTTTGTTCAAAAGCCACCGGCTTGTTGCAACAGGCAAGCTGCTCTGCTTCCCCTCCTTGGTTTCAGCTCTCAAAATAGACCTACGTTAGGCTAATAGTTTAGCTTGATAGACACCACGCTGCCGGGCAAGGGGAGCGATGTGACCACCAGCCCTACCTCAGACTACCTCAGGCATGGTCATAAATAAATGGCAGGGTAGCTGAAGTGGGCTTTGTGGTTCCCCGAGCTGCCCAAAAGGTTGTTGGGGGGTTTCCTTTCCCTATGGAAACCATGAAGGACATGGTCGCCTGTTCCCTCCATCTGGCTCCAACGTGTGTGGCTGGTGCATGGGCCCCATCAGGCTCATCTGCCATGAATGAAGCAACTGAACATGGAAATACAGTCTGGGTGGCTTCTTCTCACGCCTGTCCCCACCATGGCTAGGGGCCAGGTGGGTGGAAAGGTGCCCAAGAAGGAGGGCGCAGTCTGCATCCCCTGAGAGCAGGACCCCTCCAGGGATGCACAACCCGGCTGAGCCCTGGGGAGCCACGAGGTGGATGGAGGAGCATTTGCCCTGGCCATGAGCTGCGATTCCTCGCGGTGAGACATGAGATGCAGTGTTTCCCTCCCTGGAGCGTCAAGTCCAAGCTTGGAGCAGAGGCCGGCAGCTTTCAAGTAAACCAGTGGATTAGACTTGGCCACAGACCCAGAATCCCCATTTCACGGGGAATCTCATCAGCTCACTTGCCGGCTTTTATCCAAATTGGAACAAAATGTTAAAATACAAAAAATTTGACTCTGGACAATATTTTCGGGGGGGTGGGTGGGACGGAAGCTGTGATGCAACAGTTTTGGTTCAGCTGGCACAGTCCCACACCAGTGTTAGCCTTTCTCTACCGACACAATCCAAACGCCCAGAAAGGTTTGAAGGACGGAGGCTTCACCCTGGCTGAGATAAACCGCTTCACTGGCTACCATTTTCTCCCTGAATTTTCATCAAATTTGCACTTTCTGATGGAAAAACTTTCTCCCTGGGGAAATCAAACTGCCTTTTGTGGAGAAGTGAGGGGTAGGGGACAAGCTGCCAGAGCACCCTCTGCACGGTGGCTTTTTGCTCCCTGGGGCAGTGGACACTGGTCATGGTCGCTGTCCCCCAGCCTCAACACTGGCTCATGCACCACAGAGCAAAGCTCAACTCCAGTTTCCCAGTGGGCTCCCACTCACCTCCACAGTGCTGTCCGCCCCCTGGAGCCCTTTCTCTTCCCCATCCCCACCAGACCCAAGGGCTGAGCCTTGAACTCTCCCTTGGAGCGGGAAGAGGAGCGCAGGCAGCCTCCAGCCCAGCTCCTCACGCCCAGCTGGCTCGGCCTCCAAGCCCTGATGCAAACCAGAGCAATCCAGGGGCCGGTTCCCAGAAGAGGGATAAGGAGCAGGAAGAGGAGCATTAACTGTCGCAGAGCCCCAGGGCCAAGCAAAGGCACGTCCCGCAATGGATGGAGCATCTCGGGCAGGCTGGGGTGCCAGGAGGGCAGGGGCCAGGATGGGGTCCTGGGAGAGAGCCCAGCTTTTCCGGCTGCTGTCACAGGTCTCTGCCCAGGCAAGGCACTCGCTAGTCACAGGCTTCAAGCATTTCCCAAACCTTTTCCCTTTCCTCCCACTTTCAAAGGAAGGGGCTGGATGGGTGCTCTGGGAGCAGAGTCAGCCCGCCCGCCCCAATCAGGTGCTGTGCACACTCTTGCAGCCACCCTGCCAAAGGAAACACAAACATCCTACCCAAAGAAAGCACTTTTCTTCAGCAACACAGGTTCCCATTTTTTGCACAGGGCCAGCCTGTTCTGGGCAGCTCTCCCCACCACACCGCCAGGCTGAGCGAGAGCCTGGCCGAGCTTTCCGGGGCTGGGCTTTGGCCAGAGCCGCCCCTCCCACCCCATGTTAGATCCACCAAAACCAGTCCGTGTGACCATGTTTGAGCCCTGGAGAGGGTTTAAACTGGCCTGATGTGAGACACTTCAGGGTTAAGGGATTTAACCCAGCCTCAGAGTCCCTTCTGTCCTCAGAGTGGGAGCTGGGGATTGTGGGTCCAGGGGAATGTGGGACCTGGGAATGCAGGTCCTTGGGAATGTGACACTTGGGGATGCAGATCCATGGGGATGAGGGACCTGAGGCTTTGGGACCTAGGAGAGCTGGGAACTTGGGATGTGGGATCTGGAGGATACAGGACCTGGAGGATGTGGGACCCCAATTCTTCTTGCTTCTGGCAAAGGCCAACTTTGGCCAAACCGGGGTGTCCCCAGCCCTGCAGAGATGATGAGGCCCCGTACCTAGAAGCAGCTGGAGGGAAATTCCAGTTTCATGGGGTGGTGCAGCTTATGAAATAGGCCAGGTCAACAAAAATAACTTAAAAAAAAAAAAAGTGTAACTTTGACCTAAAGTTTGGGAAGATGTGAGGAGAAGACAGGAATCGGGGCGGAAGAGGGGGTGAGCAAGAATGTAAGGCACTTGGCCACACATCACTCACGGAATAAATAGCTCCGGGTGTTTTATACCTGCCCTTGGTGGCGGGCGGGTGGCCGGGGGAGAGGCGCAGCCGCGGTTCCGCATCCTGCTCCTCTGCGGCCATCAAAGCCCCACCACTGGGCTGGAGCTGGGCTGGTCCCCTCCGGCCCCCAGCACTTGCCCCCGGCAGAGCCGGCACGGTGGTGGAGCGCAGCCTCCCTGGCTGCCAGCGGGAGCGAAGTCCACAGGGGCAAACAGGAGGTCGAGGCCCCCGGAACAAAGCAGCCTTTCACTGCGGCGGCTTGGCCAAAGAAACCGGGGAATATTTCTGTCCAAGGGCTTCCAAACAGCACCTAGCTTTGATCCCGGGCATGGGGCGTGTTGTTGGGGTTTTTTTTTTCTTTCCTTCTCTGTGTTGTTTTTGTATTTTTTCTTCCTACTTCAAGGCATCATTTTTGTGAGTGTTTATAATTTCTTGGAGAAATTTCTTCTGCTCCAGGAAGGAAACCTCTTGCTGGAAGCAAGGTGCAGGCGATGTGCAGCCCTTTCACCCGTCACGGCTTTCCCCTGCAGAGCGAGGCTTCAGCTGCCCTTTCTGCCAGGGATTTTGGGTGCAGCACCACAGCGTGTGGCTCACACAGCCCCTCTGAGGACACAGCACCCTTCCTTTGCACCCAAGGGTCCTTCCAAGAGAGAGAAATCCCTCCCCCCGGGGCTCCCTGCAGGCACAGGTGTCCATCATTGCCATCGTTTTCAGCTCAGAAGTTGGTTCCTGATCCCATCTGATAAATGCCAGCCTTGCTCAGGGTAGGAAACCCAAATAGCTTCACAGCTGTGCGCCTTCCTCCCAAACCGTGCCCCTTCCAGGGGACCCAGGACCTTGCATGCTCCAGTGGCCTTTCAGACCCCCCTCCCAGATGATGAAGACAAGCATCTTCCTCCCGACCATCCCCCAAACCTGCTGGGTTTCCAACCAGTTTTTCTGTCACCTGTCTAAAATCCACTCCCCCACCCCGAACATGGAGGGAGGGGACCGCCCCCCCCCCCCCAACTGAAGCCATGCCCAGCCCTGGGCTCTCCCCTCCTGCAGGAGGGTCCCCACAAGCCCGTACACGCCCGCAGCATGGGGTGTGTGTGACACCCCCACAGGGCAGGCAGGCCGGCCAAGCCTCCCCTCTCCGCTGCCCACATCCCAAATATTTTTAGGCAGCAGGAAACGCGCCTTCGCTGCTGCCAGCCTCCAGCACAGGGATGGGAGGAGATGGATGGGATGGAGAAACGGAGTCAGCCCTGCGAGGCCACTGCTGCCCTGTGAGCTGGCAGCCAAGGGAATAAAACCACCTCCCCTCCCCTTCCTTCACCTCCTCCTCCGCCTCCTCCCAGCCCCGCCAGCCGCCTTCTGACGGATGTTGCCTTTGGACAGGACCCCCTTGCAGCCCAGCTGCCGAAAAAATGCCGCGGCGAGGCCCATGTGCCTGTGGGCCATCTGGAATCCATTGCAGGCTGCATGCAGGGATGCTGGCCAAACCCCAGCCCTGCCCACTGCCGGCAGCACTTTGCTTTCCAGGGGAGCACCTGCGGGTGCAAAGGGGTCCCCCCCGCTCCCCGGCACCAGTGTCCAGTTGGAGACCTCACTGTGCCACCATGGTGCAAGGGGGATCAGGGAACACCAATCGGCAGCAGCCCAGGTCAGCTCCATGCTGGGGGTCTGGTGCTTCATCCCCCTGCCGAGGGATGGGTTGATGCCTCCGTGGTGCAGGACAAGGAGGATGCTCCTTGCCAGCTCGCTGGGAGGAGCGGTGGGTATGCCCCAGCTGGAAACACACCGCTCGCCCTTGAGCTGGTTGGTGCACTGGGTCCCAGCTGTGCCATGGACCAGCCACAGCTCCAGGAGGCTGGAGCAGCCCTGATGCACTGGAGCAGGGATGGGCCGTGTGATGGGGCTTCAGGCACCGCAGGGCATTTTCCGGCTGTGCATCCCCAAGCATCCTCAGGCGCATCCCTGCAGCCCTCACCTCTCCTGACCCATCAGCCTCGGCAATATCTGGGGCTCATCCCCCTCTCCCTGAGCAGTACATGCCCCAATCAGCGAACAGACCCCAAAGGACCGTCATCCCCCTGTACCCACGGGTGCAGCGCCTGCCCCGAAACCCCCCCACTGCTCATCCCTTGGGCTGTCCACGGGCTCCATCAGGGCAAGCCACCCCTGGAGCTTTGCCAACACCCGGCTGGAGCATCCCCAGAGGGCTGGGGCCATTCTGCCAGACCCCTGCCCTGCTCCCCAGGGAGGAGGAACTGGGGCAGGATGGGCCAGATTGCCCTGCATTTGGGATGCGCCTGCACACGCGTGTGGGTGTTCTCCCCCCACGCAGGACAGCCCTGGCAGGCAGTCCAAAAAGGAGCGCCAGCCCAGCTCCGACTGCAATCTCACACCGGCTCAAGCTGCCAGACCCCAAAGACCCCAAAAAATTCACATACAGTCTCCTGATCGACTGAGTATCACTCCTGTCCCATCGCCCGCGCCCACCCCTCCAGCTCAAGGATGGAAAAGCAGGGCTGAAAGGCGAGCGTCCCGCAAACGGGAGGGGTTTTTATGGGTGCTAGATGGGGATTTTCATAAAACCAGAAAGCCTCGCACCACTGGCTGCGCAGACAGCGCGGGTCTGACTCCGGCGGCTGGAGATTTTCCTGGGGAAGAGGAAAAGCAGGGCCTCCATCCAGCTGCAAAACAGCTGGGTGGGCTGCCTGTGCCCCCCAGCAGCGCAGTGCGGGCAGAGCAAGGGCTCGGCTGCTCCACCACACTGCTCCATTACTATTTCCTTGCATTTAAAGCCTTACATCCCAGACACAGTTTTCCTTCCCATGACAGCAGCCACAGCCCAGCGGCTTTCTGCTGGACGGCATCACATCTGGCTGAAGGCTTGGGAAAGAGATGGCGGGGGGGGGGGGGGGGACAGGGGACGGAACTCTTCCCAGCCCAAAGAGCTTCATGGCTAAAGCAACAGGGAAAATCGCTGCATGGAAATGCAGGGGCTGGGGGATCATGGCAGGGGCACAGGGGGTCCTGTTCCCCTCCTCATCGTCTTAATATCCTCATCTTTTTAACAGAGAAATAGGGAAAGCAGGCAGTGCTGGGGAGCAGTGTGGTCCTCCCGCCCCAGACGAACAAGCAGCCCCGTGGGAAAACCCAACACTACTAGTGGGGTTAAGGAGCACCCTAATTAATGGCAGCTCCAAAATTAATGAGCTGGCTCCAGCATCCACGTCAACTTCTATAATGGTGTGCAGGGGGAGGAGGAGGCAACAGGAGCCCATTTGCTTTTAAAATCACTGGTGAGCAGCCAAGCGGGTGTGCTGGCTTTGGGTGGGATAGAGTTAATTTTCTTCATAGTAGCTGGTACGGGGCTAAGTTTTGGATTTGTGTTGAGAACAGGGTTGATGATAACACGGGGATGTTTAAGTCCCTGCTGAGCAGGGCTGACACAGAGCCAAGGCCTTTCCTGCTCCTCACCCCACCCCACCCATGATGGGCAGGGTGGGCACAAGGAGCTGGGAGGGGGCACAGCCGACCCCAACTGACCAAAGGGGTACCCCACACCGCATGACGTCATGGTCAGTATATAAAGCTGGGGGATGAAGGAGGAAGGCGGGGGGATGGGACGTTCAGAGCGATGGTGTTTGTCTTCCCAAGTAGTGGAGTGACAGAGCCCTGCTTTCCCGGGGATGGCTGAGCCTGCCGGTGGGAAGCAGGGAATGAATTCCTTGCTTTGCTTTGCTTGTGCATGCAGCTTTTGCTTTACCTGCTAAACTGTCGTCTTTATCTTAGCCCATGAGATTTCTCACTTTTACTCTTCCGATTCTCTCCCCCATCCCACCGGGGGGGAGCGACTGAGTGGCTGCGTGGGGCTGAGCTGCCGTCTGGGGTTAAACCACGACAGTGGGGAAGCATCCCAGGGTGGCACAGCAGCAAACCCAGGGCTGGAAACTGCTAAAAGCACATTTTCACCTTCTCCTTTCCAACTCCAGCAAAGAGGACGTGGCCGTTGGAGGACGAGAGGATGGGGATGGGGAGGAAACGGGCTTTTAATGCCGCCCTGTTTGCAGAAGGCACCCGCACACTGCTCCAGTCTGTTTTTCTTGGGGGCTGATTGAAACTGTTCAAACATCCTCAGCGGAGCCAGCGGCGTGGTGAGTGGGAGTCAGGGCTGGGGAACGCCGGCCCCGTCGAGGTCCCGCTTCAGGTGTCTGCCTGTAAAGCCAAAAATCGCAGCCGAGGGTCAGGGAAAGGTGCTGCCCCGGTACCGGCGCTGGGATGGAGCAGGGTTGGGCAATGCATGGGATGAAGCCCCAGCAGCAGCTCAGGGCTCGCACCAGGACAACGCTGCATGCAGGTGGCAATCCCTGGAAGCTGCCTCCTCGCAGGAATGCTGCTCCTGCAATTTTTAATCACGAATTTCTGCAATATCGATCTTTTCAGGGCCCTGGATCAGTCCCTTCCCTGTTAGAAGCAAAGGCAGAGCCTGGGGCCCCGCTTCATCCCCCAGTTCTGCTCCCTGCAAAGCCCTTTCTCTCCTCCCTTCTCCCTCCCACCAGTAACTGGGAAGGGCTGGAGCTGAGGCAGATCTTCCCCAAAGCCACCCTGGGCACTTCAGAGAGACATCAGGATCAGCACAATGTTTTTGGCAGCTGCCAGCTACAAGCTGGACCCGAAACCATGGGTGGGTGCAGTGCAGAAGCATCAGAGGCTGGAGGGCAGCGTAACAGCCCTGGGTGCTGCTGCTCTTCAAGCAAAAGGCGTTTGAGCAGGGGCACACACTGGTTCCCAATTAGGCAGGTAACACCGAGAGCTGGGATGAGGGCCAGATGTGATACCCAGCTCATGGGAAAGGCTGGGGTTTTGCAGCCAGCAGCATCCCTGTGGGCTCATTTTGATGCTTCATTCTCCTGCCCAGGAAAATCTGACCAACGCAATTTTTCACCACCCAGGGTTTTCCCATGGAGGGAAAGCGAGGAAAAGGACTACATGGAATTTTATATTCTGGCTGGAAAACTTTCCGTGCGTCAAAGCGGTTCCTGCAGAGCCACACAGCCAACCCTGTGCCACCCGGTCTCAGCCCAGCACTTGCCGGGGGGTGACTGAGCACCTCCCCATGGGATGAACCCCTGGATGATGCTCTGGGGTGCTGTGCATCCCACCAAGAGCCCACGCAAACATCTGCAGCAGATGTGGGGCTCTGTCCTCCCGCCCCTCCAGCGCAGTTCCCTTCTCCAGCTGGTCCAGCAGTCCCAGGGGAGCATCCCGCATCAGCAGAGTGAGGAGGCCTGGGGCATGGCACCCCACTGGGACCGCACTGCCAAGGGGAAACAGAGGCAGGGAGCGGGGAAAGATGTGCAAACCCCCTGGGTTGTGCCTGAGGTGTCAGGACCTGGTCCCAGAGAGGTCACAAGCTCAGGACCCCAGCAGGGAAGCGGATGCTGCAGAAAAGAGCCAGCTTAGAGAGTTAGTGCCTGGCTCGGTCCCAGGGATTGGGCTCAGGCTGGGAGATTAAAGGCAGTGAGCTGGGCTCGTTTAACTGGGAACGTAACCCTCTGCTGCTGGTGACCTGGGAGGGCAGCACCTTGCCCAGAAACCTTCCCCTCCGGGATTAACGGGGGTTGCCAGAGCAAAGCCCAGACTTATTCCCAGCCCAGCAAGACCTGTGTCCTCGCTGACAGCAGTGGGGGCAGCTTGCTCATACACTTAAGGACCCCGAGGGAAACCCCCCTGGGATGCTGCCCCCCCACTGTGCTGCCCGCTGAGCCTCCTGGGAGCCAGCTTTAGGGGGAATTGGACTTTTGGTAAAGGGGAAGAGCTGCCTGCTGAGCAGAGAGGAGTTCGCAGCCACCAGGTCCACAGGTTTAGTCCATCCTCTCCTGCATCCCTCCCTGCTGGCACCCAGTGCTCTTGCAGAAGGACAAAACAGGAATATATATGTGTGTGTGTATATATATATATTAGAAAGGCAAGAAGGTGCTGAAACCAGCAGCCAGAGCCATGGTGCAACTCAGGTTTTCACCCAGTTGCCCCACTGAGGGACTGCAGAGCCTGACGAAGTTGTGATGGGTTCAATATTATTATAATTAATTAAACAAATTAAATTAAATTAGTTAAATAAATTGCCTGACCCATGTTGCCAGGGGAGCTCCAGGGAGAGCCAGGGATGCTCCCCAGTGAGATCTGGGGGAGCAGGATGCTCTCCCAGCCTCACCCCTTTGAGTTCAATGTCAGCTCCACACATGGGAGCTCTCTGGGCAGTGGCGTGGGAGAACATCCCACTGCCGGAGAGGTTCCCAGCCAGCTCCGGCCCAAGGAAACCACAGGTATTTCAGACCAGAGAGGGGAAGGGGAGGAGGGATGAGTTGCACAGGAAAATGTAGCGGCTTGTGGGTGCTCCTGTCCCAGGGCATCACCATCCCCGGCACGCAGCACCCTGTCCCCCGTCTTGCACATCCCAGGACCAGGAGGACCAATGCTCCCCGCCTCACCACTGACCCCTTCCACGCTGATTTAACCCGCATGTCGTGCAGCCCTCCCATGCCAGGACGTCCCCATCTGCCTGCTGTCACGCCAAGGCCCCAGTTAGCGCCGGGGTGAATAAGCCGGCCGGCGGCGAGGCTGCTCTCGTGGCCGGAGCTCAGGGGAGGCTGTTCAGGAGAGCCCTCCGGCGTGGGCGCAGCTTAGTGGGATTAGCGGGCAGAGGGACGTGACTACGAGGCAGTCGCCTGGTGCTAATTACAGAAGGGATATATTTAGGCACCCGGTTATCCCCTGCATTTCACTTATTTTTAGTTCCCAGACTGCCAAGCCGGGGTGGCACATGGGGAAGGGCACAGCTGTGGGGCAGGATGGATCCAGCCCCAGCTGATGCTCCCCATCGAGGGCTGGAGGGGCAGGGGGGAACCGTGGCCCCATGCCCTAGCTGGTGCCGAGCCCTGCGGGAAGGAAACCTCCATCCCCACCAGCTGCAAAGGAGAAGAAAGCTTTTTTTTTTCCCCACAGAAAGGCAGGAAAACAGGTTTCAGGGAGCAGTAGGAACATCCCTGCCCAGTCCCTGCCCTGGATCCATCCACAGGGATCTGGCACCACCCTGACCCCCATCCAGGGTTGAAATTGGCCCTTTTTGGCATCACCCAGCACAAAGCACTCTGTGTGCAGGGTGGAGGCAGCGCCCCCATCCCTCGGAGACCTGTCCCTCGGCAGCGGCACTGGCCTGGCAGCAATGCCACCGGTCCCCATCCCTTCCCTCGCTCCCCTGTAGCCCCTCAGCACAGCAGGAGCACGGCCCCCAAACATGGCTGAGCCCCCTGAGAAACAGCAGCAAGGACAGAGCCCAGCACCCCCCAGCCCCTGGGCCCTCTGGGCCAGAACACCTGGTTGGTCCCCTTCATTTCCCGCTTTGCTACATTCCCACAAGGACTCTGGGATTTGATTTTTTTGGAGGGTTTGGGGTGGTTTTATTTTCCTTTTCCAGCATGAATTATTGATCAGGTCGCTGCTGAGCTTTACCCCCTCCCCGTGCTGCCTGGCTGCCGCACTTCCCCGCTGGAGCAGAGGGTGGGGGAGTAAATCAAAACAACAGAATAATTAATGACCCACGGAGTGGAAACCCAGTGGAAAGCCGAGCTGCTCTGGCTGGCCTGGGAACAGCTTCCCAGCTGCGGGGAGGTGGCAGCCGGGTGCGCTTTTGCAGGTGGGTAGTTTTGGGGAAGAGCAGGCAAATGCAAAATAAAGAGGTGACGGCGAGTGAGCATTTCCTCCACTGGCTGAAGGGCTGCTGTGTGGACTGATGCTGGCAGGCGTGCCAGTGCAGATCCCAGTTCTGCCCCTCCCACCCCAGGGCCAGGCCTGAATAAAGCTGGGGGTGATCTGAAACAGGGCAGCACCCCAAAATGCAGCCACAGCCCCTGCCATGAGCCATGCACAGGGACTAACATGTCCCCAGGACTTGTCACCAGCTCCAAGCCCTGATGCTGCCATGAGGCTCCTGGCCACTGCGGAGTGGAGCAGCATCCAGGGGTGGCCCGTCAGGTAAAGCCTCTCCCAGCACAGCAAGGCTGGGTTATTGCCCAATAAATCTCAACTGGAAAAACAACCCAATTTCGTTCGTTCTTTCTTTAAATCCCTTGACTCCAGGAGCAGGTGCCCTGCACCCTTGAGCCTGAGGAGAGCAGCTGGGGCTGTGCTGGGCTGTGGGCTCCCATCCCCTCAGCCACAGCTTGCCCCGGTTCCCTGATGTCCATCAGAATTAGCCAGCCTGTTTGAGCGGGTTTACGATAATCATCAAATAACTGGTTCATTGACAGCGTGTCAGGCTGAGAAGACTGACTGAGCCCTCGTTTGCTGATTGCTAATTAGCTTAACATTCCTAATCCCTCATTAGCGACTATGAAGTAAGCTCTGAAATATGAGGTCAGCCCTACTCAGCGTTTAAAATATAAAGCCCACTGGCACGTGATGGAGGTGGGAGAGAGGGGGGCGGCTGCGGGCCGGCCTCGAGGGCTTCCATGGTTGGAGGGGGGGGGGGGGGGGCGAGAGTATGCAGGGCAGAGCCAGATGTGACAGGTTAAACCCCACAGGGCCCCAGACAGCTGCATATCACCCCAAATCTCAGCCCCCCTCCCCCCTGCCCTCACTCGGTGCACATCCCAGCTGCATGCTGTGCACAGGCAGTGGCATTTTGGGCGACAGCACATGAGATCCCCCAGGTCCCCCCCTCAAGTCCCTTTCCTTGCTGTGCCTGGCTGGACCTCACCCCCGGGGCTCGCAGCATCCCTCTGCCGCACCAAAACCTCTCCCTTTGCCCCCTGCAACCAGGCTTTCCTGGCTGGAGAGCCCCAGACAGGCCAGCCGGCAGAGAGGGACCCTCGTGCCCCCAAGGACTGGCAGCAGGAAGGCTGGAGGAGCAGTCAGCCATGGTAAAATACCTTCAGCAATTGGCACCATGTCCCTGTTCCTGCTCCAGGGCTCTCCGGAGGGGGGGGAGGCAATGGGTTTTAATGGGATTTTAGGGTGGGTTTTAACCCTGGTGAGCTGAGTGTGTCCGAGCAGGGATGACAAGTCCAGGGTGACATCCCTGGTACAAATTCCAGACAAAAGCATCCCCCAGGTGAGGCTGACCTGGCCCTGCTCCCCACCGTGTCAGAGGGACCATGAGCTGCCACATGCTAGCCCCGTGCTCCCACCGCCGGCCCCACCAGGTTTGGGCAGGGGCTCTGTGCTGTGCGGCTGCGGTTTGGTCCAGCTGCCCTGCCTCAACCCTGCCTGCCTCAGCCCCCTGCCTGCTGATTCCCCCCCCGCAAGCCCCTTTCTGCTCCTGGCTCTTGTGTCATTTCTTGGGGGGCAGCACCCTGCCACTTGGACCCCACACCCAAGGGTGGCTACACACACACCACCCCCCAGTGCACACACCATTTATCATTATTATTATTATTATTATTACCCCTAAAATGGGGAAAAGGCTTGCAGAGGAGACAAGCCCCAATCCCCCCCCACTCACAGGGCGCAGCAAGTGCTGCTGCTGCTGCTGCTGGATTTTGATGGGGCCAGGAGTCATCGTTATTGCATCCCACAGCAATTCCAGCTGCGGCTTCCAATTCGGGGCAGGCTGAGAACAGCGGGGCGGGGGGGTAGGCATCTGTGCAGGTTGTTTCAGCATTCCCCCCCCCCAACTCCCATCTTTGAAATTCCAGGTAAGCTGCAGGCAGCCTGGCTGCTGGCAGTGGGATTTCACCCAGGGTCTTGCTCGAACCTTCTGATCCTGGGGGAAGGAGTCAAATCTCGGTGTCGGCGTCAGGGATCGGGCACTGAAGCGCGCGGAGCTGCCCACATGCGTGCCGTCATTCAGGAGGAAAATGGCCCTGATTTGTTGCAGCTTAATCCTCTGCCGTGGACCGAGAACAATTTATTTCTGATGGGGGGAACCTCTACAAGAGGGCTGTGGACTTTAAACTTAGTCCTAATTAAACCCTAGAGAGTAAGTCTTAAAAAAGGAGAGAAAGTGGATGTTGCCGTGATGATATAATTTGAAAAGCTCTTGCTGCCACATCTCTGCTCGGCCCCAACGAGCAGGACCAGAGCGATGCTCCCGGCCCCCTGTGTCGATGAGGGGGATGCTCTGGACTCAGGTCAGCCCTTGCTCTGCGCTGGGTCCCTACACGGAGCCATCAGCGGCGGCAGGAGCTGCCTGCCTTCCCGCGCCAGGGAAAGGCCGTCTTGTTCAGCGCGACGGGAGATGCAACCGCATCCTCTCACTGGGCGCCCTGCGCCTCCCATCCCTCCGAGCCGCGCTGTCCCTCTCCGCGTGGGCAGGAATATCACTCTTGTATGAACGGACGTCAGCGGTGACGAAAGGCTGCCGGCAGAGGCACTGCAAATCTCCTGTGGACGGAGCTGTGCTTCACCCCCGGTTTCTGCTTGGCAGCTTCTCTGGAGCACAGAGACACGGGATATTTTAAGCATCCTCAGCAGCAGCAAACAAGGCTGAGTCCAATCCCCCAGACACGAGCATCTCCCCAGCTCTTTATTTCCAAGGACAGGAATAAGCCTTTGAAGGCTTTTCCATGTGGAGAGCGCACACCTGCAAATGTTAAAAGCAAAGGGCTGTTTCTGGAAAGGTTTTGGGTGCCATATTACCAAGGCAGCCTAAATAACCGAGTGCAGAAGGGGTCTATGTAGCTCCTGCTGCCTCGTGCCGTTTGGCTAATCCAAGCCAATGCCATACAGGTGCCGCTGGCAGCCACTGCCCTTTGGGTTTTACCGAGCACTCATCAGCTATCGTGTTCAGCTGCGGTCAGTCCCACCCTCTCCTCGTCTTGCTGTTTTCTTCTGTGGCCCAGCTAAGTTTCACATCCTACATGTTTTTCCCCCTTTAGTAAGGACTGACCATTAGGACCCCGCATCAGCAGGGACACAAGACACTATGTACTTAAGGGACTCTCGGTGGACGACAGCAAATTCTCAGCTTGGGTTTCAGAGTGGAAAGCTTTGGCTTATCTATATGTCTGGCCCATGGAGCAGAAAATCCCAAATAGCCCGGCAGATTTACTCCGATACCTCCAGCACCCACTCTGCAGGCTATTTTCTGCCCCACCAAAGCAGCCAGCTGAGGCGGCGGGGCTGCCGGCACAGCCACCCCCGGCGCTGCGGGAGAGCAAACAAGAAACACACACAAGTTTGGATTTATGTAAAAAAAAAAAAAAAAAAAAAAAATATTTATTTTGGAGGAGGATTTGAACATCGACATGCAGGTACAACATGAATAAAAATTATTGCACCGCTATTATGTGGCAATTGTTCAAGTTTCTAAAAACACAGAAATTCCACACTTTCTCTTATCTAGCTAAGTGCTGAGTGACACAGCCTGGCAGAGCCCAGCTCAGGAGGTGCTCTCACAGCCACCTGGATATGGTAATCGAACACAACGTAAACACACACTTCTGTCAAATCTTCTACTAGAAGTACAGAATTATCCTTCACATCCAGTAAGAGAAAACCAGAGAAAGACTTTATCCTCCCCTCTTCGGAAGAAAAAAAAAGAAAAAAAAAAATTAAAATACTCCAAATCACACCTTAATGCAAGTGTGGCAACCAGAACCACCGGTCACTCCCATCCCCTTCCCCGGCAAGCGCTCTTTAGTATATTAGCAGCCAAAGGCCTCTGACGTTTGGACCCAGGAGTGGCCATTACAATGCTAAAGTCTAATATTTACAATAAATATTATCCATTTCTCGTTGTTTGCAACAGTAAGAGACAAAGGGAAAAAATAACACTGAAATGAGGCATAGGGCAGAAACGCGCCGGCTGGGTGCAGGAGCAGAGAGGAGCAGAGGAGGAACCAGCTTTGATGCCGTCGTCCCGACACGGATGAGGAGCCGGAGACACATCCAAGCCAACAGAAGGGAACGGGGAAGCGAAGCAGGACAGCAGCATATTGGGGTGGTCGTACGCACAGCTCATTCACCAAACGCACATGCACGCAGCTTCCACCTCCCGCCTGTCTGACTCAGGGTTATCCACGGGGACCAAGTTCTCGGCTTGCTGAAGGCTTCGCTCGGGCACCGCGGGTCCAATCCTGCGCTGGGGAACGCACTCTCACTCTTCACACACAGCCTTTCCAACATCTCGTTCCTCACCGATGTGTTTTGCAAGCTTATTTGAGAAGGTATTTAAGCCATTCTTAGCAGAGCAAGGAATGTCTTGGTGTATCTACCTGGTTTATTATCGAAATTTTATTTAAAAAGAGGCTTTTTGCCCAAACCTTTTGCTAAGGTGCACCATATAAATTTGACAGAAGATGGAACGGTGGAACGGGGATGATGGGGCACCTGGCACACCGAGGGAAATCACAGGACTGACCAGGAGCAGGGAATACAGGGATGCTTTCCTGGTGATGCTGTTTGGCTTTGGCTTCCAAAAAACCCAGGGGTTTTTAGATTGCACTGATCACTCTCTGTACCGTAGCTAGAAAAGAGGCGACAAAACACATACGTCACCTCTTCTTTGGCCAGTTCAGGCACAAGCAGCAAAAGCTGTGACATTGCAAGTTTTTTCACTCCTCTCTGTAGGCATGTGGAAGGATAACCCTGCAACTCGGCGCTGGAACCGCCAGCTGCGAAGGGAGGGAGTCAGCGGCTGATACAGCTGGTACCCGCAGGGGGTCCCACCCCAACCTGCGCGGGGTGAGCCAGGTCACCCGGCCCTCTCTCTTAAGGGCGGCGGGTGGTTTTGCCCTTTTTTTTTAAAAAAAAAAAACCCTTCATGGACGCCCAGGAGCACACTCAAAGGAGAAGCTGCATCACTGCAAGGAGGAGCAAACGGGGACCTGCCACCCGGGGAACGGCCAGGTCAGAGCTCGTCCTCACACCACTCTGGGCTCACTACTTAATTGATGCAGAGGCTTCCATCTCGCCAAGGTTAGGCGCTCTCAGGAGATAAGCTTGAGGCTTGGCTTTGTAATTACCACAGACTCAGGATGCTGAATCAATTTTTCACTATTCCTGTCCATTTTATCATACGCTGTACTGCCAGTCGGACCTTGTTTCTCAGCAATTTTTTAGCAGATCAACCCATTGGGGAGAAAACCGGCCAGATAAGTACCAGATCCTGCCAAGCCTGCTCCTTACTTGCTATCGCTCCAAGTCAGCACGGAATGATGCTCATCAACAAGAGTGCTTTGAGAGGCTGGAGATACCCAGGACCCTGACAAGGCAGTGGAAATATTGCGGTTCGTAATTGCAAACCAAGTGTATACGAGCAGCCTATGCATTCCAGGGAAAAAGAGCAAAGAGACAGCACAGCAGGCTCTGCTCTCAATACTGTCACAGCAGGATTTATTAACGTGTTATCTGGGAGCGTTGAGGCTTTGGTTAGTGTATTAACAACACCATACATGTTCACACAGACGCACAGAGTAAACATTCATTTAAACATGTCAAAAAAAAAAAAAAAAAAAAAAAAGAAAAGCTCAAACCAAACCAAAACTTGGTCCAGAAATGAAATCCAAGCAGCCAAAAATAAAGTATATAATGGGGGGAAACAACGGTTATACAGAAAGAAGTAGGGTGAGCTTCCAGAGATCTTTGTGACTTGTGGATTGAGCTGAAATCAAGTTGAAAGAGAAAATATATTCCTATATAAAAACATATTTGCATTTAGGGGAAGCGAATCAAAACTTCAAGTTCAGGAAAAGCCAAGACGGTGGCAGCGTAATGACGTCAGACCAAGAGAGGCAGGTTTTAGCTCAAAATACTGTTGCACAGTCATGTCTGCTTCTAACAGAGTAAGCCAGTGAGCAGGATACTAGACCTTGCGGGCGATCCGCAGGGAGATACACTCAGACGAGACTAGAATAAAAGCTGAGCACAATCTGGGACAAATGACGGGAGTGTTCATCGAGAGGAACCTTTAATTGGATGAAGAAAGGGCTTACAGTGCTACAGGTATCACCACTCGACACGTTTATTGGTGTATTATTATTGATCTAATCCTCAGCAAAGAGCACTGTTATCCAGAGTCAGTCACACCTAAAGAAAAGCAATGTCTAAACCTAGGAGCAAAGAGTAATTTTTTTTTTAATGGAAGTGACCTCAGCAGTGGAAATGGTCTAGCTATCAAAGCTGAAATCTTAAAATATCACATGTATTTTGAAGTCTGCTTGCAGCTTGTCCACAGAACTCGAGGAGTCAGAACTCTTCAGAGGTTTTTTGTTTGTTTTTAAAACGGGCAGATGTAGAAAACTCAGCAAGTTTCCCAAGCCCCAATTCAGAAATGTTAAGGAACACCTTAAAATCCCTACCTGTTTATAGACTCACCAAGAGAAGGAAAAATCTCCAAAGGTCATGTATCATTGAGACAGCTTTGCCCGAGACATACTGGAGAATACGCGACTACAAATTTCTCTACTTTAAAACCAACCTACAAGGCACCCCTTTCCTGGGGTCATTTATTCTGAGGCAGGGCAAGTTATGAATTGAAGCCAGAGAAAGGAAGATAAAACATCACTGTTAAAAACAGAGGGGAAAGTTGCCATGTGTCCCATAAAAGATAAGTAAAAACAATCCCAAAAAAACCCAGCTTACGGATTGGGGATTTCTCTTTCTGATAATTCCATTGAAAAATGCTTTTACTTGGTTTAAAGAGAAGACAGGGATCAATCTCTGTCCGGCCCCTCCAGCCCCTGTGTCCTGGACTGTAAATGTGCACGGTGACAGAGAGGTCTGCCTTGCCCCAAAGAGGGTTTGTAGCTCCAGAATAACTTGCAGACAAGAGAGTGGTTTCTTCTCCTCATCAAAGGACAGCAGAGAGTAAATTCAAAGAAAAAACTTGAAATTTGTGAATTTCAGTGGCATTTCAAAGAGAAGGTTGAAAAGCAGAAATTTAACAGTAAGCTGCCTTTTTTGTACTCAGAATTTTTGGGATCTCAAATAAATGCAGGATTAGAGGGAGGAGCACAACAGGCCGTAAACTCAGGCAAAATAAAAGGTCTGGAAGGGAAAAAAATTAACAAACTGTTTCTTAAGTCCTGCTTTAAAGATACCCTGTTCTAAAGAGACCTCAAACGGCAAGCATCACTGTGTAC
Source organism: Gorsachius magnificus (assembly GCA_034008185.1). NCBI lineage: Eukaryota > Metazoa > Chordata > Aves > Pelecaniformes > Ardeidae > Gorsachius > Gorsachius magnificus. The sequence continues at coordinate 67,073,478 of CM067085.1, forward strand.
AAAAATAGAATAGCAAGGATGAAAAAACACAAAAAACAGTATGAAAAAAACCCTCCCAAAAATAGATGTACACAAGTTCTATTTTATATTAGTGTATATTACAAAATTCAAACATGCAGTCTCTATTTTGAATGTAGAATGCTCCAGTCCACACGTACCAGGGATGCTGCTATGTTTTCTTTACAGCACCATCATGTGACAGGGGAAAGTCTTGTATTTTGAACTGATTTCCAACCTCTTTGCTTTTTGCTTGCACGAGGGTCCCTTCTTTACAGGGCCTCGTGCTGCCATCTGGCAGAGGAGAGGCTCTCAGAGCTGCTTGTCCAAGAGTGTGAGACAGCTCTTTCGATGGAGCGATTTTGCAGCTACCTCCCAACACTTCAGGTGCTTTAGCGCTGCCAAAAGTTGCCTCTTTTTTTGCTGCCATGGGGCACGTTGCCTCCCAGGGCTTTGCTGAGTGTAATGACTCTGCGCAGCACCCACTCCTTGTGGTCAGACCCTCTGTGCCCGATAGTTTGGCTTTCTCTTGACACGCTCCTGCTTGTGAAGTTTCCTGCCTTTTTTGTTTCGGATCTCTCTCTTCTTTACAGGAGGCACCTAAATGGGGGAAATCCTTTCTCTTTTCCACTTCTCCGGAGCCAGACATACTGAGCTTCAACGGGCCTAACACGCTCTGAGCTAGCGGCACCAACTGAGACACGGAGAGAGCTCTTTCAATAGCACCGGGGACGAGGAGCGTGGAGGATACAGGACCTGCTGGGCTCGTTTTGCTGGCGGGTGAAGCGCTCTCTGCCTGGGATGAGCTGGGATGTTTTTCAGTACCAGGAGTTTTTTGGGACATTTCGCTCGCGCTTCCAGGAGACAGAAATAAGGCGCTGTGCTGTCCTGCGGGCTGAAGCGTCTCCTTGTGATCCTTCTCACTGCGATCCGCAGGGCTTACCAAAACAGGAGTGTTCGTGCTTGCCGTGCACCATGAAGAAAGTGCCAGCAGAGGTTTGGAATCCTGTTTCTTCTGACCGCTTTCTGTTAGCAGAGGATCTTTCAGGTCAAGCTTACCACATGAGGCCCCTGAAGAGTCCCCTTCTTCAAGTTCCAGGAGTTTGATAGACGGGCACTGCATATGTTCTGTGCGATCTGTTGGTTTTTGAATACTTGTAGTTCTCCCTAGGTCTTTGATTGCCTCAGAAGACTTGTCTTTTGGACCAAAACACTCAAAAGTTTTGTTTTCTGGCAATTTATGTTCCTTTGCAGTTGTTTCTGGTCTTGGGAATCGTTTTTCCAAATTAGGTAATTTTTCTGGAGAAGTTCTTGGGAGGACCTCTGATGGGGAAGGGTGCACACTGATTTGCAGTGGCACTGAAACAGGCTTGGCTTGTTGATTATTTCCCTTCTGCAAATCTTCTGTACCTTTTGGATCTTCAGGTAGAAAGGCATCATCTTCAATACTATCCTTGCTTTCCAATTTAGATGCAAACTTATTATCCTCATTAAAAGAATCTGAGCCTTGGTCTCCACTGTCAGGGGGCTTGTCCAGTCTTCTCCCATCCTGACTATCTTCTGAACCATCATCCGTTTCATCTTCAGAAGAATCTACTTCTCTGATGGCCTCTTGCTTTTGCAGAGACTCCCTCCTCTCTACCCTGTCCTGTCGAATAGCACCCAACTTCCGTGAACCCGGCTTCTGCAACATCCCTTTTTCTGCTAGCCCGAGTTTGCCACCTGTGGTTTCATTCACAGATTCTTGTAAGCTCTGGAGACTAGGATCCCTCTGCAGCATCTCCTTCTTAAATTCAGAGTGAGAGATATCCAAGCTATGCTTACGTGAGGAAGCCAGCTTCTTCTCAGAAGAGGACAGTGAGGCAGCCAGTTTCTCGGCCGACTGCACTCTCTTTAGCAAAGGAGACCTAGGGGGCTCAGCACTTTTTGGGCGAGAAATTTGTCTCACCAGCGGTGGAGAGGAGTGTAGTTTTACTGGAAAAGACTGAATAATACTGGAGCTGCCAACTGAGTGTCCTGGTAGAGGAGACGGGGAGCGCTGCGGTGATGTGGACTGTGGGGTTGGTGACGGAGTGTGAGCTAGTGGTGACAGAGGGATGTTTCCTGCAGATTTACGCCTTGGAGATCTGTACTGCCTTTGAAGCTTTGGTGCTAGTCCATGCAGAGAGCTGGGTCGGATGTGTCCAGAGCTGGCTGGAGAATTGGGAACACTGGAACTGGGAGAGCTGCTCTGGGAAGAATTGCCACCAACTTAAAAGAGGGGAAAAAAAAACACAAAAAAAAAAAAAAAAACCAAACAAAAAGACTAAGAAGATTAATATCTCTTTGGCCATTAAAACAAGTTATTGAAAATAAGACATGCAAAGTCAAGACAAAGTGCCACATTACCACAAAGCACTGCAGTAATATTACAAGGTAATATTGCATGGCTTCTGATGGAAAATTCCCATCATTATCACAGAACACCAGAATATAGTAAGAAACACTCTGCTATCAGAATGTTTTTTCTGAAAAAAAAAAACCCCAAACCCAACCCTGCAAGCAGAAAAACCATGTGTTTCATTGCTATTCTCAAGATTCAAATCTCTCTATTCCACCAGCTGATTCAATTTTCAAATACAACTTTGCCACACTGTTTTGATTTCTTTTCTCTGAACTAATATAGAAAATGTGTCAAACTGCTACAAAAACATTGCAACTTACAATACACATCTGCATCAAAGTGAAAGGACGCAGTGGTACAGCAAATGCATTCTTAAAAGGATGTATGGATTTTCATTTTTAAATGAATCAATGAATGAGAGTACATCCATCCTTCAGGTAATCGACATCACAGCTGTCATTTTACTTCACAAACAGACCTACTACCTGCTGCTGTGTATTTTACTTCAAAAATTAATCAATAAGCAAAAATTTTCTCCAAGTTTTTTTCTGTTTGTGTGGATTTGGGGACACACACACGTACACACACATTGTTTTGTTCCTTTTTTTACCTGAGTGCACGGACTCGGGAGTGGATCTGTAACTCTGCGTTGGTGACCGAGGAGACAGGTTGTGAGTCGGAGAGCCAGGCACACTTTCTCCAGAAGACAGAGAGCGGTTTAGTGAAGATAAACTCCGGCTGGTGTGAAGCAGTGATGCTTGTTTAGTGATCTTCCTCAACAAAGAACTCTTCTTCTTACTGTGGAAGAGCATTCAAAAGTTGTTGACAAGCCCAAATTATTTATTTACAAATATTGGCATATTTCAATCAATTTTATGGCACAGTTAAAAAGACAACAAAAAAGAAAAGAAGAACTAAAGAACATACGTGCCGATATACGTTATCTGCAAATTGATTTGACAAGATCTCTCTTACATTATCTTGGTTATCATTTAATTTTCACAGAGAAATGTCAAAACGAACCTGTCCTGACCATCCTTAGTTTTGCTCTTCTTGTTCCTACGAGCCATCTTGGACTTGTAGCTGGCTTTTCGAGCTGGACCAACTTTGATGGACGTGTTCTCAAACGGCGTGGTGGAGATGGACACTTTATTTCCACTCTGTCAGAAACAGGACACAGAGACATTGCTTAAAATGTGGCTATTGGAAGCAGATCTGCGGGCTAAGCAGGTAAGCTGTGAGTTTGTCGCTGCCTGCCATTTTGTAATCCTTTGTCAAACTCCATTTCCCCCTTTGCATTTCTACCTATCATTTATTAAGGAATTGCTGAGAGAGAGCCCCTTCAGCCAGGCTTTCACAAATGATTAGCTCAGACCCTAGCTGGTAGGTAAAGCTTCCCAGAGCAGATAGAACACAGCACCTGACCTCTCCCATTGAGATCCTAAATGCCTCAATTTAATATTTGTAATACTTAGAAACTTGAACAAAGCGATATTCTGTCACCAGTCCCATTCCCAGTGCTCTGACTGATGGCAGATGCGAGCGTATCAGGCATCTATCATGATGAATCTGCAACACAGAGCATGCCTTGTCTCACTCATCTTAAAAACCAGTAACAGTCCTGATTGCTCCTCTATTTGCAATCCCAAAGACTTCTGTCTCTTGGAACAGTCCAAAACTTTGGGTTTTATTTCAGTAAGTGGATTCAGCTCAGAGGAGGTATCAAAACGCAAGTCATTTAACTGGATAATTTTAAGACCAACCATTACAAAGCTGCTTCTAAATACCACTAGGAATAATCCTTGAGAAAGCAGTATTAAGAGCTAATAACATTAGCACAGCCTAAAGGCAAAAAATAAAAGTAATTTGGAAAATTTTTAAGGTATTTTTTTCTTAAAGTGATGTTTGAGGAAAGGTGTACTTAAATCTTACTAACCTCTGACTCTACTGCTGATAAAAATGTATCTGACAGGTCCTTATTTCTCACACAAAGTATCTGAGTTCAGCTTAAATTACAGACAGAAATTTTGGAGATTTAGAGATCGAGCTGCAGCAATGAGTTTTTGCAAAAGAATGGCCAGGTGCTGTGTACATACTTGTATTTCAGACAACGCCAGTTAGATACCTAAGACATTTTAAACAAGCTGGCTCGTATTTTCCAAAACGTAACAGTGTTGAGTCCCTACCTTCAGAATCAGCTCCACCACTTCTGTGTGCACCAGTCCATGGACCGGCTCCCCATTGACATGGGTTATCAGATCCCCTTCACGCAGACCTGCTTCGTTCGCTGGACCACCTTCCTCCACATGCTGGCAATGAGAAGGGGATGACTGATTTGAGAAGAGGAACGTACAAGATCGCTGGCCAGATCAGCCTCAAAGCCCATCTACCTCATCTCTTGCTGCAGCCAGCATCAGCTGCTTCAAAGCTTCAAAGAAGGGCAAAAGAAACCACTGACTGCAACAGCCAAGCACAAAAATCTACACTCTTCCACTCCTCCCCCAGCATCCTGCCGGTCTTCTGCAGATCCAAGGCAGCCAGCCAGGATGGTTAAGCTGATCAAGAGACCAGCTCCTCCCAAAGCAAAAGCCTTAACACACTTCCAAAAATTTTCCGCACTCGGGAATGTTAACTAGATACTCTTGATTTCTAGACAAGCATTCAATCTTTTTCAATTTCTTTGCCATTCCAAATCCAGAATCCTTCCATGTACATGCTGGAACCCAAGGCAGCGAACAGACTTTTAAATAAGACTCTGTGCCATGTGTTTAGGGTGCCTATAATGCATGTCATCCCAAACAGAGTTTCTTTTTCCTTTATTAACCTTTATTAACATCAGATCTTTCCCCCCCTGAACACACTGCCTTTCCCCATCGCTGTCACAAAGGTAAGCCTCCTTTACAGTGAGGAGACAGATATGCTTGAGAAGACTGCAGCTCTCCTTCTAGCCAGAAAAGCTTACAAATTGGTATCTTGGTAAACTCAGCATTTTTCAAGGAAAGCAGAGAGGAGCAAGGGAGAAATGCAGTTTCAGACTATTTTTCTAGGTAAGAATAAGTGTTAATGACCAAAGCATATGAAGTCCAAATCGCCTAATGAACACAGAGATACAAGGAAAAGAATGAACCACCTTTACCCTGACTCCATTCTCCCTAACTACACAACTCAAACAACGCTGCTTCGGGGAATGGATCATTCCTAGAAGTCATATACGTTAACAAAAAAGGAACACAGAGATCAAGTACCAGAAGTAATGGGAAGGAAGAGATACAGACATAGAAACCAGACCTCTTAGCATAGCACACAACGAAGCCAAGAGCTAAATCCCTAGGCAATCAGCATAGCGGCAGCAATGCTTTAAGGCTTGTAATCAGTTCCAAGCAACTGCTTGGAAAACCCCAGCAGACTGAACTGATCAGAAGCAGGCTACAATCACTAACACAGGTCTCTCAATAAATTAGCTACGACTGGCCCTCATGCAACAGCCCCAATAACGAGAAAGAGGGTATGTACACAGAAACATGCTTTAAAGTATGTGCTACAGGTGAAAGAAGGTGGATTCATGTAACCAGGGAAGAAAGAAGGAAAGAAAGGTTGCTGTGGTTCTGTGATGGGCTTGAAAACTGCTACAGGTAAAACCCAAAGTGCTGTTATTTATCTATTTATTTTTAAAGGGTTTTCCCCCACCCCAAAAAGATAACTTTGGGTCCAAATAAGGAGAGAGAAAACAAGGTAGCAAAATACCACTTATAAAGCAAAATCCCACAACCCTGGCTAAATGCATTTCTGGCCCCAAGGGTACTCTTTTTAGAAAAGCAGAGACATACCCAGACCATGTGATGCACAGTGTAGATATCACTGTCACCCATATAGACGCGAATGGCACGGAGAGTGAAACCGTATTTCTTTCCAGCCCGATGGATGATGATTGGTGGTTTCAGGTTTGCGATAGCAGGAGAAAAGTCGCGGCTGGGTGAGGAGTCCCTCGAAGATGGGTTGGAAGATAGAGAATGAGGTGACATTGGACTGGCCAATGGAGAACACGTGTGGTGATCTACAGTGATGACACAAAGGTGGGCAAAAATTAGGAAACCAGGCCTCCGAAAGAGAGAAAATTCTTGTTAGAGAACAGCTAGGAAACCATCTCTCCCAACACTCTTAAAGCTGGTGGCCTTCACCACCAGAGCTGGGTTTGCCTGCAGCTTCGACTGATTCTTACTTCGAAACACAAAAATCAGCAGCGTTTCCAAAAAACACGTTTGGAGATGTGTATTTAACACAACATCACTGCTCGCCCAGGATTACGGTTGGGTCACACTTCTCTTTCAGGGATTTACAACCCATCATAAGCATTTGCTCCAGGCACAATCCTGGAACACCGCATTTCCAGGTTACGATATATTATGCTCCTCCAAAAGATCAGATAGTCTCTAGAACTTGGTGCAAGTTACATGCTGGTGCTAAGGTAAGTCAAAATCAGTTAGCATTAACACAAAAATATCAGTAGGCAATCAGACAGCAACTACATCTAGGTAGTTTCGGTAGTGTTTTAAATTCACAGGGGCAAAAATATTTAACCCTAAAAAATTAGCTACTGAAAAACAACATTACAAGTGTAGTTTGGAGTGCATTTCCCAAACAAACAGACAAGGGCTGGGCTATGGCCTAAACTATCCGACTCTGCTTGCTAGTGGAACAATATCCACTTTTAAAAATACAAAGTAAATACAGAACTCTCATCTTAAAGTGAAGCTGGTCAACAACAGTAAAATAAACCCAAAGAGCGGGAATATTAAATGCAGCTGTAAAAAGTAATCCCTAATCCATTAAGAAATACCTGCTGAATCACCCAGCACATATTTACCTGGCAGATGAGAGCAGCTCTGGAGGAACCTTTGCTGGGTGATTAAATACACATTTTACAGATTTTCTAGAGGGAGTTTGTAGTTTGAAAAGCAACCAACGCCCAAACCACAAGAAGTGCAACGCGCACCACCACGGCAGTGCCAGCAGTGCCAAGGGGCAGTTGCATTCCTGCCCCCGGCTCTCCGGCTGAGAGGGATGGGCACAGCTCTGCCCACAGGTTCTGCTGGGATGGCACTCGTGGCCCAGCTGCGATTTTTGGCTCCCATCCAGGCTGGGAACAGGTAACAGCCCTGGAAATACAGCAAAGACTTTTCCTCCGGAGAGAGGGACAAAGTCCTTGTGGGGAGAGCCTGCTGCTGAACCTGTCTGTCGTAGCTCGGCATGGTTGGGCTGCTCACTGGAAGTTACCACCTGGCATTAGGAATGGTCAGGGTCTGGCTCTGCTTGGAGACAGAGCCAGGCCAGCAAGGGAAGCTATTCAGCCTTAACTCGCTTTGTGAGTTACGTACTCTATTGAATTCTTGAACATCCAACCTCAATCAAGTTATCTGGAGTTACCGAAACTTCCCGGTGCATGAATGCACCAGACACATGCAGTTTCCCAAACAACGTTGTAGTTAGCATGTGACCCCCAAAAAATAGTACCTTGAGGGTTAAAATCGTTCCATCTCCATATACTTCCCCGCTGCACCGTTGTCTAGAGACCAGCTCGGAGCCAATTTAAACAAAACTAGGGAAAGAATAAGGCCCGGCTGCCATTTGCAGAAGCTGCAGTCAGACCACACACGCGCTGCTCCTGTCTGTGGCAAAGCAGTATTCATTATCCTGCTGAGTAGCAAATATTAAAACCGACTATAAAAGTTGGATCTCCCCCCTCCTGCCAGCAAGGGCCTTATTCCAGGAGGGCGAAGGGGGAGGATCTGTCTGCAGACTTTTTGTTTAGGGCTTGCAGATTCTGACAATGCCTCACCCGAGGCATTTCTTACCTGAGGGAATCAGGAGAGACAAGGCAGTAGCGGATGCTGATTTAATCACTTTATTGACAGGTCTTGAGGTACGTTTCTCCCCTGATTCCCCAGAGAGCAACCTGTGCCGTGCCCGCCGCACTGCCAAATCGCTGATGGCTTTTGGAGTGGTAAGGTCTGGGCCGTCATTGCTATTACTGCGAGCGCGTGGATCAGAGAAATCTGCAGTGCTCCCAGCTACAGTTTAAATTAAAACAGATTAGAACCACAGGGAATTCCTAACAGTCTATTCCCCTACAGGCAAAATACATTAAATCAAAGTCATGTTTACATGAAGTCCAAGAGTAAATTTTCCTAAGAAGAAACCCCAGGGCTTGAATTTTTATTTACAGAAATGGTGTTATTCTGAATACAGAAAATTAGCAGCTTCTGTTCTGTTGGAAAAGCTCGCTAATGAAATCACGTTGTTCGGTAGCAGCTACATGAATCCTAAAGCTGCGGTGCAGTTCTGCAGGCAAGCCATTTCAATGGGATCGTTCACAGATGAAAACAGGTTTATGGAAAGTGCTCCATTTTTACAACCAGCAAGAACTGTCAATCTTTAAGTTAAAACTGCCTGTAACAGAAGAACCAGGTTCTGCTGGAGTTGCACATAAAAAATCCACTTTAAGAGACTACTACGGTACTTAAAGGGAAAGTAAAAATGTGGATTGCAAAGACAACCCTAATTTGCCCCCTTCTGTGCACCATTGCAATTTAGTCTTGAATTACTTAACCCGCTATAATTATATATAAAATGCAAAGTAATCTTCAAAATCAGACTGGGCGTGCAACAACAGCAGATGCTGGGGGCTGGGGATGCTGTACTCAAGCTCAGTGCCTCAGTTCCCCATCTGATACCTTAAAGGGGCACTGTGAAAATACATTAATTAGAATTTACAAGGTGCTCAGAAATGAAAGTGGTGAGCATCACAGCAAGTCCACAAGGGAAATTAATCATTCTGTCTTCAAAAGCAAATTTTAAGCTGTGTGCAATAAATAAAGCCTAAGGGCCACGTTTTGAACAATGAGGACAGAACAAAACATTGATCATCGTTATTTAAGTGGGCACGATTGCTCTGCATATTAAGTAAAGCAGGAAGTACCATGGAAATAAAAATTCAAAGCACCATTCCCATAGACCTCAGTACCAGATGCCAGTTCAACATTTAACTGCCACAGAGCTTCAAATAAGGCTCCCAGACAATGAGGACCCCAGAATTGGAGGCTGCGTGTGAAAAGGCTGCAAGAGGCATTAGAGGAGCACACTGAGACACTGACAGGAATAAAATTCTTTCCTTGCAGTCCCTTGCCTCTGACTTAACTTCGCAGGCTGGGGACACTGAAGCAATGGTATCCCTGAATCCCATGCGCTGGACTAAAGACTGCTCTAATGCATTAGGCTCAGGGGAGCAGGCTGCCCAGGAAAGCCTCATTTTTGCCTATTTCAACTTGTAGATACTCAAATTTGCAATGAAAGCGTTCTTGCAATTTTTAATAACATGTTTCTAGGCTTTTAGCATGAAATCAGAAACTAAGGTTCCACTTTGGCACCTATGTCACCCAAGTATGCGATAGCTTACTTCCTTCACCCCTACACCTTTTCCCATGGGTTAATGGAGTACGTGATGGCAGCACCGGGCCTCCTCTGGGAAGATGAGCCATACAGGGGAATGGGACAATTTTAGAGGAAATTTCACAGACTGCATTGCAAAAGAGGAATAATGAGATGTGGGGATCTTTGGCTTTACTCTAGCCTGGAGGCAAATGTCCTCTAAGGCATTTCTACCTTCTGCTGTCAATCCACCAGCACATCTGCCCAGTGCCCTTCACTTTGTTCTTGCCCAGTCTTGCTGCCACTCTGACTCTGTACCCCTTTCCTCTCCTTTCCATCCTCCATGTATCCACAATTGCTTTGCCTGCTTGCTCCCAGTTTCTCCCAGCAACTTGTTTCTTAATTTATTACCCAGTTCGTCCTTGTTCTTCAATGCTACAATCTGGTTCCTCCCCTAAATATGCCTTCCTTCTCAAATATTATCTTGCCAACCTTCAATTCATCTTCGCTGCTCTCTTCCATTGGGCCAAATTTCCTCTCTTTCTTCCTTACTACTTCCCACCAGTTCCCAGCTCTGGCTTCCTCTGTGCTCAGAAACAGGCAGCTTCTACCTCCTGGTGCCCTGAGAGGGGCAGGGGCTGGGGATGCTCCAGCACCCAGAGCCCAGTCCTGCGCCACAGCAGCCCAGGGCACCATTGCAGGGAAGGTCCTGCTCAGCCCAATGCTGGAAAAAGGCCCCAGGATGGACAAAGCTTCTGAGAAGTCAAACACTGACTTCTAAGACTCACTCTACTAAACCTAGGCTGCACCTTCTTAAGCCTGCAGCTTGTCTAAATTTTGGGATATTTGGCTGAGACAGCAAGTAGCATGTCCCTGACACAAACCCCACTCCCCCAGTGAATTTCAAGTCTCTGTTCCAGACTTTTTGGATAAATAATACCATAGGAAGCAGGGATCTGTTAGTATGCCTGACACCCACATTCCCCAGCCCCAACTCAGCAGTGATCTGCTCTGACTAATGCTTAAAATAATGCTGCCTGAGGTAGGCACCCAGTGGTTGTAAGTAGGCATAGATCACAGGGGTCTCAAGCATGAGAAGACCTTAGTCCATCTGAAGTGAGAAGACTGAAATAAAACATGTCATTTCAAAGACATAAACCACTGATGTTATTTTAAAGGCAAGCACATCCACAAAACTATACTAAAATAACCACTTAGCACAAGACACTCACACCACTTGCCGTTCAAATCCGCAGTTTTACAGAGTTAACATCTGCAAGCTAACACTGCTTTCTTGGGGATCACGACACCATCACACCGAGCACGTACCTGTCAGCGTTGAGGCACTGCTGACGGCCGTGGAGGGGGTGGTGGGTCCGGCATCACCTTCCAGCTGCAGCTCTTGCTCCACAGGCTGTTCTGGAATGGGCACCGGCAGCCCCTCCCGCGACTGCACAGCAGACAAGAGCATCCCCTCGGACTGCGGCCTTTTGAGAACAGTTCCCTCGTCGTCGGCGGAGATGGCAAAACGGGGCATATCGAGAAGCCCCGAGCAGCGTCGGCGGACCGTCAAGGGCGGGCTGGAGTCGCTCTCCGTGTGTGAGGATTCAGACATAGACAAGCGCTTACGCAGTCTAAGAGAGCAAACGAGAGAGAGCGCCCCTCAGCTGAGTTAGGGGGATATGGAACTTCAAAGAGAGAAAACAGCGTGCAGACCCAACTCACACATCTGAAGCCAATTTAAGGTGAAGTTAGGAGACCGAGCTACATCGTTAGGATTTAAAACAGCAAAGGCTTGGGGCATCACCTGAGTCTAGATTTCCAATATATTCTATTGTTAAGCTTCTAAGAAAGGAAGGAATAAAATCAAATTCTGGGCATTCATATATTTTACTGACATTTTTATTAGAACACAAGATTTGTTTGGATATTCTGAATATTAGAAACTTTGGACTTTCCAAATGGTTTCTCTAATTTGTGACAAATGGTAAAAGTGTTGCAACACCAGACTTTGGATTTAAGAAAAAAATGCTGTCAGTATGTCCCCACCATAGCTAGCTTTTCAACAAATGAGAGCTTTACTTAAGGTGAGAATCCTCTTAAGTTAAAGTATTTGCCACAAATTTAGGAGATGTTAGTACTTAACTAGATACATTTAAGGACTATATCACTTCTACACATTCATTTTCAGCTATTTATTCCACTCCTCAGGCTTCACCTGTGGAAATGCATCATATGAAGCATTCCTGCCCCAACACTGGTTTTAGGAAGTTTTGCCACAGGTCGGTCTTTCTCAGATGCTATGAGAAACCAAAAGACTTAGTTCTACAGAACTTACATTTCAGGAGACCCAATCACCCAGCTGCGGTCTCGACTTTTCAAGCCACCAAGGCTGTCCAGCCGGTCATCTTTTTCTTCACTCAGACTCCGTTTAGTTGGTGGTGGAGTCTTCCTCTCTTCGTGGATGGAAAGACGTTCCATGCTGCTGTACACCTGCATATAGCAAAAGATCCTTCTGTACAGAGAAAACAAAACTCCATGGCCTTTTCTGCTCAAGGGGCATAATCTCCTCTCAAAATGAAAGATATTCCACAAAAGCATGGATTTGGCAGTGTTCTTTGACTAAATAACACGGTGCAGATGTGACACGCTTGAAGTGGGACAGGGAGGAAAGGAAAAACAAGCTTCAGAAACATGAAACATGCTTTTCTACAACAGCACCCAACACCTCTTCTCTGACAACAGCCCAGCACACCACAGAAATACCAAGACTTTTTGAAATGACTTGATTTTTGTTCTTAACGATTCTCAAATCTAAGAAGAGTTATTGCTAAAGTAGACTCCACAAGTCTTGAAGGCTGGTATCTGGATCTTGAAATCTTACTACACAAATTCAATTCGGTGATAGGCATCACGCTCATGACCCCATTTCATTATCATCAGTCTATCAGCATTGCCCCAAGCTTATTTCAGAACAAAAAAGTCCTGCCCTCCTCAAGGAATCTACTATAATGCTGACAGCTTAATGAAAGTGCCTTTCTTGGTTTTACAGCCGTCTTTAAATAATTAAATGATTAAGCAAAAAAAATCCATCCTTTTAAAACTACACTTGACTGTGGACCTAATTTACATAAGAAGAGATTAATGAAAATAATGTTATTAAAAATTCAGAGCATCAACAAGATAACTATTAATAAATCATATGGCTGAATTGTCAGACAAGAATTTCAAAATATAATGAGCCTTTTATGCCTCCCACATTACAAATGCTGTATAATTTTCCAGGTCTTAAAATAAATTCATTAAAAGTGAACTTTTTCTCTTTGTGGCAAAAACACTGAACCCTAAAGAAAAGCTTCATTCTAACAGATGAATAATACTCATGGTGAGAAAAGGCAGAAAAAAGAAACCCTTACATACTCATGAGAACTTTTTCAAAACCCCAACTAATCCTCAGGTCCAATTTTAAACATACTTTTGGTGATGCAAATCAGGAGCAACTCCATAAAATTAATGGTAACTGTTACTTAAGCCACTGTAGTCTGGCTGAGGACAAAGAAGAACAAATTGGTGCTTCAAAACTGACTTCAGTAGTGGAAATCTGGAGGATCCGTCATGAAAAACTGAAACATCTTTCAGAGGCTGTAAGTAAAATTCCTACTCCCATCTCATCCAGAAGAGTGAAATACCGTTCATAGTGGGGCTGACATCAAAACAGCATTTCTTTTCCTCAAAACAGCATTTCTTCTCCCTTCGGCCCCTCCCCAAACATATTTTGTTTTATCCACGCTAACAGCGGAGCTGTACTACTTTGTAATGTCTGTAATCCCAGCTTTTTGTTATCAGATCACCCTGGAATGAGACACCTGCACAGACCTGAGTAAGGCATATTGAACCCAGAAAGCATGGCTGGAGGGGGCCTCTTCAGGGTTCCCTGTCCATTTCCCCACCTCGAAGCAGAACCAGGTCTCTTGTAATCCCCTGACAGATGTTTCTCCAACCTGTTGTTAAACAGCCGCTGGTGATGGAGATTCTACAAATTCCCCAGGCAACCCATGCCAGCGCTTAGTTATTGTTCAACATTGGAAACTTTTTCTTAAAATCTGCCCTATACCTCCTTTGTGTCCGTGATTTCACACCAGTCTGGGGTAAATCGGGAAGACCAACGCACTCTTTCCTTCTAGCAGTTACGTATTTGAAAACGCATTAGGGTTTATGTTTTGTAGCTCTCAGATCATTCTTGTTGCTTTCTTCTGAACTCTCTTTTACTGGTCCATGTTTATTTTAAGGAGCATTGCCCACAACAGGACAGAGTACCCCAGCTAAGGCCTTCCTACTGCTAAGCAGATGGAAAGGATTTCTTCCATTTGCCTTGCAGAAAATATTCGTGCTCGCCCAGTACAGTAACTGCCTTTTTGCTTCAGTAATTTGGCACATCTAACTCATGATGCACTATATGCCCGGATCCTTCGCTTTGAAACTGTCACCTTTTATTCCTTGGGCTGTATTTGAGACAATGAACAGCAGAGGTGTAAACTTCACCTCTGCTCTTCCTGCATGGGATCCCTCCGATTTTAGACCATTATTCCAAAATGTCAGAATCAATTTTCATCCTAATACCATCTTGTCACCTTCTGGAAGACCCTTTCAAAATGACACTGTTCAAAGCAAATAAGTTTTGGACGCTCCCTGTGCCAGCATCCAAGTCATTAGTAAAAACATCAAACTGTCTCAGATGGAGGAGAGACCTCCACAGTACCCTGCGTGCTAGTGAAACATTAAGAAATACAGAATCTCATTCTCCAATTTTTCTTGCACTCACCTTCTAACAGGCCACAAACTATCACAGACTAAACAACGTACACAGCGTTTTTTCTCTCCTCGTTGAATACTAAACACCATGCGACTCCCACATATCATCTGCATGAATAATCTACCCCATACAAAGCAATGAAACTGTGTTCCTCTCTGGGTTTTTTCTTTCAACAAGCTAGCATGCTCCTACCTTGCTGAACCTCGGTGAGCATGAGGAAAACTGCCGAATTTCCACATGATCATCATCATTAGTGTCCTCCTCTTCTTCCGAATCCAGGTGTTGGTACCGTTCTGAACGGGCTGTGAACAAGACGCAGCACATTTCATCAGTACGGAGAGTGTTGATAACTCTCACACCTCAAGCATTCCTACTTGTCTACTTACAAAAACTTTGAGTATTCATACATCCATGCAGGGCATTTTCCTCAATACTGAAACATACCCAGCCAGTTCTGCTCATCCTGTACAATTAGCAGTGAAGAATACCTCCTTCGTACTGAATTTATCTTATATCATCAACTATATTATATTCTAAAAGCAGCTGATACTCAGCAGGTGTCTAACTCTGCAGACCCTTCGTGGTAGGGATATTTCTTCCCTACAGCAAACAATCATATGGAAGGAAACACAGAAACAATTCACCGTCCCAATTTCCAATAAACAGCTTTATGATTTTACAAAGTCTGTCCTGCATACATACATACAAGCCTTCTTTAAAAAATAGAAATATTTACCCAAAAAAAAAATTTCCTCTTCTCCCTCCTACAACTAGAAAAAGGATTAGATTTTGTGAAAGAAAATGGGCAAGCAGCCAATATGCAAAGCTATTTTTTAATGCAAAAATCTAAACTGCCTCCAAAGAGATTTTGTGCTTTGAGATTTGCAGCACTGGATTTCTAAGCCAGCCACATTTGATTTTGTGGGGCAGGCATTAATAAGTTTGGCTACAGAAAGCTGATAGCTATACTGAGCCAAATTTGTTGCACTGTATCAGCCAGAAAGCTACTTTTGTAAATTCTAAAATTTTCTGCGTTAGGGTTTATAACAGCAACGCCAACTCTTATCAGTGTCTCTGTGAGGTATTTCCTGATGTGAGAATTCCAGCCTTTATAAAGGACTCACATCAAAGTCACCCTGATAACCTGCTGAGCATGCCTGGGCACTTGGGGAGTTTGCCATCATTCCTACTTGACAGATGCAGTGATTTGCACCACTGAACATAACGTGGTGCTTTTACCCACCAGGATCCGCTCACAGCTGCTGCGCCGAGCCTCTCCCAATCACTGACCCAACTCAGTCACCAGAGCTCAAGTTCAATGTCCAGTAAGTCCAATGAGCGGGGGGAACACACTGCCACCTTGGTTTCTACATGTATGTTGTACCAATGTAACCCCAATATGTGCAAAACACAACTCTGCCCCCTCTGCATGGCTCGACTCAAATTGCTCCTGCAGCAAGCAGGCAGAGATTTCTCAATCTCTCTCTCTCCATCCTACCTCTCCAGCCAACCTCTACCCTAAAAGCCTCTTTCCCAACTGGAAGAGCATTATCCAAACAGGATCTCTGCTTCTGCAGCCTGGCAGCGGCTGGAGGCAGGCTGCTCTCTCCCTCCCTTCACCCTGAGTAAAGCGCGGGAGCAGAGCAAAAATGTGCTTCATATGGAATCAGAGAGCCCTGGGAGGATGGATGAGATTCCACTGAAGTAGGGCAGAAATTTCCATAGCTCAGGAAACTGAAATAGCCCAGTATCATCCTGCGCTGCAGCTGGAGCAGGGGAAAGACCCTCCCAGACCAGTAGGAAGCCCAAGCCCTTTCCACCCACTCAGGTCCCCAAGTCAAATGAGAAAAGCTAAGGAGCAGCGGCTCTGGGGACAGAGACCTCTCCATCCCTCACATGACGCTCCTCCCTTCTCTCCCAAGTACGCCAACTCTGTCTGGTGCTTATCTGGAAATACCAGGAATCTTACATAGCACTGATGCCGTGGCAGTTCCCAGACATTTATACACACCAGACAAGCACTTCACTTCATATCTCATTAGAGTTAACATTACTAAAAAAAGGTGATATGCTTGCAGTGAAAATAATTTAAGTTACTTTAAATCTCTAAAGAATTTTCCCTACATACTTGTCTTCAAGCTTTGGGTTTTGTTTGCTTTTTTTAAAAAAAACATTCATTCATTGGCTGAAAATGGCCACTAGGGAAAGATAATACTGCTCAAAACCTCATGGAAGTCGGATATACCAAATGCTTTGGAAGTACTGTAACAAACCCAGCAAAACAACCGCAGCACCTCTCACTGCAGAGTCGTGGCTGGCAGGGCCACAGGCACCAGTGAAAGGCCAATTGACTTCAGCAGCAACATTTTTTCATTTAAAATTCATTTGCTTTCAAAGAAACCTTGCTTGGCATTCAACCGAAACTTTTTAAAGCAACTTCCATCAAGTGTTTTATCCAGTTTCTAATAACGACTCATCTCTAACAATTTCAAAAATGAAATATGCACAAAAATTATGATGTCATTTAGGCTGAATCTTTAGTCTTACTGTCAAAATAGCTTGTGTCATCCTCAGATTCCAACTGTGGGATGAATTCAGCTTTCTGCCGTAGTAATCCATTCCAGTCCAAATCTTTAAAGAACCGATGCTGTTTCACTTCAAAGGCACTACCTGAAATAACCATCTTTTATTGCAGAGTATTTCTTTCAGCATTTGCATAACAAGAAAACAAACCCTAAAAATATCAAGAGCCTAAGGGAATGTACCCAAGTACATTCAAGTCACACATTCTCCGGGAATTTTGAGAAACAACTTATCCTTTTACCAAAGTGGTGATGCAGGATAAAATCTGAACAAGATTTCCTCCTTCCCACCTCCTTTTCCTGTTTAAAGACAACACATGACTAAACTGGCTGGAAGACAGCAGCTGCTGTTACATTCCACGGCAAGTTGCGAGATTAAGAACTAATTAACATCTTAATTTTAAATTCCCAAACCCTAAATACCATCTTGATCATAGCTAAATAAAGAGAGCAAACTCAGAAAGGTACTTAGTGGCTCCACTCTCGTGAATAAACTCATCCATGTGCTTAAAGCAAGGCAGGGGCCTACATATCTTCCTGAATTACTATCTTTTGTTATTAACCTCAGAAGCTTGGGTACCCCAAAGGAAAACCTAAGGATTA
Source organism: Gorsachius magnificus (assembly GCA_034008185.1). Taxonomy (NCBI): domain Eukaryota; kingdom Metazoa; phylum Chordata; class Aves; order Pelecaniformes; family Ardeidae; genus Gorsachius; species Gorsachius magnificus. The sequence continues at coordinate 67,091,281 of CM067085.1, forward strand.
TCTGTCTACTAGTATATGCATTTTTTTTCAAATGAAATTAATATTCATATAAGATGCTACTGTCTTTTTAAAAAAGAGAATAGCAGAGGAAAAAAGATAAAAGGTTTGTTGAGCGCCAGTGGCACTACGAGACGCCAAGTGGAACAGCAGTCTCAGCATTACCGGTATATAAGAAATCAAAAAAAATCAGTCCATCAACTCATTTTATAAGGCAAGAAATTCTACATCTTTTCCATGACAGCAACATCTTTCAAGTACATGGATTTGAAGTAAAGAAGAACATGCAAAAACCATCTGATGTTATTATTAATTCATGATCTATTCATCACCCTTGTGCGCACGTGTTAAGTCTGCTGAATACATGTGCCTTTTGGAATTGTTATTATATATAAGTTTTTATTTTATCCTTAAAGTGTAGTTTCCAATTGCAAATCCAAAATTATATCAAATAAATCAAATCAATGAAACAGACAACCTGTGCCATGAAGCCGCAGCGTTGCACAAATGATTTTAAAACAAGAGCATAGCTAGGGATTATTTATGGTTATTTACTATCAGGAAATGAGAAGTGTTGACTTGTAGAACTTTAAATATGACATTACAATACAGAAAGATTGACATATGCATCTGAGTTTGCCAAAGAGACTTTGTTGTATCTTTGGAGAATTCTACAGTACAGGCCTCTAGGAATGGGAAAGTTTTCATTTATTTCATTACACCCAGGAATTCGCATCCATGTAGGGGATTAAGCCCCTAGTCAAAGGCAACTTCAAAGAAATCTGATTATACACTGTTCAAATGGAGACACAACCCTCAAGCCTTTAATGGAACAGCACAAATTTGAGAAGCTCTGTTGCCAAGCTGATGGCGCTCCTTTCTTGTTTCCCGAACAAGACAGTTGTTATCTGTCTGACTCGTGTACAATCTGCACTAATTCTCAGAGCTTCATCACACAGGATTCATTGAACCCAGAATAAACTGTTTCCCACCTCTAGATGAGCATTTTTCAACATGGGTGTGTGTGCATCACTAGCAAGGTAGCTTCTTTTTCTGCTTCTGGCTAGCATGTTCCCATGCACAAGGTTCCTACCTGTTCCCATTCTTTCCAGAGGATTTTGGCGGAGAAGCTTAGAGATGAGGTCCTGGGCATCTGGTGGCAGTGCATCATCACCTTCTGGCCAGGCAATTTCATCTGGGGACAAAAAGAGACTTGACATTTTCTACCAGTTTCACAACCGATTTGAATACCATTCACATTCCTATACTGTAAAACACAGTGTTCAGTACTGCCCCAGAATCGTAAATACCTTGAATTCAGCAGCTTGCATACTTAATATAATTCAAGCATTGACATTTTCCAAAATGCATAAAATTCAGCGTCAGCTAAAGCTGCTGTCAATCCAAGCAGTGCTTATGGAGAAAAAAAAGCATTAAGAACTCTATTAATAAAGTATGAAATGGGACTTCCATGACAATCCATAAACAATGACACTGACAATACCGCAGCTGTATCACGTGCCCGCACATTCCACGCTTGTTATACTTGGAACAGAGAGAACAATTCACAGGTAACAATTTCATGCATCATATTTAGTTCTTTGCTGAAATTTGCTTTTTTACAAAGGACATTTGCCAAGGGTGCTAAAAATTTACTGTTTCAGAAAGCGTTCCCAATAGGAGATGTTTTCACTGGCATATTCCCTGAGAGAACACAAGGCAATCGTTTGTCCAACTCCAAGCAGGAGACAGGTTGAAAAAGCCACAAGACATGAAGGTGCTGAGTACCACAGCTTCAAGGTGTCTTACTTGGAATTTCCTTTTTATTTCATTTATATAACAATTACTAATTGACTGACGTTTGCACCTACAGGAGCAATAACCAAAATCAGACTGAATTAGACCAGCTGGTGGCTGCTCCTTTCATATTCTCTATCATTTAAGTTAAAAAGACAGAACAGAAAAATCCCCAAATATTTTTCCCCAATCCCACAAGGATTTGCATGACTCCCACACCATGCACAGCAACAGAACTATCTAGCAAGATGTTAAGCAACTCAACAGCTTTTGATAGCTGGAATCAGATGGATGCTACTTTGACACAGAGACAGAAATACTTTAAAATTAAACCCCATTATTTTATACCTAGTCTTTCCTGACTAAACTCTATTTTTTTGAGGTTTTACTTCACAGCACACTTTGAAACCCCTTCAGAAGCAGAACAGAAACCTACCACTGATCACTTGTCCAAACAGCTCTTCAGGTGTGTCCCCGAAGAAAGGAACGCAGCCAACTAGAAACTCGTACAGGATAACTCCCATGGCCCACCAGTCCACGGGCTTCCCATAGCCCTGGCGCAGGATCACTTCTGGTGCGATGTATTCCGGAGTCCCACAGACCTCAAGAGAAGCACACAAGAAAGCAATAAACCTATGAATTGCCAATTTCAAACCAAAGCTTATTTTTGACTTTTATTTCTTTTCCCCCTCAGAGCTGTACAAGGAAGTTACTAATGTTTTGCCACTAACCACTTTATGCTGTGAACTACTTCCACAGAGCAAGAGTCTATATTTGAGGAACACATTACCTGCACAGAAATGCTATCACATACTATGAAATGTTCCTAGTGCAGACATGCCAGCTAAGGAGTTCTTTGGTGCGCGTATAGTAAAGCATATGGGAAAAATGCATATTCTGTGTGTATAGGCCTGTCTACTTGATGGATGTCTACTGGCACAGCTACAGCTATCAGGAACTGAGTTTTGACAAACTTCTCACATCTCTGTTCTAGCAGAATTTAGTTTCACAGATGCAGAATTAGCAGCACAGCATGATTACACATGTCAGCCTTTAAACTTGGGAGGTACAGCTGGCACAGAGAATGGCCAAGGAAACCACTCTGGAAGATCCAGGTTGCCTCAGGCTTAGAAGCAGCAACAATAACAAAACAGTTCTAAAAAAACGTAATACTGCAAAGTGCAAGACCATGATCTAGTGACCAAAGAGAGCTCCTGCTAGAAAAGACATTGTTACTCAGAAGTAAAGGAAGACAGTACCACAGGATGATTATGAATTAGTACTTGGCACATCTGAAAAACCAAAAATTCAGCTGCGATCCTAGGTATTTCCAGAAGAGAGAAGTATTTTTTAATCCCATTACACAAGGCACTGGTGAGCCTGCATCCAGAACAGTACAGTTCTTGTCAACTATGCCCAGGAAATACCAACTCAAGCTGAAAGAGGTATGTGGAATCAAAGGAAAATCTATCTTGTTATCTAGAAGAACTTAGCTGGTTAAGCCTAGCAAAATGAAGGCTAAGGAGAAAAATGACCCTTAGTAAATATCATGGGGATAAAAATAAATCTTTAAGCCATCAGACAAAATTACAAGAAGAAACATATAGGAACTTGCCATGAACTTTCTAAGCACCAGAAGGGGGAGACCGTGGAACAACCTTCCAGCAAAATCCGTGTTACATCCCTAAACTGACTTCTGTTCACACCTGCACTGCTGCCTGGGCCACACTTTCAATGTCCTAAACTAAGAGCTGAAGTGCATCACTCCAGCCAAGAAGCTGAAATAACAAACAGTACCAATTTATGCACAAATATGAGAATGGACTTGTATCTTTTCCTCCCATCACACAGCACAGCGTCGAGGCAGAGAGGGAGTGCTACAAACTCCAATTCTATCCCAAGACAGAATCCTGCATCTGATTCCACATCAACAGACAACATTTTTCAGCTTACCTGCTTGTCCAGGAATTCCCTGGTATCCTTCTCAATGTGTCCCTCATAAAGGTTAGTTGTAAGACTCATTAACCCAATTTTAGACAGTCCGAAGTCTGTTAGTTTAATGTGACCCATGGAAGTTATCAGGAGACTAGAAAAAAGAGAAGCAGCAAAATAATCCAACATTCAATTAATTGTTTCCCAAAAGCAATTCCAAAAAAGAACACCACAAGATAACGCTAAGCAAGTTCTTAGTGCTACGTCCCCACCAAAAACCTGGAAGGAACCTCCTATGCAACTGAGTATCACAGAGCAGCCAAGGCAACTAGAAATCAGACTACCTTCTGCCATAATTTCATCAGCTTTGAGATAATATCTGAAGACCTTCTTCCCACCCTTTCTCAGTGTCTATCTGGTTCTATATCAGTAGCAAGAGACTCCATAAAATCTCCTACGTGTCAGATGCCACTGAAGATCTCTACTGTCTCTAGCCCCTATGTCCTCTTGCCTATGGAGAAAGCCCCTGAAGAAAGAGCGCTCTCTCTCCAGCTTCTGAAGAGCTAAAGACTTACTTATCAGGTTTTAGGTCACGGTGAACAATCCCATAATTGTGTAGGTACTCCAATGCCAGAACAGTCTCAGCAAAATACATCCTCGCCATATCAACGGGTAGGGCACCAATGTTCTTGAGAAGCGTAGCACAATCACCTCCTAGAAAAAAAGTTGCAAATACGGCACAGTGAAATGGCAAATATCAGTAAGAAAGAGCAGCTATGTAGCTACTCTAATCTACAATACTAGATTAGAGTAAGTTTCCTAAAGGCTGTCTCTCTCAACCCTGTTAGCCTGAATTCTAAAGCTCTCTCTACACTCTGTCTTGAGCTTCAAATAAATATTAAAATCTTAGGAAAACTGAGATCCACATACATTTGGCATGCTTGCTCAAGAACTGCACAGATGCCATTTGCAAACTGTAAGCAAGCCTTGAAAAAAGGGCAGTTCATGACTGTTTGCCCTCTCTATAAATTTCATTGCTTTCCACAACTCAGACACATACTACCTCTGATATACAAGCTTCTTAAAATAGTAAGTAAACACCTCTACAACTTCTAACTGGCTCCCCCTACACATGGAGAGGCAGCCATGCCTTTGGACATAGTGGTAGTCAAGAAAATAAGTCTGTGGGTCCCTGATTCAAGCTTCTTAAGGAAGATTGGCCACACGTTTAATTTTACTTTCATCTCTACTTGCAAATAGGAATTAATATTAAAATTTATTATGCCAATACATCTGTTTTCATTCCACTAATTTATCTGAAAGAGCACTGATACAATAACTATAAGCTTATTTCCCATAAACATTCAGCCAAGCAAGCCAGGCATAAGAAATTAATCCTAGCCACCAGTGGAAATATATCGCTTACAATGAGATACAGTGACAAAATAAAATCAATTAATATTCCAAAGAATAAGCAAAACAAACAAAAAAACCCCCAGCATAAAATAGCACTGTATTTTAAAAAAGGCTGCTAAAGAACAAAGACTGTGTTGCTTGGTGATGTTTCTTAACTGTCTTTTTCTAACTATAATGCCAAGCAAATGTGCTATGGATCTAGCCATGCCATCCCACAGGGGAGTGGGAGAATCTCTTTCCAACGAGGACTGGAAAGTTCATGCTGACTTCTGACCGCAGCAGTTTTCTATATGTGGCTTTATGTCTCCTCAGCTCCACTGCCATCATGTTTTTATTAGTCACAGGGATTCACAAATGGAGGATCTCCTTACGCTAAGCTGTACGAGTGGCAGAATGACTCATTTCTTCGTCCCAGCCCAAGCAGCCCATGCACTCCTCCCTAAAGGGCATCATGACCTCCCCTGCGACAGCAGGGCCGACTGAGCTCACTTTCCATGAAGAAACAACCAGCACACACATGAGATGGTCTTCCCGCTCATTGTGTTCAGAGCATTGCACTGACCAGTCTTACACCCAAAAGTAAACATCTTATAAATCACTCAGAAACATCATCCTTTACGAGGAAACACACTGCGGGCACAATACACGTCCATCCTATCTAAGGTCCCTGTGCAGGTGTAGATGATGCCAACCATACCTTCCACGTACTCCATAACCATGCACAAGTGGCGCTTGGTCTCAAAGGAGCAGAACATGCTGACCACAAAGGGGTTCTCGGCAAATGTCAAGATATCTCTCTCCACAAAAGCCTGCTGGATCTGGTTTCTCAAAATTAGGTTCTGTTTGTTGATCTTCTTCATGGCAAAACGTTGACGGGTGGTCTTGTGTCGCACCAAATACACCGCTCTAGAAAACCACATGCCAAGAGGAAAAGTTCCATTTTCAGTTCAAATTGGTTTGTTTTTTTTAAAAATACAATGATGGTAACTGTTTAGATGGATCTTGACACTTATCTGTGACTCCATAAAATCCCATCTTAGTGCCAAGCTCCCCTAGAAAAGAAGGAACCCCATGATGCTTCCTTCCAAAAGCCACTCTGCCTTCTTGAATTAAGCAGCATTGTCACTGATGTGACTAACGAGGAGATATTTCAGACACAAATGGCACAAACTTCCTTAAGCATCATTGCAGAGAGCATCATTTTCAGCACTACAGTCACCATTTCACTTAAAAAATTGTCCAAAGTGTATGGAATCGGCATGATTTCTTTCCAAGCTCCATAGAATTAATTTGATGCAATGCTGTCACCTGGGATTTCCTTCAGTAAAGTATCCCTTACATTTCTATCATTTGCAGATCATTAGATTCCTGCACATTAATAATACAGCTTGCAAATAAAATTTTCATCCAGTTTGCCTGCCTTATTGAATTAGTACTTGTTTCCTTTTCTCTGGAGTATATTACATTTAACGTGGCATTGTGTCTCACCAGCAGCTGACTGTAAAATACACCCAGGGTAAAGACAAATACGAGTAACAGCAAAACTACCACTTCTCTCTCCCCTTTTTACAAAGTTAGATTTAAATCATGGGGCCTGTGCAGACTGAAAAGATATAAAATCTTCTTGTCTAATAATATGGCTCTTCAACGTGCTCCATTGTGTCTTCACTGACTAAAAAATATGCTTATGCTTTTTCCACATATAATTTTTAAAAAATGAGTTGTTGTTAACTAAGGACCCACTTCAACAAAACACTCAAGCACATGCTCAGGTTTTGCTGTTATGACCCACTGAATATCACTGCTTTTCAGTTACAGCCTAATGACTACCACTGGTAAGGATTTATGAACTGCAGAGTCAGGAACTGGCTTTAAAATTCGGGATAGGTTTGTATGAGCGGTTAAAATTTTAACTGACCGATTTCATTCTGGATTCTTCAATGGATAATAAAATCTAATAGCATTTTTACTGTATTATTTCTCACAGTACATTTGCCTCAATGTAATTTTAGCATTTCTTTTAGTGTTTCAAGCACTCACAAACAGCCACATATGTTACACATATAATCTGAATACATGGAAGAATGGAAAAGCATAAACTACTTCTCCCTCAATATTCTTGCTGTTTCAATGAATCATCAATAACATTCGCAACTACAGAATTTTACCCTCACTCATTTAGCCTTTAAACAAATACAAATCACAGGACTTAACCAGACAGCATGAAGGGAAATACAAACTGCCTTGCTAAACAATAAGGAAATGGGTGCGAAATAATTTTCTCAGACTCATCAAACTATATTTTTTTTACTATTACTTAGGAAATCTCACAATAAACTAAGTGACAGTACTCTCCCTAGAGACAATATTCAAGGAAAATGCTTTTTGTCATCTCAAGCTCAGGTACTGAAGTGTCTGTATTTTACCTACCTACCATAAAGAAACAGTGCAGAAATAGTTACTGGAAAAACAGGCTTGAGGGCACAGCTAGGAAGAGCTTCAGAAAACCTGCACCACAGAGGGATTAGGAATAACATGTTCTGAAAGGTTTAACATAGGGCAACTAATTTTCCTGAGCTGGAGGCTGTGTGTCAGTTCAGCGCAATGTAAGGACTTCACAGCCAGGAACTATGTCCAGGTACAGGGGCTACTGTGTAAGAAAGCCCGAGAATGAGCAAGAAAAGGCATCTCCCAGACAAACGCGGAAGACATCACAAGTGTGGAACCTCTGTAAGACCCAAGCAAAATTAATTTATGCTTTGGACCCAACAAAAAGCAGTCATTCACCGAACTTTGCTATAGCCCTTCCCTGGGTAGGACAATAACAGTATTTTTCTTCTAAAGCAAAGTCTAAAAGCCTTACCCATAAGCACCATTACTGATCAGTTTAATAGTTTCAAACTCTTCTTCAGATGGAGTTTTCTTTGACTGGACAGAGGCCCCACGGCTCTGGGGAAAGAAGACAAGAAAATGGAAATCGGGAGCAGGAATGACTTCATTCTGTTTGTCACTTTTTTGTCCTTTTCTTCTTTAAGCAGCATTCACCCAAACTCAATCTATTTCTAAACCTCTGGAGTCCTCAGCTTTAGGATAATTGTCTGTATCCCTAGGTCCGTTGCAGATTCCCTTCAAAAATATTAGCACAAAAAGTCAGTGGGCTATAAGATTCAGGCCTTTCCTCAATATTGCATTTTTTAAAAAACAACAAAATAGACAACTAAGGACCTTTGAAACCTAGTGGGTGATATAATTACATTTTTCTAATGGTCCGCTACTAAAGTCTACAATACCCGTCACATTTTACAAATGCAGAAATAAAGAATTTCTCCAGATGATTTTTGTTTGCAACTGTAAAAAACAAACAAAAAAAAAAAATCAACAAAACTTGATGATCGTGCCTGTTTGCAACTTTGAAGCGTTTCACCAGCACGGTATAGATTTCCACATTTTTATGAGTGTAGTTTTAACATACGCTTTTAAATGCCAGCACTTTTTTTTTTTAATTAAAATTACTCTGCATTATAATTAATTCTTTACTGTAGACTACTTCTTTCCAGAGGAAAAAAAAAGCGCTAGACAGAGTGGTATTACTGCTTTACCTCGACTGAATCATCTGTCTCAGGAGTGTCTGGGCTGTCATAGCTATTCAGCTGGGCCATTTCTGAAAAGAAAGAGGAAAGATTACTCCTAATGATCTCAATCAAACACTATTCTCTTTGTTTATACAAGACAAACAGGATTTTAAGAGGTGCTTGTAGATGACAAAGGACATTTTTCCCCTCTGTAAAAAGTCACCCCAATTATACAGTGATAACCTTTAACATCTTTTAAGCTGTAGGCAGTATTTTATATAGAGACAAATGTAATTAATTGTTCTAATTTCAGACTGCCTTATTCTAGGTGGTTTCTATAGTAAGTAAAAGCAATAAATGCAAGTTGGGGGAAACCACTAGCTAGTTATTATTAAAACCTATTCCATGCATATATGCTTGCATATAGCCCGGTGGCACCTCTGTACTCCAGAAAAGAAAAAGCATTACATTTCAAACACCTCCCTCTATGAAATGTGTCTGATTCTGCATAATGCTGAGCAGCAGCAAACTGGGAGAAAGGCAGTTAGTATAGGCTGCTCAGGTATCACAAGAGCTGCTATAAACTTTGCAAAACCAAATCCTACATTAACTACTACTCTCTGCACAGACATCATTGACATTTCTGGGTGCCCTCCTTACAGAAAGGAAATAAGGCACCTTGACATCTCCGCACATTTCTAAAGAAAATTTGACTTTAGTAAGGGGAATTAGTGATGGAAAGGTTCTCTCCCATGACAGGGATCAAAGGAAATTTCCCTTTAATGTCAGATTTCAACAAATGCTATTAAATTGCATTTAGCAATCTTTGGTAAAATTTTCCCGAAGAGCTCTTCACTTGAAGTCAACCTGTCACTGTCACTCTGGTAAACACCGCAGAAGTTAAACTAGTCCTATCCAGACCACTAATTTATGCTAAAATTATGCTCTCCAGAGAAAACAAAAAGTATGGTTCAATCGCTGAAATATTCCACAGTAACCCCCAGTCTCTCTCACATTTCCTATTGTTGCTGAGCAAGCCGTGCATGCTCATAAAACTCATCACAGGAGAAGAGATTCAGCTAGCAAAGTGCCAGGCAGGAATATTAACTCACAAATTCCAAAGTTAGGATCTTCTGGGCCTCTGTACATTTACAGCATATTCAATTTACCATAGGCAATTCTGGGACCTAGCAGAAAAGGTGTTACTTTCGTCCAAAGCATTACTCTCTTTGGTTTCACTGCTATGCAAGATGTAAAAATACAATCTCATATCCACCTAAAAATTCATACTGGTCCGGGTTTCTCATGGCAAATCACAACAGAAACACTTTTCCCCGAGAAGACGACAAAGTGGGGACGACAGGATATTTTCCAACCAGGCCACCAGCAGGCAGGCAGATCAGAAAAATAAGGGGTAAATTTACTTTTACTGTCCAACAGCATAGAGAAAACAGCTAAATCATAAAGCCATTTTCTAACATTGTTTCAGCTGTAATACAGGGAGACATTATTAACACCATAAGTAAAGAACTGTCACTGCTGATGTGCAGTTCTTACCCCAGCAATGCTCCTTTGAGACACAGGGCTGGAAAGGACAGTCTAGAATTTGACAGCAAACAGAAAATAAGGAAAAATGACCTAAAAATGAAACCAATAAAATAAAATCCTCCTTCAGCTCTGTTGTGACCAGGAGATCTGGTTATGCTTTCAGTAGTATGGAGAGTACAAAACAAAGAGTTCTCACCCTCCAGGGGATCCCTGGTGAGTCCCAGCTGGCTGATAATATAACGAGGAATGTCACATTTAATTCCTTGCCCTTCCTTGGCATGGCCTTCTGCAGCTTCTAACAAATGGTAGAACTCTTCAGGATCAAACTCCTATGGCAAGGCAGCGAGAGAGACAGAGAGGGGTAAATGATTCAGCTTTACAATTACGAAAGGTTTCCCTCCCATACAGGAGATTCCTCAGAAACATCCAGAGTTAATTCTGGGCTCAGCAGTGCCACAAAACATGTGCAGTTACAACAAGCGTGTCGACGCGTTCCACTCTGCTCTGCAGAAATGACAGACATGTACAGCCTGCTGCATGTCCACTGGCTCAGACCTGCAAAGCAAAACAGGACAAGGACTGGGAGGACTTTTTATGAACCAAAACCAGACTATCAGATAATACGGTCATGGTAACATAAGCATCAGTGTGGACATGCCTCCCAATTTTGTCACACAGATGTGCCCGGGAAAGGTCTGTGGTGAGGACTGAGGTGCTGCCTTCTGCCACCTCTGTCTGACAGGTGAGTTAAGCCAATATAAACCTCTCCTGCTTTCAGATGTCACTTCTGATCAAACCATACGCCCACCCAATTCTGTAACTGTCTCGACCTTAGCAATTGCTAATAAAATTATTAATGAAACAGCAATTGCTATTTTATCAGCAGAGGAGATTTCACTTGCTATGTAAGAAACCCTGCTGCAGTATTTCTTGCGCTATGCAGTACACGATCATCTGATCGAGTCGGTCTTGGTGTATGTGATCTCTAAGGCAAGAAAAGGTTATAATAAGGTGTCATCTCCTTTACTAGACTAACATACAGCTGGAAACAAAAGACAAGCTTTTGGTGGCAGGAGCACTCTGCTTAAAAGCAATTTCACCGGTTAACTTTTAACTCTCCCCTACAAACCTCATCATTCACCAGCAACGAGCAGCTCTTCAAAAATTTTCTAGTGAAATGGGAGGATGAAAGGGGAAGAGTTACAGCATAGAGCTGTGAGGGCATCAGGGAAGAACTGACGTGAGTGTGCTCAGCAGCGTAAGAGAAAAAGAGAGCACAGAACTGCAAATGAGAAAAACAAGTATGATGATGTCAAGACATTTGAAGGGTTAGAGAAACAGAGAAAAGATGCACTTTTTCTTGATTGCTTTAAGCAGTGCTCCTTAGATACGTGCTGCCACCAGAGATGGCGACAATGCAAGAAAGTAAGCGCCTTCCTAACTCCTCTGGAAAAGGATTCATCGGCTATCTCAGAACTGGCAGAGAGCAGGAGCCAGAGCAGAGAGGACCACGGGAGAGAGATGGCCAACAGCACTGTGCTACTGAAAGGGAAGGTGGAGTCAAGCAAGGACTCTTCAGGACACAACCGTAGGTCGTTCACTGCTGAGTGAAGGGCAGAAGAAAAAAATGTCTGGTGACTAAAAAATTGAAACATACAAAAAAATGAAGAAATTAAACTAATTCCAATTCCATCTTCTTTTTAGTAGATAGATTTAGTAATCTGAATAGTTTTATTTAAATGGAGAAGAATGATCCCTACTAAGCAGAGGCAAATGCTATGGAAAAGTAATCTGAAAAAAGAATAAATGACATATTTTTTCCCAAAAGATGGTTTCAGTGATGCACAAAACACATTATTATTTTCTTGAAGCCTCAGAGACTCAGTTCATTAATAAACATTTCACAGTCCAACAGGTAACACAAAGACTGAAGCCAAATAACTGAAGTTTAAAACACTCAAATGCCTTCACCCCCCATTACAACCATCACAACCACTGCCTGTACGGTCACTTCTTTCATCTACAAGGAAGAAGAAAGAATGAGCTGTGTTACTCAAATTAACATTAATATTAAATCTTAGAATATTGGTCCATAAATTCACAAACAAAGAAGCTAGAAGTTAAAGTAAAGTTAAAAATGTTAAAATATTAAATAAATGTGTTTTTTTAAAAAAAGATATGTAGTTCTCAACCTATTTAAATGGTAGGCTATCCATTGCTGTATTTCTTGTTCTTTTAAGGGATAAAAGGGACATTAACACGTCAGCAAAATAAAATATATAAATGGAAAAAATTGCTAGAAAGGAATCACATTAAACAAAGGAAAGCCTAAAATACAGATACAAGTATTATTTTTATGCTTTGAAGTCTAGCCACTTCATTGCCAAGGTTGTCACTACATGCTTTGGAGTTCATTACTCAAATCTCCATGACTTTACGGCTTCCATCTGCTCCCACTGACTTTGCAGAGCATCAGGTGCAGAAGATAGTGGAGGAACCTGGAGACCTATTTGCAGCTAAAAGCTGGCTTGAGTTTGGATCTGCTTGCAGGTATAGAGATGGGTTCACAAAACTTACTGAGGTTTTATGCCTTATATGTTACTAGTAGAGTGTACACAAGCATAAATGACAATGGTGTACACAGCAAATATAAACACAACATACTTAAATTTAGTTGCTTTCTTCATTGTCTCCACTTCCAAAGGATATTTTGAGTAAGTGCTGGAAGATAACTGGAGTCTCAAAACTCCTCTAAATCACAAAAATAGTTTATAAAAGCCAAAGGATTCCCAGGCTGAATGGAGCCGTGCCCAGGATTTTCAATGTAATCTAGTGCAAACTTCTTGAATAAGTGTAGGAACCGATCTTTCTAGTTGCATGGCCTACTTCCTCATCACGGACAATGGTCTTCCTTGCGCTATAGGGTTCACAGCAAAGCAATCCTTCTGACAGTCATGGAGGAGGAATAAGGAAACCCTCCAAAGTTTACTGTTGTTTTCACCTGTACCTCAGCAGATGCTTTCAAAGCTGACATCATTGGAAAGGTTGGACCACTCATGTCTACTCTGTCAAAGAAAGCTCTGCAAAACTCTTTTTTCTGCTAGTGACTCCAGCAATAAGTCACCCCTGTGCACATGGTGTGCTTCAAATGTTAACTGTACATCTACATCCAGCCACAGATTCCTAATTCAGCCAACTTCTTTAATGTTTCAATCAGATGTAGCTTCTTTGTCATTTGATGTCCAGAAAGAACCATTACACTGTGAGCTTTGACCTCTCATGTAACACCAGACAAGGAATTTCATCCTACTATTTCATAAGTTTCCACTGTAGGTTTGTGACACCTTCTCCAGCCCTCAAACAATTTTCTGTGACTCTTTCCTACACTGTCACCAATTTTTCAATATCCTTTCGAAATAGTGTCAGAGAACTGACCCCTATAACCAATAACCACCACAACATTGTGTCCAACAGAGGCCTGAGCACCTGTTTCCATATATATTCAAGAATTGTATTAACCCTCTTGCTGGCACATCACAGTGAGAATGCACGTTCAGGCTAGATAAATATTTTTGGAGTTGCATGACTTCAGGACACAGTGGCCTATTGCACTGGGATGGGCTACACACTTTTCACCATTTCCTAGAGTTAAATAAAAGAATATGTTCTTATTAGCCAGAGTAAGTTGTTTAAAAAGCAATGAGACTTGCTTTTCCATATATTCCAGTAACATTGAAAAGAATATCAACCACAGGCTTCCAAATCTGCTTGCATCTCTTACTGGCCTATCCCTCTGTGTTCAGGGCTAGAAAACCTGACACCAGGTTTCTCTGCAATTGCTGGGTGTACAGTAAGAGTTTGAGTCCAAGAGCCCAAACACCATTTGTATCATGGAAGGGAACTTCTTCCTTAGAGACAGTTCCTTATTAGCACGGCTTTCTGGGCACCATACGCATGTCATACATTTACACACTCTTCACTGTACCTACTAACAACATGAGGAAAATCAGGTGGCATGAAATGATGCCAACAGTTTATGGTCCCCCAGCCATAAACATTATATAAAATCTAATTTAGCTGCTGTTGCAGTTGACACTCCAATGGAAAGATACTTCTATATTAATGTAAAAGACACTTAGAACTTCTTCTCTTAAAATACTGATTTATTTTTCATCAGTGTTTTTATGAGAATGTAAAGCTTTCTCTTGAAGGCTTTGTGTCCCTTATCTCCTCAAACACACACCAGACTCTCTAGGTCGTACACGCACTCTCCTGAGGACCAAGCTTACCAGGCACTCAAGCAGCCGAGCTGGTCGTGCAATGACAATCATCAGCTTCTTCACAAGTTGGGTAACAAAGGCAACCTCGGAGCTCTCGGATCGCTCGTGGGCCTGTGGAGAGCAGAACATCACATTATGGTCCTAGCAGTGAACTCTTCATTTCTATATGTCAAATGCTGAATACAGAGCGATCACCAGCTCAGTAACTGCAATTCGGCAGCAAAGCTATGACTGAGTCAGGGCAGGCAATGATCTCAGCTCATTCAAGGATGCAGAGTTCCATATAGCTTTTCCATTACAGCTGACCCCATTCATCATGCAAGAGGTATTTTGAAGGCTCTATTTGCCTTATATCACCTATCAATTATATTAGAAACAATGTGTTTTTATTTCATTTTTTAAAATGAAAATAGGAATACTGCTTTTTTTTCAATTTTACCTTCCACACGATACTGACATCTAGATAATTACTAACAGCTACGCATATTTCTAGGCTTTACTTTCAGCTAGAACTTGAACTACTTCTGTTCATCATCAAGAAAAAAACAAACTTTAGTTTATCTTTATTTATTTTTATAAATCCTGCTGAACAACTATAGCATTGTATTGTATGCTACGTAGGACCAAGCACACATGCAAAGCAAAGAGCTGACAGAAACCTAATTCAGAGAATTTACTTTCGTCCACCCCCTTTACCAGATTTCAGTACAAATTCAAGGCTTAGTTTCAAGGTGTGTGTGTGTGTGTGACAGGGTGTCTTTTTACAACAAGAAACACACTAAAACAAATGTAAAAAAAAAAACCAACCCCAAAGCAACAAAGACAGATTTGAACAACTGCCCCCAAATTACTCTTCTCTTGCTCAAGCATACAGTGGTTACATTATGAGTCCTGAAGCAGAAACAAAATAGTATTTCATTGCAGGGTGATAGAAAGATGGTTGCAATGACATGTAAAAACTCTGAAACAAAGTATAGCTATTTTTTTTCCCCAGGGTCTAAAAATTAGGCTTTAGCAGAGCCACAAAGACAAAGTCCAGAATTTAACCACTGAGCTTATGCTGGCAATGAGCCAGTTGCTTATAGGAATGATATTTTATCAACAAGGGTGCAAGCAGCAAGGAGCTAAAAGGTTCATTCAGCATTGCTCATTAGCACCATCTACGAAAAAGGCATATATGAGTGAAAAGTCAAATCACACTGGTGATCACCTAGAAGAACAATAAAAGCACAGGGAAGTAGAAATTCAGAGCTAGAAACACATAAGCAGCATTTTAAATAATATATCCCTGATATTTTGTTAACAAACAAACAACAAAAAAAAAAAAAAAAAAAAAAGAGTTCATTATTGCTCATTTTGACCCAAGTCAGAATAAGAAATGTTGTTCATTTACTTCAGCGCTGATAAGCTAGGGCTAGAATTTTAACCTTGAAGAAAACAATGTAACTGGTAGTTCGTTATCTAAAAAGAACATCAGAGATGTTTCCTGGCTATAGAGCCTTACAAAGAAGATTATTTTGAAACAAGTTGCAATTTTTTCTTAACCGAAAGGTATTTTTTAATTATAAAATACAAAATAATCAAAATGAAGATGACTATTATTCACTCTGTCCCCCCAAATGCACTATGCAAGCTTATGAGTTAAAATATGAATTCTAGAAAGAAATGAATGCTTTTATATTTGAAAAGCCATTCCAGATCACCAGGGGTTAGCTGTGTTGAAATGATTAAATAAAACATCAACAACTTTGCATTATTTGAAATATGAGCCATGCAATTGGAAAGTCCTTTCCCCCCACCCCCAAGTAAGTTATATTATGCAAAAAATAATAATTCATCTTTTTGCATCCATTTATACTGTTGAAGCAAACTCATTCTTTCAAATCAAGTCCTTTTGTTCTCTCCTTTTCTCATCTACAACAATTCAGGCAAAATAACTTAAAAATTTAACTAATTGAATCAGGTGTCTGTTTTGAAAATGAAAAGCTGGACCATGACTGCCAAGTGATACAGAAAAGCAAAAGGAAAAAAAAAGGATTACACAAATCAAACACAACTTGTAACAGCCACTCAGCCATCATCTCTGCACAGCGCTGCTCTTCCAAGATCCTCAGTAAAACTGCTTCTTCTTGTCTCCTTCTTGTGCAGGACAGCCCGGACATCCCTACAGACATCTTGTTTACAATCTGTCCCAAGGATGGTATCTGGAAACCCGAGGGTTATATAGCCAAGCACTGCCTGCCGTTTCCACGTGCCTTGATATGAGGCGTGCCATCTAATTAGCAGTTCCCGATGACGACATGCTTGTCTGAAGGTTGCTGGTGGCATTTCAGGGTTCCTCCCCCCTTGCTCCATCTCCCGAGGGGAGGAAGAGAAGCTATCGGGGTTGTAGGTAGAGGCTGATGCCATTCCTACACACATTGCCAGGGACACATCATGTACAGGAGGCAGCAACGGGTAATTTACAGACCGATTCCCTTAGCTGAAAGACCCATCCGTCACTAACTGTAGCTACTGGGGCATGAAATTAAAATCACTGTCCTCCCCTGGGGTTCAGCAGGACCAATATCTGGGATATGCAAGTCACAACGCTGTAATTGAGCTAATATACTGATGGAAACCAAAACAATAGACCTGCAGTGCCAAGAACCAACAAATTTACGCTCAGGCTTGTATTAAGAAAGCAATCCCAATCGGAATATCCATTTGCCAATGTGCAGCATCAGCCACTGCAGTATAATACCGACATCCTCCCCTGTTTCTTTTGTTCCATGCACAGTAACACCTGTAAACCTTCCCCTTCCTCACCAGTTGGCTACACCCACACAAAAGCCATTAAACTTTTGGCAAGTTTTAGCCCATCAATTCAAGCCAGTAATAACTGGCTATAACCTTTTTTACCCAGGAACCTGAGCTCCCATCCCATCCTCTAACCCCACCCCACAGTAACAGATAAAGAATTGAATGTCCTATATTCTTCTTTATAAGTGCTTTATCTTACTTTTCAATTTTTTAACATTAAGTTTGAAGTGTAACATTCAAGTTCATGTTTTCCAAAAGGAAGAAAATCTCTTAAATTCATTTTTACTTCAGGATAATTTCAATGATGCAATAAGCAATAGGTTTTTCTGGCTGAAAGACAATTATTTCATGCTCCAAACAAGGGAAAATATCTCATTTGCCGTAACTAATGAGATTTGTTGGTATTTCATTACAAAAGTTAGGATCTAAAAACTTTTAAAAGCTTTCTGGGTTTGTATCTTTAAACAGCTCATTATTTACATACTCAGTTACCTGATTTTACGGATACGTTTTTACAACATAAAGTAGACTCAAACTGCAAGACATTAAATTGAGTTTTCTTTCTATGGTTTGAAATATTGTGCAAGTTTAGTCTGTTACCACGTGTCAGAATCAGCACCTTAAAAAGGAGTTTCAAGAGAATCCATTCTTTCACAGTTAAAACTGTAGGAAAATCCATGGGTATTCCTGCCACTTGCTGACCTGCTGCTGCTCATTTCCTTATTCACCAATAAATCATCTTCCCAATCTTTCTATATCTTGTAAAAATATACCATAAAAGCACATATCCCACTGCACAGACCATACAACTTCCCAAGTAGAAGAGCTTTTTTGATGACCTTCCAGTTGGCATTTTTATGTAGTGTTTAACTCTGCATGATATATTAAAAGCTAAGCAAAGGTGAAGACCCTGCACTCAAGTTTGGTATAATCTAATATTGACTCCAAACTTCTTGCGTTTCAGGTAAGTCCTCCAAAAGAAATATTATTGCCAATTTCTATACATTTAGACTGAAATGTCCACATTATTTCCTTTTAGAATGCAGGGCAAAGCACAGACTGGAAAGCAGGGGGAAACAAGTACTTTTTAAATATTAAAATGTAAAGAAACAATGAAACTATGATAGGACAGAAAAAAGAAATCAGAAAGATGTGGAATGAAGTCTTTGGCATTCCTCTGCTGTCTTCAACTTCTTTGTCCTCTTCCTTCCCAGCCTGTTCTGTCTCCCTCGTCTCTAAGCTTTCCTGTTAATCCTCTCTCGCCCACATCACTCCCTAAAGTAAATCAATTAAACTTAAGAGTTGACCCTTCTCTCACCCCCCCTGCAGAAGACGTTCAGGAGGAAGAGATCAAAACAAGCCCTGAATGTCAATTCCCGAACAAGCCCGGAGATGACCACTGTATCTTCTCCGATAGATAGTTCAGTGCCATCTTTCCCTGTGCTTAGGAGTAGCAGTATAATGCATGTAGGATCAAAGGGAAAAGGACATTTAAGAAGTTCTGACGGAGCGGAGAGGAAAAGAAAAAGCAGATTTATCTGACCCACACCTTCTCCAAGATCCTGATTAACCTCTTCAGGACAGAAGACAGGCCTGAAAGCACAGACTGGAAGTGGCCGGGCCCGATTTATTGCTCTCTTAATTCCTTATGGATGAGAAATCATTGCCCACAGAGAGAGTGGTGAAGTCTGGGAGTGGGAGAATTGCAAGCGCCAAGTATCTGCTGCCAGAAGCAGTAAATACACCGTAGTCCCCTTGCGGCCCTTGAAACGCAAGCTATTTTGCCAAGAGTATACACCCACTTCTAGTGAAATTTTTTCAACTTCCAAAGCATCACCCAAAGAGGCCTGATCCCTTATTTCATAGCTGACGCGTGCAAATACCCTGCTCCCAGGCTGCGGGGATTACAAGGGGGACCTGCTGGCATGTGTGTATCTGGCTGCAGGAACCCCTCCGTCCCCCCCCCCTCGCCACCAGCCCAAGGGCGCCTGCCCCACGCAGGCAGGGGTGCTGAGCGCCCGCGCCAGCCCTCACCACGCCCCACGGTGCCGCTGGGTGATCTGCAGCCTCCCCAGGAAGGCTACGCTGCCGCTTTCAAACTCCAGAAACACCCTCCTCTCTTTCAAAGACTACGAGTACTGAA
Source organism: Gorsachius magnificus (assembly GCA_034008185.1). Taxonomy (NCBI): domain Eukaryota; kingdom Metazoa; phylum Chordata; class Aves; order Pelecaniformes; family Ardeidae; genus Gorsachius; species Gorsachius magnificus. Next base: position 67,110,768 of record CM067085.1, read on the forward strand.
CAATTTCATTGACTAGATGCAGTTTTTCCAGCCCTATATGCTGGTACCAGTGGTCAAACTCTCGCACGGCATGCAAAGAACACCACTTTTACCAGGAAACACATTTTTTACTATTAAATGCATCCATAGTGGTTACTGATATCTCACAGGCAGACAACCACACAGGCCCTCGAAAGATATTCCCTACCTCTCTCGAACTGTCAAAATTATATTCCCCGTCCAGGCAGAACACCACAGAAACAAACATGAGTCATTTTTCTCTCATGCATAACAAATATCAGGGAAACTACAGCCACGCTTATATAAATGGGGTAGCCAAAGATTTTAGCTGATACAAGGGAAGGTTTTTACAAAGCTTTTTAATACAATAATTGTACATTACTGTAGTATTTTTATTCATCTGCCATTTTCTAACGTGTGGAAAGAGTGGCAAAGGGGCAGAAACTAGCGTAGTTCATGCCAGTGGGTTGGCAAAGTGATCAATGACATATGAACACATCTTCACCAAACAGATTAAAAATCATCACAGAAAATAAAGTATTTCAGGTGTTCTGTTTCTAGGTGTTTCCAAGATATTTGTTATTTGAGATCTTTATAAATCCTGTATTTCCAGCTTGCTATCTCCTTAAATCAAAGCTTAGCAAGGCATTCCCAAACGGAGGTCTGGACCCAGCAAGTGGTAATTGCACTGACTCGTCACAACAGCTATAGCATAAATTCTAAGTGATTTTTTGAATTTAATATTATTTTCATTTTAAAGGAAAAGAGCAATATTTAATGAGTAGCTGAAGCATACTGAGCATGCATTAAAATTGTGCCCCCTTGTGTATTTTCATATGCTTTGAACACCACAAAACACATCGAAGTACTAAAAAACCCACAACTGGATTTAGTTCAGCTCAAGAAAATCTTTTATGAAAAATTAATAGCAAAACTACAAACTATGGTATTTTCACTCCTTGAAGGCACTATTGTAATTAATAAGTCATTCAGAGTCTTGAAGTACATGAAAGAAAAGTTCAGTAATTTCCTTCATCTGGATGAACCCAATTTTCATAAATGGTAAAGACTGCCTTTGACTTACTCACATGCATATTTAACATTTGTACAAAGGAAATACACAGGTGAAGCGATTTGCTCAAATCCACCCATGGTAGATCAACAGCAGACTGGAACAACTCAGATCTCCTGATACCCCCACCCGCTGCCTTTCCCCTGCAATCCACATTGTCTCTCCTAAAATCAAAGCTCTGGCTTACTGTTTAAAGTTTCAATCAAAATAATATATTCTACTTTCCAGAGAGCACTTACATCCTGGAGAAGTTTCTCCAAGTTTTCCTGCAGCTCATAAAAGTACCGAGAAGTAATAAGACCTTCACGTGATTTATCTAGGCAATCTCTGGCCAGTTCAATAACTTGATGATGAATGAAACTTAGGACCCCATCTGCTAATTGCAGCACGTTCTCTGGTGCATTAGAGGCAATAAACTCAGCCAGCCGTTCTTCCATCTGCGCTGTGGCCTACAAGGATAAAGAGAAATTGCTCTTAAATTTTACTATCTCAGAACTTAAAACATAAGCAGGTAGGGTGCTAAAGTAACATATTCGCAATTCCAAAATGCACAAGGCCTAGAAAATATTCCAAAATACAATAGCATTCTGCTGATAATAAAAATAGCATACCATAAGCAAAAGTTATGTTCATGTGAGCAAACAACAAAAATTAATCAGAACACACTTTCTGAAAATGCAAATGACCATAAAAATATCTTGGTCCTGAGGCTGTATTCCTCCCTGCGTCTCCAGAGTAAGGACATAAGATACGAGGCATTTTTCAGAACTTTTAGGCAAAACCATGGAAGCTGAAAATCATGGCCCCAGGCAATAGACACACTACATTTCTATCACTATAAGCCCTGATATCCTGCCTCCAGAGAAACATCTATTTTTGCTATTGGTAGAGCAGGAAGGAACGGCCATATCAGCAGCTCGGGCATACACGATCTTCTAAGCTCGTTTCAATGAGATGTTGATTTTCAAAGCTTGATTCCACAGATTTCAATATTCAGCTTTTTAACAAACAAAAACTTATATTTTCTCTGCAAATCACTTCAGCACATTTCAGTGTAACTGAATTCAGATCGACTTTTCTAAAAATCCAAATTTATCTTCATTGCTTCTCTGGTACCAAAAGCCCCAGTGGCAAACTTGGTTTTTGCCAAAACCTCCAGTACAATTTGGAATGACTTTAAAAGAAAAACTTTGCATTTCCAATATGTAAATGGAAAGTCTACCAAAACCAAAGAAGTCTGGATCAGTATAAAGCAAATCTAATGCAGCTATACAGGGAATACTGAGAATGTTATTTAGCTTATTTTGAAATTACTCTTTAAAATAGCTTTTTAAAGTATATATGGAAATAAGCAAAACATCCCTCTTCCAGCTTTGATCTGATTGGGAATTTAATGAAAAAGACAAGGATTAGTTAAAAATATATGGACAGGCAAAGCACGGCCCTTCTCCTCACTCCTGTGAGCATTTGTCATGCCAATAAAAAGACATGTGAAATTTAGTAAATATGAAATGGATACACAAATACGCAAAGCTTTTCACCCTTTTCCATGTGAATGTCTCTGTACATTCAATCTATTTCTTCTACTGCAGAATTAACACACAAAGCAGAGAAGGCAGCTTCAAACCCTCAGCAAACTGCACTGCTTGGAAATGAGATGTAAGCGCAGGGCTCCTTCTCCAATGAGCTCTACAAATTAGTTCTGAGCTTGGCCACAGGTTCATTGAATGCATTGTTCAGAAAGCGATTCCTTACCTTTGGAAACCTTTCTTTGTATACATGATTCATCATTATTATTTCACTGTCAAAGGAAATTGGGGAGCGACCCGGGCTAGAGGAGAAAAGAAAGTACGTTATCAGTTACAGGTATCACATCAAAACCCTACCCCCCACGCTGACTGTAACCCTTCCAAAGCTTTGACTTCGCTTCAATAATGGGCAGATGCTTAACTTCAGAGACAATCCTAATGATTGCAGTCTATAGTCATCTGAAAACTGCTAACATTCCTGGCTTTACATGAACTCAGGCAGAAACCCACCCATTTTCCGTGAATGCAAGCCCTAACATACAAGCGTGTAAAAACCCAGCGCATTTGTTGCAGGTACATCTGTTATTTCCCTCGTTCTCTTGCTGCTCTCCAAGGCAGCGGTAGCAGCCCTGCACAGAAAGAAACCACTGTTATCTCTGGAGTCACTAAGTGCCAGAAAGGAGCAGAGTAGAATGAAACATGAACACATGAGGTGACTTGCTTTCCTTTGTCTGAAGAATACCACACTGCAGGAGGGATGCACGAGCAGTGTTATTCAGCGAAATCTTTATATATAAATAGCACAAGCAATAGGAACAGAATACTTCTATGAAAACTGCACTCCCCTGAGGCATGTTACACCATGGATGCATATGCATGTATGCATAGGTTAGCAAGCAACTTCAAGGCACACCGGAAAACAGGACACTAAATCTTGACAAACTGCATCTATATTACTGTTTGGGTATTTTGTTTAGAGAAGAGTTGCATCTTATTTCATCACATCTGGTGGTACGCGATGCTCTGACTCATCCTGCCACTGAGGACAGCCGGAGTGAGGTAATGCGGATAATCCCTAGCTACAGGATCGCCTACAGGATCTCATTTCTCTGGTTACCTTCTTTTAATGTTCAAGTCAAGCAAGGGCTTCAATTATTTGGCATCTTCCATAGCTATTGTCTTTATGATTTTAAGAGTACTACATAGTGCTAAAAGTATTTTCTCTATGTCAAAAAATATAATTTTATCTTGAATGAGTTCAAACATTTTAAACTTTCTTGTGCAGGATGAAAAGAATCTAAATGGAATAAATGCATTTTAAACTCAGAATGCATTACAGTTACTACCTTGCTGCTAACCTATTTAAAGGAAAAAACATTCTTTTGGGAACATATATTTACAATTCAAAGAAAATTTAACTCGCTGGCTCACGGAATATAGCAATACCAATCTCTTTTCATGCCTGGTGCTGGAATTCCATGAATGACATTGTGTCTTGTTTTTATTAAGGTTTATCCTTCAGCTTGGGAAAATGCACTTCAGATTAAATCTCTCACTGAATCCTTATGTTAAAGGAGAAAAACTGATGTGGACGTTTTGGATACCAAGTAAAAACACATTTTCATCAACTTTTTTTGAAGAAAATATATCCCTTAGCTTGGTAAATAGCTATTTTTAACCAAGGCAAATTTTCTTAAGAAAAGAAACTTACATTTATATTCATATGTAATGTATGACACAAAGAAGGGTAAGAACATTTAAACTTTAGGCTTAGAAGCAAATTCCCCCACGCATCTAGCCTGCTACCTTTATCCTTTTCTCATTAAGACCAAACAACCTGACACAAGCACACAACACTTGTTTGCTGGCAGGTCATGCGGAGCTGAAGAACTTGGTGAACATAGTTACTGAAGAATTTATTTTTCTATAATGTATTATTTCTCTGTGTGATTTAAATGAGGTAAAAATTACAGGGATATATAAGCCCTTTGATACTAACTACAGAAGTGGAGGCACACACATACTTCATTTCAGCACTAAAGCAGTCCTACTAAAATTTGTGCATGCTGAAGTATTTGCTGTCTTAAGGCTACGATAAAACATGAGAGCTTTTGCCTTTTGCTTTCAAGGCACCTTATTCATATGGATACAGGAAATTAGAGCTATCAGAAATCACGCTACCCAAGCTGTCCTGCCAGCAGACGTAGTGTTTCCTTAAGGAGAGCCACAACGATATGGGAGTTCACTGGGTTTGCTTTTGGTTCTTAGGATTCTGAAACAAAGCCATTTCTTTGCAGGAGGGTCTCCTGATTGGCAAGAAAGTAAACACCTATAATCCCTTAGGCTCCGTGGGCATTGGCAGCTTTGTCTCTCATTTTTGGAAGCTGATTAATGCCACATTTTACCACCTATAACCACAGAGCATCCAAACTACTGCAGACAAAACCTGGGATCAAGGTTCAAATCATCATTCTAAATAAAATTTGCCCAACAGAACAGGTCAAATTAAATGTCTCGCTGACTATAGCAAGATTGCAACATAATATACTGCACCGTATTTTTCACTGTTGATCCTTAGCCTGGGGAATTCCAGAAATAATTAGATGGATAACTGACTAGCCAAAGGCTGGTTGCCAGGCCCTGCTGGTTACTTCAGAGCACCTTTGAACCAGGTGAAAAAGAAACCAGTACTGGGCAGATAACTGAATGCCACCAAGGGAGAACGTAAGGAAATTTAGAAAAAAGAAAGCAGGAGTTTAATACATTTTATTGGCATGACAGCTTTTCAAATGCACAAGGTTCACACATCTACCTAGCACCAAAAATTTCACATGCAGAACGAAACCAGTCTAATGTTTCAAGCCTCACAAAGGAACAGATTATTTTCTGTAAAATAGAGGACACGTATTGTGCACGTGCATAACATTTTAAGACAAGAAGCAGGCTGCTTCTCCTTACTGGGCAGATAGGTAGGTCAAAGAAATGATTATTGTCAGTGAGTTTTTCGTTTCAGCAGAGCAGACATTAGAAGAATCATATCTGTCCCCTTAAGCTTAACAGCAGAATGAAAAACTCCTCTCTCTTCACCCTCCCTCCTCTTTATGAAATGACATGGTGGTAGACTTCCAGTGACATCTATCTACCGCAAAGGTTGCCAGCCTTCCACTTGTCAAAACTCCTGTGTCTTTATCTGATGCTAGAAAGAGAAAATAGCTTACAGACAGCTATTTCAAGGAGTAGCATTTATAATAATAACTTAAATCTTATAAAAATCTAGTTTAACTGTGACTAAATAAAAATGAGATGTTTATGAATACCTAATTTTTCCTTCACTGCGACAGCTGTGTTTGTTAGGAAAAAGCAGAGAAGCTACAGGCACTGTGCTCCCCTCTGCTTTTATCCTGTATGTAGAGGTTTAATTAGGATGGATTTACAGCACGGTACCAAAGTCAGTGTTCATAGGAAAATTAAAACCATGGGCCTTAATTTTCTGTCATTTCCAGACATACAAAATAAGGAATTTTAAAACTAGACAGCTAAAGTTGTATGAAGTAGAAACTAAGTTAAACCTTCTGTTGAAGGTGAGCAGAGCATCGGCCTTCCTCTCCCCCCAAGAAATAAATATATAACTCTTTGAACTCATACAAATTACGGTAATACTAGAAGTAAGGCAGAAAACTCCCCCCTGAAAAGAGAGACAATAAAAGAGAGAGAATTAAAAAAGCAGAAGCAAATATGGTCAATGTCCATCACAGTTCAGAGCAAATACGGCTCAGTGCTTCATGCAGAGCACACCGATGAGACCTCGGGGGCTGCTCCTGCTTCGGGACAGGGCAATGGCCAAAGGAGAACTGAGCTCAGTAAAGCAGAATCCATCTGCTGCGGTCTGAATTCATGCATCATGCACAAGAACAGTGAAATGCAGTTTCCCACAGAATTACAACAGTCTATACCATGGAGGAAATAATGCAGAAAATTAAATGTGCAACTTCCGATTATTTTTCAGTGTTTATTCAAGGGTCCTTCTTCCTGCAGAATCATAACCAAACAGCACAGAAAGTCCACACCAGGCAGTTATTCCAGTGCTGCTAGAAAAAAGGTAACCTGAGGTAAAGCAGGATATACACTAATTCTTCTTTTTATGGAACAGTAAAGAGCCTTTCTCAGCGAGCGCTTTGAAAAGTCGCTTCTGAGTGTTTACATAGGGTTTTTTTTGTTTTTTTTTTTAATTAATTTTTACACTCAGCTTCAGCTACGTCAGTCTGTGGACAAATACTATTTGTGATTGGCTTTGTATCGCTGAACTGTTTTCCAGTTCAGCCCTTCTTTACACTAGGACTGACATTCTTATGAACATCAGGGATTTTTTTTATATTATAAAAATAAATAATAAATTAATAATTATAATATATAGGTGTATATATATGAGAGAACATCAAGGGAAAGGGAATACATTTCAATTCCAATCTCTCTGAAAGTAAGGACTAACCAGTTTTTTCTACAAACTTACACAGGGGCTGCAACTAGCTCTTTCCAATACTTCAGGGATTTTTATGCATGCCAACAGAGACTGAGACTGCTTTAGACAGAAAACACTAGAAAGTTAAAGTAATGAGTAGTACAGAGGGCAAATAAGAATACTCAGTTTTCCTCATAACAGAAAACCATAAAGATGGTGAGTGAAACCAAAAATTTGTATATTTAAAACTAATCACTTTGAAAAACTTTCCTAAATCAAGTTCACAGAACTCACTGTCTTGAGAGAGAAAGCACAGAGACCAACATTCTCTAATGTTGTTAGAATGTATTTTCATAAGAAATAGATGCCTTATGCTTCAGAATATAAAACTGTTATCCTTCTCTGGCAAACCTGTGGCTGCGTGGATCCCCGCTCTGCAGGGAGCACCACCTGCTCCTCCGTAGCTTGTGGCATCGGCGCTTTCTGAAAGCAGCAGCACAAAGTGGTGAAACCACCAAGATTACTCAAGCAGCTAAAGCTGACACCTAAGTGCAGCGAGAGGACAGAGGTCCACAACCTGCAGGATCCATTTTCAAGATAAAAATAGACTATGTGGACCACCAGTGCAGTTTCACACCACCTATTCCTTCTTCCCATCTTGGGTATTTTATTGTCAGAAGCAACTGGCATTTTCTAGTTGTCGTCTCTGCATATTCTTAATGGCAGGATCTAGCATGTCAAAAGTCAGGTTGCAGGACTGCATTTAAAAAGCACTCCCCAGCAAAGAGCTGAAGAAGCAGATTTGATTAAGGATGATCTCATCTACTTCAACTATATAAAAATTCACTGCTACAATCTTCAACCCTTTTTCCCTAGACAACATTATCTGGAAGTACGAAAAGAGATCAAGAAAAATGGGTAGATTGGTGGGCTGAGTGAATGCACAAAAGCAGCTCTTGAAGAAGTCGTTATTAGTTAACTCTGCTTTTATCTCTGACATTCTCCACACATTCCCACGTGTTAGCAACCGCTAAAGGATGACAAGTAAAGAGAACCGGGAAAAGATGGAGGGTAGCATCTCTCTAACTTAAAAAGAGTAACAATGCCAAGTTTAGTGCAAGAATTCATGCTTTCCACGCATTTTACTCCTAGGAGAAAGGATCTTCTTCAGGTAAAGCCCAGCATTGTTCTAAACGAAGTGAATGCAGCCTGGGCATCTCTCTTTTGGTCAGTAACTTGAAGAATTTGAAGGCTGCATTACAAAAAAAAGAGAACAGTTGAGAGATGGTATTTAGGAACTACTTGTGCAGGTAATAAATAAATATTCTCTTCTACTGAAGACACACTGTAAGCACCAAAACAGGTGGGTCACGTGGAAATACATTCTTTCATTTAGCATGTGAGTTCTGGATCTACTGGAGATGGAGGAGAGAACAGTCTCCTGGCTTTAGCAACCAGCTTTATAAGCACATCACCCTTTTGGATTCCACCACTGGTCTCAGGCTACCTCACTCCCCCTGCACAGGAAAGCAGCTGGGAAAGAACCAGCACCATTTCTTTGGTGTAGAAATTGGAAAGATTTCAAATAAGGCAGGATTAGTTAAGTGATGAGCATCTTCAAGCCACGCTGTAGAATACCTCAAGCAATGGAGGTGCTACCAAGATGTCAGTGTACATCAGCCAACGCAACCCTCCCTGACTGTATGCTTTGTTACTTTTCTGATCCAGTTTAATCGTTAAGACTGCTTTGTATGAACAGAACACTTGCAGCTAGATACAAAAAAATGGTACATTTCTAGTCAAAGAAGTAGATTTCTCCAAAAGTTACATCTAGGCAATACCCTCCTCCATGTAGGAGCATAAAAGAATCATTGGATACTTCTAAAAAATCTTGGGGTACACAGACCCTCAAAACCAACAGTCCTGGCATTTGACAGTTATATCTCAAAATACCAATTCCTCTCTCATAAACAGAGATGCTTATGAAAATATTACATTTTTAGGGAATTTCTGCTTAATTTTCAACATGTTAACTGCTCAGATTTTTTTTTTTTCACTTTTTAAGTAAGTAAAAATACCTTCTCACCAAGTGAGCTACTGTCATGTGGGAAAATAAATAAGCAAGCTGTGCAATAAATAAGGTCTGGTCTTCATATATTTCAGTACTTGTTTTATTACAAGGACACATCACCCTCTGTCAAAGAGGGCATTTACTCCTGCAAATGCTGCTCTAATTGGTTGGACTGACATATCAATTTTCCTTTGAGGTGCAAGGGCCAGCATGAATATTTGGTAGTGGCAAGGGTGCTTTAGAGTCCCACAGCATCACAGTACTCACAATAAGCAAAATGAAAAACAAATCAGGCACAGTAAGTTTAAAAAATTAAATTACTTCATTCTAAGCTTTGGAATACCAATAAGGCTGGCCATTATCACACTGAAAACCAGGGAGAGCTAGAGAAAGCATTCAAAAGAGGAAGAAGATTAATCATATAGTTATATGACACACTGAATTAATCTAGTCTCGTCACAAATTATAAACGTACTATATGATAACTCTGCTTTTAAATTGGCCCACAGAGGTAAAGTTCTCAGCAAGCTGATAATCCATATTAACAAGGAAAAAAATAAAATTGGGCTCTTCATGTTATTGTTTACATCATCCTTGCATTAGCAAGAGTGTCTTATACTTCATTACGCCAACAGCAATGTCTGTGTTAGAAGGGACAATAATTACTTTAGTGATGTGTTGACTACCTACAGTAGCTGTCTTATCTATAAAGAATTAGTACTACTGCAGTTACGCTACTCAGCAATAGTCAGCGTTAAGAGTGACAGCAAGAGGACTGAAGTAGGACTACTGTTCAAAGAGACTTAGTACAAATCACATAACTAGTCTTTCACTACATGGCAATTTGCGGAGATCACAGGCTAAGTGTGCTACTACCCACAGTACTTACCTGCTCCTGTAGATTACTGTGTAACTACACTTAGTAGATCCATATGCAATTACCATGCAGCCTGCACTGAAGTTTCAAACATACAAATAATTACAAATAATCACAAAATGTCAGGTCTGCCACGACACGATACTCACCATGGATTTTTTTTGGTATCTCGGCCTGTTACACTTCCTTCCCTTACAAACCCTGGCCTATGGCCTGAGCTAGACACACTGATTCAGTACTTCCAGCTGGCAGAGTTTCTGAATCTTGCCCATTAATTTAAAGGTGATATCCACCTCTGACACCCTCAGATGAGAAGCAGAAGGCAGACATCACCTCCTTGCCCCCTGCTTGTATAAATCGTTTTTCTTTCACAAGATGCTGCATCTAGTGGTACGCATCTCTAGACCTTCCCTCACTTGGTCCAGCACTAAATACATAGCAAAACTTAAGGCTTTTGCCATGACACAAAATGTATGTGGATTTATTCCACGCAGTTGTTAGAGACCTGCAAGAAAGATTGCCCAGAGAGTTTGTGGAATCTCTGCCCTTGGAGATGTTCAAAAGCTGTCTGGACTTGGTCCTGGGCAATCTGATTGAGCAGGGGTTTGGACAAGACAAACTCAAGAGGTCCTTTCCAACCTCAGTCATTCTGTAGTTCTGTGAAAGATGAAGCTCTAGCTGCTTCTGGTTTTAAGTATGGAAAAATCAACTGCGCAAGGAAATAACCCCTGGATAGATCTCTTTGAACAACCAGTTCTCTGAAGCAACAGTAAAAATTTTTCAGCTGCTAACGCGGAAGAAATGTTTTCAGCACTATTACAAAATTGCTCTTTGGTGCAATTCCATTTAAGGTTTTGACTTCATCTACTCTAGTTTTTGTACCCCTTCAGAAGCACTGCTGGAAAAGTTACTAACTGCGACTGTAACCACTTCCTTATGTTAATGCAGCAAAATTCTGAGAAGAAACTTCACTAAAGGAAATCTATAACCTATAGGTTTAGTCTGAGATGCTTGTGGATCATTTTTTCATAGAGTTATTATGAAGATACAAAAGCAGACTATCCTAACCATATTGCAACCCAAAAGCTCAGCATCAAATGTAAAAATAAATCCTTTCCGATTAGGTGAGGTGAGTTAAAGATTGATTAAAAGAATTTCAAAAACATGTAACAAAACAACTACAAATGACTATTCTTAGATCTGAAAGCACACATAGAAATGCAATACATGTGTCCAATATCTTAAAAATTCAACAGACAACCTGAAGCTCACCTGAGACTGCGAGATCGAGGCCTCAAGGCTGGAGAATGGCGCCCTTCCTCATCAGTGATGCTCTCAGTACTGAAATGCTTTGTCAGGAAATGAAGTTCATCTGCCGTGGGCTGAAAGGGCAGCTGGTGCAGCTTCTCCTGAGATGAGCATGATGACTGAGTACAGAAAAAAATACAGAAAAGAAATGCACTAAACGCATGCATAGGGGTCAGCTAATGAATGGAAGAGGAACGGATTCTGCCAGACACTGTACACTCCAGCGGAAAAGAAAGCTACTTATCAGACCAGGTGCCTCTTTATATTGTTCCCATTAGGCTAAGCCAACCCTTACATACAATGACAGAGCTGGTGAGATCAGGCAGCCTTTGGGAGAAGGCTAGGGAACCATTGCATCCCATTCTGGAACCATTACATCTGATCATGCAGGTAATTTACATGAGTACCAGTGCTACTCTGGAAAGGGCAAGGAGGTTCCTGGAGTGGTGAGCAACTTTCTTTCCTTTTCCCTCATGCTCTCTTAGCTCAGGAGTTTCACTAGCATGCAGAATGCTATGGAGCTGTGTAGACGTGAGAGTTTTTGCTGATTATTGGCTCTCGGTGGAAATTGCTCTTGTAAATGGTCAGGATTTTATTTCTCCCTTCCTTTATCCATCAGGCTGCTTCTCTAACCAAGCAGGCCATAATAAAATTAAAGTAGCTGACTTTGCAGAGTTGCAAGATTAACAGAGTTTCTTATTATAAACAGCTTGTTCATCTTTAAATAAGTTGACAAATTTCTACGACGTGCATCCTGTGATAATGATAGACATGAAACTGTTTTAATTCTTGAACCTCAAGAAACCTGAGATTAAAACAAATATTTGTTTGAAGTGTTAATAACATCAAATGTTGGATGTTCCAGGGGAAAAAGCTGTACATCAGCTAACGAATGCATTTTTTTCTTGTGTGATTTTTCAATGCCCCTTTCCATTTTACAAAAGTAAGAAAATATGTTCTGTAAGGACACATTAAAAACCCTCTTTAAAAACAAAGGAAGAACAAAAAAGTAGTGCTGAATAACCTGAGTAGCACTGAATAACACCAGTGGGCCTTATTAAAAACATCATCCTAATCTAAGTTCCAAGGCCCCTTATTGATCTGATGAAATTACTTATGTACACTGTTCCAGTGGCTTTCCACCAAGTTCTGCATGTTTGTAATGTTGACAGCAAAGAAAAAATACTCTGAAATCACCTAAACCAGGTACATCCAAATGTGTCAAGAAGGTAACAGCTATACTTGAGCTGAATTAAAACTAAGCAGATTATTGCAGATCCTAGCATAGTCTTGTCTAGAGAATTCTAGCCAAGACTGAGATGGAGATCTGAATGTGAGAACTTATAAACCTAAAGATTCTTTGATAAAAACATAACTGGCTCCAGTCGCCAGATCCACGCCCCCTGCACTGCACAGAGGTATTTACAGAACAGAGCCCCCTTGAAAGCCTTGGGACATGCACGAACTCCACGAGCGTGGCTGGACAGGAAGCCACCACTTCCAATGTTTTCCTTTGGGCAGGTCTAGGTGCAGGGATCATGTTGGGAAGTCATCTTCAGCACAGTGTCCACACACTGACGATTATCCAGGTGGTCCACCAGCTTATACTGGTCTAATCCACACTGAAGCCAAGACGAAGAGTCTGGGTATTTGATAGTCCCTTTGCCACAGCCATTCTGCTGTCCACACTGCTTACACCAAATACAGGATTCTCCTCCTCTAGTACAGAATTATGCAAGCTCTGTTCGACTTTCAGAGCTTTCTTTGATGTCTGTCTTCGTGTCTTACACAATAGAAGGAGCAGGAAGAAGTACCTGCCCATGAAAAAACAGCAGCACGTTTTAAAGAAGAGGTACATGTCAGCTGACATCCCATTCATGATGAAATAACACGAATCCTGCAGGAAGTACTAAAGACGCTGTCTTACAAACCTGCATTAGCAGGTACTCAAGTCCTGGCATTACAAATACATATCTTATTCATAACCAAATTAAACAAACTACCACATTAAGGAAGGTTACTAGTTACTAGAGTTAGGAAAAAAAAAAAATCAAAAATGGTATTCTAGAAAATGCATTAAAAACTTTATGTCTCCCAACAGCAAAATCACCAGGGAAGCAGTGCTAATGAACTCGTAGATGACCTAACAAAATCCTCCTTCCACTTTCTCTCCTTAAAAGCAATCAGATCACAAAGTTTGTCGTTCCAGAGAATAATTAAAGAGAGCCCTGAAGATAAAGACCATGATGAGAAACAGACTTTCCTTTACCAAGGGCTTCTCTAGCAGTCTTAAGGCATACAGCCTTTCAATAAAAAAAGCATGAAAGCAAAGTGAAACCCTTCTGAAGTATTGATTTTTAAGTAACCACATCATTGTATTCAATATTTGCAGCAGACTAATACAAACATCCTCCTGGTGTCTTAATTACAGATGCAGAATTAGACAACTCTTCTCCAGTAAAAAAATTCAAGTTAATACTATAATAGCTTCTATATTAACTCTGCATCAAGAAAATGAATAGGAGATTAGACATTTAAAAATAATTGTATATTGCCCCATTCAACTGACTGTTCTATATTAATTTAACTTGAAAGAAGGTCTTCTCTCCAGCTTCTTCAGCAATGGTCTGATGAGATGAATCTGGTCTTCATGATTTGTATTAAAAGGGTAAATGCATATTTTTAGAAGTGTCATCCCTCATTTGGAAGGAAAAAGTAAAGCAGAACCTATAGGTTTCCACTGACCTTAGAATAGGTAAACGTCTTGGTTTGTTCAGTTGGTTGGTTGGTAGAGCAGCTGATCTATGACCACAGAGAAGCAGGGCAGCTCTAACTGCCACATGGAAGCTCAGGCCAGCAGAACACAGAACTGACACTCTTCTTGATATTTCATTTACTACTCATGCGTACACCAGAAGGAAGGTCTACCAGCTTCCTTCTATCTTGCTTGAAAAAGAAACGTAATCTAGAGGACTGATCACACCAAATGGAAGCCCAAAATTCTGTTAAATTTGCATCTACAGCATTAATTCATTGTGCCCTTTTGACAAGACCCTTGCCTACTTCTTACTTCAGTTTTAAAGTCTACACAGGAATAACATTGCGTATCAACTTCAGAGGTGCTATTCAGATCAATTCAAATTAATTCTAATCTATGAAATTCTAAGATAATAGCATTGTCATAGACAAGTAGTAAGTAGGATTGGCTTAGAAATGTAACACTAAGTTTAATAGCTCCAAGAATTGCATCTCTGCTGACTAAACAGCTCATTGAAATGTCTTTCTGAGATTGTAACACTGAACCAGTACAGGGGATAAGAGAGACAGCCATTTCAGAAAAAAAAAGGAAAAAAAAGTCTTGGAATTCCAGGTTTTAATCTCTTTCCTGCAGGAAGGTGAATTCAGATCTACATGTGGCTATCACTTCATGTTTCTCATTATACTGCCTTTTTTTCTGTTGCTTACAACCTTATAATACTTACACTATTTGAACTGATGCTCTCTATGTGACATGTTTATCCCAGATTTGTTGTTTGTTTTTTGTTTTTTTCCCCCTTGGAAAAATCTCCATCAAAACAACCTAGCTACTTCCAGGAACATGACAAAAGACAAATATGCTTTCTTTCCCATGTCAGAAAGCTGAGAACTTTCTAAAAGTATATGGATGAATGTAATAGAACAGTTCACAAGGAAAATAATTATACTGCATTCACTGTAAGATTTGCATAACGTGGAGTATTGAGTCCTAATTAATGCAGGCATTACAATTATTAGGAACATGCTCTAAATAGTACATGTAAAACAAAATGATCAGTAGAAGTATTATGGAAAGAAGCAGTGATAAGTGACCACACAGTTGAAGACACCATAACACACATACCAAAATGTGTTACATTAAGTCTGTACAGGTGGCCTTAACATTTCTACTTTTTCTATGCCTGGCTTTGCGAGGTTGTTACGAAGATAAACACAACATCTAGTTTGCATAAAGCAAAGAATAAGATTCATATTGTATGAGGTATCTGAGAGTTATAAGGGTTAATGCGGTGCTGCTACCTCACTGGTATTAACATACTAGCCTTTCAAAAGTACAGAACTCAAGCAAACTGCAGCCAGCTTTCCCAATGATGTGTGTAAGAACCAAAAAGCTTCATTAGGAGGTTCAAATTGTTGGAGTTGAGTAACAGACATGGATTATCACTTTTTCTTTCTGCTAGCCTGTTAGCAAAGCTTTTCATACTAAGAACTTGAAAGCAGACAAGAATTTCATTTCCCAGTTACAAAAAGGCTGAGAGCTGGCTAGTAATTGTGCACTATCTCTCCGAATCCTGCCACTTCTGACACATTGCGCCTCTCAACTGATCAGTCGAGCCAAGTGCTGCACTGGGATTTCACCAGTGCTAAAGGCAAAGTGCAAGATGATAGGAGCTGGGAAATGGAGGAAAAAGCAGCAGAACCAATAATTAAAATAATTTTTAAAATAATTAGTATATTAAATAATGTTAGCAAAACAATGAAGAAAGATCACATATTTTAGTAAAGACTCAGAAGCTGATTTGTTAGGGTGTGTTTGTACAAACTGCATTGCTTGAAAAAGTCTGTGCCACTTACTGAAACTGTTGAACTGGGAGTGTTTGTTCCATATCCAGATGAAGGAAGGGAGGCCAAGGACCAGCGACGTCCATCCGTCCTGTGGAAAAGCAGCAAGGGAAATACGGTGAGGGATATATTGTGGCTAATACTTGGGGGAAATAAGCATTTTCCTCCCTCAAACCTCTTAACCTCACATTTTTACTAAAGTTTCAAGTTATTCTGATAATTCAGGTATCTTTACAATGAGCTTTGTGAAAAAGCAGCTAGGGTAAGTTTTAAAAGCAAAAGTAAGTGAGCTTGGAAAAGATAAAGTAAATGGGCATCAGATTGGTGCATTAAGTACATGCTTTGTAAATATTACCAGTTGGGCCAAAATTGGAGTTTCTAAAACATTGACAAATGAAATCAGCTCATTTCTAACTTCTCTGCAAAAGACAGTCATGCCTATTACTGATGTAATAATCCTTGTCTTCCAAATAGAGTTTCAAATTGAGGAAAAAAAATTGTATTAGATCAAGAATCAACTGAAAGCAGACTTGTTTGTTTACCCAGTCAGAAGGAATTCTGCCTAGCACATCGCCTGAAACAGCTGGTGAATTAAATCCACTACAGCAGATCTGAACAGAGCCAAGAGGTCCACTCAAAATAGTGAGGAGATGGAAATCACAGAAATTCCACCTAGGGTCCCTTTCTCCTCCAGTCAATATAATATTAGTAATTATTTCCTTACTGTAGCCAAAGAAATATGACCCTCAGGGAAAATAGCCAAAACATCCTGGAGACACTGCGGAAAAGCTGTTGTTTTACCAACATCAAAACTGAGGAACTATACGACCGCTTTGAGAAGAATCAATATTGCCCTCCCTGAAACTCTCTTCTCCCCCCAAAACCTGCCTCAGTGAGGATGGAAACCGAGCTACATTCAGCTCGGTCTCAGAGCTTTTTCTGCTTCTGATTTAATTTCATTCTCACATGCATTTTGTGGCCTACAAAGTGTTTTGTTGCATGTTGGGATGGATGTTAAAGAAGTCTCTTCCTCACATCAGCCTCCACTTTGTTTGATTACAGCAGATTATCAGTAACCAGTCATAAAGTGAAGCTGAATTAGAACAGTTCACTGTTCTAACTTACCTTGGAAACATTTGGGGTTTTTTGGGTACACATATTAATGCAACTCCGTTCTAAAATAGGATGTTTGGTAACAGTCTGAAATAGTGCTTAGTGCTTATAAAAAACTCAGCTGTTATCACCTTTACGGTAATATTTTTCATCTCACTATCCACACCCATGAAGCCTCATCTTCAGAAAAAAGTCCACTGCACACCCAGACATAAATGCCCCTTTGCATTTTATCCAGATCTATTTCCTTTTATTTTCAGGTACCGATACACACCACTCCTCTTTGCCATCTATCTTGGAACGAGAGGGAAATAAACCCAATGTTCTACATCACTGGAAGAATATTATGTCAAGAGAGATTTTTAAGACAACTCATGCTTCATGCATTAAAAAAATGATCAAGCTGTAATGCAGATTTCTATTGCATGCCTCTATTATAGCTAACCCCATTTAGCCACAGGTGATGTTTTCTTTGGCAAGACAATTACATGGAAAACAACAATCTCAAAAAATTCCAAGAGAAATTAAATTCCTTTCCTAATCCTGAAAAACAACACGTCAGCATTACAAAGTCGCTGCCTGATGTGGTCAGCGACTGAACACCAAACTTAAGTGATCTTCATTCAGCTTCTTGTAACATAACAGGGGTATTGGGGAAATATTTAGGCCAATGCTCAATCTGGACCCTCAGTCCCAAAGCAAGCCAGTAGGTTCCTGACTTCTCCAACAGAAGACAGGAATGCACAGGTCACTCATTTTTTGCAATAGGAAAGCTTAATCCTTTTTTTACTGAGTTGCCTAAATTGCGTATTGAAATTACTTCAGAATTTTCATTTTGACAAAGTTAACAAAAAAAGTCTTTCTCAATTAGAAAATCACAGGATACCTCGCCATGCTTGGGCTATTTTCTGCTGATGCAATCTAGGCAAGCAATGTGCTAAGCAGTCAGGACAACGCCTATCAGCTCTATTCTAGCAGAAAGAAGTGGGACAAGAGCAGGAATCTTCCAAATCAAAGGCAACAGGAAAAAGACTTTAAAAGAAAATTCCTCCTTCATTTATGCAAAACATTTCAAAGTTGCTCCAGTGTTTTGTTAATAAACATATTTTTAGTGATACCTCATGCAATATTGCTTCAGAAGATACTTGGAAAGAAATTTTTAGGTCTTTTATTTATTATAAACCCTTTACTAGCACAATAAAAACATGCAAACAACAAATTTTGCCTTTTAATTAGTTAATTAAGGAGGTATTTTTATGGCAGCTAAATGCTATTCGATGAACAGTAGATTAGTTACAAA
Source organism: Gorsachius magnificus (assembly GCA_034008185.1). Taxonomy (NCBI): domain Eukaryota; kingdom Metazoa; phylum Chordata; class Aves; order Pelecaniformes; family Ardeidae; genus Gorsachius; species Gorsachius magnificus. The sequence goes on from CM067085.1 coordinate 67,129,096, forward strand.
ACAAGAAGGTGCTAGAAGAACAATGCGTCTTCTCCAGAGAACTCCCTGTTTAAGCCAAAGTGCAAATATTTTCTGTTTTGATTACCAAAGAAGAGAAGCTGAATGCCTAAATGGGGTTCTTACAGCATGAACTTGTTAGGGACACAGGCTCGGCTACACAGAAGCACAGTTCATACACGTACACAAACAAGAGCAATACGATGCATATTACCTGTCTGCTCTGTGGCTGTGGCTGTATGGAAGAAATTGTACAATGATCGTGAGAGAGGGAGAAGTAAAAGATGCACATATGATTTCTGAAAAAAATTTCTCATCTTCTGTTACTGCTGTTCCACTAAGATCAGTTTTAGTGAACAGGGCCAGAATTAACCATATGTTTCCGAATTCAAACATTCCGTATTCCTGAACATGCTAACTTTGTGGCTATCACACAGTCATTGAAAGGGTGTCTAGCAAGGGTTTTATGATTAATCACTACTCAAACTAAGGACAATCTTGCAGTATATTGTAGTGAAATTGGCTTTCCAATAAAATGAGTTTTCCAAATGTGTTTCCTACTCTGTGCCAAGAAATCAACTCGTCACAGGGCTATAATGAAAGAATGGACATCACAATGATGTCCAAACAGGATAATAAATGAAGAAATTATACCAAATATAAAAGGCAGAAAATCAGCAACAAATCATTTCTGTGATGGCAATGGGAGGAAATCGGGTAAGAACCATCTCTTAAGACCCACGCAACGCTGATCAAAAGGGTACAGTGAAATATCCATTTGCGTGGGGTAACTGAGCACCACACTTTCAATTACTTAATACCATCATATAAAAGTTATTCTGATACCACTATGTGATAATCTAATAAACATGTATTAGTACTGCTGGCATGGCTATTCAGGGTGTAATGCAAGTAGAAAATAGAAACAAGTTTCTAAACCAAGCTGTGCTTAAGTGTTCTTTTCAACAACAGAAAGAAAAAGTATAGAGAGCAACATGCATACTGTAAAACGAACCACAGAATTTGACCGGACAGACTTAAACTTTATTAATCTGTTTCTCTAAAAATTACATTTAAAGAAGTGGAAAAGTATGAAAGGGCACTCTTCAGAGTTTTATTATCAAAACTTTTATTTTCTGCTTGGAATTTTAGAAAGCTATGATACTGAAACATCAAGTTGAATCATAATGTTGAAAAACTATGTTAAGTTTTGACAATGGTTTCAGCTGCAACTTTCCTCCTGTGTTCCAGGGTCCAGAACTCCAGATACTGTGAAGACTGGTAAAAAAATCAGTTGACTTCAACAGAACTCATTGAATACACCCAGATCAGGCTCAGATATCTCTTTAAAAATAAAGGTGGATGCCGTGAGTCCATTTGAATTGCTCTGCTAGCAGGTAAAACACTAATTTTTCCCTCTGAGGCAACAGGAAAGTACATATCCAGTCCGTCACATTTCACATGCTATTATAAAGTTTTTTTCTTACATAAGACCTGAAACCCAAAGTCTACTTCAAACAGTATTCAAAGACATCAGGGCTTCTAGCAAATTACCTCAATGGAGAACTGCTCCAGGATTTACCTGCCATTCAGATAAGGGTGTGCCTTATTTCATCAAATCCTAACCCTTTATTCTTCTTTGAAGTTTTGAGACCTATCCTTTTTCTAACTAGCCCTCAACCTAAGTCTGCCATTCTCAGAAAACTTACTTCCTCTCAGGATGATCACACATTACCTGGTCTCAGACCATTTTAACACAGACAGGGTCTTTTTCAGCCAAGGCAGAGTTTAGCAAATCCTAAATATCTTCCCCAGACTTGAATCTAATAATCCTGCTACTATGCCCAACCCCTGCTTGAGATCTCTTTTTTCCCCTGTTCTTTATATCTCCACAAAATTTAACTTTCTGTATCATTATCCATTTCTGCCTACCTGCTGGGATACGACATTCAATACACCACTTGTCTGCTTCTCCCAGCTGTCTCTATATTCTTTCTATCCTATTCCTTACACTATATTCATCACGACAATATCAGATTTCTTTCCACCAGTTTGATATACGGCATGACCAGCATTTGTCTAGCATCCACTGTATGACAGATGATAGCTGCACATGCAGGTCTCTCAATGCTGCTCTTCTAGAAGTTCTTGCAGACTTGCAATTTCAATTATCAACCGTTTTCCTCATTAGAGCATTAATGTACTCTTGACACCAATGCCCAAGACAGTAAACTAAAAAGCTGCTACCAGAAGGTACTGAATGTGCAGTTGTGCACTCCCAATTTTAGTTATGTTTATGTCTTTGTGCAGACATAGCAAAGAAGATCACTTGGAATCACTTAGAAGACACCTCAGTTATTCAGTGAAAAGAGCATCTAGGACTACTACTAAGTTACAATTATCCTAATCATAACTGGGTTTAATGTCATCGTGACTAAATTATTTGTTCTATCACATGCCCTGTATGTCATCCTCTGGGAGAACGTTGCCTCCTCCCTCGGCTGTATTGACTACTTAATTTACTTTATCTTCTACTAGGTCTGAAAAGCACCTAATACTTTCTGAATGCTGCCAAGATCTAAACAAAACCGAAAAAATAACATAAAATAAAATAAAATACATCAGAGAAAGTAAAACACAATCAACAAAACTTCTAACCCATAGGCCATGTAAAGTATGCACTAAGTAAAGTATATAAACTATTCGCTTGCCAGTCCAAAGAGAACAGATCCTGCCTTACCTTCGGGCAGGAACAAAGGAAAAATGAGCAGGTGCATTTGGAGAGAAGTTCCTGGGACTGTCCAAAGGGCTGCTACCTGTTTGAGAAAGTAAAGAAAAAAAAAAAATAAAAAAAATCCCAAAACATTTCATTCACATTTGCAACAAATGGAGTAAGTTTTCACTGTGCACAAAGACTTTCAATTGCACGTTGAAAACATGTAGCTTTGAGTCTTTGATAATTTGAGCATTAGTTTGCTAAAGAAATGCTCTGATACAGATGTATCAGTATTTTCCCTCCTTTTAAAATAATTTAAGGTGTACGTTTTCTTTCTTACTTTCAGGTAAGTAACGTATCACACATACACAATATAGTCTCTTAATATTTTGCAATAATTTTCCTAACACTTCTCAATGAAAAACCAGAGTCAGAAATCACATTGATGACAGTTTCAAGAATAATAAATAGTAAGAAAGTATTCCTTTGCAATGTACATCAAGGCTGAATGCAAAATTCACTTGGGGAAAAAAGACATACCAAAAGAACTGGACATGATAATAAAAGGACTATACACATGTAAGATGATCAGGCTATAACGTGCCAGCATTCACCCTAACTACAACCTCTCTGAAATAATACTTCTACCATGAAAATGAAGATCCCAGTGAATTTATACAGTGAGGAAAAAATAACACTTCATTTTCACTTGGCACAAGAATACTTTCTCTGGGCTTTGTCGTATGATGTGTAAGCATATGGCTGGTAAGTGGTATATCACAGTGTATTTTATTTCAAAGTAAAAAGCAACTATTTCATTGAAAGCCCTTCTGAAAGCCAGACTCATTTACAGACTAACTGCAGAAAGCTTTGAAAGTTATGGATGAATTAGAAGCTTCATGCCAGCGAGTGGGCTTTCTATCGGTCATAGTCTTAAGTGGTTTGCTCTTTCAGATCCTTAATACAAGCACAAAAGAGAAACTATACAAGGTAAACATACGCCAACAGCAATTTTTTTGTGCAGAGACAATAAAATAACATTAAAGTAAGAGCAGGAAAACTAAACAGATACAGGTCAAGCAGCGCACTGCAAGGTACATAACTGGTCATCAGAAATGTTTTCGAATTTAGTTCCCATATAAAACGGATTTATTTTAAAAGTCATGATAAAAAGTCAAACATCAATCATGAGTCATCTGCAAAGGACTTGTCTTTGTTTCAGGGAAGCGCCCAGCTCGCCCCCCCAGCACTTGTTTGCGAGGTTACCGTCCTATCCAGCACTGTACTGAAGCTTATTAATTAAATTGCATTAATTTCAACACAAGCTGTTCATACACCTTAACTGTTATGCCGAATAGAAATGGAATATAAGCGCTGTACGCAGACAAAGGTAACGTTCGCTCACATTTAGGCTATACGAATGCTTCACGAAAAACCTGCAGCAGCATCTCTGCACAACTTCTTGTGAGCAAGGTGTGTGCACACCTGGCAAGCGAGCCTGGGCAGGTAGGGAGGAGGAGAGGGAGAACAAGCTGATACCGCCTGGGGTACGGGGATGGCCACAGTGCAGCACAGGCCAGCAAACTCCATCTGGTCTACAAGTCTAAGAAGGGAAAAATAGCAGCTGGTTGAGATTAAAGCAGCCCCAGGCTGATCTAACATGTGTTGAGGGGTGATGAGAGAACCGGAGAGGTAAGTGAATTCCAGACCTTTTCACAATCTGCTTCACCAGGAGCAAACTAAATTAAAACCAACGGGTTTGTTTTCCTTTGGCTTGGTTTTCTTTTGTATTGTTAGTTAAGAACTAACAAATTCACAGTGTAATATAACACAATGCGAGTCTTCACCCCAAAGTGGATACCATTTAACCCATTCCCAGTATATCCTAAGTGGGAAGGGGTAAGAGTGATCAGAAATCAATAACTAGATGATTTTTGGTGCTTCATTTATTAAGCTTGCACTCATTTTAATTCTTACGGTCACAGTGGAAAACCAGAGACATTATATTGCTTTTGAATTAAGAGAAGACTGGTTTGACAGTCTAGATGGCACTGCAAGCTTACGAGAACGACGGAAGAAAGCCACGATAGCCACAAAATGAACATTTCAGTGGTGCATAAACATACATGTCCTGGTAGCAGCACACCGCTAGGGTTAGGGTCACGATTTACTTGCTAGCAGAAAGCTGAAGCAGCATTTTAGGTCAGGAGGAAATGCAGGAGTGAGGCATTTCTGTGGTTACGTAGATCTTCTAACAAAGCAAGGAAAGCTGCTGGTTTTGGTGGGAACCTTGGTCTTTGCCTTCCCATTTTTCAAGCTTTACTGCAGACAAACCCTACTGTGTCAAGATGATCTTTCTGAACAAAAAGCCCATTGCCCAATGCTGTTATAAACAAGCAATGAAATGTCATTGCCTTTTTATATCTTCATCAATCTTTTGTAAACTTCCCCGATTATAATCAAAATAGGATTTCAGAATAACTGAGCAAATTGGGTAATGACAGTTTTTAAATTTTGAAATGAAGTATGTGGGTGTTCGAATTCTTCTGAGCCCACACAATCTGGTACAGAGATACTACTAATTTTTAAGCAACTACTTTTTCAGATTTATATGGCATATTTCCTTCCAGACACCGGAATTTTAATTGGATCCCCTGTGAGTTGCTTCTAGTTTTAAAATGAAAAGCAATTAGTTTTTCTACTCAATTCAAGTCTGGGTGAAGCTTTTAAAACAACAACAGGGAGAAGGGGAATTACTACTTTCCCTAAAATTTCCCAGTACTCCTGCATCTGCTATAGTTGAAGGAATTTTAATAAGAGAAGCCTTAGTGCAATGGTCTCATTCACCCAGGCTGATCGAAACCCTATTTATTCTGTTAGCAAAGGTAAGTTCCCCTGTTGCTCAAGGGTTATAGCTGGCTACTACTGAACCTGAAACAACTCCGTCTCCAGGGAGGCTGTTACACAGAATGATTACCCGTTAGGTAAATCAACCCAGTTACATGAATGTTAATAATTGAGGCATGAACCTTTACATTTTCTGGACACAGGAAGAAGGATGCAGCCAAAGCATTTGTACATCCGCTACCCTCCAAGTACAAAACTGGACGTTAATGGGCAACAGACAGGTGAAAGTCTCAGCTATCATTGACAGCAGGCATGACATTCATCAGATAGGTAGCAAGTCCAAAGACTTGTACCAGAACCATTTTGTAAAACCTCCTTCTGAGACTTGTAAAAATAAATAAATACAAAAGACAAAGTTGTTGTGGTCTTCTACGTAGGATAGACTAACATTATTTGATGAATATTAACACAAGCAACTAAAGATCTTATTGCATGCTACAGAATTAGCTGTTTTCCAACACACAGGAATCTTAAAATGACCAAACAGATTTAAGCACCCTGTCTACCACCCATCTCACATGTAGTTCTCACACCACCCGAGGATCACACACATGAAATGCTGAGGAACTGCAGCTTTGATAACCACGGCAGGATCTAGAGCAGGACCTTACATGCTCTACCCACTCTAAAAATAATAAATAGAGGCCTTAGTAACAGCCATTTTTCTGCCAGAAGGTGGAACTGAACTGGCAGCGAAAGAGCAGAATAATTTAATTTGGTTCCACAGTGCTGCCGGCAAGCAGCTCCCTCCACCCGCCATTTCAGAGGGGAGCAGGACGAAGGTCCCAGCAGCGGCAAGCGTCTCCACTGGAAGCCAGCGAGCAACCTTACGGCTGTGCAAAATAAATTTTAAAATAGCCTGAACTTCAGTCATCCAGCTGTAAGAACCTATCTCTTTCCTACTAAATTATAAAGATGATGTTGCTTCTTTGATTGATTTGAAGCTTTTCGCTTTAAAATACAATCTAATGGTAACTTAGTAATCAACCTCAGGACGGGTATGCTAGAACGGGTGTAGTGTGCACACCTTCGTAATTTTCAGATTTTAAAAAATGGATTCAAACAAATACAAAAAATGTAAGGAACCTTCGTGTATATCTTTTCTTCTTTGATTTTGAAAGGAAAAGAATTTAGAATAAAAGGAGGATTTTCAAACCTGTACTCCTAAAACTGGTCAATTCAATCCGAGTTTGGGTGACTGGACAAGCAGAGTGACTGTCCCACGAAGTTAACAAGCTGTAGCTTCCTATACCAAGGTGCCAGCTCATTTTGGATGACACTATCTCATACAGTTTGAAAACTGAATTAGCACGCTTCAAATCCATTAAGCGTTCTTGAATCAGAAATCATTTCATGGCAGAGTTAAAATTGTTTGGATGTACCTCCATCTCAAATGTTGAGATTTCTTAAGTATTACTTTTCCTCTGAATTTTCTAGGGTACAAAATTGCCTGGCATCTTACCCGGGTGCTGTTTCAGACAGTAAGCGTGTCTGCCTGGATCGGTGCTCACTAGGAGGCAGGTTTGCCCGACAGACAGTCAGCTGTGCTGTATCACACCCACTGACTTCTACATCACATACAGAAGAAAAACTCCTGACGCTAGTGCCATACAGGACTCTGGTTTAGAGTGGTTTCTGAACAGAAACATTCTAGAAAGCCTCCCTGATTTCTCTGTGTGCTTGCTGTTCCTTTGATTCATGGGAGAGGTTCAGAATGGGCATTAAGAAGAGCGTGTTCAAGACGAAAGAGGCCACAGAGAGGCTCCAGCATTTCTTAGTAACTTATCAGTGTATGTTCCTGAACAAACAGATTGATAGATTCTGTTCAAATACTAAACAAATATCACAGCCTGTTCTCAAATTCGCACCTCATATATGATATTTCTTAAGAAAATATTTGTGACTCTACTCTAAATTTCATCTACTTTAGTCTCTTGAATAAATTATTTTTCCCAGGGAAGACTCCTAAATATAGTACTGGTAGAGAACTCAAATTACAAGTAATTTATCTTCCTGTGCTCTACTGGCTATTCTTGGAGGTCACAAAGGATAGCCTTTTAATTAATAGTCTTAAATCCCATTGCAACACCAGAACAAAAAATGGAAATATTTGACAATTGCTGCTGCAGAAAGATGGCATAGCAGTGATTAGTTACTCTAGTTTCTAGAAGACAGTCACATACTTCTAATAAGAGACAAGCTTGTAAAGCTCGAGACAGCATCAAAACCACTAAGAGCATTTTTTAAATAGAGGAAAAAAGCAAATCAAAAGAAAATATAAATGGTTTTGTTGTGAACATTTCTGCGTTTTCTGAGCAGTGATCATGTCAACATCTTGTTGCAATCTGCCAAGCAAGGGCAATTCTTCCATATTCTGAGAAGCATCTTTCTCTATCACTTTAGTTAAAGGCTTGTACTGCTAATTTAGAATTTGTTAAATCTAACATATACATAAACTCTAAGAACAAAGCAAAGAGCACAATGTAACTAAGTGGAGAACATCTACCAGGGAAAACGCCTTGTTGAAACCAAATTTTCCAAAGTTATCACTATCATAATCACACACAACAGAACCAAGGGAGTTTGAAGTGAAAGGGAACTGCCCTATGAACATTTCTGGCCCAGTATTTTATCTGAAATGCTGAAGCAAAAAGAAAATTGTTTTAATATACTACTTTTAAGATTTTGTTAACATTTTAATTTTAAAATCACAGGCCATGAACTAGATGATCTCTAAAGGTCCCTTCCAACCCAAGACATTCTATGATTCTATGATTTTAATAAAACAGTGTCATTAAAGTAACTTCCCAGCCTTCCATGACCAGGCTTTATAGCATCCCAAGCAAATATGACAAAGTTTTATGAAAACTTAGGGTGGTTAAGGATTTCACAGGCATCCCTGAACAATAACTCTGGTCGTCTTTTTCCTTTCAACAGGCTGGATGTCACCTCTTGAGATGCAATGCTCTGCAAACAGAAGCAGATGGCTCCTTCTGGCTGAGCTACTATCAAGTTACTGTTCTTTCTCAGCATTTCCTTAGTTTCTATCTCCAGAAAGTATTTACAGAACATACTGCCATGTAGGAGGAGGAAAGTCTGATTATAATGAAAACAACAGTTAACTTGCCTTACATGCAACAGTGATGCACTTCCAGACAGGCTCCACTGTGGATGATGTGCCACAAGTGTTCAAGCTGTTTCATGCTTCTGCCTGGTGCCCATTAGGGCCATACCTGAAACCCAACCGACTTCTCTGGCATTTTGAGATATCAAAAACAATGTAGTCACACATCACCTACCTCCCTCAACAACAAAAACATCAAGGGAACATGCTGTTCAGGCAAGCTGTTGAATCTGCATGCATGACCATTTTTGAAAATCCATCGTTACTGTAGGCTGAACAATCATTCTTTCATTTTCTATAGAAAGAACATCTCCACACACTTCTCCTCCATGACTAACGAGCAGTTGCTCATTTGCCCTGAAATGAGCGTTTCCTAGTTGCTGCCACGGTAAAACTGGCAGTAATGTAATAAAAAAGAAAAAAAAGAAAATAATAAAAGAATCCTAAACATCTCATGTTGCTCTAAGTAGGAGACAGAGAGGCCAGAAGATGGTTCACTGCACAGCTATTGGAGGCACACAGGAACAACCAGGATGTTTCTTCTCATAAGAACTGCAGTTAAAGCACTGGCACAAATTAACCATGCTAGGAGACTCAAACCAAGGTATTTACTTAGATGTATTTATTGAATTTTATTTTACTTCGTTCTCCATCTCTGGTTCTTTTGCAGGACATAAGATGACTGAATTCCCCAGAAAGAGTGGAGGATGGATATGGTAGCAAACTATAAAGTACAGAACAGATGAGGACATAAAACACTTACTTTGAAACTATAAGGACCCTCTTACAAGTTAGAAAAGGTGAAAAACTCTAGTCAGATTAAGTTTCAAAGAGCATATTTTGATGTATAGTATCAATATGTTCAAAGTCACTACAGTGAACACTGACATTTTTCCTAATGATTCCCAGGTAAGAGAGTCCTAGGGAGTTACCTGCATGTCCATGAAGAGGGGAATGTGGTCGCGGAAGAGTTGGAGATGTGCTGGATGTTACGATCAAACTCTTTCTGTTGCTTGTCCGACAGCTGAAAGAAAGAAAGAAAGATAAAAGATAAGGCATGGTCAGATGAACAAAAGCACCTGAAGGCAGGTCCTGCAGAACGTCTTTCAGCTGAGGAGGAATCTCTCAGTATTTAGGCTGGTATTTCTTCATGCTCTCAATCTCAGGGTAGCGACCCTGTAAAGAAGTGAGCATACAGGGCCGAAAGGTACTTTGTCAGCAACAAGTGTTTTAATACACTTGGAAGCAATATAAAAACTGTATCTCATGCTGCACAGGCCAGTAGAGATAGCTGACGACACATTCCCAATTCACAAAATATGTGCAACTCATGCTTTACAAATCACACAAAAAGCAGAAAACTGTAAAATACCCCAGAGTGCCTCAGATATTCTTACCAATACCCAAACCAGCAAATAAATCTGTTACAATTATTGGTTATTACTATAATAAACCAGAGCATATTCCTTAGGGCAGAGTTAAAATTATGAAGCAAAGTGTTAGCACAATTCAGCAGATGAGCAGGTTTACTAATAAAACTTAAAACCTGAGATTCAAGAATCTTTGTGAACACATGCAGCAATACCAACAGAACACTGTAAAGAAAGCTTCAGACAAGCCCTCTTCCGAATCAGCTCCGCTCACTGCCATGACTTCCTTCCAGCAGAAAAGGCGACTCTTCTGTATGAGGCAGTTCAGATTTATTTTTTTCCCCACTGGAGTCTCAGAACTTAGCCAAATGAAGAGAACGATGTGTTCCTCCCATCTGCTTCCCAGCCCGTGATTGCTAGTAGCAAACATTTAGCTCTGAAGATGATAAAAGTCATTGTAATGGGCAAGGGATTAAATCATGGGAGCTGTGAACAAGAGCTACTAGACATTTAAATCACTTTCTGATCACCGCTTTTCCTGTTCTTGAGACAGAATAAACAATCCTAGTTCCCAGCATGATCTCACAACCAAGTATTAAAGCAACATTCATTTATTCATTGTACCTCTAACTTGCTCTCTAGATGGCATAAAACATTTCTGCTTACTTCAGCAGTTCTCCAAAGAGGTAAGTAAAATCATACTGGTCTTGATAGGGGTTGGGAGAAGGGACAGGAGCGGGAAGGCTGAGCAGGGGCTGAACACAGAGCCTGCTGGCCCAGCTCCGGAGGAGTCCTGCGGAGCTCCGCGTTGGGTTACCGCGAGCGCACGCAAAGCCCATTTGCTCGCAGAGCTCCGAATGCCGACGTCTGCCTCGGTCCTTCCTGCACCGGCTGATCTTCTGGAGCTGCCCAACAACAAACACGCTCGGACTGCCAAGAACTACGATTTAATGCAAAACTGTTTTGCTGCCACAGGATACAGTGCATCTGACTGTTATTATTTGTAAGTTTTTTTTATTGCTGTTCTATAGGAAACTAGAGAACTTGATGCAGAAAAAAAATATACAACTGCACTGCCAACTATAATAAACAGTAATAAAGTTGAAGCACCATTAACTGCTATTCAGGCTCTTTAGTGTACTTAAAGCATTCCTCAAAATTATCCAACTGATTCCATACAATCTCCATTTACATTCATGTATTATTCAACAACAGTCCATCCAAAAACTGATTGCCATTGTGTACATCGTATGGAAAAACTAACAGCCTGATTTTAAGAAGCTTAAAATCTCAGTTCATGGATTTTTTTAATACGTTTTCAGTCACTCTATTCCAGTAACAGCTGAAAAAAACAGAATACTCAATTCCAACATTAATACCAGATAAACATTATGTTTATATTACTAGAAAATCTTTCTTGAACACGGAAGTCCTGAGTATTCTAATATAATGTACATTACTGTGTAAGAAATAAAAAAAATCCTGACTATTTTAATACAAATTACAATATTAAAATTTAAGATCTTGCACAATATAAAGCACTAGTACAATGAGAAAACAGACCTCCATCCTCTATGGTCATATCCCTTTGCTAAAAAGAGTTCCTAAAATATACTTCACCACAGCGATGTCTGGAGCTGGCTATGGAAACTTGGTATATTTAAATCGCAGCATAACGGGGAACGTGAACTGTCCTAAACTCCAAGCTTTTTAACCGCTTGCCTGTATTTGCCAAATTGAACCGAGTTTTACAAACCCATTTTTTCTGCTATATTTGCAAAGATAAGGAACCAAAAGAGAAAGGGTTAAGTGGCTGGAGAGCAAGCGCAGCTGAGACCCATTAAAATAGGTCAGGTTTACACAAATGTACCCAGAGGAGGGAATGGACTGGAGTGAAAGTCTAGCCCCAAGTTAGGAATAAAAAATTATTCTCCTTACACCCCCAAAATTGGATAACTTTCAATTTCCCTGGATCTCTAACCTGGGAAGGGAGAACATCACTTGGGCCCATTTAGCCATTTCTATGAACCATGTGTGCTGGCAATAAGGCAAAGCTTAAACACAGAGGCTAAAACAAGAATTTCTGATTTCTTGAGTCTATGTTATATGATGAGAAAAATATACAAACAATACAATCATACTCTCTACTGGTTGAAGAGAGCTCTCTGGATAGATACACAAAACTTTTAATAGATCATGGAATCCCAGAGAAACTACAGAACAAGAGTGATGAAGTTGCAAAAATACAAAAAAGGGGGGAAGGGAGGAGGTAACATGAAGACCTCAGTTGGGCGACCTTCCCCAAGAAGCCATTACGACAGCATTTAAGCACCTCCTAAAGAGAACAGCTAAATAGGAAAGAAGTAAAGCTGGCTTTAACCAGGGCTTTCTGCCAAAGAAATTCAAACTACTCGATTTAAGTGTTGGCAGAAACAGTTCAAGTAAAGAAAAAATTATTTCCCGGAAGATGCACTTTAGCCAGACAGACTGTACTGGGCTCAATGCTGAGCTACAAGGCCAATGATAACAAGGAGATCATATTATTAATACTTTAAATTGCATTAATTATTGTTTAGTACTGTTCATGAGTTCTCCAAACAATACTATACGTTTTCTTGACCTAAAAATAATTCAATCTACGTAAGAAAACAGGAGTAGAAGGAGAAAGTAGGAAGAGAAAAGCTTACCTATGTGTCTCTGAGTATTTCAACTAGAAAAAAAAAGAAACTCTTAAGCAGTCCAGAGAGATTCCAAGCATTATTATTTGTTTATAAGCCAAAGTTTTGCTATTTTCATTATACGCAAGGCGAGCCTGACCCTGACCCTCCTTTCCCCTCACAATTTGGTATGGGTCTCGTTAACCTTTTTTTTTCCTCAGATCCCACTTCATAATTTCAGAGAACAAACCCCCTCCAGGTATTCCAGTTCAGGCAAAACACAATCTTAACAGCGCAGAGTTTCTGTACTGTTTGGCATTGCAGGGTCGAGCTCCAGCCTGTGGGGTGCTTTGGAGGGCTGTCAACATGAAAATCCCTCTCCTGTGCCACTGAGGTTGCACACCCACGCTGCCAAACACTGGTCTAGAAATCTATGAGAGCACGAGAGCAACTGGATTTAATTCTAAACATGCAGAGCAAAATGGATTATTTATATCGAAATACTTGAAATAATGCCTTTGCCATCACTACAGAAACGGTGCTTTTGCTGTTTCTAGAGTTAACTTCTCTGCCTGCAGTAAAAATAACATTTGTTACGTGTACTGAAGCGTTCCCAGCGCATTCTTGAAACCGAACACTGTGGGACATCGGACGTGGGTCTGGTAACCGGACACTGGGTTTGGACCCACTGAAATGCGCTCTGGAGCCAGCACCCTTGGCCAGCATTATTTATGAGAACATTTGGTAGCGTACCTGTGAGCTGCACGCAGCCGGGGTGCTCTTCAGCTACGCCCTAACAAACCCTCTCCTATGCACCAAGAGACAATTCCATGCCGAGCCTCCAAAACAAGCACCATTAGTACACCTGGTTTCATATGCATTTTCAGTCTGAAAAAGAAATCAATGTTTCAGTTCCAGCATAAATCGATATTTGATTCTTTATTTTAGTGGCTTACTCAGGGGACATCTCTAACTCACTGAGCAAAACTGATTAACGTCCATGAGGCATTCGCGTAATGAAAGCAAGGGCCACAGAAAAACAATTTAAAAATAAATAACCAACACCACTATCAAGTAATTTCATAGCGTTGCTGGTTATTAGAAATGAATAATGCTAAGAATTTTCTCAAAATCTATCTAAAGTTATAGGCCTTGAAAAATTTCTCATAATTGAAGCTGCTGAATATGGAAGCAAACAAGATGAGCACCAATTGTGCGAGTCTTCCCATAGACTTTGGTAGAAATCGACTTAAGGTAAAAAGATGTAAAGAAAAATTATAGTTTAAATCACATTTTGGTTAGTAATCATTAAGGCATATGATTTGTATTAGTGATTTTTAATTACAGAGTTCTAGCTTTGTAAACCACCTCAGGTTGTCAACGCTGGATTAACTCTTGCATTAACTAATAACTCCTTTAAAAATCAAATTTCAGAAGTCCAGCATCAGACTTGTTCCAGATTTAACATTTAATTCAGTGAGTCCAAAACCCTACAAAATGGGATCCAAAATTCAGAGTGATCACACCTACAGCAGCTATCTGTGGTTACATATTTTCCTAAAATGTACTATCACCTAACCAAATTTAACTAGGTTCTCCTCTGATGTTACAGGAGTTTGGTTTCAGTTGATTTGCTTTACAAAGGCTTCTTTATGAGAAACAGACATTTTGGAAATGAAAATAAGTATTTAAAATTTTTATTCACAATGGCAGAAAATTTACAAAATCCAAAATCTGCATGTCAATGAATGCACCAGCTGCGCAGCAATGTTAACTAGATGTGGAAGTTATTGTCTTAATTATAGTAATTCAAAGATGGAAGCAATTTTGTAAGCTTTAGCACTACCAACAACAGGGATAATTAGTTCTCTAAAATAGATAAGAATAAGTAAGCATCTGGTTTAACTGTTGGGTTTTTTTCCCATGTTCAAGAATAGTTTAAAAGTTATTCATCCTAGAATAACTGGGAAAAAAAATTGCTATTATTCAGGGTGAAGGTTTGGAGGTTTACACATTCCTACAATAAACACTTCTTCCTTTCTCTTAAGGAAGTACAGTTATGCTCACTTAAGAATTGAAGAACAGAAGCACAAGTCCAACAAGCAACTTTTTAAAGATTGCAGACAGATTCTCCATCACAACAGGCACAGAACTATCCTCTTCCCACTGTCACCAAGGAAAATGGCACCTATTTCCTGTCATTAAGTCCCATTGTGCCAGGGGAGGTTTAGACTGGACATTAGGAAAAATTTCTTCACCGAAAGGGTTGTCAAGCACTGGGACGGGCTGCCCAGGGAAGTGGTTGAGTCCCCATCCCTGGGGGTATTTAAAAGACGGGTAGACAAAGTGCTTAGGAACATGGTTCAGTGGTGGGATGGCAGTGTTCAGTTAACGGTTGGACTTGATGATCTTAAATGTCTTTTACAACCTAAATGATTCTATGATTCAAACCCCAACTCCCATGACCGTGAGGCTGGGTTGCACTATTCCTGTTTCCCCCACCTTATCGAAGAATTTCAAATAGGATTGAACTCTGGAACCTAAAGGAATTTAGCCTTAAAGAAAAATAACAATGAAAACCAACTGCATGACTGCAGGACCCTCTTCCATAAGAAGCTTACATGGACTAGTTATTACAACCATGACGAAACAGATGCAAGTTGTTCAACAAGCCAGACTCTTCTCAAATTTGCATTGCCCGTTGTTTTGAAGCTCATGAGAGAAAATAAACTGGACAAATAATTAGTTTTTTTACAACTGGGCACTTTGCTCCAAGTTTTCTGGCTTGCCGTAGATGACAGTCATACCAGGCTGCTGCAGACTCACCCTGTGTTCACAGGTGTTTGTTCCATGCAGGATGAAAAGCTTCATCCCCCTTCCTCCTTTTTTTTTAATGCCTATTTCATATTAATTGAGATCTGTGCAATGTATGAGCTGCTTCAGAGGAAGAAATTTTGCACAGTCATCTGTGAGGTAGGAGAAAGTCTTACAAAGTGAAGAAGACTTCACTTTGCCATGAAACAAAAGAAAAGTCCTGCCCACATGGTTGAAGCCTTTCCCTTCTGTATTAAAGTAAGATGTCAAGGGGTGTTCTCACGCCTCATGCTGGTACCAGTAAATTAGAGTCACTGTGCAGATGACTGTGGAAAGATGTGAATTCTGCAAGACAAGGAGCATGGAGATAAAAGATATAGTGAGCTTGTGAAGTGTGGGCTGCACTTCTGTACAGATATCCAAAGAGAGCATGGGGGGTAAAAACCATGAAGAAATCTTTTTTCATGATGCCACACATTTCATCATGCTAACGAACACATTAACTGAAGGGAACAGGGAGCTGAGCAATGCAAGACTTACAAAGCATGTAGTAAGTTGGCTGTACACTCGTTCTTTTGTTTTAAAGAAAATTAACATCTTAGCACTTCGGAATTAACTTATTGCATGAAAGACCATTTTCCTTTCATCTAAAACAAGCTATATATTAGATAAACCCTTCTATTTCTTCATTTAGAGCTCAAATTCAAGAAGCAGGATCATCTCAAGCTAAGAAATTATGAAAGAAAAGGCTAAAATTGCCAGTTAACACCAAATTTATGTCTAATTTTCCTAATGTCTGAGGCTGGTGCACACCTGCTTACACCACGCTGTATAGTCCAGACCCTTTGCATTATTAACAACATAGGAACAACTCTGCAAAGCCAAACAAAATGAAATGTCACAACAAATTACGGTGACTGGTACAGCCATTCTCAAGCAAATCAAGCCACTTCATTCTAAAATATTCCTCCCTCGAAGATACACTCCAAACCTATCTTCGTTCTTATATGAAAAGAAAAAAAAAAAACCAAAAAAATCTCTGATTAGTGAAGAGACGCCCCAGAATCAACAGTATCTAATGGGAGAAAACATACGCCGACCTTCTCAAGCATTACTATCTCCTACTTCAGTTGTGCTATGCATTATATTTCCATGAAGTTACAGCACAAAGTGTGAAAGGATAATTTAATGAAAACTAAGCATAACTACATACTTCCATTTCCCATTTCCTCCAACTCTATTATTAAATGCTTCACACAGCATAACTGCTTTTTAAATAAGTCTCTACTCAGCAATTCTCATGGAAGACAGTTTATCCCAATTTTCCCTCCAAAAAATCCAAGCAAACAAATTCGAGAATGAAATGTCAAATTGATTTTATATTGTTTCAAATCTTTTAACCGCGTAGCTTACAATGATGTACAGGTGTGTAATATAACAAACCCATTCTAAACTCTCTCCCCAAAGGGGCATCCAGAAAACTAAGCATACGACCTAAAAATGAAAAGAAAGTTTTCCAAGATTCGTAAGTGAAAAGGCTTGATATAAATCCTGCACAAAAAGATACGAAAAGTCAGCTGGTTGCTATGTAGCACACAATGTGAACAGCTCTCTTCATTTTGCTTCAGAGCACTTTCTTAGTTGAAGTATCAAAAAATGTTACAAATTAGCTCTTTATCAGCTAATTGCAGTTTCAAACCTCAGTGTGAGGATAAATTACATATCTAATTTAAAACCTATTCTAACAATACATTATTTTGGAAATAATCTCCAAATCAGACTGTGTCAATGGAGTTGCATTCTCTGTACAGAGCACAGATTTTAACACGGTCGTACAGTAAAGTAATAACCAGGGTGGGAGCATTATGAATGTAAATGGGACCAAGATGTTTGCAATTAAATTATTTGCCAAATTTTAAAAATACATGTGCTGAAGGTTAGGCCAACATAACTGATACACATGGGTGAAAAAATCTACACTTTTCTTGTGTCAAATACTCAAATCAGAAGGTAAACTTTTCCCTAAAAAAAACAGAATCCAGGGTTTATTTTCTAGTGATGATTCAAAGCCAAAACCTTTTCAATACAGAAGCTCACAAAAGATGATGTGCCAATGATGCCTTTGTAACTACATAGATTTTCACAACTCAGTGGAGTCAAAAAGCTATTCTTCTAGTTCATAGAAATTGTCAGGTCTGACCAGTCTTAAATTATTGCCAGATAGAGCAAATGCCAGAGCAGACACTACTCAAAGGAAACCCTACTACTACAGACAGACTATGGGAAATTATATATATTTGATATAAGCGTACATATATCTGTCCCTGAATGCTGCCCTCCCTCCAAAAAAGGGAATATAAGAATACTTGCAGTTCAGCAGACCCCAGGCTAAATAGGCTTAGTCCACAGTTTGGAAAGCAAACCTCCCTGCCCATCAGCCAGCAGCATCTCTGGTTTGCACTGAGGCTTCCATGCTGCTGGAGCTGACTATTCCCAAAGTGTAGTTTGGAAGAGGTGGTGAGGCCCTGTGCTCCTGTCAGCTTCCCCGTGAAGATTTTGCCCTGTTGGTGAGACTCATCTTTCCAACTGTGGAGAGTAACACTGAAGAGATTCAGGTTTTGTCCTGCTTGGCAGAATTCTCTGTTCATCCTATGCTTTCATGCTAGCTAGAACCATGATCCTACTTTGGCTTTTAGGCAAACTCTTAGACTAACGAGTGCTGGGCCATGCTTCCATCCCTGGTGCCGCTGCTATTTAGCAGACAAGCCTTGCTTATCACCATCCTCGTTTCTCCTAAGGGCCAAGATGGACATCAACTTTCCTAAGAACCATCCTGCATATTTAACCCATGAGCACTTTCCATTCCATTAGAGTACAGAACAGCCTGAACAGAACACAGCACCAGATCTGGACAAATATGCCAGAAGAGCAGACACCAGGGAGAGTGTGTTGTTAGACACAAGTCCACTTCCCACGTCCTCATCTACAACCAATTCCTCACCATTTCAGGTAGCTTTGGGTAAAATCACCATCCCTCAATATTTCACTTCTACATGCTTTAGATACAAAGGCTTCCTAGATACTTTGGATTTATCTCAGAAGCCAAAGTGACCAAAATATCTGACCTTTAAAAAAAAATCCGCCAAGGTAAGCTGCAACATACATTATCAGGCTTTGCACCACGGGTACATTGACTCCTTCAGCCCTCCTACATTTCTGACCCATGCATTGCTTCAACCATCACCAGCCATGAGAACCGTGTTATTTTATCATACTGGGACTGCAGCTCCCCCATTTTGAATTTTGCAGAGCTTCAATATAAAAAGAAAATATATTAAATGTGTAAACCATTCACAAGTTCATCTCCTATAGGAAAACATAGCAGATAATGAAGTAGATCCAGAAAATCAAAGACTCAGTCTAAATCTACCTACCTTACAATGATAAGGTAGGTAAAAGGTAAACTAAAAGATAAGAGCTTACTTTGTATTTTCATTATAAAAGACCCTCCCCTTTCTAAAGTAAGAATGTTTCCCAACTCTTTGCAGCTTCTTACAAAACAAAACCCCCAAAATTCAGCAGCATCTCAGCAACGTTTCTTAATAAGTATAGGTTGCTTCTGAAGGCAGTCTAATGAAGAAAGGTTCTTTTTTTCAAGAGAGGAAAAACACTTTCCTGTGAAAGTATTAAAACAACCGTATGTATGCACACACACACACACATTCAGCCCCCAAAGCCCTTCAAACAGAAGCACTGAAAACAATTTGCAACTCATTACGTTTGTGCTCACAAAGATGGGAGAAAAAACTTCAAAAATACCTCTATAAAATCCAAGCAAAGCCTGAGGTTGCTCAGGCAGGCTTATAATAGTCTAGTGGACATATTGGGAAAATAACCAGGCTTAACAAAACTGTAATCTCAGCAAGTAAGCTACAAAACTTTTGACATTTGTTCAGGACTAAGGTGTCTTAGAAAGGGACATGCCATGCTTTGCCCGTCTGGACTCAAGAGGGGCTGAGCTGAGCTGTTCCCCACCAAAGCAAGATAAAGGGGAGACATGCGTGCCACAGTGCTGCTTTTATCCAAAACAGACATCGGGAGCGAATACGTATTGCTCGGTTTGTTTCCTTCAGCTCTGCAAAAAGAAACATTGCTTGGGACCCTTCTCATCCATACACTCATTGAATGACACTGAGGGAAAAAGGATACCCAGGTAAGAGTTGGCTCTAAATGTCAAAGCAGTTGACAGGAGCTGGAGTTCTGTGGACACAGAAAATGCTCCACGTGGCAAGTAAAACTGGTATAAATTTATGTACAGAGATACACTACACTTGCAAATCAAGCATCCAGCTATTTGGTCCTTACTTGTTCAGGGAGGCAGCTCTGTTGATAAACCACTGTCTCAGATAAAAACAAGAAACTTAGAAGACATGAATGAAGACTTACAAAAATATATTAGCTAACTATACTGCAGCATATAACATATCAAATAAGCAGCCTACTTTAAAATAATAAGAAAATATGCCTGTAGAAGGCATTTCAAGTTAATGGAGCAATGAAACCACAAATACAGAACAAGAGGGGGAGGCGCAGGGTGCAGATCCCACCCCGGCACAAAAAGAAGGCCCCAGATCTCCAGCAAGGGCAAGTTTCTGGAACAATCAAGCCTGATTACATGTTAAACCTCATTCTTTTGTATAAAGCTTACTTGCTATCTGAGCCAAATGTTCATTATCCAATTGCTATCAATTTTTCATACAAGGATGGTTGCTCCAGTTTAGTAACTCTACAAACGCACACTACAGATAGATATGTGCACACAGAGTTTTGAAATTTTAGGAGCTCAAAGCTGAAACAAACATTCACAAAACTAAGCAGAAGAAAAACACAAACACTAAAAGCCACAAGCCAAGAGTTACAAGCTTGCTGCAGTTCTGCCATCGCCTAAGAAAGGATCCCTGTTTTAAATGCTATTCTACTTAAGAAGGCTGAAGATTAAAATCAAAATCAATTCCACTTACAGTAAGATGGTGGAGACGAGTAAGTACAAATACATGAACGTATCAAAAATAAATGGCTGGTAGCAGTGATGACAAAAAGGAATCATAAAAGAAAATAGGAAAAAACTAAATCCTAGCAGAATCACAGAGCCATAATTTACATAGCTATTAAAAAAAGCAGCTATCTAATAAATGTACCTCTTCTAAAACTGGATCAGAATGCAAATGAAGAAACCACTAAAAGCTTTTTGAATGCTTCATGTACTTATTAATAATTAAAGGAACTAGAAACAGGTAAGTATTATTTTTACAAATGATGTGTAACAAACTTTACTAAAAACTCACAAGCACAGCCAAACATGGCCCAAATTTCATCTGAGACAAAGTAAGGAAAGATAGGACTGTTCAGTAAAATTAGCCTATTTATGTACAAATAACAGGTTGTTGTAAAATACATTTCTGGCAGCCAGGTATTGCCATATCCCAGCTTTCTCACCACACCAGTTCTGCTCCACCATGAAGTCTGAAACCAGCATGACCAGCATGAAGTGAAATGAAACCCAAGAAAACTGCAGAAAGTACAAAAATGAAGACACACAGGAAGACAAATGCAAATGCTTACAGAAAGGCAGGTCTTCAAATTCCACAGCAATCATGCTTAATTTAAATTAAGTCTGCTAATTGTAACATACTAATTTACCATGCAATCAAGACTGGAACAAAATTAAAGGACAGGAAAACATACAATATACTGGAAATAAGTCATCTTAAATGATGCCACCACAGGATTCAAGGTAGTTTCCTTAGAGATCAAATATTCAGGGAAAGACTGTTCTCTTACGTGCTTGCAGAACATTTTAATCTACAAAGGCTCGTGTCACTGTGGGTCCCAGTGGCTCTCCTCTAGTACATGCTCACTGGCAGCGTCTTATGATACCAAAAGTAACTCCTTCAGCATCAAATAAAACACGTGGAGTGACTTTTACACCTTCTGTTAATTCTGAAGTAGTTTAAGTGATACGCTTGGTTCTATGCAAACAAAGCAGGTGGCAACAGATATGGGGAGAATGATGCAAGCATCATATTGCTATATAAACATAACATTTGCTAAGACTTTCAATACATGACTAAGCATTGTCTTCATATAAAGTATCATGGTCAAATACCAACCCCTCAAACTTGAGGAATTTTGTGGGAAAGATCACAATTTATTAAGCTTACAATCTCAAAACACATCCAATTTATAGCACAGCATTGCCTAAAATGTTAGCCAAAGAGACTGGTATGAGGTAGCTTGGATTTCACAGCTGGCATAAGGATTCCCCCATGCAGGACTCGAAAGCATTCCCCTTCTGAATCCCGGTTCTCTGGACCCTTCTACCTTCAGCCGATGTAGCAAGCACGCCAGCAACCAAAAGCAAACATGCCAGAACAGTCTTTAAAACTAAACTTTTAAGAAGCTTGGAATACACTATGAGTTTTCACTACTGCATTACTTATTATTTTATCTACAAATCTACTCTAAAGAGCACTTAGGTATTACTCTGCAGTCCTCAAAATAATAGCAAAAAAAAAAAAAAAATAGGGCTAACGACTGGGAAAAAACTTTTCAGGGAAATATCTGATAGTTAGCTACAAATGTAGAATCAAATCACTTCAAAGCTGTTTTCCTTAATTTGAAACTTTCTCAATATCGTAATTGAAATGGTGGTCAATACTAAGTGTTCAGCACCTGGTCGAAAAACTAAGTCATTTGCCTCCAGGTAGGTGTACGGTGACAGAAGATGACATCATATGCTGTTTCTCTCAGTTCCTATAATAAAGTCTGCTTTTTATAACCCACATTTTGCCCTGAGGCGTACAGTTCCTTGTCAACATCAGCATTCAGCTGCCATTAAAATAATGGGAATCCCAAGTGCACCGGAGAACATTTCTCTTAGTTTGCTCCTCACCACACCCCAGCACCTCTTCAAAGAAGAACAAAGACCTGCAAAGACTAACGTCACAGCATGGGGAAAGGTTCCTCAGAACCAGAAACATCTGCAAATCCATTCCAAAGCTTTACACTGATGGGCACCCCGGATTTAAAATTCACTTGTCAGAGACAAACAACAGTTGAAATAAGCAGATGCACAGACTTTGTAAGGATTCCAAAACCCAAATGTGTCGACTTCAATTAAACACAAGAACTGCACATTTCCAGGCCAAACACATGCCAGGATGTACTTTTTCTGTCTCATTTTTCATAGTAGCACTGATCTTGGTGTCCTCTGTGAAGTTCAGAATCTCCCTTCTCCTCCTACGTGTTTTGAAACCAGTCTCTTTCACCACTATTTTTTTTTACTTGCTTAAAACATCAGTGTAAAATTATTTTATATTCATCAGCCTCCTTCATGAGAAAGATCCAAATAATTCATTAAATCATCCACGATTTATGTGTTGCTTGGTTTCCTCTCCACAAAAGTTCTGACTTGAAAAACTGGTTTGTCCTGGGCTATAGCCAAGTGTTCATACAAGAGAGTTTCCATCTAAACAAAGAGCTTTCGAGGCTTAAAACTTCAGTGTTAACCCTGTAGGATGCTTTGGGTTTTAGTCTAGCAGGGAAACAGCTGACAGTAATGAAAATGAGTTTACATCTGATTTACACAGACACAATCCCAAACAGACCAAAAATTACAAACAATCCAGGTGTATTCTCTGCATCATTACACTGATTTTGGATATTAGGAGGACCTTCCTTCCATTCGTGGCACACCAGTCTCTTTCATTCTATTTAAGTAGCACAAGCATCCCATAACAGAGAGTGTACCAGAAGCTCCCCAAAACTCATGCATTAGTGAGCATCATGTTTTTATGCAATCCAAAAGACTATTTCTCATATTTTCTCTTTTCAGAAGACAGGGTAGAATTTTGTTCTCCCCCCAAACACTGTTTTTGTCCTAAGGCCATATTGCAATACTAGCAAAAGTAATTTTAATGAGATTTCCTCTCCAATTAGGAGCGTCAGGAGGCCATTTAATATGCTGAGCTAGGTAAAAAATTGGAGCTAAATATTATCCAAAGCATCAGATTTCCAGGTCTTTCACATCCTTCCCAACATAAAGCAAACATTTCTTACTTTAGTCATTTGAGCAAGGAAATGTGTGGCATGACAGCTGTCACTTTAAAGTTAATTATAGCATAGGCTCACATTTTTAAGATTAGCTTTATGTTACCACAAAAAAAGTAAGTATTCTGCTAGCGTCAAACTAATTGTTTTCCTTCAGAGTGACAATGTATATATGGAGGAGGTGGCATCCTTCTGACACACACAGCTCTTAACGTCAATCTAGATGAATCAGCATAAAAAGACATTGAATACATTTGAAGGGATATGTATGGACTCACTGTCTCACACAGTTCTGTTATGTTGGCTTAAAAGTTAGCATGAATACACCAGTGCATCAGCAAGCACCATTTAAGTGCTCTTGGCTGCCTGATTATTTCCCATTCACTCGTTTACGTCCCAGTGAAAGGCAGTTTCTCTTATTGTTTGTGAGTATTTCAATAATGAAGAGCATTTTTCTTAGTTACCAAGGAACTGTTTATAACAAAATACAATTATTTCCATAGAATCACTGATTTTAGAGGTGTCTTGCAACTTAAAGGTTGTTTTACACTTTAAGGGTAGTTAATTCCTGTGATTTGTAACAAATTACCAAACTACCGCGTCACTGATGCCCTGATGCCCTTTCGTTGAAAGGAAAAGAGAGGAAAGAGAATTGGAGCATCAATGACAATTGTGGACACAAAACCCACACGTCCTTCCCAACAGAAACCTGCCATTGTCATCCCCCAGAGTTATCTTTCAGATCACTTCAATACACAAAGCTCCCCTGTCTTAAATTTGCAAAAAGAAAGTCACTCAACAGAAGTGAAATTATTAAAATCCATAGTCACAGCCCATTCAACCTAGACAGGATTAAACTGCTGAAAAAATGAGGAAACATTAGAAATCATTATTCTAAGTCACTTTTTCAAGACCAACAAACACCAACTTGCACAATTTAACGCTGCTGTTAATCATATCAAACTGCAAGATATGCCCAAAGCACGATGAAACAAAAGGATTTAAAACCAGAGACATTTAATTTAAATAAGTCAGAATGATGCTTTGTCTTTCCATAATCCAATTTCAATAGGTAAAGCCTCAGTACAGCTGATCCGAGAATACCAACCCCACGTGCCCTTTGAACCAGGGAATTCTCATATTTCTTCTATAGTTTAAAATCATAAATATTTACACAGAACCAGTCTGACAGGTAAATCTGATTTATTTTTATGTCACCCCTCCCATGACAAACTTAGGTATTTACAGTTTGCTCTTGACTTTCTCTATTCTTCTGGGAATATGCTTGAGAAGAAAGAATCCAGCCACTTTGACCGGAGGAGCAGATGGTTCTCTTTTACAGTACCATTAGCTGCAGCAAGAATCCCACCAGCTGCACGAGAGAGCTCATTTCAACGTAATGTATCAAGGAGAAAGAGGAGTCCTTCCCATTTGTCTCTTAATGTAGGAAAAGCCATATGGGAGTGAAGCCCTTTAGGATTTTTAGTACCTATCAGAAGCCATCATTATAGAGAAATGTGCCATACGGTCAGAATACCGCTAGCAAACCACTCCTGCGATGCAAAAACAAACACTAAGAGAAATTGCAGGTGGAGAAGCCCAGAATTAAGAGCACACAAGCTATCACAAATGCATTAGGACTGTACGTAAGTTTTACAAACAGATCAGAGGAAAGTTGTATCAAATACTCGACACAGCAAAAAATTCTCTGCTGCTAAAAATGCCCCAAGATTGCAATGTGACAGAAGAAACCTAAATTGCAATCACAATTTTTAAAAGTAAGAAACAAAAGTAAGAAGTGAACATGATGCTTTGAAATGAGAGCAATTAAGACAGGAAAATATTTATTCATTTAATAATATGGTACTTCGTTCCAAGTGCCCAGATGCCATGATCCTGAGAACATTAACACATCGCAACGCCCCGGCGCCAGCACTGCAATGCACTAGATGTGCAGCAACCACTCTCATCACCCAGGGACTCTTGGGAGCAAAGTCACTACATCCATGTACGTGTGTTTTCAGGACCAATGCCCTGGCAAGAATCACAATATAACGATGTGTTGTATGAACCAGCCGATTTATCACAATACACCTCAGACCAGCCCAACCTGCCCACCCATCTCCCCCAAGACGGTAGGCAAATTGCTGGCAGGCCGCCAGCCGAGCATGGCAGAAGGTGATATTCCCAGCAAACCGTCACACATGCTCAAATATTTCATTTCTAAGGCCGGCTGAAGGCTGCGGTTTCCGTGCTGTGCAAAATAGGATTTCCACCACATGACTTCGTGCAGCTCCTCTCTGCTATGAATCCTCATAGAGCTGCTTGACCATTTTGAACTATCTAATACTTGTTTATGTGAATAAATCAGTAAGAAGTCATCTCTTTTCCATTAAGATGTGCAGCAGATTTACAGAATAATTTTTCCTTTTGTACTTCAACTATTAACAAACAAATGGAGTTGTAAATTTTGAGTAGGAGTTTTCTGACAAAATATTGCACCTGAAACCTTGCTAGTATCTGTCAAATTGTTTCTGTCCTTGATGCATAATTTTAAATTCAAGATGGCACACTAACAAGGTATTGAAAAATAAAGATACTTCATTTTTGTTATGAGAAACACACAGGTATCCGCTCTGTATGGAAGTCCACGACTGTTGAATTTTCACAAAATGCTACCTTTATGCACACAGAACACCATCTAGAACGGAGTAAGCTTTAGAAAAATGAAATTCTGCAAGCAGGAGGAGTAAACAAGTTGGTCCATAAGTGGCAGGTCTAACACAGGTTATTTTCTTACAGAACAGTGTCCTCCCTCCCCAAAGCCCCCCCTCCCTCTCCTGCACCAACCCAGCTCCGCTCCTCCTGGTCCGCCCATCTCACCTTGCTCTCACAGTGAGCCAAGTCTCACTGTACCGCGCTGCTGCCTTGCTCACCGGCTGGCAGCCAGGAAGCACCCAAAAGCCAAGTCCTACCTACCTTATCCTTTGGGAACGGGGCCACAGGACAATAATTTGCCTCCCTTTCCTCTCCCCAAACAAGTTCAAGAAACCCATAAGAAAATACTGAGCTTTATCTCTACCACTTCTGTTCCTCCATTGAACCACTGCTGCAACCTCTCCATGAGTTTGGAAGTTACTGCTGGGAGCAGAGATCTCAACGCACAACCAGAATCTCATGGAGCTCTTTTCCTTTAAAAACCAGGCCAAGGACAACAAAACTTGTATTTGAAAAGAATAACATCTCTAATGCAATTCTTTGCAACTAAGATCTAAATTAATTTACAAAATCTTTCTTCATCACCAGTAAAATTTCTAAAAATCACTAACTGTGATAAAATTTAAACCACAAAAGTGGAATGACAGCAGGAAATAGAGTGCCCCCTCCCCCCAATATATTTCTATTTAGAAGCTACAATCCTCTAAAAAGATTAATTTCATTTCTGGCAGCTGATGAACAAAATTCACCCTAAAAATCAAGTCAAAGCTTATATTCTGAGTCTTACATAGACTGTATCAACAAATCAGCTGATGAGAAATTCTAATATTAGTTGCAACCATTTACTCATAAACCTGAATATACTGCTTTAGTCAGGATTAACTACCTATCACTCTCACCAAGTCTATTCCTCCAGTAAGTTTTCAGGCTACATACGTTAAGCTCCACAGAGCACCTGATGAGCAATAATTATGTTGATATTTCCCAGTCTTGAAGGGACACCACTGTACTGCATCAGATCTGATACTGTTCATTAGTTTACACTCTTCAATGTGATTTTATCAAAAACCAGAGTAGTATGACTACAAACACTGATCCTATTAACAGCTACATTAACGTATTTACATCTCCCAGAAAAAAAAAGCTAAAGGTATTAAGAATGAGTTAAAATTTAAGGTTATGCATATCTCCAAGAAAACTATGTGCTATAAATCAAAATATTTGCAAGCCCTGCCTAGATCATCATAACACTGTTTTGCTACTTGGAATACTAAAGCAGCTTGTTCTAGTAAAGCATCTATCCATCATTTTGTAGAAACAAACCCCTTATCACATTCACATACTATGAGAAGGAAAGAACAATGCATTTAAATAAATACCTTAAAAAAGAATGGTCAGTGGATCTGCACAGTATGATTTTTACAATGAATACAATTACAAATCATTAAGAAATTAAGAAATTGTACCTAACACACTAGGAATATGAATTCATCTTTTAAAAAAAGAAGAAAGCAAGCCTAAACAGTATTAAAACAAATAGCTCAGAAAAACATGATAAGAATTACTTGCAAAATCCTAAGATTACCTTTTGGATCGTCTCAACATGCTGGTAGCAGGCAGAGAGAAATTGGACAGCACTGTCCAAAAGGAGTCAGACATGATCTTTAAAAGCTTTCATTGCTGGGAAAATACAGCACAATCAAGCCACTAGCAATAAATAAGGAACTAAATAATACCAGTGACAGAGCCAATGCAAATTCCCTGTAGACCTTGCAAGCTGTTCCATTAATGTGAGACAGGCAGGCAAGCGTACATATTGCTGCTGTTTCCACTGCCTCCGTTTTCTCCCGACTCCATCCCTGCCTCCCTCCCTCCACCTCAGGAGGCAGTGCAAAATGAGATATTTATTCCCTTCCTCATATATACCACTTTAAACCTGGAGTTTGTTGTATACACAGCATACATGTTTTATATATATCTCTCTCTGTTCATCCAACACAGTGAAAAGATTTTCAAGCAAAACCATAACCAGGCTCTGTTTGCAATCCTGAATAACACACGGCTTTTAAGCCGTGCCTGCACAGAGAGCACCACTTACTGCCGAGTTCATGGCTTTATTTTGAAATGGTGGCCCTTCTGTTTCCCAACTACATGAGGCACATCAGGGGCATTTTGCTTATTTTTTTAATTAATTTTCCATCTTTAAACAAATCCCGCCTTTTATTTTAAGTAACCCCAGTGGATTTTAAATGGGGAAAAAAAAAATTAAGCTTACAATGCCATCCAAGATCAGTTTAAAAACAGAAATCCATTCTCCCCCTGAAGTCAGCCGCACGACATACACATCAGTCACAGCAAACACCAACTCCTCCGTAGCACCTGGTGCCCACAGAACAACTCAACCGGCTGAATTCTGACAAGACGCAAGCAGTATTCGAGTGTGATGCTCATCAGAGGCTTCCCACACACCCACTGCACATCAGCCACAAGTTCACTTTTCCCTCTTTGTGCCTCTAGAAGCTCCTTGCCTTGTTTCTGCATTTTCCAGGGTCTAAACAAAACCTCATTGTAGCTGCCTTTTTTATTTTATTATTATTTCAATATGCAATCTATTTTCTTTCTATTGTGGTTTCTTTAAGCACTTCTGCCAGTAGGAAAGCTAATGATGTTCTCATATTTCAGCCTTCTTGAGTGGCTTTTTATCACAGACATGAGAAAGATGACAATCAACAGCTGGCATTGCCTTCCATGCACAATACAGCCCTTAAAAATTACACACAAATGTCTGGGAGAAAGAAATCCCAGTAGGTTCCCTTTAGCTTTCCACGGAATCACATGAAAGAACTACATGGTCTTCATAACTTCCCATTAAATAACGGCACATTTTTAATACATACATTTATCAGCAATCGCAGTATCTGATTCAGCAAAGCATGCCTTTCCATCTGAGCTTCAGAACAGGGCAATGTGATTTTGCATGCTGCGGGAACCGAACCTCTGTTCAACACAACCGTCTCTTCTAGTGCTTTTAAACACTTCTATCAAGTGAAGCTAAATCACATTCTGGTTTAACTTCAGAAAGTTGATTTAGAGTACCACCAGACAAAACTCTGCCACTACCTACTACTGATGAGAAAGAATAAACACATTTATTTTTGTACCCACAAAATAACATACACCAATCATGTGTAGAAACTGAAGAACAGCATTTTAGCTTTATATTCAGGATGTTATGTGACCTTCCAATTCCAATAAACCCTGGTTTTGAAAACAGATCAAAATGCTCAGATTTACTCTGTCAGCTAAAACATGAATTGAAATTCCTGAGCAATAATGGAGGGGAAAAAAGTGCTCAGTTAACTAACAAAATAAACCCATCACAACAAAAATAAATTCCGACTGCTTATAGTTAGGAAATAAAATCACAACCAGCTAAACCCCCTACATTTATATTTGTTGTGCTTTTTTCAAAAGTGATTGAAAACTCAGCAGTTGAAGACCTATAAATCATAATGTCACTGTACTGAGGACCAGCACTTTCACATCTCTGACAGGAAGGATGCAAAAAGGAGCAGCCATCTCAGGAGAATGCTCTCCATGGGCATCACTACTCTACGGCAGCGGTAACCCAGTGAAACCCTGTCCATCCTCCACTGCTCTTGGGGAACGCAGGGCACCCCAAGCAGGACAGGTGGAACGGGATGTTGGCTATCATCTGAAACCCGTCCGTCCACCCATCTTGCTATTTAACGGGGTTCTGCAGAGCTCTTACCCAAGAACTGCAAAAAGCACTTTGGGAATTATATAACTCTGCTCACAAACAGCAGAAACAGCAGAAATTTCTTTAACACTTCCTATTCCTGCTTTTGTAAAAAATCTAATCTTGTAAATCAGCACCTGCAAAGTGCTTATTTTGGGACTGTCCCCAACCATTAGATACAGAGGAGTTCAGAGTACCAAAAAAATGTGAGGACACCATACTTGGAGATGCAGTGTTTTTGCTAGAAAAACAGAAGAACACAATGAAACCATCAAACATCTTTTAAAAATATGTCATGTCTTAAAATACAACAACATCAACATTTGCAGTATTCACTTTAGTTGTAACAAATGTATGAAGCATAAAGATTTTCTCACATCTACAGTGACAAATGAAATCCTTCTAAGGAACTATGTGACTGTCTCTGCATGGTAAGCAAAACATTTTGCAAAATTAGGACTAGAAAATTCTCACTAGTTCAGAACTATAGCCTTCTGCATATCACAACGTATGTCAAGAAAAATAGCGCACTCATATGAATAGGTTACGAGATTAGTTTTCTATTTTATTTAACTCATAAAAGCATTAATATGTCTTTATGAATTCCTGATCCTTAGCTATTCCAAGCCTGAAGAAACCTCTTTCCTTACAAAATTCTTCCACTTGCCTTTCAGGATATTCAGTCTCCATCAATCTTCCTAATGGACCTTCTCCACTTCATGCCCAACTTGTCCTCAAAAAAGGCCACCTGCAGAACTTTTCGGCAGCTCCCGTGATGATGGAGTAGTTCTCTGCCAACCAAATGTGTCATTTCCAGGGCCCTCCTAATGACACTGCATCCACTGGACAGTTATAAATAGCCAATGTCAAGGACTTCCCCAATTTCTCGTCTTTACCATTACCAAAGCAGGACATTAATTAAGCCTGACATTAAATGAGAATGCAATCAGGCAAACAGTCTACATGAAACCCATTACTTTCTGGGCTTCTTTCATAGCAGCTACATTTATCATTAACTAAATTCGCTTGGTATAAGACCACCTTCTTTTAAATAAAATCTGACATTTTAAAAGTAAGCTTAACTCCTTGTCTAGTTTCAAGTGGTACCAAGGAGATCACTGAGGTCATTTTGAAAAAGAGCATCCCAAAGGTCAAAACTCTTGTGGCTGACTACATTTTAAGTTAACTATGTATCAAGAAAAGTTCCCACAAAATATTCTTGACTGTATTTTTTAAACATTTCAACCAGGATGAAACTTGTAGCAGTCCAGTAGTTTCCAAATGAAGGTAATTTTCCTGTGACACATTATGGTAAAGGAAAATTTGTAATGGAAACCAGCTGAAATACTTATTGGAAAAAACCTACTTTTTCCTAATTATTCAATTACTTGAATTGTTACGTTGTATTGTCTCACATAACTACCTGATACTTTCAGGCTTAACTTTTTTGAATACTGTATAACTTTTTTGAATAGCCTTAAACCCACAAATTATTCACTAGAAATATCCAGAAATTAAAACCCTTTACTAGCAAAGCTAAATTGTTTGGAGGAGTCACAAACCCGAAAATACATTCCTTCTCTATAAAGAGAATATCAATTTTATTTTAAACTTGAAATGGCATACCCAGTAAGCACAGAAATGTATTCTACTATAAGTAAGCATAAATTAAGGAGATATCTGCTCTATATTGCTAACAATATAGTTAAAACTGTGTAACATATAAAAGCTCCAGCAGAAAACTTTGGTCTTTCGGTACAAAGGAAGGAAAAAAGGTTCTTCCTACACACTTCCAAAAAAAGGAGGGCTCCTTTAAAAAAAAACCACTTATTTGGAAGATGTGTGTTGAGCTATTTGGGGCATCATTATTATTTGAACAGTGACCTACGCAAATGAAGAACAGACTGTCTTTGAGCAGACTGCAATCTCAAGACATGTAAGTAACAGTCTGACGGAAAACATTAAGTTCAATATATCTTTAAGGTTCATTTTTCTGTCATTATTTGCTAGGTTATACAATCTTAGATGTCTTCCTTTTTTGGCAGAAATCACCCTAGCTCCGCAAATCGCCAAGCCAATATAGAACTAAAGAGCCATACTCTTCTCTTACAGGGATTCCAGATTTCAACTGCTACCTCTGTATAAAAGGGCTCCCAGAGACAGAGTTATCGGAGATTATACTAAGAACTGATGGCCAAGTTTTCTGGGGGTGAAGAACAAACAAACTGCCCTATGATGTGCATTTCCCACACAGGGAACATCCTAGGGACTGCACTAGTTAATGATGCAAAGGATCAGATCAGGATTTACTGAACTGAGGCAGAATTGGCTATCAGGCATTGTACACTCATACACCTGAATAGAAGCTGCCAGCTCCTCATGGAACTTTAGTCTGGCACAGTTACTGAAATAACAGGGGTTGCCATCACAGTGGAGAGCCTGAAATGCTATCGAATTCACAACAACATCACTGCGCAGCTTAAACATCAGCAACTGCTCTGATTTCAGAGTCCTAAAACAACTCTTACAAAATTGTACTCACTTATAGAGGATGTTAACTACAGCTGTATCATCACGATTAGTATTTTCTAAATGAAAACACTACCAAATAGTGATAAGAAGCAAGCACTGCTAAAACACAGAGTTAATTGTGCCCCAAATCCTATGAATATTTAATAAGATTCTTTCTTTGTATCTCTATTTACAAAAATATCACTTATTAATATGCTAATATTCCATACAACACTGTTCTTCCCAAATAACACTAGTAAGATGTTTGGCAACTTCAATATAACATAAGCTTAGCATTATTTCAAGCTCACAAAATTGATGATTGGGCTCAGATGCCACGGAAAGGTCAATTATCCTCTTTAAATAAGTACTAGAGCTCGCATTCTTTCCCTAGCCCTGTCTTTTTCACGTGTGATTTCAAATGTCAGTGGTCTGATTTAATCAAATGTACCCTCAATATGTGATTCAAATGCCATAAAAAATGATAAAAGTTATCTGAAAAATAACAATACTGAACACCAGTTCTGAAAATCTCACTTCACATTCATACAGAAATCTTCTAACATTTTACCCAAAATGTTCTTGAAGACACTCAGTGACGCTTGCGAGAAACACAGCATCAACAGGGTGCTCCTATAACTCTGACATCCTTATCCAAAGATTTTCCTTTCTCTTCACCAGTCAAAATTTATCCAAAGGAAAACATAGATTGAGCCTCCTGTTGCCTCCATAGCATTTCTTCATCTTTATCATGATGCACTTAAAACTTTCTTTCTAACCTTTAATACAGTGTCAACAGATTCACTGTGCATTTGCAAACAGGAAGGTACCTTAATTCTCCTGCCACTCCAGCCTGCATCAGCCTCTCCATGAAGAAGTGGAGCACCTCCTCGGCTTCAGTTCTTTGCAGAATCCTTCCACCTCTGGCTCCCTGCACTGAGTAACAAGACCGGGCTATTGCTGAATTCTCCCGTAACAGGAGGTTTGTATATATCCCAAAGAATCGTTACACATGGCCCGTGACAGACACTGTCCATAACCCAACCCATTCCAACAAGACTGCTGCAGCAAAACAGATTTGAAAAAGGAGGTGTTATTACACTCTGTTTTACAGGGAAGCTACAGCACAGAGCTTAAAGGACAAATTAAGAGAAAAAACAGCAGCAAAGACAGCTGGCACACTTCACGTCCTTGCAGGGATTGAAGACTGAAGAACAACTACCAGTGGATGGTTAAAACTAAACCAAGACAACACACAGGTAATTAATGTAAAATGAACAAAGCAAACAGCAGAGAGGGAACAGAGCTGTATTTAAATGGGAGAATTAGAGGTCTTTTTGCTACTCAGACCACAACTATCAGCTCATAAAAGCAATCTATCTCATCTATACAAGACGGCAAACACCCAGCACCCATCTCATGGCAGCAACCTGGACAGACACCGTGCTGAGGATCAACACGGCGCCTGCGGGCCGGGGGCTGCACTCGGTAACCAGCTAGCAGGGAGGGCTCTCACCTCTTTCACAGCCTACTACCCAGAAGACCAAATCAAACCTGAACTCTAAAACGACCTCTGGCACCTGATTCGTTTCTACCTATAATTCAGGCTGCTTGCTCCAACCTGCATTTCCAGTGCAGGACCGTCCAACTCCGCAGCTTGTTTCCTCGTTTCTTGGTTAACACACTTAGGCTCAGCTGAAATGTTAAGCATATTGTAAAGCCCTTGCACTTACCACAGCTTTTCTGAGACAAAAAGCTTATTTTGTAGGATGTTGGCTAAGAAGAGTTATTCTGGGAGCAAGGGGAATGCTAATGTAATGAACAGACTAAGAGGATGAATTTTACATTTTCAAGCATAAATTCTTAATGAAGTTAGAGCATGGGATAAGAATAGACTTTACAAAATAAGCCATGGTACAGAAGAGACATGAGAAATCAAAACCATGCTTGGGAAACATCAGAGTGCTGGTATTAAAAAAAAAAAAAAAAAAGACAAAAAGTTCATCCAGTTTTAAAGGCAGAATTACATCCTAATTTGGCCATAAATTCTTAACAGAAATTGGTCCCTATTTTAGTTATTCCTTTGGAATAACATGAATCTTCACAGCAAAAGCTTAGCTTTTAATCTTTAAGTCTAGGAAAGTCATGATACCATATCATCAACCAGTAGGCAAACAAACTATTCAAGGTTGTGAGCATCAGAGAAATATGTGACATACAAGACAGAATGCACATGAGAACAAGCCCGTAACACTGATTTTTATGTAACTACAGATTGATACAGCTCTTTACAGTAATTCTGGGAAACCCACAAAGGTGATGCATTACAGAAGCAATGTTCCTTAAAGTATAGATAATATTTAGAAGCTCTTCTAATGAAGATATTTGGGTTTTATATAAGACTTCTAACCTGTATGTCTACCTATAAATAAGTAGGGACATAAGAGTTAGAGATCTGGAACACAGAAGCAGATTTAATAAGTTAAGATAAATTGGCCCAAAATGAATTCTCTGCTTTGAAATAAAGCACCGAATAGACAGATATGGAAATCTCAATGATTTCTGCAGTCTCCAGAAAAAAGTTCATTTTAAAATACTAAAAACAAAATTTAAAGTTTGCAGTGCTAAATCTTACTACACTCTACTGTAACATGTTAAAAAATGGCACAAATTAATCTCAACTAAGGTAGCTAGAAACAAAAATATGCAACAGAATTGCTTGATTTTAAAATAAATATGATTTACATAGCCTACCTCAACAATGAGCTTTTAAACAATATCAGATATAAAGAAAAAAGGAAATGTGGATAAATGGGAATATTCATCTTACACTCACTTTCTTTTCTTCCGAATTTTGATTAGCAGAGCTTGCATTACACAGATTTTATTGATTGGGAGAAGGAAAAAAAATCAACATTTAAGCAAAATTTATGCACATTTTTTATATTTTCTAATAAAACCAAATTTAGGCTTCTGCCCTATCTATAAAAATGCAACTAGTAATAAAAGCAAATAATATTCCCAGCTCTTCAAATTATTTGGTACAACACACAAACTACTAAACAAACAGATAAGCCAAGACAGCACAGATCATGCACGCAAATGAACACCACCTGCTTGTCCAGCGAACGTACTTTCTGCAGAGAAAATATGACTTGCAAAATTATT
Source organism: Gorsachius magnificus (assembly GCA_034008185.1). Taxonomy (NCBI): domain Eukaryota; kingdom Metazoa; phylum Chordata; class Aves; order Pelecaniformes; family Ardeidae; genus Gorsachius; species Gorsachius magnificus. Next base: position 67,164,947 of record CM067085.1, read on the forward strand.
AAATAACCTACTTTTCACAATACCAACCACTTACAACATCAGTAAGTAAAAAGTAGATTGTGGCCCTCTATGGTGTAGGCTGCAGCTGCCCTTCTTTTTAATATGAAGGGGAAAGTTGCAGAAGCGACAGGTCACAGTTTTATGATCCATCTTGCTATTAGAGGAGGCTGCGCACACTAAGCCATGGGGTGCAGGCTGGAACACGTCCCCATGGGCTGTTCCTCTATGTCAAAGATGACTGCACTGTAATCAACTCCATTTTGTTCAAATTAATTGCAAGTTCTCTGCGAGGGCAACGCAGACACTTGTGACTTAAAGGAACACTCCTGGTCAATATTTGTGTGTTGATTCAGTGGGAAAATTGGACATCTAATGATTTTGGAATCTTTTAATTTCTCGGAAGCAGAATGAACAAACAGTTGCATTAAAGTGAAGTATGGAGGAAAGCTGATAAGGATTTTAAATGGATTTCTTTTCATCAAACTTTTTTGCCTGAAAACTTTGCTGAGAATTATAATTTGACCTGTTCTGTTGTTATTTTAAATTTCTCATCTACTGACAAATAAAACCGAGAATCACAGGAACACAAAAATAGGAACAATATAATAGAGAGCACAAAAAATAATATTCACCTTCTCAGGCAAGCTATAACCCGAACAGGCATTATCACTTCTATTTCTGCAGCAGGTCTTCTAATAACATCAAAACTATGACTTCCACAACTTTTTTTTTTTTTTTTTAGTGTTTATATAAATAAACGCCTATCGCAGCCCAGAGATGTGACAACGCAACTCTCGTTGCATGTCAAGCCTTTCCCAAATGGCTGGATCAATAACATCCCTGCTCTAAAGACCCGAAGGTCTAAAGAAAGGAACAGACAGGGAGGACAGGAAGGAAAACAAAAGCACACAGACCTCTGTCACCACAGCAAAGATTACGGTTTGAAGATTTTATTTTAGAACATTAATAATTCATAATGACAGTGTAATGTAAACTAGGTTAGAAGATTATGCTCTCAAGTACCACACAAGGGATTGAATGACAGAATAAAAACCACTAGCCAAAGTAGCAAAATTTTAGGAGACAAACAAGGGGAAAAGAGAACTTGGAGGATGAGAACAGGCATATTTTAGATGAACAAAGGAAAATAGGAAGAGAGAGACACTGAAGGAAAGGGGAGTACAGATGCAGCCTGTAGCAAAGAGAGCCCGAAAGGATAAGTTATAGAGGGTGAAGGTCTCTCGCAGGCCTTATGCATGGTACAGTTTTGAATATTCAAACAAGAGCTTAAATTTGAGACAAAAGTTCAGCATAGCCCAGGATAGGTATACACAGCTGAGAGGGGATATAATTTTGGTGCAATGTTACCCTGAAATCTTCTTTCCTTCTTCATATTCTAAACTTTCCTTCCGCTTGCACGTTCATATTGACCCACTAAATGGTTTATCTATCTAAATTAGAAATTGCAAGTCATGGCTTCAAACAGGAATTTTTAAGAAAACAGATCTGGAAGGAATCGCCTGCTCATGGGCAGGAATAGTCCTGTGCTAATGCAAACAGCTGTGTCATATAATCTCTGTTTCTCCCCGGCTCAAGGCTGTTAAATCGACACTAGGTACTCGCTATTAGTACATGTCCGCTATTAGAGCTTCAGTGCGGGGATATTAACGGCCCTGTTCGCACACTCACCAATTTTCCAAGACAAAACTAAAAATAGCACCTGGTTGCCTCACCGTACAATTAAAAACAAGTTTTGGAAGATGCAGGGAACTGTCTATCAACAATAATAAACACATGACTGTCTGGTTAAGAATATATATTTCTTTCTCAGAATGAAGATTCCTTGCCAGGAATCTTTCAGTACACAGGTGGTTTCTGTGTCTGTACTCAAGATCAAAAGGTCTTTGAGAGAGAGTCGATGTGAAAAAGCAAGAGTTTTGTACAGAACTGAGCCCACTACTGTCGTTTGAGGAAATCACTGTTATTTGAGGTTAAGGACAGAAAACCATCAGTATTTTCTACAGTCTCTTAAGACCCTTCTGAGCTTTTTGTTCCTCACTAGAAGTTGCTAGCTTATCCCAACCATCCCAAACTCTTTGAACAGTGCAAGGGGAGTGAGTCAGCTCTTATGCAGATGTTACCAGCAGACCACAGCCTTCAAACAAAATTATATAGAAAAAACAGTTATGAAGCACTTATAGATGAAATAACTAGCAAACATTAAAGCCCTCCAACTTCTGAAACCACAAGTACATACGCCCCTCTGGGAGCCTCTGATTTCCCAGGTCAAACCACCAGGTTATCCTCTACAAGTGGTCCCATGGAGGGCAGCCAAACGGTGAGCCTGGAACGAGACAAGAATTCACACCCCATGCTCCAAACCCCAGGGTTTAACTCTTCTGCTACTGCACCTCCACGCAGGATGCAAGGATTTTAGCATTTACATAGTGTCTTCACATGAAAAAATTATACTGTTCAGGCCACCATGCCCAAGTATTTCCAACCACACGGCGAGCAAACAGACAGTTTCCAATCAGCGTTAAGAAAGACAAAAAGTTATCTGAGCCTGTCAAGTTTTAGGTATCACCAATATGTCCCTCCCCTGTGGTCTCCATCTCCTAGATGGGAATTTATTCCCAAGAATAATAACTGGTACAAAAGAAAAAGAATAAAGAAAAAAATTTCCATCAAAAAAGACATGAATTCTGGGAAACTCATTCATTCATTCAATTGTGAGATGTAGATTACAATTCAGTTGCCAAAAGATTACCTACTCAAAATTCACCATTTCACATTATGCATAATGATATATTCACAAAGTTGTTCTGTTATTCATTATTCCTGAATTGCTTATCCACATTGTTTCCAAAAGTGACATTATACTGCCTTGCAGTCACCTCTGACCAATTATTTTGCGCATTTAAGATAGCAGAACCTGTACCAAATCAAGCACTAAACTAGGAAGATATCACTTGCTGCAAAACCAGAACAATTTCCAAATGTCATTCAAGCTGAATATAGTCCTCTTCATTAATCCTCTGACACTGTCAAATAGGAAACTCTAACTAAAATAAACTCTTAAAACCTATATCAAGTGACTTGAAACTAAAAGGAAATTTAAGTAGAGATAGGAAACTATCACCAACTCTTGACAAGCCTTGAGGTATTGCAAAATAAAAATATAAAGAACCTCATCAAGTCTGAATTCTGAAATGTCCTTTATCTTCCCTAAAAATATGGAACTTCTGTTTACAGGTGCTGCCCTGCTGTTGAAAAATATATGCAGTCTTCATAACCCAAAACACAGGTGACTTGGGGTGGTGCATGCCAAGAATACATCCTTATACTACGGAAAGGATTTCTGCACCTGCCTTGAATTAGAAGGACTGGAGTTACAAGACCCTCATCAAGACACACCAGCAATCCCAATATACAAGAAAAAGAACCGAAGTCCAACTGGTGACCCCATTCAAACACAGTGGATGTCTCCATCCCCACCCCTCGGTGAAGGTGGCACCCCGCGATGCCTGGGGACCCCTTCTGTTTACTGCAACAGAGCAGACTCGCTGAGGACACTGCACACCGAGCCACACTCACGCACCCAAACAAGCCATAGCTCTAAATATAGGTCTCCCCTCATCCACTGCAACAGCTTATACTGTTTATATTATATCTAAAGTCTTTAAATAAAGGCAGGCAACCCTCCTGGTACATTTGTTGATTGTCTATGTATAATATATTCTTGCTATTTACCACAGTTATTGATTAAATGGTTGTTTCCTAGAATAGGGGGGTTATGTAAATAAATTAATATATGCTTAAATTATATCACAGATGTCCATAAAGTCCTAATCATATAAAACCCATAACATTGTAATTACACACTGATCAAGTAATTATGTACTGTGCTCAAACAGAATGTTTTGGAGCAACATTAGGTTTCACATTTTCTTTTATTTAAATAAGACAGCAAGGATCTGACCACCATCACATCCAGAAATGGTGACCAGATTTTGTACAGGCTAGGAAAAAATGTATGAAACTACTCTGCAAAGCTCTAAAAAATTAATAGTTATTATCAATAGACTTTATTAAGGCTAGGGCCTCCAAGGGAAAATATTTCTATAAAAATAATCTCTACCATATATCCCTATAAGAACATGTTCCACAACCGGCATGAATTCATGAAATCAGAATAGCATGAGAAAATACCCCTTGAACAATCCAACTAAACCCAACTCTTCCCTCAATTTGTAAGGATAAAGCAAATTTCCAGTGAAACTTACCTCACCTGCAGCACCCAGAGAAGCCAGAAATACAGCACCTGAACACATTCCTCCCTGTTACCACAAACAAATGAATCCATTTCTCAGAGTATTTAAACTAGTTTATACCTTGCTGATGGTGATACGGAAAGTGTAGCGTTTTTTTGAAATGGGGGAAATACATGTTCCTTTACTCTCAAGGCCCATCACTTCTAAGTTACAAAAATTAATTCATGACGTCTTTTAAGCAACTTGATATCAAGAAATGCTGCAAATCTATATTTTGATTAAAGGACAAATATGGGTGTACAAAGACCTGCCAATTCATAAAGAGGACCGGCTGTGAAACATGGCTTCATTTTCTTCTTCAGTAATTTGACTTCCCTGCTACCCCTAGAAGAGTGCAAGCCAGATCCCAAATATGCGAGCCAATACTTCACTTTAATTTTGGACATCATTCTCTTTTCTTCCTAAAGATACGTGACCTTAATTCCAACCCATACTTGCATCAACTATAGCAGTCTTATTTCACCTGCTATCAATTTATTTTTGTTGTAATCATGCCACTTCCCATTTCCTTTTACTCTTTTGAAAGTTTTACATTATTTTCAATTGTTCAAAGGCTATATATAAAACATTTTCATTCTTAATTCGATTAATTCTTTCAGAAGCCATGAACTTCCCTGCTAGCTGTAGAACACACTTGACGTCAGATGCTCCAACAGTTGTTCATTCATCCATGTAAAAATACCAAGGACACCACGAAAAATAGGTAAGAAGGGGAAACCTATGTAGTTACTTGCAAACACAATATACAGATGGTAAAAAATGAGAAAGACTTAACATTAAGGCATACACTAGTTACATGTTCCACTAGCTCCAAGTATCACTTGCACAGCCATGGAAACGAACCACAGCCTGGCTAACCTGAGGGTGTTAAGCTGAGTAGATCAATGATGGTAATAACTTGCCAAGATGAACCTTTGCTCTAAGCAGGCAGGAATGGCTATCACTGGTACTGTAACCAAGTAAACAAAACTACAACAAAGGCAGGCAGGATAAAACAGGATCAAGAGCTGCACAGGTGAAAGCAACAAGGACGAAAATAAAAAGTTATTATAGCAGACCTAAGCTCTTACACAGAGCTATGTATCTGTGAATCATCAACCATTCAGTATTTAGAGAACAGATGGCTGGAAGTCCCCATATGTGACAAATATCATTATCAAGAAGAGTCCATAGAAACGGTGGAATACAACTTGACGCTAGAACTTTTACATGACTATTCTTAAAGAGAAAATTATTCATGTCAAAAGCCTAAAGATTGAAGGATTCTCAGAGAAAACCAGCAATAAGTACCAAAAAGGCTTTTGCAAATAATCAATAACCACTAGATCTCCTCTCCAAAAAGAACAGTTCTCAACTGACTTTAACAGTAATCTCATGCTGATAATTAATTACTACTCACAAGTCTGTTAATCAGCCCTAACGCTAACCAGCATTTAATCGCATTTAATCACCCTTGTAAAGGACCATTACCCAATACCAGCTTTTAAATAATAAAAAATAATTTAAAATCATATTGATGACAATAACACTAAAAGGTTGAGGCTGCTCTTTAGTCACTGCCCTTCCCTTCACTGCAAGTGCTGCCAAAATGAGCCCCACAGTAAGAATTTTCACCAAGTGCTGCCCAATGTACAGCGCACAACACACCAAGTACAGACGCAGGCAACGTGCCCTTTCCTTTGCTGACAACGTGATTTCCACCCAAGAGATGTAATATATGTAACTCTCCATTAGAGGGACAGATGCCTAAAATAGCTCAACTTCACATTTTCTTCTTGTTCCTACCACAGCTGGCCAGCAAGAGCAATCTTCCTCTGAAATAACGGTCTAGATTCAGGGGCTATTGCATTACCACCTGATGAGTAACTGAAATTTGACCAGCTACATCCACACTGCAGCATGTGAACTTCAAAACCAGCCCTCTGAGGGCTCTGCTGGCTCAAGTTTTAAGAAGGTGCCACTGAGCTCCAGTTTCGCAACTGCACACAGAGAGATCTCTAGCTTGTGTCAGCCTCTGTCCGTGACTACCTCACCAGGTGAAGTTTCTTAGTGAAGAAGCTGAAGGTTTCCACTGGGGCTGCCGATAGCCATGCACGTTCCATAATAGCACGATGTGCAGGAAGGGCTCCAGCCTCTCAAATGCTTTAATACAAACTGAGCTGGTTTGGACTTTCTTTGGTTTACAAACTCTTGTACCCCATATTTAAGCCTCCTAACAACAGGCTTGATTTTACTTGTTCTCCTTTGTAGACCCTGTGTCTGGAGACAGAGGCTTCAGCCTGCTAGCTTCTGTAAGAACCTAATGTGGGCTTACAGCAATAGAACAGAGCACAGTACGTTAGCACAGACCCGCTATTCTAGGCACGGATTTTTAAGGACACCACTCCAGGCTGTTTTACTTTTAAGTTTGTTTTCTTGACATCAGCGATACTTGTGAGGGTTCCTTTGCTCCATGGAACAAGTTGCACATGCACTCAGAAGCTAGCACAAGGTACAACCAGGAATTTGCATGCACACACAGGTAGACAGGTTTCCATTCCTCAATTAATTTTACATTCTTCCCTACATAGGGCCTTAAAATACACATGAATGAGAAAAACTTGTACCAACAAGCAACATCAACTGGAACCCTAAATGACTGGGAAGTAAATTACAACTACAATGCTGCTCCCTTCTCTTAAACTATAAAGCTGGTAAGTTCATAAATGGTTACACCAACACCAAACTGTTAGAAATTCCTAGTTGATACCTCTCCTTACCTCCACTGAAAAGGATGGCTGTAGCATGGACTAGATGGATTGCTCTGGGGTCGTGAGTTCAGGTAAAATACTAGAGGAGAAGTAACAAGTGCACAGTCAGCACTAAATGGGAATTTAAGGTGCTGCAGACCTGGAGCAGATGTAGGAGAGAACATGTGCTGATGAACATCGCTTCCTCGGCAGTGGGAGTACAAAGGAGAGGAGATTCTGACAGGGTACCACAGTAGAAAAAAAATAAATCAGAGTCAATATTACATCTTCTGTTTCAATAAAGAAAAAAAAAAAAGATACTTCCAAAATACAGGTTCTATCTTCTTAATAAAAGCAATAAACTAAGTCAGTCATCCTTTCAATTATCATCCAAGCCAAAATGTATTTGCTGGTCAATATAATATCTAGTCAACATCATTTTTCCACTATGAAAATGTTCCAATCTGGAATTATCCAAATTCATTTTTGTAGTGATTCCCAGGCTTTCTGGAACACACACCACTGTCAATCCTTAATGTAAAACATTTAATTGAGAAAAATGAACAAAGTTGATAATGGCACCAGTAACACACACACAGACCACTTATATCGCAGCGTTCACAATTTGGGAGCTGTGGTTCCACACCACATCCGTGGCAACAACAGAAATACACAACTGCGAAAACATGAATTACACAAACTGTTAACTAGAAACCAACATTTAGCACTGACAGCGTTTTATAACAACTAAATAAGCCTGAAAGCAGCACTCCAAAATGGCTTTATTCTAATTTTAGCAACAGGGAAACTGAGGCACAAAGAGGTTAAGCGACTCGTCCACAGCACATCCACAGCAGCATCGGGTTTACAGCTGAGGACATCGATTCCCAGCTCTGTGCTCAGTTCTGTAAGTTATATTGCTTTGCAGGGTTAGCAGCCAACACATATTCGTATACACCGAGAGCACAGAAAATTTCTCAAAGTAGCTGCTTTCCAAAAAGCTGCAGACAGACTTCTGCACAGACACAAAAAAGAGGTTCTAACACCTACTTTATTGAACTATACACGATGAGATGCCCTTCACTAGAAATAAAGTAAAAGTTAAGTTACAAATATTGGTATTATAATGTGTGCTTATGTGTTAGAATACAAACTAGTGCCCCATATTTTTACAACTATAACTTTGATTTTGATTGATTTTCTATTTGCCATACTTAAGCATAAAAGTGAGCAAAAGGGAAATCTGGGGCATGCTTCAGGTTTGTTTAGTATTCATACATTTTACATTTCAAGTCCTGAAGTCAAGCATGTTTGTCAATGTAAATTTCCTAATGAATCCAAATACTTATCAGTGAGTAACCTTTACATATTGGAAATCCTCCCCACCAGCAATCTCTGCTTAAACAGCTGATGAGCTTTACAGTCTGCAGACAGAAAAGGTTATGCCTGCCTCTTACTCCGCTCCCTCCTGCACGGACTAGATGATAAGATTGATTTAACCTCCTCTACTACACACATAGTATTAAATATACAATTTCCTTAATTTTAACTAATTAAATAATAAATATAATTACAGACATCATAAATAGCAGTTTTCATTAGTAGATTTTGAAGCATTTATAAAGGATGCAAGCATTAAAAAGGAATTGCTTGTTTAAATTTCATTTGTAGAAATACCTGTGGCAATGTAAATAAAGATTTTTTTGCTTCGAATCTTAAAAGTTTTCAATAGCATTCTTAATTTTAAAAGATAATAAAGGTAGCAAAGGTTTCTGTAGATTTAAGCTCTGTGACAGCTTTCTGGCAGATTATTAAAAGTACTTCTTAAATCTGAAGAGTAATCAAACTAGAAAGAGTTATGAACATTCAGTTTTACTATATTAATTAATGTTTGATGCAAAACCTAACCACAATGTACCCCATTTAAAAACATTTAAATTTTGCTCTTTTGGGCTATACTTTATGGTAAATGCTCCACAAAAGTAAAATGTTAAAGTTTCCAAGCGAAATTTTCGTGTACAGCCAAATAAGCATAACAGATAAAGAAAGCTTAAGAAATAAAAGCAACGTCTACTGGCCACAAAAAATTCTGGGTTGTTTTTCTTCATCGTTTCAATTTGAAATGTTTAAGTGCAATTTATTTTTCACAACAGTCCTTACTGGATCCGCAGAGATGGGGCCCCAAGCCTCTGTTTCCTCCGTTTCATCATTGTGCTGATACACGATGTTTCTTCCCAGGCTAAGAGGCTTAGAACTGGGAAGGAGAGCCCACCGTTATCACTCCAGCGCAGAGCACAGAACAATCAGTGCAATTCCAAGCTCTTCATGTACCCCCAGTGTCACAGAGACCTCAGGACTTCAGTAATGGTCCAGATTAATCACACAGCTCATGTCAAAACCCTAATTATTTAAAAAAAAAACCCACAAAACTTCTCCAAGTCTATTCATAGCATCCAGAGGAAGGAAATGAAGCCCACCAGTACAAAACGAAGGCGCAGAAAAGTCCAGGACACAAACCAGCCATCCGACCCGTCACGCTGCCAGCAATATAGTCTTGGCACACTCAGGCTGAGCCCATGGCAAATCCGCAACAAACTTCTCCTGGGCTTCAAGGAGCAGGAGCAGTCACTCTCCCCAAACCAAAAGGAAAGCATAAAACCAAAGGGAGCGATGGCACACTTGAAAGGATTCTGGCAGAAGTCTCACATAGCAGCTTGAAAACTCACACTGCGATACGAATAGAGTCACCGCTCCCACCCAAAGCCCTTGCAGAGTCATCAGCGGTGCAAGGAGCAGCTGTTCTCGACCGGCGGGGGGAACATGGGAACCACCCCCTTTGTCAGAAATCAATCCCCTTAAGAACACGCACAACTTTAATCTTACCAACGTCTCCCTGTAACTCCCCAGCTGTGTTTCAGCTACAAACTTTATGGATTCTAGCACTGAAAACAGAGCAACGGCAACTGCAGCAGCCTGGGGAGCCAAACGCTGAAAGAGCGGCTGGGGGGGGGAATCCCCTTTGTTAGGAGACAGTGTTCTCTTGTACAATGCAAGTCTTGCATTTTTGTTTGCAAATGGCAATTTCAATCAGCTCCAAATCAATTCCAAGCTACCAACAAAACTGTCCCAAAATAATGTCCAACGTATTTTAAACGAGTATTTGTAAGAAGGTAGCTTCCTCCGCCCCAAAAATCAAAATCATAGAATCATAGAATCATAGAATGTTTTGGGTTGGAAGGGACCCCTAGAGGTCATCTAGTCCAATGCCCCTGCAGTGAGCAGGGACACTACTAACTAGATATCTTTATACGTATCTTTGATAGACTTCAAAGTGTTAAAGACTGTATTTAGGCAGGTAAAGACTGCTATTCACAAGTACTCATCAACCAAGCCAAATTCCAGATTACAACTCATACCTGCAGATCCTCCCATGATTCAAATCAGAGCAGGAGTGCCCCAGACTGCAAGATCACAACCTGTGAACAGCTATGTCCCATCAGGAGAACAAATTGCCAGTCTCCAAAGTAAAGTCCAGGGTGGCTGTTCCTTAAACCAGAGCTCCTGCCCCCCCCCACCTTTAGAGTGAGAAAGCACAGCAAGCAACAAAAGGTACAAATTTGGGATGGTATGCGTAATTTTAGTATACTTATTAGATGTGAACCTGGATTAAGGAGTGGAAACCTGATAATAAAAACTGCACAAAAGACTCTTCTCACTTTTAAATCCTTGATGAAAACCTCCATAAATTCTTTGTCTCCGAGATTCCTGTCTATATTAAACACTGAAATCCCCCTTATTCACTCTACCACTTCTTTTATAGAGACAATGCTTTCAAATTATTTTTAAAGCCTAATACATGAATAGCAACACTCCTACAGAGCCCTGCTGGAATAATTTGGCACGTTCCACCTCCAGAGCCAGCCCCACATATCAGCTTAAGAGCACTGGGTTATTTTTGATCTACCGCTCGTGCACTGCTTCTGTGCAGCTCAGAGGAGGATGGCATGGTTAGGAAATACCACCTCTTTCTCTCCCCATCTATAAAAAGTATCATAGGCAGAAAGCATTGAATAGAAGCATTATTTCTTACTCGCAGATCCAAGACAGAACAGAGCACAAAAGTAGCAAAACTCCCTGCTCCTTTTCAGAACCATTTTTTTTCCTCCATTTCCAGCATTTTGCCTTCTCCACGCTTGAGGCACAGCACTTGCTCCTGGCAGGGAAACGGCATCGATCGATCCCCAGCAGAAACGCTTACCCGCCAAGACAAACAGAAACGGAATTATATACTCCATTTCTCCACAGACACAGAGGAAATTCCCACGGCACCTGAGCATGGCAAGATAAAAGACATAAACCAGCACTAAAGGCCAGAATTTTTTTTTCCTGCCGTCAAACTTGTTGTTTCCAAGGTCTAAGCATTTAAAAGAATACAAGTAGAAACTGATATAAAGTGGCATTCAGCATATCCTTCCAAAGAGATTCCTTGGTGTGTTTGTGTGTTATTTTACTGTCAGGAAGCTGGGGGTAAGTTTAACAAATTATGATGAAGACTTGTTTAATGAAACACCCTGTGAAATGCCCAGGGCTGTAGAAGCAAAGAACCTTTGGAGTTTTATAACTAGAAGGGGAGGGCAGAGAAGGAGGAAGAGAAAGAGAGAAAACAAGCCCCACAGTGGACATAAATTGCCTTAAAAAGAGATTAGAAGGTATAAAGACCACCATAAAACCCTTGCATGTCTTCAGCAAACTCTATTACATTGCTTACCACATTTCATAAAGATAGACATAAAAACCTGAGGTAAATGCTATTTCTTATCAGCACCTATCACCATCAAAACAGCAGTTTGTACTACTTGATGTATTTAAATGTGTGGTTTTCCTGGATGTATTCTGGATTAGAATTATTTTTCATGTTTCTTATACCTCCATGTTCTTTTTCCGTTCGCACACAGACTTTAAAAGTATATTTGATACAGATGGTTGATAGCAGGAAAGAATTAACAAAAATAACTTGCATCTGAAATTAAAAACTGGTGTAGTAAATTTAGTTTGCTTAGGAAATTACTCAAAATAATGTAGGAAAGCAATATTTTCTTTTCAGAAAATTTTATGTTTAGATAGTACAAAAATTACAGCAACCCAAGCTAGTAACCCTGCCTAAGAAACCATGAGGATTTCAAATATAAACCCACATTTTTCATAAAAATCCTGAACGGGTCAATAAGGTTCACATTACAAACAACTGAATTTATTAAAAATGGGGTACTAAACAAGAAACCAGATGGCTCAAATGCAACCCCAACTCAGTTTAGTGACTGCTGATCAGCCGAGGAGGCAATCAGAAGGAACAGTGAGCTCCAGGATGGTGTTGTGCATTCTGCAGCCGCAACGGAAAATCTGCAGTTTACAGGCTGGTCTTTTGGACATGGAGATGCTGTTACACACATGAACACACGTGAGCACTTTATCACCAGCCTCGTCTTGCTGCGAGGTCCCCACCTTTGTCCTTTCAAGCCTGGAGCGTCTCCAGGGTGCTTCACGTGCAGGTGCACATCAAAACCATTTGAAAGCCAAAGCCAACAATGCAAAAAAGCAATCTCTGTACACGCTGTAGCACCAAAAGAAGAGAAGAGGGTAATGGCTGAAAATAATTAAACCACTTCCACTAATAGGATGGAGATCAAAGTTTGGGTCTATCACTTCACATTCACTATTTGAAATTAAAGAAAATATTCATGAATGCTAATTATTTTCTATGAACAAAGCATGGGAAAAACATAACCAATACATTGATGTGCATAATTTATTAAAGGAAAACTTTGAACTCTGATTATCGAACCACACCAGAGACAGAATATAACTACTTGTTCCTGTTCTCATTATTCAACCTCTTAGCAGCCTACAACTCAGTTGAGTATAATTTCCTTTAGTGTATTAAACATAACCCCCCTACAGAAACACACACACTTTAAGCACATTAACAACAAAATGTTCTCTAAATAATCAGGCATTCCTCTTAATGTCACCCTGCATACAATTCCCCCATCTGTTTTACATGCCTGTTCCCTCTGTGCTGATTATTTCAAGATTAGACTGCAAGATCTTCAAGGTCAAAGCCATCGTTTATGGTGTGCTTGTGTTCCCTTCTGCTAATAGGGAAGCAGAGTCGCTAATCAACAGACTTCACAGGTTCCATCCCACCTTTCATTCTCTTCTTCTACCCAAGACCTTCTTTAGGTGACAAAATTCCTCATGCTCTCCTGCCAAAAATACAGACATCTGACTCCACTCTGTTTCCTTAGTACAAACAAGCATAGCGACTGCCATTGCCCATGCCTACAACCAGTCCCTGCAGAAAAACAGAGACTGACCCAGGCGAATACAAAGCAATGAGAGTCGGATAAGAAAAGAAGCATTCTTCATTCAGCAATGACAAATACCTTAGCTAATCCACAGCTTAAAACCTTTCTAACTCAACAATCAACCAAAGCAACCACCTAGCAAGCAGCAATAATCGAGTCCTCATTCTACTTCTGGCTGGCTGGAGAATAATGACTTCCCACCCAAATATGATCTTTTTACAGTAGTAAATGCACCCCAGCCTCCAGACTAGCACACAGAAAAATGCTATATGTTCCTATATAATACAATTTCTGCTGAACTGCTACAAAGGCTGGAGTTTGTGCAGCAAATGGATGCACCTCTTGAGGGTTTCTGGCTCCAAGCCAGACACTTCATCCTTCTGTCAATTCCTGCTTCTGCTCCTGACGGTGAACAAAAGTCAATGAATGACGGTCAATGAATCAGGACCTAGCTACATCCATAACTATTCCTACTCATTAGCTACAGCACAACAGCAGCTTTTCAGAATAAATTTTATTTTCAGAATTTATTTTTGCTTATGTGGTTCACTGTTAAGCTTATTCAAGCAGAGGAAAAGCCTCCAGAAGAACTAAGAACTGCCTACAGTCTGTATTTAAGCACACATTGTTAGGCCACCTTTTTTGACAAAATGGTTGAACAAATTTATATGTATTATATGTGTATTTTTAACACATATATATACACACTCTAATTTCTCTAATTCCTGATTCGAAGACTAAGAGTCAACTTTTTTAAAATAAATAAGCACTCTGATACTGGGATATGCAAATCATATACATCAGCTCCACCAAGACCCTTTTCAGTGAGCCTGTGTGCTTAACAGTACGGCATGAACACAGATATACACAAGCCCAATGCACTACTGACTTCTTAAATAGTTAAAACTTTTCAAACAACAAGAAATCATTTGGTAGAATTGACTACAGAATCTGTAATTCCAGAAACCGCAACGAAATAATCAACTAGATAACACAGGCAACTAACTGAATTTCAATTCTTCATAGATTTTCAGTCTCGCTAGTAGCTGCAAACTTGTGCTTAAAATTTATGGCCTGGATCTTCTTGACACAGGTTGTTAAATTTCTTCACATAACGGTGGCTTAAAAGGCACTCACTTGTGGAAGAAAACTAAAATGAAGTAAAGAAAACTGAAGGTCTTAAGTCAATGCAGAAATAAAACATTCAGTCCTTCAGTTTAGTTACTACTAAATAAAACACTACACATTTGAAGCACTTCATTTTTATCTCAGATATTTTAAATGTAAATACATAAGTAGTTTTGTGTCATACCCACCTCCATGCTTGAACGAGGGAAGGAAATATCTCTGGCATCCTCAATTTCAATTCCAAAAGTTTTGTACGAAAATATCTTTTAATCTAAGTTACATTAAACAAAAAACTTACTGGTAACTTACTGCTCATTTGTTCAAGGACCCTTCACAATCTTCAAATCATGAGGACCACCTTTCTTACAAATCTATATATAGATCTATATGTACATAACAATATAGTTAAGCTAGCCTTTAAGGCATACTGTTTAAAATAAAAAAAAAAAAAAAATCAGCCGGTGTTTCATGTTCTTTAAATAACTCCCTGACTGGTTAACCATTGTCATTTGAACTAAAAAAAGGTCTGGTCATGCCCCATTTTAAAAAAAAGGCCTTTTGATCCGCTGTATTGTTCAGCCCTGAATCACTGGTGCTACACAGCATTTTCCAAACGCTGTTTCTTATACAAAGGGGATAGCTTATGTTGAAAGACTGAAAATCATTTCTCATTAGAACCAGAAACCTGAGGAAGAAAGGTTGTATGCTTTTGTGAGCTTCATGTCTGTAGTCTACAAGCTTTGGAAAACAATTTTAAGTCATAATGCAATAGCGGGCAGTACAAAAGCTTTCTCCTTTATATAATGCAATCAATAACGCAATTTCTTCCACCATAGACCTGTAAGCATAGCAGAAGCTAAGCTCTCATAATATCATTGAAACACAGGTTAGTTCGCTAAAACATCATAGTGTACTAAAAAAAATTTGCTGTTTGTTTAAACCACATTTTTAAAAGCCTGCTTCTCCCAACATTTGCTACTTTGCTGAAATCTCTGTTACACTGACTGCTCCACAAACACCTGACCTGCAGGGCCCAGGAGCTGTGTACTTAAGACTTCTGTCAACAGACTGTTTGAAGAGCAGTGATCAAAGTTGTCTGTATCACATAAATAATCAGTGACTTCTGCAGAGTCACTTCAGCGATGTCAGTGCAAGCAACACTCAACACCGTAGCTCCTTCCAGATCAGGATCAGCTTAAGCTGATAATTAGAAGTAAGCTTACACTACTACTACATTTCCTACCACACTTAAGGAAATGAATAGGCTTCAGGCTCGGAGAAATGCAAGCTAGCTGTTTCCGAGTGCATGGCAGAGTCTTGAAAATGCTAACAGAGAAAACAAGAGTATCTGCCCACTTAAATGACTTCCACAACCAAGCAGCTATGTATGTTCAAAACAAACCAAGTGATGAATAAAGAATAATTATACTTACAAGCTTCCTCTTCTGGGGAGACTGAGCTCCTTCTGGGGAAAAAAAAAAATAATAATTAAAACCTTCAGTTAATTCTACTTGTTATTACATATTATTTATTTATCAATAAATGCCTGAGGTGACATTAATAAAAAGCTGGCCATTTCCGAAGGCACGCTCGGTGTGTAACTGTGCACAGGGCTGCTGCGGGAGGGAGGTGAAGCTGCAGGGTGCGGGAGCCTGGGGTACAAAAGTTACTGGGTTTGGCTGAAGAAGCATTGCCTTTGCAGTCACAAAATCATAAACATTCAACAGAGCAAATATAGCTTTGAAATTCAGAAGCCAAAACATAGAGAAGGCAGTAATTAATTCTGTCCTGCGTGCCTCATCGGCATCGTACCCGAACCACTTCCAGAGGCGCGGTACGCGGTACGCCTGGCATCTGCGGCACGCACGCGCTCACGGTCTCACCAAAAGGGACAATTAAAGCCACAGAGTGGCTTTGGGGCTTTTTTTTCCAAACGTACGCATTACTTGTTTTATATCTCATCACAAAAAATTCCAAGACCAATGACCAAAAGCAGCGCTTGGCACCTAAGCAGCCAAAGCAAAGGAAGGCCGAGTATTTTAAGGTTTTTATTGAAGTAAATAGACCATGAGCGGGTACCCATGAGGCACAGGCAGTGGCGGCAGCATCACGAGACGATAACCAGGGTGCGCTTCCGCGGAACGCCACTAGGTGGGAGCCGGCTCCCGCCCGCGGGCCGAGGCCCCGCCCACCGGCCCCGCCGGGCCCCGCCCACCGGCCCCGCCCACCGCTTTTCACAACAAAACGGAACCTAACGCTATCGCCAGTCTCCCTTTCTGTCACAATCCTGCATGTTGTATTTTTCATTCCCGCTATGAGGGGGGGAAAAAAAAAAAACCACAACCAAAAAACCCCAGTGTTTTCACTGAATGTTGAAAAAAGTCAATAGAAAAAACCCAAATCCATAAAATCTGGTAACCTCTTTTCCATATTTGGTCACTGTGTGGGCGCTGACTTAAATGATTAACAATGTTATTGACAACCTGTCAATGGCTGGTCTCTTAAGTAACACATTGGACATTACTTAGCAAGGTTTTTCCAAGACACCAAAAAGTTACATCTACTAAAAAAAAATTTAAATCTTAAAACATTCTGTTATTATTTTCAAGGATGGGTTCTCTACAATTTGAAATTTCGTTACAGTCTAACAGTACTGAGCAAATTTCATGTGTGAATTATCACAAGGCTGACAGCTTACAGCATCAAGAAATAAATTCCTGCCATCAGACAAACTTGTCAAGATCTAATCAAAACATTTCAAGCATGTAAGATAATAAATCATTAGCATCTATAACAGGTTGTGTGGTTTATATTCTAAAAAGGTACTTCTTCCGCTCTCATTTGTTGGAAAGAATTAAAGTCTCCAACTGTGAAGTCTACGTAGCAATGACAGCTTTTTGCCACTGCAAATGGATAAATAGGTAAGATATAATTATATACCATAGATTTTTCTGTTCATGTATATAGTATATTACTAATAAATGCATATATATCTCTCGCATCATATGAGCAGATGTATTTAATTTATCCTCTTTAAAGAGGATCTGACATAACAAAGGTGCTCAGCAGAGGGTACTTTTCCTGTTTAAATGGTGCATTTCCATTTATTCCAACACCAGACTTTTCCATTTATTCCAACATTTATTCCAGCCCCAGAAATTTTCAGAATGAATTAATAAAGCTCCGGAATTTCACAGTACTGGCTGAAAAAGGAAAACAGTGACCTTTAAATCTCTTTTACCTACCTTCTAATTTTTGAGCTTTTAGGGTTCATGTTTACAAGCTTTGCTCTAGTCATTAGGGCTGAAAAGTCACTTAAAGAGAGAACGCTTCCTCGCAGCAGCGCAGTGCCAGTAATTGGGGCTTACAGGCACGAACCACGGGAATCGTGGCCCAGTAACAGGAGCGGACAAACCTTTCCCTTCCCTCTCCTGTACGCTTGTTTTATTCACACAATATTACCTTTGCTACTTCCTATAACGTAGCTAATTCAGGATTAAATGCACGCAAGGTTAAAAGAAGGACTGACTTCGGCGTTGTCCCCAAAATCATCCTTTGAAATCTGTGATCAACTGAGCTTCTAAGTAAGGAAGGAAAAAGTCCTAGCAGATGACATCTCAATGCAATTGAAATATTATTCTACTTGTGTAGCAACTGTTTTCATTCCGCACCTCCACCTCGACAAACACAGTACAGCTGCGGAATCAATAGGCAGTAGTTCAAATTTAATACCTCTGTGGTCTTGACAACAAAGAGCACAATCAAAGCAATCAATTTTTATACCTGTTGTTCCACTATGCCTCCTCACGTGTTTGTCTTAAAATCCCCTTCAAAAACCCTCTCAGCCCCACACCAAGCCATGCCCCGACTCCCGCAGGCTTTTCCCGTCCCCTGGAGAAACACCAAGCCCGCGCCCTCCCAGCTCTTCGCCCTTCCCTGCTTCTCCAGAGTCCTCCAAACCAGACCACGAATGGTGGGGCCAACGCAGAAGCATCAGAGCTGGAAGCTGCACAACTGCGAGCGGCATCGTTATGAGCGTTGCTTCTCCTGCATCACCAGCGAGGGTCTAATGGTTACATCCCAGGGAAAAAGAAGAAAGAAAACGCCTGGAGATGGAAGCAAGGAGGGAGGAGAGTGCAGACAGAACCGATGATCTATTTCAGGGCACCAATTTGAGGATGCCCACTGACAGGAGAACACTCCAGGGGATAGAGCAGACAAGGAAAATGCCCGCCAGAGACGGGAATACTCTCATAGGGTGTAGACTCAGCTGGGTCTTAGGATGGCTTAACACTTCAATGTGTGCAATGGCACCAACTGGGAGTTTACATCTAAAAATGATAGGGTAGTTTCAAACATATGAGGGAGCACTACAAAAACACTGATTAAGTAATTATGTGAAACACAGGAGAAAGTCCGAAAGCATTTCCCAGGTACCCTGTAAAGGTGAAACTCTACTCAGAATCAGACTTATAATACAGATTAACCCATTTTAGACAGTAAATGGTGAGGGGGAAGGTGTGATTTGACTGGTTTCCACCCATTCCACAAAGGAGTTTGGCATTACATATCCATGTATCCTGAAAAAATAAATCACATTTTAAGAGGCAAGATAACTAATACAAGAGTGCTGAGCTGTGACTGCTTGGTCTGAAACACTATTTACAGGTTGCAGCTGTAAGCCTTTAAGTAAATATGCTAGTTTATCCTAAAGACATTTTTCATTTAAGACCACCCTTCCGACGAGAATGACACACGAACATTCAAGATTTCAAACTGCCTCTTCTGACAGCACATCTGCCTCTCCCAGCACTTGTGCTGCCGGTACCTATATATATTACCATTATTACTTCAGCCAGCCTCCATGCCACCTGCTCCCTAGGTCAACAATATCAAAATAGAAGCTTACATTTATATTTGATTTATATAAAGTGATAAATAGCATAAGAATATTTTAAAAGACAGTTGCACGCTTTTCACACAGAGCTTTCAGAAGTGTGCTTCTTTCACAGATCCTAAAAAATAAGAAGTGCACTAAATCTCGCAGTTCCCAAATGACAGGAACAGACTGTTCTGAAAGTTAATTTTTTTCTACCAGTTCCATATTTCAAGGCATAATTATTAAAATGCAACTTGATCTGTACATGACAAAAGCAGCAGCAGATTTTCAGACAACTAGTTAAAAATGAACCTTGGGAAAGAAATTCAGCATTGTGAAACTTATAAAAAGCTGGTTCGAATACCTCCTTCGAAAGAGTTCCTTATAGTTGTTTCTTTTTATCTTAAGTTTATCGTCTCAGATCATGAGGATATAAAATCAGTTGGACACCATAGCGTGCTACAGTTCAGGTTTCACAACAGGATTGGATCCTTCCTGGACCTGTCATTTTGGAGACAGCAAGGAACCAAGAAGAGAAAATCTATTGGCCATTTTAAGCATCACTTTTCTGTTTACATAATATATTGTTTAGTGCATAGATACTGAAAATTTATTCTATTGTCACCTTTTGTATACAGAAGCTGCATCTGAAAAGAGGAACGTTTCAGGCAGCAGAAAGAGTGCTGGCTTTTTGCATACGTATCTGCGCGCAATATGAAACAGAAATAAAGTCTGGAAATCTATTTGTTCATTGACCTACAATGCAACCCACATCTTTTAAACAGATACATTATGTTATAAAAGCGTGAAGATAACAGGAGCCCATCACTCAAAATTGTCACTTTCTCTCAGTCTTGTAGTTTGTCCTTGAATATGTAGCTGCACATATGGCACAGACCCACAGGCAAAGTTGGATGCTAGAGCCTGCACTGATGGCAGCTTAAATGTAGTCCTTTCAAATTACAGTGAGAACCATCACTACACTCAGGATGTTCCATATTTTTGCCAGAGCAGACAGCATGATTCCTGAGATTGCCTTTGACCTTGGCTTTCTTGCAAGGTAGCTCACTATCATACCAGTTGGGACAATAGACAAATATTTTTACAGCTATAACAGTAAATACATTTCAGTTAATAAGTTAATATTTCACAGATGATGAAATTCCACTGACACTCATTGACCTGGTACCATGCACTCATGTTTTAATATTTTTCCTTTGCTGACTATGTTTGCTTTAGGGTACACTACCAACCAGCAGGGGATTAATTAAATCTCTTTCTATACATAACCATTTGCATTACAGAAATGATATAATGAGGGTTGGAATCTCCAGTTCTGATGGAAAATACAACCTGGCCACGCAAGGACAAAACTGTAATCCATCCATCAGATTAACAGGAAGGAATTTTTCATGGTGATTAAAAAAAAAAAAAGCACCCCACACTAAGCTTCTCTTTCTCCTATCAGTATCTGTCAAGAAAAATAGTTTCCTTCTTTTCACCATCTCATTGTAAATGGTTATTAAAAACAGTACTTCTCAATTTCTCTCTCTAGAAATGATAACATCTGAACTTGTTTCCCAAACTCATCAGCAAAGAATTTTAAACAGCAACACTAAAACCATATCTGTATTGAATGTCAGATTAACCTATGGAATATGCTGCAGGTATTTTCTCTAATTTACTGACTTTTTAGAAACTAAATTCAGGATCATACTGTTAGATCATCTGCTTAGCTACAGAGATGCTTAAAATACAGCAAATGAATACCCATGCTCTTGCCAGTGTCATTCAAAATACTGAGGGGACACAGAGTTTAATTCCCAGACCTTTCTCTGCACTGTACTGAATTTATGCCTGCGATCGCAAAAATCCTAAATCACCACGGCCCTCTTAGTCCCAGTGCATCTTCCCGTATTCCCAGTACCAGCCAAAATGCCCGGAACTGCCCTTTCCTAAGGAATCTGACCTTCATGGTGCCAAGGTGCCAGAGCCTCCAGGACAAATGTGCTTGGTTAACAGGATACCTGTTCACCCAGTGTTATCCTAAACATACTACAAGTACAAAGCAAATTAAATGTATTATTTGGATTAGTTATCTACCTCAACAGAAGTCATGTGTCAGAAAAATGTAATTTGTAAGGTACATTAACATATAAAACCAAAAGGGGAAAAAATCCTCAGCTGTTTAACTTACAGGAGACCCTACTTCTCTAAATAATCAGTTTCTACCAGTCTTCAAACCCACAGGTCACACATCAGCCAATGATACATTTAATGTTTTTAGCATCTTCTGGCCTTTCTTTTCTCTTCAGCTTAGAAATCCCTTACTAGTCAGCAAAAAGAAAAAAGCCTTTGGATTTATTTCAAATTATAGTTACTGCAGAAGAAAATAAAGCTTAAACTTTAAGCAAAATTCTCAAACACAGCAAATTATTTTCCCTCCCCCACCAGTCCTCCTGCCTGGGCAACGCGAAGTTCTTCCTTTATAGGCGAAGCTAAGGATCCAGGTCACATCTGTGCATTAACCCATCAAGAATATATGCCTCCAAAAGTCGCCTACTAACCTTTCATATTACTTAACCTCAGGGCTTTCCGTAAGATTAAGGGTATTGGTTACTTGACCTAAAGTAATTCCAGAATACATTTCAAACCAGACAAGAATTCCCACTTTCCTCAGAATATTTCAGTGCTGACTCACATATATATATATATATATTTTTAGTAACTGAAGTGTCTACTCCAGATTTTGTACATTACCTCATGTTTTCAAGCCCAAAATACAACATTATGCAGTACACCATGGGCCAGGCTGAACCCACTCACGGTAACAAACACGACTGAAACCACACGTCATGGCTTGGATAGGCAGATGACAATAAAAGCAATGCATGCAAACGACATTCCCAAGTGAGTGAATGAAGAGTTGCCCAACCCCAGGAATAAGGCAGCTGCCACAGCTGCGCTAGAGATTACGGGACGAGTAGGCATCTGCAGCCAAGGGCATGGCGGTGGGCACACAGCCCTGGCTAGCCAGTGCAATGAATGACTTGCAATTCTCCAAGTCTCATTTCCTCCGCAGGATTCATTCCTATCTCTGTTATTTGGGACTAAGAGCACAGGGTCACTAATTTCATGCTATCAGTCAAGCGGCAGCCTCTTTCTTTTCATAGAAAAGAAAATAGCTAGTTTCGTACTTCATCCCGAGCTTTTTGGCTGAGGTTAAACAGCAAATGGTTTCCGAAAATTAAAGACAACCTCTGAGAACCCTGGTCAAATCAAGAATAGCAGGTACAGTAACTCAGCTGTTCAATCCTTAGACGTCAGCAAGCTAATTTACTATCATCTTTATTGTCTTCCTCAAGGCTAAAAAGAACTGCAGCAGCCACCCTCATCAAATACATTTGCCAAACTTCTTGTTAAATGATACGGCGCACATAGAAGATGGTGTTTTGAAGATGTAATTTCTTTTGCAGGAAAAAGTAAATGTAAAGATTACAGCTTGAATTTTGCAACTCAGAGTCCTAGATGTGGCACAGAAGCATAGAATAAACAGCAGAGCAGAAGAAAAAAGGCGAATTTGCTCTCATACCAGACAATCCAGAAATTGCAACAGCAGTAGCTTCAGAGGACCTTTATGATAACTTATTCCCTAAAATAACAGTAACAGCTACCCAAAATGTGCGTGTGGATCAACGAAATAAAAAGTGAGATGCGTAGTAGTCTTCTGTAAATAAAAGGCAGGTTATACTTTAAAACCTGATAAATAACTGCCTCAATAAATGCTCTAAATCTTCCTTCTAGGTATTATATTTTTGCACAAATTAGCCTAAGGGAGAAGGAATATTGAGAGGAATAAAGCACACAGCTTAGACAGCTCATTATTCTTTCTCATTACTTAATCCTAGTTTTACAAGGCCATGAAGCAGATCACTGATCCACCCTATGTGTGAAACAGCCTGCCCAGTGCTGAACAGTCATCCCAAATAATGGAAGCAACTGTTCAAAATTATCTTTCATGTTGCCAGACTGCACCAGTTTCAGAAATGTAAGTCAAAAGGTCACCTTCTACGAAATTTTGGAAAATGCAGAAAAGAGTGTCATCTCAGAGACACACAGGACTGCAGCTGCAATGCTATTGTTAGAAACTGCTCTTAAAATTACTGTCTTGACTTGCACCAAAAATTCCTTCGAGACTGGGCATGCAGCGATCACAAGGAAACAGTCACAGCTGCTAAAAATGCCAAGAGCATTACAAATAAACAAATCCAGTCTTATTCTATCCCTTGTTGGCTCGTACTAATATTAATCTATTATTAAGTCAGTTGTCATTTCTACTATACACACATCTACTCCTTAAAAGGTTGTTTCTAAAAGAACTGACAGTTGACATCAAGGCTACCTGACCACCAGTTTTATTTACAAAACTCTTTAAACATCCTTTATTGAATTTAAAACTGAATAATCAAGCCCAGCATAATTTTGGTGAGTCTGGGGACCCTCCTGGTTTATCCTACATAAAAGTTATATAAAACAATGTGCATCTCATGAAAACTCCTGGACCTGCTCACCAGCTCATATCCATTCGGCGTGCTATTCATACGTACTGTGAGCAAAGATCAAAGGTTACAAAGAAAATTATATTGTAATACATTGGTTGAGAGACAATCTCCAACACTGTGTTGGACCAAAAAAAGGTACATGGTCAGCTTAGTATTAACATCATCAGCAGGCATCTCGCAACAGTCCAAAGGGTTCTATTTATTCTGTCAGGTTGGTTTCTCACCAACTCCCCAGTTGTAAAGTACTTGGAAGCAGACAGGCAGAAATTAAGCTTTGGTGGTTGCATTTGAGAGGCACTTCCACATGCCTCCAGTTGCTTTGTCAATGTTAGGCTAAGACTTTTGACACATCAACAGAATTGTATCTTTACATTTGTATAATTTCTCAACTAAAAAAAGAAAATCTGTGCCAGACCAGGCTCCCAAAATGGCCAGACGGCTTAGCAACCCCTGAAATAAGACCAAGTTTCTTAATAGTAAAGCTCTGGGAGAAAGCCCTAGGGAAGAGAAACTTTTTAGTTCCTCAAAAAGCCTCAAAAACAGAGGTGTCACCCATCCTCCCCTAAAGCTGCAGCAAGCCCATTCCGCATAGATCATGTGAAAACACTCTCAGAAATTGAAAGCATAAGCAATCAATTTTAAAGATATTTAGTAATTAGTCCTAAAAGGAATTCCAAGCATATAAAGCTCCCTTGCCTTCATCTAGTTTATGACTGATAGCATCTGTAACCTCACGAGGCATCCATTAAGTTCAGTAGTTAATTACATCTGCTCTGACTGGACATTATTTACAGAACAAGCAGATGTAATTTTTCATTGCTTAGCTGGTCTACATAAGGCACTTCAGCTTACCCCTCTCAAATCCCTGCTTCTCAATAGAAGGAGGGACAGGCAAAGGATGCTCTGATCATTTTTTGCAAAGGAACAGTTAAAGGCCATCATCCTCTTAATGAAGAAATCCACATGCTGAGCATCACATGAAAATTTGGAATAAGCAGATGCCAGCCAGTATTTACATCCTTGTAAGCAGACAACAGAATTTTAACTTTCATTTTGCCCTCAGAAGTGAATGGTCTCTGATACTGCTTATGACTGCTGGGCTCCAAACTGCAGCCAAACTGAAACATAAATCCTTGACAGAAGTGATGAAAGAAAGGGCTCTGTTGCTTCATTCCCAGATGATAAATATTTTTCCAGCAAAAGCAAATAGCCACAGAAGGCTTACATTTGTATTATGTGTATAGGAAGACATTCATCCCCTGGAAATATAAAGTGGTTAGACACTTAGTGTGACTCATTTCAGAGTTATAACACAAAGTATTTCTACAACTACCTTTTTATAATTAGTTCTGGAAAACAACATTTTCAGTGAAAAACAAACATTAAATTGAAACATGCTCTCCTATCGTCTCTTTCACACACTTTCAAACAGGTATTTTATCTGCTTAGGAATATTTAAATTAACTGTAAAGACAAACAAAAATTGGCAATTAAATGGTCCTCTCAATTTTCATGAGGTAGAAATGTAATAACCACCAACCTTACCCTAATTTTAAAATTAAAATCTTGGACTTCCTTAATTTCAAGGGAAGAAGGCTGCCTGTTATGTTCACATGTGGCAAGGCTCTGAAGGTGAAATACAAAATGTGAAACTGCAAAGTGGTGCTAGGCCAAACCCATGATTAATTTACAGCTCAAACTGAGTGTGGTGAAAGGTTTATACCAGCATATACAAGACAATCTTCAGGCTTAGAGGAGGTGGAACATATCTTGGGAAAGCAACATCTCTTGCTTCCAAAATGAAAGGCAGCAGAGCTGGGAACCCAGGGCACTGACTGACCTCATCCCTGGGCGTATTTTTAAACAACCACATCCAGGCCTATCCTTCAGGTATATCATAAATTGTGCAAATGTCAAGCAAACTAAGGGGTTTGGATCTCTAAGATTTCTCATATGAAAAAGCATGTGACACATCTAAACATCTTTCACAGATTTATTTCTGAACCGCCTTACATTTAATACAGTTGGATAATCCAGACTTACTTCGTGCCAAGAGATCTGTTTCAGAGTAAAGGAAAACTCATCCCCAATTAAAGTACTGGTAAAATACAGGCACTCACTCCCAAAGCACAGATTTGAGAAACTGCAGGCTGTGCCTAATGACTTTTAGTTCTGATGGGTGATTAGTGTGCTCTGTAATGGACTGACAGAAACAGCTGATTCTATTACAAGGAGATGTTCTGGCTACGATTTTCTTTCTGTTGCATTTAAATTATAAATACGAACTCTCTTGAAAATATATGAAGACAAAGGATATTAATCAATCTCTAATACTTCTGTCTTCTGTCTTTTACCATACTTCAAATTAGACCAAACACTTGACTTCATCGCAGGAAAAACCTCGCAGGTGATCAGGACTGTCTGTACTGACATTACCCTTCCATACTACCAAGCACAGAGTTCCCTTCATCCTCTGCGCCCTCTGAAAGAAACTGCAAGTTCTTTTCATTCAGGTGTTGGCTTCAAAGGCAGATTTTAAGGTATATCCCAGTTTGTACCTATGGGTACAGAAGAAATTTCTGAAGTCTTCGCAAGACTTGCAAATTCATCAAAAGCTGTCATTTTCTAAAAAAAAAAAAAAAAAAAAAAAAAAAAAAAAAAAAAGTCATTTTCTCCAAAGAGGATTGGGGTCGGGAAGGGGCTTTTCCTGAACCTGGCAGATCTCACCAGAGCTCATCTAGTCAATGTCCTTGTTCACACATTCAGGTTCAGTTCAATGCATGGTTAAAGCATTCAACTCACAATAGTTTCTGGGGAGTCCAAAAGTCTTTAATACATTGTTTTTAACTCATTGTCTTTATTGTACTGTAGGAGAACTGGAATACCAGAATCTATCTGTGCTTCTCTAATACACATCTCGTACAACCTTTAAAAAAAAAAACATGTAAAGCAATAAACCATATTGCAGGCAAATTTTTAGTACATAAAAAAAAATTAAATACAAAGGCAGTGCAAACACCTAAAAAACAGCTGTATACCTCTGCACAAGCTTTCTTACTGTTGTTTTTCAACCGTTTTGTTGCAATTTTCTTTTGCCTATCCCACTCCACTAACAATCAGCCCCAATTCAATAGCTTTTCTTGGAGAAGTTAACAATTTTGATGTGCTTGCCACATGTTAGAGGACATTTTGCATAAAGAATACTTGTTGCAGATAGTAAAATGCTTAATTTTCATTATACTAATGAGAAGAAAATTCTTATAAGACTTCTCACAGAACCTTTTGCATTTTTGTTTGAGAGGGATCAAATTGTGAAGAAAAAGCCAAAGAGATAAACATGCAGTGACCATCGCTGAAGAAATAGCCTAAATAGCTTGCAAAGAAAGAGTCAAGATTTAACTTCCCCATATAAACTTTCTACATATACGCTCTTTGGTATGATAAGTTGTCTTCTCCATCAATAAAATCTATCTCCATCATTAATCCATATTTAGACATCAACATTTTCTCCCAGCCAGTGCTGTCATGAGCTGCATGACTCACCAAATTCTCACGAGAGAAGTACAACTTCAGCAGCCAGAACAAAGGATTAATAAAAGAATTAAAATGATCCTGTAAAGTCATTCATTGCATACACAAAACCTGAATTAAATTAATTCATTCTCCTCTAATTTTAAATTCGCGGATAACTAATATTTTTCATCAGATGATCTCCAGAGATCCCTTCCAACCCTTGCCATTCTGTGATTCACTGACTTCAATAAAACAGTTTAGAAAGTGATGAAATAGTTCCAACATATCCTGACTTTTTAAAAAAATATATTTTCACTTTATCTTTTCTTACAAAGTAAAAGCACAGCAAAGAAAAGGAAAGATGGTGACTCCCATTTAAATCCTACTCTTGGGGCTAAAACATTACACCAAATTCACTGCTGCATTTTAATCATTTCAGTTTACTTCAGAGGAAAGATACACCTTCAGACAGAAACTTTCAGAATCTTTTTAATATGGACTTTGTGTTTGTTGAATTCACAATTCAACATCAGAAAGCAAACCCACCATCTAGTCCAGAAATTACAGATAACTGGCTATAGGAGGACTTAAACATACATAAACCCAAAGCAATCCCAGTGCAACTTCTGGGGTTACTGCAGATTTGCATATATGCTAAGTGACATTTTAGACTTAAGATCTTAAATGGTCTTTTCTCACTTACATGATAAAAAAAACAAACCACAGGTAACATTCTTGGATTTTTTCACTGTTATTAATTCCCCACTATTTTCTTAAACCATGAATTAGACTGGCTTTTTTTCTGCCCATCACTTATTTTTATAGAATTATTTATCTTTGAAACAAAGCTTGACATTTATCTAAGAAAAATGCTGAGATGGCTCACATAGAGACAAGAACTATCAGAGGCTTGGCAAAGAAAATACATATCTTCAGGAAATAAAAAGCAGGTTTTCAGATGCAGTAAGTCTGCTGTCTTACTAGGAGATGAGCCCCTGGGAAGGTGCGTTGCTTTGTTATCGTGGTGTTGGAATATTTTTTAGCTGGAGGTAAAGCAACTCAGATTACACTCTCTGCCCTGCCTGAAGCTGTAAGAAGCTCACCAGCATTTATGCCTAGTCTGCTTAAATTGCAATGTACAACTTGCTTAAAAAAAAAATAAAATCAATAGACATTATGCCTACTTATTTAAAAATCCATAGACATTATGGACGAATAAAATATTCTTTTCATTTTCCCAATAATTCTAATTGAATATTTATAAGCCTCTCTACCCAAGTTTAACATTAAATGCAGATGTACACACAGCATTTAAATGTGTACCGGTTCTAGGAAGCAGAATTGGTACTGTAAAACAAACCAGAAAGAATTATTTGTAAAGTAACTACTGAAGAGTTCTAAACCTTATTTTCAGTCTTAATACTTTGAGTTTTGCTAATTTCAGTATACTTAAATAGCATTCCACTGCCTGTTCAGTCCTAGAATGAACAGGATGTAAAACTGATAAAAGCAAATGACTGACAAAAAGAGAGTATTTTCAAAACAGTATAGGCACCTCACTGCACAAATTTCCATTAATTTAAATGGAAAAAGTGGAAAATTAAGTCCATTGTACTGTCCAAAAATCACCATCTATGGTTTCCTTCATACCTAACAGGTTTTTGCCTTCATAGATTCAGGTATTCCTATCAAGGTAAAGAAGTCTCTGGAGCCTGAAAATGCAGGGAGCAAAAAAGGCCTCAAAAAGCCAACAGGCAAATAAATAATATAATCGCAAGACACAGGAAAGGGAATTGGATCTGCCTACAATGCCAGGTAGCTGCTATGTGCAATACTGAGTAAATGGAGCAAAGCAGAACTTAAAAGTGCTTCCATGAAGCCTGCAAAATAAAAGAAAAGTATATTTGGCATCAACCAACCACTCTCTGTAACAGCCATCCCACACACGTACCCACAGGAGGATAACTTGTGGGATAGTGTTGTCAGTATCTACATTTCAGGAATGACGGATTAAGATGTATGGGCAGGGAAGTGGCTCTGTACATGAATTTTACCAGGATAAAAATATTACAGAAGAAAAGCATCATGGAATCTCTTTGGGCAGGAATCCCGGCCTGTAATAGCAAAAAATGCAGTTCCAGGACTGTGCTACCAACTCAGATCAGGACAGGGACAACAATCAGGAAACATTAAATAAGGTCAGGGAAGCTTCAAAGTTAGGACATGTCATGAGAGTGGAAGATTGCAGTTGTCCACACAGACTGGGCCAGTGCCTCATTGGGATAAGCAACAGAGAGAATATTTTGGATATAAGAAAATAATTGCTTCCTGGAAGAGCAGTCTGAAGTCCAAGAAGAGATGCTATTTTGGATTTGTCTCCAGTCTTCTACATTCTTTTTAATTTTTAGTGCCCACAGCATGGTTCTGTCTCAACTGAGGTGCAGCATTCCTCCTGGGTAGATGCCTTCAGTCCCAAAAAGTTGATCAGCTCCCGTCGAGCCTAATCCCTTCTTCTTACACCATTATGTCATCCACACATGGGGGCTGCTAATCTCTTGTCTACCAAACTCCCCACACACGGAGCTGACAGGCATTACAGAGAATGTTATCACAGAAATCCTGTATTTCAGTGTATTTCACTTGGCAACCTGAATTAAGCCTCAAGAGTATCCCTCACCGAGCATCCTACCTCAGAAATCCATTTAACTGCACTTACTAACAATCTCCCACTATCACAATCAGCTTCCCCTGATCCTTAGGGATCACCTCTGCTGCAGGAGCCTCCTCAGTACAGGATACAGTGACATCGCCTGGAAGGTGGGTCTTGTCCAACAGACTGGGTCCAGGCTTCCCAAATGCACATCCTCAGCAGCAGCACAGAGGCTGCCACAGTTAAGATGGGAGTACCCGATTGTGTCTCTGTAGGTCTCATCTACGAACCTCTTTACTAAGCTGGTCCAGTTCAGCTACTTTCAGCTTAAAAGAGCAAACCTATTCTCTTAGTGCTGGGACCTTCCTGAACTGCACGCGCATGTTAAGGCCTGCTCCCTGACGACATCATCATGTATTTTGCATTCTCTGCAACAAGGGGAGAACTGTTCTCCTTACACACTACAGTTTTACTTGTACTTTGTGTTTAAAATGTGTTAGGTATTGGAAGCTAATATTTGTTAGGCTTCTCCTTTAAGTACGTGATAAGATTACTCTCTTCCCACCACATTCTACTTTTATTAAGCAAATGAGAAATAGGTGAGATATATCCAAAAGCATGTTTGGTTTGTTGTTTTGTTGGGTTTGGTTTGTTTTTTTTTAAATGCTGACTTGAGGCATTGCCTCTTTTCACTGATGACAGCCAACCTTTTTGTTGTTCAGTGTACAAATTAGAAAATTCTGCGACTTGCACTCCTGCATCTCTGAACGTGCTAAGCATTCTCAGTATCCCATATTCTCAGACAGAAAGCTGGGTAACATTTTAGGCATGTGAAACGTCTTACATAAAGAAGTAAAAAAAGACAAAATCAGAAGATCAAGAGTAAATTATTTTATTACAGCAAAATTTGGGGTAGGAGACCTCAGGGTTTGCCATTAATTCCAGCATACACTACATTACTAGATACTGCACTAGACTAAATGTGCAGATTTTCTGTAAATCCCTGGCAGTGTGAGGAATTTATTAGGCAAGTGGTCAACACAATGCCAGAATCAATATATATACAATTAACTACTCATACACCCACATAAGGCCAAACTAGCACTAATTTCAAAAAGGATAGGGGAGAAATTATGAACAGTTCACTGAAGACAATGTACAGCTGGAGTCTGGAAAACAAGGCAAACAAGCTGTTAGGCAGCAGCAAGAACAGGATGGAACATAATATGGAAATTATGATAATGCCATTAGCTCAATCAGAAACACATCAGCAGCTATGATGCCATGTCTGGTTCTGGTCATGTCATTCATAAAGACAAATCCCAGACTCCTAGCCAAGACAGCTAGCTACTATTCTTAAAATTCATTTTCCTATGTAATATATACTTGAGCCTGAAACTAGAAAAAACCTCCAAGCACCGTCTTTAAGGAACAAGTTTTCAGAAGATAGGAAATAACCTGTCCTGCTAGCCAAAAGAAGAGAGGTGCTTCAAAGGTCTGCAGTGTGACAGCACAGGCATGGAGCGGTGCCTTCCATAGTTCAGCAAGAAGCATCTCCAGTTCATCTAAAAGAAATGACTATTCAAAGGCTGGCAGCCATCATTCCAGCAAAAGTAGTCTTTGGCTGCAGTGAGGACAGTCTCTTGGATTCGTTGAGTAAAATCATGTGAGAATTCCCATGGAAGGAAAGCTACTTGGACCAAAGGACAATGCTGGCAGAAGAAATGATGCATACAAATGGATGTAAATGTGCTGGAAATGGAAATCAGAAGTTTCTTGTTTTCAGAAGACCATGCTTCTGAAACAGCAGCAATACAGATTATGAAATAGCTACATTCTCTGTGGTCCTAAAGAGATACAATTGGACAGTGTATATACATTATTCCATACATATGTGTATATATACATACACACACACAATTTCTATGAATACACATGCATACAAAGAAATCTTATTTTCTTGGGATAAATGGAAAGCTCACACATTTTCATTTGTACATATGTAAACTTCAAAGAAACCAGAAGAGCAAATTTTGTTCCAATGCACTGATGCAGCACAGATTGCAGTATCATTTATAACACCTTCTTTTACAACTGACTTCTTTCTTTGGAAAACAAAAGGCTTAAAAGCCACAGGTTTCTGGACTGCATTTTTCTAGACATGCAATTTATAGAGACATTCAAAAACAGCCTACAATATATATAGAAGGCAAACTGTGAAAGCTTAGCACAAGAGGAATTTTCCTAATCTGCTTAAGGACAGGATTTTTTTAGTGGCAACATGGCCGCTGCTATATGCCTGTGTTTCTCTGCACTTAGCCTGTTTGCTTTTTGTTTTCTGTTTAGTTTGATTCTCTGGGGGGGATTAATTGTTTTTTGCCTTTTTGCCTTCATGCTAGGATCGCTTTATTATCTGATTTTACGGCTGCCATTGCCATTTTCTGTGGGGGCACTTTTTTGTTTGTTTTGTGGCTCATCTTCAGTGAACCCTCTCTAGTTACGTACAATCTTTTTCACTTTTTACTCCACTCTTAGTACACTGCACTACAAGTTACCTTATTAGAGATTAGCTGCAAGACTATCAGCCCCAATTTTCAGCAAGTGAAGACTAGAGAAGGATCCGTCTGCTGCAGATACACTGAGGTCCCAGCTGAAATACTTCTTAAGCGTTTGGGATGGATGGAGCTAAATCACTACGTCTTTTCACAAGGGGATGCACTCCAGTGCTAGGAATTGAATTGGTGAAGAAGATGCTGTGGATCAGGATTTTTTCCAGAAGAAAGAGCTACCAGTAATCCAAAGGTTTGACTCCATTTGACTCCATTCCACCAGCAACTATCACTACTGGTTATTTCAGCTTTTTGCATCTCTAAACAATAAGGCTTTCACCATTGAAAAAAGAATTAGCACCTTTATGTTAATCAATGAAAAATATTTACTTTAATTTTGACTTGGTTATTAAATTTCCTATTACACGTACTTATGATATGGACTTTGGAAATGTGCTGGCTGATCAATCTCCACCATCAATACTGCAATAAAAGGAGAGTGACAGGTCTCTCCTGATCAGTTTCTGTAGATGAAGATGCAAGCTTTATAAACTGAGGAAGGATTATTTCAGATCTTCCAATACTAATCACTGGCAGTGTTGTTAATGCATCAGCATCTTGTATTACTTATAAAAATTAAAATTCTATGTACTTTGGAGAAAGTTCTACTTTGTCCGCCACCAGGGGACAAAGGGAGTTTATATGATATCTGGCTATTCTTTTATTACTAGCTTATTATGTCTTGTGCATCAGAAGGTAGCTTCCTATGTCCAAAAATCAATTTCTTGTAAAATTATGTCACTGGATGGCAGTTTTTCCCACTTTTGTCCTCTACAATGTTTTTCTCTGTTGAAAGTTCAAATTGTGTTTAGCAAGTGTTCTTATTCAATATTTTGCTGTCAGTGGAGTTGTAACCTCTTTCCCATGACGAGGAGTTACCATCATAATCCCAGTGGCATATTGGCTGCTCTGACAAATTGCAGTGAAGTTTTTCCCATTATTTTAAGATTGTCCTTGAGGAATAGCATAAACGGCCTTATTTTTCAGTTAATTCTCAAACTACCTGTGAACCAGGCTGTGGTCAAACTACTGTGAGTGGTCAGGCAAGGAAAGGACACAAAGCTGCCACATCTCAGTTCAGATGCAATAGCTAGCCATGTGCACAGCTACAAGTCCATTACAAGCCTTACTTACATTACCTTCATTAACTTTAACACTCGCCTGCTCTGGTGAATTCATCTGATGTTGAAAGCTGACTTCTGTTTCTATTTGTTCTGAGGCTGGATTTCCATCAAATTTGCAGCTATGTCTTTAATCTTCCAGACCAAAATAGTATAGATGAACTTTTACCTGGATCAAAAATAGGAGACCTTATTCACATTAGTAATGTTAGCACTTTTCTCCTAATAGTGGTACTAATGTTTGTACTTTTCTCGTTGACCTAATACTGCACAATGTCCCCTTATGATAGTTCTGCTTTGTATATAGCAAATCCTGTGGCATTAAGTGTATTAACTGTGATATATGTTCTATTTCTTACTTGATACTTGTATTTTTAGTTTAAAATTTTCATGAGCTGATCTCCATGTTATGATTTTATATTTCCACAAGACTACTCATATAGCTATTACATGAGTTCTTTAAGGAATTATGATTCATATTCTGATAGCTCTTACACTATTTAACATGTGTCAAAATAAATAGTAGAAAAATCCTTTTTAATGCAAAAGAATATCTGCATGGATATTGCA
This sequence comes from Gorsachius magnificus, assembly GCA_034008185.1. NCBI lineage: Eukaryota > Metazoa > Chordata > Aves > Pelecaniformes > Ardeidae > Gorsachius > Gorsachius magnificus. The sequence continues at coordinate 67,199,407 of CM067085.1, forward strand.
CAAATCTTTATCAACTGAAATACTATTTGAAGATTTCCATTCCAAAGCAATTACCACTCCTGCAGAAGAAAGCAGCTGATGAAACAGGGGGCAAAAAAGATCAGTACTTAATCCATTATCACATCCCAGTAATGCTAATCTAGGTGTAAGATTAATTTGGACTTCAAACATATTAAAGCAGCAAAATAAGATTTGCTTCCAGACATGTTCAAAAGACAGTATATCCATATGATCAGACTCAACAGTCACTGCAACCTTTCTTCTATAATATGCATTTGAAACCAACTCTTCCAGTTTATAATTCACCTCGGAAGCTTAGTAAGAGATAATACAAGTAAGTGGTCTATGGAAGCATTTGCAAGGCCCAAACATGAATTTTAATATGGGGAAACAAAACTTAACCATTCACTAGATGATCTTCTCTGATGGGGCAATTGAAAGGCAAGGAACATACTTCCAAAGCAATCCCTCTAGTATTTATCTCATATAAACATATGAAATTATTCTGAAGCAGCATTTTGTTTGTTTCCATCTATGATTTTTCTATTCTTTTTAATTCTATAGTTTTCCCTCAGAACTTGACAGCTACCTGATAGCTGGATGGGTGGATGGTCTTTATGTTCCTAGTCATCCTTGGTTTAACATTTCAACATTCATTATGCTCATCTTACCTCATTTTTAATTAAAAAAATATTTGCCCTGAATTTGATTTAAAATGTTAACCTTTAAAAAACAATATAATGTTCAGATTCTATGAATGTTTATCTCTACCTTATTGCGCTCTCAGCTGTATTTTATGATCTTTAGAGTTACCTTAACTCCCTTGTCTACATTTTCCGAGTACAAGTCTTCAAGACACCCTACATCTGGAAAATCTTTACTACATTCAGGGAATTAAGCACAATCTTTTGTTACTACTTGAAATATATTTTCAGATATTTTTATACTTTGCCTGCATAATTTTTCTATGTTTCTTTCATAATGTTTCTATGTGGCTTTCCAGCTGCTATAAAGCACGGAATGTTTTAGGAGTACACAAATCAGTGACAACACAAATCCCAAACAGAAGATTCAGAAAGGAAGAAAAGAATACTAAGTATTTAACAGTAAAGTGAATGTTATTTCAAATTGACCAAAAAAAGATACCTTGTTCAAATACATCTGTTTGCGTAGCTGAAAGACTGTGAAAGAGAGCAGAGACATGATTTGTAAGAGGCGCAAGTAAAAACCTACAGTATTCCTCAAACTGTTCCAAAATATTATGCTTAAATCCCATTTCTAGCCATAACACCAACTATCAATCACTATCTGTTACTCTAATAAAAGGAGTTTATTCTATTTTTGCTTTTTTAAAATTGACACACATCCAAGACTACAAGTGGTAGAAAACGTGGGACATGGTTGACATTTAGGAAAAAAATCCCCATTCATTTCAAGAGTTATAGAAGACTTTTTCTCTGTATCTGTAGAGCATAATACAGTACCTAAACCTGCCTGTTACACAAGTATTAAACAGGAATTTAATTTATTTCATTATTTTGAGAGTTCTATTAGAATTGACACAGCATCTCAACCTGTTTGAGCACTTGCAGCTTTCACGTACCATTTGGGTCACCCATCCTTCCTCATCCTAACAACAACTTGTTCCACACAAGACAACTGCAAATTTATGCCACTCTGGTTCATGAAAACTAACAGTTCATTTCTTCATTTTTATAAAATAAAAAGCCAAATCAAGCAACTCCATAAAAACACTCAGCAAAGACCCAAAAGCCCAGCCCACATGCAAAGGTAGCCTATTTTTATTTTTTCAGCTAAATATCTTGCTGTATTTTTTTATTTCAGGAGAGCAGGGGGCTCTTGAAATACCAAAAGGAATTATTTTAATGCTTTCTCAAATCTGCCTCCTAGGAGTTTAGAAGCACTAAATTCTTCACCAAGAATACTTGGGGAGAAATTGAGTTGGCTAGCTAGGGGAAAAAGAACTGCAACTGTTCCATTTAAAACATCACTTCTCTTCTCATGTGGTCAGGTTTCATTTGCACAATGTACCCTGCTGCCGTTAATTTAGCAGCCCTCTAATCAGGCATACTTCCTGACAGAAAAGTAGAGAATATTGAAACGATTGTTGTTAAATTCCAAAGTTTTCAGAAAACAGAACATACATTAAGTATGAAGCCTCCTTTCAAGTCCCATTATACAACATGCGAAGTTCGGTGATGTTCACCTGCAGAACAACTAGGATCTGCACGCTGTGGCTTAAGGATAAATGAGGAGTAACGAAGGGAGGTAAAGCCCTCTTGTCAGAAGGCTTTAATTTGTCTACAACAGGGAATTTTTGTAAGTTCAGAAATAAAATAAGTAGTCATTTCCTGAAATATTCACTTTTACCTGAAACTAGTGACCAGCATATCAAGGGACCCAAAACAACAGTTTTCAAGAACCCAATACACCAATAGTAGAATGCTTTGTTTAAAATATCAGTGAATATATTAAGGGTATTTAAAATTTATTTCACTCCAGGAAGAAACTAGGTCACCTGAGGATTAAGGAATAAATGAATGAAAGCCATACACCAACTTCTTAAAACAATAAGAAAACATGTTTGTTTCTGGTTGAAAGTTGAAGTTAGTAAAACTGCTTGTTAGCATTATATTGTCTGCCAAAAAACACAAGCAAGGAATGGAAATCGCTTTGAGTAATTCACCTAGTAAAGACCAAGAGAAAAATAGAAGTTATATGCCATGCAGTAACCAAACTAACCTTCTCTGAAGTCATTGCAATTTTACTGCAAATGCTACTTTGTTTGGGGTTTTTTTTTAAACCGAAAAAAATATGGTTATCTTGTGGTACACAAACACCACAAAAAGATTAAGTTATATGTGCAAGTAATGCAAGGTAAGTTCTAGCCCAAACCCCTCTCATTCCATTAAATCTCTGCCTTCAATTTTATGCAAGTTATGTGGAGCTTAGCTTTCAAGAAATTGGTCTTTTTTTTAAAGTATGAGTTAAGTACATGGAAAATTGATAGTTCCCAGCAACAGCACATGAAGTACCTATCAGCTCCTCATTTAGACATGTAACTGGATTTTTTTACCTGGCTACAATTGCCTCCCCATCTTTATCAAAAAGAAGGAATTCTCTTACAGTACCATTTTTAGGTAACTCATTTCACCAAGATTGCTGCAATCCATACAACCAGCCATGGTACAAGCTATTTCTCTTGATTCATGGTAAATCAATATTATGTTTCCAGCACCACACAACTAAATTACATCTATTGCATCTGCTGCTGAAAGCTATATGTAAGGGCATGGGTTTTCTTTAGTATTTCATTTTTATCAGTCCCAATGGTACTACATTGCATTCTCTGTTATATTATGCCTTAACAAAAATGATTTTACTACATCACTCCATCATCTGTCTAAACTTAATCAAGCACAACATTGCTTTCTGAAAGTCTACAGTAGTCTCATCTCCCTGAGGGGCTTTCTTCATGGTAGCCACTTTGGAAGAAAAATATCACCTCAGCGTTGTCAAACTATCAAAATTTACAAGCAGGCAGTCACCAGCACGCAGCAAAACTGTCCCTGATCACAGAGTTGTTAAAAAAAAATCTTGCCCGTTTCAATACAACACGTTTTGGGTGCTATTTCATAAAGAAATGTTTTGAGACACAAGTTGAACAGAACAGCCAGGTTTAAATTTGGCCCACTGAGTTTTAAGGTAGGGCCTGCCAAAACAGCCAACAAAGCTAAGAATGTGAAGCTGCACGACATCCACGTTTAAGAAAGGAAGGGAAGATAAAAAGGTGGAAAAACAAATAGTAAATGACTGGAAACCATTAGAGAGAATAAACTGTCAGCCCACAGCCTTTGCAATCATTTCAATCTGACATGTAAAACCACTCATGTTCCTGTTTAAGTCACCTCCAATCTTTTTCTTGCCCTTACCTCATCACAATCCATTCCTCTGGACTTTAAATTTATCCTCATTGTTTAAGTTTTTTAAGATCCTAATTCCCTCCCAACAGGCACCCAACATTTAGCCCCCACAGGTGGATCTCTTTTCTAGTCGGTACACATTCTTCCACCCTGGCCAGATTATTCACTACAATTGTGAAAAATAAAGCTAAACAACATGCATTTTTGCAGAGGGGGAGATCACTACATATACTTAAAGACAAAAAGCAGCATAATATTGGAAGCACTTTATGATAGTCTGAGGGCCACAAATTTGCTGGGAAGGAGACGACCATGGCTTTGGCTTGTTCTATTTCAAACCAATGTAGCCTAGAGTCATTACCAGAATGTACAAGCCACAGCTCACAGAACAAATGGAGCAGAAAGGACCTTATTCATGGACTACACTAACCTACCCCAATGACATCTGATATAATTTCTATTTTTTTTGGCTGCCAATACAAGTGACATTTATTAGCCTATGCTGATATAAAACAAGTGATAAATGTCAAAGTCAATTAATATTTTCATAATTTGATGAAGTAATTTAAAAGTAATCATATCAGGTTACAGTTGTTTAAGCTATGCCATACAATAGGCAATAATTATATTCATCCTCATTCCAAACATGATTTTATCACACTAATATCCAAGAGCATTTTGGAAAGAGAAACCTTCGGCTACAAAAGCATCTGTTGTGCTAAAACAATTTGATTTGAAAGGAGCATTGCCATTAGTAAAATGAGTCATTTATAGATTTGACCAAAGACAGGTAAAAACAAAGTTGAACCACTTTCCATCCAGAGAATGACTTTTTTGTATTCATAGACAAAGTGCTGCTAACTTCAAAGCCCTGATTTTAATTATCTATATCTCATCTCCAAAGAGAAACGATACAAAACCATAAATGCAATTATTTATTTAAGAAAGAAGAAATTCATTAAAAGGATAGCAATGACTATGTCAGGATATCTTCTGCATAGGAAGAGGAAGAATTATACTCTTTATTCACTATATTATGAAAAGCCTACAGTAGAACACTTCACCCAAATGCCCACAGCAGACAACAACATGTCAGGATGCATGGAAAAAATGGACCTTATTACCTTCAGACATATCAATAAAATTGATATGGAAGAATCGTTAGGGACAGTGAGGCTGGATGTTAGAATAAAGATCATCAAACTCTGAAACAACTTAATACTTTTTAATGGATATCATCCTTGATCCTTAAAAAGAAACTTCAAAGTTCAATCATATAGAAGCATTTATGTAAATGCCATGTATTATGTGTTTATGCTATAGTATACAATAATTGAATGCAAACTGAAATTAGCTTTCTAACATGGAATAAATAAGACTAGCAAATTCATATGAATAGATGCATAACCTACGAGTCTTTTTTTCAGTTCTGAATCACAAAACTATAAAATGTGATTTGTAGTAAATTTTCCAAATAGAGATAATGATTCCAGAACTCATAAGCCAAGTTTAAGGAACTCTGCGCTACATTATTTACAGTATAAATACAATGTTTTCACAAGATGAGTAAAGTGAAAATGTGTATTTCTAAAGCATCCCTGGCTACATCAAATGTAGCCTAATAAATCATTTCCATTCTACTTGAATTTCCTGTATTTTTAGCTGGCTTTTATTTTGTTTAGCAATTCCTTTCAAATGCAGCCAGGCCAGAAGTTGTACTATTTAACCTACATGAAAATTAAAAATACCTTTAACAAGTAGAAACATGAACATTCAGATAGCAAAATTTTACCAGGTCTACCAAAGCCAACCCCATTTCTTCAATTCCTGAAAGAGTATGTAAACTTTAAACAGTTTGTTCCTTCAAGAAAAAAGGATGCTCAAGTGCATTCGCAGATTTGAAAATTCAGAGTGTATCCACATAGTTGAACACAAACTACAGGGAATACCTGAACTGTCTTGGATGCTAAGAGAAAAATAGTTGCATTTGTACGCTACTCTGGTGGGCAAAAAGACCCTGCTGCTCACATAACTGCTGAGTAAAGTAACCCAGCTACCTGCATCCCACTGTTGTGCTAAGTATGCATATCAAAAAAAGTGTAGGGTATGCGACTCTTAAAACTGAACCCCATTTGAAGATTTAATAACATATAATTCAGAGAATAACACAAAAACACCACAGAAATTCTGCACAGACACACTCTGGTATCTACAAATTACTCCATATTTTTTAATAATAGCTTCTAGAAATTCAAGACCAACCAACCTTGAAAAGCCTATCCTGTCTTGATCCCAGAAATAGTAAAATCCCGTACCTTCTATAAGTCCCATAAATACTAATGGCTTGGGTAAAGCAATTTAACAGAAAGTAAAAGAGGAACAACTGCTAAATTATATGGGAAGTAACTGCTACATACTTACAACTGACTTTAAATGTCTCTTGACATTTTAGAGAGCCTTTTCTCGCTGTTATTAAAATACTGCAACTCATAATACACTTTCGTTATTTATTTGACTAGTAGCCAGAATTTACAAATATTCAGAACACAAAGATACTTCATATTTATCCCTTGAAAACATGAGAGGATGGCCTGCCCCCAATCAATACTGATAGCTTTTCAAAATTAGATTTTCACTTGGCATGTTTTAATTAGGTTTCCTTTTACAAAAAACAGTATCTTTCTATGTATTAGAGAAACTGAAGAGGCAACCATAATCAGCAGAACTGACAGGAAAATAAAAAAGTGCTGTAACCAATTTCAACTCCTAGGCTGATGACATAAGCCTAGAAGCAAAATACATGCTGCCTCACTGCAGGACATTTCTTCTCATTAAAGAGGTAAGTGGGTCTGTGTAAGCAGCGAGGACTATTAAAGATAAGCAGATTAAACACTAGGTCTTGCAGCACAGTAGCAGTATGTTATGTTGCTAGGTTGGAGAACTGGGTTTTCTTTTAAGATTTGGGATTTCCAGCATTAAGCAAGTACAAAATGAAGTGAATATTAGCACAAGTGAAGCACCCCAAGTGGCTAATGGCAAGGAAAAGAAACAAAAGCCACTCTCTACACAGCAAATCCTGCAACTACCAGCACCAGCAAAAACTGTTCATTGTGCCCCCCTGGCAACAAGCAAGTCTATCAAGCAGACACTTTCAAGCCAATTAAATGTACGAACAAGATATTACTGTTTATCTTTGGGAAGAACCCCTTTGTTCAACATCTACTTCGACTGAGATGCACACACACACAACCATTCTTTCGTGCAGTCATCTGCTAACAAAACCTTTCTTCCTGAAGTAGAAGAATTAATTACTGGCATATTTATCATTTCTCATAGGGTGAAAATAAAAAGTTTGGTTCAGCTATACAAGCACTCACAAAGTCCTTACTGACAAACTGAAAGCACTTATTTAAGCATAACTATAGCAAATTATCAGACCAATTTAACAATACCCCGAAGACAGCAGCTAAATGCTATCTTTTCTGCCTGAGCAAACCATTTAACCTCTTATCCTTGTCCATATTTCAAGGACTTTTTATTCTGACAAGCTTTCACATTTTTCCCTTGGTATATTTTCTCATGTCTTCAAAGTGAATGCCAGAAGCATACGCTCCCCAAACTCAGTTCCATTTCCCACTCCATTGCAAAGTGGCCCACAAGCACCAGTACCTGAAAAATCAAACCAGTGTGAAAGCTCACATGCCAGGTAGATATCCACCAAAAATCAGTGATGCTCCATACCTCTCTGAGCACAAATCCTCAGTCCTACAATGAGATGTAGCATACTCGTACACATCATAACAATCCATTTTCCTATGCTATAACATAGGGATCTAAGCACAAGCTTGTAACAGACTCGCATAATAAAACCTCAGAATTTGTTTCCACAGACTGAGTTTAGTCAAAAATAGTTGCTTATGACTGATCTAGTTGAATTCCAGTGAATTCTAGTAGCCATTAATCTGTAGTCAGTATTCCCCAATACTTCTCCTCACTCAAGTCCCTTCAGATACTCCACCTGAGCAAAACACTGCCCAGCTAATCTGGACACCCAGGGCTATTGACCAGCCGACCTTCCTATAGCAGCAAGTTCATTTGACCTTCACCACTGTGCTAACACTAACGTGGATCCCTCTCCTTCTGTCAGCTGCTAATTTTCACAGAAGCTGAAGGACTTAGACTATCATTTGGACACCTTCTCCAGACCAATTTTTAATTAATTTAGCGTGCTGAAAATTTTCTGGGAGAATAGGAATCAAGCCTGAGGAAAAAATCGTGTTTCTTTTGGAAGTTAGCCTAAAAACGTGACTGACTTTATTATTTTTAAAAGAAAAACAGAATGCTATTTCTTGTATCCTAATATAAGTCTATCATTTCAGTATCTGCATAAATCATTTTTATTCTCATATTACCACCTCTTGTTCAGATGCCAATATACCTGGTGACTGCCTACATCAGCACTGCTGGAAGCCCAAGAGCAGACATCTGATCTGTGGATTCAGTTATGTTCCTGGTAAATCTGTAAGCAGTACAAAGTAAGTCTTGTTAATGCAAAAAATCTAAATTAGAAAGAAAATGTGATTATGTTCCATGGGAAATTTGTTTTTTCTTTCGGAGTTCTGAATTCTTCATGTAACCATAATGACAAATAACTACAGAAAACCACCATGAGTTATTCCAGACTTCAAATGTGAAACTTTACACCCAAGTTTCTAATTTTACCTTCTAGAGGTAACTTTTATAACAGAAAGAAATATCCACATTTTTTCTAAACAAAACTTCAATAAAATTGTCTTTTTTCTTTCTAAAGAACACTTAAGCTTGAGCTTTCAAATCAGACCTGTCAGCTTTGCTTTGATATAAACATAACATTGTCATTCTTCTGTTGTCTTAAGAACAGAGCAAAGCAATTATTCCATGTATACATGACAACACTACTGGTAATTACAGGAAGCCAGCATATGCACCAGCGTTTAGCTTGATTAAGGGAAATACTACCCAGTTTATACTGTTTATTATTCAAAGATTTTAGAAGAATGCTATTTAAAAGAATCCCCTCAAAGATTATGAGGAAAGACACTCAAACTTTTTTTAATCACAATTTGTGAGGGTTTTTTCCCCTTTGTTTCTTTTAAACACACCACAGGTATCCCAAAAGGATATAAATCTCTAGTATGGGAGAGAAATTAACCCCCTTCAAAAGCTGAATGTTTTCTTTTGTTTCAGCACACTTTCCATTGTCTCCCACCAAGCCTCAAGCACAAGGAAAATTATATAGCCCATGCCAAACCCCAAACCAAGGCGAACAACATCTCTGGCCAGACCAAGGTTTGTCTGTGGAACACTGAATTAAGGATCTAGGGGAGTGAAGGGGGTTTAAAGGGGGTGCAGGGTCACTGAAAGTTTCATATGTACAGCTCAGCATAGCACTATAAAACATGTAAATCAAGAAAAAAGCACCCCAAGAGTCAAAGGTGTAAAGATGAGAGTAAGCTATATAATTTTAAAAAGCTGCTCAAAGTCAAATTTCTTCTAAAGGCTGTAAAGTAAAGCTAGATTTCTCCTGGGAGCAGGTACCAATATTTCCCATAGCAGGATGCCTTGCAGCAGGCAGTTCCAAAAACTCAAATCCAATAGACTCATAATACCTCAAGATTTTCACATATGTATAAAATCTATGCATTAACCTTTCAGTTTATACATATTTCAAAAGTTTTAAAAAAGCAGAACAAAAAAATCAAATTCCGAGTCCCATTCACAGTCTCCCCTCACCGTAAAGAGCTTCTTTTCCTTTGTAGAACACAATTTCTAATTCTAACTTTTTACAAAAATACAGTGAAAAGCAACATTCTTATTAACTGCATGCTTTATTAGATCTTGTAACCAGCAAAAAATGTCGTCAGTATTTATGAAAGACACTCTTAAGGAAACAGAACTGAAGAGCATGTCAATTTTCAGGGTCTCTAAATCATGTCCAAAGATGTCCCCGAGAAGATTTAAACTGTGCGGAAAACTGAACAGTACAGTAAACCTTCTCTTGTTAAACGTACTGAGGCTTAGAGTTTCTGTAACCACTGATTCCCTGATTCCCTTTCCCCATAAACCAAAAAAGTGCTCAGCCCTTTTGAATAAAATAAATAAGCTCAAAAACAAGTCCACCAAATATTCTGAGATTATATTCTCCATGCTCTATTTCCCAGATCCCGAGGAAAACATAAGATTTATCTTTCGAATTAAGAACTGGGGGGGGGTTATATTTTTTTATATATATATTTTAGCCAAACATGCTGCGTAGTAGAAAACAGTAGCCAAGATAAACACATTCAAGTACCATGATGCAGTTTGTATTTCACATCTGCACTGAAACCAGCACAAAAAGGGTCCAACAAAGTAAATTAACTAGTTGAATTTAGCCCAAATTTCAGCAGAAAATGAAAGGAGGCTAACACCATGTAGGAAGATGTGGATGCAGAGAACTGTGCTGATGATAATGTCCAACCACATGTGAACACTACTCAAGTACCACAAATGCAGGACATAAGCTCCATGACAAGTATCTGAAATTTGGAATACCACACCCTCCATTACTTTTCTTACTTGCACTTACTCATTAAGGATTTTAGGGATAGGAACTCTAATTCCTTGCATGTGTGAGAAGAGTAAAAGCATATATGCAGCGGCTACTGCAATTAAAAAAAAAAAATCACAAATTTCTAGTCAAGATGATGTTCAAAATACAACCTCATCTTCACAGGGACTCACTGGGTAGTACTACTTTTCATCTGTAAAAAACCACAAGGAACAAGAAGTGATATACATGTATAGGGAACAATAACAAACATTTGTGACCGACATCACGATGTATTTTACATCATGACAAATAACTAAAAACCCTACAGATCTCTGCCCAGTGTAGCAGAAGCAGCTCCACCACCTGCATTAGCATTTGTCCCTAGGCAGTCACTTACGTGAATAGTCCAAGTTCATTACCTAAAATGAAAGCCTAGAAATTAAAAGAATATTCCATTATCAGAAGCACTTTCTCAGCCTTCTGTCAATACTATTGCACAGCTACATCAGACTGTGAGCATGCTATGTGTGTGCATGCATGTATATATATTTATACATACAGATATACATTGCCCCTGCTGGATCTTCATTTCCTCGTATTTCACTATTGCAAGTTTGTAGATCAAATTTGTGACACCAAACAGCATGCAACAAGAAGAGACTGAAGAAATGAGGAAGGCAATATAGAAGGGCCACGTGCCAATATATTGACTTTGCCTGTAGGAACAATTCCTTTTCCTTTAGGTTATCTGCTTGTGCTAACTAACACACAGCTATTTACTGCAGAGGTCACAGCAGTAGTAGTTCTCAGAGAAGACAGAAAGTATCACAGCAGTGATGTCAAGTGCATTTCAGGTAATGGAGGTAACAAGAAGCACAATGAAAACATATGCATGCATTTGTTAGAGAATGGGAAGAGCTGGTGATGGCGAATGGTTTATTTAACAGGGGAAAGGAGACTAGATTTTGTAAGCCACCTGTGGAAGACGAGCACAAGGACACCCTGAAAGTCATGCAACCCATGTCCTCAAACAGGTGACCATTGAAAATGAGAAAGGAATAGACCAACAGGACTTTCAAAATAGTCAGAGAAAGCAAAGTGAAAGAAACTTCAGAAAGATTAGAGAAAAAGAGTTTGATCCAGTAACAGATTAAAATGTTCTGTTGATATGAACAAAGAGTGAGGAGATTGGAAAAGTACCTGGAAAATCAGATTACTGCCTTACAGACAGTGCTCTCCATAGGGACAGAAAAAAGGAAAACAAACAAAAAAATCAGTTTGCTTTTTTTAGTCAGCAGGAATAGCACACAAAAGGAAAGAGAAATGTTTGTTGTCTTTATACTGAGAACTCAGTTACAAGAAGCAATAGGGGGAAGGCAGAAAGGAAGGAAAACAGAAACATCACCAAAAAGTAAAAAGGATTCCACCATATAAGATGCCAAATGAGCAGGAAGATATGAAAACAAAAAAGGACAAAACCCATAAACCACAGCAGTCTCAGCAAAGCCACATATACAAGTCTAAATCAACTGTGTTAAAAACAGCTAAAAAAAAAAAAAAAATAAAAAAAGAAATTAAACTAAGATAATCAATTTGTTCATCTCAATCAATCTTCAGCAGTCAATTTGTAAATATTACATGAAATACTACTAATAGGTTGTGGAAAGTGTTCTTCTATACCAAAATATAAAGGAAACAATATTTTCACAGTGCAAGTGATTAAGTACCAGAATAGGTGCCAAGAAAGGCTGCAAAATCTCCATCCCTAGAAATACTCAAAGCCAGTCTCGACAAGACCTTCAGTAACCCGATCTAACTTTGGAATTAGCGCTGCTTTGAGTGGAGAGGTTGGATTAGAGGACCTAATTTAGTCTGTGATGTTCATTTTAAAATCCCTCACATCCAGTTTGAACTAGGAAAATTATTTTTTTTCCATCAGTGGCTTTCCAAACTACTACCACCCAGCTTCCCCAAAAAAGTAATTAAAACATATTGCCTTGGCAGTGCCAACATGAACCAACAGCTTTTTACTTTTTCCTGATTGTTAAACTTGTAGTTATCTATAAAATCATCACTTTTCTGAGCCACAATTTCTTCTAAAAAGTCTACTCCAAGATGCCAGGGGTGGGGGAGGAACCCAACGTTAACTCCGTTTTGGGCTTACACATCTGCCTTACTTCCTGATGTCCTTTTAGCATATTTTCTTAGTTCCCAAAGCATTTTTGATGTAAATATTAATTATACCTATATGTATGCATGTGTATTTTTAGACATACCTACCCAATTGCATACAGACACAATGCCACATAGAGACAGTAAATACTCAAGACTACTAAAATTATGAAATTCCACCATACTACACAGTGTGTTCCACCATACTCCACTCCATACTACACAGGAAATGCATTCCCACTCCCAGCATGTCTTCTGCTGACCATGGTAGACAACTGAGCTTCTCCAACCTCCCTTCCTTTTCCAATACTCCCCTGAAGCATCATCATGAAAACCAATCCCCCATACATCAAAGAGATACAACATCACAGAGAAATTCTAGGCTCAAGAAAGCTCTAAACAATCATCATATAGGGCTTCAAAATGTTTGATTATCTGTGGTCAGAAACAATTTGATTGGTTATGAAGTTCCAACTAGTTAAATACATTGAAAATAAATATTGGTTTATCCAAAACCATTCTTTCTTATGTCTATATACTCAGTTATACAAAGATTAAATATGGCTGATTTTATGATGAGCAAATGCACTACCATAGCACTGTCACCATGTTATATGCAGCACACTGTGTCAAACTATTTCAGTAATATTAATAAGCTGGCACAAAGAAAAATCAAAATATACACAAAATATAAAAAGGTGAGACATAGAATATATTCAGATAATGCAACAGTAATTCTGTAATTGCCATAAAGTGCCAGTAAGGTAAGAATGGTGGTATGTTAAAATGGTAAATTGATTTTCCTCAAAGGAAGTTAAATTAACCATGCCTGTCCTATTGTTTAATAGGCAAGGTTCATGGTCAATAAACACTTATTTATGTTAGCAAGTATGTAATAGGCTGTATCACATTACAATGCCAAAAAAAAAAGAATATGGTGCTTTCAAGCAAAAATCTATTCCATGCCCAGCTCACACAAGATTTTGGAGCTTACTCACTTCCAGCTGTTTTACTCAGTAAGAATCAGTTCAGTCATCATATGCCACTGACACACAGATTACCATATTTCTCATATTACTGCAATTGAACAAAACTTCCACAGCATGACTACAAAATAACACCTCACTACTATCTTCAAGTTCAAAATAAATTGCAGGAGTATTTATTAAACTTAATGATAGTTGTTGAAAATAAAATATAAATATTATTTGCATTGTAGAACTGAATTGTGGTTTTTCATTACTGTGCATTTGAAGTAATAAAGAAGCATAGCTCTAAAATAAATGAAAGCATTCGCTCTGCTTTGACATTTAATTTCTAAATAATGCTCAACTAAAATGGCTACTCTAAGGCAAGTCTGAAAAGTCACTTAACAGATTTTTATAAGTAATATAAGTAGAAGTGAAGTTTCAAAAATAAGGTAAGCCTCATAGTTTAGACTTCACTTCTTTCCATAAGAATATTCACAAGACTGTTGGATATAAACAAAAAAAATATATTTTATTACTTTATACAAAAGCCTTCTTTCCATTAATAAAATACACACTAGGTGAAAACAAAAACTCAAATTCTAGCATCACTGTTATGCACTCAGCCAGCCTGATTTACTTCAAAACACTGTCATCATTTTTAAGAGACTGTCAACACTGCAAGCAGGAGGAGAAACAAAAAGTAGATTGAAGTTACACTTACCTGCAGCCCTCTTCTTCGAAGAATACTTGAATCATCCATACTTCGACTCTGCTGATCACAAATTCCTGCTAAAGCTCGCTTGCTTCTGGCTAGCTTTGCTCTCTAACTGTTAAAGAAGTCCATTATTTTCAAACTTTTCTCCCCCTCCCACCCCCCCGCCGTCCACTCGCTAAAAATAGGACATGGTCTTTCATTTGCCTGTCATGAAGAACTGCAGCCACGGTCTCTGACTATCTGTACGTAATTTTGCCTGCCTCTTTTGTGACAGATTTAGCAGGTCACATTGGAAAAAATCTGTTCGACTTTCCTAAATCTTTTCAAGGTTGGATGTCTCATTCCCCTCATATACACAACTGTCTAGAAATATATAATAATCCACAACTCTAAGTAAGGCCAAAGAGTAGAATTTAATTCAGATCCCACACACAAATATTTTTGCTTTATTTCAATTTACTTGAGCTGTTAGAGGGGATCAGTAAACTACAACAGCTGCCTTCATTTACTGTTTATAATAAGCTCACAAAATCCAGGTCACATTTCCTTTAAAAAACACACAGTCACACTTAACTAAAAAAATCAATTCTGTGGACACACAGGATACAGTACTATTTAAAATACAGAAAAACCTCAATACGAAAAAATAGAAATTTTCTTTTTCTAAATTCTGAAAAATTCCTTTACTCCTTTGTACGACAAAGCGAATGTCAGATTCTTCAGATACTGTCGCACATTCTTTTGTTTCTGCTATCTCTGAGGTATGCTGGTCTCCTCATATGCAGCAGACAGGGCACATTCTTTAGTTCATTGCTGAGATCTTGCGACTCTTATGCGCTGAAGGGTCTGGAACACATGTTGCAAGTTCTGAACATTTAAGAATTCATTCATCTATTCATCACTGACAGAGCTGTCTTAAGAAGCCCTTCCCTCTTCGTCATCCATGTCAAAAAGGCAAAAAAAAAAAAAAAAAAAAAAAGGCAAAGAAAAAGCACAGTTCAGCTGAGGCTTTTTCAGTCTGTCCTGCAGTTTCTGTTTTCCAGCTACCTTCACACAGACAACTCCAAGCAAGGTCAAAAAAAGCTTTGCCCCTTTATGTACAGTATCCCAATCACATTTTAAAATGAGCTGTTAGCTGCCTGTGTTGAAAAATAAACAATAATGCTTCTAGCTATACCAAGCACCATTTCAATAAAAATAAAAAACTATGTATGCTCATCCCGGTATTATTTAAATTACTGAGCACGTCAAGGAGCCTTTGTCCTACACATGCCCTTTCTATATTAGAAAGGAAAAAAGGAAATATTGCAAATATAATGAACAACTACTGCCGCAACAACCTTCAATTTTTTTAGCAGAAAGCTAAAGCAACAGATTTCATCTCCTGATAAAAGCTTAGGAAGAGCCTATTTATAACTTGTGAATATAAATACTGTATTTAAAAAAGAACCTAACTTCAGCCTCTGAAGGATTTCACGAGATACATAAAAGAAATCAAACTTCACCAAGAGCTGTGTTTACGAGGGGATTTCAGCCAGACATCCTGAAGTGTGCAAATGCAACAACAATGCGAGCCCGGACCATAGGCTGCCTACCACAGCTTGGTGAAGTGTTCCTGTTCCCACAGTTATGACAGCTGCAAACCAAAAAAAACAAAGTCTCAATACAAGCCCACAGGTTGATGGTGCTTAAAGGAATATATATTTACATGGAAATCTTTAGCTGATCTTCATGCTAAGTGACCGAGTCACATGAGCTAAACACATCATTGTAAAGTCAGCTGAAAGCAGATACAACTCAATCCCATTCACCAGGCTTTTTCTGATCCTCTGCGGAGTGAGTGTAGTCTTTTATTGTGAGTAGCTAATAAATCCTCATCTTGCCGATACCTCCTTCCATCTGCCGTTTTAAACAACTGAATGCTGAATTAGGTCTGCAGAGTCTTTGTGAGCTCCCCAACAGGGCGAGCAGCCACACAGGGCTGAGCAGGCAGCTCATTTGCATGGAGGATACTGTACCATATAAAAAGCAGCGCGCTAGTAAAAACAACTCAATGAGCCACTTCATTTTAAAGGAACAGTGACTTCTTCTGCAAACACAACTGGAAAACATCGAGCGACACACAAAACTCTGCACAAGAACTTAAGGACATGTCACCCACCAGGGAGAACAGCAACATAAAAATAGATAAAGCTCTGTTTAAAAGCAGACTGAAACGCAGGATGATCATACTTCTTCATCGTGATAATATTTATGATGGATTTCAGTATTACTTCCTGCATTGTGCCACCATGTAAGCTTCCTCAGAAAAATATTCCAAAAACTACAACTTCACTTATTAGACACTAGTGTCAAAAAAATTCTATTTTTACTTTAAAAATCCCATAGAAACAGAACATTTTGGCATGCATACTCAGACATATTACATGCATTTTGCAGTTTATTTTAGTCTATAACAGATTTTAGGCATATTTATATTAGACCATGCACTAACCGGATTATTGATTTTACCTCTTCTGACTAAGGGCACCAGCATTAAACAACATAGACCAAGAGAGGAAACAAGGAATCTTAACAATTATGCAATCCCATTCACATTGCATTTTCCTCCTGAATCAGCCACTAAGTGAAAAGCTTTAAGCCTGATTACAATAGCATACAACCCCACTTACTTCTGTAACCTAACTGAAAATGTTCTCATCAGCACATACACGTCTAATCCTTCCTGGATTATTTACCTGAATATTCAGACATCGTAAATTTTCAAAATGTCTTCACAAGTGACTTGTAATTGATTGAGGCTGGCACAAGTCTCAAAATACCATGAGAATCATCTGTTCTCTTCCAAATTTCAAGCTTTCTTGGGGTGAATGCTTTCCATTTGGCTGCCTGCCACACTTACCCAGTTTCTGGGGTAGAGAAGCCAATCAGGGCTGCTGCAAAAAAGCAGGCATGGTTTTTCCTCTAGCTTCTCTCTCCCCTTCCCTTCTTCAGAGCAAACAATTCTTATTTAAATGTCAGATGAAAAACCACCACCAAAAAGATCCAGAATGTGGTGACCACTTTTTCTTCCCTCCTATTTAATTAAACCACCACTCTCCCTTTATCTTCCTTCAACAAAATCTACCACAGAAAAGGAATGGTGAAATGGTGGGAGAGAATACTTAGTACCAAATTGAATCAAGCAATGGACAAATGGAATTTAAAAGCAACTCTCTGGCATAGAAAATTTTTCTTACAAAATATTACCTTTAGAAATTTATCTGTCATTTCATCGAGCAATTACACCATCCTTAGACATTCATTTTAACATCTTAAAGGTCTGCAGCTAAGTCTCCAGTGAAAGGTGAGAATGTATTTGTATAAGACATTTCACTAAGAGATATATTACTGAAAGATATTCAAAATGAAGTACATAAAATATTATTTTATCAATTATATAGAAAAGTTAATCAAAAAACAAATTTCCCAAACAGTTTTCAGATGCAGGCAGCATTTAGAAAGTTTCTAATACAATATCTATTGGAAGAAAAATTGAAAATAAGGAGGTCATAGAATACTTGAATCATTTAAGAATGACAGTATCTACCTTATCACTCAATTTCACTAAAAAAAAAAAAATCAGGAAGGGGGATAAAAAGAGGGAATTCAAGTTTGCTCACCAATAACTTTAGTAAGCTCCTAATTCAATTCTTCCTTCCTCCGTCAAATTAACAAACGTGGGGAAAATTTTGCTTTGCTCTGCAGCAACAAGAGAAAGGGTCGTGTGGTATCAGGATCATTTGGACATAATCCAACCAATTCCTGTTTAGCTGCAGCTCTCTCTCTGTAAAAGCTATTCAATCTTGATTTGAAAACATCAAGAAATTGAAAGAGCCGTCATCTTCTGGTAAGTATGTTCCTAAAATGGTTAGTCTGGTAAGGAGGGAAGGACAGCTTATCAGCTTGCCAATACTAGGATGAATTAAATGAAGCTAAGAGCAATTTCCAAAGAAACAAAAGGAGGTACTGCCTTACACAATAGTCACATTGGACTATTTCTTTCTGTAAAAGGCTGGGGGGAAAAAAAAAAAAATCACGAGCATGGCTAAAAGCCTTTGGACAAATTCACTGAAGAATCTGCCAAGAACTTTTAAAGGAGGAAAATACACTGAAGATGACCCAGAGTCACAAGCAGCTGCAAGTGTTCTGGGAAGAGGCTCTGCCTTAGGCACCTGCTATCGGCTGCTGTCAGCCAGTTAATAGGCTCACCCACTATAATCATTCTATCTTTTTATTTAGGTAGAAAGTACAGAAGTAGTGCTTGCTGAAGACAACAGCATCCTGCATCCTAAAAGGCATCAACTCCACAAAGGAACTAGGGGTAACAGTGAAATTGTAAACTGAAAAATAATTCAAAAATAGTGTGATAGCTATGGCAGTACACGTAGGCCTTGCACAGACCAAAAGAACTTACATGTCATACACAAGCGGTATTGTCTCCATACACAATATAGATGAGGTCATTATGGAAAATCACATCTGATACCTATATCTCAAGATGAGTATAGATAAAACTGAAAGATCCAAAAGAAATGTTTTCAGGGGAGAAGATGATCAGAGTTAAAAGACTTCAGGAACTCAATCCCCTTTAATTATCACAGGAAAGACCACAAGTATGACGAGACATTCAAGAATATTAAGAGGACCTGCAATTTTACTCCTTCCACTCTAGACAGCAACCAAGCCTACCTCTCGAGGAGCAAAACTCTAGGAGGGGTCTGCACTTAGATTTCGGTCAGCATTTCATTTCTGTTAATAAGACGACATCATTTCTCATCCATGCTGATTCAGACCTCATTCCACTGCCTGCTATCAAAATCTATTACTCCTCTGTCTTGTAGAAGAAAAATCTGAAAGGTTAGAACAGTTCCAAGAACTGTCTGAAGATGACCAGGGTTTTCCGTCCGTTAAGATCAGTATGATCAAAGCAACGATTCTTTCAGTTAGTCTGTAGCCCACAGGTTTCTGAATAGCATCAGTGGAAGATGACCAAAGGCATACCAATTTCACAGTTAGGAAAGCAATGACCACAGGAAGTCACTATGAAGTAGCGTGATTGTTCCCATGTACAATATGTCTTACAAAAAAATAATCAAGAAATAGTGAATAAGCTATTATCCCATTACTCAAATTTTCTAATCACCAAAGCAACTGCAAAGGGAGATAAATAAGAAAGGAGTCTGTATCTACTACATTAGAGTGCGCATATACATACGCACAAAGACGTAGCTGTGTAGAGAATCACATGGCTCATCTTTGAGTTGTGTACTATGTATGCTGAATATAAAATACCTTCTACGTATCTTAAACTGTAATTGGAACTCGAGGCATATTTCAGGAATCACTCAACATTCATGGAAGAAGTTTCATCCAGTTTATTAAGAATTAAGTAAAATATGAAGAAGAGAGAAATTCATTTTGCTATGACCTCCTAGTCCTTTCAGGTTTTTGGCACTGCATCCTGCCATCTTTTGTGGTATATACTGCCGCATCAGAACGGAAACCTACCATTACCATAAAAGCAAAACCAGTAAAGGTTACCTTAGCAATCAAATAATTACATTGTGAATTGTACTCTCTAGTATAGCTTAAGTGAATTCAAAAGCTGCACACCGTAAACTCCTAACACTAGAGGTCTAAGTCCACTTACACTGACAACTTAGAAAAGGTATTAAGCCCCCTGTGATATTTAGTATTGACTACAGAAACACCAGAAAGTCTCTCAACGCACCCAGGACCCTCTCATGGGAGACATGGTGTGAAGGACATCAACATTACACAACAGATGATGCAGCGATGAAGACTTATTCGTGCTTTGCCATACAAAGAGTACTCCCATCCAAAAAATCAGGCCAAAATAAAACAACAGCTTTTCAGTTGTCTGCAGCAAGACATAATGCTTTGTATTGCATACTTTTATTTCCAAGTAACTTTGAAAAGAACAATTCCCTGATCTAAAATACTGAGATTCAAAATCCACATTTTTCATTATTCAAAATTCATTATTTTTCTTACTCTACTTAGTCAAAACTAAAAACAACAGAACATCAAGCTGTGGCAAACCTTAAAGATATAACATCTCCTTATATAACATATCGTCTGCTGGGAAAAAAAGATCACTTTCCAAAAGATTATCAGCTGACAATTTCAGTGGCATTTTTTTACGTCTTTGGTAACATTTGTCTGTGCAACCGAAATGAGCCAAATGTTTCACTGTCAATCTGAAACTCAAGTGTTTGGGGAGGGGGTTTTATTTATTTTGATCAAGCTATGTTTATCTGGAGATTTAAAAACGCATCCCTCTGAGATAAACTGACAGACTACTGAAAAAAGGAAGGTGGATGGGGTAACTTGTTTTTTAAAAAAACCAAAAAAAAAAACCCCAAAAAAAACCAAAACACCACACACTTGGCAGTCAACATAAGGAAACTCGCCTGACAGCTTGTCTGAATTTCTTCTGGATTTCCTGCCTATTTACAAGATGCAGTTTGATAAACTAAGACCTTTGGAGCAAAGCTGTGCATTAACAATGAACCGTAACTGGAACTCATTCTGAACCACAAATAACTCCGCTTATGAGGCTTCGTTCCAGGGAGAAGAAATGCTGGAAAAATGTCTATAACCCTCAAGGTTTACACAATAATCAGGCTTTCAGAATGCATTTTCTGTTTCCAGTTTGTTAGGTTTAGATTCCTGGGCAAAACTGCCCCATCCCCCACATTCAATACATGATGAAAGGCGGCACACCCACTAATCTTCCATACAAATGTAAATTTGCTGTCGACAAGGGTGGAGGAAAGAGTTCATTCATCTACAGACCAACTGTTTTCATACTGTACCATAGAAGGCATACTCAGAAGAGACACCAGCTTCCAGGAAGAAACAAGTTCCTTGGCTCAAGCCCCTTCGAAAGCTAACATCTTTGGAAAGGAATCTTCAATTAAACTTTAATATTTACAAAAGATGTTGAATTCACTATGCAAACATTCTTGTTCTGGAGTTAAACTGGCATTAGAACAGAATGGAAACTAGCTTCTCCTATGCTACATTTCAAATACAATACCATTTTTAAAAGACGCTTTTTTCAATAGGCAGAGAAACAGTTTTTCAATATATGCTGCAAATTTAAGCCTGAAGAAATATAATTTCTGTTTACTAAAACATTGAGATGACATTATCAAAACCAGGATTCTCTTACTTGGTCTTAAGACAACCCTCATGCTTTAGAGACATTCAGACTTAAATATCAGCAGTGAATACCTCTAATCAGAATGGCAACAAAACCAAAGCTCAAGGACCAAATACCAACTCTTGTGTGTGTTTCCCTAATGAAAGGTATTGGTATTTACTGGAAAGTTTATAGAAACAACAAAACCTGTATTTTCAAGAATTGCACAGAAAAGACATCATTAACCCAGTTTGCCCAGGAGCTATTTTGCCATACAAACTGGCTCTATAAAAGCTACAAATTATAGATGGATCTCATATCTGATGCAAGCACATTCTGAGAAATACCCCCAAAATTGTACTATACATAAGATTTTCTCCACTATCCTCTTTAGTTCTTCCATACTCCTGGCTAGCAGCTGTGGTTCACATACACATACTTGCCTTTTCTGTAAACTCTTCCTAAAGTTTTCTGCTTCCAATTCTTGCTTCATCAGTAAAGCCACATTTGACTTTGAAGTACAAGCTAGACAATTTTGACATAGACAGCACTTCCTTTACAGAGTTAAAGAGTTTTAAGGACAAGAAGTTGCAGAGGCATGAGACCATACCAAGCTGTATTTCACTGTATTTTCCTCTCATTTGTCATTTTGGACACTCAATTCTTCAGAACAAACACTTGATGCTTCGCAAAACAAGGAACCTCTTCTAGTACACTAACATAACATTTACAAATAATGAATTAGACTGTCAAACATACTCATTAGGAAAAAAGCCATGAAAGTTAACAACTGATTTTTCTTTAAGTATCCTGCTCCCAACAGAGTCTACAGCACTCAATATATTTTTACAACTTGATCCACATACAATTCATTTCAATGTACCTTGAATTTTACCTTGGTTTCCAGCTGACATTAAAGCGCTTGGACAAGTCTCCAAAGATTGTACCATTTTGCCTGCTTAAGACCAACATGTTATGTGTTCAAACACTGCTTGCAATAAACGCTTGAAGATGATAAGCCAAAACATTTGGAGCTAGAGGGTGTTACTCTCCCCTACTCTCCTTGTCTACATCAGACTAAGCTTACATTGACATCTAGGGAGACATCTCACAGCAGTTTTTTGCTGATGGATTCTGACAGATTTTTATCCTCCCTTTTCTGGTCTCAGACAAAGTTTTGCTATTCATTTCTCACAACTTTGTCACCTCCTTAAAATGCTAGACAAGTTAAAAGCTGTTCGTTTTTTATAGATATCCCTTTCCCCAACATTTATCCACTAAACTAGAACAAAAACCAAAAGAAAGATAAAAGAATAAATTTGTTCAGGATTTCAAAGATTTACAGTGCAATGACAAATATTTTTCTGTAATTCTTCCTCTCCTCCGGGATCGGTGTCAGACCTCCCTTTTTTATGAGTTCTCCTATTACTTCTTTTTTTCTTTGAAAACTATTTTTCCTCAAAAAAAAGCAGATGCACAATAATAATTTGGCAATCTCTCACACTGTTTTGGTGTCATTTAACAGAACCTGTTACATTTAGTCAGGGGAGAAGAAACAACAGACAGTAAGAGAAGTTGACTTAAAGCCTCAAAGAATATTTCTCAGGGGAAAAGTGTGACATTCATTATTTTAAAAGGCATGTGAAGACAACCTCTTTCCATAAAACTAACAAGTTAAAAAAATGCTTGGATTGCTAAAATGCAAAAAATATATATATTTCTTGAATTTGGAGAAAAAGTTTAACTATCAATTCAAACAGGCAATTCTTATGCATGACACTACAATACTGCCATGTCCAGCAACAAACATTTCATAAAAACAAACGTGTTTCATTGCAGCAGCAATGTTTTTACAATATGTTCTTTAAAGTATTCAGACATCCTATTGAATTACAAATATAACATTGAGCTTAGCAGTTGAAATCTTTTGTTCTTTGCTTAAAAAAAAAAAATCTAAGCTTACCAGAAAAGACTGAAATATGATTTTCATACATCATTTGAATTGTCACCTGGGCTTTTGTCTCAAGAACTGACAGAGAATATCGATGTGTTAATTGAAACAAGCAGTATGTAATCCACAGGACATCTTTAGCATATGTTTCTTTCCAAGGGCTGACAAGAGCTTTCTTGGATTTTTCAGCACTAGAGTCTAACATTTCCATTTTCAAGCTAAAAATATGAACAAAAATCTTACATATTTACATAAATATGTATTTTCCCAGCAGTACCTTTCCACAGGAATCAGACCACATTATATCTGTTTTGAGATCTCGAAAAATAAAATGGGAATATGGTAGCACTGGCATGAAAGTGTTGAAAACCCCATCTTTAAATCTGTATTTCTCTTCATAATTAAAAAGGCCCAGAAAAATAAATCCAATCAGAAACTTAGCTCCATGATGGAACATTCTTACTGCTGAAGGAGAATGAACCAGTGGATGTAACAAGGCAAAGCTCAATACTCAAAGCTATCATAATTTAAAATTAGACATAATTATCCTCAACAAAACCAGGCACTGTGGAAAGGGGCTTTGGAACAGCTGCTCCTCTTCAATTTAAATGCTCATTTGTTTTACATTGACCTAGAAATCAGTATCCTCCTAACCAAAAGCCAATTAGATAATAGTCTCTCTTTCAAGCTTGTAGAATACTAATTTTTTTAATGTCTTTAGTAGTGAAAAGCAAAGAAATAAAGTGCAGATGATGCCATAAGTATGCTCTGCTCCAATATGCACAACCAAAACGTGAGGGGTCCCTCCCCTGCTTTCTGAAAGGTCAGATCTGCAGTCCAGGGAAGTCACCCAGCACTTCCTTGGGCTAACCTTTCAGTGCAGCCTCAGATCGGGACAACCGCAGAACTCCGCAAAGGCAGCACGTGGGAAGATCTTCGGTTTGCTGGAGTAGCATCCCGCTGTCCTTCCACAGTAAAATAATATGCTAAACTGACAAGGAAGCATTATAAGAAGCATTTCAAAAGCTGTCCTTCCAACCATCCCCAGAGTTAGGTCACTAACTCAATGATTTTGGAAAGAGCAGGTTGTCAGATTCCTTCAGTACTGCAGTATAAACAAGCTGCTTCCCAAGCAACAGAATCAAAGACACCCAGTTTCCTACAGACTCAAATTTGTCTTTTAGTCATCTTGCTCCCTCCCATGGTCTTTACAGAGGTAACTCCAGCCCTCCTGTTTTACCTCTGCCCAGCTGGAGACAGCATCTCCCCCAGCTAATCAAGAGCTGTCATATTTGAGTGTCAACCAGTGCTGCCAAGCCACAATAAACAATGAACTGTCTCTCTCCAAGAGAATGTGAGGGGGTGGCTCCTACTCTGTTCCAATTCTTATGAATTGCAATTACAATTATTTTTGACATTTCTTCTTCTTTTCAAGCCTGGATGAAATTGGTGAGTGGCTTGGAAGTTACCAGGAAAGAAGGAACAAATGCACAAACTTTGATTCCCTACCACTGCTCAATAGTTCTTGCAGTCATGGTCATTTACACCATTACTTTCAATTTTGGTTAAAGCCAATGCCAAAAATACATATTCATCTACAGATCTGTTCCAGCTCTAAAGAGACAAAATAATGACGAGTGCAAGTTTGATTACACTCAAATACAAAGCCATAAGATTTCTTGGTCTTTTGAGTCTTGGCAGCATACCTAGAGAAAATTCTTTCCATGAAAGAAGTAGAGCTTTTTCTAAATGCATCAACAAAAGCAGCTTCTCAGAAGACTGGTGTCATACCGAGTCTGATAGGATCCAGAGAGAAACTAATTAATGCAGGAAACTACATTAGAAAACAGAGAATTCAATTCTACCAAAACATTAGGTCTTCACAGAAGAAAAACACTGGTAATCACCAGTAGCAATCCAGAGTTCCATGCTGAAAAATAATCTGCTAATGCAGAAGGTGGATGGTTTAATACTGAAAGGAGCCTTCTGAAATAGCCAAAGTTGTGAAGTAAACAAGCCTATATTGACAGAATGATCTCATAGCAGAACACAAATCTGTACAGTCAAGGTGGAATTCAAGGGAAAGGAGAAGCTCTTTCCAGAATAGGCAATGAAGCTGAAGAAATCCCTGTCTCCTAAGGTTTCCTTCTGAAGTCACCCAAGTTTAAAGCAACTAAATGAAAGTGCAAGCAGCAATGGACAAAATACATACGCGACAACAGCACATGGTTCTAAATATACCTCAAAGTTATCAGGTATCAGCATCATCAGTTTATTGTAGCAGTTTGCTCTCTGTCTTGAGCTCCTGAATTTCCCACACTAGCAGCCCCCTTTCCTTCTCAGTACTGCCTTCAAAGCTCTTTCTGCAACAGGAAGCAGAGGACAAGTCCAAAAAAAGCCCATTCCTACCCAGCTAAACAACAGTCAAGGAGTAAGCAGATTATCCAGGAGGTTTCAGAGCAGCTATAGAATGATGTCAATCCTGGACAAAATAATTATTTTAATCCTGTATCAGCTTTTCCAATTAAAGAAAAAACAGAAGTAACATCAGTTGTTGAGATTTTTATGGAAAAATAAGGTTGGCAGTAAATCACTGTAACTTCTGATAAGAGTTCTTCGGTGCTTTTGGATGGGGGAGGTGGGATTCGGGATGTATAAATTCCTGCCTCTGCTGGTAAAGTAAACATGTAGACATCAGACTTAGAATTGTTCAGAGCTTTTAACTTGCCTGCAAACTAGATTTCTAACAAATTTATCTCTAGGAAACAGCAAAACTTTCTGGGTTAAGAACCTGCCAATCAACCGAATTTTTAAAAGGAGCTGTCAGAAGAATTACTACTGAATATGACCATTCTCTGTCAACAGAACAGTCATGCATATAACATTATTCAGCATTTTTGGCTTACATTTTGAACCAGAACTGACCAGTGCTAAGAATAAAAGCAATGGGCCTCTCCTCTCAGGGGGTCTTTGCTAGAGCTTGATCTCTCTTATGAAACAGTCACTAAACACATAAAGCCTACTCTCACAATGTCCCAGTGAGGCATGTGTCCAGTCTACATGTAAGTAACTGAAGTCTCCCACTAACATTTCTTTCTACAGTGTCAGATCTTCCTCGGCACACTGCAGTCAGCATCACCTATCCTCGTCATCCAGTGGGTAACACAGGACCCCCATTACTACTTCTTAATTAGATCCAAGTTTCAATGCTTAGGTGGTCTGTGCTACTCACTGATGCTTTGTCTGTCTCAGATGGAGGCGGGGAGGAGGGTCTTTAAACATGCAGCACCACCCAGCCACAACCCCAACCTCTTTAACCTTTCCCATATACTTTGAGGACACAATATTGGGACATAGAACTGCATGTAAATGAGACAGCCAGTCCTCAGCACAGCCATGTCAGAATTTGAGCATCTTATGGGATTAAAGTAACTGTCTGTAAAACATATAGTAGAAAATATAATAATTATACTTATGGGTAGTGAACATGACTACACACTTCCCAGTATTCTGAACTGTGGGATTTAACACAAAACAGAAGCTTGTAACAAAAAAGGATAAGCTTAATTATGTAGCTTAAGTGAAATGGAGCTAAATCAACTTTATCCATTTTACTTAACAAAAATGGAGTTTAACCAACCTTTGCTTGCTCCAGAATGTGACATTGTGATTGCCTACTTTTGAACCCCCAAACTACCATAAAAATTTCCTGATGTGCAACGAAAAATGGAGCTAACAATTACAAACGGTTGTCCATAGCTGTTCTCAGATGGAGATTTCAAACAACACAGGCAAGATTTGATGACAAAAGCCTTGTTAATAATGGGACAAAAAAGATAGCAGATGGAAGGCATGCATCATTAATGTACTTCATTGAAGAAGTTAGGTACCACAATACCTTTCCCTTGAAATTATTGCGGTTTATAGTAAGCCAGTAGGAAGAGCAGCAATTTACCTTTTGCTTATGAAATAGAGGAATTCAGCAATTAGAACAGTAAGGGATATCTATCACATCATTGTAAAGCCAAGTTCAATGGCTAAGCACCCCTCCAGTTAAACAGGTTTTAATCTATTCTTGACACTTTCCCAGGGAAGTTGATACCACAGATTTGTCTGAAAAATAATCCACATGGAACAGGGCCCCCCAAGGTTTTCAACACTTCTCATTTACACAAAGATTTGCTGCCATTTTCTTTTTAAATCTAATCTATATATAGCTGATTTCTAAATAACCTTTAGCATTAAAAAAAAAAAACCCACACCAAAAAAACCCATTCCATTCAATTTATTAGAGTGCTCTCTTAGAACTAAGGTGGTACATAAATCAACTGTTTGGTTTGTAGATTTTACTTGATATTCATACATGTTCATGCCAGCCATAAGGAATTCTGATTTTCTTTCTACCCTATGCCTGGTATAATTCAACTGTTTCTCAGTCAGCAACATTTTAAACACAGTATGTAAATTACATCGAGAAAATAAACATGTCAGAAGGCAAGTAATCATATAGAAAATAAAAAGTTGTCATTGTCAAATATGCCACTTTAAACAGCTGCCTATTCAATCAGGATTGATGCTGATGCCTGATCAATATAATTTGACAATGTTGACACAGTACTTTTCCTCTCAATACAGACAGTCCTGCATGTATGCAATATTACAAATTGTTCCTCTTTTCTTTCAAAAACTTCATCAGTTTATCTTGCCAAACTTCTCTATTTCATTAGCCTATTTTGTTCTGGTAAGATTTAAGATTGTTTGATAAGAAATGCATGCATGCTTTTTAAATTCATAACACTATATTTTACTTCATGTTGAAAGAAATTATTTGGTAAGTGAATTTTATGGCAAAAAACCAAACCCTAAGACCAGGTAGTCCACATCCCAAAGAATTTACAGTGGAGAGAGATTAAGGAGGTCACAGTAGCAATATACTTGTACACAAAGGTATCCGAACCCACAACTTCTCTGCCTATCATCAAATAATAACTGTTTTTTACTGTGGGGAAGTTTTTTTACTGTTTTCTGGCAATAGGGGAAGCCACAAAGAAAAATAAACACTTCTGGGAGAACGCAGGAGGGAAAGAGAGCTTAGGAACAGGCAGAACAGGCAGGAGGGGTCTTAAAAGGGATCTAGCTCATGCTAGAGACAGCACAGCATGCAAAGCTGCAAGCAGGCAACCAAGGTTAGCAAGGCTGATGAAAAGCAAGCAGTAATGAACATTCTGACCTTTGTCTTCAACCCTTGGATTCTTGGCACTGTCATAAACACGCCATGTATTTTCCTTGGCAACAGCTCATCCATTAAATTAGCTCAATTACCAATATTTAGAAAATTTGGGATGCAAATTTGCCAGAAGTACCTCTGCAGACAACTATTTGAAACAAATATGCAACAAAGTATCTAACTAGAAGTCTCTGTGGGAAAAATTTAGTGCACACACTGGAACTGCATTTATGTAAACAAAAAACCTTAATTAATTTATTTTTATTTAAACTCCAAGGCAGAAATTTTAATTCTGAGTTTCACATAATAATTTGTTTTCATGGACAAATTATGAACCTTGACATAGAAGTTCCTCATATAACTATTTTTACTGTCACTATATCGTATGACCACATTAAAATAATGAGGTTTGAGCATTCATATCTTCAATTAGAGCTTTGTGGCTTCAAGCACTTAAAGAACAAATGCTGCCATTAACCTAGACCTTACCCCTCAAATATGCACCAAATATATTAAGAATGTTACTGAATCATGAGGTCATTGTGAAAATGGAAGTCTCAGTGGATTCCGTCACAAAGCAAAATCTTGAGGGTTTTAATAGGATATTATTTAAGGTATAAAATTAAAATCTCTCATTAAGTTATCTCAACAGCTCATTTAATTTATCAGGCTTAAAAATATTTTAAAGGTTATTTTAGGTTAATTACATTTCACATCCTTTTATGACAAATCTGAAACCCTGCACATCTTTCAATCCGCTAGTATAAACATTTCCCCCTTGCTAATAACTTAAAGTTCACATTGACACACATTTTTGCATAGTCGCACTATAGTCTCAACATGACAGCTTTTTATATTCGTGATGTACACAGAATCTTTTGGTTTTTTTTTAATGAGAACATGGTCATTGCAATAAATAACAAAAGCAAGAAGCACCTCAGTCAGTTGTTCCATACTATTTACTAATAAAACAGCTTAGGTAAGCTGGTTTGTTTCAAACACATAAGGCACCCTTCTCAGCAAATTCTGCACTACACATACTTAGCTGGCCACAACTGCTTTCAATGAAAAAAATTCTGATAAATCCAAAATGTCTCTTCTATTCCAATAATAAACAAAGCTTTGAAAAAACAGCCTGGGCATTATTTATCCTAGTCTCTGTTCACAAAGAGAAGAACTACAGATATTGACTCTAAATCAAGCTTGCTAGTGTAATCGTTATTCTGACTTCATACCTCATGGTCTCACAGCACAAGGACTCTGCAGTTCCCACCAGGGAAGAGTTTAAAAGTCGCAATTCCTGCAGAAATGCTCAGGTTAGCAATAGTAACATAGCAAAGCCAGGTAAGAGATCAAGGTATTCCCTGGCTTTTGAGCAATTGACTTAAAATCAAATTATCTTTAACACAATCAGAAATAAGAGAATGACACAGGCACACTATATACAGCGACTGCAGGATTAAGTTATTTCATAGCACCATCCATTTTGAGCTTCAAACATTTTCCAAGCATTAATGAACTGCATTTTGCAGAAAGTCTGTGAGGTATGCTTTGCTCCCAGTTCCACTGATGACCAAATCCTTAACCTCTCCGTATCTTAGTTTATCAAAGTTCAGGTATCAGGATTGTTGCATAAGTCTCAGGCTTTAGTAGTGTTTCACTTGCAAGACTACACTTATCTCCGCCAAGAGATTTCACCTCTCCCCCTCTGGTAATCTCAAGGTAATAAGGATTTTAGATTAGCTCTTAGGAAAGACTCTGAGCTGCAGCTGTTCAGAGGTGAAGAAATGACTGTGTTCCCATTTTCCTCCAAGTGGCAAAATAAGCAATCATTGCGTCTCTGGAGCTGAAGCTGTTTGGATGGCTGCAAGACACATTGCATGGCTTGGATAAACCACAATGGTACAAGTATAGGGAAAAGTACCAAACAAAAAACAGCAGCCAAACAAGGAGGATTATGCTACTAATTTCTAGAGCACCTCCAAAGCTTTTACTTAGACGAAGAGTTATGGGGAATTTTTATAGATGTCCTAAAGCTCAAAACAGTTTGCATTACTGAACAAAGTAGTTTGACACTTAGGCAAACAAACTATTTTGTGTTTAAAGGCTCATCCTCCTATTATCACATCCTAGGAAACAGTTACCAGAAGTGTTACCAGACACAAAAGGCAGCCATATTAAAATACTGAACACGGACATCTCACACTGCCTTTCTATGGAAATACCTGCCAAAAATCACCAAAATAAAACAGCCAACTTCCAAATATTTTAAATTGAAAACCCGAAATTTTATTGTCTATGTCAGTATGGTTTTATATATAGGTCAAGAAGAACCACACGACACCACTCCTGTGGAACAAAGCCTCACTCAGTGACAATGTGTGCTCAAGACAGTCTGAATAATTCTTTATATTTTATCTTAAGTTTCCCACAGCTCCTCAAGCAAAAAAGCTAATTTTCCATGCATACTACAGCAGCTTCTCACTTTACACCTACAATAGTGCTGCTGTCAGGAACAGAACTGACTGCATGTGCCAAAAATCAATTCAACATATTCAGAGACAAAAAAATAACACGCAGTACCTGAAGATAATGAGAACTGCAATCATTCAAACTGACAGTCTAGTGCCTAACAATTATCACACGGCAAGTTTTATGAATTCATATTTCCTGCAATGACAAGCCTCAGGTTACACAGAAGGGTGTTCAAATTTTCTTTCAAGTATGAAAATCTCCTTTGAGCCAATGAGTCCCCTCCAAAACAGAATTCGCTTAACTGAAGTGAGTAAAAAGATGCTGACTGTGTTTGAGTAATATGTTGAAGTTTCTTCAGACCAAGATGCTGACTGTGTTTAAGTAATATGCACTATATATTAAATATAACTTTAGTACAGAATTTATCACAATTATTTGCTGTTCTTTACACAGGTACACATGAATTATTCAGAATGAAGTTTACTAGTGAAAAACCTATCAGGACTATCCATTTTGAACGCCACTGTGAAGCATGTGTCCTGAATCTATCATGAAAACACACAGAATTACAGCACACGCAGTTGAGTTTTCCTACCAGAGATACCTTTGAGCTGTGACAAAAGTCTCTGCAAGCACTCTAAGCACTGTCCAATGCTCAAAATTTTGCTCCGAATACTTAAATACATTCAAAGCAGCTCTTCTGAAGTTTGCTTACAATCTCATTTACTTCTTTGCAAAGGCCTTATTCTCCACTGTTCTGCATTATCAGATCCAAATTCCTCATTCTGACCTTCAAGTCCTATCATTCAGTTCACCGATACATTCAACCCTCCATCTAGAACTCACTCCCTACCTCTTCCTCAAACCCAGTCCCTTCAAACAAATGCAAGCTTGGACACTGCTTTAGTTCTTCAAGCAACACTCATCTTCTCTCTGTCTCCTTATAGCCACATCTTCCAAAATTGATAATGTACCCAGACACTCAAAGATTCACCCATACACTTTGCAGCGTAAGTAAATGCAAATTTTTAATTAGTATGCATAAACTTAGACTTCACATGGTCTTAATGTGGAAATCCACTTACTTCTCATCTCAGGTTATTACAATTACAACCGCTATTTTAAAATGCTATTTCCATGCCTTCATACAGTAATAAAACCCATTCATTCATACAACCATAGTTTCTGCTATCTCCTGCTTTTCTAACAATATAAAAGTATGAAATTCTACTTGTACAGTTAAGTATTGAAAGTTCTCTACTCCCTAAAAGAATTTATGGTCTCATGAGCTGTAACTTTAATGATTACTCTTAGACAAAAATACTTTGAGCTGTATTAGCAACATTTAAATAGTCAACGTGTTACCCCTAAAATACAAACTAAAAGTAAGGTTATCTATGACAAAATATTTTGGGAAAAGAACAGATGCGTGTTTCAGAACACACAAATGTAAATGAAGTTTTCTCATTGGATTCAAATGTCTGCTTCTGTAATAAGTACCCAGTCTATCAGCAGGAGGCAGCTCTATGCACAACTGGCATCAATGATGTGTCCCCCAACTAGTATTGTATTTTTCAATAAAAAGACAGAGATTACATCTAATTCTTTCATGAGGAGGCAGAATTCTAAGCTCTATGCACTCACCTCACAGCCAGCATACATATCAAGCAGAAAGGTGGAGAGCGTGGGGGAAGATTAGCTATTGTGTTTTGCAAAATAATGTTTAATTTGCTAGTCAGATACCTGCTCGTCACTACAAACTCTATTCCTTCCAAGACCTCATCACTGTGAGATTAACAACCACTACCCAGATGCCTGCATAAAGTGGAGATCCTAAATAATAAACAGTAAATACATTAAAGCACTTGGGACTCAGTAAGAGACCCAGAGAGAGAATTTTCTTTTATAACTAGGAGAGGGTTTGAAGCACAGTATAAAGAAGCTTCAGCTTCTAGTTCCACTGCACTTCATCAGGCCTTTTGAATAATTAATTTCTGTACTGAATCAACAGTCAACACAGAATGAAGGTCTTCTCTAGTTATAGTCTACAGAAAAACACCTCTAGCTCTTCAGGTTGGCCCTGTAGCAACGGTGTCATTTTCTGTTGAAAACCCAATTCACTATACTGAGACCTCCAGTACTCCAGCACCACCTAGCAGGCCATAGACCAAAACACAATTAGGCTACACAGCTTCTGACCCAAAAAATACAAACAATAGTTTCTAGAATTAGCTCCAAATAATAATTTAAAAAAAAAAAAAAAAATTTTCTTCATAACTATCCCAACCACCATCTCTCTGTTACCAGAAAAAGAATGTTGCAAACCACAGTACAGTATTAAAATATGAAGCTAATACACACTCCAGCTAAAAATATGAAAAAGGTCAGGTCATTAGTAAGTAGTTACTGTGAAACACGATCCCAGAAATAACATGCCTGTAAAATCACTAACAACTACCAGGATCTCTAAATGTGTTTTACGAAAACTTACTTGGATCTTGGGGTTCAGTTATTTCTGTCAATTGCCACAGGCCCACCAGCAGATGGCCGACCAGCACCACGAATGCCTCGGCAGGCTTTATAAAAATAAGCAATTGGATTTAGCTTTCACATGAATTTAAAGGGAATTACCTAAGTTGTCTCATTAACAAACCCAAACCTGTAGCCACCAGCCACTCTCCCTGGTAACCAGGAATCATACAGATTTGAAGTACATCCTTTTGCAATGAAGAGCAGAAAAAGCAACTTGTGCAGGGGCAATACACTGTTACAGGAAGCATATATATATTAGAATCATAGAATGTTTTGGGTTGGAAGGGACCCCTAGAGGTCATCTAGTCCAACCCCCCTGCAGTGAGCAGGGACACTGCTAACTAGATCAGGTTGCTCAGAGCCCCATCCAACCTGGTCTTGAATGTTTCCGGGGATGGGGCCTCCACCACCTCTCT
This sequence comes from Gorsachius magnificus, assembly GCA_034008185.1. Taxonomy (NCBI): domain Eukaryota; kingdom Metazoa; phylum Chordata; class Aves; order Pelecaniformes; family Ardeidae; genus Gorsachius; species Gorsachius magnificus. Next base: position 67,233,591 of record CM067085.1, read on the forward strand.
GGGCAACCTGTTCCAGTGTTTCACCACCCTCATTGTAAAGAATTTCTTCCTCATATCCAGCCTAAACCTACCCTGTTTTAGTTTAAAGCCATTACCCCTTGTCCTGTCACAGCTGGCCCTACTAAAAAGATTTTTCCCATCTTTCCTGTAGGCCCCCTTTAGGTACTGAAAGGCCGCAATCAGATCTCCCCGCAGCCTTCTCTCCTCCAGGCTGAACAAGCCCAACTCTCTCAGCCTGCCCTCATAAGAGAGGTGCTCCAGCCCTCGGATCATTTTTGTAGCCCTCCTCTGGACCCACTCCAACAGTTCCATGTCCTTCTTGTGCTGAGGGCTCCAGAGCTGGACGCAGTACTCCAGGTGAGCAGAGTAGAGGGGCAGAATCACCTCCCTCGACCTGCTGGCCACACTTCTCCTGATGCAGCCCAGGGTATGGTTGGCCTTCTGGGCTGCCAGCACATCTTGCCAGCTCATGTCCAGCTTTTCAGCCATCAGTACCCCCAAGTCCCTCTCGGCAGGGCTGCTCTTGACCCTTTCTTCCCCCAGCCTGTATTGATACCGGGGGCTACTCCAACCCAGGTGCAGGACCTTGCATGTGGCCTTGTTGAACCTCCTGAGATTCACACAGGCCCGCCTGTCCAGGTCTCTTTGGATGACATCCCATCATTCTGGCGTATCAACTGCACCACTCGACTTGGTGTCACCTGCAAACTTGCTGAGGGTACACTCAATCTCACTGACTATGTCATTGATGAATATATTACACAGCACCAGTCCCAGTAGAGACCCCTGAGGGTCACGACCTGTCACCAGTCTCCATCTGGATATCGAGCCATTGACCACTACCCTCTGGATGTAACCATCCAACCAATTCCTTATCCACCCAACAGTCCACCCATCAAATCCATAGCTCTCCAATTTAGAGAGAAGGATGTTGTGGGGGACCGCGTCAAAGGCTTTGCAGAAGTCCAGATAGATGACGTCCGTTGGTTTTCCCTTGTCCACTGTTGTTGTCACACCATCATAGAAAGCCACTAGGTTTGTCAGGCAGGATTTGCCCTTGGTGAAGCCATGCTGGCTGTCTCAAATTATCTCCCTGGCCTCCATGTGCCTTAGCATAGCTTCTAGGAGGATCTGTTCCATGATCTTCCCAGGCACAGAGGTGAGGCTGACAGGTCGGTAGTTCCTGGGGTCTTCCTTTCTACCCTTTTTGAAAATGAGCACAATGTTTCCCTTCTTCCAGTCACCAGGGACTTCACCTGACTGCCATGACTTTTCAAATATCATGGAGAGTGGCTTGGCAACTACATCGGCCAATTCCCTCAGGACTCTGGGATGCATCTCATTAGGTCCCACGGACTTATGTGCATTCAGGTTCCTCAGATGGTCACGAACCTCATCTTCTCTTACAGTGGGAGGGTTTTACCCTCCTGGTCCCCCTCATGTGGTCCATTAGGTACAAATGATTCTATTCCTGATACATCTAAAACTAAGTAAAAAAGCAAAGGAGCAAAAATTTAGAAAATCAAGAGTAAATATTCTCTCCTACATCTAAAAAGCATACCCCACTTGGACAAAAAAGACAACATGCCATGCTGTGAAGCCTGTCTCTGTTACCAGGTTTCCAATATGTGCTTTCTTGCAGAGCCAAGGACCCACCATCACAAGAACAACCATTTTCCCCATTCCATTTGGCATCACCCAGTCCACACAGCTTTGGGGAACTAAACATTCTGGATAAATCAGGCTGAACAGGCAGCGTCACTGTCTCAGTTTTATTCAACACAGGAAGTTCTTCAGTTTGTTAGTAATTTCAAGTCTTTGCATTTGAGCCTTTCTATCCTACAGATCATTATTCAAAATCTGAGAGGCTTTTTTTTTTTTAACCACTTCTTCTACAACAAGACCAGGGAAGGGTGAACTATCCGGCACTCTCTACAATAGCAAAGAATACAAAATTGTCTCATTTTGTCTTAACCATTACCTTACAAAGTAAATGTAAAACTGTTAAGTCAGTTGAAATTATTTGCTGAAAAGGAGACTGACCCTACAAGGAAATCTTCAAGTCTGGCATCAGAGGATTAACAGAGCAGCAACTGCTTAGTCAGCAGACTTCATCTCTGAAGATGAAGAAATAGCTCTGACCACGTACTATGTGGTACAGAATATAAGGAAGAAAGTTTACACCAAAGAGAGAACTGCAACCACCCAGCCAGAACCCTCAACCTCGTTTTCTAAATAGATGTCAAACCTTTTCAGTTCAAGGAGTACAGTGAATTTCAGCTCAGTACTGGGAGCACTTTAGAAAACTGAAGTTTGTTAAGTATTTAAAAAAAAAGTTCCAAAATTTCTTCCACAAAAGCATCTAATTTTCCACCAACTGGGCTTCTTCAAATGTTTTCCCACCACCATAGCTGGCAGAAGGAACACACATGGTTTCTTATTCTCGGAACATCTCAAACTTTTCCAGGCATCAGATAGTGAGCAATGCATGTAAGATGTAGTCCTAATTAACAGGTACCACACTGTGAGATGTTTCTTGCACAAAATGTTGGAGACAGTGTTTGATATGCTCTCTATGGGGAGTGAGGGGGTGGGACACACACACAAAAAACCCCACATCTCTATCCACAAATGCAAATACATATTCAGAATTAGTGTAGCGCTCCAGTTGAGCAACTCATCCTTAACAATAAAGATGAGAGTAAAATCACCCCTTGCCCACCCATAAATGCTCCAAGCCCTGGAATATTAGCACCTTACAGCATTGCTTCTGGCAATCAATTTCATTCACATTGACTTCTGTCAAAATAAATATTTGCAAGAAAAACACTCCCAATCTACCTCCTCAACAACCACAACCTTCTCTTCACAAGCTCTTTTTCTTTCTAAAATTAACAAACCTGGACACTCTTCATGCCTTTCTTCATAAGTGAATGCATCCATATTCCTGGTCATTCACATCAGCTGCCTTCAAAACACACTCCAAGTTCTAGTTCTTTTTATGACAGGGTGCCTGCAGGTCAAGACTTCAGATAAATAAACCCCCAAACTAAGTCATAAGAGATTTTCCATATTATTATCCTTCTGTTCCTTATACACACACTTTATACACACTCCCTGTGCTCCCTTTTTTTTTACTGTATTTGGATCTTGAGATCAGAAAACACCACTGAGATGCCCACTATGATGCTTTATGACTTTTTTCTCCTATTACTTCCTTGGCTATCTTAGGGATTTAAAAGTCTTAAATAGGACGCTCCCCAGCAGAATTCAATCCACTAGGATCAGAGCCATCCATCTTAAGGGTAAGTGATCAACTGAAGGTCATCCTCCAAAATCCTTGCATATATTTAGAAGGCACACAGATCAGATCAACATCTATTATTCCATGATGAGAGCACTCAGCATTCAGTCTGCCCTGGCTTCTTTCTCAAGTCAAGGATCTAGTGGCAACTGCTATGCAGACACGTTAATCCAGACTATCCGACATCTATGAGCTGAAAGGTTCTGTCTGACAATAAATTATGCTTATGTAGTTCAGCATGTTAGTATTTGATGAAGAATTTCCATATTTGATGTATTTCTTCTGTTGTTGCTGATAAGTAGCCTAGCTATCAGTCTTCTTTCAGAAGCTGCAAACTAATTTCTATAGATTTGCTATGCTAATTTGTCTTTTTGTTTTGCAAATACTTTCAAAGCTGAAATAATGCAATTTAAGCACAGCACACAATCTGTAGGACTACTAGTGGTTAGAAAGTAAAAAAAAAAAAAAAAACACCACACATTACTGATTGCCAGCAAAGCAATTTAGCGAAGGAAAATCCACTGATACCTATAGTGCCAAAAAGGGGGAGCAGAAACAATGCACATAGCTTTGAGTATTCTGGCATTCCCATACCACACTCCCACTTCTCTCTAGCTAGCCATCTATTGTATTATAACAAATAATAAAAGAATTAAATGCTCCAGCAATCAAGGCTAGCATATTAAAATGACACTCTGCATTACTGAACCTACTCATCTCTTAATAGAGCTATTCTTCAAAGGAGATTAATTGTACTGGCAAGAGACCTTTTGCTATTCTAATTTGTGAAACGTATTTCAATACCACAAGCATATTAAAACAGCTGCAAACACGTAACTAGCTCTAAGATCCCAAGACTCACTGCATTTAATTAGGTGTTCATCTTGTGACCAGCTCTTTAGTCATTGCTTTAGAAGCTCACTTCACATAAAAATTCTTAATTTCTAGGCTTAATTAACTGCAACTGTAATTAACATACAGCCCACCATAAAGTATACTGAGATAGAAAAGTGTATTTCAGTACCTAACATCATCACAGAGGGACAAATACTGGATTTATATGTGAATTTCCCTGCTTTAATTAGAAAGCAGAGAATTTTAAATTATTTGAACATAAGATATATTGGCATTGCATTTCACATCAGAACACTGAATAGACAGCACAAACACTGTCACGACAAACTGAAAATACATCATATTAGTAATATGCAGAATTGTAACACAAACACATCGGCAGCTCATTTAATTGTACACAGTTGTTAAGCAACAAACTAGTATACCAAGTTAAATATCTGAGAACTAACACTTTGTTTTAAAGCACAGTTACTTTCATTAACTTAAGCTATGAAGCTTCAAGGCATTTGCCTGCCTCTAGAGAACAGGCCTGTATTGTAACATATTACTTCTTTTAATCCCCATCAGATGCCAAGTTCACGTGAGCATTTTCCCTGTCTGTTGATATAGTCAAATTATAACCACTGCTAAGAATAGAAATTAAGGCAAACACTGGACAGGCACCAAACTAAGACGTAAGACAATTAAATCAAATCAGAATTTCAATACCGTAGCATGTCTGAAAATGCTAAGACTACAAATACTTCATTGTGAAATCAAAATTAGTGGTAACACAAATGCATGGCTTTTTGAACTTTAAAGATTTAAGTCTGTTTTCATAGCCTGGTGGTGCCAAACTGTCTAGGATCCCCCCAAAAATTCTAAGGGCTAACAATCTAAGGGCTATATCCAAGGTACAACCTGTTACTTAAGGGGTCATTGCTTCTAAACAGTCTTACAACGCAATATACATTTACCCAGTTACTTGCAGCTCTATAAAGTAGTGCACACCAAAATTACCTCATTTGAGTAAAACTTGTTACATAGGCAACTCTATGGAAGTTTGGCAAAAAAAGCTTCTATCTTTGCTTTTAGTCTATTATTTAGCAACAATTTCTGTTGCATATATGACTGCAGACAAATAACTGTCTTTTCCTACTCTTGTATTTTTCTTCTTGCACTTCAGTGATTTTAGATATTTAGAGGTAATAAGGAACATCTACAAACAAAACGTATTCTCCTTTTGGTTTGCAATTCAGTCTTGACTATAGCCATTTGAGTTTCCCCCCCGCTACAGAATACTGTCTTCTTAGAAAATGATGATTTAACAGATGCAGCATTCTTCAAAAATGTGTTCACTTTACCAAAACCTTTTGACAGAAACCATGCAGAAGAGCAGATGTCAGTTCCAGCTCTTCAATTCCTTGGACAGTTATCCCTTTCAGCTTTATTCGCCTAGCTATTCTCCAGGGAAACTGGCAGAGGTAGCTACTCAGAAAGCTGTTTCCTAATTAAACTAGTTTTAAATGGTCAAGTTCCCATGCCCACATCTCCTTAGATTTCCAGTGATATTTTCTTTCAGGTATCAGGCAGCTTAAGTAGCACTGAGAAGGAGCATCCCCAAAAAGAAATGACTCTTCACACACACATTTTTTTTCCAGCTTTTAGACAAAAGCAAGATGAACATATTCTATCAATTCACCTTCTACCCTAAAAAGAGCCCACAGGAACAAAATGCTGCATTCACTGAGCACAGAAGCAGGGAAAGCAAGGTAAAAACTAAAGAAAAGGATCACACCACTTTTTGTTTAGAGCACAAAATCATCATGAGTATTCCCAGACTCACTCACCAAACCAGCAGTAAGTGAAGGAGCAGATTGTCCTAAGGACTGATTTCTCATGCGGACCAGGTTTGAGGTATCTCCAGGTGGCTGCCATATCGGCTGTCCCACTCCACTGTGAACACTGTTTGATAAGGGAAGTAGCTGTTTTCCTTTAAAAACAAAACCAAAATACTATCAGCTTGTTTTTAAACAAGTTTGCAAGTTCAAAATACAATGCTGAAAACAAATATTGCATGTGGAGAAAAAGTGTTTATAGGTTAGAACTTGTAAGAGCCTGCTACCTATTAATTCATTATGTTTGATAACTAAGTATTTCCAAAAAACCTAATTTATGTTTTGAGATAATGGGTAAATCCAAAACCTTGTAGAAACAGACTTCTGTCACTTTATACTTTTTTATACTTCACACAACTTAAAAAGGAAACAATATTTGCTGCCAGTTAAACAATTTATTGCCCTATAGAGAGGCAATGTTAATGTTGCAAAATCTCTTACATATAACTCTAAAAATTCTTTGAAAATGCATTCATAATTGTAAAATATTACCTCCTCTAAACAGCTTAGCCATCTAGACTTCCCCACTTCCTCCTACCATTGGAACATTCGGCATTAGATTTCATGCAGCTGTGATCAGAATATAGTGTATGTTTAAACATTTTTTTGCTTTGAACCACGGATGGATATTTTCTGTCTAAAAAATTTCACTCTTCAGCAATATCACATTATCTTAAAAGCAAAACATTCTGTAGCTTTCCCAAGCCTCCCTTGTGTCTGACTGATTAGTGTAGACGCTAATCTCCCATGCTACACAGTGAGAAGAGTAGTTCCTATCTCAACAAGTTCATGCCATTGTACTTTACTGCAGGAAATACAGTAATCATTTAAAAGGATCTGCTTAATACATTTTTCTTCTAGCAAATATAACATTCCTCTTTGAAAAAATGTCAAGCAGTAAATTTCCACAATGAGAAAGAACCAAAGTAGGTCATATTTTTACTCCATCAAGCTTAACAGTTTCCTTTCATGTACAGTGTCATTCACAAAAAAAAAAAAAAAAAAAAAAAAAAAAAGAGAGAAAGAAAGAGAAGATAGATAGTCTTGTGGTTAAAAACATGTAAGTGAAAAAGTCTGTAAATCTGGCTTCCATTATTAGCTTCCAGATGACTTCCTCTGTAACTTTGGTCAGTCAACCTCGGTACTTCAGTTTCACCATCTGCAAAATGGGAGTGAATAATACCTCTCTTCCTTAAAATTAGGACTGTGAGACTAAATTACACACTCCCTTCCAAGCATGGTGACAATAGTTGCATTCAACAGATTATTACACTCTCAGATACCACAGCAGGAATCACAGGAGAGTAAGACATTTATTGCAATAAGTAGCAGGAAGAGGTCTACATCTTCAATCACAGATACTGTGATACTTTTTTCTCAGAGGCAGCAAGCTATTTTACAAATTCAACTTCACCTTAGAATTAGATGTGAAATACTACACTCACTACATAAAAGCGGCTACAATATTGGGAAGACTGTCACAAAATGTGATTAGCCATAGTGCCAGGGGAGCACAGAGCAGAAGTGGTGTCTTTCTTTTTTGTCTTTTTTTTTTTTTTTTTTAAACTTCTTTGTGTTAATTTTCTGTGAAAGTTACAAGCAATGGGTCAAGTACACATTAATAGAATGAGTCAAAGTGTATGAGAGATGAGAAGGCTCAGCTTTAGCTAGCAAACAGAGACACAGCATAATTAGTACCTTTTTCGCCAGCCCCATTCAAGCTGCTTACAGCTGTGGACATGATTTTCATGGTTTGCTCATTTTCAAGATTATGTGTAAATAATAAAGACTCTTCTTGTCTGCAGAGATCTAAAACTACAGAAATGTACATTTCTGTATTTATCTCAGTAAAGCACTAACAAAGATATCGTATAATAGCAATTCAAATAGTAACAATTCAAAATGTCAGTGCTTGAGAGCAAGAATAACATTATTTAAATCTCCATAAGATATAGTTATCACCATCTCCTTTTAGTTTCACAAAATCTCAATCCAGGAAGACAGAATTCCATTAAGAGTCAAATCTAAGCCAACGAGTTTTCATGCACAATCATCTATAGTCTTTAAACCTATTTTCTTCTGTTGCAAAAATAAGGTGGAATTATTTTCAGGATGGAGCTTGGAAGCTAAAGCCTTTCCCTGCTATGCCTCAAGTCCTACATACATTCCAAACACCCACATTTAAAACATATATCTAAACAGCTACATTTTCTTTATCCAATTGGGTCAAGCTAATCTTCTTGGGGCTCTTTTCCTGAATCAGGCTATAGCAGATTTAAGTCATTAAGATGAAGCAACAAGTTCTAGAGAACATTATCATTTCAGGACAGAAAATATAAAAGAATGTTATGTCCAAACAGAATTTTTTTTTTTTTTTTTTTTTAGAAGAAAGAGAACTTCTCCAGTTTTCCTGCTTCCTCCTATTTACTTTTCTTTGCTTACTTCTACTCACGGTGGGGGTGGGGAAACCACAAACCCTACAGTACTATCTTTGGCCATTGTAATCAGCCAACAGCTGTGTAGGTAATAAACTTCTGTTCTCCTCTAGTGATTAACCTACCTTAGAGAACAAACTTATGAGTGCAAAACATTGTGAATGTTTCCGTTTTTCAGAAACAAGCCACTTATTACAAATAAAACATTAAGACAAGGCCAACCCAAAATAAAACATGCATACTTTACTGCTTATTTAATTCTATTACACCTGGCACCTCAAACATTAAAATATTTATCTTCCCCTAATAAAGGACAGAGGGACCAGGACCGGATGTATTTTCACAATCATGTAAGTTAAGCCCACGCTGCTGCCAAAATGGGTGGTTTCACCCTCTTCCCCTCTCACTTGAGTTTTCAACCCTTCTCACCTGATTTTTCAACCCTTCTTCTTGTTCTTGCACTAACATGCAAATAGGCAAACAGTCAGCCTAATTAGGGAGGAAACAGGCTGCAAATTAACCTTACAGAACAACAGTGATATTCAGGCAGATCAGCTATGTCATTCTAGACTGATCATGCAGCTCTATACATTCTAATGCCAGCATCACAGACTTTGACACCAGCTTTAAACAGTTGTGAAACCATCCCCTAGCCCACACACGAAGACTTTGAAAAAGAAAACTACTGGTCCTCCATTTTTTGGCTAATTAATAGACTATGCTTACTCCATGGTTCTACAGTTGACAGATTCTCTGACAGGGTTGAAGACCGTGTTCACAAGAAAAAAAAAAAAGAAAAATTTTATGCAAACTGAAAAAACATGTAGTTAGTAAGCAAGATTTTTACTTTGAATCACAAATGCCTACAGTGCTTTTGAAGCCAAAAAGAAAATAAATAATAATTTGAACCTGATACAAAAGTCAGGTTCCCAGTAAGAAACAAGCTTACAGACCTTACAAGTATGAATGCATCACTGTGTTGCCTAAATTTCACTCCAAATCCAGTCTCTCTTTTTCACTCTTTTCTACTAATATTTCTTTTTGCGTCTTTCTCTTACACAAAATTTTGTATGGCCTCCCAACAAGAGGTCACCTCTAGTTTTGAAGAAACAACTTATCAGTATCTTTTATTACAACTGTTATGCCAACAAGTAATACTGCATCTTTAATACTAATGAATGGTCTTCACAAAATGGCATACCTGACAAAGAACTCGCCAAACTACCTCTTCGTAGCTTGCAGTCATCCTGACTTAGCTGACGATGGAGCTTGGTTTTCCCAGCAGATGAAAAGATGTCAGGATTGCTGAGCTTCCTGCAACGTAACGGAGTGGACTCTGTTATCATCTCCTGTAGAAAGAAAAACAAGCAGAAGTTTGTTAGTGACAGCTAAGTATCAGTTTTCTGAAACATACAATCTCCAAAGCATGAACAAGACTAAAAAAAAAAACAAACCACCAAACCCACACACACACCCCAAACAAAAAAAAAAACACGTTTAAAATTGTAAGTTCCCCTCTTTTGTGCCACATATCTGTGTGGAAAGCACATCACAAGATCCCAGAAAATATGGTCCTTGAACACTATTTCTGTAAGGAATATTATTAAAAATAGCCAGAAAAAGGCAATTATGCTACAGCAGTTTTTTGCTTTTACAGTATCTAGGAAGAGAGGCTACTGAAATACCAGGCTCAGCTTTGATTAGAGCTATTTCCTGCTAAAGCAAAGAGTATTTTCTCCAAATTTCTTGAATAATTGTTCCATCCAGTCTACAAGTAATATACCTGTAAAGAAACTGTTGCAATGTCTAACTGCAACCCAAAACTCATAAGTTACAGTTCTACTACAAGACCATATGTATTGCTAAATAATAATTAGGATAGAGATCATCCTTTGTGTAATGTCTTTATTATTACTATAAACAAAATTAGACATGTATTTGTCAGAAACACTCCCACACATGCAAATTCCTTTCACAGCATACAGCAAACTTTCCAACAAAATAGCAGTAGGCAGAACAGTGGCAAGTACAACCACAGTGCTTTTCTCATGCATTTAATTGTTCTGGAGGTGTCAAAACACTCGTTTCACACACAAAGAAGAATTACAAGCATAGCTATCATGCATGGATTTGAAGATAATTTGACACTTCCCATATAGCCTATATAGATGAACTTGGTCCCTTCTCTGCAGTAGTGCAACAATGTCCCACATGTCTAAATGGATTGCTCGATTTTATTTCAAATGCCTCTCATTAGCTAGACAGCACTTCAAGCCATGCTCATCCTCATATAATCTCATCTGATGCAGAAAATAAACTGAAAGGAACACTTTCCCTGCATGATACATCACCACATGGTTTAACGTAGTTTTAAACCATGTTTAAATCAAAAACTAATCTTCCAGTGGTGGGTTTTAATTAAAATTTGCGGATTCCAGTTAAAATCTATTTCTGAAGTCATTAATTCAAATCTATTCAGTCTACAGTGTTATGCCTCAAACTGTCAAATCCAGACCAGGACTACACACTAAAAACTTCAATGATTTTTATTTTTTTTTTTTGGGGGGGGTGGAGGTTGGAAGGATATGAATAAAGTGGCTTTACATGAAAAAAAAAAGAAAATAATTTGGATTTGAAATAGAATCCTCACTTAGCTCTGAGTCACTCATTCTCAATCTTTCTTAGACCCCATCTCCTTTTAATCATGAAATCTTTTGGCACCTCGTAATAGTAAATAACTTTGTTATTTGTTTGAGGGACAGGAATGCTTTGCTCCGCGTCTATTTTGGTGGTGCACCTTTCACAGGTTGAGAGGTACTGTGCTGATACAATTTCTTCCTCCGGTTAGGGTTAGACATTCAGTCGCCACACTGTCTAAACCAGATCAAGAGAGACACCTGGGTTACTTAAAGTAGGTCAGTTCACTTATCCAGTTCATCACACAGCTGCAACAGTTGTGTTGGCGCAAGAGTGGGGAGAGGCATGAAAACAAGTGACCTGGGGTAGAGAAAACTGCTTAAGCTGAAACCTGCTTTAATCTTAAGGTTCCTCATACACATCTTGGAGCAGAGAACCTCACATTTTCATTTGCCTCTGACCTTTTCCACAAAGGTACCGAAGACCTTCATTTCCAGCAGCCTATACTTCTGTTTTTCTGTCATTTGGAGAGCTGAAAAGTCACCTACATGCTTTCTGTTTGCACTTAAGAGGAGTAAAAAAGTAATTTTAAATTGCAAGATGAGCAGTCCCCCAGCATGCCTCTGAAAGCTGCAGAGGCCAAGGGCAGAAAGCTTTTGCTGTTTCTATTTGGGATGGCAGAACATGATTACATAGGTATACATGTCTGTAAGCAGACATACAGAAATATACACACATGCTTTTAACATGGCCTGTCCTAAATGCCTGTAACATCTAAAATCTGTCATGTGTTTCCCAACTGTGACAGTCTGAAATTACCATACCTCAAAAAAATCCCATGGGCACTCCAGGCTGCAAACAAATTAGTTAAAAATCTTATCCAGCCTACACTCTCACACTCCTTATGCTTCAATTCCAACAAATGTTCCCAGCATCCTTCAATATCCAGCTACTTCCCTGAAACTAGTAGAAACTCTATTGAAAGGCCCCATGCACAAGATGCTTCGGGTCATCCCTGCAGTCTGCATGCTGCCTGCTTACATAAATCCCTAGAAAAGCCAGCTTTTTCCCCCACTCTCACCCTGCCCAGGCCATTGCCATGATTGTCTTGCCTTCACCGCTGTATTTAGGTTCCTTTAGGAATGGGAAGCAGAATCCTGCTTGTCAGGCTGATGCAGTGACTGTAGTTGCTCTTCCACCACCTTCAGCCGAGTCAGGGCAGAGGGAGGAAGAGGGCGGGCAGAAGCAGAAATGGTACCCTGCCCACCTGGCTGCTGCCCATCACCCCCCCTAGCACACCTGCACCCAAGCTAGAAACAGAACACACCCCTTACTTAAACTGTGGCTTTGGGGCACCCCCTCTGCATCCTGTTCCTCCCACCCAGCACAAATGCCAGAAAAAAGAATGTGGGGAAGGGGATGCAGGAAAGAGCATCAGGGAACAGGGATAAGGCTACATGGAATTTCCTCAGCTGCTTCATTGCTGCTGCTTCGCTTTCACAAACATCTCACATGACTTGATGACAGTTTAGTGTGACATCCTTAACTTGAAAGGTACACCCTACCTCACTAACAAGTGTCCAGTAAATCTAGTAATTTTATTCCAAGTCAACAATTAAGTTAACATCCAAATCAACAAAAAGAACAAAAATCAGCACATGCAAGAAAATAGGACTTTGAGAGAAAAAAAACAAGGTCTTCTTTTGCCTGCAAAAAATTTCAGCAGAAAAATACTGTACTAAAAAATTTTGAGATTATTGTATTAATAATAATACCCATCAGCAGTTGAAATTAAAATTTCAATATTAACATGAAGAAAAATTTTCCAACTGGGACTTCTTTGTTCAAGGTTTTGGGGTTGTATGTTGGTAGTCTGGGGTTTTGGGGGGGGGTTTATTTCCTTTGTTGTTTTGGTTTGTTTTCACTTTTTCCCCTCAGGTGCACATTCACCTCTCCTCCAACACATACACGTCTCACCTGTCTTCCTCAGTGAACTGCAACTAAAAAAAAAACCAAAACCATTCATTCATTCAGGACACCAAAGTAAGGAAAGGCAGTAAAGTCAAAGAAAAGTACTCTAAGCCAAGTTACAAGCAATGTCTGTATTTTACATGTCTTTTTTTTTCCACCCAGCATATGGACATTCACGTACCCCTACCAAGCAAAGAATGTGCTCTCCCTCCCTCCCCTTTCTCCTCTATGCAGTCTCTTATCAGCAAAAATCATCACAAATTCTTAGCATTTCTTCTTGAGTTACAGCACACAAGCTTTTTAGACCTGATAATATCTAAAACAAGAGTACCCCAACTGAAGAAGCACATGGAGCACCAACACTGAAGGGTACACCTACTTCTACCACAATATCCGCTCAGCTGCGACATCCTGCCTACACACACCTTCCACCCAATGGTATATGTGACTCCTCCAAACGTCATTCCATATGCATTTCTTCAACAGCCATCCCAGCTTAAGCAATTCCTCCCCACCAGGACTTGTACCACAAAGATATGAAAGGAACAGAGGAAAGGTAACAGCTTCCCACAGTCACCAAAGAATCTAAGCGGTCTTCTAGAAGAGATAGGCTTAGTACACATTACATACGGAAAATGCTTCGTAAGCCTTTTTTTTGTTAAGCACATTAAACACTTGGGCAATATTCAGAAGACTACCACACAGCTGTTGAATGTTCTGAAGAAAGGTACCCAAATCACACTCTGCAGGTTTATATACCGCTAAACACACTTTTCAAATATTTAAAAAATAAAAACAACCATTGCACTGTTCTGAGACAGCCTATTGTGTTTTAAAAATTCTAAGTACAACACAGCCAGTTTAAAATTTCATTTTCCAAGAGCTATGTCTATATTGTGTCAACAAAACAATGAAGAGGGAAAGTTTTAACTTCACAACAATAGAGTATTCTTTCATTAAGACTGTAATTTCACTCATCCATCAAAACCCAGCTTTAATACTGCAGTTCATAGACAAACTACATGGAAATAGCAGTGGTTTATGTTACCACTCTTAAACAAGGAAGGAAAAAAACCTCACAGAATGAGATCTTTCCTTGTCCTTGCCCCAAAGCAAGATGCAATGCATACAAAGGACAGAAAAATTTTACACAACATTCCAAATCAATGGATAAAGAAACTCTTTGCAGTGACAGAGCAGAGCAAAATTTTGCTTACATGCTTTCAAATTACTAAATTAGACTACCAGAGCAAATGGTTGAAGAACAGATTACGTAGCACAGACTGCTGTGATTTGAAGGACTCCACTTCCACTTTGGAAAAGACAAAACTCTTGCAGCTTTAAAGCATTAGAAAGCACATAACAGAAATACTTTGCTCACACAGTGTTAAAAGGACTATGAGCCTCTCTCCTTAATTTTTTTCCAAAAGTGATAGAAAAACAAGTTCTTCATTTACTTTGGCCTTGTGTGTTTTGCCACAAGCTAAAACTTAGGCTCAAATAGCCAGCTGAATCCCGCAAGGCTTAGGGCTGAAGATAAAAGTGTCACACAAACAATCTTGATTTGCTAGGCAAAGATTATTCCTATCAGTCCCTTCAAAGATATACAGCAGTTTGCTCACATAACTCGAAACAGTAGGACATGAAGAAGAATGGCAAAGGTTTTTCCTGAATAATGAGAGGCTCTGCATTTTTCAGCTCGATCGTTTACCACACTTGCACAGAAAAACGGTTTAAATAGTTGTGGCACTGGAAATACTTACAAGTCTCTTTCTCTTGCCCAAATTCTCACATAAGAGTTATTACACTCAGCAAGATGGAGAACCATATAGATTGCAGCAATAGCTGCAGACAAAAGACAAGAAACCAAATGTGCTTCCTGATGTGTAAGATTACACTAACATCCCACGTTAAAATCCTGATTTGGTAATTTCAGAATACAGCTACAAGGAACACTCTCAGTCATGTTTTCCATTCCATTGCACAGGGAAAGTCTCCTAAGCAATTCAAGCAAGAAATGAAAGAACAAGCACATGTAATACTGCAATGATTTTCAGCAGGGGTTTTTTTTGTGTGTTCATTTAATGGTGCTGCAAGAGTAAAACAGCACAAATCCTTAATCTACAAATGGCACGTGAATACGGAAAGGGTGGATGGGTGTCAGAGTAGTTCCTTGAAGTGCCAGATGAAGTTCCACACAGTTAGGGAAACCAATACATCAGCAACAGATGAATGTTATGAAAAAAAACTTAAGACCTGTCCTTATGGCCAACATTTAAGATGCAACAGATCATACAAAGGAGCACTTCCTTACATGTAACTGCCTTTAACTCAAAAATATATTTTTCCTAGAGATCTCTACAACAAGCAAAAATACTCAAATGTGACTAATAAATATCAAAATCTGTATGTCAAAACATGTTAAATTAGTAGCTGGGGGGACAAAGGTAAAGAAAAATCTACAAAAAGGTTTTCTATGAGCAGGTAATCGTTTAAACAAGAAAAAAGAGAAATATTTTAATTTTTTTAAGCCTAATGAGCACAACCACCTAAGGTCATCTGGAAGTGAATTCTAGCAAACTGTTGGAAGGAAGAAAACAGTGATAATTTAAATACAACAAAATAGCAAAGAATACACCAATATTACCCTATTTTGTAAGGAAGATAACCAATGAGTAACTAGAGGATAACTTGACACTGAATTTTTTTAAAGCAATAAAAATAGTCAACATTGAAAGCTGAGCTTTCTATTTTTTAATACAGTACTGTTTGTCTTTTAAAAGATAAAAGCCTGTTGTGCCAGGATTGTGTGCACATATCTGAGAAGCATTCTTTTTCTTCTCAGCCCTTCCTCATCATTTTATATAATGCGTGTACATACCCTTAACAAAAGATAAATCTGATCCTGTCATTAGGTCTGCACTAATATACTTTAAAATACACTGAAAAAGAAAATTAAAGGCCTAGAGAATAAATCGCAAACTAAGTTCTGTCTAAATAAGTAGCAATTAACACAGTGAAATCATAGTATTTATGTTTTAGTATTTAGCACTGAAGTTTGCCTTAACTTTCCAGCCTGGACATGACACATTGAGGGAAGAGGGCCAGCAGTTTACCAGGAAGCTGAGGTGAGCCTAAATGTGACCAAAATTGTAGGCTGAATAAGAACTTGCAACTAAGACTCTTCTTAACCGTACCTGCTTAACTCAAGTAATTGCCAGCAGCATCTTGAAAAATGTGAGAGACAGCAGAATCAAGGAAAATTACATTAAATCAACATAGCCTCTTAGAGGCTATAATATATTGGTTTACTACATCAAGAGAGAAAAGCCTTACAGAATATATTACATTATATAAAAGTGTCAGTATTTTAAAGACAGAAAAAGTTTTACAGTATTTTTGTCTTTAACAGATTTATTTGAAGAACTCTGCAATAAATCCCAACATTCCCACAAAGATAAATAACTTAGCATCAATATTAAGTTTTCAAAAATACTGGAAAGCTAAGCATTATTGCCACAGTGGTGTTTTCCATAGTTATACAATGTAACATGCACACACTTAACATACTCAATACCTATAGTTTCCTCTGCGCATTCATCCGCAGTTACAGCACAGATGACAGAAAAGTTACAAAACACTTAAATCCTTTTGTTAAAAAAAAAATAAATCTCACAGTTAAAAACAAACAAACAAGAAAAAAAAAAGTTTCCCAAAAGACATAGTACCAGAAACCTATCCTACAAGATACAACCTCCTAATCTTGTTGCTTCAATGAGAAGATTTTGTTGTTGCTGTTTGTTAACTCTTCAGGAAACAACTCCAAGGTATGTTTGATCAGAACTAATGAATTAGAAGCTTTACTGTTGTTTCACCAGGGAAGTTCAAGTTGTTAACTTTGTTGCCAAGCATTCCCAGCTGCAAGAACGCATTAAAAAGGGTGTTAAAAAGCAGAAGTAAATATTTACAACTACATACACTATTGCCCCCTTTTTGAGGATCACGGAGATGCAGAATCATTTTATTCCTAATGGAACCACAGTCTAGAAGACAAGGCAATTTGTGATTAAATTACATCAGCTTAAATGTTTGGTCCTTACATGAAAATACAAATAACAGCACAATGGTTTACACATGTAAAATATTTGATCCTACTTCAGGATCTCCTTACTAAGAGACAAATGGGAAGCATAGTTCTTGAACCCAGATTGTAAATGCCTAAAGCCAAAGGAATTTCATCTAGGGAAGAAAGAGCAACAGAGCCTCTACTAAAGTCTGTATCAAACTTTACAGAAGCTCAAAGAAACCACTATCAATATATCAAGACTCAAAACCCCACTACATGCTCACTAGTTACACTGAAAACAAAACCAGTCTGAACAAAGGCACTGTACATTAAAGGCCACATCATTCCTTTAGCAATGGTACTCTAGCATGAGTATTTCAAACATAAAAAGGTTGTATAGAGCTGGGAAATTAACTCCTGGGCAGATAAAAAAAGATGAACTATAATTCATCATCTGTATATTAGAATCCTGACTGCTGTTAGGATTAAAAGAATTATGGCCCCAAAAAAAGTGATTTGTAATAAAATCTAGTGTTATAAGACATCAATAAGACCTTCTCTCTGAAGATTTTCTTCCATTAAACTCAGAAGAGGCACTAAGTGTGTGATGTGTCCCAACATTACCGACTCGTATTACTGCAAGTTCTCTTCAGCATCCTACGCATTATCAAACACTCATTCATCTTCTCTATTCTTGTCTATTAGATTTTATACCGTCAAAGAGAGATGTAAGTTTAGATTTGCTAAAGACCATAATCCATGGTATCAACAAGCCAAAACTTTTCTCCTTTGCCAGTTTCTTACAGATTTATTCAGAAAACACTTAATTTAACACCTTTCATTACAATTATGCTGTAAGAAAGACTAGAATGGGAACTGCTTAAGGAACCAAGCAAGCAGAAGAAACACAGCTGTATCTTAAGCTGTGCATGTAAAAAGATCTATGATTTCACACTGGCTATAAAAAGGAGAATTATCAGAACCATTCTGCAGGGTGCCTTGATTCACTGCAACATTGATGCTAATTTTTTTTTCAATGAGTAAGCTTTCAGATCTCCAACTATATTTGTTTGTGTTCGCATTACAAACATTGTCTCACTGTCTCCTTCACAGGGAAAGAGCAAAACAACATAAAAAAACCTACTTATACCTGCGTAAATTCTGTTTAAAAACAAAGTTAAAATTAAGTCATTTTCATTGGGAATGTAAACTCCCTGTTTTTCTACGGAGATGAACAAAACCTAGTGGATAGGTTAAAAGTTCATTGAATTTACATAAACAAACAATTGCTTCATAGCAATGGGACCTGGAAGAGAGTTTCACCTAATTTTATACATTACAGACAGGAAGCTCTGGGTCACATTTCAAAAACTGAGAAGTTATCTGTATTAAAATTTGATTCTCAGCCCAAAACAATATAGAATTTTCTATGTCTAAGGCACAAATAATTTTAAAATTCTAGATGAAAATGCAAAGTTTGACAAGTGAACAATAATACAGTGTATTAAGATCTGCATGCTGTATAAAAATACTTATTTACTAGTAGTGTAGAGTTCCAATCTTCTTTTGAAAAAAGCACTTTGAAAGAAAAATGTTGAGTCATTAACTTTGAAGTACAGTCTCAAGTAAAAGTCTCTGTTGGTCCAGTATGAGATATAGCCCTTAAAAAAAAGTCCCAAAACTAAGGGGGCTACAAGAGAGAAATCCAGGCCCAGCTGCTGTTCCAAGGCTTGTTTCAAATGAAGCTGCCTACAGAGAAAAGAAAAAGGTAACTCAGGGACTGAACTTTGGTGAGTTAAAGGGGCTTTTCTAATTAGACATTCAATGACTACTTACAGATGTGCAATACAATTTTAAGATTATCTTAATTTATAAAGCTCACTTGAATAAAGCATGCTGCACAGAAAGAAAAGAAACCAAAAACTACTACAGGAATCTCCTCTAACCACGCTACTTTTTTGCCCAGGATGCTTTTATATATCTCAGCTATCACCGGAATAGTAGTAGCAGTGGAACCATCTGCAGTTAGACAGAGATTAGTGGCAAATAAAAAAAAAAAAAAAACCTAACAAGAGACAATGGTCTGCTAAGAGTTGGAACACTGTCATATACATGACAAAGGAAGACAAAGATAATTTCAATCTGGTGTTATCATCACTGAGGAAGATCATTAGTTGCAGCAGGACGAAAACTTAAATACTTTTTTTTTTTTTGTTTGTGACAGTGGAAGTTCCAATCCTTTGGCATCAATATTTTTGTCTCCATGAACCACCTGAAATCTTCTCACTTCCTATCACAAATGAGATAAGCACATCAATGCACAGCAAAAATAAGAAGCACTTAGTAAAATTTTCCTGAGAACAAATTTTCCCTCAAACTCAATAGCAGATCTGCACGTATGGAATGGGAAAAAAATTATCATTTCATTATAAGGCTGTAAATAAAACTACCAATGGCTTTAGACCTAAAGAAAATTAAGTTAACCTTTGGAAACCAAATAAACACTTGATCCTTAGCTTTTCTTAACAGAAATCACATCAAATGGCAAAGATAAACTAATTCACAACTCTTATCAGTATCTGCACAAAGAAACGGAGTCTCTATAGTCTGGCATAAAAGCCTCTCCTCACCAAGCAGCGTAACAGTTCCATCCCAAAGAAACAACAGCCAAAATTTTTTCAAGGGCAAGCCGTGTATTTCTTCCCTTCTGCTTGAGAACAGAAACAATGCCCAACTGTTACATTCATGAACATCACCAGGCCTCAAGCTCAAACTGAAAGACTACAGTCAGCAGACATTTCTGCTAAAGTGTCTGCTAAACTGGCTAAACAATTCTGTAAACACCTTCTCCTCTGTCCTAAAAACAGGGATCAATGCAAAGGTCAAAGAACATACAAATAACTAATTGAATGCATAATTTAACTTTCAGTGTCGGGTATTTTTGCCACCATCTTCACACTGCACAAATCTAATTTAAGTCATTTAATAAAAGAGAGAGAGACATATCTGCTACTAATATGTCACTGCATCCATCTATGACTAAATGTTTAAACATCTAAATGCCTACAGCCACTATATTAACTATACAACTCATTCATAAGCTTTCCTCCAAAACAGTGACCATCACTTATTTATTTGTACTCTGATTTTCTGGCACTGTCCAGAACACTTAACATCAGTCCTGACCGCTTAACTTCTTTCTAAAGGTCTTTTCTAAGGCTCCATATTAAAATGTGATTTTTATGGTAATAAAGCACTTGTAAATACACTAAAGATTGAATGGTGTGATTTTAATGACTAATAAAATTGTTTTAATTATTAAGCATTCCATTTTAGAGATGACATTTCCTTGCTCTGGGGCCTTACAATGGCTTCTTTAAAATAAAACTGGGGTCTTACTCCATTTCAAATGGCAAAAAATACAGTTGTAAGAAGAGTTGCTGCTAGCCCCCTCAGCTTGTCCTCAGGGAACAGAGGACATACATCTACCAGGAGATTAACAGAACAAACATCAAAAAAACCAATGCAAGACATTCAACTATTTCACTGCCTATCAGTGCATTTTTTCCCCAATTAGCTCCACAAGTCTCCACTACATCCTCTTTTCCAGTTTTCCCTTTCCAGGAGTTTGACACTTCACTTGCACTAGTAAAGTTGGATTCTTTGAGTCTTGTATGTGCTTCCTCAGAAAGCTCTGAAAGCCATGTAAAGGACAAAGATACCTATGCAGTTTTGCAGATTTGTATGCTTGCTTTGTAATGACAAATTGTATTTCAAGAAAGAGTGCAGAGAAATGCAATTTGAAGATTCTAAGCTGTATGCTCTTCAATGCAAAGAGAAGCAAACCCCAAGTTTAATACCTGGGATAAGCGGAAATCAACACACACTGAGAGACAGCCTTCCTGGAAACATGGAACCACGCTTAAACCATTTGTAGAGTATAACTCAGGTGTTTATGCTGTCCTTCTGCATGTATATGACTCTGTCATGAAAAAAGCATGCATAAGCAGCAGAATCAAGTTCCAGTTAGTATACATAGTAACAGGAAGGCATATTAGAAAACTACTTTTTTTAAAAAAAAATCATTCTTACTGAGCTCAAAATATCACAGTTGTGTATAAAAGGGTAAAAGAAGAGCATGCTTGAGTATCAATTAGTGAATCTGACAAGTACTACATTTCATAAAAGTCTTTAAGCTTCCCGAAATGCAGCTACAATATGTTTTCCTACGTTTTCATCCCACAGACAGTACTAAATTCCCCTCGCTCCTTAGTGGACAGACCTTTTGCACTTAGTTTTTCCTATTGGCTGGATTAAGAAGAGACAACAAGGTGTCTCAAGATTGGGTCCAACCATACACATAATTCAATCTTTAGTACAACTGCTTTGTATATTCTGCAGGCCAGCATTTCTTTACCACTGTAACCCTTCCCTACTTTCTTTTCCGTCATGAAAGAAAAACTGGTCTGTGAACTCTTCCATCAACTCTAATAGGGAAAAATTAACAGGGATGGCAGAACCTACAAAATCTTCAATTTTTCTTTTCTTTTTAAACCCTGACGTGCTAGCAGCTAACATATCAAATTGATAAATGCACATAGTGTATACTGAGCTAATTTCCATAAATTGCTCACAATCACTGCAAGAAATTAGGGCTAGCAGAATGCAGCCTCATAAGCAACAAATTTAAGTGTTACTGGAAATCTGTCTTGGATGGATTGCTGGATGTTTGGACAAGGTACAGATAATGGAAGCAGCACTCCAGAAGTGCACTGAAATTCAGCTTCTTATTGTAACTATTGTTAAGTATTTTTACTATTAGCAGAATAAGTTGAGATGCCAAACACCTACAAGAGTTTCAGAAATACTAGCATGACACAATAAAGGCCCCCAAAAAAAAATTATCCAAGTGTCATTCAATTAGGTAGTTAAATAACTTATTTTGGCTTTCTACTGTTGAAAATGTTTATGGTGAATTACTTGTCATGCTATGTAGTAAAAAACATTAAGAGACAAACATTAAGGGAAAAATCTTCCTATATAGACAGTTCAACCTGCTTTTACATTCATGAAAATACAGACCAACTAATAGGTTTTAGGAAGTATTTTATTATTAAATTGTTTACTGTATGTATGACAAAAAATGAAAACATTTACGATGCAGTTCTAATAGCAAAGGCATGATTTTTTCCTGGAAAGAAAGAGAGTACCATCCTATTTTCCATGTAAATAATGGACCTCCATTAATGCTAGAGCAATTCCAAATAGCAAAAAACTGACAAGCTAGACAGTTAGATGTTTTTATTATTGCTGGGTTTTCAGTCATGAACCCTCTTCCCGCACTGCACCATAACATGTATTTATAACAGAACATTTGAAAATAACTTAGAATCATAGAATCGGTTAGGTTGGAAAAGACCTTTAAGATCATCAAGTCCAACCGCTAACCTAGTGCTACCATCCCACCACTAAACTTCTGTCAGATTACTAGTTTTAGAGGTCATGGGACCTAAACTCTAAGTTAGCTAATACACTATCACCAAAAAAACTAGCTTAGAGCAAGTAAAAAGAAGACTTAAAGCAGGTTTTAAAGGTAACAACAGAGCTACTTTATCATACACGAAATGAGGCCTTCAGATCTTTCTACTACAGTGAGATATCGCAGAGCACCAGCTTTCTGTAGCCAAGAGTGACATCTATCAAGACATCAAAAAAGCGAGTGCATTTTCCTCACCTGAAACAAGAGTCTTCTACTTCCTTGCAAAAAGGCAGAAGTTTATTGAGTGCCCATGGACTCAGCTTCTTTCTCCAAAGAGCAGCATTTTCACCAGGCTTCAAATAGCACTACATCACTACAAAAAGACACTAACCACAGCACATCAATATTTGATGTGGAAATGAATTGTTAAGACTCTACATGACCTGTCTATTTAGCTACAGTAGTTCTTGAGGAACAAGGTCTTGATTGGTGATAAAGCTTTTGGTTATATAATATATATATTACTAAATTAATGGTTTAATGGACAGGTACAGTTGGAATCTGATCTCAAGGTCTTTTCCAACCAAATGATTCTATGATAATCATAATATCTCCACTGCCTGCTTAGCTATTCTAATATGCAAGACACGAAATTAATGTGGCTAACAACACAATATTTGCTCTTACTCTTCACTTGTGATAGGAAACTAAAATCTCAAATGGGTAAGCTGAATCATCTAAGCTGCTGATGCAATGCCTACCTACTTATTGATTTACAGAAATCAATCTAAACAAATTAGATTTTTCCATTAATATTCAACTTTGAGGGAGGTGATGTTTTCATTATATCAGGCCAGAGAAATGCCATGTGCACTTTGGCTCTATTTTGCTATTATCTAACAAGCCCATAGCAGAATTGGTCACTTTACATCCCTTTTGTCTGCTTCTAGTTGAATCTTTTGGCTCAATTCTGTGATTACCTAATAAGCACATTGCAGAACTGATCACTTGACTCTATTCACCTCTGCCTGCTTTTAGATGACTCTCTTCTTCAGCTACTTTCCCCCCTTCCCATACTTCTAAACATTAGTAAAAACATACAAGTGAACTCAGAGTGATGCTCCCAGCAGCTGCCACTGCTGCCCCATCAAAATAGAGAAAGGCAAAACTATGGCTAGTGAAGAAGTCAAGCAGGAGTAGCTCTGGCATCAACAAGAGTCAGCTTATGGAAGGCAGCCGGACGAACCTACAGGACATTGAGAGGTTTGTTCTTTCTGGCTTCTTTTCTTGCCTTATCACGAAAAAGACGGAGAAGAAAACAGACACAGAACCATACATGTCATAGGGAATAGCTCCTTCTTTCGCAGCTATGTTCTGGCTTCTTCAATACCTTTATTTCTCCACAGAGAAGGGGATAAACTTAAGAAATTAAACTCTGAGGTTGAGTAAGAATGCCTGCCAGCCAACCATACACTTTGGACTCTGGTTAACCATATTAGAAGCTTCACAGGCTAGAACTTGGCATCTTCTTATAAAAACCCCACTTATTTTTTGCTCTCGCCCTGTAATGAGAAAAAGAGCTAGACAGCAACAAAGAAAGGGAGATGGGAAAAGGAAGTCTGAGGTCTACAAACAGTAACTGAGTTTTCAATGGTAAGTCACATCCACAGCTTGTAATTTAGGAGTCTTTACCAATGTCTTCCTTAGAACTTTCTTTAGCTCCCTTGATGAAACAGGCACAGGACAGAACTGCCCTAAAATCAGCCCTAAACGGGAACTATCCCAAAACAGGTAGCTAGAAGTATTCACATAAACAGGTGGTCCCCAATCTTCTAGAAGTCAGCAGCACTCTGACTCACTCCTTTGATAAGAAGCGGCAATGATGCTTACAGAACATATTTGGCAACATCTAATCTATATTTGCTTTTATGGAACCTGTAATGTGAATATTAAAAACTACACTTTATTGCAAATGCAATCTGCATTGCTACAAATACATCCATTTGATTCCATATACTTGCTTAAATTTTGGAAATAAACTTCCATCTTCTTCAGATTAAGATTCATCCCAGCTTGTAGGTTTTGATATGAAGTTAGAAGAAACAGCTTTGAGTTTTATGAGCTGTTAATCATAGGATCCATGGCTGGGGGCGCAGAACAGGAGCTACAACAGAGCTCTGATCAGCAGTCTGAGAGACAGAGGTGTAGAGAAAGCTCAGAAGCAAAGCGTCAACTGAACTCCAAAAGCTTGTTTCTTCACCTGTCAAGCAAAAGGGAAGACTCATGGTAGAAATAACCAAAGAACACCAAACTGTTATGCAGTCTATTTTACAGGGCTCACCACAATAGAGGTACTGCGTTTAACAGCACTGATGGCACCTAGAGGGAAAAGGAAAAAAAAAAAAAGAGAAAACTCTTATTATATTTGCAGCACAGAAGTTCTGATTAGGAAAAAAGAAAGATCTCTTCAATTTCCAGCCTTGCCACACAACAAGAAAAGCATGGTAACAGCTTCTTTGCAGCTGTGGAGGCAAAACAAATCTGACTAGCACTCCAAGGTTTGGCCACTTTCTCCCTGCCTGTCACTGACTGCTTTCCAAAAAAAAAAAAAAAAAAAAAAAAACCACCAAAAAACAAAAAAAAAAAAACCACCAGGGTGAAAGACAATGGAAAAGACTTTTTATTCCTCCCACCTCCCCCCCCCCAAAAAAAAAAAAAAAAAAAACCAAACTGTAAAGACAACATGAAGCAGGGGATAAGCTTTCTAACCTAACATTTATAAGTAGTCTTGAACCAATTTGCACAATGTCCTGAATACAGGGAGCAGAAATGTCCACACAGACATGATGTTACAAAACTCTCTTTCATACAAAACTCTCTCTCATACAACACACCCAATTGTGGTAATGCAATCCTCAAAACTGTAAAAAGGCAAGTATCAAACAGTAGTGGAGAAGAAACCTTGTCTGTGATCACACTATTCCAGGCTGCTGCCAGAATACTACCTATTTTTGGTGCATACACTCCAAGAACAATCGGGGGAAAGCACAAAGTGCTAGAAGCAAAAAGAACTCAGCGTCTTCTGTTCCAAATGAAGCTAGATTTTACATTTCAAATACTTATACATGGAAAAGATATCAGATAATAGATACTTTTTATTCCCTGTGCTAGCATAGGCATATTCCACAGCTGAAAGTTGGACATTAGACAAAACTAGCCTTGAAATAAGATATGGTATAGTTTCCTAAAAAAGACACACCGTGATCTAAGGCTAAGATAAGATCCATTTCTAAGAAAGATGTTTTAATTTATCTTTCAGGAAAGCTCCACAGCCTGCACATGTGGGGAAATCACACTGGATAACCACAGTAATCCATTGTGGCTTTGCGACATACAGATCTACAAAGTTTCAAAGACAGCTGGAGCAAAAGGCATACTTTTGCTCCTCTCAGAAAGTTTGTAGCACTGCAATTCCAAATGACTGTAATAGTTAAATGATTTGATTATAAGCCAGTTACCTTGTTCAAAGCTCAGGAAGTACTGAGCAAATCCAATGCAGAAATGACAAAATGTACTATGTGGGGAAGACACAAGACCTCCCTTTTTCAGGCACATCAAAATTTACAGCTGGATGTAGTCCACTGCACCGACTGTCCTATAGAAAGGGCTCCCCCAACACAAAACTAACCTGGACTAAGGAGGCTTTTCATCTTGCTCTGTTATGTATGCAGCTTGCCTGTTGGCATCAGCTGAACATTTCCCATACAACAAAAATACAAGCAGCAAGGGAGCCTCCAGGTTTAGCAACATTTCAGTCCAACTCTTCCTCAGCAGCAGCCAAGTTAAACTTTATGCAAGACAAAGGGTCCATCTAACCCAAAATCCCGCCTCTACAACTCACAGTCCCTCCCCCAGCCCCCTGAACTGCTTGTTGAGATTCCGCTACTGCTGTCCCCTTCATCTCTACTATCCTACAAAATCACAAAGTCATGGAATCTATTCATAAATCCTCTCCTGGCCCTGGCCATCTGTAGCAAGGGGAGAGGGAAGCTTGAAAGAAGTGAGGGTAAAATGCTGACAAGCATGGGGTCTGTTTCTGTTCCCTCACCCTGTCACACCTCCGAGCAAAGCACCACTGAGCAGTGCCCACTCGTTCCCTGGATGCCTTTAGAGCAGAGAATGCTGTTCAGTGATACTCGGTGTCCTCTATTTTTACTCTTTTGACCCTCAACCTCCATCCCCCTAGACCTTCCACAATTCGTCAGCTTTCTTCATGTCTGTGTATTCTCCTTGTGCTTTCAGAGGAAGATAGGATTCAGATTTGTTAGGGACAAGCTAACACCCGTTCCTCATGGAAATAATCTATACAAATAGCAAAGACATTCTCTACAGACGAGTAAAGGGAAGCATCATGTATTTGCCCTGTTCTAATGTTCTCCTAGATGGTAGTTGAATTCAGCTGTTTTCCTCAGGTGGAGGTGGTTTTTCTTCAGCCTGCCTATTTAAGAATCTTCACTAGATCCCTCCTCCAGTACTTCAGCTCTGAATGCTTTTTGCATCCATTGGCAAAAAAAATATCATATATGTATTGCCTTTTGCATGAAGATTCTCTTTTTAAGCCTGACTCCTAGCTTAATACTAGAGAAAACAGCTGCTGTTTGCTATCTACTCTCTACATACCAACCATGGTCTTGTATATATTCATCAGAACCCCCTTAGGTCATATCTTCTAGACACTGAAGCGTCCTTTAATTGAGAACTTTGACCTTTGACTTCTACGTGAAGTAGACCATGCCAATAGAAGCACCTCTGACAAATATTGGCTATGAGCCACGTGGCATCTTTCACAATAAATATCACAATGTCTCAAACTAATTATGTAAGCACAATATAGAAAAAATCTAATGCTTATAACACACTTGAGGATGAGGGTGACCATCATTCCTAAGCAACAGTAACTTTCATCTCAACTTTCCATTTTCTCCTTCAATGCAGTGAGCAAACATACGATGATTAAGCTGATACTTTATGGAAATGCAAGTGGGCTGCATTTGACAAAGATGCCCTCATTCAGTGAAACTAAACTGTCATGGGATAAGAAGGACAATTCAACTATGAATTAATGACTGATTAACAGATAGGAAGAAAGAAGTTGGAACAATTGGCCTTCTTCCCAAATAAGAAGGATCACCAGTGGAGTTCCACAAGGATCTGTTCTGGGATCAATACCTTCAACATCTTAAAGCAAAATCTAGCAAAGAAGCTCAACAATTACATGACAGAGTTTACTGAAAATGCTTAAAGTTATTCAAGGTTGCAAATGTGATGACAAAGACCTGAAGAAGACCTTAATGATACTGTTTTAAATGGACTGTAAAATAGCAGATAAGATTAATGCAGATAAATGTAAAGTGATGCACAGTGTAAAAAATAAAAATCCTGAATTTATATACACCGTGACAAATTCTGAACTAGCTATTACCACTTAAAAGAGTGATTGTGGAGTAACAATAGGCAGTTCCATTAAAATGCCAACTCAGTGCTTAAAGACTGTCAAGAAAAAGCAGGTAGAAGATTAAAGAATAAAACCTAATACGCTATATAAGTTTACAGGGTGTCATACGCTGAAATACTGTAGCCAGTCCTGGTTATTGTTCCTCAGCCCTGTTCCTCTGATCCCTGCATCACTACCTCCAATCAGGAACAGACCTGCAAAAGGTGCAAAGAAAACAGCAAGGACAATGAAAAGGACAGTCACTTATTTCTAAAACGCCTCTGGAAAAAGTCACAAGCAAGGCATGGTAAATAAAATTAAAAGTTATCCAGCCGTAAGCCACACAGAAGAACATAGATTCTCTTTTTCACCAACTCTCCCAATACAAGAATTAACAAACAAGGCATGAAACATGCAGGTAGGAAGTTCAAAAACAAACAAAAAGAAGTGTTTTTTCCACACAAAATATGTTTAAGCCTTACAACACTCAGCCACAGGATGTTGTGGATGCTACATGCATACATGGCTTCAAATACTGATTGGACAAATTCATAGAAGAAAAAACCCACTGGGGGCACTAAAAACAAATATCACCTCTGGTTCCGGAAACCTGCGAGCCACAAATTAGTGGAGGCTGGGAGAGGTATTTCCTCAATATACACTATACTCTTCTCCAAGCATCTGCTTTTGGCAGCTCAGAGAGGCAGGATACTGGGCTAGAGGGATCTTTAATGCGACCAAGTACAGTCATTTTTATGTTCTTACATAACTCATAAAAAAGTGAAAACATTAATCGTATGTACATGTCAGAACTATAAACACAGCACATTAAAGGGCCAGATTTTCAAAGGCCTAAAAAGGTCACTACAGTGATTAACTACGACAGTCACAGTTCGATAAGTACTTTTTCCAATATTAGAGTAGCTTAGTCTCCCCCCAACCACAAACTTGTGCAAATGTATGGCAAACAAACTGTGAAATCTGAATTTAATTCAGAACAGTTCCCTGCAGCTGTGCACTCTGTTGCACTGGTACAGCTGAGGGCATACTACAGGCTTGGAAACAACAGGGCTACTTAAATCAGAAGCGGCCTGAAAGGAAATATTTGTCAATGGTGGTAATGGAGCATCACCCCGTCTTTTGCATCTCAGAAGGCCCTTTCCACCACATCCACACCACCAACTCCTCATGTTTAAAGAAATACCAAGTTATTGATATTAAAGACAGAAATGCTGTGAGTAGACTTATTTGTCCTGTTTATTAAATTTGTCCAACATACCTATTTTTTTTCCACTTGCTTACTGCATTTACAAAACTGCCACCACTTCAAATGGAAGACAAAAGGGGAGAGGGGATGAGAGGTTCTCCTTTGAAGTTTGGGGGGCATCTCACACAGGTTGAGTAGAAGCTTTCTTAACTTTAGCTGCAAAACTCCTCAAAGATGCCATCACACTGAATACTTGCCAACACGTAAAGATCTGTTCCT
The DNA here is from genome assembly GCA_034008185.1 of Gorsachius magnificus. Classification (NCBI taxonomy): domain Eukaryota; kingdom Metazoa; phylum Chordata; class Aves; order Pelecaniformes; family Ardeidae; genus Gorsachius; species Gorsachius magnificus. The sequence goes on from CM067085.1 coordinate 67,263,195, forward strand.
ACAAGTCACATCAGGTCTTAAGTCAGAGCACTCAAGCTCCAAACAAACTGGCAGTAGATCCCATTAAAAAGCCTGGTGCATCTCAAAAACTGGCATTTCTGAATTTGCAGCCTTTCCTGTTTTGCAGTGTTAATGGTTTGGTAAAGCTTTCTGAGTGTTCAATACATTATACGGTATGCGACGTGTTCTGTATGCATGATTTGTAAAAAGTTTAGTTTACAATAACCAAGAATGGAAATAATTTCCTCCAATTTCCATGCCAATATCATATACAATACATCAGAACAGTATAGCAAACCCCTTGCTATTGCATTTGATAGCTCTACCAACTACTATTTTAATGGACAGTTGGGTGGCAACTAAGTCACCTCTTCTCCTTTTAGAGTTTGTTTTTTTTTTCCTGAATAAGGATATTAGTGTTCTTTAATTATTTCAGGAAACGATAAGCATCAAAAGCAGCAGCACCTCTTAACCACCTGGCTTAACAAGGCACTACAGAATAAGATAAAAAAAATAAAAAGATAGAGCTCTCTTCTTCCAGGGCCCAGGCTGAGAAATCTATATTCAAGAGCTATCCACTAGTTGAAGCCAAAATACAAACCTCCTATAACTGAAGGCAACATAATGCAGCATTTTAAGAAAAACCTAAGAAATTATTAAAAAAAATAGAGTAAACCTGTGCATCTGCAACAATGACGTAAACTTAGACGCCTTTTTGATAAGAAAAGTCAAAGAACTTTTTCACTTTGCTCCTAAAAATGGCAAAACAAAGCAATGAATTACTGCATCCTGGGAATCTTCATACTTACGATACTTTCTCCTTCTCTTCAAAAGAGCCCATTAGTTGCCATCTGCATTTTTAAATTGCTAAGCCTCATCCCCCATTTTTCTCTCTTGTAAAACTAGGAATATCAAGACAAAAGTTTAAGATCTCTTGGGTCTCTCATCCCTGTAACCCTAAGCAGAAATCAGTAGATCCTTTTTTTGTGGGGCTGAAAGATGTAGAAGCGGACACACTGAACTTACGCACTCTCACTTTTAACAAACCTACGCATTTTCAAATACCTGCAAAGGTACGTTTCCATAATAAACCACTTCCTGCTTTAAGAATGAAGACCTAAAAAATGCTGGAAAAAGCATCGTAATTAACGTCACGACTAGGAGTGACCTACAGAAGGTTACTAGCAAGAACTGTTCTGCAGTTGTTAAGACCAGCAAGCACGGAACACGAACTAGGTTTCACTGCATCCTCCCTCGCTGCTTCATCGGCATGCGGGCAGGGCTGCTGGCACCACGACGTCTCCCCCACCACTCCCCCAACGCCGTGCCGTCAGACCACTGACACACCGCCCCTCCATTCCTGACCACCGCATCTATTCCCTCCTCTTCTGGGGGCACCTACCTGAGGACGCCCAGGTAACGTGAGAGGATGCTCGGCGGATGCCGCCGCAACAAGCGCCCCCCGCGCCGCCCCCCCCCCCCCCGCCCCCCCCCGCGCGCGGCGCCGCAGCTCGGAGGGGCGCGGAGGGCGGCACCGCCGGGCGCCCCCGCACGCCACGGTCCCCCGCCACGCGGGGCGCGCGTCTCCATGCCAACGGCCACCACCGGCCCCCCTCTCCGGCGCCGCCCCCCGCCCCCGCCCGCCGCCGGCGCCCCGCCCCCCGGGCTCCCGCCGCCCGCCTGTCAGGGAGCGCGGGCGCAGCGGCTGCCGCGGCGGCGCCGCCCCCCCTCCGCGCGCCCGCCCGCCCGCCGCCGGCCGCTGCCTATCGCGAGAGCACCGGCCTCGCGGCGGGGAAGAGGCGCGAGACTTGGGGGAGGGCAGGGCACCGTTTGCCACAGCGTTCTGCTGGAGACACGGGCGGGGCGGGCGCCTCCCTGGGCGCAAAACTGTCGGGGTGGCCGGGCCCAAAGGGCTGCGGTGAGTGGAGCTAAATCCAGCTGGCGGCCGGTCACAAGCGGGGTTCCCCGGGGCTCACTGTTGGGGCCGGTTCTGTTTAACATCTTTAGCGATGACCTGGACAAGGGGATCGAGTGCACCCTCAGTCAGTTTGCAGATAACGCCAAGTTGGGCGGGAGTGCTGATCTGGAGGGGAGGAGGGCTCTGCAGAGGGACCTGGACAGGCTGGATCCATGGGCCAAGACCACTTGTGTGAGGTTCAACAAGGCCGAGTGCTGGGTCCTGCACTTGGGTTACAACCACCCCATGCAGCGCTACAGGCCTGGAGAAGAGTGGCTGGAGAGCTGCTTGGCAGAGAGGGACCTGGGGGTGCACTCCGAATGCTGGGTTCAGTTTTGGGCCTCTCACTCCAAGAAGGATGTGGAGGGGCTGGAGCATGTCCAGAGAAGGGCAGCAAAGCTGGTGAGGGGTCTGGAGCCCAAGGCTGATGGGGAGCGGCTGGGGGACCTGGGGGGTTCAGCCTGGAGAAGAGGAGGCTGAGGGGAGACCTTATCGCCCTCTACAGCTGCCTGACAGGAGGGGGGAGCCAGGTGGGAGTCAGTCTCCTTCACAGGTAACAAGTGATGGGACAAGGGGAAATGGCCTCAAGTTGCACCAGGGGAGGTTTAGACTGGATATTAGGAAAAATTTCTTCCCCAAAAGGGTTGTCAGGCATTGGAACGGGCTGCCCAGGGAAGAGGTTGAGTCCCTATCCCCGGGGTTATTTAAAAGACGGGCAGATGTGGTGCTCAGATGGTTTAGTGGTGGACTTGGCAGTGCTAGGTTAACGGTTGGACTCGATGACCTTAAAGGACTCTTCCAAACTGAACTACGATTCTGTGAGTCTAAGGAGGGGAGCACACGAGACTCGTCACAAGGTGTGAGGCGGGAAAGGGCGCAGGGTGCCTTGGAAGGCGGTGGGCACCACTGAGGGGATGCCGGCCTGGCCAGTGGGCAGCAGGGCCCCGCACACTGCCCCCCCCCCCCCCCCCCCCCCCCCCCACGGCTCCCTGCTCTCCTGCCGATGAGAACACTCACAGGAAGGAGGAATAAACCTGGGGGGCCACACCAGTCTGGCAGCCCGGCTCCCAGTTGGGCTGCCCAGGCAAGCGATGCCTTTGGCTGCAGAGGCTCTTCTTCCATGCTGGGAGAGGAGGAACAGGGCTGCCTCATTGCGGCCGCAGGAAGCTCAGAGGTGTAAACTGAGGATGCACAATGGAGTAGTGTCTCCAGGGGGTGAGGGCAGCGTTTCTGTCCCCATCATCATGATCCAGGATCAGGTCAGGTGTCCAGCAGCAACAGGCTTCTGCATCAGTAAACTCTTAATTGCCCCTGAAGATGAAAGGTGAGTGCAGGACCTTTCATGTAGCGTCACCGGTAGTAGGTAGCATTTGGGAAAACACCATGCTGCTTTGTTCCAAGAGGCCCACCAGCTCCTCCAGCGTGACACGGTGGGAACCAAGCCCTAGCCCCCCACGGTGCTCGGCTGACACGAGGGTCTCCGGGCAGCCCCCAGCCCTCTGCAGGAACACCGAGCTGCTGAAAAGTTTTTACCAGCCATGCCATCAAGTGCTACAGCCCACTTTATTATGCAGCAGATTAAGATGTCGTTCACCGTCTTCTCAGTAGAAAAGACAAACCTACAGAGATTCGTTACCTCAAGGGGTAATCAGAGCATCTATCGTCATCTTGTGTTTCATCTCAATAACTCACACCCTCTCAGCATTTTTGTCTTTGCAAATTATTTCCTGAGGGTGTAAGTTACCAGTTTCTGCATTCATTTTTCACAAAAGCAACTTCAAAGTTGTCTTTTTTTTTTCCTCTATGACATAGTCAGGAACCTTGCTACCGCTGCAGAAAAAACAATTCGTTCTCTCTTTTCCCCAAGCTGAAAAGGCTCATGCATCTTCAACCAGAAGTCTGATTTTATAAATTTTTTATTCATTTTGTACAAACAAAGACAACAAAAATACACTTTCAAATGATTTATTGATGTCAATGAGTGGGAGCATTTTTAAATCATTATTAAGAATACTTAAATTCTTGCTGAAGACTCTTTCAGGATGCTGGATTAGTCACAGAGATCTTTTTCCATCGTAATTGTATATGATAGAGATGGACAACCATGTGGAATTTCCCAGCTGGGAATCCTGCCCTAACTAAATGTAAATAATGCAAATTTATGGAATCTTGGCATCCGTGATAATGTGAGTCTATTAGGATGGCACGGTGCCTCGTCATAATTTGGCTGGATCTTTGCCGTGTTGCAACACATATGCCAGTTAGCTACTTGTTGGTTATGGCCCATGGGCCACCTTGCACTGGCTCACACCTGTTCTCTTCATGTGCCAAAAAGGAATTCATGAATACGGGAAGAAAAGTCACAATGAGAATCTGAATAACACTCCCTGCCTTTGACACATACTGAAAACAAATCTTCGGTTGTCAGTTTTAGATAGAATTGCAAATAGTTGCCTTCTGGTTCAGTGTTTTACTCAAAACAATTTAAAAAACTTTTTTACCACTCCGAATCAAGAAGCCATTTGGGGGTTAATAGGACATTTTACTTGTGAAAAGATTGCATTTGGTTTGCTTCGGGATTATTTCCTTCTCTGTTTAATCTCTGTTTAGTATTTTGGAATCGAGATGTCTTTCCAATATTTTTTAAACAAAAGAACAGTGAGGTTTCACGTTGAAGGAATAGGAAAAATACTCCTCATTTTACTGATTGTCCCATATTTTTTCCATTTAAACGCATCACTGAATATGACCTGAATCTGCAGACCCATCTGAGTGACCTGATTTTTCTTTTCCGTTTGTTTGGGGGGGTTTTTCCAACTTTAAATAAAAGTGAACGAATCATGAGAGGCTTGGCAGGGAAAAGGGGTACAGATGAATGATGCCATGCCTATGCTCATGGTGTTTGTCACCAGAAACACTCTGTCACATCCAAAAAAGAAGAGTAATTAATAAAGGCTTATAAAGGGGCTGATTCTTATGTTATCCAGACTGACTAACACGGAGCAAAAGCAGCGGACCACAGACAGCCTGCATAGCTCACTTACACTCAGCTAATACTCAGTTAATTCTGTTTCTCTTTGCAGTTCCAGATACTTCCTTTCCCTGGCTTCCACCTTCCGTTTTCTCCGTATAAAGAAAGTCTCAGCATGCCCTTCTGATTCAGAAGGTAGCTGGAACGATGCTATCCAGAAGGAGTTCCCTTCTATTCCTTAGCTGGTTTAAAGGGACTTTGGTAACGCAGAACACAGAGTCTAGTCCAGCTTATTCCATAAGGTTTCCTAAAATGCCATAAATCCATCTGCAGCATTTTTATGACTGCTGAGCACACAGCTACAGCAATAATTCCTGGAGCTGGACTAGAGAGATACAGCTTGAAGCTGTGAGGTAAAAACCTCTTTATCCAAAAAAATAGAAAATGCTAAATAGTGGATTTACTAGGATCTGCTGAGCAAGAGAATTTCCTCTAAAAAATTAAATACTTAATCATTTGAATTCCTATTAAATTTGAACATTTAGCAAGACCAGTGCAGCACAAACCCAGCTGATCACCTGTTTTCACTGTTTCCAAGGCAGAACGGCATCACTAAAGCCACCAAACAAGTATATCGCTAGGGCTTGTCATTTGTCATTCTGCTCACACTGTACACATAATCTTCACTCTCAGTGTTTCTACTCTGCGTGAGACAGAGGAAATGGCTTTAGTTGTTCTGCATGTTAAGCTGTCGCGCATCTTCTGGTAGTGACCCAGTTCTAATGGTATTCACAGAGAAGTTTTGGGTTTTACACTGGAATACTAATGTTTGGCAATTGGCAATATGCAGTCAGCCCTGAAGACTGCGCAGTACTTTGGGATGTTGTACTATACCTGTGGAGAATGTCAGTAATGACAAGTAATTATACAGGCTGCACGTCATCGCCATGACTCCTGGCTATTTCCCTAACTTTGCCCCTGTGACAGCATTCTTTTTTCAATATTCACAAAAAAACCCCAGCATGACACAACTAAATAATACCAGTTATGAGCAAAATTTTAAAAAGGGTAAAAAAGTAGTTACATGAGCGGCAGGAAGAGAGAGATTTGCTCAGAAAAGCTTTGACTAAGACTGATCAATTACTCTTTATAGAATGATGCACCATTTTTTTCAGCAAAAAGCAAGACATCGATCCCAGCTCTGCCAGGCTAGCCAGGCAATGCACGCTGCCTGCACAGCTGAGAACTGCAGCCAGAGCGTGCAGCTCCCACCACCACCCCTAAGCGCCAGGGAAATGGTAAGAAATACAGGATCTTCCAAAAGAACGCAGGAGAATTAGTAAGTCTGGGACCTTGACACAATCTAGACAAAATTTACTCATGATCTGAATCTAGTTGAGGTCTGCTATTTGAGAAGCTGTGCATTAGATATTTGTGTAACTAATAAAAATATTCATAGTTATGTGAGGACTTTTGACAGGAAGGATATAAACACTCATGTTTCAGGGCACAGCTAATCATTGTATTAAGGAGGATTAGGAAGAAATTTCTTACAGGCAGGGTATTCCATAAGAGTATATTATACAGTGTATTATTCCAGTGCATCTTCACTGGAAACCACTACTATTAGTCAGTCTTGGGGACAGAATAATGAAGTAAGCCAACTGACAACCTGGTCCAGGATAGCAGTTACTAGATCGATATGTAACAAAAGTCCAGTCCTAACTGGATATGATTTGCTTTCCAATTGTTATTTTCCTTTTTTATATACCATGAAGGACATTGATCCTTGTTTGCAGTGATGCAGTATGTCAAAGTGACAGCTTTGCACTACTGTAACCTTGGTTAGATAGATATCGTATTTACATCTGATAAGGAAGTAGAAGATGTAAATATGCAAATATATATCGAGTAAAAAAAGTATGGCTGTGAGGTTTAGGGAGAGGTTAGTGCAATAGCTAAATTAACAGCGCTCCTTAGTGAGAAAAGCTCATTAGACACATTTTAAAGAGACAGAAAGAGACCAGTGAGTATGCCGCTTTCACTGTCAGCTTGGACCTGATTGTACAGCATTTGCCGCAGTTGAGCTGTTACCCCTAGGTGTTAACAGAGTACATATTACATATGCATATAAATATGTATATTTGTGTGTATTTCTGAAAGGTCCGGAGAGGGAAGCACATGGGGAATGGAGAGATGCTGGCCAGCAGGAGTAGCATCAGATCCTAACTGGTGTCACCTCCCTTTGGGCACCCAAAGATGAGTTTTAAGGAGGGCTATGGCAAAGATTACACATAGTTTTAGTGTAACTTATAGAAATGCCTCCCAAATATGAGATGACAAACACAAGACAGCAAGCCATGGAAATCCAACAGGTGTACAGTGGAGGCTGGCATCGGGACACTTCAAGAGACTTAACCCATTTGTATTGAAAGAGAACAGCCAGTAAGGGCATAGATAAACTGAGAAGGGAGCTGGAAGTGAAAGCAAGTTTTTGACTGATACAACAGAGAGGGGAGCCATTTGAGGGATGCCAAGAGAGAGGGGACAATGTAAAGAAAGGTATTGGGGAAAAAAATACCTTTTCCATGAGTGTTGTGGTCAATTTTCTAACCACAGATTCATCACAGGGCAATGAGTCAAACTATCTAGAACTAATATGACATGTATGGCAGTCATTCCTCAGAGATGTCTGCAGAGACACTACATGGACCTCAACCGTGTCCTCCTTAAAATTCACCCCTGCTGTGATACAAACAGGAAAAGCTCAGCAATGATTAATCTGATGGTTTCCAGTCACTGCCTTTTAATATGTTGACCAGTATGATCTCACTGTTACCTTGTGCTTGCATTGTTTTCTTTATAGACCTGTCAGCTCTTTATTTTGATTACAAGGTGTTCAACGTAACAATTAAAAAAAACAACCCAGAATGCTAACACAATGTTGGCAGTTCTGACTGAATGTACTGCCAGTCCTACCCTCCCCTCTTTGTCTCTTTCATTGTGATATACCACTCTCTTCCTCACAGCAAAACCACTCTGCTACAGCTGTGCTGTAAGCTGAAATTTGAAATTGATTTGGCTAGAAACACTGGAGGCAGGGGGAAGTGCTGGATTTCTTTTTGCTGGATCAGTTCCCCCATCTGATGGAGTGTACGACCCCACCTGGGTTATGCCAGCGCAGCAGAGGGAAAAGGGGCAGTACAGAAGCAGGGCAGAAAAGGGGGGCTGTGGGACATGGCCATCCATAACCCAGTATTGGCACCGAATACTTTAAAACACTACATCACAACTTTATGCAGGGACATCTAGGCATTCCCCCTACACAAATAACAAATATCCATAATAAAACTGTAAATAAAAAAAATATTATTCGTACTCCCCTAAGGAGAAATTCATCATTCATAAGTGATTGTAGAAATTTCAATCAAATACTAATAGTCTAAATTAGAAACAAGATTGCAGTTGGTTAATTCTGGAGTGTAGGTCAAGCCGGACACAGATTTTCTTTGTCACTTGTAAGAGCCCACATCACACTACAGATTCAGTAGCTATCCAAACCAAAGCCCGTTGTTTTTAGGAAAAATCACAATAATTGTTAGTGGTTCAAGGAACCTCACAGTAACAGACTAGCAGAATGCGAAAGGCAAATGAAAGACTAGGGCAAAGGACGAGCATTCAGTTATGCTTTCAAGAGGTGCTTTCAACTCAGTAATAAGCTAAAATAAGTAGGTTTTTGTCCCCTTTAATTTTGAAAAACCTAACACAGGACTTAAAATAACATTTTTACAATGATAATTTTGTTGTTTGGGTTATGATTGCTTTTTAAACCTACTATTCATTAAAATATCTGCTCTTTTTTTTCCCCCCCACTGACTCACTATCTTGGTTATATAAAATTACTGGGGCTTTTGTCATTCCTGTGCCCGGTTGGAGAACTAGCTCAGCAACATTTGTGTAGTCAAATAAAGCAAGTAAGCCTTACTTTGTGCCATGATGTGTTCCTTACACAGACAAAATAAAAGGAGAAATCCCAGCACCACCAAAGTGAAGGGAAACAAATCACGCCTTAAATTCAGTAGCATTAAGATTTGACCTCAGCTTTTTTTTCCAGAGTCAGGAGTGCCAGACTGAGTCCATCTGGAGTATCTCCTTCGGCATTCAGCTTGACTTGTGACACTGTATGTTCAGCAGAGAGACTTATAAACACCAACTCTTGGTTCTGAAGTCTAACATAATGAAAGTCAAGAATACGTACTTAACTGATCATCAAATAATGTGCCCTTGTTGCAATTTCAAACGCAGTTCTGCAAAGGAGCTTCAGGAATGACACTAAATTAGATAACAATCTGTGCTCCTAATTACATTTCTTGTTACAGTTAACGAGAAAAACACTTCCAACTTCTGAGCATGCAGGCTCACACTGAGATATGAGGAACAAACATTAATTTCATTAGCACACATTGCCATCTATAATAAAGATATAACAGGCCAAATGCTCTAATTTATGTTTCTGAAACTGTGTCTCCCTCCGGTCACACTGTTGTTACACTTTCAGGATGCCAAGAAGGAAAATGGATCTGGCAATTGTCACTGGTTGGAAGTGCAAACAATTTTTCCCTTAACCACATCAGCTTTGCAGAGTTACCAAGAATATAAAACCATAAAAGCTTACTTCAGTCATTAAAGAGATCTGACTCACAAAAAAGGAATCGCTGTGTTGAGTTAGGAGATGTCAGTTGACATAGTTACTAAACTGATTGCCAGAAGCTGAGAAGTTAGCAACTAGCTTTATTTTTTTAAATTTTTTTTCCCTAATTTTCTGCTAACGACTCTTGCCAGAAGGAAGTTGCTCAGGTAGATGGCTCTTGAGACCTAGTATAGCAGTGTTTGTGGTTTTGGAATAGATGCATACTTTTACTAGCATCATAGGCCACTATCAATTAGATCATCAGATGATAATAATAATTTAATGTTGTGGTGCCTGAATTGCTGTCTGTGGCGATATCTTAACATCATGCATGCTTTAGCTCTTTCTCTTAACATCATGCATGCTTGAAGACCAGCTCTTGAAAAGATGAACAGATGTTATAGGGCACTGATATTCAAGTTAAAATTAAATGGCAGTAGGAGACTTAAAAGTACCAGAACATCACTGAGTACTTGAAAATAAATTCAATTTTAACAAATAAAGAGAAATGACCCATTCATGTATAGGAAGTTTAATGAATTTCTCAGTATAAGACATCATGCAAAATAACTAGTTGGAGAATACTTTAAGAAAAAGAATCAAGATTCACTTCTCAGGTGATGGAGATGTATAGCTGAGATCTCTAAAACCTCCTTAGCCTGAGCCTGCTTACATGTATTGCTAACCAAAGCCAATTCTGCGAAATCACAAGCATATGACCATTTTCCTTCCTGCTGCTAGAAACTCTGCCTAATCTCCCAGCAAGTGGTCCCATTTGGCTCATACTCAAAGCCTGAAAGAGATCCCAGTTTCCTACAGCTTAATATAATTTGTATGTCGATTGAGTGAACAGAGGCATTACAAGAAACCTCCTGGCATCCTTACACCTTTACAAGCCTGCATGTATTTTATGCAAACCTAGCAGTAAGGCACAGAGCATGTACTACTTCTGTGCTTTTTACCAGGCTGGCTAGCCCATCCACTCAGCGCAATGCTGAGAGGGAGTGCTCGTATTACACAGTGGTCTTTATTTTATATGAATACACAGATCCAAGTGCCGAGCAGTATGCACAAATCCTTTACTTTACAGATCAGCAAGGAGCTCCATTAATTTCAGCCAAGACTAGATCAAGCCACATGAGGTAAAGGCGTGGGTAATAAGCCATTAGATTTACTTCAGCTTCTCCTGTAGTTACTTTATGCCTTTTTAAACTTGTCTTCATTAAATTAATTCTGGAACATAAAAATCGCTCAGTTTCCACTGATCTGGAAATGACTCTTTTTAAGCGAGCAACACTTTTGCCTTGAGACATTTACTAGAGCTAGAATAGGAATCAGTGCTTATAGCTTACAGAGATTGTTTTATTATCATGCTTGTTGAGTTTGCTCAGTGAGATTCACACCACACTTCCACTGTGCCAATGTTTGTTTTTTCAAGCAAAAAAGGTTTGTAAATAATGGCCCCAGAGTATTATCTGACAAACCAGTGTTCTGCTTGAAACACAAAACCAACAGATGCTACTTTCCTCATGCATCTAAATAATGGCAAGGTAGTGAGTGGTACTGCTTTTTACAGTACTCAACAAGATTTGATCTATGAAAGTATGTGCAACTACTTCTAATCACTGTGTCTACCTTATGCAATGGTTTATGTTCAGGTGCAGAATCGTCTCTGCAGAAAAGAGATCTCACAAAGAAATCCAGTCTGGAATTACCAGCAATGGTACAAGCAACAGTTCCTTGTAGTGCTTGTGAGACTGGTTGGAGAGTACGTATGAGGCAGGTAAGAGCAACCAAAGCAAACAGCAGCAGGTTTTAAACAAAGAGCAAAGACCTGGGAATTGGGAGATGTGAATTCTCTTCCAGGAGCTGCAGTAAAATTACTGTGTAAGCAGGAAGCCATCATATCTGTAGTCAGAATTAAGCCAGTCAGCCTGAAATATGAAGCATTGTTTTTAATGTCTCTAATTCAGTGGACTCCTAACCTGTGATAAAAGCCCCATGAAACTATTGTAGAAATTAATCTAATAATTAATAATAAAAGGAATCATTGAAAAATCAGGCGGGGGGGGGGGTAGTTGTATTCAGTATATAGGAGAGCTGGGTTTTTTCTCATTCTAACCTATGTTTGTACTTTCCTCTTTATCATGTTGACGTTTGCAAACAATAAAAGGGCATTATGTGCTGGTCATTGCATCTGCTTTTGAGATAAATCTGTTACATTCTAAAGGGTCAAGGAACTCTTCCAGGGCAAACAAATTCTGGAGCACTGATGCCAGATGGCGTGTATATAAAGCGGAAAATGAGAAAAGCAATTTACTGTGTTCTTGTTCCAGGGAGAAGTATCACCCAGAAGGACAGCAAAAGAGGTGAGAAACTACTGAGAAACTGAAGAGACAGTTTTCATCTTCTGTAATATGTTTTCTTCATATCTGAAAAGTCTAGGTATATAGAGGAGCTGCAGTCCTTACTCAGGCAAAATTAGTCCAATATTTAACTAAATGTTTATATAAATATTTATTATATTGAGTATTTAACTAAATAATGAAGGGTTAAAGCATTATGCATTAATTTATGTAACAGGTTCTAGATTTATCTATATAGCTCACTAATACATAGTCTGTGTTTAGACAAATTTTAGTCTCAGAGGCAAAATGTTTTTATCTTACATTTTTGACCAAAGTCTACAAAAAAGGCAGAAAATAATGCATCAGTTTCTTAACTATAAATTAGCATAGCCTCAGCAAAGGCTAGTTAGCATGTCATTTATCCAGCTCAGGTGCTAACCACTACTAGCTCACTTGCAGCTGTACTAAATGTGTAATTTCCAAGTGTGCAAAACAACTCTGCAAGTTTTTGAACTAATCAATCTGTTTTTCAAGTCTCGTGAAGCATAGGAATGTCTCTTGGAAAGGTTCAAAGATAAATTCAGGTTGGTGTAAAAAATTTAAAACCAGTTTCTTAAATACTGAAAATTATAACATGTTTTCATAAATAGCCTGAACTATTGGTGGCTTTTATCTCTTGCCTCCGAATCTCAAAAATATGTAGCAGAAGTATAAGTGTTCAGATATAAGCAAAGAGAAAGGAAGAACGTGTGTCTTAATATTTATGTGTGCACCTTTGCTGAGCATATTTTAATTGGTTATATATGTAGCTTTTGTAAAGCAGTCCTTCCTTTTAATGTTACAGCTTCTCCTAGAAATAAAGGATATAAATAAAGACTTCCCTCCATACAGGGAAAAGAACTGAAAAATAATGCTGAGGTTTGCTGTCGCCCTCTTTGCTGTCATAACATCATCCACCTGCCAAAAACACGGATGTCTGGAAGGGGACACCCACAAACTGAAGCCAAGTCCTGAGCCAAATATGCATGAATGCACTCTGTACTCTAAATGTAAGAGTGGTTTAATTTTTGTTAAATATAGTCCAGAAGTACAGCTTTGTACATGCTAATTGTTTTGGCAGCTCCCTTAATTTCTGAAAAATGTATGAGATGCAGTATACGTTGCATTTAAAAAGCTTTATTCATTGGCATTTTGCTGCATGCAAACCAAGAGTAAGATTTCGGTTCTTGACAGTGTCAGCTGCAAAACTCCCATTGACTTCATTTATTATCTTTAAAAAATTCTGATGCAGTTTACTTTTCTTGTAGCTCCATTTGCTTAAAAAAGTTTACAGCAAAGATGAATTTGCTTTATTGTGATTAAGTATAAAAACTAATTAATTGTAGCAGACACCAAATGGGAGCGGTTGAAAGCAAAATTCTATAGTGAGCAAAGTATAGTATTTATTACATTTCTTCAACTCTCTTTTTATGTTTGGTAGCTTTCAAAGTTACTATCCCTCAGGATACAACATCTGGCAGAACACTAGTAAAATTCTTGGGGCTCTCTGGGCACACCTTGACAAAGCACTGTTGATGCCAGTCCACTCCACTTAGCATTTACACTGCTGCTTCCAAACCCAAAAATGTTAGAGCTTGAGCACATCTTCTAGTTAGTAGTAAGAGACTTTATCATGTTACGGACCAAAACAGGTTCGTCTTACATTTTGAGTCTTCCAAATACAGTATTAAAGAAAATCCTTATTGCAAGATCTCCGTTTCATTCCTAACAGCTTCCTGTTGCTATGCAGACTTCACAGAGCAATTGGCTCATTCCCCAGTAATTAAAGTAAGAAACAGCTACTGGAACAGATGTGGGCAGCTCAGCAAACCGTAAGTTGGCTTTGATGTTGTCTGTGTCCGGGTTCAATAGGTCTGTGCTGTAGCAGCCCCAGCTAATGGTAATTCCCCCTGAAGTTGCTGGTGGACCGTCCCGAGGTTGCCCTAGAGATTATGCCACCCAGCCCAGTTCCCATCATCTTGTCTCTACACCTGACCAATGTCTGGCTCTTCTTCTTCTCCTCTCACGGAAGCCCATGAATCCCTAAGTACATGCTATTTCTGCAGAAGGATTTATGCCATTTTATCAAGAAAGGCTTATGTTTTTTTCAAGTTTGCTTTCAGCATAGAATCAGATCTAGCAATGCAAAGCAGTCCTAAACCCAATAGGTAACAACCACAGCGCACCTCTGTAGCTCTCCAAAGCAATCATCACATACCAGTGAGTGTGACCCCTAGTCAATACAGACCAGGCTTCCTCCTTTGTCTAGAATTCAGATCAACTAGATTATTAAATCTCGCAAGCAAAATACACAAGAGTCCAGAAATGAAACTTCTGAGTATTTAGAATAAAAATTCTTGTAGTCCTGGGGGTTTTGTAACCATGAAGAATGTCTTCATAATTAAGATTTTTAGTGCTCCATTAGATGTTAGAGCTGTGAAACATGACAAGTTATAGAAATAAAAGAATGAAAGTACAAAACAATTAAGCAAAAACAGATGTGCAAAAGTAACAGCTATTGCCTGCCACTCCCAGAAGAGCAGCAACAGTATGTGGTTTTTAAGCAACTTCAGCTGGGCTGTGGGAAATTCTAAAGATTAGTGAAACCATGAGGCTACAGCATAGAAGAAGTTTTGTACTGTAGTTTTAAAGTACGTTTTATTATTGCCTGGAATAATTTTTGCCAGGAAAACTCAAGGCCTCAAAAGTTTACAGAAAGCTTACACAAATAGGGCTGAAATATGCATGGAAACATTTGTGCAGTCTTTAGCTGGCTATGGTAATTGCACGGTCAGAGTCTGTACACAATGCCAAAGGAATGAGTTTGGAACCTAGACACAAACAGGATGAAAAGATGCTTTTCTATGTTTTTCTCCTAATCTGTAGCATTGCATCCACATCAAATCAGGCCTAGAAAACGGAGGCTATAGCCTTGAGGCTAAGAAACAGGCTTACTTGTGGCTTTTCTCACCCACCACAGCTGTGAAGATTTCACAAAGAAAATCGAGTGCTTTTACCGGTGTTCTCCACATGCTGCTCGCTGGATCCATCCCAACTACACTGCTGCTATTCAGTCTGTTCCACTGTGTCAAAGCTTTTGCGATGACTGGTAGGTCCAGCTTTTTATGAAAGTATTTTTATTTAGCTGTGGCACTAAGATTTAAGATTTGATGGTGTTACACCACCCTTATGCCTT
The DNA here is from genome assembly GCA_034008185.1 of Gorsachius magnificus. Lineage (NCBI taxonomy): Eukaryota > Metazoa > Chordata > Aves > Pelecaniformes > Ardeidae > Gorsachius > Gorsachius magnificus. Next base: position 67,278,396 of record CM067085.1, read on the forward strand.
TTCTCTTGTTCTTCCTCATTTCTTGTTTGCCATCTCTACTTTTTCCTGTGCTAAGCTCCTACCCGCAAAATAATAATGACACAGGCTGAATGCAGGATGAACTCCGAACTCTGTCAGAGTTTGGTGACTCAGGGACAGCACTGCCCTGCTCTCCATGAGGATGCAGTGCAGTGGCACAAGAACTGCCTGATGTGACGGAGGAGCTCTCACCACGTTGGCAGGCCCTAACAGCAGTGAGGACCTCCCCACCCTTTGAAAAGTCCATGCCTGTGAGTTAGCACTTATGCAGTTAGCGTTTTAAATCTGAATAGTTGATCATATTAGGATACATTTCTTCTATATGTATAAAATGCACTATGCAATCATGAAAGCAGCCACTTTCTGTATGTTTTCAATTAATTCATATAACAAATTAGCTTAATTCCTTAATTTTTCACCCTTGGCCTTTTCTCTTCCCATCTATCACCCCTCTCTCTAAAATCACTTCTAAAAGCCTGAATCTCAGAGAAACTTGCAGCCAAGTAAGGCTAAAAATATTAATAGCAATGAGGAAGCATAATAGCATTTAATTTGTTTCCCAAAATATAGCATCAGGGAATCACATTATTTTTTGAGTGTGAGACATGTAGTGGGACAACCCAGACAGCACCTGTTCGTCCTTAGCATTACATTCAGGTGGGGTACTGAAATTTTTTCAGTGGTCCATATCCAGCATCTCTCTCTCCCTCTCTTCCTTCCTCCCTGCTTTGAGATGCTGGATCTTAAATAACGTCAACATGTGACGTGTAAATTTCAGTCAGTACCATATTCATGTTGTGCCTACTAACTACAGTAGCTTGTCTGTGTGGCTTAACTGGTGTGAAATATAGTACAAACAGCACAGGCTGTGTTCACACTGTAGGATTGTAACTGCTAGTATCCCTTGAAAGTAGTGAACTGTGAATGTCTGAATCCCTTAGGCTGCTCTGAAAATCACAGAAGACTGTTTTAATACTCCTAAAAATATTACAAAAGAGCTTTTCTTGGAATCACAGAAAATACAGAACACACGGTAGCGCATGGTCAGGTTCTCTTGCACTGCTCTCTATAGTGCTTTCCCTAGTGGTTACACAACTTGAATATTATTGACACATGGATCCATTTTCACTCTCAACTTCTCTCCAAGGGCAAAGCCATGTATGCAGTGCAGTATTTTGGTAGGATTTGTCTTTAAATACTGTCTCTGTTGCTTTGTGCCAGAGAAGGAAACAAGAAGCATAGCTTGGATTTGTAATGGAAGATAGTGAGAAGGGCTGATGTATTTCTTAGCTTCCCTAGGGTTTCCTCTAGTGATGAATTTTATTTCTGTGTTAGGAAACTCCATGTGCCTCAGGAACAGATTAGTCATGTGCAGTCTTCCTTCCTAAATTTTTGATGATCTCCTAAACTGAATCCAGATTATTGACCTCCTTGAAGCTAAAGACTGAGACCTTGCATTTGCCTCAGTGCTCAGAATCAAGTATTACCAAAATCTGAAAGCATTTGAGTTGCCAGTGAGCTTTAGAACAGATCTAACAGGCAAAGCAATAGAATACCAATATCTAAAAGAAATGTATCACCAAATAAGTAGCACACAAAGTCAACACCAAATTGGTATATCCAGTGAAAGTGTAAAGATGAAAGAAAATATACCCTGTACGTTTAGTTTGCATCTATGAACTGGTTTAAGCCAGCTTTAGTATAGATGAGATTTATACCGAAGTGTATATGGTGGGCCAATATTACAAAGCACAACCCTCAGTGTCCCCTGGGTATTGCCAGAACCTCCAGGTAAATAGCATTTTTAACTTTCATTGTTGGAAACTTGGGGGAGGTGTGATGGAGAGCTGCTGCACAGAAAAAAACAACCCTTTTCCAGCACAGAGTCTCCTGGCAGAGAGCAGGCTTTACTCGAAACAAATACTGAACAATGATCTATTGCCCCTGGTGGTATCACAGATGCCTGGCCTGAATCAAAAATGTAATGATGCTCCATTACTGTGCATGCCAGTCTATCTGCCTGCCTAATGCCAGTGTCAAACCCATTCCCTCACCCTGCTTAAGGCCTGAGGCTAGGAGAGCGCCTGGACAAAATTCCCACTGTTTCTGGTGATTTAAAGTAACATTTTTTCACATTCTATTCACTGGAGTCCCTTTAGCGTGCTGCAGCACTGCTAGTGATATGACCTACTTTCTCTACATGCCATGAGTGTGCCTGCTGCATACTGTATGTCTTTGTGGCCAGAAATGTGCAGAGGATCCTGAATGAGCAGTGATTTCATTTAAAAGAAATTCATCTCACTAGCTTGGGGCCTTCCTTTTCTTCCTATTGTCTTAGGATTCCTTGCTCCCACTAGTCCTAAAACTATTGCTTTTGAAAGAGCCCGATGTACAAGCCATTTGCTGATCCACCTGTGAAGAGGCCCTGTGCCCTTTAAAAGATAAACAGCTAATTGTGAAAAATGGAGGGGAAAAAAGCTTTAAAATAAAATTATCCTGCCCATTGTGCATAGGGAACTAGTATGTTCAGGGAGGATCTCTTAAGTATTTATGTTTATGTTTCTCACAGGTTTTAATTAATGTTTGAAGAAACCACTTATGGGTTTCTGGCCAGCAGAAATCAGACTTTTCATAAGTCACGATTTTTCATAAACTTAGCTTGATAATTACTTCCATTGGGATAAAGAAAAACTTGTAACAATACAGTTATGCCTTGCTGCCTGCTTATGTAACAAACCACAGAGTCAGGCAATAATCATAATTAGGAAACATTTCATCTGACAATTCAGTAGATAATGGTGAATAAAAATACAAATACATTAATAAACATATTTAATTCAAATTCCTGAGGAAACCAGATGCCTAGCAGGAATGCCCCAGTTCAGTAAAACTCTGAAATACATAGTCATAATTTGAAAAGTGTAACTGAAGGTGATGCTAATTTCAAAAGAAGCTGTTCTGCCCTCTCCTCAGCCCCACGGGCTGCTCATTCTTTCCTCTACCTTGTCCCCACCCATGTGCCAGCAGCACTGAGAGGCCATGAAACAACCCTGGTCTGGGAGCCCATCAGGCTGAAAAATACTTAGCCACATAAAAAAGTAAACCAAAAAAGAAGAATGTGGGAATGGCACAACTGCTTTAAGTGGAAGTGCCAGTATTAGGCAGCTCGCAGTAGATATTGATCAACTTTGCTAGAAAGCAATGAATTTAAGTGCATGCATAAAGGACATGCCTATGTGGCTTGAAGAATCAAGGGCTAATTGTTGAATGTGATGCTGATATGTGAAGAGTTCATTGATGGTGATTAATAAAAAGTTTGCATTGATGCTTCTAACTGGCATGCCTTCAAGCAGGCAAAGTGACTAGCGTGAGAAAAACAGCTGTCACTGGGGAGTTACCTCTGTGCATCTTTCTCAGTCAGGGTACACACAGCAGCTAACGAACAACAAACCAATTATTCTTATAGTCCCTAGTCACAAATCTAGTCATAGCAGCTACTGGTACAATCTGCCTATTAGTGTCACATTATATTAATTTATCGAATTGCAGCCTATATTTCCCGCAGAGCCCCCACCTCTAACAGCAGATTCATGGATGGACACATTTGAGAATAAGTCTCCTGCCCTAGATCTGTTTAGTTCAGGCCCTGGTTAAGCTCCATCTGTTACTGCTCATTCTCCCACTAAAAAGCCCAGAAAACCTATGTGAAGGTTCTGTAGATGTGCATGTTCTTACCCTTCTGCATGTCCAAATGTACTGCAATGTCTAGTTCTTGTAGTTCTGTAACCACATGACAACCTCATACTTCATTTAAAAATGTAAGTCTGCAGCCCTCACGATATCATAGTTTTGGAATCATGACACAGCAGATTAAAAATGACAAAGAGAAAATATATCCAAAGGCATTACTTATAAATGCCATGCTGAACTACGCTAACTTTTATGCTCCCCCTCTACTCTGCCCTGGTGAGACCGCACCTGGAGTACTGTGTCCAGTTCTGGGCTCCCCGGTTCAAGAAAGATGAGGAACTCCTAGAGAGATTCCAGAGGAGGGCAACAAAGATGATGAGGGGACTGGAGCATCTCCCCTATGAGGAAAGGCTGAGAGAGCTGGGCTTGTAAAACCTGAAGAGGAGAAGACTGAGAGGTGATCTCATCAACACATACAAATATTTCAAGGGTGGATGTCACGAGGACGGAGTCAGACTCTTCTCAGTGGTGCGCAGTGACAGGACAAGGGGCAATGGGCACAAACTCAAGCATAAGAGGTTTCAGTTGAATATGTGGAAGAACTTCTTTACTTTAAGGGTGACTCAGCACTGGAACAGGCTGCCCAGAGGGGTCGTGGAGTCTCCTTCTCTGGAGATATTCAAAGCCCGCCTGGATGATGTCCTGTGTAACGTGCTCTAAGTGAACCTGCTTTCGCAGGAGGGTTGGACTAGATGATCTCACAAGGTCCCTTCCAACCCTTGCCATTCTGTGAACTTTTTGGAAGCTTTCCTCGTGGTTTTGGCACTCTCACTTACTAGTGTGAATAGTCCGCCTGAGGCCATTGAGACTAAGTTTAAATAGATGTTAACTGATTTGCAGAAAGTGATCTTTAAGAAAGGTAAGAGCCAAAAAGTACAACATAAGAAGAAGTGGAAGGAAAGCAATTATATAGGATAATGGTAAGTCATGAGATCTCTTATCACACAGACCAGCCAGTTGCATACCATACTTGCTGCAGGCCATTTATGTTTTCTTTTTTACATTACCACTTACAAGATAAAAATAACATTTGAAATTTTAGACCTATACCCTACAAGACTCTTATCTTTCCTCCTTCACCTCAAGTTTAACTTCTTTGAAAACGTTATTCTGAAGCTGATGGCCTATTAGTTTATATGATTTTGGTTTGTATTTTCCTTATTTCGGTGCACGTTCTTCACAGCAACCCCCTGCCCAGGAAATACCGTTCTTCTTTTCCCGTATTCATTCACAAATACAAACTTTCCCCACATCTCCCTCAAGTGACAGTTCCCTCTTCGCATACCTGTGCTCTGTCACAATATTGAACATCAGCATTCATGAAACTCCCTCCCACACAGTGTCTCCTCCACTCAGTAACATCAGCAAACATAACCAAGCAGAAACCGCTGCATGAATGAGTGTTGCTCCTCAGAACATCAGCCCGTTACTTAAGTCTGTGAGTATAAAACATAGTGGGTGATTTGTTTAGTTTTCATTGGGATTTAGGTCTTCCTGGCCAGCCCAAGAGTTTATGTGCACGTCAGGCTAAGATAATGTGCACATTTCTTGAAGATCTGTTGCTAAGCTGTACTGTGCAACTATACCACATTACTAGCGTAGCCCATGTAGACTTTCTGAGTTGAATCTGAGTCCACTGAAAAAAAATTGAGAGAAATAACTGTATGTTCCACGTTAATCTCCATGAAGGTATGAAGCCTGCAAAGATGATTCCATATGTGCTCATAACTGGCTGACAGACTGGGAATGGGATGAAAGTGGAGAAAACCGCTGTAAGAGTACATGTATTCCATACAGTGAGGTAAGAAAACCTGATCAACTGGAGCAGAAAAAAGGCATTAAGAGTTCTTTTTTTTTTTCCTGAACATATGGATGTAAAATGCAACAGGTGAATTCTTTTTACTTCAGCAGTTTCAAGACATACCAGCATGAGACTTTTAAAGTATATATATATATTAAAACATTTATATTTATGTAGATTGCTTACTCTAACTATATACACATTGAATTAATCACTATTCATACCACTTGTGAAACAAAAGTAAAAGTTCAGGCAGCACTGATATTTTTACCACAGTGGGGTTTAGAAAATAAATTAACTTTGTTCATACAACAGAGACACTGAGATGCATTTTGTAAGGTTCCTTACATAATGTGGGGCTTTACACAGCTCTGTCTTTTTAAACTGGGACGTAAGTTCCCAAATCACTAAGAAATTTTTAAGGTTTTCTTGCCTATTAGGCGTCTTTGCCCTTTTCTCTGTTTATCTTGTTATGTTCAAGTCATTCTCCATCCTCCAAATCCCTAAGTCCTGACATTCTTCTAATTATCTCCCTTTTGTTTTCCATAGACCTGTCATATCTCTGATGTGTGTTCTCCATTGTGTCTGCCAATGGTTAGGCAGAGCTTACTTTGTTCTAGATAACTCTGATGGTTAAAGAGCAGCACTGACGAGCTTTCTGAGAGCTCATCCCACTTTTCTGAGAAGGTTTAATGGTTGGGACAGCTAATTTTATGAGCAAAAATGTATAAAAGAGAACTGACAAGCCTTGTAGGAGCAAGGTTGCCTGGAACCTGATCTACAGACCTTTCAAGAGTCAGGTAGGATTTTTTTCTAGTGACTCAAGTAAGTTTAGCATCAGGGCAACATAATATAGCTCAAAACTGCTACACTTATTTGAAAATTGTTAACAGTTGAACTTCACTGATTCTGTGAAAACTATACAAATTGCAGAAGTAAATGAAATTTAAGTGTAGTGCTTAGGGACTGGTAATAAGGCTTGCAGAGATCCCAGATTCATTATTTTCAATTCAATTCAAGTGCATGTACTTCCAGAAGTCAGTTCAGCAACTGATACAAGTGGAAGTCACAGTCCAGTTAGTGCAGGATTGCTATCTCCCTTGCAAAAGTGACAATAATCAGGAGGCTCAGGAAGGTGGCCAAAAAACAAATGGGCTGCGGAAACTTACAGCTTAGTTTCCCAAATGTGCTAAATCATCAGTAGTTCCAGATGAAATGAAAAACGAAATTATAATCTCCATAAATAATCTCCAGTCCCTGCTCAAACTGTCCCTGGTCCAGAGATAGCAGTTTTTAACCTTGAATTCCCTTATACTTATTTCTTAAAGAAAATATACCGTCTGCAGGGAAAAACATGCAGCAAATCCAGAGGTCTTATCACTTGAAGCCAGGCGCAGCTATTCCTAAACTAAACGGAACCACACCCTAAATTGCCCATGTTTCTCACCAAAAATAGGCTTGCATGGTAAGTAAGAATAAAGATGAAGTTTCTTCAGAGAAATTAAAAAAACATATTTCCCATATGAAAATTACATGATATACAAACACTAGACTCGCTTGGTTTGGACTCAACACACGGAAAAGAGAGTTACTGTTACCCAGAAGCATGAAGGGCTCTGCAGGGTCAGAGCACTGTGGACAGATGCTTACTTTCTTTTCATACCCGCAGCTAATACGGAGGAGCAATCAGCAGCCCTACATTTGACATACGCAAGTGGTTGAAACGGACTATTTGGAACAAATGCTGAATGTGGAACAAATGCTGAATATTAAAAATGCACAATGGATCATAGCCAGTTTCAGCCTGGCTAAAATGAGGCACATTTTGTCATTGTTCTCCCAGCTGAGTGCTGCCCAAGCAGTGTTAATGCATAGTCTAGAACATCTTCCAAGAAGCTGAAGAATCAGAATCCTTTGCAGTAATTTAGGGACATGTTTGGTAAATGGGCTTTGTGCACTGCTTGTTTCCTGCAGCATTCTGGCTATGCTGTGATCTTTAAGCAGAGTTAGGAGGAAGGTCAAAATAAAATTACCAATTTAGCAAGTGGAAGAGCGTGAATACATGTTAGAGAACCTGTGAGACATAAGAATAGGGTGGAGCCATGCCTCTTGCATACAGACCTAAGAAAACCCACATGACAGCTTTAAATGCTTTCTGGAATGATAAGCTAAAAGCAGGTAGAAATCCAGGAACTGTACAGGAGCTGGAAGAAAATGTCTAATGCTGCTTAAAAGCACAGGAATAGTGGGAAAGATACAGCTAAGATCTGCCTGCCCTGTGAACACAAGGAGAGAACTAGACACAGCAGCCTTTCCATTTCTGACCCTTCCTTTGCTCCCAGTGCACTAGCCAACCTCCACACTCCTCCTCCAGCAACTGCAGCATCCATGGAATGAGCCCTGGCTAGAGATAGTGTGAACTGAAAAGCTATTTTACAGACTACAGACTCTTTGGAGCTATTTGGAATGGAGACTCTATTATTCACAAAGGGCAGATTTCTAAAGCAAAAGCAATGATTGATTTCCTCTCATCTGCCTTCCTGCACAGTATAGATCAACATAGTTTTGCATGGGGAGACCGGGAGACACCTCATAAGAACTTGTAAAAAATAGGTGGAGCAGAAGAAGCTGCAGGGCTATAGATGCCCAGTCCCACATAATAGACTTACATCTGTAATCATTAAATTTTTTCACACAGAGCAGCTTCCATGCAGGAATCTCCCAACCACAAACACAGGGCACCTTCTCCAAGATTCACCATGTCAGATCTTCGTATGAGCTGGTGATGACAGTAAACCAGCACACCATCCAGAAATTACAGCACTAAGAGAAACACTGTAGGATTAAAGAATCATTGTCAAGTGCGAGGACTGCTTGTACTATTACAGATGAAACATAGCGTCCTTCAGAGAGCTGCTGGTGACATGGTCAAGGTGAATCAGTCAGTAATGGAACCCAGCAGCTCTGCTGCCTGGTCAGCTGTTTCAGTCATTAACACTCCCACTCCGTAATTCCCAAGGCTTCTACTCCTGCCATCACTCCCACCCCCAGCTTCATTCTTAGCTTTGCTTCTGGGAGTACCTAAAGCTTCCTTTACAGAAACGACTGAACTTCAGAAATGCAGGCAAGAAAAGCATATATCCCACCCACTCTGTGACTGGATGTGATAACTCCTAAGCTAATACTCTTCAGGCAAACTCAAGTTGGGCAGACATAAGGTGGTCACAATGTGAGCTTGGCAAACAATATCTGTGTTGTGTGACTGTACAGGTCCTGTGGTGCAGGCCTTACAAAACAATGTAGTATCAAGAACAGGACAGACCCACTTGCAGAGAGTGCAAGAAGATGCAGTTTACAATGTCTTGAGCCAGAAAGGCCATCGCACCGCTGGACACAGCACTTCAGAGGCTTGAAGAAAACTTCTTTTCTTTGAGCAATTTCTAAGTTATGTCCCTTCTGTTTGTCTGTGAGGTCCTGCCCAGTCACAATGTACGCTGCAGCAGGCACAGCAAGATCCCACAGAGCTGTGACTCCACTGGGCTGTCTCTAGCCCATAGATATAAAGATTCCTGTATTCAAAACACTCAGTTTGGCGCTTTCAGCACTACTCGGCTCACAAGACATGTCAGAGTGTCTTGACATGCTACAAATTGTACAGGCTCTCACACTCAGCTTTGGTCTGTCAGACCCAGAAAGCTAGCTGGGCTGTCAGCCCCAGGGTGGAAACAAAGGGCTGGCTGTTGATCACTTCGCAGTTTGTGTAATCACTTGCTCTTACAACAGCCAAATCTCTTTTGCAGTTGTGGGACTGGATAACATTTTAAGGTATCTCAGAAGTGATGAAGCATGGCACACAGCAAAACACTGGATGACTGCAGACTGCTTTTTTATAATCTAGTACCAATTTTAAAAAAGTTATAAATATTCATCAATTTAATACAAATCGATTTTTAACTTAATTATGTTTAAATGTAATGGATGCATTTCTTATTTGACACACAGATGTACACAAATGGGACTGACATGTGCCAGAGTATGTGGGGGGAGTCATTTAAGGTGAGTGAATCCTCCTGCCTCTGCTTGCAAATGAACAAGAAGGACATGATGGCAATCAAGTACCTCCTCTCCGAAAGCTCAGAGGAAAGCTCCAGCAGCAGCAGCAGCAGCAGCGAGGAGCGTGCCTGCCAAAAGAAACTCCTGAAGTTTGAGAAACTAAAGGGAGAGGAAGGGGAACAGACAAGATAAATGCTGGTGGATGTATGTCAGGACAAGAGAAAGCATCGTGGAGGCTGGGCTCAGGGCATCACGCCAGCCTGCTTTATCCCTTACTTCCTTGAACATAATAAATCAATGTCTGGTTATATTAATCTTTCTCTGATGTTTTTGCATCTGCATCACAAAGCTCCCAGACAGGTTAGCACAGGTGTAATCTTGTGACTTGAACGGGATGGCTAGAAGCCTGAAGGTAACATCTAGGGGTTGACTTTCAAAGAGGAGAGGCACAGGCAGCTCCTGCTGACTTAAGGTGGAACAGTGAGAACTAGAGACCTCTGGAAGGCCTTGCCAGTAATGCACCAAATCATCAACCCAAACCCTTCATCAGCATAGGCACACAGCACTCTTGTCACAAGTTCCTGTGCACCTGGCTCTGCTCAGATAAAGAAGAAATGCTACAGGCAGAAATAGGTCAGTGAGCCTGGCTACTGACCACTGAAAATGTATTTATTTTGTCTCTCAAAAACATTCTTGCAAAACAGGGGATTGTGGTGCACTAGATAAAACCCTGGACCCATATATTGCCAGTATACACTAATGCAGGGTCTGTTGCATGGGGGCTTTTACCTTAAACAACAGCAGTACAAAAGTCTCCTACAATATGAATTTGAAGCATAATTTTGAGTGCAATTAATCCCACTGAATGATTCCAAACAGAATGATGTCTGACAAACTGAAGTGTCAGGGAGGGCCCCTCTCAGGTTTCTCCCATCAGCAATTCTGCTTCCCAGCATCATTGTTACAGTCAAAGTAAAACCAAAATCTACACCAGTCCCAGAGGGACTCACCAGGTAAGGCTGAATGAAATCCTGCTTTCACTTAGGCATCCATACTCCCTCTGACATTGCTGTAGACTGGACAGGTCTGTGCCATTCTGTATAGCCTTTCAGAGTGGTATCACCAGGGAGACCATGAGAAGGATTTCATTTGGGGGGTCATATTATTGAATTGTGAAAATCAGCATCATCTCAGTGCTTGCCATGGAGCTAGGCACTTTACAGGATTTAAGGATCTGGTCCCCAGTTAAGACAATGACTTGGCACATGCAGTTAAACTAGGAGAATCTTAAAAATCCAGCACACTTTCTTCACTGGGCTGTTTATTTATTGGAACAGTTTCACACAGCTGCATTAGTAACACTACACCCATTAGGTCATGCTCTGCTTCCAACCAGCTTCACAGTATATTTAACAATGGACTAATTCCGACCAGCACTGAACTGTTTTTAGAATTATACTTTGCTACATCTGTATTCTGTGCTAACTCAATTTGTCAGTTCTACTGTTTGAAAAGAAATAACAAGAATTTGTCTTCTGTAAAGCTCTAACAGACCTTTCCCCCCCCTATTTCACTAACTCCGTTCTTTCCTGTCCTTCTTCATTGCACCTGAATCGGAGAAGAAATTTTTGCTGCTCTTTATTTTGCTGTGCTCAAAATTCAATAATTAATTATCCCCTCTCACTGCCATAACACCAACTTTTTCTGTATCACCATGGCCAAAGATTTCCTGCATGTTCTTTGTTAAGTATAGCACAATTGTCTCTGCCTGTATCTCTGCTTTTTCTTCCCATTCCACTTTATTCTCTTTGCTCTGGCTAAATTACTCTCGAAACCACTCTCAACAAACAATTCTTCCATGCTTAGTTCCAGGATGACCCATGAGACTGGTTATTGCGTGCTCTTGAACAGCACTGGATCCTCCAGCAGCTAAGGGACCAAGACCATTTCACTCCTATTTGTAGCTTTCCCACTGACTCATGATGTACCCTAAGCAAACCTTTTAACCCTTCTGTGACCTCAATAATTCTTCAGGGCTACAATATTTCCTCAAGGTCATCTCTTTTCTAAGCCAAAAAGTCAAGAACTACTCAGTTGTCCCTAGCATAGGAATTGTCCTATACCTCTTGGCCATTCTTTCATTGATCCAGACACGTTATCATCCAGAAAGACTTTCAGTCTTGATTTAAAACTCCAAATAATGGAGAATTGTCCGATGCACCTGATAATTTGTTTCCTCAGTGTTAAAGATTATGCATAATTTAACATTTGTTGTTTCAGCTTTCAGCCATGGTTTTTTGCTCAAGCCTGTTGTATTAAAGAGTTCTTCAACAGTCAGCATTGCTTTTCTGCTCAGCAGCATATACACTAGATCAAATTGCTTCTTAGCAATTCGCTCTATCTTAGCTCTATTTTGTTCCCATATGTCATCATAAGACATTCCCTCTCTCCTTAAATCATACTTACGGTTCTTCTCTGTACGTTCTTGAGTCATGAATATCCTCCCTAAATTGTACAAATCAAGCCATACTCCATCGCGGTGTTAAGGGTGACCTACAGAGAGAGTACCATGTCCCTGCCTCTCTACACGCTTCTCTCTAATGGCACTGCCTGTGTCTACGGGAGCATCGTTCTGATTATTTGCATGCCTCCAGTGTCCATGTGTTACAATTCCTCATTTTGTCTTGGCATTACTCTTTTCCACTATGCAGCTCCCTGGTCCCAGAGGTGTGAACCGTGATCTTAGCTCTTAGGCTTACTGCCTTGAACTTGGTAGTATTAGAAAACCTTCATGTGAATAGACCAGCCTTCCTAAGCCACTGTTTGCTCTGTCTAGCTGCTTTGTACTCACAGGAATTTACATCTTAGACAATCTCTGTGTCACTCAGAAATGCTGTCAGTGGTGATTTTACATTTACAAAAGGCTAGGATAACTCAGATAGATAAAGCAAAATTTAAAATAACACAAATCACTGAAAAATCAAACTACAACAACACACCATGAAGGTGAAGCAGGGAAAAGAAAGATCCAAGTTACCGATGATTGCAGACATCCCCAGCTAATGCTGACCTGATTGGTAAATGCCTGCTATGCATCGCAGCTCAAAAGCACAGGCCCTGCTTCTGGATGTGCGCTGGCCCAGACAACTGAAATGTCTCTGTATTTAGTGACACTAGACTCAAATCAGACCTTTATCAAAATGTCACAATGGTAGATCAAATGCTTTGTGAAATATGTTGTGAAATATGGTCCTTCACTAATCTGTAGGAAACAGACTTACAACCTTTATCAATGCATTAAATTGGATTTATCAACACAACAATGTTGATAAAAATAAAAGTTATTGCCAATTATTGACTTATTTACTATCTGGCTAAGTATCAGCTTTTGTACTATGCTACTTGGGACTGGTGTCACGTTAACCGTAACACAGCTAGCTGGGTCATCCTGCTTGCTCTCTTTATTTAATTTTCTTTCCTTAAACATTGGCACAATACTGAGTCTTCTGAAATTTCACTGAAATGCCAGGAGTTATTACAAATGAGATCTCTCTTGACAATTCTGTTAGAGCTCTTTAGTACAGGTTATCTGTCCCTGCTGCTTTAAATTCATTAATGTTACTTACGATGATGAACCTTATCTTTAATTACTTGCAGACTGAAAAGGATTTCATCATCCTTCTGTAACACAAATACTTTATCCTGCATATATTTCAGTACTTAGCATTATTAACAAAACTTGCCCACTGTATCTTGTGTCACTGCAAGGCTTTCTTTGTCAGGTTACTCAGTTGTTTTCACCTTCAGTGTAGTTGTGCCAGCCACAATTTTCTGTAGTACCTTTAGAGTTCTCACTCTATTTTTATAGTTCATAATTCTCCATGGATATTGATTGCAATATAGCTTCCTTTTTAAAATATAATAAGCATCAGTAACGATGACATTTTCAACTTCTGTTGCATTTTTCATGTGTAGGTTTCACTCAGAGCATTTTATAAATATTCATTAATCTTCATAATATACCTGAGAGGAAAATAAGTAGGGAGAAGCAAACTGAGTCAGTGGGAGAGAGTCAGTAAGAGACTTATCTGATCATTGCAAGTATTGCAGAACTAGGACTAGCACAGGCAAGTTCTGGTTTAGAGCCTTATTTCACACTGCAAATGGAGTTGCGCTTTGTAAGGTGATCCTTGGACAAAAGTTATTATGCAAAAATTGTAAAGCAGATTTTATGAAACAAAATACTGCAAAAACCTGAGCATCCCCAAAAATAGAACAAGTTATTAAACAATGAATTTCCATGCACCTTGAAGATAACAAAATTATAAAAAATAATAATTGTTAGATTATTTAAGACAAATAATGTCAAAACAGGCTAATTTCCCTTGCTGAGAGACAACGAGCCTGCAGAAGAAGGGAAAGCTGTAGATGAGATATGGCTTTCTGAGAGTTTTGATAACATTTGATGTAACATTCTGATAAGCAAACTGAGAAAACCAAAGTGCAAACGAAATCACCATAACATGGTGCACAACTGGTTAAAAATATATATTAAAATATTACTATAAGTATGTTGTCATTGATCTCAGACAGGTCTTCTGTTGGGAATCCTGAAGGGTCTGTTCTGATTCTAGTCAACACGTCTGTTTACTCAGGCAATGAAGTACAGATTTTGCAAGCACTTTGAAGGACAAGATTAGAATAAAAACGATCTTTCTAACCACAGAACTAGTCCAAGCCCCCAAAGGTGAAACTCTGAAAAGGGAGATGAAAAATGCTTGCACTGAGGAAAGGTAAATCAAGGAAAAAATTAATCCAAGGAAATACATGGCAAGGGAACAGCAGAGCAGCCAAGGAGCTGGGATGCATAGTAGCAACCTATGCCATTTACAGCTGAAATGTTACTCTGTGGAAGTTTTAATCTTTTAAGGCTTTGGTGGATGTCCTGACTCACAAAGCAAGCAGATGCCGGACCTGCAGACATCCTACTAACAGTTACTCATGGAGTTCATGACGTATCTCACATTCCACGGAGGCACTGCTTCTGGAATGACCCCACTGCACACACAGACTGTGGAATGTGGTGGGTATCAGGCAGAGTTTAACTCTATCCATCTTCTCAATGAAATCAGCTCACAAGCTCCGTCAACGCAAGAGCATTATCTTTTAGGAGAGCAAACATGCTGCTGGTATATATCTAATGACTATATAAAATAAGGGGAATAAAATGAACTGCATTTATGCATATTTTCTGGTTATTTTCCTTCCCTTTTTTCTGTTAAAAAGGTTTGCGTAACTTGGAGTTATTTTAAAAAATGCCACATACTCTAGACAGCTCATGGGTCTGTTGTGTGTTTGCTCTACTTTATTATCCACGGGAACGCAGTGATTTAGACGAGAAGAGTTAAGCAAAGAGTCCAAAAAGCATTAGGATTTGGATTACAATTTGAAACATTGCCAAACCATACTAATGGCAAGACTAAAAGTCCCACATGCCTGAAGACTGATAATTCTCAAGCACAACTCATTTTTCCTTTTGGCAAAAAGAGAGCTGCACCTTTGATAGTTACCTTAGTGAGCAGGTCTAATTCAGTGTGAAGCTTCAAGACAACTCTAGACAACAGTGAAAAAAAGAGCCAAGCTATGAAATCAATCACCTACTTCAGATAAGTGAGAGGACACAGCGAGGATCAGACCCCAACGATCTGGCAGCTTTCAACAGCTCCAAGAAAAAGTTGCAGCAATCCCCTGCTACTGAGACTTAACTTCTTAGAGAAATGAGGGGGGAAACTGTCTCTGCTGCACAGTTTTGCTTCCCCTTAGCTACTAAAATCATCTCTCCTGCCCCTGTTTTGATCACCAACTGCTATCTGAGTCAGTATTCTTTTGGCCTCCTTCCTTGGAAATGCAGTGAGCTCTCTGTGGAGTTTGCCTTGGTTCCCCTCTTAGACAGCTGTGATTAATTCAATGTTCAAGCTCTTGAGTTAATTCTCTCATTAGATCACTCTCCTTCTTCATGGAATGATTATTCCCACAGGAGAAATGAGAAAGACTAAAACAATATTGTGCTAGTATTTGACACACTGCATCCAGGATGTTTACTTTAAATCAAATTGCCTGGAATTGCTCCAGATCTATGGCTTAAACACAAGAATCTTCTAACTGGTGGGGAACTATAGCCACGGGTGTTACACAACATTCACAGTTTCACTGGAATTCCTCCAAACTTCCTGCTAGGTAAGTGTACCCGGAACACGAACCTCTCCACACAAGTAGGTCAGATGACACAATCCTTTCATCGCTAGGGCATACTTTAAGACTGAAAAAGTTTTGTCCTTTTTTTATTACTTTTTATCATACACCCGTCACCTTTCTACCCAACACTATTGCGAAGGTGAAGCCTGGAGCACACAGCAGTGAAATATTACCAGTGCCCTTGAAATCACAAGCCATTATCTGTGCATTACTCACTGCCAATGTCACATTCCCTCTGGAAGCTCTTGCGGCTCAGACATACTCCCCACTTTTGCTGCCTGCCAAATGGCTCCGCGGGGTATGGCTTGTCCTTGGAGGGCATCACCCCACTCAGCTGGACTCTAGCACAGTCTGCTTCTCAGTACTTTTGGTGCAATGTGAATACTTGGGAGAGTTTCTCAATACCCAGTTCAAGAATGCTAAACTTGTCTGGGCTGACAACTCTGGTATCAGGCAATTACCTTAACATCACCTTTACCTGAAGCCGTATTACACAGTGAAAGTAATAAAAATACTTAATCATAAATTCCAAAATAGACAAAATAGTTCACAAAGGCTTCTAAAGACCAAAAAAAGCGAAGCGAAGGGTTATTGAGTACGGCATTTCCATGAGCTTTACAGTTTCCCTAGCCATTAACAGTTCAGCTGAGAAATGCACATCACCACCTTGCTGGTAGTGTGAAACTTAAAAGTTTTCACACAAGCCCCATATTCTGGGGCTGCCTGTGCAGAAAGACTAGCTTTGGGCACCCCTCTTGCTCTCCACCTTTGGGTCAATTCCAGTTCAGACCTGTACCTTAAATACACACACACATGCATAATCATCAAGATTCATTAACCCTCACAAGAATGAAAGTAAGAGCTCTTGAGCCTGGCCCAAACCTGCCAAGAGAGAGTGTTCTCATGCCTGGCTTAAGTCTGGAAAATGTGTTATCTCACTGTGAAGCACAATGCCTTTACCACTGAGACGGGAAACATTCAGACCCTGAAGGGAAGCTTCTTCATCCACTAAAGCTTACGAATCACAAAAACGTAAACTGACAACAGGTTTCTGCAGGTATCTAATTAGAATCTAGTGCCTGTAACTCATTAGAGGCTTTTGACTGAGTAGACAGCATGATAACCAGTCCCATTGGGGTGAACTCCAGCAGCCTCTCTCATCTTACCCCTACTAGGGGCTGCAAATTCATCATGCAGCACATAACACCACCACTCCACTAAGCTGTGCATCAACAGAGGCTGCTGATCTGCATCATTGCCTTGGGCATGCAATGGCATCCAGGGTAAATGGGACACCCAGGCAAACATAGGCCTTAAGAGAGAGAAGGTGTCTTGGAAGTATAAGAGATGTAGCTTAGTGCACTAGAGATATTTCTAGTCCTTATAAACTCTTGGAGGCTCTGTACTCCTGCAATTTTGGCTTACCTGGGAGAAGTCTGAGTTCAAGTCCGTATGAAATTTAGGGAAGTGGCACAAAAACGGTTGTATCCTATGAAGATTTTGTGATCTGGACACCAAAACACAAAGTAAACTCCTTTCTGTTTTGGTGGAGCTGTCCAACACGTCCCATCTGATAGGTCAAGTGCATTAAAATACAAGTAGTAACTACAGAGGGCAATTAGTAATTAGAATGGCAACTGACTGTATGACTGATGCCTTAGCACAGAGGACAAAGTGCAGAGATGCACTGCAGTTTGGAACGGGAAGTGAAGATTTCATACCCATTGAAACTGGGGGAGGAATTTGACCTGGCACATTCTGGTTGACTTTCATGGAAAGCGGCTCCCTATCACAAAACATCGCACGGGGTTTGTTGTACCTAAAAATAGTCAAGGCCTGAGTTTCAAGTCTCCGCTGCAAGAGAGACTTTTAACAGCCAAGCATGGTAGGGATACTGCTTGAATGCCAAGTCAAAAATTATTCCCAAAGCTATAGGTACAATGGACAGGCTTCTGACTAGCGGCAGAGGCAAAACTGCACTTTCAAATCAATTATTTTTCCTTTATTTTTTTTGAGACTAAAAGCCCTCCATCTTTATGGAGTTCAGGGAAAAAAAAAAAAAAAAAAACGAAAAAAACCCCTTCAATCTTCGTGTAACAGAGAACTACGACACCCACACATACAACACCTTTTAGCCACCCCTTTTTGTTGCATGTTCAAAGGTATCATCCTGTAGAAACAGCACCATCTGCAGGACTTGAGAGAGGAAGCACAGACACCTTGCTCAGCACAGCAGAACATCTTCCAGGCATCTGGAAAGGTTTTCCTGAGAAGTCTTCAGCCAAGGAAATTTGAGCAGCCATGGGCCTCTATGGGATAACACGAGGGAGGACTGCAATGGTTCACGGTGCTCTGGCACAGCACAGGGGTTTTTCAAGAAGAAGCCTGAATAACTTGTTTGTGAGATTCTACTCTCTGAGGGGTTTTGGTACTGTGACAGCAGCACTTCTGTGCAATGCATGAGCAGTGGGACACATTGAGGAGCACAAGGCATGCCTTTTTTGTCACCTGTCCTATATGTCAGTCAGCATTCAGATGGCTTATTGGCAAGTATCATGTTAGGAGCCTATTAAATTAAAACTGAAGATATTTTTAATTCCTTCACTGCAATGACTGTCATTTGTGGTGTTTGTTAGTTAATCAAAAGGCTCCTCACTACACCGTTCAACTTTACACTGTCAAATGTACTTTCAGACTTATTCCTGAAAATCTATAGTTTGTTTTGGGAGATGCACAATAGCATTAGCTCCATCTTGTACAGATTCTGTGTGGTTACAGAAGCAGTGTGCTGAAGCAGTGCCCTCTTCTGGAGGCAGAACCATTCAACCACAATACAGGACAGGACAGACCTTCAGGGCAAAATTAGCAGTCTCAGCAACGCTATTTTGTGTCTGTAAATTTGGCACTATGGTGTGAAATCCTAGTACTGGCCAAGTGTCTAACAGCTGACATCAGCTAGCGACTGAGCCACTGGCATTTAGGAGAATTCTAAGCCTTTTACTCACAGGCCACTTCCGATGAATAAAATGTCAGCACGAGAGGGGTCTGGTTTCTTTTACTGATTCATCAATGAAAGAAAGATCTCAACGCATTTATTGGCCTAGCTTAAAATTTATACTACATTATACCAGCATGCATCCAACTGTGTGTGTTTGTAGAAACCTTAATTTTCTACCTACATCTGCATTTCCTATGTGTATTTTTTAAGACCAGCTCAAAAGATAATTTTACCACTCTACTGTCAAGAATGTAATGCTGATGAATGGAGAAACCAGCAGTCCCCAGAGAGCATCACGATGTAGATTCCTTCCAGAAGCACATTTAAAGGTTATTACAATGAAACGCAGAATCATGAGAAAAGCCGGAGGGGCCATGACCATTGTTAACTGTAAGCAGACGTGTTTTTCTTTCCCAGTCTCACAGTAAATAGATAATGGAAGGCTCTCTGATTGCTTTTTGCTTTGGCTGCATGTCATGTTGCTGGAACAGTTGTGGAAAACTCAGGAGGATGCTTTTCTCTCAGAATCTGTGTCGGCTCTGCCGGACCCAGTGGCCACGTGCATGTAACTCAGTACGTGATGCTCATTCCCCGGTCAGTGCTCAGGCATGCAGTGACTCAGTGAATTATACAGACTAAGACGGACGCATGCTCTGCCTCAGGATCAGTGCCAACCCCCGTGGCCCACACAGTACTGCTACAGGACACTGTGATGAAATGTCTGAGCGGGAATGAAGAGGAAGGCCCAAACATGGCATGACTCTATAGAGAAAGGGGGTGCGTGGGCTGGCTCTGATGCCACGGTCCTGAGCTAATGACAGGCAGTTCCCCCTGCCTCCCATCTCTGGGGTTCCCCCAGGCAGACGGTAGCTGTGGTCTCTCCCCAACGCCGCCATGTTTCTTTCTTGCACGCACAGATTAAGGTGGCTAGGAATCCAGTCTGCAAAAGCATGGCTGTGAGGAATGTGACTGAGGGACGGAGGCTGTGAAGGCAGTGAATAAGGTGACAGCACATCTGCCGGTCACCAGTTATACCTCGGCAGCAGGCACAGTGAACGAACCCAGCAGGGGACCAGCTGCAACCGCAGACAAGAAAGCTCCTCACAGAGCAGGCAGCGAGCAGTGGCCAGAGGTGCCTGTGGAGGCGAACAGGCTCCACAGGGCCAACTGACCACGCAAGCACACAAAGGATCAGACAGACGTACCACAACCCGGGCAGATCCACCCCCCCTCTTTTTCGAAGCCCGCCGTCGCCAGCACACCCGCCCCAGGCTAACGGCCTGCCCCCCCCCCACCCCCCCGCGCAGCGCGGCGGGCGGGCAGCGCCGGGCGCCGGTGCGCATGCGCCAGCGCTGCCCCTCAGGGCGGCAGCGGGCGGGGGGAGGGAAGGTGCCGGCACGGCGGGCAGCGCGATGGCCTGCGCCGCGGCGGCGAAGGGCGGCGGGAGCTGCTTCTCCGACCGGCATGCCCGCCTCCTCCTGGCCCAGATCAACCGGTTGCGGGCCGGGCAGAGTTTCTGCGACGTGCGGCTGGAGGTGGGCCCGGAGGCGTTCGCCGTGGGGCCCCCCTTTGGTTTCGGGCGGCATGAAGGAGTCCGGCCGGGATGTGGTGCGGATCGCGGGCGTCGAGGCGGGCACCTTCCCATACGCTCCTCGACTTCATCTACACAGGTAACGGCTGACAAGGGGTGGTGGGGGCGGTTGCCCGATGGCCAGGCCGGCCTGGCGGTTGCCCAAAGGCAGTAGCCTTGAGCGGAGCCCCGCTGTCATCTCCATGCCCGCAGGGGTGGTGAGCATCGGGGAGCACAACGTCCAGGACCTGATCGTTGCTGCCGACATGCTGCAGCTGACCGAGGTGGTGGAGCTCTGCTGCGAGTTCCTGAAGGGGCAGATCGACCCGCTGAACTGCATCGGCCTCTTCCAGTTCTCCGAGCAGATCGCCTGTCACGACTTGATGGAGTTCACCGAGAGCTACATCCACGCGCACTTCCTGGAGGTGCAGAGCGGGGAGGAGTTCCTGGCGCTGACAAAAGAGCAGCTGATTAAGATCCTGCGAAGTGAGGACCTCAGTATAGAGGATGAGTACCAGGTTTTCATAGCGGCAATGCAATGGATTTTGAAGGATGTGGGAAAAAGAAAGAAATACGTCGTAGAAGTACTGGAGCCTGTTCGATTCCCTCTGCTACCAGCACAAAGGCTACTAAAATACATAGAAAGTAAGTGAAAGAAGGGAAGAAATTATGTCAAATGTTTGGATTTGAGCAAGCCATGTGTTATTCAGAGTTACTGGATTTTGATGGACTTTTTAAAATTAATAGCATGATGATCAAAAAGATTTACTCTATCCAAACAAATTCTATTTAGCACAGCCTACTTTAAAAACACACTTTTGAAAAACTGTTATAAAAGTAGGTAATCTTGATTTGTCTGCTGGTTTAGGAGAAGCTAGTAACTTTTTTACAACTGGGTTACTTATTGGCTGTAATTTTTCACTATGCCTTTTCTCATCCGCTTTTTTCCTCAAGGTATTCCAGATTTCAGCCTTCGGGTGGCCCTGCAAACTCTGTTGAAAGAATATTGTGAAGTCTGTAAATCTCCCAAAGAGAACAAGGTCAGCAGTTTTCTACAAGCTTCTAAAGGTCGTCCCCGGAGGAAAGCCAGGAAGTACCTTTATGCAGTAGGTTAGAATGTGGCTGTTTGAAACTTGTAAAACAAATGATGAAGTAGTATCTCATATTACAGTACCGAAAGAGATACTGGATTTTTTTTTTTTTAATCAGAAGATATAAAAATAGCAAAATATTTTATCTGGCTGAGTTGCCATGTTAGCTGCTTTCTGCTTAGGATTGCACAGAAGGGTAGCATTCACGTTTCATGTCATTATGACATGGCATTCAAGGCCTAGATTTGCCTTCTAGAAATTATTTGCCTTGGGTGAAAAGCTACAAATCAGCAGAGGATTTGCCCATGGTTCACTGCTGGAATGGTGTATGCAAATTCACTTCACTCCTTGTTTTTCTGAAGGTTGAAGTTCTCTCTGTCCAGAATACTTTGGTTCATGTGATGGAATACTTGAAACTGCAAGTTTTCAGCAAGGCTGGAGCTTTGGATTGGAAGGGAATGCACTTTTTTCACCCTGTGGGAAGTAATGCTAAGTTAAGATAGCAAAGGCTGTTGGCTGGTCTCTACATTTTACTGAGAGCATGAACAGTAATATTTGTAGTCTTGTAGTGATGTAGTCAGCTCAGGCACAAGTTACGTGATTTTCAAGGTAACCGTTCTTTCTGTGCTGGAGAAACAATGCTACTTGGAGAAGTCTGATTCCTTCTAAAAGTGGCTCATGGCCATTACTGTAATTTTTTCTATGGTTTAGATACAGCAGCATGGGGATAAGCAGGAAGCTGTTACTCGGCCATGATCTTTCCACTTACTTTCTAGGTGGGTACACCCGACTGCAAGGAGGACGCTGGAGTGACAGTAGAGCCCTCAGCTGTGTGGAGCGATTTGACACCTTCAGCCACTACTGGACCACAGTGTCCTCTCTCCACCAGGCCCGGAGTGGGCTGGGCGTGGCTGTGGCGGGAGGAATGGTCTATGCCATTGGAGGTAACAGCTGAAATACTCTTTCTTTGTTCATGGAAACTAGAGAACTCGTGGCTGGAGATTTTTAAAATTATTCTTCCTGTAAGTGGTTCTGACGAACCCAACAGTAGATAATAAAACTTTTATATACAATAACAATTGAATTGGGGTTCCTTGGTTCTCTACCATCACTGCTCTGTGAATGCCTATTTGGGCTCCTATGTTGACCATTTTTTACTAAACCACTCTCCCCTCATGGCTTAGCAACTCACAGGTAAGCACATGTACATGTGCAGATGTGCTAAGAGGTGTTGGATATGCTGCGGACTTTGTGTACCACCGCTAATAGCATTTCTTTTCTCACTTGTAGCCTAGCAGAAAGCCCATAGCATAGAAGGCAGTAGTATGGGACAGACCACTTGTGGTCTGCCTACCTGGAAAGGCTTGTTATGTGTGTTTGCACAAGGATGTGATGAGTAGCTCTACCAGCCCATCATTAAAGAATGCATATGTATACTGTTTTTGTCACCACAGAACACATTCTTTGGTCTTGAAAACCCTGTCAGTTGTGCTGCAGAGTAAAAAGTATGTGGCACTGTGGTTGTTCACCCCTGTGATGTTTTCGGTAAAGGTTCAGGGAACTGTTGATGAAGGCTGTTCCTAGTGATGATTCAGTTCTAGGTATTTTGCTTTTGCTACTTTGGCTGTTTAGCTAGCTAAAAAAAAAAGATCTTGTGTTCAGATGTTGTCTGTCCTGGAAGGAGTTGAAGAATGCTTCTATATCTGCAGTGCAAAACATTGCATTTTCCTTGTCTCTGTTCTTGCTCTTATTGTGCAGGTGAGAAGGACTCAATGATTTTTGACTGTACTGAATGTTATGATCCTGTTACTAAGCAGTGGACCACTGTGGCTTCCATGAACCATCCCCGTTGTGGACTGGGAGTGTGCACATGTTATGGTGCTATCTATGCTTTGGGTAAGTTAATTTTAAAGGAAATTATTTAAAAGAAGTTCATGAAGCTTGTAATATTTAAGATCGAATCAATTCACATCTTGGTGTTGCAAATTTGCGAACTTAAGTTTTGAAAAACAGCTGTTTATTCGAGCATTAGCATACCAAATCTTTGTGGATTAGTTACTGTTCAGTCATAACTTATTTCCATTGAAGATTGCATGCTGGTTTAAGAATTAGTCTGTCCTGGAACAGTGCACCATATGTCTAAAAATGCAGACACACAGTTTCATGCCATTAAATTCTTTCCTGTGTTTGCTGTTACTTGCAGGAGGTTGGGTTGGAGCAGAGATTGGCAACACAATTGAAAGATTTGATCCTGAAGAAAATAGTTGGGATGTGGTGGGAAGCATGGCTGTGCCCCGTTACTGCTTTGGGTGTTGTGAAATGCAAGGTGAATATTTTTAAGTCTGTATCCATAAACAGTTCCAAGAGCCATTGGATTTTGAAGCTTTATGTTTCAGTCATGAATTTTTACCTTCATCTTGTACTGTGCTGTCAGTTGCACGAGCTTGTGCCTCGCCTATTTGTCCTTCTAGTACCTTATTTTTAATTCTACAGAACTCAAAGACTATAAAGTTCTCTCTGTCTTCTGCCTTTTATCTCATGAAAATAGTTTTTATGTGGCTGGCAGTATGGGTATCCATCTAGTCTTTTAACAGTTGATTGTCCTTTCTGATACTACGTTTATTTATCTCACATATTTGGGTTTGTGTGTGTCTTTGTGACAACCTGAAGAGTTGCCACAGGTTATTTTAAGACAGAGATGTCTAAAGACTTGATCTATAAATGCACTTATTAAGCATTTGATCCAGGCCTGGTCAGCAGTTGCAGCCTTCTGAATTCTCTCCCCTGCACTTGATTACCGCTTTCATCACAGCTTCTGGTGCTTGAGCCTCAAGTTACTCATTTGAAAGCTTTATGTATGCTACTACTAGGCAAATGGAGGACTTTTATCTGGCATTCTTAAATCATCTTATAATGTTAGGCTGAAACTTGTATTGTGACAAACATTTTCTGTCTTTCAAACCTTTGTATTATGAAACCGAATAGAGGAAAACTCTGTTTCTGCAGGTCTGATTTATGTTGTTGGTGGTATTGGCAATGAAGGAGTAGAGCTACGTTCCGTTGAAGTCTACGACCCAATATCTAAACGTTGGTCTGAGCTTGCTCCAATGGGCACCCGAAGAGCATACCTTGGTGTGGCTGCTCTCAATGATTGTATCTATGCTGTGGGTGGCTGGAATGAATCTCAGGATGCACTTGCTACCGTAGAAAGATACTCCTTTGAAGAGGTATGGTAGAGTCCTTTCTTTCATTAAATGCAGATTGCATCAACTTTGTGTAAGGTGCTATAGAGGTAGCCTGCTTCCTCCTTGAAAAAGTTGGAAATTCCGTGTCCTTTTCACGACTGGCTGGTAATCTGAGTGAAACAAAGCTTCAGTGACCTCAGGGTCTGTCTGTCCTAACCAGTCTGTAGAATCCTGCTATCTGACTTAGTGGAGTGCTTACAAAGATTGTACGCATGCTTCTGGGAAACCAAAAGCTAACCAATACTGATGATGCATAGATATACTGGAGTTTGGTAAATGCTTGTTAGGGTTAAGATGGGGGGATAGATTCCCCTTCTGCAATAGAACGGTCAGTAATCTGACAAGAGGGGAAAAAAAATCCCTGGGGAAATAAGAGTTGCCCTTTGTTGCAAAAGTTGAGGATCCTTCTTCTGCATCAAAATGTAATGGTGTTTCAGCATGACTAGAAAAATCACTTTGAACGCTTAAGCTTTTGAATAAGAAAAGAAATTATTCCTGACTATAATTGCTCATGTTTCTATGATGCTCTTTGCAACAGTCGCTAGTGTTAAAAGCACAACATAATCCAGTGTGCCATTCTGTTTTGCTTTTGGATTTGAATCTAGTTTTCATTATTTCCCACCTCAAACTGTGTACCATTCTCTATTGTGGAAACAGAATGCATCCTGCAGGGACTGAGGAAAGGGAGGGGTGTTATGTATGGACAGTATGTGATCTGTTCTTTAGTGACTAGCATGATTTCAACCACTTGTGAAAGTGTTGTTCATTCCAGTCTTGATAATCCTCTTGATACTGAACACATACCATGCTTGAGCCTGTGAAATGTATGTGTAGTGTTCTTTGTATGCGTTTCAGTCTTTAAGCTTTAAAAGTTACTTCTATCAGAATCGTGGCTTACCCTAAAGCTGCTTGTTGACTTTTTCACCTTCTCATTAGGAAAAGTGGGTTGAAGTCGCATCAATGAAGATACCAAGAGCGGGTGTCTGTGTTGTGGCTGTGAATGGATTTCTTTATGCCTCAGGAGGCCGAGCTCCCAGTCATGATTTTGCTGCTCCGGTAACCTCTGACTCTGTTGAAGTTTATAACCCTCATATGGACAGTTGGACTGAAATTGCCAACATGATCACCAGCCGCTGTGAAGGAGGTGTAGCTGTGCTGTGAAACACAAAGAAGAAAGCTCATTCAAGGAATTAATAAGTCTGTCTCCTCAGATTTCCAGTTTGATTGGCCAGAAACCTCTTCTAACACAGGAGCTTCAGTATAGACAGTGAAGAATTAGATCAGAGGGCTTTTCCTGAGCAAAAGGAAATACTAAAACTCTTGCCCTTCAAATTGGCTTCTCCAGTGTCTGTCTCAGGGTATTCTGTTAAAAGTAGGAATGCCCCTTATGACTGGATTTAAGCTCACTGAAATAAATGGTGATTTTGCCCTGTAAAAATCTGAAGGAAGTTCCAGCACATTAGAGACATTAATCAGGTTGCTAACTCGCTAAGGTGCACCAAAGCTAGCATCTTTAGCTGGCCTTATGATCTGGAAGGAGGCTACTATAGGCAGCTAGGAGTTATCTGTAGGTACGAGCAGATGGGCTACTTGGTTAGTATTAGTTGTCCTTTTCTGGGGGGAAACAAGGAGAGAAGATAACAGGTGGGGAAGGCTTGGTACCTCTGCTTATGACCTTGATGCATTTGAACCTCTTTTCTGCTGCTGGACATGATGGGCATTATATATGAATCGGATATTTACTTTCTGGCCACCCCACTAACTTGGAATGTAAGTGGCTGAGAATTTCCTGTTCTGGAAGGTAATTCTCAGAGTTCTAATAATGTCATTCCACTTCAGCAAAGGCTTTTCTTCTCAGTGGTATCAGCAATGACAGTAGAGCTCCTTTTTGTGTAAGCTCTGATGAATTTTAAATGGAAATGCTATTCATTAGATTAGCTGTTCTGTTTAGGACTGCCCTTAGTATAAAAACATAGGGAAAGACTTTTACCTCCACACCCCCCCCCCCCCTTAGTTAAGTGTGTTTTTACCCTGTGTGACACATGCTGAGGCTTGGCATTGGCATACATGCTACTCTACAGGGTACACATGCTCATCCTTGCTACATCTTGTATCCTGTCTCTTCCAAATTGGAGCAGATGGAGTGTTTTGTGGTAGAATTAGCTGCACTCAGCATTAAAGTGATCCTATTAGTGTGTTTGTTTTAAGGAGTTTGTATTTAGCTTGGATACGCTTAGTAGAACAATACTACTAGGAGTTTGGAGTTATTTCTAGATTAATTTAATTAACGTACTTGAAGTTGCTTTTGCACAATGATTGCATTTTCTGCACAGCTGTGGATGATTTGGATGGAGTCTGAAATAAGGGTGCTTGAACTTTGATAGACAGTATTCTAGAACACAAAACCACAACTGGAATGTCACAAAACAGGAAGCCTGTACTGTGTTAGACAAAGGAGTATTCATGCTGTCTAGGTCAATAGCCCTCGTGTAAAATTAACAAATTCATACATGAATAAATCCCTCGTGTAAAATTAACAAATTCATACATGAATTAAAGCCTCCAAGGCGAGTGGTGCAGGTACCTTAAGAATCTAGGTCTTGCATTCTAACATAGGGCTGGGAGATTTCCAGGCTAAAACATCCTAGACGATGGAGCATTTGTTTCTCTGATTGTTCTATAATCTTGTGTGTGCTTTTACTTCAAAAGGATTTCTTATGTGTGTGAACCAATGTCTATCTTGTCTTTTTTTTTCCCCAAAGTTTAAGCTTGTTTTAAACAGTTTTTCATAATAAAATGCATTTTCAGAACTGACTGTGGAATACTCTTCAATAGGTTGCTTTTCTATCATCATGAGTTGTATCACTGCCACTTTTATTTTCCCTTTTTTTATTGGAAATCCTATTTCCTAGGAAAGATTGGTTGTAAATGTTGATTATCTGAAAGGTGCAAGTAACACACTTCTGTAGTAAAATACTCATGTATTTCTCTTCTCAGTGTAAAATCACTCAGACTTCTTGGAAGTCTGGCTGCCTTCCCAGCTCTGGGATCAAATGATAGGTAACATTTCTTAGGGTTTCTTCTTTATAGTTAAGGATCCCTCGTGAACCATTTGAGAAACATTACTTTAGCTGTATTTTATTAGTTTGGGAACCAGGAGTTCACTTCTCATCCCTACCCGTAAACTTTTTGTTCAGTGGAGCTTGAAGGAGTCTGCTGTTGGATGCAGTTACCTTCTCCAGTTTTTGTGGTTGATTCCATCACATTTGAATGCAACTTTGAAGTCAGTTGATTATGGTCTCTAATACCCAGCACCTCTTTCCGTGAATCAAGCCAAAGGCAGTACTCTACTCTGGACACATCTTTAAAAATGCCATGTCTAAGTGAGAAAGAATAAAAGAACTGTTTTCCTTTATAAACTCCTTTTTACTTCCTTTATATTAGGAGAGCACTGAAATATATCATTGTTTCAGAGGTATGACGCTGTTAGCATGTAAAGGTTAACAGGTTAGGAAAGTTAGAGGCTCATGTACATAGTTGCTGTTGTTGTAATATACAAGAAGATAGCTCTGACTTCAGGATAGGTGGTTTCTTAAACATCAGTTCTTGCAGAACGAACATAGAAATTTTAAATGACAGTATGTGCTTTATTCTGTATAGAACAATGAAAAACAGTGACTTTAAAAGGAACTATGAGGCTTATCTAAATTGGCCATAAGAACATGTGTGAATGTCACTTTTCAACTTTCTTCTTGCATCTTATACTGTACTTACAAGAATACTTAAGATAAAAAGCCTACAGTGAATATGCCCACATACCATTTTGTAGGTTTCTTAAGGTAGCTGAGGCTAGAAAGAAAAATTACGTGATTTAATTATATCTTCTTCCCCCCAATGATGTGTTAGGGAGACTCAAGTACAAAGACCATGTGTTCCTGCAGTGTTTTCAATAATTGGCCCATCATGGAGGGTTTGCAGGCTACAAGTCCATTTGTACCTGCCCCAGGTGCTCAAACGAGTTCTGAGGAGGGAGAAGACACAAGCTACTTTCAATCCCATTACCTGATCCTCTGGTGCCAGCGATTGAGTCCTTGTGTCATATCATCATTTGATAGTACTTAAATTTAAGAGTATGACAGATCTTTATGGCTATGTTGTATGCAACTGCCTTGGCTAGGCAGCCCTAAGTCCAAACAAAACCTAGGAACAGATGGCCCAGGTATCTTTTTTTTATTTAAGCAAGCCTGAGTAGGAAGCTAACCTTCTGTCTCTTACAGCACCTTTTCAAGGATACAAAGCTTCCTCTTTTTGCTTTCCCCACGCCATCACAGCAGCTGGGTGACATTTTAGGCAAGTGCTGACCTTGGTTTGCCACTGCAAACAAACCTTGCCTATCTGTTCTTACCTGACTAGCTCTTAATCGCATAGCAGTCTCAGCACCTTCTCAGTTGAAGTAAGACAGTTTTATTTTTTTGCATTTCCACAACAGGGGAATCAAACGTGTATGTACTTTTACATAATTCTCTGCTGCTTCTTTAAACACTAAACTACAACTGCTCTCACCTTGTTACTGTTTATGCCTACACGGTTGTCCTCCCCACCACAGAACATTACCACACATTAGTTAAAACAGATACTTTAATAATTCAGCACAGAGCAATTCATACCCATGTCATTTGAATCTCCATTTTAAATTCATATGACAGTAACATCTCACTCAAGAGTGATACTTGGAAGTCATCGGTATTTACAATCCTTCCCTATTAAACTTGCTAAGTTGTTTACTTTGAGAATAAGCATCTTGATCACTGCCATCTTATGACTTAAAAGCACATGCAAGTCTTATACTCAATACAAATACATTATTGGCAGATAAACAGCTTTTTGCTATTGATTTATTATTTTGTGCTCTGCCATTTATTTCTGTTGTTACTTAGCTGCTCCTCTGAAATAGTCTTCAATGCTGCAGTAGCTAATAGTGATAATACCATCACCACTGTTCCCACTACCCTCAGTACTTTAAACCACCTAGGATAAGTAGGAAGAAGGGAAATGTCATAATGTAGTGCTATCCCTAAGGCTATTACTAGCATTATTGCACCATGAGTGACATCTTTAAAAAGTAAGGCTTGCCAGGCAAGTAGAGGAGGAACTGTACTGTTAGCCAGGTTCAGCCAGTCTGGCTTGGCCGGGCTGTTTTCCGGGAGAGCAAACCCCCACCTCATTCCTCCTAGGAAAGAGACTGTTACAGCACCATACGTAATCTGAGCAAATGCCAACTCTGGGTAGTAGGTCCCTTGGACAGCCATTGACAGTGGCACGGAAACAAATGGAATTAGCCCTGCAAGGCTTAAGTAAAGGGCTGGCTTTGGAGAATCCTTTAATGATGTCATGCTTCGCTGCAATATGCCCGAGTCTTTGGTCTCAGATTCTTTGGGGGTTTTCTTCTTGAAGAAGGGGAGAGAGGTGTGAAAAGCCTGGAGCTTGGTTGCATATACTGATGCTGGGTTGAGGCTTGGAGGCCTCAAGAGAAGACACACATCTCTCCGCAGACAGAGGCCAAGAGAAGAGCAAGTTGTCATCTTCTTTCCATACGGTAGTAATCTGGGACCGGTTAACTTCTGGAGCTGCAATTATAAAACCTGTTCTGAACACCTTACCACATAGACTTATGGATCTACAGTTACCTTAACTACTCATGAAGTATTGTACCATTTTCCAAGTCAGGGTCAGATCACAGCTGCCCTTCCTTTTAGTTTTCAGGTGTTTTTAACTTAACTAATTAAGCTGATTCAGCTTTCACAAGCTAGCTGGTGAAAAGCACCTAGGCTCTTCACAGTGAATAAGCAAAGCTTACTCACTACAAAAGGTCTTGTGTATCCACCTATCCTTCCACCCACACATACATTCTTTAGGCATTTTTAAGTTAAGCTACAGCAGTCCTTTTCAGAGTAGAATATGAAATGTCTAGGACAAGGTCACCCCAGAAACTAGCTACTATCCCTTCACCACTCTATTAAAAAGAGGAAAAAAGGCCCTTAAGACAATAAAATTTGATTTTATAAAAGAAATATCTTAGCTTTGGCTAAAAGCTGCTGTAGAAACTAAGAATTCTCTCAGAAAAGCTGAGTGATAAACATGTGGCTACTCCAGCTTGTAAATCACCTTTTTTATGCTCTAGTCATACTTTTTGCTATTTCACTTTTAAATACAGACAGCAAAGAAGGCTTCAGAAACTTACTTTGAAAGGTGTGTGGAAGCAGCATCGTTGTATGAGAGGAAACATATTTGCTTTATCAAGGCCCTAAAACAGAAAAATTCAGAAGATCTGAGTTTGTCTCGTGCAAAGTTAAGTCACAGCCTGGACTTGTTTATCTGATGCAAGACTCTTATAGATGTATATTTAAAGACAAGGTTTTTTACATACTTAATCCTCATTTACCCGCTACAGGATACTTTGTTTCAGGTAGCTCTGTGCACTGAAGTTCTAAAGTTGTAATAACTGTTACAAAAACGATTTTTAGTTGAAGAACGGAGTATCAGGCAACAGGCGATGGCTTCCCGTTTAGGGATCATCTCCTTTTCATGGCCTAAATAGCTGCACGCAGCTGATAAACGACCGATTCCTTACGTGTGGAAAAACCGCTCCTTAACCACCGAGAGGCAGAAACTTGATCACTGCCAACCTGCCGGTAAGCTGCCTGCAGAGGGGTCAAAACCAACCGGGAAAGGCAAGCAGCTCGCCGGAGGATCCGACTCCCCAGTTCACAGTCCTGCTGCTCCAAGGACGGGGGGGAAGCCCCGAAAACCCCAGCCCGGCGGGCAAGGGGAGAGGAGAAACAATATGGCCGGGGGAGACGCGGGTCCCAGCAGGCCGAGAAACTCACCCCGCGCTAGCACGGAGGGGCCGCCCCGCCGAGCGGGGAACGCGCGGGACGCTGCAGCCGGCCGGGCGCGGGCTGTGCCCGCCGCCGGGCCCCAACAACAGCAGCACCCACCGGCTCCCGCCCGCGGCCTCACCCTCTCCCACGGCACCAACCTGAGGCGGCTTCCGGTGCCCCGGGAAGCGCTCCGGCGGCATCCGGCACTCAGCGGTGCCAGTCCGGGCGGGAACAGGCGCCGTCCATCTCGTTCCGCCGCGGGGGGGAAGCGCCCAGGTGCGCGTGGCACCCACCAGAGCCGGCGGCCCCGGTCCCTGGCGAGCTCGGGGGACAGCTGAGCCGAGAAGGCGCGCTCCTTCCCCCGCCCCTCCGGCAGCCTCGCTCGCTCGCTCCCAGCCCGAGGGCTGCGGCCGGGCTGGCAGAGGTCGCCTGGTCGCCTCTGCCCCCGGGGTTGCTGGGCGGGGCCGCCCCAGCTGTCGAGGTTTCGGGACCTCCGCAGCGGGCAAGCCTGCCTCACGCAGAGGGAAGCGGCCGGCTGGCTGGAGGACTACAAATCCCAGCCTGCCCCGCGGCGCGGCGCCCACCCGGTCGGCGCGGCGGGCGGGCGCGTGGCCTTCTGGGACGCGTAGTCCCCGGCGGCGCCCGGCGGGCGACGAGGGCGGTGCCCCGCGCGGGGGGGGGGGGGGCCTCCGCGGGCCGTGGGGGACGCCAGGTGGGCGGTCCCTTCCGCCCCCTCGGCCCCGCCCCGCGCGCTCGCAGGCCCCGCCGCCTGCCGCACCGGGGCCCGGCCCGCCGCGCCCCCCGCCGGCTCTGCGGCCTCGGAGCGGCCCGGGATCGGCCTCCCGCCAGGCCGGGACCCCGCTGGCGGCGGCGGTGGGGGGCGGTGCGGCCGCCGGGGGGGCTCTCTCCGCCCTCGGCCCCGCCGCGCGCCCACCCCCGTCCCTCAGCCGCGGCGGGCCCGCGGGGAACGCGCTCCCGAAGGCGGCAGCGAGGGGCTTCCCGCGGGGCAGGGCCGCCGGGCCGGGCCGGGGCGGGCGGTCGGGGCCGAGGCTTCTCGTTTATTGTTTCCTGCTTCGCCGGGAAGTTCCCAGCGCTTGACACTGCCTGGGCGCTGCCGCGGCTGCTGCGGCTTTCTCCCGGAGTTTAGCCTTGTCCTGTCATCCCGCGGGCCGGCCGGGAGCGGGGCGGGGAGGCGGGGGAAGGACAGGCCGGGCCAGACCGGGCCGCCGCGTTCCGCCGGGGCGGCGGGGTGAAGCGGCCGGGGCGGGCGGAGCGCCGGCGGCAGGGGCGCCTCGGCTGCCGTCTGTTTCGATTGCTGGAAACGAAACTGGGCGAGCCGTCCTGGCTCGGGCCGTTTCCCTTCGGCTCTGCGGGATTTACGGCTTTCCGGCACCCCCGGCGGGAGGGGGCGGTCGGCGCGGAGCAGTGACCGTGTGCTGCGGGACCAGCCCCAGCTTCCCCAGCCCGCTGCCAGCCCCGCTCCGCCGACCCGCGCGGGGGCGAGGGCAAACGGAGGCCGGGAAACTCGTCAGGTGCCAGTCGTTATCTGTTCACACAAAAACAGCGCCCGGCCCGAGCGTGAGGTGGCTTTTTCCGTCGTGAAAGTTATTTCTGTGTGTCCGGTGTGGCTTATGCCCTGCTGGCCTAAGGTCTTGCGTGGTGCAGCTTGAACGGCTGGAGCTGGGCTCGATCAGAACAGCTGTGTTCGCCCCTAGCATTTCAAAGATACGTTCAAGGCTTTGAATTGAACTCAGCTTAGTAACAAGCCGTTTTGGAACGATTTCGGAGTGGTTAGTGGGTGTCTGCACAAGTTATGAGTTTTTAAACAGCTTTAGAGGAGCAGTAGCTATTTAAATCCTTGTAAGTAATGGTAGAATCGTTTAAGAGCATTGCTTAAAAATCTTTTTATATTAACATGACCAGGTAAGTCAACCTTCCTTTCACCACCCCCAAGGCCTGAGTGACACAAGTGTTAGTAATATTGATAATACTCTGAAACGTTGCAAGTGACTGAGCAAAATATGGAAACAGCGAAGGGGGGGTATGGAGATGAGAAAACAGCTGAGATAATTGAAGAGCCATCGAAGCTGAATTTACTGTAGAGTGGACATTGCTTCTATAAAAATATTAGGTGGTTATGAAAAAAGCTTATGCAAATGTTACTTCATGAATGAATATGGCTGATATTTCAGTGAAAGGTTCCCCATGTTCATCCGTTTGGAGACAAGTATTTCAAACTTCCAGTCTCTGACTCAGGAAGGAAACAGGTGTAGAGCAGTGGTAGGAAGAAATAAAATCACCAGGTTAAAGAAGAGTTTTCCTCTCGCATTCTTTCTCTTCGTTTTTAGAGAGAAGTACATTAAGAAGTTCTTGAAGTTTTATATTTAGAATAGAAAAGCTTCAGGTGAAACTTCTCTCTTTTTCCTTTTTTTTTTTTTTTTTTACAGCTGTTTGTAGGGAAGTGCAGCCTCTGCATTTGATATTCATCTAGTTTGTAGTCTTAATCCTATATGACACAGAAGTTTCCATTGCAGATATCATACTAGGACTTCAAGTGAAAATGTGCAGGGAACAGATGGCATTTTAAAAAAAACAAGTCCTGTTTTTTCTGCGGATGTCTCAGAAATAAGAGGAGCAGAATGCAGATGTGATATATAACAAATCAAGTGGAAGTGCACAGTTTCTGAATTGTTAGGAAAAATACTTTACTTTGCAAACATTTTTACAGGGTATGGTCACCTTGTCTCACAGATCTGACTGCTTTGTATGTGGTGTTAGTGCCTCTTGAAATTCCTGTTTTAAATTAGGAAATTAAGTCACTACAGAAAAATAGTCTTCGCTAGTGTTTTCATGAAATGTAAAAAAATATTTCAAGAGCTGCGGGATACTTTTTTAAATACAGAAAAATACTGTGGTTGGATTTGTGAATTTCTTCAGAAGTATGGGGTGTCAGGACTTGTTTTTACTAAGTGAACAAAAACTATTGGCTCAAGAGTTAAAGTTGCTTTTTTTTTTAATTTCAGTGTTACAGGATGTTTGAAGTTAGTTGTGTAGCTGCTGAATTGACTTAGTTGTGAAGTGTACTTCAGGGCGTGCTTTATTCATTTGTATGAACGGACTGGAAAAGGGCTGCCTATGTTCAGTAGAGCTGAAACATAAAGCACCTCTCTCCAGTAAAGTGCTGGCTGCTCTTGCATGGATGCAGCTTTTTCTTACAACTTCGTAAAAACACAACCATGGGATGACTGTTGCTATAACTTATACAGAGAAATGTCATAGTTACTGAATCTTGCGGTTGGTGAGGTAGTGTGTATACCAGGAAGTTTGTTTGGGATTTTTAAGTTTTATGTTAATTTATTTGTAGAGGCAGGAGTGGTTTACATTTTGTTCTGCTAGCACAGCAGAGTAAGTAGACGTGTTACTGTCCCTTACGTAGTGACCAGGATACCAACTAAATTGTATGTAGCCTTTGTTTCAGTAAGAGTAATTGAAGTGCGTGTTCTCTTTACTTGTCAGATTTGATGAAAAGCAGTGAAGTTGGCAGAAACATGGTCCTGCTTAGAATATTTCATGAATGCCAGGATGTTGTTTAACTTGTGTTCTGTAAGTTAATATGTTCCTGTGAAAATGTGCCAAACTTCAATGAGTTACTGTACGGTCAGAAGATAAATTTAAATTTTGGGGAGTGGATTTAGGTAGAGAGTGATAGTGGCTAAGTATCCACCATACATCTGTGTGCAAACACTGTGCAGACCTAAAAATCCTAGGTTAGACGAGGCCATTAGCATGACAGTAAGTGGGAAGGGAAGCATATTGGTTAAATTAGTCATACATATTAGCGATCAGGCTGTATCACTCCAAACTGGAATTTCTTTATTAAGGTGTGCTTAACTATTTCAGTTCCTGCCTTCTCTAGCTGGCCTTCAAAAGTATCAGAAGAAGAATTTTAGCACTTTATGCTTCTTAGACCTTTCTGTAATTGAACAGCAAAAAGACTTTGCAAAGTGTTGGTGTATGCAGTTCCATGAAATGACTAATCTGAAATAGTTGCACTTCCAAGGTCTGGCTTAACAAAAATCCTTTGAACCAGTGCATCCAAACATAACTGAGGTTTTCTGCAGTAGATGATGCTCAGAAACAAATATTTTGCAGTGTATGACCTTGTGCCTCAGGGACTGTTGTACAATAGGGAGATCACCAGGAGCTACTGAAGTTCTAGGGTTTACAGTGATTCTAATAAAAATGCCAATGTCTTTTTTTTTTTCTTTCTTTCTTTCTTTCTTTCTTTCTTTCTTTCCCCCTCCTTGAATCTTGTGATCGCTTCCAGTTCAGTGTTTTTATAGGCTTATTCTCCACCCTGGAATGAACATCACAGCTTCATGGTGTGATGTTGGTGGTTCCTGATTAGCAAAGGGGGGGGGGGTTGTGTGTATCTAATGTTGTCCAAATGCTTGTCCGTGGTTTTAGAAATCCCCTTTTTCCAATATAGGAAGAAAGGAATAATTGTAAATTAACTTCCCTTGGAGCAGTTTTGTTTTCAGCATCTGTTCTACGTTCAGGTAGATAGTAAGTGTCGGGGTGGATAATGGTATGGCCAAGAATGACTGACAGTGGGGACAGAGGTTTAGTGTGGAGGGGACTGGATGTCTGTGTGACCCTCATAGCGTACTTGCAACATAAAGAGCATGTGGCAATGTTTGTAACTCTCTTTGAATTTTGTCATCTTCAGTTTGTGATAAACAGTTAACTTTATTAAATAAAGGACTGAGTCTGCCATGGAGGTATATGGTATTATTCTGGCCACAGAAATTGTTGGTATTCATGAAGTTGCTGGTTAATTTGTGTGGTAAAGGTTACAACAGGTCTCCAGCTTTTCAGCAGAAAGGAGTGTTTTGCCATTGTGTTTCAATGCGTCATCTATCATCAAGGGATTAATCAGGATTCACGTGAGGTGGTCTGAAAAGACCTTTGATGCTAATCTTAAAAAAAACTCAGCAAGGGAACTCTCTCACCCTGAAAATGTTGAATGGGTTATGATCTTGACTGTTAGTTTGGGAAAACTGTCCTTCCTGTATTTTGAACTCTAGTTAAAGTAGAGAAACGGGTTAATGACAACTTTAATGTCTTCAGGTTGGCTGGGCCTTATGGAATGTATACTACAGTATTTGGGGAACTTACAGTCTGTGGGGGTGAGAAAAATTCCAGAATACTGAAAAGTGTTGAGGAGCACTTCCCCTCACAACATCTAGAAAAAGGCAGGACTTGGGTATGTTAAAGGGAAGAGTATTCACATTAAGGACTCTGTCCTGGGTCACATACTGTTTGGTGTTTTCACTTTTCTATGTTGAGATAATATTCTTACTGAACACACAGATTATATGATCTTGACAAATTCAAGAAATCAATGCTATTGATTTCAGCCATTTTGGTGTAGATGGGTTCAAATTACTGTGTTGAGGAATATTACCTTATGCGGACAAGTAAGAGCTGGCTAGGCAGCCGTTCTGTGGGAGAGTATCTAGGGGTTGTAGTGGTTCCTAAATTATCGTGAGTCAGCAGAATCACTGTCATGAAAATTCACTTGTCATACTGGAACATATAAAAGAGCATTGTAAATAAGGTAACGAAGCAGTTTTTCCATTCTGCTGAGGAGTGGCAGGTCTTCAGCTAAAAGTATCTCCTTCAGTTTGCCATACTATTATACTTCGGGAAAGTTAGAGCTGGATAACAAGATCTGTAAAGCAGATAACAAAGTCTGTAAAAGAGAGAAGCCCTGACTGAGGATTGGGGGGGGGGGGGGGAAAGAAGTTGAATTGTTTTAGCTCTAGAATGGTTTTATACAACTTGTGTTTCATCAGACATCAGCAGGTGATCTATAAAGCAGCTTATGAAAGTTACCTGCAGGTATAACTGGGAGCCAGCTCTGACATCCTGTCACTGCCTGCAAGCTGTCGTGCTTGGTAGGTGGGTCACATCAGTTTTCTTCATCATCAGTGCTTTGAACTTAAAAGCTTGTAGCTTCAACAGTAAAATTGGAGTGGTTGAGGGGGAGTGTGTGTTTGTTTTTTAAAAACATGACTATATTTGATCCCAGAATATGTTATTACATCCTTTTTCTGCTGCCAAAAGGTGCTGGGATACAGGGTGGTCTTTGGGACTTCCCCCTTGACACCACCCCCCCTCTACCCCCCACCCCCCCCCCCCCCCAAAAAAAAAAAGTCACCTGCTGAGGTTGCCTTTCAGTCAGGGAATACTGAAGTACTGGTCTGGAGAAAACATGTCTTAAAAGGTATCTGCAAAGAGAGGTTAGTCAGCTTGCCATATCCATCATGAATAAAACAAGTAGTTATGGGTTGAAATTGCAGCAGAATATATTTAGGTTAGGCATTAGGTGCGGGGACAGGCTTTCAAGCCATAAGAATAACGAAAACAGATTGTAGAGATACGCTGGAGAATGCTGGTATGCTAATCTCTTTTGATTTACAGCTCCAAAAAAAATATTCCAGTGGAGGTATGAATAGCTGCATAATGAATTCCAGTCTGCTGATAACAAACTCATTTTTCTGATACTTTTTGAGACATTTTAGGATTAATTTTTGGACCCCTGTAGCTCTGCAGCTGGAAGATCACTGTACAAATTGGTGGAGGGGGGCATTGCTTAGTATATTTTCAAAGACATCTGATGGGAAGAGCGTAGAGCTAAAGTCTTTTAAATCTCAGGAGAAGGGGATGAACTATGCAACCTCTGAAGATTTCCCCCCTCCAGATGTTTTCCTAGTACCCCCTAGCTTATTGTAGGACACTAGAGTAGAAAAATGGCACTGTTTAACTCTTGGCCTGTATGGTGTACCTACAGAATAACAGCACAATAATTCTCTGCAAGATCTAAAGATGAAGCTCAAACCAGCTGGACATCACCTTGTCCATAACTCCTTGCTTTATTTTATCTCTGAGAGTTTCACAGACCAGATCGTAGGGAGAGCTCTAGCAAAATACTGTGAATGTCCAAAGAGGATGTATCTGCCAGCTGCAGCAAATCATCAGATCACAGGATTAGGGATCACTTGTTCCTCTTTTTATTTTTTTTATTTTTTTGAAGCCAAGACCAAACAAATGGAATAGTTATTGCTTGTGCAATTTATTTTATATGTATAGGACTTGTTTTAAACTGAAATGTCTTCAGTGACTTTTCTGCATTGATGTTTGATAATGCTTTCTTAATCAGAGAAAGTGCTGCAAATTTTAAGCTAGTGGAATCAAAAGCATAGCAGACAATGTAAACTTTGCAAACTGTAATGCAGGTGTTGTACACATGCTGAAAAGTGCTGAGTGAACATGTCTTTGCTGTGACCTAGTCACAGACAAATACATGTGGAGTTTCTTCATGTTGGTCCTGGTCTTGAGGTAAAATGGTTTGGAAATAATCCAAGTGGAGGGAGTGGCAGAGAGGGTATGATTAGTCGCCAAGGCTGGGTCTGTTGTCTTGGGTGGGAAGTACCTATAACTGGAGTGTACTGCCCTTCCCAGTTTGTAGTCCTGGTCTTGTAGGGCTGGGGTAATTGTATCAAGAGGAAGAATTGCTATAGTATTGCTTAGGAGAATGGTCTCTTGTTTCTGAATGTCCTTTTCTGTTTATTTTGTTGTCTCTCAATTGCCGTTCTTCTTTGCAAGTGGTATGCCTTCTACTCTCTTACCCTTTATCTGGAATGCAGATCTGTACTTCCCTGTGCTTGATTTATAGTCTCTCTTGCCTTGACACAAATATTTGATAAATAGTCTGGTTGCATTTGATGCTCTTTTCCAAAGGAAATATGTTTTTTCTCAGCTCCAAATGGAATATATTTAAATGTAAATGCACTATAGGAGCAATAGTAACCCTGGTAAAACACTTGATTATAAAATACCCTTAGTGGGAAACACCCATCCCATTATTTTTTTTCCCTAAGGTACTGGAGAACTACTTACTTCACTCTGCTTAGGCTCTGTGTACATCTCTGGAAGACAGGTAGGCAGGAAGTATGTAGTATGCAGCAGGGATAAGACAGTAATTACATATTTGCAATTCTTTCCTTATGATGGGGAACATTATCCTGGTGTATGCTACTGAGCAGTAGAAGAGACTTTGTTCATTAGGGCTTTGGGCAGACCATACAGATAGGCTCTTCATGGCTATTTCACTCATTCTGTTGTGAGGTTTTGGGGAGGATAGTGGTACCTTTAAAGGCAGCCATGACAAGGTGTTGTGCTTGGTAAGGTTCAGGACAGAACAGAGCCTTATCTTGACCTCAGATACTTTAAAAAGGTCTGTGGATCAAAGTGCACTGCAAAATAGATGTTTGATTTTGTTCTCTTCAGGAGCTAAAAAACCCTTTGGATTTGATTAAAATTAGCAGAATAACTTCTCCAGATTCAAAATACCATATTTCATAAAATGCTACAGCTGGTTGAAAGTTCAGAAAATTGTTCATATTTAAAGCCTAATACTATTTAAAATATGTTTCTTTGTTTTGTATCAGTAGTGTCAATAGATACACTTGTTTAATAGAGCTGTGTACAATCCCTGCAACCTTACTCCCTGCAGTAGGGCAGAGCAGTGAGCAGGTCTTAACCTTTCAGGTAAATACCGCAGTGCTCTAACATAAAGAGTACTAAAGACTGTTGGAGAGAAGTGGAATCTCAAGTGGTACAGGAGAAGAGGCATAAGAGATGGCAGTATTGCCAGTGGCTGTGGAGTGTAAAACATCCAGTAATAATTGTTGGTAGGCATAATATCTAGAAAGTCTATGCTTGTCCCCCTTTTGTGCTTAGTTGAGCCTTTTTGGACTTTACATGTTTAAAATGCTCCTATCTTGGTACTCAGAGTAAACTCCTCAAAACCCACTGGAACGGTTCACTTGCAGTGTTATCACACTTGCTGGCTGACGTTCAGAGCCTTATCATTGTATGCAGGCTTCTGTATAGGTTCCCCAGATACTGCCTTTTCCAAAATGCACTTTGGGCTTTTGTGTTAAAGGCAAGCTTGCTGGCTTTGGGGTCTGGGGTCTCCTCAATGCACCCGATGCTGTTGACCCAGTAGTGACGTGGTGGCAGCTTTGCTGGCAGAAACTTGGATTGGCTGGGGCAGGAAGGGCAGGCATCAGTCAATCAATAGCATTGCTAAAGGTGAAGCTTTTGTCGATGGTGTTGTCTTATTCAATGGAGAATCTTTCCTACATCACAGTTGTAGAAGCCACTTTTCTCTGTGATTTGGTTGTGTGACTCTTGTATGCCCTTGTATCTTTGGTTGCTGTTGAGATTATTTTTTTCTTACCCACTACATTCTAGATGTCAGTACATATTCACAGGAGTAGGCTGTTAAGGCTTTGCAAGGTATATAGGTGGGTGGGTGCATATATTTGTTCCAGAAATTTTGAAGGAGGTAGGATTCGGTCAGGGTGACCTTAGAGAAATGGAAAGTAAGTAGGTCAATGGACAGGTTGTTTCTGAAGCAGTACTGTGTGAGATGCCAGTGGGAGGACTGTCAATAGAGAAAAGGGGGTTAGCATATAGATGTGTCTGTATGGACCTTTCTTAACCTATTTTCAGTTCATTGAAGTTAGTCATCCAGTTTGCAAAACCGATCAGATCCATAACAGTTAATATGGTTTTCCCCCTCCCCCTGCTTGTTACTCTGGAAAAACTTTTGTATGCACAAGCTTCTGGCATGTTTTCATCTTGGAATATATAGATTTGCACTGTTGTTTCTAGAACACAAAACAGTTTTGATGATTCTGCAAGACAGATTCATTTGCTTTAGACCTGAAAAACAAGGTGTTAATCTTTCAAGATGGTTTTCGCAAGAACTTTTAATGTCTGTCTGTATCTGGGAAGACATTGGTTTGGTACCTGATTACCATTTTAATTTTTTTAAAAAATCTGACATGAGTGAAGTTTGGTTTTTTTTTATTTTTTGAACTTGTTACTCGAGTAACCGTTTCAGAGGTCTAGCTGTGAGATATAATGGAAAGAAACAAGTAATGATGGCAGATGTGTATTATAGTTGCTCTGGTGCATAATACCTCAGGTGTGTGAGCACTACCAGTTGTACGTGCCGTTCTGGAACATCCACATCTGTCCTCTCAAAAGGTAGCCCTATTTCAGTCATGTAGACAGACTGAAGGTGTGTCTAGACAA
Source organism: Gorsachius magnificus (assembly GCA_034008185.1). NCBI lineage: Eukaryota > Metazoa > Chordata > Aves > Pelecaniformes > Ardeidae > Gorsachius > Gorsachius magnificus. The sequence goes on from CM067085.1 coordinate 67,320,231, forward strand.
TTGTATTAATGGAAGCTGAAAGCAAAATGAAGTTAAGTTTGTTTTGTAGTTACTTTATGTACGTGAACGTGCCATTAACAGCAAATAAATGATCTCAACTTGAGAAGACGTAGCTTGCCAGTTGTTATGACAACTCTTGAAGTAGTAATGCTGCACTCGTGTCTTTTATAGTAAGGCCTAATAATGTATGCGGGGTTGAAGCAAGACTTATAATTATGTTCTTTTAAAAGGGCTGTGCACCCAAATATGATTATCTTATGCAATAAAATGTTTCTAATTATAGTAAGGCCAAGCCTTGTTCTGCTTTTTTGGAAAACAGGAAAATGAAATTGCATATGTGGCTTTTTGGTATCCTTAAGGAAATCAGTAGCATGCTTTTGATGACTCCTAGGTTGGGCTCCAGGCTGTGACTCGCTATTTCTGTGAATGTATTGGATTAATGAAAAGTTGTTAGGTGATATTTTAGTGCATGCATATGGTATTAATTCTTTATCATAAACTAACATACACCTGTTAAATGACACTCTGCTCTGAAGAGTAGCTAAGTGGAAAGGTCTGTTGTGTATGTTTAGGCATATCTGCTTGATTAAATAACTTTAAAAGAGCTGCACAGGAAGATAACTGATGAGGGAAGTAAATTTTGTTCTGCCTTATGCATCCATTAAATTGTTCACTAGTTTTTCTGAATGCTTTTGCAACCCAGCTGACATCTGATCTTTAAGAATATTACTGAAATCCCAATTGAGTTGGCCAGTTAGAAAAACAATCTTTACTTTTTTTAAGTAAGCATGTTCTATTTAGAGAAATACATAGAAATGCAGTGAAGTGAGCTGAAATTGTGGCAGGGATAGACAGATGATGTCCCTGTGACCTTTTACAGCTGTTGTTAGCTGGATTGATAAATGTATCATGTAGGGTAAAAGTTTACTTTTATACTGGTTTTCTGCTAGAGGCTCCAAGTCTCTGTGATTTGCTGTTCCAAGAGACGAGAAATGGAATTAATGGAATTCATAGGATTCTAGGTAGACAGCAGAGATGAAGGGACCTGACGAGGTTTGCAAGGAACATTGAGGCAGAAAAAGCCCCCAGTAAAATTGGTCTGTTTCAGAAATGTGCGCTGCAGTACATGAAGTGAGGAAAGGTTAGAAGCCCTGGTTCCAGGTATTCCCAGAGAGGTGGTGTGCTGGAACAGCATGGCATGGCAGGCAATCTTTTATCTCCAGACAGATTTTGCTTCCCATTGGGCTTTTACAGTTTTGTAAGCCAAGGTAGGAGATGGAAGAGGAAGTAATTGGAAAAATGCACTGCTGATAAGGCTAATCTGTGCGTTTTCTTAGGAGTTCGGAAACATCTTGATCCATTCCCAATGACTAACTTCATGTCACAGCTCAGTGGCCTTGACTATCTTTAGCTCCTATCTTTAGTCTGACATTCTGGTCAGTATAGGTCTTGGCATATTGAATACCTCCTTGGTTCCTGCTGTCAGGTATATATGGAAAGCTCAGCTTGAGAGTCAAAGCGTTAGAAACTCTCTCTGGCTTAGAGATTAACTCTGGTCAAGTCTATGTTAAGAGTAGAAAAAGTTAACAGAAGGATTAAAACAACTGTGTAACCACATTCAACTGTAACACAGCAAGAACGCTTTATTAATGCTGTATTAGAAGATGGCATTTTTGTCCTGGATTATGTATATTCCTTACTATAGTCTGTGCCTCTTCTTTACATTGAATATGCTTGTATGTTTCTTCCATTTTCATGTCAAATTTTCAATATTTGTTTAGACAAATACACAGTGAAATCTGATAATATAAAAGAGCATCTGACAACTTTCACTGGTTTATTTGACTCAGAGACAAATACCACTTTTTCTACTTGCATGTTAAATGACATGGTGAAGGGTATTTAGCTATGAAACTTAAGCACTTACCAAGGGGAATAAGTACTTTTGTCACAACAAAAACTTACAAAAAGAGGTTGCTATGACATAACAGTTAAAACATTTTTAATGCAACATGTCAAAATTGATAATAGAAATTATTTTTTTAAAAAGATTAATTAGAATTGTTAGCAAGTGGAACCCAAGTGCTAAATAGAATTTAATGTTTTATGTACTTATATTACTTGCCCAAGACTTCTTCATTTTGATCAGTGAAAAATATTTTGGGGTAGTTGACGGACAACCTTTTCTCTTCACCAAAGCTCATTAATGCAGATTTCCTTGTTCTGAAAGGAGGTATGCCTTTATAGAACATCTCATTTAGTAGTATTATTATTATTATTTCTCTTTTCCTGATTTGTATTTCCAGAAATAATTCCAACTTGAAGGCATTTAAAAGGAGAGAGATAATTAATTAAATTTGCATTGACAAGCACTTCTGTTTGCTTTTTTCCTGGAATTGGGAGTGGCTATTGAGGATGTCCTTGCTGTTTTTCATAGTGAAGCAGAGACCAGTTTGACTGAACTGTAAATGCAGTATAGGAAGAATTGGGAACTTCGCCTTCAGGGAATGCACAAGTGTTTGTTCCACACACATGCTCATGTGCATGACCAGAGAAAAGCAGACCCCACCTGTACTTTGAGGAATCTCTTCACTCTATTTGTTATTGAGTAGCTGGCAGAGGTCGTTTCAGTTCTATGTAGTAAGCAAAAAAACCCTGGTGTTTGATATTAGGAAGAAAGGTTAAAAAATGCACCATTTTTCCACTCTATAAATTGGTTGTGCTCCCAGATCTTGAGTGTTTTATGTCATTTTGGTCACCTTGTATCTAAAAGACATGGTAAAGGCTAGGAAGGCTTTCACAAATAGCCTGACTTAGCTTGGAAGAGAGATGACTTGATGGGTATGTATATCATGTATAAAAATCATGAAAAACTGAACAGAATGTGGTTGGCACTTTGGTAGCACAAGAAACCATCCAGTTGAATTGAGGCTGACACTTTTATAGCCACAAATTTACTTTTACACAAAGCACAAGTAAACTTTGCCCACTCTCATTTGGGAGGCAAAAATGTATTAATGTGTTTAAAAAGAAAGCAATTCAACAGATTTACATAGAAGCACTGACTGGTAATAAACTATAATACAGGCCCTGGTTTAGAAGTCTGAGAAAGTATCCTCAGACCCCTGATGCTATTTGCTCTTGTTCTTACACTTCTTTTACTTAAGAATTTATTGTGTTTTGCTGTCAGAGAAGGTAGTCGAGACACTTTGGGTCTTGCCCATTGTACTTCTGTGATAGTGCTGCTTTCAGTAGTGTGGTCAGTTATGGAAGTGGTCTTAGGTAGGTTGAAGGTGTGGTGTTAGACAGGATTCAGAGTGTGTGAGAGGAGGCTGTAAAACCTGGCACGTGGGCTAATCCTGAAGACTGAAGGGTTTCAGTAGTAGTGTAAGTTACAACACTTCATCTAACAGCAAGTTTTTTGCTTTAGCAAACATCACGTACCTTGTTCTTTTTTTGATGTTACCTGCACAGGAAGGCAGTGACAGAAGAGCAGTGTATGTGCCTACTGAAATAAGGAGGCATCTGCAGGCTGTGTTTGCATATAGTGCATGGGCATAGAGCCTTCAGTACCTTGCCAGGGAACACAACTTTGGAAGAGCTCAAGACATTACTTTGAATTTACTATCTGAAGTGTGCTTTCTGTACACTACCTGAAGAGAAGTGGGTGGAGATTAATTTAAGCCTCTTTAATTTACTGCAACCTCAGTGCAGGGCCTCCCAGTAACTGTGACACCCACAAGTGAGATTGTTTCAGAATAAAGGTTACAGAAGTATCAAACTTCTTGTTAGGAGGTTTGAGATGATACGGAGGTCATTCCTTTAAAAAGGGTAAAGCTTTCTGATGAGCAGTGCCTAATTTATGCTAACTGTGCAAGCATGAGGTTTGCAAGACTTGGACATCAGTCCAAAATGTCACATCTAGAAGTGGCACTAGACTGTCTGCATGCATGTTAGATACTGCTCCTTAATGAACTGCCCTGATCACTGATACTAACAATGAAATCAAAATAGCTTAGGACACCTGAATCTTATGCAAAATGTCTTCTAAATTGGTGGTTGGAGTTTTGCAAAGAGTTTCACCTTGGGTTTGATTGTGCTGAAATATAAAAAGATGTCTTTTGCAAACTGTTGATGTGCTTTCCTTTTTCCAAAGGTACTGGGAACCTTTTTTGTGAAGTGAAACCTGGGTATTGTAGTTCTGTGGTGGTTTTATTTTTCTTGTGTACTCAGACCTAGTTGCTACTTCAAAACTGTAATTCTGGTGGGTTTAGATACCCTTAAATCCCAAGAACAGTTCTGTGTGGGCTTTGTTCTACTTAGGCCCTTTTTCACATTGCTGTGAGTCCTTCTCTGGGTTCTTCATCATCATAAATTGTAGGTCTTCTGTTAATAGTTTGATGTGGCTTAATTGCTATACAGTTTGTTCTGAAAAAAATATTAATTCAGAATGTGATGAATCTTGTTTAAATATAGTCAACTGCATTGACTTTGTCCCTGGTTTATCTTCTACTTGCTACTCAAATGTTTGGTAGCAGCCTCAGGAGGTCACATCTAAAGGAGCTCTGTACCGGTGCTGAGTTCAGCATGGTGGGAAGACTGTTCTGTCTGCAGCAGATATTCCAGCATGTCCCTATATGCACTGAAAAATTACCCTTTAATACAAAACCAGGTCTTGATAGGTTAGGACTTTTGTTTGCAGTCTACCATTGCTTACTACCTTGTGGTACAGGGTGGGATGCTCACAAAGTTCCCAGGTCAGTGTTGTGTATGGCCACATCCATTCTGGTTTTGACTCATCCTGGCTGGTAGTCTGTAGGGGTTGTGAGGCTGCTTGTTGTTACTCTGCCTTCAGAAATGTGATTGTGGCTCACAGCTTATGTGCAAATACGTTTCCCTCTTTCCAAACTGCCCTACATGACAATAATGTCTAGTTCCAGGAAAAAAAAAAATTAAAATGAGGGGGTTTATTAAAGGGAATGACCCAGATGATTAAAAGGTGGTGATTCTTTTACTGTTCCTTGTATGTGTTTATTTTGAGCCTGTATCAGAATCATTTTAAAATCTTTAAAAGAAAAAAAATAAAATTCACATGCTTAAAGAATGGCATAACAAGTGCAACAAAAACCAGAACTGATCAAAGAGTGGAACCATATCCAAACAAGGAAAACAAACTCTGATAAGTCAAATATAAAGGCATAACAAGGCACACCTAAAGGGATCCTGAGAAACAGCTGCTGGCGTCAAAACAGTCATAAAACTTTTCAGATGTTTCAGGAGCAGTAAACCTATCTATTTGCTTCTGGTTAGGTAAGATGGTTTGAGGAAAAAAGAGGCCGTAGCAGAAAAAACTTTTTTTTAGTGGTATTTTCTGTGGAGGAGTTAATGGAATACTGGATGTATTGCTATCATGAGTCTCTTGAGAGGGGAGTCTGGCTGTATTGGAGCAGGCGAGGAATGATGTGGGCGCATAGAGGAGATGAGGCACATGGAATGGCCAAGCCTACCTGTGGCCTAGAGCCTTGTTATTTTAGCAGCAGGTTTTAAAATTGCTATGAAGTGTGGAATCCCTTTCATCAGCTGCATGCAGTTTCTCCACTCTTCCTTTTATTCTGATTTAGCTTGTTTGCATTGCCCTTTTGTAAACTAAATCTGGGAAATGATCATTTAAGAGTAAAAAATGTCCTTTTCAGGGACTTTTTTTTTTTAATTAGATTATTTCAAGGTTTGTTTTGATCAGAGATCAAATAGCTTTTGGCACTTGTGCTATAGTTGCTCAATTTCTCCTTCTGTTCTCCTCTCTAGTCATACTTTTTCATGTTTATACTGCTTGTATTGATGGGGTTTTGTTTGTTTTTTATAGTGACTACAGTTCCTGTCTCACCTCTTTGATGGAAGAGGACTATGACCCAGAAGTGAACTCTCCACTGTAGAACAAGAAGCTCTTGTGGAATAATTTGTGTCCCTTTAAAAGCAGCACCCAGTCTACAAAAAATAGAGTAGAAGAGATTATTTTCGGACCTGGCATTTTTTTGTTCATGTGACCTATCTTTCAGCATGTAAATGGTGAAAAACGGGGAGATAAACATTTGTGCCTGCTTTTGAGCTTTATATCAAGTATTGTTTAGCTCTGTGGAGCATTAACCAAGTTACGTGAAGACCAGAGTATATCCTAACATTCATTTTTTAAATACTATACCTTTTTTTAGCAGATGTATGTGATAAAAATGAAGTTTATATTTTAAGAGCATTTGGGCAGATGCTTCTTGTTTAGATCTCAGCATTTGGGGCAAACGTTTTTATGTAACGTAGTCCTTTTTCCAGAGTGTTCAGGTTGATTTGCTGCAGATCATGAATTATCCAGCAGACTTGAGTGTATCTGTTCAGTATTAACCATGGTGTTGCTCTGAATGTTGTCATGCAGACTTGACAAACCTTTTTGTAATGTAAAGGCTGACTTCTGTACTACCACGACCAGAGGAAATTTAATGAGGTGAACGTGGTCGTGGCTTTTTTTTTTAATATAAATTACCTTCTTAGGTATTTTTTTTTTGTAGTGAGAGTGCAAAGAGAGGTTAAAATGAGCAGCTGAGGGGGTGAAGGGCACAGTTGGCACGAAGTGCGGCCTCTCGTGCTCAGCTTCGAGACGCACTATTGCCTCAAGGCTGGCCTTACAGTGTACTGGAGAAGGAAGGAACCTGAAGGTCAGTGAAGCACAGAAACTGAGGACATTGGACTGCAGAGGCCAAACTGGGGGTAAGTGATCATATGTACTTTTTACTTTGCTTATATAGTGTTGACTTTTTTCATAGATAGAGTTGAAAAATGAAGCAAAATGGTAAACTGAAGAACCTTCCACAAAAAGGCAGAATTCAGTTATACAGAGCAATAATGGAATTTTCATTGTTTTGAGCAATGGAAATTGCTGTGACATGTTGGAAAGAACAGTTCAGTTCCAGATTCCTTCCAGTGAGACACCTCAGCTGCCTCAGTTGAACTTCCATTAAGATCCTTCAACCAGCTTGTGTTCTGTTCTTAACCATTTGGTTTCTTAGCTGTGAAAGCAGTTTCAGCATAGGATACTCCCTGGTGTATGGAAGTTGGTGGATCTGAATACAATTATAAGTTGGGAGCGCGGGAACTGGCATATGGTTGTGTTTCAGGTCTCTGATCTGCTCTCAATGTCTCTAACGTTGTCACCAGTTTGGTCATATTTGATTTACATCCTCTGGAATAAAACACCCTTTTGTACACTGAGACAACGAGCGATGAAGGAATGTACCCCAAATTCTGTCATGTCCTGATTTTACCCACCTGTGTGTTGCATGGCTTTTGTATGATGTCTGTTCTGTTTTCTTCCCACCTCCACACCGATCCTATCATGAATTTCATGGGTGTGTTAACTGTAAACAGGAAGTAACTGGGAATGTTTAAGTTCTTGCCTGTTTTGGTCAGAGGAACAAAGTCAGCAGGAAGAAAAAATGCTTAACTGTAGTATGAAAAACTGCAGCACTTTTCCTTTCCTATTCGTATAGGCCAAGCTTTGGGAAATAAATTGTATTATTATTTCAGTTTGGAAAAGGTGACGTTCTTTTCACTTACAGATCCTGGCCATGAGGTTTGATGCCTCATTTTATTGAAGGGAGACACTGGACCTAAATGGCGCAGCATGACTTTGTTCCTGCCTGGCTTAACTTCTCAACGCCACAGTCAACCAAGGTAACATTAATACAGATCACCTCCTTTTACAGCTATGACAATAATAAAAAGCAAAAATTGCCCCAGTGTTTTGTTGAACTTAAAATGGTTAACTACTTTTGTGTTTTTAAAGAGGGCTTTTGGAAACCTGTTAAGGTGAAAATAATTTTTGTTGTTTGTTTTTCAACAAATGTGTCCCTTTTATTTCAGAGGAGGAACAATCTTTGCGTTCAGACATGGAAGTAGTTCAGTGTCTTTGTGTTGAGACTTGAGTGGGATCCCAAGTAGAAAATCATTAAAGAAATGGCCCTAAATCTGCGGGAGTCAAGACTTGAGCTGTCACTTATTTACAATTCAGAATATAATTTGGGTTTGATTCATGATAATAATCTGGCCCTTGCTGAGTAGCAGATTGATGACAAGCCCTTAGGCTCTAACTCCAAGCTCAGAAATACTCATTAGTTTTTTGCAACCTTAAAATGGGGGCAGTTTGCCTGTCACCTTCTTTCTAAAACTGGTTCCAGAAGCAGCTTAGGTTGGTCCAGGAAGTCTGTTTCAGGACTTAACAATTTGTGTTACTTGTGCATGGTATGGCAGTGGAGAAAAACATTTTAATAGCAAACCAGATTATGATGGATGACATTGATGAACAAGAAAGAATAGAGCTTTCAGCTTCATGCTGAAATATGAGGACACAAAAGTAATTTCAGGATATTTGATCCATTTAAAACAAACCTTTGATTTTTTTATAAATGAGGGAAAGTATGGAGTAAAATATTCTTTGGAATCTTAATACTAGAAGCATTTTTTCTGGCATCATAGCTGTTTCAGTCCAAAAGTGCTTTAACTTACTTGAGTATCTCTGAATTTCAGTCAGACTGATTGGATCCTCCATTGCTGTCTGCTCTTCTGTGTTTAGAGGGAGTGAATGAATGAGCACCTGTGTATCATAGAATTTCTTAAACTAATTCTGCAGAAAGTATGTGTTTGCAAAGACTGCTGGTAAGAGTGTGTTAGGTTCTCTCCGATTCTTTGTAAGATACGTGGATTTGTGTGCCATTCTGATCAGGTTCACGTGATTGTTGATGTTGGCTAAGCAATGCAGATACGGATGCTGTATTGAAAACTAGTACAGGAATGTGGGATTTAGGGTGGGTTTGGTTTTTTGGTGGTGGGTTTTGGTTTGGGGTTTTTTTTCAGTTAACAAAATATCACTGTTAGGGCTCCTACAGTGCCCTAATGAATGCTTCCTTACATCACTTCTTACTTTCTGCAGTCCCCTGCAGCCACCTTTGAGAAACATGGAGAGCATCTTCCACGGGGAGAGGGCCGCTTTGGGGTGAGCCGTAGGAGACACAACTCTTCTGATGGATTTTTCAATAATGGGCCCCTCCGAACTGCGGGAGGTGAGTAGGAAGGATCAGAGTGCAGCCTGAGAGCAAACATTTGGCAATATTCTACAGAATGAAGAATTCTGCAGAATATAAACAACATTTTCCAAAATACCCTATAAGAAATTTGTGCTATTCTCTTCTCCCATGCCATGTGCTCAGGCCTTAAGGGGTTTTTGTGGTAGCTGTATGTGCATTCAGTAGCTTGTTTTCTGATATAATCACACAGTAGCTTAATAAGTTTGGCCTAGTAGTTACCTAGTGAACACTGACTTAACAAGAAAAACAGCCTGATATTTCCAGTATTCTGCACACTGTGTTGACTTTTATTATTTGCATACTTATCTCCTTTTGTTTAGACTGCTGGCATCAGCCGTCCCTTCTCCGCCATGATTCTGTAGATTCTGGTGTTTCTAAAGGAGCTCATGTTGGGCTTTCTGGCAGTCAGCCTGGCTGGCATGGTCCCTCACGGGGCCATGATGGTGTGAACCAGCGTGGTGGAGGAGGAACTGGAGTTCATCGCCACTGGAATGGCAACTTCCATTCTCGGAAAAGTTCCGCCTTTCAAGAAAAGCTGCCTGTTGAATCCAGGGAAGAGAAGAAGGAAGATAAAGAGCAGTTGCAATTTGAGGAAGAAGACTTTGTAAGTGTGTAGCTTCTCACTAGAAGTGGCAGCTGTGAGAAGTGGCTTTTCAGATCTCATTTTTATTCGCATTGATAGGTGGTGAGGATCTAGAGTTTCATTCCATTCCATGTTTGAGATCACAACAGATTTAACAAAATTATTCCAGTGCTGACAGGATGCTAATTGGTACCCAGAGTCCTCAGGATTTGATGACCTGTTGGATTATGGGGTTTGGCACATTACTGTATTTTGCCAAATGGTTATTTGAACTGAAGACAGCATTGTAACACAAAAGTCAGATCTTCAGCGAAACCCGTAAGGTGACCCTTTGGTCTGCCACAGGAAGAGTAGTTGCATTGGCTTTGTGGCTTTGCTTACAAAGCCCTTTTTTGCTCCTAAGTACATCTATTTGGCTGTCTTCAGTCTGCTATTCCCATTTCCTGCATTCTAGTACGTGTTGGTGTTTGTGATAACCTTCCCAAGCTTGTTCATGACGTGCTCAGACCTTTGCAACCATCTGTCTTGAATAGTATTTTGTTATTGGAGATGTTTTCCTATCTCTCTGTTAATTGGTGGATCAGGGTTTCTTGAGCCATTTCTTCCATTGATTTCTCCAGTTCATCAACTTTCTTATCCAGCATTCTGATTCACGTGGTATTATCAGTATGATAGTCTCTTACGTCCTGGATCTATTTTTACTGGAATATCTTCAGTTTTCCAAACTTCCAAAACTTGGATTTATGGCTGTCATCCTTACCATGTGCATTCCTTAATGCTAATGCTTTGATATATGCACACCTTTTCTGTTTTCTCTTTCCAGTTTAATTTTTTTGCTCCTGTCCCCTGATGAGGATTTTATTGTTATCAGACAACATATTTTGCTTTTTGCATCTTGTTTCTTGCTCTGTCTAGGCTCTTCTTGACCAGTGTAATGAGGTCAATATCATCTGTAAGGTTCTGGTAACTCAGTCCCTTCACTGAACACAATTCCTCTGACTTAGTCTTCAATGCTAAAGCCATTGCTGCCTCCAGTAATAAGTTTCTGGTGATAGTGTGCGCGCTTGTGGGTATCATCATCTTGAGCTTTTTGCTTTCTTATTCAGCTTTTCTCTCTGGAAGGCAGAAGTCAAAATTATTATTCTACCTCAATAAAACGTACTGCTGCTTCTCTCTTTTGAGTGAGGTGTGTTCCGCTCTTTCGTGACACAGCTGAAATTGTTGTGGCAGTTTGATGGTACTGGTTTTATTCAGGAAGGTAGGAGTTGGAAATACATGAATGTCACACAGCTGCTTCAGGCCAAAATCTAGAGTCTCCACTTAAATTTCCACAGGAGCCAGCTTGATTTAAGCTGCTGGGTTTTTTCAGTGAAGTGCCTGGGGAGGGATTGCATGCTCTTGTTCAACTGCTTCTGCTGGGAGTGGTACCCTGCATTACAAGGGTGGTTAAAACCCGGAGAGCAGTGGTAAAGCTTGCGTGTAGATTTCGGTTAATCTGATTTCTCAAGAATACTGTAATTCAGGATTTCTATAAGCCTGTTCTTTAGACTGTCAAAAACCTGTTGAAATGTAGAAAGTTATTGTAATGATTGCAACTGTGCACTGTTGTAGTCTATCTCGGTCTAAATCTTTCTTCCGTGTACTTCTTCATTCTCTTCTTCAGTGCCTCAATGAGTGCCTTTCCCCAACTACATGGCTGTTTCTTCTGTAATTACTTCCCCCAGTGTTTTTTTTAAGATGATACCACCACATGCTGTCTAGTACCAAGCTTTGCTAAATAACTCCTGTATTGTCTTTACCATAGTGGTGAAATTAATGCATACTGTGGTTAAGTATGTAGCTGTTAGGCCTGTGTGGTTGACGATGGCAACACTTTTCCTGAAAGGCCTGCAGAATAGTCTGTTGGACTAAGTTCTCCTGTGGTATGAGCACCCCTGCTATATAAAACTGACCTGTAACTAAAAAATGAAGCACTGAAACAGAGGAATTTCTAGGGACCGAGGCAGGAATTTATGCTATGGTGTGACATTTTTTTCCTAACTCTTATAGAACAGGAATGCCTACTATTTCAGAAGCTCATTATTAGAGACTTATGCTGTCGCCATAGTAACTAACATATGAAGAATTCATTAAAAAGAGGAAAAAGATGGCTTTATTTTGAACTGAAGTTATTTGGGACGGGGGAAGAGGAATAGCTAATCAGGAACACTTGTCATTGAATGCTTAGATTTTCTGTACTCTGCTTTGAGCTTGGACACGTCCTTAGTTGTTCCACTAAGTTGAATTCTGATACCAAATCAAAGGTAAGTCTGCAGAGAGCACTGATTCCACATGCAGTATTATCCTGAAAAGTGGACTCTGAAGCTTAACGTAAATTTACATGTAGCTTTTTTTGTCAGTAAATGTAAATATATTCATTATTCCTTTACAATAGGAGCAGAGTATTGCTTGTTGTTTTTTCTTTTTATTATTGTTTAATGCATAATTATTGTATAAAAATATTTGGGAAATGAGATTAGATTCTTCATATGATGATGTGGATTCTGTTTTACATTTTGAGCTGCTAATGTTTAAATACCTAAATCTCTTATGTGTGTGTTGGTTGGTGGAATCTACTTAATCGTGTAGTAGAAGACTAAAGGGCCTATCCTGAAGCCTCTGATAGCTCTGTTGGAAATACAGCAGAAGCCAAGGAGAATACAAATTTGATTTTTAGGTGTCTTGTGACAAAGCACTCTCTTCTAATTCAGGTGCTGTTCAGAGAAATCTACCTGTACTCTGGGTTCCTAGAAGCATAATGTTATGTTAATACTGAATATTTTTTTTTTTTGTTATATGCGGTATAATGATATACTCATTTGCATTGTCTTTTCACAGCCATCTTTGAATCCAGAAGCTGGAAGACACAACAACCAGAACAAACCTTTAGGAACACCTTCTGGAGTATGGGGTAGGTAAAGGTATTTACATCACTGTATAGAATGCTCATGCTGAAGTAGAAAGTTGTAACTGATGTTTAAATGCTAGTTTTGTCACTCGAAAAGATTTTAAAGACTTAAGTGAAGAAGATAGTTTGCAGCTTTCTCACCTTGGTTGTTTTCCTCCCCCAATCTTCATTAATCTCTTGGCCTTTTAGTCTGCTTGAAACTGTGTTTGTCTTGTCATAAAAAAAACTGCTGGTGGCAGTAATGTCACTGTTCCGCATTTGCTTCCTGTCTTACTGAAGTTGCAGACATCACTTGAAGGGCACACCAGATTTCAGTGAACTAGACATTAGTTCCTGACTTGTGATCTTCATATTAGACAGCAAAACTGTCATAACTCTGTGGTTTGGATTTATTTGATTTTTTTTGGATTTATTTGATTTTTTTTTTAAACTCAGAACAGGCTTGCTCTTGATTCTGACGTGTTATGTGAATCTGTGCCTTAAAAAAAAAAATTGAGTGAAACATGGTACCAGTTCTAGCAACTAAATACAGATTTGTTAGTCTCTAGTTAGAATGCAGCTAGATTAGTTGGGTCAAATACTGTAAATAGTACAAATACAAAAAACCCTCAAAATCACTTCTTGCTGTAGTACTAGATTGTATTCTTTTTGTGTGTTTGTCAGGTAGCTATTTATTATTCTGCTCAAAAAATAATGACATTTAGCATTTGGGGGGCTTTTAGCTGTTTATACTAGTACTGTTTTTAAATTGTTCTGCTCCTGCAAATGTGTTGATTTGGCATAAGAAATATTAATTGTGCTTGTTTGTAAAAGCACTGTGTCTTTTGAGGTATAAGTTATGCAGTGTATTGTTGCTGTGTCAATGAATTAACAAAGCTGAACCGTGGTTGCTCAAAAAAATGCTAGTATCTACTCTGATTCCTGTAGTATGGTGGAAGACTGTTAGCTGATGTCAGTGTAGGTTTTTCCCTTCACCATCAAGCTGTTGTGGTTAAATGAAAAAAGATTGGACTTTGACATCCTTATCTAGTATCTTTGCTCAAAGCTGAAAGGAAAGAACAGCTGATAGCAGTCTCAGAATCAGATGTGTAGCACCTAAGATTGACAGGGGAGAAACTGGAGCAGTATACTGAAGCTGTTATGAAACTGAGCAATTGTATTTCAGAGTCTTGTTTTATTTTTACAGAAAACCCCCCTAGTGCCAAGCAACCTACCAAGATGCTGGTCATCAAAAAGGTTTCAAAAGAGGATCCTGCCGCTGCCTTCTCAGCTGCATTTACATCACCTGTTTCTCACCTGGCAAATGGCAACAAAGCCACCACCATTGTCCCAAGTGTCTACAAAAATCTGGTTCCTAAACCTGCAGCTCCTCCTTCCAAGGTAGAGGGGTTTCCAGCCAAGTTAGTGAACTGCAGATTGAGGGAGAACTCTCGCCCTTGACAAGGGAATCGGTCCCCTAGCAAAGAGCAGGAATTGGAATCCAGTAGTTTCTGGGGTAGTGGCCTTTACAAGTAAAGGTCTGTTTACTACAAAAATTATTGTTCCCAGTTAAAATGCCATTTGGTCTTGTCCATACAGAGAACTAATGTCTATTCTGGCTATACTGACGTCTGTTTGAATGGGTGTGTTCTCATGCATTAGACAAATCCTTACCTTAATTAGACGACAAAAGCAATGCTAGAGAAGTGGAATGTGTGCTAGGATGTGCTTGAATTGTTCACATGACTACCCTGAAAAATCTTTATTGGGTTACAATACTTTGATGTGTTTCAAACACAATTGAGGCTAAGATCAGATTAGATTGTAACATCCTGCAATTTAGCTCTAATTTAGTTGAATCTTAAAGACAACCTGGAAAAGTAATTGGGTTTGTGCTATAATTCTTTTACTGAAAGAAATATAGGAGCGTTGAAAAAACAAGTAGGTTTTTGTTCGCTAGTTCTAGGCTTTATCTTGCCCATTTTTTCCAGAGAATCTACGTCCATAGATGCCCTAGAAACTTTGTAGGATTGATAGTGAAAGTATTTAAGAAGCTAAAGAAAATTATTAGCTAGGTTGTTCTTTAAACAGATGTCCAAATACTTTGTTCTAAAATTTAGAACATTCTAAATGTTCTAAGTTCTAAAATTTATTAATTACTAATTCTGGCTGCGACATTCCAACAAAATCTTCCCTATGATTAGAGTAGATTAGTCTTACACACTTCAAAGACAAAAGCAAAATAGGAAAGATTAACAACTTTCTTGTAAGGAATCAAGTTTAGGGCTGCTTTATCTTTTGTAATTTAAATCAGGCCAAATTCTGCCAACTGCAGGAAAAATCCTAATGGTTAAAATGATGATCAAATTCTCTGCTGGTGTCATCAACAGTGCTTTTGTTAATGAATGGTGACCATTAGCAAAGCTAAAAGGTGGAAGATCAGCATATCCTTAGGCAGAAAAACTGCGTGCACAATGCCTTTTTTTTAAAGGTACAGACATAAAGCAGCTATGGTAGGATGCATTATTCTGAAGACTCTAGAAAGTTGTACAGGAATTGCAGTGCCTAAAGTTATAGAGGGGTTAAAACATTCCTTTTGACAAAGTCAGCAGTATTGGAAAGCTATCGTACAAACTGAATGAAAAATGGTTTTGTTAAATTGTACCAAGTAGTATTGAAAGGAAGAGAACTGGTGGCAATGAAACAAGTACATTCTTCCTTGGCTAATTGAGATGGCTAATTGTTCACAGTCAAGCAATCCATGAAGGTGGTAATCTGCAAACGATTCTTTTTGACATTCATCTCTAGTTGTTGTGCTTGAATCCAGTGGCCTCCCTAAGAAAGCAGTTGGGGTCTGTCTTTGAATTTGTCTAAGCTGCCCCTTTGTGGAAGCTGGGAGAACAGCAATCAACAGCCAAGAACTGAGTATTTCAAGCAGTGCAACCACCAGATCTGTGGACAGAAACTTTTTGTCATAGCAATTCTACACCCTAATTTTAGTACCAGGCAATATTGCACAGATCAGCGTATTTTCTGGGTTTGAAGGGAATGTCTGGAACGTGTGCTGTAAGTGCTGCGTAATCCATTCAGTAATGTGACTGCTCTTGTTTTAACTTGAAGAGTAATGCTGATGGCCTCCCCTAATGATTTATTTACTTAAAAATGAATAAAATAACCCAATGGAGAGTAAGAACATACTGAAATAACAGCTTCTGCTCTCAATGCTTGCAGAATGCAAGATTTGTTGTATCTCAGATTTAACTGAATCCCACTTGTGCATGAGTTACTTTGCTAATGACTTGAAGTTGGCTTCAGAAGTCTAATGCGTCAAAAGGAACCAGTGTGTTTTAATGCTCTGACAGGTGTATTTCTCATGCTACTTGATACAAGTTTCTTGTAGGATCCTTTTTGTAGAGACTGTCACTTCACAGTATTTGTCCTTGGTTGATAAGAGAGGCTCAAGAATAACATTCCAAGTAGCAAAAACTTATCTTGAAGTCTTTGCTTTTCAGCTAGATCGCCAGTGTAATTGGAAAGGATGCTGCAGAGAGTAACCACAGCAAAACAGCAAGTGCCTCTGCACTTTAATGAACTGGCTGCTTTTTCTGCTTCTTTTCTTCTCCTTTTTTTTTTTTTTTTGTTGCTAAATCAGTGCGATGATGGACATTTTCAGAGCCCTAGGAAATAATAATTTGCATTCTCAGCCTGGACAGAAATATTCCTTGATGTACTTCTTCCTTGCACAGGGGAAGTTCCTGTCAAGTGATGCAAACCCTTTCTTTGTGGCATACAGTGTTCCCATATGAAATGTGAATTTAACTGAGATTTTTTTTACGTCCCATCTGTGGGTAGCTGTAAGATGCATTGCGTTACTTGATGGTGATTCCAGTTAATGAAGAGCAATGCGGGATTTTCTCTTTGAGCTCTAACAGTGTTTTACTGAAGGGTGGTGCCGATGAAGCAGAACTGCATGGGCTTTGGGGAAAACAGAAGACAGGGAAAAATAATGGGTGTTGAGGTAAACTTGAGACCGTTCTTGGGAGAGGGAGGACGAATATCAGTACAACAGCCAACATAATGTATGTTTGTTTATTTATTTTACTACTTGCAAGCAACCCCTTCTTGTGCCTTACCTTTTACTGTCCAGTATTTTGTTCTCTCTTCAATATAGCCAAGTCCATGGAAAGCCAACAGAAGTGAACATAAACCAGGCTCGCTTTCCTCCAGCCGTGACTCTGCCTTTACCAGTCCAGTGTCTGTAACCAAACCAGCGGTACTGGCGGGTGGCTCAGTCCTCACCTCTCCCAAAGAGGTAAGGGGTTGGGCTTGGGGATGAGGTGGGAACTTGTATCACTGTCACCTACTATAGTAGGTAAGTGGGTAGCTTAAATGTGATGAGATCCTCTTTGTACATGGTATACCTACCTTTTGTACCCTTGAAGAATGACTGACTTGTACGTTCTTAGCATATTCTGCCACATCTCTGATATGCTAAAAGAAATAAAAATGTGGTTTACCGGGATGTAAAGCCACTGGTGTTTGCCCAAATGTATTGGAATTTCCCTCCAATGTAAAAAAAAGTATTAATTTTTTAAATAGTGTTGCATAACTAGACATGCATAGACTTGGTGTTATCAGAGTGCAGATACTAAGAACTGATGTGAACAACAGATAGGTAAACTGATTCCCATGCTATTCTTTAATATGGGACAAGAAGGAGGAGGAGGATGATCTGCTTCCTTTCCTTTCTCTAGGAGAGCAACAGCACAAGCAGTGAGCTCTGAGAGGGTTGAGGTGGTTTAATGTGTGTACATTAGTCTTCAGCTACAGTGTCTGGTTTTGATTTTGGTGTTGGAAGGAGGTGAGGTGGAAGCTGACTTACCTCTGCTTTTGGACTGAAGTTTGGGGAGAATCTTACATATAAATCTGTTAACGTTTCAGCAGTAACTCTTGACAAAACACATTTTGGCCAACATTTCTATGTATCGCTTTATAGCTTATACACAAAATGCTGTTTTGGAGCTTGCAATTCCACAAAGCTTAATAGAAAAGTGACAGTGAATAACTTTTCTCCTCTGCTCCTGGGAATCAAAATTCAACAGGTTTGTGATCATATGTAGAAAGAACAAAAATAAAACAGATGGTGATAAGTGACCTATTCATGTAATCTGAAATAAGTGTGTTCGAGTTTCAAGTGTAACAGTGGTTTTTTTCTGGTTGTGCATTTGTCTTTTTCCTGTACAGATCTCACTTCTAAAATAAGATTTTGTCATCCTTATGATTCTCTGCTTTGCGGGCTTTACTTTGCAACAGCCTGTACTTTTCTGCTTTAGCCACTGCTGAGTGTAAAAGCAGTCATTAAAAGCAGTAGCTAACAAGCATGCACCTGCCACTTTGACAAATAGATCTTACACTGCATCCTTTTCCCTTACCTTGCTTTTGATGGTCCTCAGAGTCCTTTGTGCTACTGACTCGTTCCTTTTTGTGTTAATGCACAGCACAGTATGGACACCTTTGCAGCATAAATACGTAAACTTAAATAGGCTTTCACCTCCAGGTAGGTAACGAGAAGGGCATTCACTTCGTATCACACGGTAGTAACGCAAGTAGTCTCCATTATTATATTGCACACACCCCGCCTCAGGAAGCTCTTGCCTGAAACTTTAGTCAGCAAAGGTGTCAGATGCTAATCTGACAGCAGGAGCAGGCAGCTGGGTTTTCCTCAGAACAAGCAGTACTTCCTTTAATACTTCTTGTATTACCAGTGTCAATCAGCTAAACAAAAAGGGCTTAAAAATTTCTCCAAACTAAAATTGAACACTTGTAATGTATTTTTCCTTGAATCTGTTGGAGATGCAGTATGAAAACACAGGAGCATGGCCAGCAAATACTACTATCTTCCTAGCGCCACAGATCTACTACAAGTAATCTCTGCCTTTTTATTTCTGAAATGGGGAGAATGCCCCTCCCGCAGAAGTGTTGGAAATAGCACCTTTACTCATAAGTGACCACAGTGTATTGAAAACTAGAAGAGTGCCAACTATCACTGGTGCCAGGTCCCCACAAGCCAGTCTAAGATAACCAAATTAACATACAGTCTGAATTCTTAGTGATACAGGATGACTTTTCTGTTAAGAGTAGCTACGCCTGTTAAACAGACTGATATCTGAACAAATCTGCGATTATGTATAGTGTTCTCATTTAAAAAAAATGTCTTGATGTTTCAGTCAAAGGGCTAAACCTACCTTTAGAAAAGATGTCAGAAAATGACTACTTCTACCCCTGTACATAACGTTCTCTTTTAGTATTATAAAGCCTTCTACAGAAAGTTATGAATAAAATAAGAATTGAGGTGAAATTCAATTCCCTTTCAGATTCTGTTGTTTCTAAACCTTGGCTTTAACTGTAGTCACCTAATGTGTAGACATTAAGTTTTAGTACCTCAGCAGTTCTATACAGTGCCATTAAAACAGCTACTTCTAGCAAAGAGCTCAAGTGCTTTAGTGTAGAGTATTCCAAATTACCAGAAGACATCTAATTTTAGTCTCCTTTGTTCATCATTACCTTCTGTCATTGCAGTCAAAGTAATTACCACGTTGAGAGCTTTAATTTCAGTACTATGCTAGCTTTTTATCCTAATATTCAGAGTCACTTGTTATGTCTGTTACAATTGCTGATTTGTTCCTTGCTGTGTTGAATTAGGCAAAATCTGAAAGGCCACCCGAGAAATGTTTACCGTAAGACGTTACTTTCAGCATGCACTTCCCCAAAAGGTGTTATTGCACACCAGTGTTTCACATGCAACAGGCATCAGAAATATAAGCAGCAGTTGCTGCCTTGTTTTTGTTTTGGTAAATATTTTAGTTCCCTTGATCTTTGCTCAGGGCACTGTGAGTTAAAAATGCAGGCTTTAGGAAATTTTACTCTGTTTTAATACTGAGAAAAAAAATCAAGCGATTAAGCGAAGGAAAAGAATAGTTTTGCATGCAGAATTCCAGTGTCAGGTATCCCTATTAATGACTAAATTTCTCATTGTCTTAGAGTAGCCAGACATGAACTCCATATATGAGCAGAAGGTTAAGATATTGGGAACTTTCACATAACATGTTTTTAGATTTCTTTTGCATGTCCAGTCAAAATTATGGAACAGATTAAATTGAAAGCTCATCTTGGTTAGCAATGTTTTTATTGCAGTGTTATGGCTGGAGCACTGCTAATGTGCAAAACTGTTGTGCCTTATGTCTGGTTCACTGATTCAAGATGATTAAGAAAGCGTAAATGCTGTGGAAGAGCATGGGAGGTTACCTTGGGTTCATGAATTGAGCTGAGCAGATTTCCCACAGGCTCCAGGGTTTTCTGTGTCTGGCTACGAACTGAACCACCTGGGCTGTGAGTGCACACAGCAAGGAATTGGCAGTGTGCTCTCCAGGGCAGGATGCCAAGGCTGTGGCTACCTATTTCACATCCAGTTGTGGTTCATTAAGGATGCGACCACTCCCTGAAAGGAGATTACCACCCCATAGCTTAATTTCAGGGTAGAGTCTGTCAGCACGGCTTAAGATGCAAATTTGAACTGAGCCTTATCTCCTTAATTTTTTAATTTTTGTAGGATAAGGGTGCTGCATGAAGTTCTCTGCATTAATATTCTGTTGTAGGCTCCAGCATTGCTTGAGAGAGTTACATTGCCAAGGAACAAAATAAATGTATTCATGACCATGTGAATTGACTTCTAGGGGAAGAAAAAAATTGAGTCAATAATGATTCGTGGGAGATGAATGTGCTGGTAAGGGAAGAGGTGAATGTGCAACACCAGTCAGTATTTTGATGGGAATTTGACATGACCTTATTTTTGAGGGTTTAAGAGCCAGCCAAAGAACTGATGGGTGTTTGAAGGGTGTAAGTACAGACCCTGAAGAGGGCCACATCTTCACAGCAATACAGTTTGAAAGTCTCTGTATTCTACTTTCCCTGTCTTAGAGTCCTTCCAGCACCACCCCCCCCATCGAGATCTGCTCTTCACGCTTGACAAAGCTGATGCGTCGTACCACTGATAAGAAGAGCGAATTCCTGAAGGCACTGAAAGATGATAGGAATGGGGAGATAACAGAGAACAGAGAATGTGACAAGCTGGATGATGTAAGATCACTGTCCTTACTGTATATATGACCATTATGTATTTAAGGAGTTGGGTACTGGAAAAAACAAACCAGAGCAGTGTATGTAATTCAGGCTCCGGAGGAAAGGAATTGCTTCCATTGGTCTGGCCTGCACACCAGCAGAAGTAGCGCACAGTGCTCTGGTGAAGGGAGATCGGTAACATGATGAAATGCAAATGGATAAGTAATAAATGAGGTGGAAGAGAAGGTCACAGATGGTGACAGTAGTAATCTAGATTTCTGCAAAGACTCTCTTAAGGAGTGGAACCATACCATACTTTAATGTCTTAATTTGCTTTCAGACTTCCTTTTCAAACTACATCCCTGGGGAGGTAGAACTCTGTGCTTGTGAAAGGTGCAGGATAGTGCCTCAAGCCTCAGAGGTGTGGACCGGACCCCTAAATGCATAAATCTGTGGCTTAATGTGTGTGTAAAGGGTGTCCATAGGAGTATTTAATTCTCATAGTTTTCTTACTCTCACTCTGAAGCCACTGATGATGGCTTTGTAATGCCAGCACTTACTCCCTTGACACAAAAGTGCAGTTCACCAAATGTCGCTCACATTGTGTTGTCTTGTCACAGCTGGGTAGAAGTTGCTTTCAACCATTATCTGTCCAGGCTCTGTAAAAACAGTGACTCGAGGTGAAAGGCTTTACTTCCAAAAGCAGAAGCTTGAACTTGGAACTGTGCTGTTGGTATGGTCTGCGCAAGCACGCTTTGATGCTTTTGTTTTTCTTTAGATGGAGAGCAACAGCACACCAGAACCAAAGGAAAACTGGGAAGAGAACTGCCATCAGAATGGCCTTTCTCTCCCTCTGCCGGAGGAGGGGGAAAACCTCTCTCATTCATTGGAAGCAGAACACAGGTGAGTAAAATAAAGTGTCTGGAGTAAAGGAGGGTGAGTCCTCGGACTGTGTGAGGAGAAGGAAGCTATTTCATGACAACTCTCCTGGGGAAGCAGCAGCAGCTTTGTGTGTACTGAGCTAGAGGTGTGTGGGCTTCGTGACTAGCGCTGGACTGGGTGGAGTCTTACTGAAAGTAAACTGAGACACTGATGACAGATGAGTCGAGACTTCACCAAGGTCTGTAATTAAATTCCAGTGCTTCTCTAGTGCCACGTCCCTGTGTGATAATGCTGCCTGGATATTTACCTGCCCACACGGGGAATGAGCGCAAACCTAGTGTCATTCTGGTTTATCTACAAGCAGGTGTCCTAAATGGAATGGTCTGAAGACTGAAGGTACACTCTCACACACACCACTTTCTGTCTGCACTTAGAATACTCCAGTGCTGCTTTAAATGTTGCAAAAGTGTAGGAGAGTTAAGAAAATATTTACCTAGTACCTCAGCTTGTGTCTCGCTCCAGTGAGTAAGCGGTGTGTGAGCATCTGGTGTAAGTGGATAGTAAGCTTTAGGAGATTCTGAGCTGCCATACTGGTTTGATTGCCTCATGTCCTCCTTCGTCGTGCTTGGGAAGAATTTCAAATCTCTGCCTTGCTTTCCTTCTGCCAGACTAGTTATTTACCTGTTGTACAGGACTGCTGGTGATTAAATATTTGTAAATGACATTGAAAAATGTTGGGTAAACACGAAACATTGTTGAAGTGGTCTCTAATACAGAAGATTCCCTGGTCAGTTGGGAGTGAATTAATACAAACCCTTGTGCTTCATGGACAAAATGTTCTCTCCTGTGCCGTTGTTCCGTTGCTTTAATTCCCATGCCCCTTTTATTTTCTCCACAAATCAGGTTATTGAAAGAAATGGGATGGCAGGAATATCCTGAAAATGATGAGAACTACCTTCCCCTCACGGAGGATGAGCTCAAAGAGTTCCAAATTAAATCAGAGCAGGTACGTTTACAGCTCTTGCCACTTGTGACTGCTTCTTCTCCCTCTCCCTTCTCACGCACAAGTCTCTTGTGGCGTAATTAAGGATGTTTGAGAAGACAAAGAATTGAAGTGAGGTTGTAGTGCAGTTGGTGATTCTGCGTGACCCGTGCAGAGCGTGCGTATGCAGTTACATATTGTAATTTGTGTCCACGGATGGTTAGCGACAGTTACACCCTCCGCACTTTTGGTTGTTTTAAAACTTGCTTTCATTCCTACAGCGAAGAAGAAACGGATTTGGGAAGAATGGATTTCTTCAGGGCCGCGGCTCCAGCCTGTTGTTCCACTGGAGAAGCACTTTTAAGACAAAGATTGAGGACTCGGACACAGAAACTAGTAGCAGCGAAACGTCAGATGATGATGCCTGAAAGTAGGCACAAGAAAATTAAAAATAAATAAAATCAACCCAATAAACTCAGTTCATAGTTCAACACGTGTTTGGGGTTGTATAAACTAAACAGAGTTTATTCTGTCTCCAGTCTGTTCAGTTTTTTCTTTTGTTGTTGATACTTCATGCACAAGGGAAATAATTGTATCCCAAAGAAGAGAGAAATTGGCTTCTTTAGCTTTTTCTTTTGGTTTTGCCCTAATGCTTAATAGAAGTTTGTGCAGCTAGCAAGTTCTGACAGAAATCCCTTGTGGGGCAGTGCACCAGTTCAGTCTTGTAAGCAGAGGATACAAGTGGCTGACTGATCTTTGCAACAACAAGCTTCTAACCGTGCCGCCTGCATTACACAATGTCGTGCGGTAACAGTGTGCTAAAACAATCATTGTCAATGACAAAATGGCTATTGAAGTTCTAATTATGTTAAATTAATGCTAATAACATGAATTTTTTATTTTATTTTTTTTTTGGCGGCTCGGGGAGCTTCATCACTTAACCAGGCGTTTGTGGTTTTCTTTTTTTGGGTACAGCTGTAAAATATTTGGATATAGGAATTGTTTGTGTTCTTCTTCTTGCAGCCTTGATATTCAGGGTGGATTGTAAAATATAAATTTTTTGTGAGATTTCAAAGATTAAGATTATTTTGATAACATTATTTACAGATTTAAAAAAGTGACTATCACATTGAGTCTGTATGAGGGGGAAAAACTACTGCATCAAAAATAACTAACTTGGAATAAATATTTTGCATCAGTTTGCCAATTCTAATTGTCTTTCTTATGTAAGAGAAGCTTTCCTCTAAAGGGACCTGCAACCTTGGGGGTTTAATAGCACCGGGGATAAAGAGTTTCTTCTCTCGCTGGATTTTTCCACTTGGCAAACATTGCTGTAGTGCTCAGACTGCAGGAGCTAAACTCTGCCTTTAAGAAGGGAGAGGGAGCACGGTGGTGAGATGATAGCCCACGTTTGCTTTTTTGGTTTTGGGGTTTTGTTGGGGTTTTTTGGTGTTTTGTTTTTTTTTTTTTTAAAAATAATTCAAATTATCTTCCACTAAAGCAGTTTGCTTTTTTTTCCGCTTCATACAAAATCGTGAAGCTCGACTGGTCGGTGTCACTTGTTCCTAGTGCAATGCTGCTGTTTATGTTCACAACGTGGCAAGGGAATGTCTGAATCCAAAGCTGTTTTCATTGAAATCTTTTTTAAAAATTCATGAAAACATTTCTATTAGATTAAAAAGGATTTTACAAACAACTTGGGTGTGGCCTAAGCTATTTCAGTGTCTGTTTTAAGTTCAGCTTGTACATGAAACATTTTTAATTGGAAAGTATTCATATGGTTGTGCACTGTTTGCAAGGGGGTTGGATGGAACTGCGATCTTGCCCCAGGTCTCATGTGGGGTTTTTTTTAATTCACTCCTGACCAGGCAGAGAGATGTCCGATAAAACTACAATGTTTAGCCATGAATCTTTGCATCTGGACTCGAGGGAATGCCATTGGAGAGGCCAGGCGTTACGGCTGTGCCTTCAGTTCCCGCTGAGGCTGGGACTGGCACTGCCCTTAGCCCCTGCGCAAAGAGGGGGGGGTTCTTCGTGGCTGCTGTCTGGAAGCCAGGCTGAAGTCACTGGGTCTTCTGGGAATGCTCCGGGAAGCGCTCAGTCTCCTGTAAAATGTTTCCCCTATCATCGAGTTCACTTTGAAGGTCTTACTGCTTTGCTCCCATCAAACATGGCTTTTGTCTGGAAAAGTTCATCTGTTTTTCTTAAAAAACTTTTACTTCCTACATCCACTTAAGGGAAAAATTACACAAATGTATTTGCGTTGTTGTCAAGAAACAGAGTAAGTTCTTCATGTCGCATCCATGCTGATGGCTGAACAATTCCTGGCAGGCAGGTTCCTTACTCCAGCCAGGGGACAGCAAAACTCCTCCTTCAGCCTCTGCGCCCTGACCTGCCAAGGTTTAAACATCGAGGTTTAAAACGCGTGTGGTTTAAACACTGATGGAGCACCCAGAGCGTCACTGCCGGTGGCTGGGGGAGCCCCAGGAGCAATCCCCCCCCCCCCCCCCCCCCCCCAGATGGAACAGCAGCTCTTCCCTGAGCAAACCACTGGTGATCCCTGACTGGAATCGCAAGTAGGGAAGTGGGAGGGTGACCCACAGCACCCTGAGAGGAGCCTGTGGGTGCTGGGCAGGCAGAGATGGGGGCAAGCAGGGGAGGGGAGCTTGGTTTGGGAAGGGGTAGGGCCCTGCACACCCGTGGCAATGAAAAGGAGCAGTTTCACCCTAGGGCGGAGGTTGCTCCTCAGCCTAAGGGCTGCACTGCACGGGTGTGAGTGGCTGCAAGGGGGAAAAGGAGCAGCCCCCGGGGGTTGCTCAGTTGGCCAAGCACCATTTTTTCCCCCTTCCTGGAGCCCGTGGTGAACAGCAGGAATCGCTGGGGCCAAGGGTGCGGCCGCCTGCCCTCCCTCGCCCGTCCCAGCGTAGCAACGGTGGCTTCAAACACGGCAGCCACGGCCGAGCAGGTCTGTGCACACATCCCAGCCCTCTCCCCCGGCAGGGTGGCACCTCCAGGTGACCCCCTACCCTGCTGTGCTTTCCAGGGTGCCGCACGCCGGCTATGGGGGGCTTCACTTGTCCCCGCTGCCGCATGGCTTTCAGCTCCCGGTCGCTGCTGTGGGCGCATGAGGAGAAGCTGTGCCTGGGGACCCCGGCGGCTGGCAGCCCCTGCCTCCCCGGGGGGATCCCACCGGCTGTGGAGGGGACTCCGGGCGTGGCGGGGAGGCCGCAGGACGCCTCGGTATTGTGGAGTGGGTCTGGCGTGGGGCGCGTGGGTATGGGGGAGTCAGCAGGGTGGGTGCTGGGCTGGGACGTGCCGTGGGCGAGGGAATGGGGTGTCACAGCCGCTGCAGCTGGATCCAGCCCAGCCTGGACCAGGGGACCCTCCGTCCCCCCCACTGCACCACACGGGCAACCCTCGATGCTTATTTTGCTAAAGCCACAAAAGTTGGTATTACTGAGCATTGCCCCCCCACCCCTTTTCTTCCTGTTTGCTTCTGCGAGGTCGGGGTGTCCCAGCATGGGGCCCACGCTGAGCCACGCCATCTCCTCGTGCTTCCCGGGCTCCCACCGGCGCTGCGGGGACAGCGGGGGCTGGGGCAAGCGCGGGGGGCTCCCCTGGGGGACGTGCTCACCCCTCGCGAGAAGGCCCTGCTCCGCACGGTCAACCCTGCTTCCAGAAGGCTGACGGCAGAGGTATGGTGACCCCCACACCCCTGGGGCAGGCATTGGCACCCCCACGGCTCCCCACACCCCAAGCCTCGTGGCTGGTGGGGTTCAGCCCCCTCCTGCCTGTTGTGACCCCTGTGCAGCAGGGAGAGCCCAGCCGGCGGCCAGACCCACCGCCCAGGCATGGGCAGCGGCCACAGGAGCTGCTGGAGGCCCACGAGCGCCATGTGGCCAAAATCCGGGCCAGGACCCAGCAGCTGGAGCAACAGAGAGAGGGTATGCGCTGGCAGGGGGTTTGGGTGTTGGGGAGGCACCTGTGGGGATGCAATAAACCCCGGGGAGGGGAGCTGGGGGGGCTGTGCTGAGCCCCCGTGGCCTCTCACCATCCTGCAGGGCTGTGCCAGCGGCTGGCAGCGCTGGGGACCGGGGCAGCTGCAACCCCTCACCCTGAGCAGGAGGAACGGGAGTGGAGCCGGGCCCCAGAGGTGCTGCGGGATGGTGTCAGATGGCTGCCGCATGGAGGGTGAGCCCTGGCCGGGGGACAGACCTCCGCACCCCTCCGGGGGAGCGCCCAGGGAATGGGGCTCTCCCCATCAAGGGGCACTTGGCCCCTCACCACCCCCTCCCATTTTCCTATTTCCTCCCCAGGGCCACCCTCCGCCTCGACGCCCTCCTGCCAGCCGCCGGGCCGCTCGCCGCCGAGGCCAGGTGAGGGTCTGTGGGTGCCGGCAGAGCCCAGCTGAGCCCCAGCAATGGCTGATGCCGGGGCTGCGGCAGGGCCCTGCGCCTGTCCTACCTGCGCGCCGGGGGACACAACCTGGCCATCCTGGACCAGCTCTTCCACCTCCAGATGGAGGCCACGGTGCTGGAAAAAGGAACCACGGGGCTGCGTGGGGGCAGGAGGATGGGTAAGCCCCAACCCCAGCCCCGGGCCCGTCCCCCAGCAGGGCCCCTGTCTCCACAGCCGGCAACTGGGGCACCCCTGGCTGTGCTGGCAGAGCCCCCCGGCGCTGGTGCCCAGGGCCTGGATGCGGCACTGCTGGCTGTGGAGCTGGAGAACCAGCGTCTGGAAGATGAGCTCCTGGCACTGAAGGTCAGGAGGGAGAGGAGAGCCGACGCCGGTAGGTGACAGGGCCCAGGGGACAGGGCAGCCCCCACAGCCCCCACTTGCCTCTGGGGTTTCAGCCGCCAGAGCCCCTGGGCTCATGCAAATATTGTGCAAGGGGTGGCTGCAACTGCACAGCCCAGGGCGGGGGTCTCTTCACTGAAGGGGGACCTTGCACAGCGACAGCACTGGGGGGGACGGGGACCGACACGCACTAGTCCCTTAGACATTGGGGAGCAACAGGCAGGGGCAGCAGCAGGAATGGGCCCCACAGTGTCCCCACCTACCAGCCTGGTGGGATCCCAGGGGAAAGGGCTGCTGGGGGGGGGCTAAACCCTGTGGTGACGCCTTCCTGCGCCCCCCAGGCTCGCTGGCCACCAAACGGCAGGCGGAGGAGCTGGCCCAGCTGCAGGCAGAGGTGGGGATGCTGCGGTGCCACGCAGGGCAGATGGGGCTGCGACTGCCGTCCGCCATCCTGCCACCTCCCGTGGCCCCCCGGCTCCCACCAGCCCTGGTCGCACCGGAGCTTTTCACAGTAAGAGCCGTGTCCCGGGGCTGTTTCCAGGTCTCCAGAGGCGAGGGGAGATGGGGTCGGGCTGCTGACCCGGGCGGGATGATGCATGTGGAGGCATGGGCTTGGGGAGATGATCCAGGAACTGCTGCCGTGGGGACACAGGTGCCCCATGGAGCCAGGGCCGCAGGGCAGAAGGTCCCCCCCACCCCGGGTGCTGGCCCACAGGCGTGATTTGCCTCACACCCCCAGTGCCGCGTGTGGCATGGGGTGGCTGGGCCCACGCGGCCATGCCTGCTAACGCCGCTTTTCTCCTTTCCCAGGAGTCCCCCGGGCCAGTGCTGGGGACAGGCAGCCCCGCGCCCCCGCCACCCCCCCGGCCCCCCTTCTGGCCCGGGGATCCCCCTCCAGCTCAGGAGCCCCTGGTGCAGCACAGACCTCCCCGGAGGTGAGCGGGGAATGGGCCACATCCCCATAGCACTGCCCCAGCATCCCCTCTCTGAGCTGGAGCAGGGAATCAGGGTTTTATTAATTGCAGGTGTGATGGTGGGACAAACATGCCAAATGTACATTACAGTTGTAGGCACAGGGGCTTGGGACCAGCTGTGTAATTGCCCCTGGGGCCCCAGGGTGCTGGGGCAGGGGGGAAGCATCCAGGGTCCCTTCGAGGACCAGAGCAACCATTTTGGCAGCAGCAAGAGCTGTGAGGGAGGGGACAGGCAGAGCCTAAAGTTGGCCACCCCCGAGCCCCACAGCTCAACCTCTAGTTAAGGGTGCTCTGAGCCCCAGGACAGCACCCACACATGATCAGGTTCAGTGGGAGGGCTCAGGGAGCAGCAGAGGCCACAGAGGGTCACAGCCACCCTTCCCTTTTCCCCCCCTTCCCCCTCCATGGGAAGCCTGACACCCAGGCATCAGGCTCAGCCCAAGGAACCAGCAAAAGCCCCAGCACTCTGCTGCTTAGGGCATTTAATAAAGGGCTTCATCCTGTTGCTCTTCACTCCTTGGCCTTCTTTTTTTAGTATCTGAACACTCCTACATTTGTCCCATCCCTATAAGGGTCCATCAGTTCCACCCCCCCCACCAAGCTCCCCCACACAAACCCAGGGTAGAAAGATGCAAAGGGAAGGTTGAACAGGGTCCTGGCTGTTAGGAAGGGCACAGGGGCCAGACAAGCCCCTCTCAGCAGCCCCAGCCCTAAGAGGGTCACAAGGAACATTTGCTTACAATCTTTATTGAAGTCATATAAAAGTTGCCAAAAAGTGAAAAAATACACTATATACAAAACCATTTTCCTTGTAAGGAGAGGAGTGTCCAAGGGTAAAGAATTATCATACTGTGCTTTCAACTGCAGCCCCTGATTCTGCTTGTGGCCTTTTCTCTGTCTAAAAGAAAAGAAAAGGTTTTAGTTTTAAGAGAGAAGACGCTGCCTCACAGCACCAGTTCAGGCAGCAGTTTGAGGTTTCTGTCATTTGAAGACTTAAGTGACTGTGTGCTCTGCTGGTCTCCAGAGCCCAACACCATTCTAAAATACTGACCTGAATGGCTGTAGCTCAGGTGACAAGCATTAACCCCAGGAGTATTAAAAAATACCTCAGGGCAAAAGGCCCTGTGCTGTAGTTCAGCCCAGCTCAAACACCCGGAGCATGTTTCTGTCCCACTCTGGGGGCTGCCCACCTCCAGAGCCAGCGTCTTTCCACCCACGCAGTGTCAGACACAAGGGTACAACACCCATCCTGCCAGCCAGGGAGTATTCCCTGCCGCATCTGGGAAGCTTTAGAAGACCCGCAGGCAATAAAACCAGTACACAGCTACCAGGCACAAAACCATGCCTGAAAAAGTGGGAGAAAAACAAAATAAAGGACAAGACAGACTCCTGACTCAGCTGCCCACCTCCTCTTCCATTTTTTCTGCAACCTCGTTTCCACTGGGGGCTGCATCACCACCGCCACCATTGACAGCCGGTTCTGGTTTAGATTTCTTAGCTTCATTGTCTCCCTGTTGAGTCTCCTCCTCTGGTTTCCTCTGAAGACAAAATTATTTAGTCTTCACTATGTACAAGTTTAAAATATTTAATTTTTTTTATTTTAAGAAAGTCAGCATCTAGATGTCATCGCACATTACCTATTCAACCTCTGCTTGCCAGGTTCAAAACAGATACTCAAGTAGAGCATTAAGATTTAACCAGAGCTCTGAAGCTTTGATGTCTCAACCACCAAAGACTTCCAGCAAGACGTTATTTCAGTGCTAGTATCTGTAGTGCCGGGTTATCCTTGGTTATAATATGGCAAGGAAACATGCAACTGCTGAGCCAAGTAGCAGTTCAGGGGGCAGATTTAGGGCACCTACAGCACTTTCAGTCACCTGTGTAAAGCAGATCAAAGCTGCTCTGGGCAAATCTGAACCAAATGAGGCCAAAGGAACATGGGCCGGGCTGTGCCGCAGCAGCATACCCAATAAAAGCTAAGGTTCCATGTTAGTTATGTTTGCCAACAGTTCTAGAAGAGCCCATACACCTTTAACGGCCCCTAGGGCTCCATACACGAGCTCTTGAAGAGGCCGTTTATCATTACACTACCATTAGACTGGCTTTGCTGTTTATCAAGTCCAATTCTCCATTTCCACTTGGAAAGCAGGGAGCCCAACTCAGCCTGGCTGCTGGCCCTTTGCTTAAGATCTGCAGGCCACCCTGCTCTTCCTGCAGGTCCTCAGCAGAGGAGGGTGCTCCTTCAGAGAACACCTGCAGAAGCCACCCAACCCAGCTGGGAGGTTAAACCCCCCCCCCCCAGGTCAGGCGGGCGCTGAACACTCACAGGAGCTGATCTGCTGGAGGCTGGGTGGTTCCCAGACTGATTGGCTCCCAGTGGAAAGGAGTTTCATGCGCTATTTCTGGTTTTACTTTTAGAGTAGTTTTTCTTTTTTTTTTTTTCCATTACAGAACTAAATTATGAAAAAAACAGGCACTTTAAGCCCAGAAATCTAGTTACATGGAGCAAGCCAGCGGTACTTTACCAAACTCTTTGCTCAGCCAGTCCTTTCTGGACTCACCTTTTTCCTGACGAGGTGAGATATGTCTGTAACACACTGAGCTGCGCCATCAGCTGCTTTTCTTACTGGGATCTATCGCAAAACAGAACATTGTTACATAAGTAGCGGCAAGCAGCAACCCCCGAAAGCAGACAGGAATTCTCAACATCCATCTTAAATCAACTTACCGTGGAAACAGAACCGCTGTCTTCAGTTTGTGCAAAGCCAGATGTAGTTCCAACCTGAAGAAAAAGCAGATGAAAAGCCGTGGAGCAAGTTCTGGGAATCTATTCACACAAACCCATATGCACTACTTCAGAAAGGGACAGAAAACCCAATTCCTCCAGATCTCAATGCTGCTTTCTGCTCCTACACTTACACATGGGACAGAGGTGAAAAGCTTGCACAGCGACACGACGCTTGGCCCACTCTCACATTTGGCTGACCTATCATTTCCAGCCCCGACACCTTTAATTGCTACAGAAGCCTATCAAATTCCCACTTAGTTCAGAAGAATTAATGTCAGGGTATTTACTGATGGTCCTCTCTTTAGATGGCAGCTGCCTCTGTTTCCTTCTCACAATCACAGCCCGCGCCACTTGGGAGCGACCACCAGCCCCTGGTCTGTACAGTCAGGTCTGAGCTCTTCCCATGACCAGTTCATTTCAAGTCTCACCGGAAGAATGTTTGGTTAAAAGGAAGCCACGGGATGCACTAACCAGGGTTGCCTTCAGTGCCAGCTCAGCTACTCGTGCACTCTTTTGAGACTCCTTTGAATCTTCTATCTTTTCTTTAATTTCAGGAAGCAGTCCCTTCAGTTCTTCAATCTCCTTCTCGTCTTCGGGGGACCCATTTTCTGCCTTCTTTATTCGCTCAGTAAGCATTGCTAGGACAAAACAGTTCTCATGGCAAAACACCTCAAGACAAAGCAGCTGTCCAGTTATCAATATCCAGAGGCAAGCATCTGCTAACACACAACGTTTCAACAATTCTAGTATCGGGATAGCCCATTACCGCTTTCAGACCAGCAAACGTTTGCCCAGCAAGGCAACAGGCACACTTGCTTTCAGGGCAGTTAAACAAAGTCTGCTTTGGCTTGTGAAAGCTCTCATGTTGGCTGGGCACTTTTAGAAATCCACTTACCCATTCTCTTGTCGATGACTTCTACAGATTTGCCAAACTGCAAAACTGCCTCGTCGAACTGGCTGTTGTAGTGGTAGGCCAGCGCCAGCTGGTAGTGACTCTCGGCCAGCAGGCGGTCGTGAGCCTCCAGGTACTTCTGCTGCAGGGCCAGGCAGGCCTGAAACTCTTCTATAGCCTGCGTGTAGTTTTCTAGAGGAGAAAGCCGTAGGGTCTTTACGAACCACACGCCTATACCCAAACAAGCAAGATCTGAACCCTTATTCAGTTACTCTGTTATTTTATTGCACTTATATTAGTCCGAAAACAGAACTGCCGTTGAATAGCGATTGAGTTTGGTGACGGGCTGCTTTGAGATTATCAAGTGACACCTCTCACAGCCTCACACTGTGTCCCGTCCCCAACACCTCAAAAAAAAAAGATTGTTTAGAGTCCAGTTCCTCTAGTCCTCTCAAGGGAACTTTTTATCCATTTACAGCACCACCATAAACTGAGCAGCAAAGTAAAAACCAGGCACGCAAATCCCACTAAATCCTGCTCTCACCCAGTGCCAGGAACTGAGCACAACTTGAATCTAGAGCTACGGACAGCCCCCCACTACCCCTCAGCCAAGCTCCCCATTCAAGGTATTCTGGTGACATAAAACACAAGCCTCATCTCGTAGCCCTTGTCCAGAAACCTGTCACGTTACTTCCAATACTTGCCATAGAGGAAGATTACACCCTGCTTGGATTTAACAAGAAAAACACACGTATTTTTAAACGAAGGGCAGATAAGACACATTAGAAGGCACAAACCCAATTCTTGCTTCACACTCCTGTTTTCTCGTGCATAACACATCAGGGTCTTTCCTGACCACACCCCAGTATTTTGGAAAGTCTAATAAGAGTCAAGCACTTTTTATTTGCAGTCTTTATGTTCTGGAACTGGCATGGTACCAACACCTCTCATTGAGCTCAGTGACTCACTACTTCAATAAGGAAAGAATCCTCAGTTTCTGAAGCTAACCAAACCTTGCCTGCAAAGCAGAACACAAGGCTGGTTTTGACCTGGTAACGCACTACTTCTTGAAGCTCCTTTTCACTGTTCTGGAAAAGCACAGACTCTTTAGGGCACCAACTTGTTCACCCATTGATTCCAAAGCTTCTCCCATGGCTGCACGATCATAATTAAACAAAGCGTATTTTCTTTTCATCTTATCAGCCTTAACTCACCTCTGCTCATTTTAAAGTAAGAAACAGAGAAGGACAGAAGGTAGGACTGTACATGACAATCAGCATTACTTACCAGATTCGATGCTAACTTCTCCTAACTTTAGATGAGCTTGAGCTGCATGGAGCTGAGCTTCTTTTGTTTCTTGTCTAAATCAAGGAAAAAAAAAGTTTTCAAATACTGATCAGAATATGCCACCATCACTAATTGCTTACACCACCTCCTAGTTTCCAGTGAGTTTTCTAGCAGATATCCAAATTAAGACTTAAGCTTTTACCTCTTGTAGATGACTTTTGCTAATTCCAGCATGTCCCAGGCTAGCTCAAGGTTTCCAATTTCATCCTCTTCACTTTCCTGTAAAGACTAGAAATGCATTAGAGATTAAGCGACTTGGTTACATATCACATCAAACAACACTAAGTCTCTAAGCAGTGTTGTCAAGGAATAAACTTGTTTAGGAGGTAAACAGTTTACCACTAGAAAGAAAAAGAACAGGCAGCAAAGGTTATTGCATCAACTGAGACTTTGCCTGCAGTGAAGGTGTTTTAAGTGGAAGTTAAGCTTACATTGTTAGTTGATAGGGCTTGAGTTTTTTTTCCAGAAATAACAGGGCACCAAGCACCAATATTACCCTAAGAATAAGATTTTGCTTAAGGTGCTATTTGGAAGAATCAAAAGCTAAATAAAGGAGTTGATGTTCTGATTTTTAAGTGAGCTTTTGAACTTAATCAGAACAGTCTGAGGCAGAGGCAGGTATTTATTCAAAACAGTCTTACAGCACGCTTAATACCACGCTCTAAGAGGCTTCAGATTCTTCCAGGTGTTTTGATTGCCTCATCAGGGAAATGCCTCAGATCTAAGCAGCACTACACTTCCCACTAAATTTCCATCCTAACCATGCCTTATTGGGCTGGGCACATTCAACATGCGTAGCAAGACAAGAACAAAACAAGCAGAGAATAAACTGTTAGAAGTAACAAACTTCAGCAACAGGCTAAAGCAGCTCTCCCTGCCAGCCCCTGCATTTACCATCAGTAGACTGCCCAACTTTACAGAGCTGAGCAAGACACTACAACACGTACTACACATAGGCTGCCCCTTTCTTAGGCAATATTGGTTTTCAAAATATTGAAAAGTTGTTTTTTTTCCAAAAGTCATACATTGAGCATTTATTAAGACATTAACATGAGATTTAGACAAATATCGCACTCTTCCATGAGTACAAATATCAGAGCTCAGCAATCTCACCTTGTCTTCCACTGTCAATTCATTCTCCTTATCATCCTCAGCTTTATCATTTTCTTTATCTTCCTCTTCAGATTCTTCTGTTTCTACAAGGAAAGTAGAGGAGTGAGAACACTTGTTGCTACTACACTAGCTTCACATGGAGTCAGGTAGAACATGTTATATCCAGCCCTTATCCTTCCAGTGACAGGTTAGATGTGTGATGAAAGAAGAGCAGAGAGATTAAATTCTCAGCAGCAGCAGCCATCTTGCTGAAAGTGTTAAGCACTGTAGTCTAAAATAGTTCCAGGCTACCTTCGTTCTTGTTTTTAGTTTAACTCCACAGTATCTAGAACAGAAACCTACCTACAATTCAGTTCTCAAATGCATTGTGAACTCCCACTGAAGCCATGGGATCCTGAGCAGCCCTGGAGGCACTGGTCAGTAGCTGGACTTCACACTACAGATAACAAGGGTTTTCAGCAAGATAGCTGCCAAGCTGTGTACAAATAAGACTGTTTCTGAATTTGTGTTCCTCATGTCAGACATTAAAGTGGCAATGTTATTAGTGAACCTGCTACTGTGTAGCACTGATTTCACTTCTGATACCATGCAGGAATATTGCATGATCTATTCTGCCAGTAGAAAACATTTGGGGAAAGTGTGCAGTGAAGGAGTATAGCTAACAGCTTTAGAGCATCGGCTGACATATAGTCATATTAATTCCTATAGCATGACCACTGCCTAATTCCAGAATAACAGGAGCTTGACGGGGCAAAAACTAGAGAACCCGTGAGCTCATTAGAGTAACTCCCCAAAAGCAGACACCTACCACTGAGAGGGCCAAACCTGTAAGTATGAGGACAGCTCGATCAAAGGCAAAACAGAAGAAATATTGGGAAGTTAAATTTTAAATAGCGGGAGGAGTCTGGAATGACACAGCACCAGTTCAAGAGTGTCCTCACACTAACAGAGTTGGGGGGGGGGGGGAGCAGCACTATGCACACACAAGCAGCCTTTCACAGGATGATGAGGAGTGGGTAACTACTCTCAGTTTATGTTCAGTCATACTCTGTCCAGACAGACACCTTGTTAGGCAGCTGCTCCACCAGTGTTCACCATGCTCAGCCAAACAAATCCTTCCAGTGTCCAGAACTATTTAGTCTGAATATTTGCCACTCCTAAAACAAGGCTCTTCCTGTGAAGCCGAGTTACTTACAAGCAAAATTTCAGTCATCAGCTCATTGATTAACTTGTGCAGTAGAAAGCACTGGCCTACTAAGACCACGCAAGTACTACGTCAAAGCATACAAGTTTTACTAGGTTACTTCAACGTAATCCTGAAGACAGCTATGATGAAGCAGGGAAGCAGAATGGCAGAAAAAGCTAGAGCTGAAAGACTATACTAGATAGTAGCAATAAGCCTTCCAGTTCCAGGGCAAATTAAGTTTAGATTTCCCAACCGAATTCTCACTTGGAATTACCACCAGAAAGACTCAAATGGAGTTCCTTCCCCCCACCAAAAGCAAATTCACTATTTTGTTATGTATTCAGCTGTTCTTAATTTTTCTTTCTGCTCCACTGTTTTAAAGCAAAATATGATTATAACCAGAGGCAACTTGTGCTTCAAGTTATTTGAAGGTTAGTGCAGTAAACCCAGATGCATGCAAGTGAACATCCATTCAGTATTCTCCACCAGCCTAGCCATTACTTACACATTTCACAGGGCTGTAAGTTTGCTTTGAAGTAAGATTTGCTTTGCAGTTAGTTAAGCGTTAGTCTAGAGAAACTGAGACTATTCACTATTCCTTGAAACTTTACTTGGATGTAAAATCCTTCAAGAGCCCCTTTTACTGTGCCTTTTCCTTATTCTAAGGCAAACAGAAAATTCTGAATGGAACACTTTTTACCCATTGTTAGCCAAATCCATCAAGTCATCCACCCACAAGTACTTTTCTCCTCTCACTGTTACCTTCTCCCTCTTCCATCAGGTCATCTTTCTCTTCTTTTTCTACCTTAGCACCTTCTCCCTCTTCCATCAGGTCATCTTTCTTTTCCTCTTTCACTACCTTAGCAGCTACTTCAGACTTTTCTTCTGTGTCATTAGATGGCTCTTTGCCCTCTGTGGACACAGGTTCCTTTGAGGACTCTGTCTCTTTAGATTCATCCAGTTTCTCTTCTGTAGCGGTTTCTGCTGGCTCTTTTTTTCCTCCACCTTCTTCTGTTCAGCTGCCTCTGCTTCTTTCACTTGTGCTACTGCCTTCTCTTCCAGCTGTCTCTGCCTGCCCTTCTACAGCCTCTCCCTTTTCCATAGCTGGCTCTTTTTCTGTTGCTTCTGCTTTCTGCTCTCCCACCTCTCCCTTCTCTTCCACAGTTGCTTGCCCGGCTTCAGCCTCTTCCACGACTGCCTTTGCCTCCTTGTCTGACACTTCCGTCGCTCTCTCCTTCTCCTCAGTTGCCCCTGCTACCTTGTCTTCAGGCACCATCTTCTCTTTTTCCCCTTTTTTCCACAGCTGCTTAGCCCTCTTCTCTTCCCTCTTCAAGCTTTGTGTCCTTGCCAGCAATTGCTTCTTCTGTTGGTTTTTCTTCTGTGATCTCTTTCATTTCAACATCCTCCTCCTTGATTTCCTTCTCAGAGAGTACTGGAGACTCTTCTGTAGACTTTTTGGCCTCTTCTTTTTCCCCCATGGCGTTATATACCTGTTCTCTCAACTCCTCCCTTGCTTCTTCTACATGATTGAGGAAGCATAAACATTTCTTCGAGTTTAGTGATAAAGACATTAATGGGCACTGACAATACCACCCTCAGACCCTCCAATGTGTTGGTTTGTCATCAAGTTAGATGACATTCCTAAGAGCTCCATTTTCAAAGTACAAGGCATTAGGACACAACCAACATGGTAACTTGAACTAAGCAAATCCCTTCCCCTTCCCCAGACTGCATTATTGCAAGCGGCCGTTCAAGCAGTGTGCAGTTTTGCGCGGTAGCGTTTTTAGTCACAGCTAAGCAAGAGGTGCCAGTGTTTTAATAGTCTGGATTGACAGGAATTCCTGTATTACCTCCAGCTGCAGGTAGTATAGAATAGTTAACTGTTCTTGGACTTTTTATAGACTCTGCTACACCCACTGTACTGCTACAAGGTTACAAAGCAGTTCAAGTTGACTGTGAGGCTTAAGAAAGCGAGTTTGAATGCAGTGTTTCAAGACACAGACACCTGGTGACCCTTTCACACATGCTTTCAGTGACCAGTTCCTTGCAGAAGTTTTAGAGGTTTTGTTCAATCTTTAAGCAAGATCAGAAGAGGAAAAAAAAAGCCCATTCAGGCTGCTAAGAGTTTTGACAGAATGATTCAGGCTACCTAAGATACCAACAGACCAAACTTGGATTGTTTCCACAAGAAAAGGCAGCTTGGTGCCTCCATGACATGGCTGGCAGCTTTACATACCATCAACAGTTGGTAACGCAGAGTCCTCTTCAGCTTTTTCTCCTTCCTCTTCAACCTGCACCCCTTCTAGGGCATTTCCCAGCACACCATTTTCCATTCTAAAGGGAACAAAAGTTTGTTATCCCTTAGCTCTTGTAATAACACCATTCCGACTGCACAAGCTGCAGTGCCACAGCCCATCCCACCCAGCGCAACCCTGCGTATACAAAGTTGTAGCATAACCCTGTCTATACCAGGAGTAAAAACCTGTTAAGCCAGGCAGACTCTTAATCAAGTGAGAAATTGTTAGTGTACCTTGCCAACTCCAGGAGAGATTTTCCATAGTAAAAAAAAGCTTCCGCACACTCATCCGCTGTCTCACCGTACTTTTTACCTCTACAAAAGTAATGAAAAATTATTTGCCTGTGCCTGCTTTAGACTTACTTCGATACATGAACTTGAAAGCTAAAAATTCACTGACAGAAAGAATCAGTTTAAGTTGTCTCCCATTGTTTCAAACAAATAAAGAATGTTCCTCCCACTTAGCTATACCCGGCCCTCAAACATCCAGCAAAGCAAACCAAACTAAAACCCAAAGAGGTATCACCCTCAGAGACTGATCAAGACTAGTAAACAAGTTACTAGCAAGTAACACTATTCCATTATTTTCATATTAACAGACATCAGAACCATACCCTGAAAAATAAAATATCAAATCCTTTTTCCTCCTTATGGAGCTACACCAGCAATTACTGCCACAAAAGCTGTCTAAATTGCACACCAACTATGGTATTGCCCAACACTTGAGTTAATTTAAATAGTTCATCTTCTCCTCAGTTGTATCATAAATACAGAAGTATATCCAAGGTAAAACTCTCAATCTGTCTTGCATAAGCCACATCAGTATAGTCAAGCTGAAACCCAAGCCCTACAAAAATACACAAAACACTCTGCTACTCACAGTAAGCTCGCAGCTTCCTGGAATGCATTAACAGCAGCCGGAATATTTCCCATTACCAAGTGCTTCTGTCCTAACCCCAATAGTTTCTTCGATTCTCCATCCACATCCATACTGGAGAGAGGGGAAAAAACCAAAACAAAACAGGATTCTGTCAGTTTCCATAGCAATTTCATATCCAGCTTTCAAAAACCCAGTCAGCTTTATGTATAAGAGTGAGTTGCATGCATTGTACTCGTTTGTTTGGGTTTTTGTTTGTTTAAATCTGGACCAACTTTTAGTTCTGATGACTGAGGGCAGGCAGGTTAATTTTAACCAACTGCTGCAAGAAATGGGTATCAGAATCTGGCATGACAAAGGATGCTAAAGAATACACTTTAGGAGTTGTACACCAATACACCAAGTACCGTACAGTGTTTCACCAGACTCTGATGCTAGCTAACCCAACAAAAAGCAGAATAAATCAAAGTTAGGACTCCTCATAGGACAGCATGTGCATTTGAGAAGAATGATAGATGGAAGTCTTACGTTTCAGTTTGGTGCATCTCACAGCTCCATTTCCAGAAGGTCCATCCCAGTCCAGTACCTTGGACCGGAAGAAGAAGAGCTGCCCACAGAGGAGTACTACTACACACTAGTCATATACTTGTACCACTCCAATGCTTCCCCAGCACTAAATCATAGATCAAGAACTTCTGAAACAACAGCTGGTATTTGTGTATTTATTAGTCCTTGAAAGAGTTTTGTTGTACTAGATTTGTGCAGACTACGGGTGAGCAGAAGTTTGCAGCACCTACAGCATCTGCATCCGTTAAACTTCAAGCCTAACAACCGATTTGAAGGATGACCTTTTCATTTCACTCGATAACCCCTGCATTCCGCATTCTTCAGCGGCTGACAACCCCAACCCCCATCTCACCTGTCTGTCTTGTCCGTGGATGTGGAAGGAGCTGCTAATTCCTCTTCCATCCTGCAAACAAAATATTAAATAAGCGCTTAGAACAGGCCACTCATTTCATGACAGGAACTGAGCTCTGAGGCATGAAACCAGAGCCAGGAGCGGTGCTCGCTTTCGGGTGTCCAGCCATCTACAGAGAGTTAACATGCCGGCTCGCTCCACTGGCTGTCTTGTGGAGAAGCCTATTAGTTTCAGTTTTGTTTGTTGCTTGAAGGAAGGATTGTTAGGAAGGCAGATTCTTTCACGTTCAGGTTATATCAGACTAAGCCCGGCCAACAGGTCTGCTGCCTAAAAACCGGTACCACCCACCCCTGCCAGGTTGCAGCCACGGACCCAGAAGGGCCCTGCAGCTCGGACCTATCCCCGCACAAACCTGCCGCACGGAACAAGCCGCAAAGTACAAAATCGGGTGTTTCGCACCGCGTTTCCAGTCAGAAAAACCGGGGACGTGGCTCAGGCGCCCGCCCGCGCAGCCTGGGGGCTTACTGCGGCCGCCCGCCGGGCAGCCCCTCCTCGGCAGCGCTCCGGGGCAGCGGCCGCACAGCCCCCAGCCCCCTGCCGCCAGCTGACAGCCGCCACCGTCCCCCGCCGCCGTCAGAGGGAGGCCGGGGGCGGCGTTGCGGAGCTCCCCGGGCGGAACCCCCCGGCGTCCGGGGCCGGGCCCTCACAGACAATGGGCGCCTTTCCCGCCTTCCCCCGGCCCCGCCCCCCACCATTGGCGCCAAACCCCGACGGCGGCTCCTGACGGGCTGACGGCCCTGCGTCACGTGACGCCGCGGGACCACCCCACCCCACCCCCACCCCACCCCCGGCGCTCCCCCTCCCCCAACCCGCCCCACGGGCCGGTTCCGCGGCGTCGGCTGCCCCCAACAAAGATGGCAGCAGCCGCGCAGGGGTCCGGGGGGGGGGGGCCCCGGGGGGGGGGCGCCGCGCGACCCAACGGCCGCGGGGAAGAACAGGTCATGCACCCGAACCCGACCAGCTCCCCCAGCCCTCCCCCCCCAGAGGAGATCCCGCCCGCCACCACCTACAGCCGCCGCCGCCCCCCCCCCCCGGTCACCCCACGGCGCGAAAGCGCCCCCCTCTCCCCTGCTGCCCCTGCCCCCCCCCCTCCCCGACACGCACACACCGCGACCGGGGCCAGCCCGCGCGGCCCTACCTAGTCGGGGAGGCCGGCGCGGGCTCAACGCAGGGGGGAGCGGCGACGGCCGAAGATTGCATAGAAGCTGCTGGAGAGAGGGGCGGCGGCGGCAGAGTGCAGACCCCTACCCCTCCGGCTGCCTATATACCCCCGAGGACACGCCCCGGCCCGCCTGGCGGCGCGCGCACGCCACGGGGGGACTACCGCTCCCGGCATGCCGCGCGCCCCACCCTCCGCGGGCCGTTGGGGGCGCCGCCGCGCGGGGCCCGCTGGGAAGTGTAGTCCCGAGGGGGTGGAAAGGCCGCCGCGGGGCCGCGCGGGCCGCTGGGAAATGTAGTGCTGGGCGCGGCGGGGCGGGAGCGCGCCGGGAAACGGCGTCCCGCGGGGCATGCTGGGAAGCGCAGTCCGGGCCGCCGCAAACAGCAGCGGGGGGGGGGGCGGGCCCCGGGTCGGTGGGGGGTCGGGGCCTCGCTGCCCGCCCTCCCGCCCCGGGGGCAGTCGGACGTGTCGCGGGGGTGGGCGCCGCGGGAGGCCCGCGGCCTGTCCCGAAGGCGCGGGCGGCCCGGGTTTGCACCTGGGGAGCGGCAGAGGGCGGGCTCGCTGAAGGTGAGCGGTCAGTCGGGCACCTGCTCCCCCAGCGGCCGTAACCCGCCAGCCGCGGCAGACATGGCTGCGGCGCCGGAGCCCTGCAGCCCAGGCGCGCAGCAGCAGCAGCAGCAGGGCCGGAGGCCTGGAGGCTCGGTTCCCCCCCCCCGTGCTCTCTCAAGAGAAAAGTTCGCCAGCGTCAGCCGCTCCCTGCGACTCCACGCAGCAAGAGAGCTGGGAATTGCAGGCTGGAGAGAGATACAGAATTAATCTGCTTTTCTTGGGAATTTTCTCAGCCCGCTCGCTTGCTCGTGATTAGAGAAGGAACTAGGAAAAGTTAATTGGCACCCTGACGGGGGGGGGGGAGGAAGTCTCCAAGCCATACACCAAGCACAGTATTTATTTAAGACATGCAAACATACAAGTGGCAATACATGCAACAAAAGCCGCTTTTCTTAGCAGGATGACTGCTGTTAACATACATACATAGCGCCTTCAAAGCAAAATTGCCTCCCTACTGATCTGCAGTAAGAACCGTATTCAAAGTCACCCGGCTTTGATTAGAATAATAAAAAAAGCAACGGGGATTTCATTTCCCTTAGAAGACAGCGTCCAGTCTAGTAAAGAATCCTAACTGAGCTGTAATGGCCTTCTCTGCTAAGGTAAATTCAGCAGGAATTAGGAAGCACTTTACTGAGGAACAGAGATTCTTTTAATTTTTACATAAGGATTACAAAAAGTGATAAACAGGT
Organism: Gorsachius magnificus; assembly: GCA_034008185.1. Lineage (NCBI taxonomy): Eukaryota > Metazoa > Chordata > Aves > Pelecaniformes > Ardeidae > Gorsachius > Gorsachius magnificus. The sequence goes on from CM067085.1 coordinate 67,362,556, forward strand.
TTGTACCAGTTCAGCTGCGCGCTGTGAGGCCCAGGGCAGGAAATACTTGAGGAGGCATTATGCATGAGATGAAGATAGAGTTTTACTATCAGCCTACTGTAAATGAGGTTATCAAAACTAAAATAAGCTCATTCTTTAATTTTTGAACTATTTGAATACAGAGGATTCTTTTTCTAAAATCTGTTTGTTATTCTGCAGGAAAATTTAAAATAAGTGTTCTTTATTTCACTTACAGGCAGTTAAGCTTTTTTTCTCCAGACAAATGAGAAGTCGTGCCTATGACTGTCTCTGAATGGCATCAACAGATCTGAAAGAGTTCCTTTGTTTTAAATCCCAGAGGCCTTCAGAAACTCTGCCTTGCTACCCTGTCTGCACCGAGGCAAGCAAGCATTAATCCTATTTTACAGGTAGAGAAAAATCAAAATTAAGTGTTAACATTGCTAAGGCCACAGAAAGTATCGCCATCAGGGCGCTGGCAGGTACTAACACCTCATGCCCTTTGTACTCTGATGGCTAGACAATTCATTAAGAGACTGAAACAAAATAAACCCCTTGTTAGTGCTAGAGCATTGGCACTCAGTAAATTAGTCCCTGCCAGTCCTAAAATGCTTTCATGCCTTTCCCCCCACTTTTCCCCCCCCCCCCATGGTAATAACTAAAGCTTTCACAAAACTGTTTCACAGGCAGTAAACCCAAAGTATTGCCCTAACCTGATAATTACATGTTTGGAACTTGATTTAGGCTCACCCACTCTTTTTCTAATCCCAAAAAGATTTGATACTTCCAGGAGCAAGCTTGCAGTTACTGTAATAAATCTGCAAATTTGGACATGGAAGTTACAGTATCTCCAGAAAGGAGGTCAATTAGAAGTAGTGCATTGTGAGTACACCTACACAGGAAGGAAGGTCTTATTTGGACAGGTTTTTTTGACAAATTATGGCAATGATTACTTTGTGGAAGAGCATGCAGACGAGCACGTTATTCTAACACCTTTTTTTCTAGTAGTTAATAGGGGTCATTGAAGGGGTAATAGGGGTGTCCAGCATCTCTTGCTACTACCTTTCCATTCACCTGTGAAGTAAACAGATAGGCTCATGTCAGAAAGATAAAAATCCATTCTTACCCTCAGTTTCAAACTCTGCATGGTTTAGATTTCTAAATCTTCATATCCCAAATATCTGGGAGCATCTTCTTCAGATCTTAAACAAGAGCTGTTCCCTCTACCCCTGAGTCCACTTAGCACTTCTTGAAAGCAAAATTTTAAAAATTAATTAAAAGATATTTCTGTAGCCTACAGCAAGAGTTTTTTTCCAGCTGCTGAGGCTTGAAGAATTAGATTAAGAATAGTTAAAAGCCTTTTGCCTTGTAGTGTTACTGAGTAAGTGTTGTAACATGCACGCTTCAAAACATGTTATTGGAGTTGGAGCTTTTGCCTGTGTTCCATGATGGAGAGTTGCTGGGCTGCCAATTTTACAGATGGATGAGATGAAAACACATTGAATAACTTGTTCAGGGTCATACACTCAAGTATTAATGGTGTCACTGAACACCTCCATAGCACTTTTGGTTATAGAACTTTTCCATGTAAGACCGGCTTCTCCAGCTGTAAAATGGGAATACTGAAACCGATGTTCACAGGTAATGAAACAGAGGCTCAGGCTGGGCCAAAAGCAGCCGTGGCCATGCACAAGTCTCAGTTCCTACATCCCACCCCTAAGCATTCAGAGGCCCAAGTTGCACTTCTAGTTGCATTAAGTCCATTGCAACACCCCCACCTTCCGAAGAGCTGAGGTAAAACCTTGCTGCTCCCCTGTAATGTTTGGGGAAATTTAAATGTGGCACTGGCAGAGATACACACCTCCCTGGGTGACAGACTAGCATCATTTGGCTAAAACTTACATTAAGCAACTAATGACTGAGTAAAAGTTATGTTAGAGAAATAATTGATTTTTATACACATAAATGTGATTTTTAGATTAATGTGATGTTAGACATCACTCAAATGTTACAGGGACAGAGGGAATCACAGGGACTTTCAAACCAAGTATCCACTAGCAAGTCCCTCCATTAGCTTTCAGTATAAAACCTGCATTTCAAAGCAAGCAACAACTGGAATCTCTAGTAATGAATTGTTTACAGTGAAGACTACCGAAGTGTGAAATTAGTCACTTGGGGGCACTACAGAGCAGAAAACAGATGTTCAGGTTTAACATTCGACTGATGCTCAGATTAAAATAAAATAAAACTGAAATGAAGCTGTCAGCTGAAGCCAATCCTTAAAACTGTGGACAAAAGTATCACAGTATCTTCAGGTTTCCTTGTATCCTCTTGAGAGCCAACAACTTCCACATGTTCCTAGAATTCATATTCCTCATTTCCACACACACACACCCAGTTTCTTCCCCCTGCATATTTTGCTACACGGAACAACTCTTCAGGTAAACATTCTTGTTCGCAGCATGCTGAGACAGCAGCTGCCAGAAGCAATGTTTCGCAGAGCTGAATCCACTCAACCCCAGGAATTTGAGAGAAGGAGGCGGGGGTTAAAATCAGCAGTGAACACGTTGCAGGTCAATGGTAGCTAACTATCAAAAATAGATCATCATGTGTACAACACCATCGCTCCTCCTCTCCTGGCTTGCTAGTCATTCAAGTTTTGCTTAAGTATATTCTGTGGCAAATTATGTGTTTCCAAAAGTTTCAACTTCAGGCTGGTGCAAGGTATGGCTGAATAATTTCCAACCTCTATCCACAGAATGAGCTGTTAAAGTCTAAAGCAACCTAAACTGTCTACATGCAATGCAATAGGCTCTCCTCAGGCTTAAAACAAAAACACAATATGGAGAAGAGTGGCACAACTATAAGAATTTAGGGTTATATGTCAGTGAAGTAAAGCAAGGAAAAACTGTCTCATCAGTTACGACAGGAGCTCTGATATCACTGCCATATCACACTTTGAAATCCAGACACTCTAAGTTAGATTCATAGAGAAGATAGGGATGAAAGGTTACAGAGGAATTTTAATTCACAGTTGATGAAAATTCTTTCTGATAAGCCCAGAAGGGATGGGCAGGAGACAAAAGGTTCCACTAGAGACCTTACAGCTATGGAGTCGAGTTTTAACTCTCCTCATCTTGCTTCTTCCTGTCCTGTTATCTGACAATACGGCAAAATCTTTGAAGCCCAGCTGCATCACATTCACCCTTTTTCTAGTTGGATGGGCTAGCACTTTGAACTGCATTTCATCTCTCCTTTGTGAATCACTGTGATCTGATCAGGTCTCCCAGGTAACAAAAGCACATGAATTATCCCCTGTTCATCCAAGCCAGGCTACCTTCTCATGTATTTTGCAGCTTCATTAACAAAACCACATTGCTTGCAGCACAAGTAGCAAAACACTTGAAAGAAACATACTGTAAGCAGCAGGTGTGCTTGTCACCACCACATTCACACAGATGAGCAGCTAAGCTTGCAGCTTGGTGCATAGACTCCTGATCCATAAGCACAAAGATAATTTTGTTTGCAGGGATGTGGGGGTTTGCATTTATACACACACACTGAAGCAACCCTACAGCTAAAAGCATGGCCTTGAAGCTCTCGTAAGCCGCAGCATGACAAACAGTGAAAGCTGTAACAAGTATGTACCCTCGATATGAGACAGTAATTCACCACACATTCACAACTCCCCTTTTCTAACAGATTAGTCACTGATATGCCCTCAAGTACACAAAAAACCCTCAAAAATAAATCCTGGAGAAAAGCTTTCCCCAAAGAATTCCTACAGCCAGTAGCCACTGACTATCGAAGAATAATTTACAGGCAAACTGCTGGAAAGGCAAGGGTACGCTTGACAGCTTCCAAATTTGCAGGGAGACCTACTGTATCTATGCAGTGTACTGTAGGATAGAGAAGGGATAAATCACTTTAGACTCATTACAGCACAGCTGCTATGTGGTGGAGGAAGTCATTACAGCAGATGCTGAAAGGGGGGACATCCAGTGGAGGGGAGCAGACAAATTTCCTCATGCGACTTCCACAGTGGAAGTGGAGAACTAACAGCACCCTGAGTCTTCACCCTGATCTTAGAGGTTTATGGTATAAAGTAGATGGGGACAGTTGGAACAAGGGGTACTTCTGCAGGAACGGCATGGACCTTAGCCTGCTTGTACATGAGAAGAACAAATCAGCAGGAGTTCGGTGAGATTTGGAGTAAGATGGGACTCTGGCTTCAAGGCCCATGGATAGGTCAGTAATGAGAATGCAAGAGAGCCACCAGTGGCCAAAACAGAGGAGAAAAGTTTTCAAAAAGTTACCTTTTTTGTACCCAGCTTTTGAAAAATTCTTTCATCTTAGATACCCTAAAAAGATGTAGCATTCTTATGAATAAGTAGTTCTGACGGGGACAGTAAAAGAAGGAAAAATGCAAAAACCCCAAGTTGTGGCTGCATGGACATAACGAAAACTAATAGAAACTTGAGAAATTTACCGTAATCATTGGCACAATGTAACGCCAGTTTTTATTCAGGCTTCCAATGTGGCTCATCTCCTCTTCTGTGAAACTGAAATCAAATACCTGAGAACAAAAGCAAGAGCCCTTATTCAATAACCATATGTTTTTAGTATTCAACTGATGTTGAGTTTTGCCTCTTGGTCTTGTCTCCTTTGTAAGTCACAAACATCCCCTTGTGCCGTGAATTTTTCCAGAGATCCACAAGCAGTAGAGCTGACTTAAAGGCAAAAAGGTTCCACTTCTCAATAAGCCAGGACAGAATGGAACAGCAGCAGCGACCTGAGACATTGCTGACTGTTTTGGTGTTTAACTTCAGATGACAGTGCAACAACACAGTTGTAACTGAGGCAAACACACAATACTGGAATAATTTATTAAGCTGTAGTTCTATAATATTTCTTTCGTACTCTCAAAAAGAAAACCTACATGCATGAGTTGCAAGATCCTAGCATTAAAACCCAAGTAAATTAAACATAACACAACTTGTAATATTTCAAACACCTTCAGAAGCTGCAACTTCGGTAAGTCTGAGCCTTAACTAGCACGAATTTCCATGCAACTCTGATCAACAGAATTTATGTATCTGTAAAAATCTTGGCTTCAGACACTATTAATTTATCTTCTGATTTTAAATATGAAGTTGCAATTAAACCCATTTTATAACAAACACCAAAACAAAGGCTTAATGCCTGAGGTATTCATATATTTGCCAACTCTAAGCTTACACTGATACCGCATAGCACTCTTCCACAAAGATAAAAAGCAGCAGGACTGCTCCTCCAAGTGCTGCCTGCTCAGCCAATATTCTGCTCCCATGCAGATCTAAACCTCGAGTAACTGCAGAGTTTACTGGAATTTCTAGACATTTCTAGCAGCAAACTACATGGTAAAAATTGGTTTAATGGGAGAACAGTTAGAGAAACAAGTCTTAACTTGAAAACAAGTATGTAACCCGCCAATCTGGTCACCTGGAGGCAGTTCAGAGACTTCCCTACAAATTATTGGGAGTTTTCAAATAATTTCTAAAGTGAACTGTCTCTACTTCAGAGCAGAAGTGAAACACACTAATTCTATTCCTTCATCATCATTACAATGGCAGTTTGCTGCAGAAATTGTCACCACCCCTCACTTGCAGGGTAGAACAACTGTTATTCTTAAAAAAAACAACAATTAAACATCATTAGAAGACTCCTTTGTTCAATAAATTTGTATCTCAGATAAATTTCAGTAAAGATTTTTTCATATAGACTTCTCCCAAGGACATTCTTTACCTTTTGATAACAAGACTGTGCAAGTGCACATATGTGTGCATGTGCACACACACTTAGTTGCTTAAAACATATCAAGTTTTTTTTCCAAAAATCTTTACCCTCCCTTCTAAGCATGTGCATACATTGATGAACAAGTATGAACCAAGAGCCTCAGTTTGTTGTTCTGCACGTAATAGGACAATATGAAAGGGCATTGCTGAAACTCCTTTCCTCCACTTAAAACTTACCTGGAGATTCTGCTGAATACGAGCGGGAGTGACGCTCTTGGGAATGGCAACCACTTTACGCTGCACTTGCCATCTGTTAAGAGAAGGAGAAGAGAGATTTTCTATGCATGCAGCTCAAGAACCCCAATATTTATTTTGGTTGAGTAATAATCTGTGGCAGCAGAGATGCCACTTAGGTTTTTAGGTGAAACAAAAATACCCAGCAGAGGGCTGAAATAACACTGTATTTTATTAGGACCCAGTATGTCCAAGCTCAAGCAAGACAGTAGCCACTGGACTAACCAATGAGAGGAATATGGTCATGTCTTTGAACAAGCAAGCAAGTTTTAGGTGCTTTAAGCTAGAAACCCAAGAAAGAGTCAGAAAAATGTACTTAAGCATTTTATGCAAGTTCTAACACAACCACCACTGAGGAACTGGAAGAAAACCCAGATCCCTGAAGTGCCTGTCTGGTGGCTTGAGCACCAAGTCTTGAGCATGTTCAGCTGGCAGGGTAACTTGCTGCTGCCCAAGACTGTACTAGTGATATTGACAGATACAGAGCCAGACAAAAAAAATGAGGACAGAAATCCAATTTTACTTTACAGGGTGCTGATCATATTCTGGGTATCACTCAATCATCTTGTTTCCCAGTATCCAGTTGCTGGCTTTTGCTATATAAAAACAAAACAGCAAACAGTTCTTCAGTGTGAAGAAGGAAGGTCCTTTCCTCAGCCCCTCTTCCTGGGAGCCCATTTGAATGCAGCAGCAAGAGCTCAAGGGTTCAAGCAACTGGCCATGAGCAAATTCAGCAGGCAGCATTCAAATGCGGTACACTACTGCCTTAATAGTCCTCCTGCTATTCCACAGCAAAAAAGGTAGTGAACTATCCCAGGCATGGATCCAGGCCCCAAACGGACCCTGCTGATCTAGTCCATCCACCTGCCCTAAGGCAGGACCAACTCTACTAACTCTGTAAAACAAGCACCAAATGGTGTTTACTTTTGACACTCCCTGTGATTTTAACTCCCCACCGATGCGGAAGAACATGTACTTTCAAGCAAATTCCTCCTAGCTTGCATGTTTTACTTTATTTAAGGCTGGGTCCCAAATGCCACCCTCTCTCACAATTGTTCTGTACCTGAGGATGATCTGTGCAGGTGACTTGCTGTATTTTTCTGCCAGTTTTTTGATCCCAGGTTCTTCTAGAAGCACAGGCTCATCTGGGTGCTTCCACATGCGATCCGGAGAACCAAGGGGACTGTAGGCAGTGACAAGCAGTCCTCGTTTCTGGCAGTGAGCTATCAGCTCATTCTGAGCCAGGTATGGATGGCATTCTACCTATTAAAATGACCCATAATGAGCGGCTAGAGAACAAATACCAACACAAAACTCTAAACAAACAGGAAGTCAAAAGCACAGCAGAACCAAACACATCACACGTCATTCCAGATTCTGGAAAACCTTACGAGAATAAGACTTAAATTAAGAAGAATGAAAAAGTGTCTGGTAGGCTAAGTTTACAGCAAAAGGAGAATAGATCACCTAAGTTTAGAGTGCTGGATTTTCCCAATGAACCAAACAGATCATCCCACAAACAAGGAAGCTCTCTATAGGAGGGATTCAAGTTACTCCCTCACAGTCTGTCTGTCTGATAGAGTAGAATGATCCTCACAGAGAAGACTAACTCTTCCACAGACCTGTTCAACTAAGCAGGTATAAATGGCCACAGAACATGGATATAGGCCTCCTTCCCAACAAATTAATTTGCCTGAAAAGACCACCTCTGTGTGCCTACTCCTGCAGAGCTGGCTATATTCTTCCCTGTACATCAGAAACTGCACCCCTTGTGCTAAACACGTAGCATTGATTTGCAAATTCTTCACTCCTATGGACACACAGGAAAGGTATTCACCCCCTCCTTTATTAATCTTACCTGAAGCACAGCTGGTTTGACAGTAGCCACACTTAGTACATCATCGATCTGACGACTATTGAAGTTTGACAGCCCAATGGCTTTCACAAGACCTTTTTCTACCAGCTTCTCCATAGCCTTCCAGGTATCCTTGTAATCAGTGTAATCATACCGCATCGTGTTGTCAGCATTCTTTGGGAAGAGATTGTCCCCTCGTCTATAGCATCAAAGGTGAAGTGTAAGTACGTATACCACATTATTTATGTTAGTTCTCATTAAAAGAAACTTTCCTCAAAGTATTCTCAAAAGCTTATGCATAGCTTGGAGGACAGAGTACAAATTGAGCAAATTTGTCTGCTGAATTCCATTATGCTGACTTAGCCTGTAAGAAAATTCATATACAGTCTTTCCTATGTAAACTTGTTATACAGCACTTTGAACTACTTACCTATACAGTAGTGACTACACAAAACTGATAAGCCACTGTATACACAGCAGCAGCTCTTTGCACGCTTTGATCCTAGCAAAACAGCTGAGTTAGAGAACAGCAACTCAGAGGGAGGCGTTGGTTTTTCAATTTGTTTTTGAGGGAGGACTGCTATTCTTCATGGTCTGTTTGGAGCTGCTACCAAAGGGATCTTGGTTTAAGATCTAGGAGAGACTATATTCAAAGTATGCTGGTTTCCCACTCCCTCTGGATTCTGTAGTAGCAGTGTCAGCATTCAATACAAGCACAGATTCTCATAGAGGTCTTAACATGTATGTGTTGATTGTAGGTTGGGTGTGTTTCCAGTTAGTCATACCAACACATTGAAAAAATAAAACAAAATTAAAACAAAAAACACCACCACACACATATGCAAAGAACCTGTTTATGCCAGGTGACACCACCACACTGCCAAAGGGCTATGACTGGTCTCTGAGCAGTCCGTACATGGAGGGGTGCCAGCTGGAAAAGTGCTGCTTCATAACCACTGCAGGACTCCACTAACTCAGATCTCGGATATTGTCTTGCATTGCTCTAGCTAAGCAGTGAACTGCATGAGAAATGGCAGCAGCAGGGCACTAGGGGGTTGGTTCTTGTTCATATCATTGATAGATCTGGAACCAAAAATAACTCTGAAAACCTTACGAGCTCCCAAGTCAGAAAAGCCTATGTCAAGAGTAATACATTAAGTGAGAGATTAATGTTCAAGACCTAGAGGAACTGTGATTTTCATCTGGAAGCCCATTTTAATTTCTGTGTAAATAACATTCTTTTCTCAGCTTCCCAACACAATAGGCATTATAGATAACCATGCATTGAAACAGCTGAAGTAGAGCTAATGTAAGAGCTAATGTAAAACTGTAGAGTGAACAGTTTCCAACGAGAAAACATAAAATTGCTTTATTAGAACATTGGTTTTGTCAACAGTTTCCACAACTTCAAGCACATTTAAATCGTAGTAATATCTAAATATACATCATTATTTGTGTTATGTCATATTAACAAAGCAATGTTTAATGGGGTTTTTTCAATCAACTGGAAAACAAACCTATTTCACAATAGGGGGAATTTTTAACAGTTCTTCCTCCAAACCAGCTCTAGTTGAAGACACTTCCTCATTCTGTTATGCTGAGCAATATATTTATACTTTGAGCATCTTTCCTCTTATCGTTAGTGTTGTATGCCTTGTAAAATTCAGTTCATATGATTAGAGGGGAGGAAAAAAAACATTCTCAAATTTGCAGAACAGAGAGAACCCCCTTAAACTGACAGGGTTTCCTCTGTTGAATGAAATCTTCATGCAAACATCTGGTCAGATTTATTTTCCTCCTGCCTTTTTACTGACTGTAGGGGCAGGGGGTAGAACTGCTTCCACATCTACAAGAAGATAAAGCAAGGAACTCTGCTTCTAGTTATTGTTACTCCAGTACAGTTAATAACTATTAGTGAAAAGTGCTGTTGTCTTTACAAAGCACTTCTCATTTTACAGATAAGTAAAACTAAGGCACAAAGCAGTAACAGGATTTCCTCAAGGTTACCATGTAGGTTAATAGCAGAACCAAGAATAGCTGCCGTACTTCCCCAATGCCTAGACGAAGACACTAGACTATTTTAAAATTCTAACACATTTCAAACTTGACAAAGATTTTACCTCACAGCAAGCCAAATTTTCGGCTAGTGTAAGATAGCAATCTTCAGTCTAGAACCCTGTCCCATAAAGATTTTATTACTTTTTCCCAGTTAGGCTACTTTCAGTTACCTAACTTTGGCACCCAGGCCAAACTGTCAGAAGTTTCGTGATCCTAATTTCATTACCTAGTTGTTCTCACTATTAAAAAAAATTAAGTAATTGCTTAAAGATTTTAAATGAAGACTTAATACCCATTTTTCCAGCCTGCTAAATAATGAGAAACAATTATTTGTTTTCTATTTACATCTACACAGAACCTGAAATTTTGTCTCCTCTATTGAGGAGACTGAGCACATTTACAGACGTGCTACAAATCAAACAGCAAACAAATTCTCACCCAACCGAAATTCAAAGAAGAATGAAATTTGAACAATTGTTTCTGTGAATGAATGGATCAAATGTGAGTAAGTGTACAGGTTATGGGTAGGAAAGGGTGTCTATATGACAGTCCATAGGACTACACATTAGCCACACTGAAAAACATCTTGCAGGCAGTATACACAGGAAGAAATTCACAGCCCAGAAAGAAGCTCCTCAGGACATAACACCAGCCACTTATGTAAAACTGGGGTTTCTGTTTTCTGTGCCCTTTCCAGGTAGAACTTACTCAAAGGCATGAGGCCAGTGCATGAGGTACAGGTCCAGGTAATCCAGTTTCAAATCTCCAAGTGTTTTCCTTAGCGCTGGCTCTACGTCTTCTGGGTGGTGCTTGGTGTTCCAGAGCTTTGATGTTACAAACAGGTCCTCCCTTTTAATAACCTTTAAGAAAGGGAGGAGAGCATAATTTACTGTAAGTTCAGAAAGGGAACTGTAGCAATTCCCCAACTAGCTTTGAAACAAATAGAACAATTTAAGCTCAAAAAAAAAGGTAACACAGGGAACCTACAAATTAAACCTTTCAAAAATATACTGGATGGAGAAGAAAGAGAGAAATACACACGTACATTGATGAGTCCTACAGTATATCAAATACTCAGCAATTTATTGGAAGTTTTGAAAAATAAAACAATCCCCTCCGCACACACTGTTCTCCAAACTTTCTAATTCAAGGGTTAAAGCCACTACTAAGTGTGAAGTAGCCAAAAGAAAGATGACTCCATTTATTCATATGTAAATTTTGTAATTTGTTTAACAATTCACATATTCTAGACACAACCAGCTAACTTACTATACTCATCACATGTTATAAACCAAGAATGCTTCTCAGGGAAAGGTTGTGGGAAAATATAAGTTTCCCCAAACCTCTGCACTTGAGTTTCTAGGTTCTGGGAAGAACACACTAGGAATTGAGTGCCCTGTACCCTGTATTGGAAGGGTAAGACACAGAAAAGGAACAAATGTAAAGTTGGTTAACTGGGAAGTATAAAACACAAAAGAGAGATCATATTTGGCAAGCTGAAGCACAGAACACCATCAGAGAGCACTTCTGACTGATTTACGTAGGACCAAGTTTCACTCAATCTACACTTTGTAGAAGCTGGAATTTAGTTTCTCTCCTCCAATCATTCAGTTACTTGTGTTTCACATATGACTGTTGTACTCAAAGAGAAAGATGTTTTAAAAATTCTAGTTTTAAGTTAGCTAGCTAACAGGAATAAGAGGGTCCTATGCTTCCCTATATTAGTTATCACATTTAGCAGGAAGGAATCCTTGGGGCAAGCTGAAAACAGCCTCTCTCAAGCTAATCACATAACAAAGAGATTGCCCTAAAGCCAAGGCAAGAGCAGCAGGAAAGCAGGAAACTTTCTTTCCAGGAGCTGTGAGGCTGTACAGGTAATCCTTCTGGCCCTCAGGCCAACAAGAGCAAGGGGATGAATTTCAGATTCCACCGCAGGTCATCCATAGGAATACCTGTCACATTACTTTATATTTAGGCCATGGACTCTCACTGCAGGCCCTAGGGTCACAGTTACCAAACCTTCAAATGCAATCATGGTTTAAAAAAAAAAAAAAAAAAGTACTTATTTGATCTATAACCAAAAGACACGCAGCCACTGGATTTGCTGTGGCTACCCACCAGTGTATGCTATTCTAGACTGGCAAACTAGAGTAACTTTTCATATAAATCATGGCAAATATTTTTAATTTAAACCAGTGATTCTGGGAACCTCCCATTTTTTTAACTCCCAAATTAAGATACTGGGCACGGGGGTGGAGGACAGGCATTTTCTATAGTTTCCATGCAAATACTCCAGACAATCTTTTCTCCTTCTGACAGCCAGGATGGTTAGAGGAGAGAAACCCCCCTCTTTCATGCCTGCTCCTGATTAATCACAAACAGATGGGGTAGGCCAGGAGGAAAAGCCACAAATGTTAACTTTACAGTCTATTTTCAGGTCACGGTTGTAAATTTTCATAGAACACACAATCAGCATGGTGGTTCCTGTGTTTTTACCTTGTTGGGCCCAAGGCATTCCTGGAAAGCCTCACCAATTTCTGCTTCATTGCTGTAAGCTGCTGCGCAATCGATGTGGCGATAACCCACGCTTAGGGCATATTTCACTGCTTCTTTCACCTGTCATCAGAAACAGATTATCCAATGCAAATCAGTGAAAAGGGACATGACTGGAAGGAAGGGAAAAAAAAAAAAGTTGGAGCCTTACTGAGGAACACCCCCAAAGCACAGATCTACATAAGATCATGAGACTCAAACAGAGTAGGATACGGTCCGCTGTGGCACAGCCTTTAGGAGTGAAGCGCTAATTGCTAGCAGATGCTCCAAGAGTAACAAGAAAACAGACCATGCACACAGGCCAAGCATGCAAGAACTCACCAGACAGAACAGGGATTAATTCTTAAATATAGTTGTCGTACTTTTCTTAAGTATAAAATGACCTTTAAGAAGCAGTTTTCAAATAAATCATGGCTTAGGAAGACAAACTTTCTGGAACTAACAGACCAATTGACCAATGTCAGTCAAGTCTGGAAAATACCTCCTCTCTCCCAGTAAAGGAAGAGCCTGGTTTCCAATTCCAGAATTGCCAGAGTTTGGGTTTGGTTCAACTGCTAACACTCAATTTCTAAGATAATGATATTTTATGGCATATTTTTCTTTCACATCTCATTCTCACTAATTGCACAACAACGAAAGTCACTATACTGCTGAATATTAACCCATGGCCTGCAGGGGATCTCCTGACGATGCTCGCAACTTTGCGTTTTGCTTTCCATATTGCTGACAACAATGGTGTTGCCAACAGCAACGCGTGCTTTGCAAAAACCAAGCATTACAACATAATTCAGTCATCATCTTCCATTAGATGGAAGCATTGAATAAAATCTATTTCATTTAACTTTCAGTGGACAGTAAGCACCTGTTCTCTTTCACATCTATCCTTCTGAAGTGCTACAGTAAGAGTACATCTTCTCTGTACAGGGATTTCTATACATTGCTCTTCACAGACTTGTCTCTCAAGTCTGTGGGAGACTGTAAATTAATGTGTGTATAAGGCTTGATGCAGTAATTCCCTAAAGTAATTATAGCAATTACGTCTCTTTTGTCAAGAGATTAAAAAAAAAAAAAGTGTCCACAAAGGCTAGAGAGAGACTGATTTCTTTCAACTTACTCGAAGTATCAGCATTTTCAATTTTAAAGCTGACAAAATTATTAACATTAGTTAAAGGTGTGTACAGTCCTGCTTTCAGATGCTACAGAAAGAGAAGGGAGAATCAAATGTGAAAGAGATCTCTCTTCTACTGGCAGTTTTCATTTGTTTTCTTGTCAAGAACTGCAGTAAAGGCAGACACAGGATGTTCTGACTGCATTCTTTGGCATTTTGAGAGGAAAACTGGAATGTAGACCAGTTTCCCTTAGCCAGAATGACAAAGCACTTCTGTTACAACAGTGAAGTAAGCTCTTCCTTTCTCTAGCAGGATGGTATTTACAGTCCTTGTTTCACTTTGACAAAGACATTCCTCCAAAGGTCACTACAAAGTCAAGGTCATAGTAATTCTGAAATCACTTGAGACACAACAAAGGCTTTTAAGACTCAATATCCACCCTCCAAAAAGGTGAGAGTTGTGTGGAGCTGAAGCAGAAAGAAAAGGAAAAACAGTGGTGTTCTTTGTCTGTACTAGTCCCCCATTTCCTCTATCAGGATAGTAATTTTTAATCCAAACAAGCATAAAATTTGCCATAAGATGAAAGCAGGCACCACTCGCAGAAAACTAGGGATAAGGCACTCCAAACATGTCCATGCAAAGCGATAAACAGGAGGCTGTATTTCTGTATCAGCATGTTTTGATAAATTTCTAGCACTGAAAAACTGGGACTGGTCATTTAAATAAGGTCTGGATTTGGGCAAAATCTGTATTTGTGTAAACTACTCTCAGCCTGCTAAGACATTCCAATGTGAACTGGGAGTTCCTGTTCATGCAAAAGGCAAACAATCAAGAGACAATGTGCAAAAAAAAGCATTTCTGGAGGGAAAAAAACCCAAACACTAATAACAGATGTAAATTTAAGAAGAGTACTTTGTTTTAACAGAGAGTTTTGTATTTTTGAGATGATGTTCGGAAAGGCACATGCATTTCCTAGATGCAGAGGGAAAAAAAAAAAGACAACAGAGGAGTTGGAGATTCATATGCCTCTGGATATTTGGTGTTGTTGAGTAACAACAGCCAAAGGATCCTTCAAGCTTTCCATATGTTCTTTAGTTCAGCCTCTCAATACTGCTATGGAAGGAGCAATTACTGAGTTTGCTTTGCATTAGGCAAGTTGAGTCTCACAGCTGAAATGTGACTCACCAACCCAGCATCATGCAACTACAGAAGTTAGGTCTGAAAGGATCTTGAGACATCAGCTAGCCTGTCCTCATGCCCCACAGCAGGGCCAGCTTAGTCTAAACCACTCCTACACACATTTGTCAAAACCCTTCTTGTAAGTGACAGGCAGTCTGTTCCAATGCTTGGATATCTTTATGTTCAAAGCCTTTTAGATGTCTAACCAAGATGGCCCTGGTGCCACATCCTGTTCCTCAAAGACATGAGACCCATGGCTTACCTTCTGTGAGGGCTTTTCGCACATTTGGAAAGTGCCAGCCACATAACTGTAGGCGCTTCCATCACAACTCCCCTTTCCCAAACCTTGCATCACTGTTGCTGCTGTCTCATCAGCTGGTTTGTGCTTTTCTTTGCATAGCAAAGCCCTAGGAACTACATTCCCACTTATACACCCTAACAAGGTACTTGGCCTTCCCACCCACCCTCCTTTGTTTTTGAAGCTGGAGGAACGCAATATTGCTAACCATCAGTGGCAGATTCAAAAACAGCATCTGTAAGTCCCAATTCATTATAATAGCCATTACTAGATTTCCAGTTCTTCAATTTGCCCGTCACAAGGCAAAAACTAACATGCCATCTTTATAATTCCAAGCAACACAGAGTTAAGCGACTAGGGAGCCTCTTCTGCACAGCCCCAAGCCATTATGAAGAGGTTTTCACTCCAACAGTTCCAGTCAATAATACTTAGAAAGAAAAGGCTCCAACAGCCTCCCCTGCTTCCTGCAAAGTTGTCACGTTTTAGCAGTCCATGTACGTTTGCTGACAGGAAATAAGAAAAAAACCCAGATCATCAGTCCACATGATATTCAGGTGCAGTATGACCAGAATGTAAGTGTTGCTATATGACAATTTGTACATACTGTACTAAAATTTGCTGAAAAGGAACTCAGACCACCACATAAGTAATGCCAACTTAAGAGTTGATGTTCCCTAAAGTAAAGAGTTTAGCCTCCTATCCTTCAGATGTTGAATTCAAGTCCCTCAATATATACCAGCAGTAGTGAGTTTTTGTACACCTAACCAGGACTCTCTATATTGCCTAACAAACTTTTCCAAGAACTAACCAGTCTCCTCCATAGCTGCAATGCTGTCACAAGACACCCAGTCCGACTGGTTTTCTGACGCACTCATTTCCTCTTCAGCTTTCCCGAAGTTTCGCACAGAAATACAACTTCTCTAAGCCCTGTGACTCTCTTCCCCACAGAACCAGCCTCTGCCACAGCAGGTTAGACTGCTCAGCAGGCAGGGATCAATCCTCCAGGTTGAAAGCATGGCCCACTTGAGAGAAAAGAACAAAGCATTAAAGGATTACAAATAATCAAAGCTCCAATATTAAAAAAAACATGCTACTGATATTCTTGATGCTCCTGTCTGAATGGACTTCTCTTTGAACTCATTCATGCTGCCAGTTCATAAGCCTCTCTACTGTGTTCCCTTCTGTTCAATAGCGTACCATCATGTTCCTATGGTAACGTGTAAAACAAATTCTCTTCTAGCATTTGATCGTATAAGACAGAAAACATCCTATTATTTTATAGTATCTAAGTCCAATAAAATCCTATAGTCTTCCAACATAGATTTAGATTCAGTAACTTCCCCCACGTACTCTTACCATCTAGGAAACTAGGGCTGCAATGACACCTTTGTACTGGACTGCTAAGATCTGGCTACAAGGTCAAGGCTTGTTTAGGATTGGGAATAGTAACAGCGATAATAGAAAAATTACTCAAGAGAGTAAGGTCAAGACTGAAAAGCAGCTTGGAAAATAATTACAATCTGAAAAATATTTACCTGAAATAATTTAAAAGCCATCCGCTTCCACTCTTGCTTCTAATGCAGCCCTTGCACAAAAGAGCTTTTGATAGCTTCTACTTGAGAAACAGCTAGATTAAATATAATCAATTATAATTCTTCTGCTTCTCTAGGGTTTTGGCCCTTAGTCTTTAATTCATAATTACAATTATCCTCCCTGAACTACATCATGTCCTTTTAAGAGTAAATCATATGGACGCTTTCCCAAATTGCAGCTATCCTTCTGAATCTTCAGGAGTGATAAACAGGAACTTATTTGTTCCATAGGAATAGCAGCAACTCTGGCCATTTTCACTGCACTTTCTAGTGCATGAGTCTTTGAAGATAGAAGATATTCCAAAGAAGTGACTCCCAATGACTTCCATGGGACCCCAGAAAAGATGGCTGGATCCCATGTTGGGTTCAGCTGCTAGAAGCACTGCTTACTATGGCAAAATCCATCTGAATTAGGTTTAAATCATGCACAGGCAGAATCTATCCCAGTTCTTTTATAAGACTACACTTTCCTCAGAACAGTTAGTGCACAAAATAAACAATGCATTCATATTTTGTTTGTTTAGTTTCAGGCACTGTTTTAGACAATGCACATTTAACTGCTTTGGGTGCACAGAAATTCATCCATTAAGATCCTGCATGTTAATAAACTTAATTGAGCTGTCAGTTGATGTTTTACATGATAGAGCTGAACATTCACCCTTGTCCTCATTTAAGAGGTTGACTGAGCTCTCACACCAACTAAGCTTCCACATTAGCACAGCTTCTATTCACAACATGCACTGTAGTGACAGTTGTTTGGATAAGAAGACCAACAATAAAATGGCTCTGAATAGATTTAATTTTTATAGATCATTTCCCACCTTTTCCTCTAGCTGGCACAAGAGAATAGCATACCATCTTGAGAAGGGTTTTAACTTTCCCTTTTAGTCACGAGCACAGTGTCATCTGACATACTCCAAAAACCATCATGAAAAACAATCTAAGTAACAAGATACACGTTTATCACACAGACATTCAATCGTACGCATAATCCAAAAGGCATTATCAACAGCAGCAGCAGCTAAGAATTCCACCAAGGAACGACCTTGCTTTTCACAGCAAGTATCTGCAATCTCTTCCCCCAAGGATTTATCTTTTAACTAAAGGAAACGACAGACAAGAGGGGGGAAGTATTACAATAGGAGGCACGCTCCATGGCACGCAAGCATTCCCACAGTTTGTAGTAACACACAGAATTGTTTCCCAAGTGTGGTGTTTGCCAATTCATCGCATTTAGAAGCGGAGTGATGTCTAATGATGCATTAGTCTTAGTCTAAAAGCAGGATGACCCAAGCAAATTCTTTGCTTTTCTGCTAAACATAGGCTGACTGCTGGAACAGGACTTACTACAAGAACAACTAGAGTTCTTGCCTCCCAAAATAATGCTTTCAGCTGAGTCATCAGCCCAAACCAGAGGGATGTCTGGTCAAACTGGCAGCCTGAGGATTTTCCAGTGGAAAAGTCAGGCACTGTATTATAGCTACAGCATTTTCCCTGTCTCACCCCACCCACTGGTCTCTTTCTGGATTCACCTCCCAGAGCACCACTGCCTGAGGCCTGGATTAACAAGTCCTAAGGGATCTTCTGCTGCTGCTTTTGCACCTTAAGGCCTTAGTCATGCAAATACATACATACATTGGGCTGACTTCAGTGGGCCTAAGACTAAAACCATTCAAGCAAAGGATCCAGGCTTCAGATCTAGGATCTTCAAAAAAGTGCACAAAACACAAATACCAGTTGAGAGCACAATATTGTATTGTTCTCTGCTTACTTGGCCACGTTCACTTTTCCAAGTTCCCAGTCCTATGAGAGGCATCTTCTGCCCAGTGTGGAGTGCAACGAAGTCACATGCTGCAGACATTTTTGCCTAAAGAAGAACAAGAACAAACTGAGTTTTGCAGCAGTTCAGTAAGTTGCAACAATTTACCTTTTCTATGCGAAAATAAATAAAATCATAGAGGTCCTCATGATGCTAGAATAAAGATGAAGCAGGTTCTTCACAATGTTTACTGGTATAGAGGGGATGAATAGCTATCCTGGAGAAACTAGAAAAGGAGCCTCTTTTCTCCTTTACAACGCACAAGCTTAAGATTTTTCAGAGTTGAGAAGTACAAAAAAGAAGCATCCTGCAATAACATACAATTAATAGAGAAGCTCAGCAGAAAACACTTTTTTTTTGGTTGTTTTTTAAATTAGCATTAAGCATTGATAAGGCAGGAAGGAACAAGAGATGTTCATCTGCCCTTAGTGTACAGTAATTCCATAGGACTTCTGTACTAAGTCTTTCTCTTTTGCCAGCTCACTACCAGCTGACTCGGTAACCAAGCTCTAATTACCACTGCAGTTGGGGATAAACACATTTTGTCAGAAACAGCTGGTGCAAGTTCAGGTATGAAGACCTGATACAGGCAAGGTTTGGATTAGGAGTGAATAGCAAAGGCATTTATGCAGGCATCTCCCAGTAAAACAAAAAACTATGCTCCAAAGAACATCACTGCTGGAGGATCAGTCCCCTCTTTCTATGCCAGATATGTGCTTTGTCACCCTTGAATCCTAATTTTCACCAACTTGGAGCTTAACTACAGGTCATTATTGAGGCTGTCTGGCATTGTGAAGAAAACCAGAAACATTTTGGCTTCCTTTGCAACAAGCATAATTGTTAGGAATTGTTATATCCCTGCAACAGGCAAACGTTACCAAATGAGAAGACTACCTTTTTTTTTTTTAAACACTAAAAAAGCCCTCTCTGATGTGAAGTTGGGGCTAGCAAAGAGGACAAAATGGAGGCACTTTCAAGGGTGGACACTAGGAAATAACACCTCAGTATACAGATCACATAAAACTGGTGCATATATAATTTTTTTTAATCATTCTGACACAGAACTAGAAGTAACTGTGTGCAAAGTGAGCTCAAATGCAGTAGGTCCTTACATATTTTTGCATTTTGAATCCCAAAATAGCTTTGTCTTCCTGCTCGTTCAGAAAGGGACACTATCTTTTAAGGAGCTAAAAGATTCCTTGTTCCCATACTGCCAAAACCTGCACGTGGACTCCGATGGAAGTTCGAGACCAAGAGCTCAACTCCTGCATAAGATGCACTTCAAGTACAAACAGAATGCAGTAGCTAGCATTGCTATTATAGAAAGCATCAGACACCTAATTTAGCACAAATTTGCAGGAGAGTAGTGTTTTTCTGTTACTAAAGGGAGAATGGAAAAAGATTATGCAACGTCAGTTGTCACTTTGAGCCTGGGCCTCTCTCTTATGCCCAGCACTGTTATATCCAAGCATTTTCCCTGTGAAATTCAACAGAACTAAGGTCCAGCAGGATCTTCCATTACCTGTCGCTAGCTTTATAGCTGCTGCAAACAGCAATCTGCTCACAGTGGCAAAGCTTTTTATCAAAGAGGAAGGTTTTACGCCACATCCCAACATCCTCACAGTCTGTGGTTCTGGTCAAACTGTTAAAAAGGAACCACATTCATGAGCTCCAAAGCTGGCTAGCTGATTTCAGCAGAAGCTGAGGAAGTTACTTCCCAAGTTCAGCTGTGTCCGAACTCATTAATGTTATTTGTTTAAAAAAAAACAAACAAAGAAAACCAAGAGTGGAAGCATGCAATGTTAGTTGAATAGCTGACTATCTAGGACAAATGGATGTTTTCAAAGCAGAGCAGTCACATAGCATATTATCCCAATATAGCTCTGCCTTCTCCGTGTTGTTAGCATTTTCCTCGATTAAGACCCAGCTGCTGGATGTGTTCACACAGAAAGTTTGTATTTTCCATTTCTTGCTTAGCTTCTCAAGCCGTATTTTTGTAGATTTACAGCAGACACCCATCAGCACACTTGTTTTACAGAGAGGCATAATAGCTAGAGTGATCCTGACCTGAAGGCCACTGTACACTGAGGAGCTGGTGATCCATATAAGTTAGCCTGAGTAGGTCCAGGCTTGTCTTATGCTGTGCTTCACAGACAGCGTGGCCTTCAGGCCTGTGCTGTGGGACACAGAACCCATGGCTGCAGGATAAGCTCAGCAGCTAGTTGTAACAGGGGAGTCTGCAGGCAACTCCCACTTTGTACCTGCGATTACACCACCCACATATCCTTGCCTTTATCTGAAAAAGCTGAAAGTTCTCACGTGAGCATCCTTTCTGTTTGACATTAGGAATGATTAATGGAGTTGTTTTCTTTTAAGAGAATCCCTAATAGCTCAGATGACTGAAATGGGGTAATACTTTCTATGGACAGGGTCTGCACAACATGCTGCGCATGAATTGGAGGAGGTCCGTTCAATGCTGCACAACGCAGGGTCCCCAGCACCCGAAGGGATGCAAGATTATCAATGCTATCCTCTTTCTTTATAGGGTTAGCTCTAACAAATATGAGATGATACTTTACAGAGCCTGAGTGGCTTTCTTATCAGGATTGTAATGGACCAGCACCTCCTGGTGCAAAATAGCAGTTAAACACATTCTATTCTGAATTTGCACAGCAATTTTGTAGTCAACTATGTGCAAGCAGGTGCTTTTTACCTGAATTTAGTTGCCTGAATAAAGGTATCTTCTTACACCACACAATACAACTAAAGACTTAAGGCTTTTTGATTCACGTTGACCTGTAACACAAATATGACACAGCTATATGCTTTATACAACCGTATTACACAATCATCTTAAATGCAACACTTTAGCCCAGAAGACAAGGTACACATTTAATCAATAACTAGCATCAGCACATTTTTCTAAAGACCATCTTGCTTCATGTACACTGCTGTATATTAACACTGCAAAGTGTGCAGAACTACAGCCTCTGGCAGAATGGAAACATGCCAGAGAATTAGAAACACTGGAAGAAAACACTAATTACTACTTTCCACTCAGATTCTTCCCCTAACAAGGAGAAGTAAGAGAACTACAGTGTCTGCTAGCCATCATTATTTGGTTCATTAAAAAGCTGGAAGCGTGTTTTTAGAAGGGCAAAGACAAAAATAAACATAGAAGCAAACTAATTCTGGACAAGAAAGATGTGGGTTTTGGCTTAACGATACTCAACTCTCCTATTGCCACACTTGCATAAAAGAGTAACGCTCAGAGTAATTCAGAGGCAGTGCAGGCAGCCTGGCTAGGAGGATACATTAATAACCAGGGAAGCATAAACTGCACCCGTGCATCAACCCACAGCTACAGCTCGTTTTTAACGTAAAGCAAGGTGTTTTCCACCAGTGAAACACGCATAAATGTGAATTAAATTAATATGCAGATAGGCGTATATTGGAAATCCCCGCTACCGAATCGCTTTTGCCCCGCAAAGGGGAGCTCATCCTCCATATTTAAGCTCCCTCAGAAGCGCCAAAGGCGGCAGCGTGCCCCCCTCGCCCCCCTATCGCGGCGGCCCAGGGAGGGTTTGCCCCGCGGCAGAAGGAGATAAAGCCGCCGGCACCGCGCAGCCCGCCCCGGCCACAACCCAGCCCCCCCCCGCCACCCCGCCCCAGACGGCGCAGCCCCGGCCGCCGCCGCCCTCACCCGCACGCCGCCGGGCACGAACCGCCCGCCCGTAACCGCCGCCGCCCCCCGCCCGTACCGGCGCTTCCGCTTCCTGCTGCCAGCCTGGACGGTGCCGAGCATCCGTGAGCCGCGCTGCGCAGCGCGCCGTACTCCCTGCTGGGAAAATAAAAAATAAATAATTTTTTAAAAAAGCAAAATTATTCAGCAAGGAGAGTTACCGCAGGGGCGGGGGGAGCTGTTTTTACTGGTAGGAAGGACAGAATTTCCCCAAGTTTTATTTGCAGCCCTAAATAATAGGAACCCAGGGAAAGTCCAAAGCCAGCCACACTTTTTTTTCTTCAGCTTTTGTGCTAAAAGGTGCATGAAGAGAAAGGCGTTGCTTCCTGCGAGGGCTAAGGCTCCTCTTGTCGCAGGTGCACAAGAACGCGTTTCCTTATTTGTGCAAGAAGATTGGAAGCAAGATTAAAGCAAGAACTGAGACTTAATAAGACTGACTTTAGCAGAGTGCTTACTTCTGGGTAGGCACAACCTCTCTCTATTGTAGTCAAAGATCCAACGTCAATGGGAGCAGACTTTGGCCTGTAACTGAAGGACCACCCCTAGGTCTATGGGACCGAGCACGTAATCTCAAACACAGCTAAAGAAAATTATAACCAATTTTGACTTTTACTCCAGGCTTCCCTTTTTATAAGTAATAAGTATAAACATACAGAATTTGAAAATAGTAAGATCAGAAATAAGGCAATATATATATGTATATATAACCAACGGGGCCTTGAAGAGGCTGTTACTTATTTCCAGAAAGATAATTCTGCTGCAGATTCCTTCTTCACTGTTCTGATGTGAACTGCTGAGGAGGCTTAGCACAAAGGTTAATTAATCCCTTGGGCATGCACATGACTACATTTTTCTGTGTGCAGCCTGTTTTGACAAAATACTGGAAAGTGGAAAGAGGGTGCAAGGACAAGACAAGACAAAAGGAACAGGAAACAGAAACTGAGAAGAAGAAAGAATAAAGGGGGAGGAATCACTGCTGGGTTTGATTTATTTTTATGGAGACCCTGTCAATCACAAAGCCATGTGAAAATCTACAATACTAACACAATAGAAGATGCTTGAACTATATGAATATCACATATGAAAACTTAAACAAACCTCATCTTCTGATAATGTAACAGGGAGTAAAAGAGAAAAGGTAAGGAAGACTGAAATGTTTTGTCATCAAAAGGCAGTGATTATCCAACCATACAGTAATAAAGTTTGTTAATTAAAAAAAAAAAGACATGCAGAGAAGGAAGAGGTAATGCAAGACATTTTGACCTAGAAATAGTCTTCATTTGAGCAAAACAGGGAAAGCAAATACATGCATTGTATATTTAATGACATGTAAATGTTTTCATTAAAACTACAGTGCAGCAGCTGCTCGTGCATAAATGCCCCACGGCTTGGGAACATGTCAGCTGTTGACTTTTCAGTTGACTTTTTGCATATATTACATTAAAACGTCCCCACGTGGCCGGGGTTCTACTCCAACCATGCCCCTGATGGTACTGTGCGTATACAGTAAGTTCAGGATTCAGGGGGCTTTCTCCACACGCAGCCATCAGCTCCACAGGACACGCGTGGTGATGTCCCTAAGGAGCTGGCTTTAGTGGGCACGCACGGGTCATCTCTGCCGTGATGTGTGTGTACTCAAGGGGCATACCCAGCTTGCCCAGCGTTCACACCACTGTTCTGACCAGGTTCATCAGACTGGGGAAGTCCTGGATACACTTCCATAAAATCCTCAAATTCTCTTCTGACAAAATGCACGGACACCCAAACGTGTGGTCATGTTCTGAAATAGGACCTGTTTCTTTGCCTTTGTTTTTACACATAGGGGAGGGTGTTTTTTCACATCAGGGACCTGTTCCCAACCAAGATAATATGGGAAATACTGTGATCAAAATGATATGTGTAAAATCTGGTATGGTTAACAATTTGGAGATCTTCAGGTAGTTTCAGTGCTCTGGCACTTGCAGGGCCAGCCAGCTCCTCTTCGTTAATACATAAACCTCTGATTGTGGCCGTATCTGTAGGGATGGGTGCAGAGAGGCCTACACTTGGGCTCCTGATGCTCAATGCTAATCAGGTACAAGCTGATCCTGCCTGGCAGCTATTTTAGCAGAACACTACACCATGGTTAATCTGCTGTGTGAAGAACAGCGTGTGGAGAAGCAAGGTGTGGAGAGAACTCTGTCCTTCCAGCACCCGCTTGGGTAGACGCGCCCTTTCTTTCTTGGAGAACCTAATTTTTTTAATCTAAGTATCATTTGGCATCTAAAGATTGAAAAATGCTACAGAAACCCATCTGCTCACTGAACAAGGAGTGGCCCTGAAAATTTACCACTGAAAAACCTGCAGAAACTGATGTTTGGAAAGACTAGCTCAGAAACTAATAAAAAATAATGAGGCCACAGACGTATGAATGGAAATGCAATGCTTAAGGCACAAACCCGGAACAAAGTGCATTGCAGCAGGTATGTAAAATGGGTGTATTATGCACCTGGAAGTGTGAGAAATGAGCATACCAAGCATTAAAGGAGTCTGAAACCATGAGAAAGTCATTACTGCTTTGTCCATTGGCAAACATGCCAGAGCTGCAGTAAGACTACATTGTTCGAGAGGTTTTAATTAGGACCGCCTGACCTTTCAGGGGTTAATCTGTTCACAGGTTCACGGCCTGAGTTGATAGGTAGGTATATACATGTCTCAGTTCATAGACCTCAATTATTGTCACAATGTTGATGTTAAGAAAGTAACAAATTTCTTTCTGTAAAAGATTAGGCATGCTGTAACAACAGAAAGAGCAGTACATAAATTATTTGCATTAGGGTTAGTGCAGGGGTTTTTTTCTGAGTACACATATACATGCTGTTTTGCTCTTTATTATTTAAGGAATAATTTCATCTGGTACCGAAACCAGTCGTCTCTTGGGTGAATCACCACATGGGTATGGTCACCCAGCAATGCTACACAGTGCTGTAGATTATAAACATTTAAAGTTTGCTAATCCTTTGTGGTTTGCTCGTTACAATTTATAATTAAGCTGTAACAGGTATAAGAAACACAACTGTAAGCTGCAAAACAGATGAGTAAAAATCAGTTGGTAAACACATTTATCACTTTTGACTAAAGCAAGCAGTTTAGTCATGGATATGTCCTTAATGGCCTTTAGTAGTTATTACTTAATAAAACTTTTATGTTTAAATTCAGGGTTTGGTCCTCAAAAAAAGTAACACAATTGCTTCAGTTCAGTCTTGGATTCAAACACAATGCTTATAACGATTCGCTTGAGCTCAATATCCCTCAAGAGTAGCTTCACTCTGGGAATGAGTCCAAACTCCCTGAAGTGAGTATCTTTTGAGAGCTTCCATCCTACCCCTGAAGCTCAGAGGTTACACTTTGTGTAGTTTTCAGCTTTTTTTTTTGCTGACTTGCGCCACTTGGATCAGCCTTCCTGTTGATGGAGAAGCATCAATGAAAGCCTTGGGAATTAGTATCGGGTTGAGGAGCTGGTTGGCAGTACAGAGCGAGAGGATAAAGATTTGACCCCGCACCTATATAACACTGAATGCATATTGCTTTGTTAACAGGCCCGATTTTATCGATAATGAAGTCAATGGCCAACTCCTAAATGACATGCTGGTCATCTCTCATTTTTTCTCAAATCCCTGCTTATCCTCTGCCTCTTTGATGACTTCTGATAATGATGGCTTTCTCATATTACTGCATTAAAAAAGTAATTTCTCCTTGCAACAAGCCGCCTGAATCATCTTGCAAATGATCGTTTACAACCCTTACACCGGGTATTTCCGCCGCACCTCCCTCCCAGCACACTATCCAGAGCATTCCCTCCGTTCATTCACGTTCTTCCGCTGCTCTCGGCAGGCCGGGGCGGTGCCTCCCTTTAGATAAGGCGCTGCGAGCCCGCTATCCAGCAGCCCGCCAGGGACGGGCGCAAATCCGCCGAGTCATGCTGCCCTTGCAAGCGGCCGCCCCGGCGGGGGCGGGCGGGGGGTGGGGGGGCGGGGGCGGCCGCCGCCGCCGTCTCCTCGCGAGAGCCGGGCGGTATAGGGGGCGGGGGGGGGGCGGCCGGGGGTGTCGCCTGCGGGGGGGCGCCCGCCGGCGGGGGGGGCCGGGGGGGGCCGGGGGGGCGGGCGGTCGGGGGGTCTGCACGTTGCTTTCGCTTGTGCGTTTCCACCCCCTCCATTTTTTTTCTCGTTTATTTTCCCCTCCCCCTCCGCGCGGATGGGGTCGTGCGCGAGGCGGGAAGGGCGAGCTCTTGTTGCCGGCATCCCCCCCCGCGCCGCTTTCTGCCCTTGTTCACTTCTCCCCCCTTTTTTTTTTTGGGGGCGGGGGGGGGAAGGCGAGAGGGAGGGCAGATAACCCTTTCCTGCGCCCCTGCCTTTATCAGCTCTCCCCGTTGTGCTGCGCGGGGAGGAGCCGCACGGAGGTGCCCGGATCCGCCGGGACCGGAGCCGCCTCGCCCCCCCGCCTCCCTCCCTGCCGGCCTCCCGCTTCTAACTCTTTAAAAAAAATAATAATAATGCTGGGTTCAGCTTGGTGGGGGCATACAGGGGGACGGGTGCCCCCCCGTCACGGAGCGGCGTGGCGGTGCTTTGGCTTCGCTTCCGAGCTTTTTCGGCAAAACGCTCTTCTCTGGCCGCGGCTCGTTAGCTTAACCGCGGTTTTTGGGGCGGTCTGAAGGCAGCAAAGTGGAAGGCCGATGGCGTGTTTTGAAATGGCCTTTCGCTTTTGTTCAAGGTATCCTAAAGCTATGACTGGCTCGTTAAGAGTGCGGGCCTGGCTTATTATAATTGCAGCTTGAAGGTAATTGAGGCTGTGTGTGGCTATGAGCAACTGAAAGATGCTCTGACCCGATTCAAGCGTGCTTGATTTGCAGCGTCCGTCCTCCTTTCCTCTAGAAAGAGAGGAAGTAACATACTGAGCCTGCGGTCTATTCCTCTGTGGGTTAGGAAATGCTGTGGCTAAAAATCCAAGCAGTATGTGTGAGGACACATGCAAACCCCGTGTGGAAAAGCAGAAATGTTGGCAGGTTGCAGTAGGTGCTCTGAGGAAAGCAGATGGTTCTCTTGCAGTACCAGGCAACTGAAATCTCCTGCCAAGACTAAAGATTTTCATGTTTCCTAAAAGGGGGCAATAACTTGTAGTTCAGAAAGGGGAAGTATCAAAGAGCGGTTTGACAGCTTTTATTTGACATTGAATACCCAGTAAAATACTCCAGGGGGTCACTGATGGAACAAATATAGGACTGGCGTAGTACTGAGCGGAAAGATGACCTTGAGCTTGAGTAATGGAAAAGAATGTAATTCAGAGACAAAATGCGAGGTCGTGCCCTCCAGACAAAACAGCTCTTGCTTATGAGGTACAACTCACTGATTGGAGGCATCTCAAATGAATCTTGTGCAATGGCTGTGCCCCCATCCCTCTTTACAGAGCTGCCATTTCAGAATTGCGCCTGCATTCATGGCTCCATGGGGTGTTCAGCAGAGGGATTACTGGCGTCTTCCTTGCTAGGCTGCTTCAGCACAGTCCTGTGAATGCTCTGTAGTTCTGGCCACCTTCACTCCTAAGGCTTGCCCCCAGTCTGCCGCAGTTGAAGACTAAACCGATGGATGAAGATGGGGATAGAGAGCTCTGTTGCAAAAGGTAGTTAGAAACACTGGGCAGGCTGGCACTTCTCAAAATGAAAACTGAGAGATAGATGATTACTGTCTATATACTGTCAGGGTATGTAAGAGAAACTTCCAAAGGTAAAACTTTCACTGAAAAGACTTTGAACTGATTAGTTTAAACTTGAATTGAAGGCTAAATGTTTATGACTTATGGGGCTAGCTCTCCAGGAAGAAAGTGTTTGGCACGGGGGAAGGAGCCAAGAAATGAGGTGTTCTCAACCTTTTTTAGAATGGACGTAATTCCTTGCCTGCAGGACTTGGGAGAATCCTTAAATCTTGGCTTTCCTTAGCAAATGAGACTCATGCTAACCTTTCAGAGGGTTTTTATCTCCAAGGCAGTTAGTGCTTGTAGCAGCGTATAGAGCGACTTAAGTGAAATTGCTTTTAAGAAGATTTTGAGTTGAAGAAACAAGGTTCATAAAGTTACCTATTTGAAAGATTATGCTCTGGAAGTAACTGGAATTCTAAAGCAATACACAAGTGCTGCATTCCCAGACTGAGCAAAAATACTGCAGCACAGGGCGCATTACAAATGACTAGCTTTTAGGGCAGCCAGCCAGAAGTAGTTTTCTTGTCCTTGTGTATCCTCTTACTCTGTTTCAGTAGACTTTGGGGGGGGGGGGAAATGACCTGGTTGTACAGGTTTAAGACTTGGTGAAATTTTAATTGCTAACATGGAATGTGATTCCTGTGAGTCTCTCTAGTTGCAAATAAAACAAGGTTTAATTGTTTGAAAGGCTAAAGCGTAGTTATGCAGAGCAGTGTTCTCTCTGGAAATTAACAAAAGTTCTTTTCTTCTGGCATCAACAGGGAGATAAAGTTTTGAGGTCTTAAATTCCCTTGTAAACCTGAACAAGGGTCCCTCATCAGAAGGTCTAAAACTCAGACTTTCTAACTCATCCATGAAGTGGAATTGGAAGATTTACTGAATACTGCTAAAACTCTAGAAGGCTAGCCCTGTTCCAGACTGTATCGAGCTGCTGCTCAAAGATGACCATCACTCTATCATTAGGAAGTTAATGAGCCATAGATCTTGAAATGCTAGTAATCTCTGTAGTGGCTTGGTCTGGATATCTAGGCTGTGATTATTGAACTGCGTCCTACTGTGCTGCTGCTTTAGGAAAAATGCTAGTTTCACTAGGCTACCCAGGTGACAGAGTTAAAACTAATTTCACTTATGTTGCAAGACCAAGTGCTGATAAACTGTCTTTGGTGTTCAATCTAAATTGATAAGATGCTTTGAATAAATGCTTACTTTCAAGTGCAAATGTACTATTATCTAAATTGTATTGTTATTAACTCCTATCTAGATTAAGTCAAGATGTCTTCAGGAAAGGCTTTCATTGGAAAACCAGCCCCTGACTTTACTGCCACGGCTGTAATGCCAGATGGACAATTCAAAGACATCAAACTCTCTGACTATAAAGGTAAGCTTATGTGCTTCTCTAATTACACAGATATAATCTGGCCATATGCAGGAGTGGAGGGCATCTAAGGATACACCTTGATTTGTTTTTGAAGTAGTAGTGACCACTTGGCGGTAGACTGAAGTACACAGCTTGTGCAGTGGTTCTTGGTGACAGCTGGAGTGTGCTTGGGAAGCTGTCAGCAGCACAGCTGAATGTCCCAGCTATGATAATGGTTGCCAATTACCATAAAACTCCTCTAAATTGGAATCTTGGATCAGGCTTATTTGTCTTGTCTATCATACTATGAGACTGATGTAACATCTCCAAAGTATTATGAGGAACAGCAAAATCTTCTCTTGTAGGCTTTCTGTTAATGGAAAGTAGATTCTTTCCTCTAACCAGTGAAGCTCCTCTCTAGAACACTGGCAAAATATTTGCCATGCCAAAAAAGCTTACTAAAATCAAAGGTAAAGCCTGAAATATTCAAGTACT
This sequence comes from Gorsachius magnificus, assembly GCA_034008185.1. Classification (NCBI taxonomy): domain Eukaryota; kingdom Metazoa; phylum Chordata; class Aves; order Pelecaniformes; family Ardeidae; genus Gorsachius; species Gorsachius magnificus. The sequence goes on from CM067085.1 coordinate 67,392,408, forward strand.
AATGTGGATGGCTTTAGAGACATTTCTAACTGGAAGCTGTGACCCTTGGGCTGCATGAGGGTGGTGAGTAGGTATAGACTAGCCACCCATTCAATTAAAATGTCTCCTTGGCTTGTAGCCTTTCAGACCTCTGGCTTTTCTGCACTCGGTTAGCAGTCAACCACAGGGCCTTCTAGCATTGATTCTGGGCGGGCCTATGGGAGTAGACCTAGGAGATGGGCATTCCCTGTCAAATTTGACAGTCTGGATTTGGAGACTTCAGTTGGGTGGGTTTCTGCATTATTATCTGTAGAGTGGCTTTGAAGAGTGCTCCAAATGGTATTTGGCTGAAGCGTAAATCCCCTAGGTGCTTTATGGGCTTGCCACCTATATAGCAACTCTTAAAGTAGAGGCATCTGTAGTTTGCCATTTAATTTTTAAAGGTAGCATTGTGTCAAGCCCTTTCTCCTCTATCAGTATTTCAATGGTTGATATTGAATGTGACAACTCTTAAAAAGGTAAGAGTAACTGGTTATACTGATCTTCTAGGAAAATATGTTGTGTTCTTCTTCTACCCCCTGGACTTCACTTTTGTCTGTCCAACTGAAATTATTGCATACAGTGACAGAGCTGATGAATTCAAGAAAATTAACTGTGAAGTAATTGGAGCTTCTGTTGACTCTCACTTTTGTCACCTTGCCTGGTAAGAAACAGCCTCAGCCTTTTAACCTAGTAGAATGTTCTACCTGGTCTCAGTTCTTGCAGGAACTGAATCCTGAGTGTATTCAAACTTGCTTACTGAAGTATTAAATGAAGGGGCTTGGGAAGTATTGATAGTGCTAGGTGCTTCTGAAAAGAACTGAGCATACTGTTCAGTTCTTCTGTTGCCTTGTGGCAGACCCAAGTACAGTATTGCAGAAAGGATCAGCTTCTGTTGTACCTTGTTCTTTATTCTGAGCCGTCGGTATTTTTAATGTTTAAATTTTCATTCTTTTAGGATCAACACTCCAAAGAAAGAAGGTGGTTTGGGTGCTATGAAAATCCCATTGATTTCTGACACAAAACGTGACATTGCCAGAGAATATGGAGTACTTAAAGAGGATGAAGGTATTGCATACAGGTAATACGCAAGAAGGTAAACTTGCTGTTAAAATCCTATGTTGCAATCCATGGAGCATGTCAGATGAACACAGAGCTTGCATGTACTTGAACACCTGCAGCAAGCTGAAACTATTAGCTATTCTAGATGTAAACTGTTTCAGGCTGTCAAACACTCCTACAAGGGGAGATGCTATGTGGTTCTCCTCAGTGTTTAGCCTTTTCATGGTTTTGGTAAACTAGATAAATGCCTGCTGCTTACCTTTGATTGCTTATCTGTACAGCACAGGAGTCTCATGCAGGTGAGCTACTGCAAGTGTTGGTAACATAAGACCTATGTAGTCATGAAAGTGAATGCAGGTATTTAGTCCTGTGATTAAAGTACAGATTAATTAAAACCCAAGCTTAATCTTTTAGTCAGCTGTTCAGTTAAAGTTGCTGCAGGAGTGGAACTTCTGTTAACTCTTAAATGACTTTTGAGGGCTGACTGAGCCATGGCCAAGTTGGGTTTTTTGAGAAAAACTACACATGCTATTCTTTGAATTTAAGAATGCCTCTCCTTCAATTCACTTTTTCTCGGGTTTCTTTTCCATTTTTTTCCACTGGTATCTTCCTTAAATAGGAAGTGTTGCTTTCCTGCATTAGTGTTTTAGCTTACCTCCTGTCCCTCCTAGTTCGTGCTGGGTGTTAGGCTTTCAACTGTTAATGTTTCAGCACGATGCATATGCCAAAGGTATTAGTTTTTTAGGAAGAGGTCAGTAATACTAGATCACACAACTTACTGCCAGCATACTGGACTTAGAGGTTTTGAAACTCACTTCAGCCTAATCAGTCTTTCAAAAGCTGTGTTTAACTTTAGGGCTGTGGGGTTCTTTTTAGGGGTCTGTTCATAATTGATGAGAAGGGGATCTTGAGGCAGATAACAATCAATGATCTTCCTGTTGGCCGTTCTGTTGATGAAACCCTCAGACTTGTCCAGGCCTTCCAGTTTACAGATAAACATGGAGAAGGTAAGAGTTCTTAGTCTTTTTAATCTTAAATGTTTTTTTCTAGAGAACAGTACTAACTAGGCAGGTTAAAGCAAGATTTGCTGAAAGGTACTAAGTACATGTATTGATCTGTGCACAGCAAATAATTGTGCCTTTTGAAATGCAGCTGGTTCCATAAAGCTACTCGTCAAGGGACACCATTGTGCTGTATTTATCCTATTCCAGTTAATTGTCCATCGAGTACTTGCTAATGCTGAAATATCACTTAAAATCAAGCACATAGCAGTTGTCTCTTTCAATTAGACACAGAAAACACTTGAGGCAGAAATGAAGAACATGTAATAACTTAGCCTGTGAGGCTAAACATAATTTAGATTCTGTTCTCAGATTTGGTAGGCCGAGACCATTGGTACTAATGTAATGTTTAAAGCATTTAAATTCCCAGAAAGCCTGCTGATCTCTGGCTTCACTACATGTGGACACAAAATGGAGGGGAAAATGGATGAGAGTCTTTGTGCCCATAGTTCGAGTTATAAGGTGTTTGAAGCTGGTAGCTTTTCCACCCAAATTAAAAAAAAAAAGGCACTGCAGATTAAAGGTTTGAACCAGGTTATGGAAACTCAAAATTGCTATGTAGGTATTGGTTGTCTTCAGCTGTCATTAACTAATGACATGTGTTGCTGCTGGTCATACTTCACTTGCTTCAGAACTGGTAAATCAATGGCAGATTTTATTAAAGCAAGCTGCTATTGTGGCTATGCTACAGCCTGAAGAGAGTCTGTTTCTGAACTTGTATGTAATCCTCTGTCAGCTGAGGAGACATCCCTAATATTTGATGATGGAGTAGTCACATGTCATGCAAATGAAGCCTTCTGGGCTTTACTATGCCCTGGAGTAGTCAAAAGCTGGCAAAAGCTTTTCCTCCAGAACTAGGACTGCAGTCTCATCTAAACTGGGACAGAAGAGAATAAGGTGTGTAGCAACACTGAGATGCTGAGAATGCTATAGCTAAATTGCCAGTCTTGCTTGAAGCATGAATTAAGCCTTGCATGGCTGTATACAGGGAAGACTGTGTCCAAAAAATGCTGCTCAGGAGTCACTGCAATTTTGAGGCCATGCAGCTTCTGCATCTTGGTGGCCTTTTGGGTAGCCATATAGGGGGACTAGAGACAGTTTAACTCTTCCCCCTCACTATTAAACTGGAGAAAGGGACTACGGTTGATTAAAGGTAAGGAGAACATAGACTTGACTGGATCCAAGGAAAGAAGTGTACTGTGGTAGTTGTGAAGACTTCTGAGCCAGGCTGCTGAAGTTGGTGTTACCTTGCTGTCAAGCTTCTATGAGGCTTTTAAGCGGGGTGGGAAGGGGTTGTATGTGTAAAGGGCCCACTGTTCCATGGGCGAACACCTGGTTCCTTGGGTGCTACTACCTGGCAAACAAACAGAAATGAATAAAATAAACTGAATGTAATGCCACACTGAATAATGTACCTTCTGTATGTTGCAAAGATGTATACATGTTTTGAGTTGATAGTTGAGTTTATTTGAGTTGAGTTTATTGTTGTGTAAAACATGTTCTGCAGGAGCAGCTGGTAAGACTTGAACATTCTTATTATTTCAGTGTGCCCAGCTGGCTGGAAGCCTGGCAGTGACACAATCAAGCCTGATGTTCAGAAAAGTAAAGAGTATTTCTCCAAGCAGAAATAAACTTTCAGTCTGAGTGGAAACTAGTATGCCTTACATAAAGAGCAAGCATCAGTTACTGAACTTGGACGAAGTCGTTGCATCTGAGTCAAGGGATCATGCTATAGGTATAAACAGTAACTTTTTTACTTGAAGGAAAGTTTGTCCTATTGATACTACCTTCATAGAAAATATTAATGATCAGTATCTGTACATCAATCCCTGTTGACTTTAGTGACAATGCAGTGTATGTGGTTAGCCATGTGTTGCATAATAGAGCAGTGGTATCCTTTTGTAACTCTATTAAAGTTGTGGAAAGAGCATACTGTCTACTGTTCTTATGTACTGTCATCAGGAGACCTGAAAGCAAGGTGGGCTGCACTTCTGAAAGCTCTGTCTACTGAGCTGTCTGTAGACATATCCATTCCTAAATGCCTTTTACAGCTCCATTAGAATAGAGATACTAACAGTTTTCATGTTACAGTAGTACTCTTTTCATTCTTCATGACTTTGCTACTAGGTAGAGGAATGTGGTTTGATATGAGTCTGTCAAGACTTAAGCAATAGTACAGTGCCCAGAGCATGATGCATAAATGTGACTGACAAAGGCTGGACATATTTTCATGCACAGTGTCAACTTAATTACTTCTGCATTCACTTAGGTCAAAACTATGACTGTTTATGCTAAATTTCTGGGAATGCAGTTTGAACACTGTCTGCACAGGAGTAGAAGACTGGGCTTTCTGGAAAGCAAACTTCCTTGAATATACAACATCCATGCCTTGTCTCTCCCACTACATAGAATGAGAGCGAGAATATGCTATTTATCCATTAGCTTGTAGTCATATGATCTATGATCAAAAGAAGGGTGGCACTATAAAATCTGGTACTCGGATGTGCTCAGCCTTATTTCTAATCTGGTTATGTGCATACTGTAAAACTCAAAACACATGACTAGGCCTTAAGTTACACTAAAGCTGTCTCTACTGTGTAGCTTCATGGTCAAAGGGGACCTGTAATAAAGTTCTGAACTTCAGAGCTGAGGATCTGGGGAAGGAGCTATTGCCTAGCAATGTGAGTTAGAACCCTGTGATCTTTATGCACCTGTAAAGATTAAACTCTTAAAGGCTAAGACCTTGTATCTTAACTTCAGCTCCTCAAGTAGCAAACAAGTTCTGTCCTGCTTAATGTGAGCAGTAACAAAGTTGAGACCTGAGGCTAATTACATGACTCGGAAGTGAAAGTTGCATGCCTTGAGTAGTAAACTTAGCTTGTGCAGTTGGAAAAAATAGACTTCTTGCAGAAGCCTTACTACCAAATACTGCAATAAATACTAAAATAGCTAATCCCCTGGGTCTTGCTTAAGTGCCACAAATTTTCCTGAAGCCATCTTAAAAGTGAGGCTTAGTTGGATCACTTTTGCTTAGTATTTAAAATCAAAATTATTGCTCTCAAGGTAACAAATGAGGCTAACATCCTAGGGTGGCATTGAGCAGTAACAGAAGCATTTATATATATCGGGTATGGTTCAAGGTAAGTGAATGAATACGAATCAGTATGGCTGACCACAAAGTGATCTTTGTCTATCAAATTTCCTTTCCTAGCAAATGAAAAGGAGTAAAGTCAGGGGTAATCTAATGTAAAACCTCAGTTGTATCTAGCTATGTTAGCCTTTGGTTACAGCAGTTCTCTGAAGGGTGCAGGATTAGCGATGTCCAGTCCTGTGGAATGGGGCTCTTCATCCTGATGCTGTGACTGAAGTGACTTCTGTTCCTATTCAGAAGTAAAATTGTACCTGTTTTGGCTGGGCCATTATGTCACATAATGCCACATAAAATCCTGCCAACTCCTGATACTGTGGCAAATAAGCCTGTTCTGTGCCCAGACTGAGGGCCTTTACATTAATGACCATGTAATTTAAAGTCTTTCTCAAATCCTTCAAGTGTATACACTATTCAAATGTAAATAAAGATACAAGAGCAGACTTACCGGGCTGCTCTCTTGCCTGTCCCTTATCACAGGGGACAAAGGGGCTTTTTCACGTTCTGGTCTCCTATAAGGGAGTCTTCGTGCGCCCTTCCCAGGCCCTCGGAGGAAGAGGGTCTGACGGCGGCGGAGCCCCCAGCTCCTTAGGGCTGTTCCTCCTGGCTCCTCAGCGGAGCGAGCCGGTCTCACACTCCCCTCACGGCGGCGCCGCGCCGCCCGCGCTTTTCCAACGGCCGCCGCGCGCGGTGGGGGGTGCGCGGGCGGTGCCCCGCCTCCCTGCCGTGGGCGGTGCCCGGGCCGCCTCCCTGAGGGGCGTCGCGCCGGTGGCTGCTGCTGGGACAGCAGGTCAGGGTCGCCCTGGTGGGAGGTCTGGGTGTGGGAATGTCCCGTGAAAATACCCGTTGTCTAATTCATTTAACCAACTCCTCTCATATAACGAGTTTCGTTTGATACGCTATTTCTGTTGCATACCGGTTATGTGGAGACTCAAGTTCTGACAGGAAGATTGTACTGGCTGTTGACATTCACCCTCGCTGCTAACACAGTTATGTTCACTTCTGCTTTTAGTGATATTTAGTGTTGTCCAACAACATATTTTGAATACCTCCCACCTTTTAAATGTCCTGGTAGCAATAGTTGTATTCATGTGTTTATTTTCCTATTTTGAAAAATGATTAATCCTGATTGCTACTTAAGTAGCTATTAATTTAAAAAAATCTGTGACTGAGAAAAACATCTCAGTTATAACTGGTCTGCTGCTGTCCACTTGGAGCTGGTACACCGAGACACTACTAACAGGATGCATTTAAACATCACAGTCACTGCTGAGTGATGACAATGTGGAAATTCAAAACAGCCAAGAAACAAAATACCTGTGGGTTAAGAACTATGTCTGCACCAAATGATTGACTGTGGGAATTAATGCAATTAAACAATTATTTATTTTTTTTTAACTCTTCAGCCGTGTGAGGCATTCATGGGTACATTTGCCACGTTGTCATTTTAATGTTTCCAGGAGTATAATACATAAAATGGGTAACACAGAAAACTTCTTCAAGAAGAGTCTGGGTTTCTTTCTTTCCTTAAACTCAATACTGATTCAGATGCGGCTTGGAATTTCCATGAAGTGTTCTGGAGCTTACACCCAATCCTAGTATCCTGACATCATAGACTGGTGTAATTTTTATGACATTCAAATAACTATAAACATTTATTGAGAAATGTTTTTTCAGGTACCAAGATGCATATTGTATTTTCATTGCAGTTATGAACTGGTTTTGCTTTCATGATCAGTGGGTTCCATATTTCCCAGTGAGGTAAAAATACATCAGCAAGTCTTAGTTTTGGTAACAAGACTGATACCTGCTGCAGTATCATGTACTGCTTAGTGGGGTTTTCCCAGAAGATGCATACAGCAGATGCTATTTAGAAAGGACAGAATCTCGAATGTGATGTTTGCCTTTTTTTAATGTGTGAGTGATTGCACATATTTTTTTCTAGTTTGGGTGCTTATTATAAAAATAACATTATATTCATTATTTTTTTTAGAATATCTTACTCAGAATAGTCAGATGAAGGGAAACAAATACATCTTTCTCCCTTCCCTTTCTCTTTATTTGTAGCTGATTGCTATGATTACTGGGGATTTATATAACTTTCTTGCTGCTTTGCAAAAGAACATTTTACAAGCATATGAAGTTTCAGTCTTAAAATAATCCCTGAAAAATTATTTGGATCAGTTTAAATACCTGTATGTATCTTATACAGATTTTTACAGAAATTTGATACTGCATTGCTCTCAAAAGCAGAGTGCCAAGGGAAACAAATGTACAAGCAGTCATCTACTGACAATATGATAATGAAATTGGTTATATATGAATATATTTATATTCTTGTTTTTGAGGGCTGAACTACACAGCACCAGGTGTTTGCATTGGTAAGCAGCTATAGTAGATGTAACTATATAAATACATACAGGATTTTATCTGTTTGGTCAGATCTGTAAAACTGTTAAAACTGTATGCAATTAAATATTATTTCAAAATTGTATGCAACAGTAGTTAACAAAAGTAATCTCTTGTCAGCCTTTGAAACTGAACTTTAACTGCTGTGGTGAAGTAGCCCTGACATCACGTCTCAGGTGGTGTGATCTTGTCCTCAAAATAAATGTCAAAGGTCCTGTTCACTGCAGTTTTACAGACAATGGCTTTAGGTACTGATTTGTCTGATCTTATTGAAGACTGAGTAAAAGTGGAAGGAAATTAATCTCCTACGCATTGTGTTCTTCATATATTACCTAAAACAGGGAGTATCTACTCCCTTATTTTTGTGATTGATATCTGTAAGTTTTCAAAGAGAATAGCATTTGTGCAAGAGCATCAACAGGATTTTTTTTGTGTAATACAAAATAGTGCATCAGACTTCAATTCTATACATTACATGTTTATCATAGAATACACAGAATGTGTGTTTTCTGATATTTGGCATACAGAACCTAACCTTTACTACATTTTGTGCATCTTTTTTGAGTATGTTAGTTCAAAATTAACAATTGCATATTTATTTTTTGATGTTTATAAGAAAAAAAACCCTGCTTAGTAATGTTTCAAGAATTAGCACTTTGTTACAAGTATCTCACTAGTTTTGAAAAATACTCAAAAAAGTTACTAAATTTAAGAAGTGCTATTTTCTTAACAAACGCTCCAGCCTTTTTATCAGGCCTTTGATGAATAGTTTATCGGATTGTCCAACAAATCAATATAGTTCAAAGAACAAAAGCAAGTAGTTTTTATCTCACAGGTATTGCAAAATGATGCACTTTGGTTAGGAAAGTATGTTTACAAAAGCCCCGACTGTACTTTTTAGTAATATTATACATCAAAACAACAGTCATGTAAAGACTATGTTAAAATAATGGGGTTCGTCATATTAATAGTTTGAAAAATATGATCTATATCCTCTGTGAAATTTTCAGTGGGTCTGATGTTAAGTATTAAATGACAGTCTGTGCAAATACATATTCTGAAGTATCCTGCTAGACAGATAGAGGACTTAAAAGAGAAACATCACAGTTCTACCTGCAAAGGGAGAAATGAGGGTAGTGCAGAGGAGTGGTATGACACCATAGGGTAGTTAGCTCTGTCCTGCCTGTACTAGTAGGAACACAGAACATTCGGACATCAATTCAGAAAGTGTGTTAAAGCTGTCGTGGTTTTTTTTTTTTATGCACATACAAAAAGAACACTAAATGAGGAAATCAGATAGCAGGTATCTTTTTGATCGTTAATATATTACCTTCTATTTTTAATACTAGAAGAGAAAAAACTGATTAATTTGCCTTTAATGTACAGTCAGAACTGATTTTACTTTGGCTGTCCACACGCCTGTGTTTGTATCAGGTCACCAGTCAGTGTCTTCACCTGTAACACCGGTATAACTTAAGCACCTCACAGAATATAGGAGTATGATATCACAGAATGGCTTTACAGGCCAAAGCCTGTGCAAATCGAACGACTCTGCGTAACCAATTAATGTGTGCTGCACACACTTACGTGGCTGCAGGAGAACAGGTTGCCATCACGCTGTGAATTGTTTGCAGTGTTCCTGCACAATGATGTGCCTGTGGTTAAGCTCTTCCCACCACACCTCATGATGATAGGTTTAGACTTTAATGTGAAACTTGGCTCTTTCACCTGAAACTTAAATCCTGGTGCATATTATGGGACACGTGTCTGAATTTAGAGTGTTTCTGGGCAAGATACCATTTGACCATATCTATATGAATATATAAGAAGTCTTTAGGATTGCACTGTCCTCTGAAACTGTGAGCCCGGTAGGTTTATGTTCCATCTTCTATAGCAACATATTTTTGAAGTATCTGCACTGACAAATGAGATTAATATCCCTTTCCAAGAGAGAAAGAAACCTCCAATATGCTATTAACAAAACTTAATATAATTTAAAATTAATGTATTTAATTGAATAATCTTTTCACAAAAATAAGGTGAATTTCTTTTTCATTTTTATTGCTGTAGTTTTTTGTATTTTGGAAGAAGAGCCTTTTAAAAAAAAGATTGAGGCAGCAGTGAATGATTCAGGAAGACTAGTCAGAACAATACTGTAAAAAAGGTTATGACATGAAATTAAAACCTAAAACTAGCTTTATTCCTTTAAAAGGAATAACAGGTTTTATGCATTCCTAGAAAAACTAATGATTCTGCATAAATTTTAAATCCCGTAGAGTATTTTTCAACCCAGAAATTCCCCCCACCTCTTCCTTTAATTGACTTACAGGAATTCTCCTATCCTGTGCTTTGTTTTACATGAGGAAAAAAACCCAGGGCAACTTAGTGTAAAGGCGTATGATTTCCAGAAACTCTGAAGACATAAAAAAATTGAATTCTCTTTCAAAACTTCCTTTAGGAAGTGTTTTGGGAAAATAAAACATATGCAGTTATTAAAAATAAAATTGCTTGCTCAATTAATTATGTACAAGCATCTACAAAATAACATAAAAGGAGAAATTCATTATAGATATAATATTCATGACTGGTAGTTATCTAATTTATTTTTTCAGGAAGTAGCCATTTCAAATACTTTTATATATACATAATCACATTTTGAAGATTGTGGTATATTATTGGAGAGATTTTAAACATTCCAATAAAATACTTATTGTTCATTCTGTAATAATTAATTTTTTGTTAAGTTTTCTACCACATTTCCCATTATTATATTTCAGTTATTGGGAAAAAAAAAAACCACACCACCCAATTTTTTCATCTAAAGTGCTGCTTTTCTAAGTATTGTGAACATCTATCTGTTCTTCAGTTGCAGAGAGAAAAGCAAAGCACATTTGTGTTCCTTGGTTCTTTGTTTCCACCTTGAAAACCTAGAAGGGAAGTGCTCTGTTTGCTTTATGAAGCAAAGACGATTGATGCTCTGTCACAGGATATATGGTACAACAGGAAGCCAACTTAACAGCAAAAAAGTCTCATGAATACATTTGTCCGTTTTGGTAGATGAACTTGTGAAAGTTAAGGTTGCAGAGGTGCAGCTGGCTCTCTGCTGCAGTAGACAGCAAAACCCACTTCCTCTTAGAGGAAGAACTTTGGAACTGTTGCCGCTTAAACCAGTATTCAACGCTAATTTTTTAAATGTACTTTTTGTATGGGGCTGAACAAAGAGTGCTGATAACCATAGTGGCGCTGATCAGTAGCTGCCACTTGTTTTCAGAAATATGCAAGCCTTTACTCAGATTTTTTTTTTTAGTCAAATTCAAGTCACTGTGCATTTTCACTAATTTAGCCCATGTTAAACAGTAGCTACAGCACCCATACTTCAGTCACAAATGAGTAAGAGGCCATGTATACTGTAGCAAATGAGTAAAATTATGCTTCTGACCCACAGGAGGGCAATGTAGCCCTATTAAAAACAAACAAAACCTTAAACCCCAAACAAAACAAAAAAAACCCAGCAGAGTGAACTACTCTCATAAGGTTGGCTATTTTTGTCTGACACACCAGCACTGATTTATACAGCAAACAACCTTTAGTCTTTCATAGTTTAGAGGAAGATGGGACTGTTACAAGCCATACTTTTTATAGGAGAAGGAAATAAGGCAATTATCAGGAATTAAGTCTGCAAAACTCTACTTCATACCCCAAACAAACATTAGCGCTTATTATTGTACCACTGAGATGTAACTGGTTTAACTAGTAGAAAAAAAAAAGTGTTTTTCCCTTTCTGAGCACTAATCGTGATGGCTGCTTGTCACCAGATTAGATTGTGCTTTGCATTTAATCAGTATTTTCTGTCACATCTTTAATCTTAATAAAAATCTCAGTTATTTTAAGGTTCATGAATTGAAAAAAAAGAAATTTTAACTGAAGGAAAAGACGAACAATAAATGTTATCTGCATTAAAATATTACAAACTTGTTAATTCTCCACAGAGTATTTTATTAGCTTGAGATATACTGAATATCTTGTTGCTAAAACTGAATTCAAATTCAAGTAGTTTTTAATTTTTTTTTTACTGTTCAGCCCTTGAATACTCACCCTACTGGTTATACTGAGGAAAAAATATACTTTAATAAATGTTTAAAAATTAGGATTTAGTGAAAAACTTACTTGTCTAAAAATGTAAAATGTGATATTTGAACTAGTAAATCTATCCAAGTATTTGCAACTACTTGTTTGACATCTGCAAATGCCAAAAATAAGAATGTCTTTGCGATGCCTCAGGATCCAAGAATGATCCGTTCCTCCCCATGTCTAGTCTTGTCCCAATAGGTGAGATAAGTCAAACAGGTTCTCAAACTTCAATTTTATAAGACAAAGACCATTGTACTCCAACCATCAAGGAAAGAAAATTACTAGCTGCAGCAGTGGATCTCAGTGACCTGGCTAAGAGAAAGCCAGTAGGAACCAATCCAATCCACTCCAAAATTACTGTAGTAGGAATGGCTATGTTATTAAAAATTTGTACTTTGTTCTACCTGACATAACTTCATTGCCAGACGCGCAAAGAACACAAATTTGCCCTTACTATGACTCAGTATTCACTAATACGTTTTAACAAGTAAATTCCAGTACTTATAGGTATTACTTTTAAGTTACGGAGGGAAAAAATCCCTCAAATACCAGTATATATTGCTGGACGCCTTGAATGTTTGTTACTGCAAGAAGAGAGGAAAAAATGGAAGTGCATTGTCACGTGCTTGCTGTTAAATGATCTTGCTGAAATACCCAGTAAAGACAAGCATTTATGAGTCTTATTCATCATGTGCTGTATGTTTTATTTTTTTGATATCCCAGATAAGCCTGTTTTACTAACTTCTACTAGTAAGATAGCTAACTTTTTGTTTTCAGATACTGGATAAATCTGATTCCATTCTGTATTTATCCTTCTAAGAGAATCATTATTTTGTATGTTACTAATATGAACCATTAACTCAAGTCCCTGTTAAATTACAGTTCAGTTGGAAAGTTCCAGAAGGTCAATCAACATTTCAACCAGAAGTAATGCTGTAACAAAAGAACAGAATTTAAACAAATTTCATTATTTTGCTTAAATTAAAAATCTCAATACCACTACCACACAGTTAGTCAGGTGTCTGCCTAAGTCACACGTGGTGAACAAAGTGTGGAAAGCAACAAAGACTGTTTTATAACAGCAAATACACTGAACAAACCCAGCAATCACACGCTCACTGCTCACAGGAAAACAAACGTTATGCTGAACATCGATTATGCTTTGGACTATGAAAAATTGTATCAAGCAGTGACTTATTGTGAGGGCAGCCTTAGTGTTTGGGTCTCCAAAAGGTATGAAGAATCACAGTGTAAAATAAAAAGGGGTCAGTTCTGCAAAGTGTATTTTTGCATCGTCACGTTGATATCAAGGAAAGGGAAAAAGTGCGTAGCGATTTGCAGCACTGCACTGCAGTCAAGTATCAGAACTCTCACAAAATATTATTTTATTATAATATATTATTTTAATGAGGCCTGAGCCTTGAAGTACTCTTAAGATAAATTAATTCCTCATTCCCAGTGCCATTGTAACCTGAACAAATATAACAGGACAAAGCCATCTAAAAACCCTGTTCTGTTTCTGTCTGAAGACGTTTCATCCAGCAATACAGGTAACATGAACATCACAAATATCTCCTCTCTTTTTTCCACTGCTTGGTTGCCTGTGCGTGTGACAACGCTTCATGCAATGGTTTTTATGTGTGTGCAGGTTCACAATCTCCCCCATATGGAAAGTACAACAGGAAACTATGGCAGTAAAACTGCGGCGTGTGCTGGCACAGCACTGAAAAATGTTTTCAATTCAAACCTTCTCTACCATAGAAAAAGGTCATGGGAATTGACTTTTTCAGTCAGTTAACTCAATACGAGTAAAAACTCCACTCACACAGACGTTACTCAGCACCTTTCCGAAGATTTTAGTCAGCTGCTCTAAAGAGCGGGTCAGTGCTTAGAACTGACCTAGAGACGTCACCTTGTTCTGAGAAGCTGACCCTGGGAGAAGAGGAAACCCATCAGACTCGAGGCATGGCCTTTGCACTGTCCCTTTCCCTTTCCTAACTGCCTTGAAGGAGGCGGCTGCTGTTGGCTGTGTTTGCCTCACCCCTGCTCCACACACAGGGCCACGCTACTCAGTGAAACAATCTCTGGAGATTTGTCTTTTAGAGGTTAAGGCGACATTAAAATACTTTTGTAATTAAATTAAGCCAGCTGATTTGCCATCTCTGTATCAGCACACCATCCTCCTCAGCACCATGGAAAAGGAGGCGCTGATGAGTTCCACTCTGCTGGCCCTCTGCCCCTCCATGGAGCCATGTTACTCAGTGAAATGTGCTTCTCCGGGCTTCTTGTGTCAGCCCTAGCAGTCTGAGTCTCTCCGCTGGAGGAGTGGCAAAGTACGCCTTTTGCTCCTCTGAGTACTTTTCCTTCACTTCAATGATGTCCCTGTAGCGGCCGTCCTGCCAGTGGAAATTGAATTGCTCCAGTAACTCAATTCTTTTCTCCTCTGTGTTCACACAGTCAACAGGGGCAGACTGTTCCAGGAACGGTATCTGAATATCTGGGAACAGCAGGAGACCCCGGATAGCAAACCAACCGCCATACTTGGGATGGATACATACGCCATAGATCTTCTGGAAGGAAAAAAGAAGGATCTAGGATGTCTCATTTTGTCTCCAGTAATGGTTAGAGTTCAAAGCATCAAGCTTTGATGCTACTTCTCACACTCCTAGCCCTCTGTTGGAGTACTATACAGAGAAGGAAAGCTCTTTCCTGAATGAAGCATTGCATTTCATTCCCATTTTCCTGTGCCCACACACAACCCTGTAATGTGGGGAGAGGTCCCTTTTTGAAAATCTAAGAGAAAGTAACCACAGTGCAATTTTTTTTTTCTTCTATTTCTAATGCTCCAAGCAACAGGTCTTTTACATTGAGATTTATTCTCCTGTCTAAGTAGGTTTAATAGACCAAGATACTATTCTCCATGTATGCATCTCCCTACCACCCCAAAGAATCCTGGAAGCTTCTGATTCCTGTCTGAAGCACTTTATGGATCTATAGCTGATCTGGACTTTTGTATTTTCCTGCAGGAAGAACTAGTGAGTGAACAATAGTTGTAACATTCAGTGATTGCAGTTTGGCAGTTCTTCACAGATTGAGTTTTTGCTTTACCTTTTTACCCCAAGGATCATGCTTCACATCCTTCCTTTGGTAGTAATATGCAGCTCCAGCAACATGGGCAGCTGTCTGTGCCAAGAATTTGGGCTTTCGGCTTGGCAGGATCTCGTAATCAAAGATGACATCCACCTTCTGGTCAGGGAATTTCTGGGAAAATTAAAAATCATCAACCCACGCTCATGGAAAAAGATTTGCCACTACAGAGGTGCTGGATGCTAGCAAATCAGGCACACGAGAAGCCTGCAGGCTTCCACGTCCTGCAATCTATCAGCACGCTTGTGGCCCCGGGTTTTCAAATGATGACTGTAAAGCACTCCACATAGCTACAGGTTGTAATGGCAAAGGGACAAAATATGCAAGTAAAGTGGGTCAACAGCCTGTCGATGCTCTTCACAAGAATTACCGTCATGAATAATGCTTTACACTTCTAAAGAGCAAGGGCAGGAACCGGGAAGGCTTTGTCTACTGCTCAGCCCACCTGGTTATATGCCACAATAGTAAAAGGAATCGGTATTTCAGGTTCTTACCTCCTTCACATGTGACAAATGATGAGAAACACACTGATCCACAGGATCCCTGATTATTTTTAACCACTTTTTGTTCACAAAAGGTTTAAGGGCTTTGTCAAACATGGAAGGTGTGCTGAGGACCACGAATGCCAGCGTGTCATCTGGGTAGGGGAGATGAAAGGCTGGCTGGAGAACAGCATTGTACCATCCAACCTTTGGCAAAGAAAAACAAATCTCCATTAAAACAGGGACACCACTCTTTTGCTAGCGGGCATGCAGGAATTTTAAAAACTGGAAAGAAGTGTAGCCACCTTCATTTGCAACCCAGATTATGCAGCCTGCCTACTGCCTCCCATTCAAACCAAGGCTGTTTTGCATACTGGGATTTACAGTTTCTGGAAGCTGTCCTGCAAGCTGTACCTGAGAGATAAGAATCACCCACCGCATTCAGCTCAAGGCTGCCCTTTATCCAGCTCCGCTCAGAAACCATAGAGGGAAATATCAGCAGCCAGTCTTGCCAGTGCAAATCAGGTATGTCGGTTTAGATGAAGCTTTTACAGCTTTTTATCTCAGCATCAGCCAGAAAGAAACTGGCGCTTCTGTTTTGCTCCAGTGACAAGTTGCATGGTTTATTTCTTCAGCAGGAAATATTTATGTGTGGTAGTGAACGACTTAAAGCTCCTAGCAGTGCTAGAATCCCCCAGAACCATCAGCCATAGCATGTGGATCGTGACATGGCCACATTTTGGTATTTGTTTCCAGGGCTGGATACGTTATAACATAGTCCAGAAATGAGGGAATCAAGCCAGGGCAGCAGGAAGACATGACCAGAGAGACAGGGCTCAGAGCAGCGACTGCCAAGCAGGAAGGAATGGCTGAAACCCCTGCACTCCACCACTAATGCACTGCACAGCGGCAGCAGTCTTTTTAAGGGTTACAACAACTCCCACTCTCCAGGGATGCCACAAAGACCAGAGAAAGATGTCAAGTAAGTCAAGTCTAATTATTTATACCGGTCACCTCTAAGTGTCTGTGAAATGAACTGGAAAGTGACTTCACAGGTGACAGTGGCAGCCAGACCTGCCCATATGAAAACATACAATGAAAATTAAGATTATCATAAAGATACATTTTTATATCAACCCCAAAGTTTAATCAGTTTTGTGGCTCTTGTTTAAGATGCTGAATCGAGATGTTACAAGAAATGAGAGAGATGTGAATCTAAGGGTTGCTGATTTCTTAAGTTCCCATCAGTCGGTGCACCGGAGCCAGCTGCATGAGAATTACATCTGGAAAGAGACACAGTGCCCTAAGGTTTCCCTCTGGTAGCTGCAGCCTTTTTGATCTGGGTTCTGCCCCTCATTCTGCTGCTGTGTTTTGAGAAATCAGTACTCAATTCTTCTCTAAATTCCGGAGATTTCACTTCTGTCAGCGCCTCTTTCCCTTTTACTTTCTGTCACATCAAGAATATAGTAGGAAGTACAAACATTTCAGGTGACAAATACAACAGTCCCCGAGGAGGGGAAAGTCAGGTTTCTTGTAGATTGATTTGTATTTGATATTGTAGACTGATTTACTGCAGCTTGCCTCTGGGATGGGCAAATAAACCCCTAAGTTTTGGTGGAAACTGAGTGGGCGCAGTTCAACACAAGTGGAAGAGGCCGCCGCAGTCGCGAGGGAGAGACCCCTTCCGTGCCCACAACGCGCCCGGTGCCTCCAGGCCCTTCACAAACGGGTGAAGTAGCCTGCGGGTTAATACACGGCTGTTTCCACATTCGGATTAAAATTCAAGCTTGCTTAGAGGGCCTTACCCTCTCTCGGTCCAGATGTATTATTTATTTCTCTCTCCTCACCTTACCCGAGCAGGACCAGCATAAAGGGCCTGAGCAAACCTCCAGTTCGGCGGCTGCTCCGCCGGAGCGGCGGTGCCCTTGCTCCGTCTTACCGGGCGGCCCACACGGAGCCCTCACGCCTGCGGGGTAACCCGCGCCGGCAGCAGCGCCGCACGCCTCCTCCGGAGCGCTTCCCGCCCGCCAGCCGCCGCGCCAAGGCCCCGGCCCCGGCCGGAGCCCCCGGCCCACGCAGCGGCCGCCCCTTCACCTCCCCCGGACGGGCACCTTCCCCCCGGGGGCCGCGCGGCGGCCGCCGAGGCTCGGTGAGGCCCCGGGGCCCGGGGGGGGGGGGGCCAGCGCGGGCCGGGCGGGGGACGGAGGGCCGGCCCTCCCCGGGCACACCGACCGCGGCACCGCGCCCCTCGGCGGCGGCAGAGGTCATCCCCGGCTCGGGGAACCGTGCGCCGTCCCATGTCCCCGCCAACGCACGCGATGGTGACGCCGCTCTGATTGGCGTCAGGGCGGGCGACGTCACGGCGAGCCCCACGTCACGTCAGTACCTTGAAGGCGTGCACCTCGAAGCCGAGGGGGCCCAGGGCGCCGCGGAGCCGCTCCGCCACGCGCCCCTCCATGCCGCGCGGGGCGCCACGGGAAGGGGAGTTTTGGCAGCCCTCCGGCGCGCGGCCGCCCGCGGGGCACTATGGGAGGCACGGGGGGACACCCCCTCCTCCAGCACATCGCCGCGTCTCCTAGGAAACGGCCCGCCGCGCAAGGCGCCCTGGGATTTGTAGTGCGCGCCCCCCGGGGGCCGGGGGACCGTTACTCGCCGCCGTCCCGGGGCGGCTCCAGGGGCTCGGCCGCAGAGGAAACCGGCGGCGCCGTGTTCGCTCCGCTCGTGTTCCCCGGCAGCTGCCGGTGAGCTCCTGCTGTCCCCGTGTGGCTCCGGCGGTGGGTCGCTGGTTGGGCTGATAACCGCGGTAGAGGCCTGCCCCTCCCAACGGCTGCGTGTGGTTGTGTGGTTCGAGTGGGAAAGGGGAGGATTTTGGTATCTCGACGCGCGCCCTGGCCGGTGCCCAGGCTCCCGGCCGAGGCGCTGGCTGAGGCATGTTTAAGGATGCGGCAGGCCCAGGTGGGCTCCCTCCTTCGCAGCCCCCGGTAACGCCTGTTGCTTTTGATCTGCGGTGGGTTTGCAGCTTGACAGGCTAGGCCCTGAGACCGCTGCGACGGAGGAGCGTCTGCCTGGCACCCAGCAGCCCTGTTATGCCTGCGAGGCAACAGCGGCGCCACAGCAGCCATCCCAAACCAAGGTGGTTTGGCGGCTCTGAGGAGATCGCCTCTCTGTTAAGAGCAAGAAGGTTTCCTAGCATAGTTGCACAGTGTGCCCATCTGTGCTGTACCACTCTGTACGGTGCATATTTTTCTTTCATCATACACCATTTGAAAGCCCCACCTTCCTGTGGGGGTGGACGCTGCTCACTAAAATAGTTATCAAGGCCTCTGCACTGATGATCCTTTCTCCTTCCCCATCTGAAAGTAAGTATTCTTTGCAGCTTCCCTATTACCTACCAACACATTTGCCACATTGGAGACCAAGCCTCAGATTTGGATCTCCTTACCCTAATCTTTATAGTAGCTTAACATCATTTTTATGGTTCTTGTGCAACATTCTCCAGCTGTTAATCCTGAGTTTTATGAAGTGTTAGGACACCACATCTGCAAGGTCTTGGGGACAGAACTACTTCAGATATGCAAAATTCTTTCTTTGTGGAGTTCCCTTGTATCTTCTAGAACCCCAAGAGTTTTTTCTTATTGTTTCTGTGCCCTCTGTAGGAGGAAGGCAGAAGGATGCCATCAGTCTTGTTTAGAATTAAGGTTTGTTCTCTCCAGGTCTCCCTGCATTTCCAGCTTCTGAAGTTGAATTGGCCTACGAACTATGTTCTTCTCTGGACTAAGTTATTATACAAAATCTGTTTTTGACCATCCGCTCAGATCATTGAATCGCTCACTCAGTCTGTGAATCAACTAAAGCAGGAGAAAGAGCTCCAGCAGGAGCAGATCAATAAGCCAGAAGGTGTTGAAGGTAAAGGCCCCGGAACTGAAGCACTGATGGTTACAGGAGCCTCTTCCACAGCTCGCTTCTTGCCTAGGTTGCTGAAGTCCTGTTGAAGAAACAACAGGCTGTGAGGGTAGCCTGGCACAATGTAGCTCCATCTCTGTGCTAAACAAGTGAGCACAGACAAAGTGTTGGGTACAAGGCAAAAAGGGATTTTTGAATTTTTCATTTCTTCATTTGCCTTTTCTTTAGTGATCTAAAAACCTGAGAAGCACCTTGCTTCCCAGGAGGGAAAATGGACAGTGGAAAACAAAGTTGAAGTGATTTCCTGGAGGGCCATGACCAAGCCTGGTCTAGAATCAGGTATCCTCACGTGGAGTCCTTTGCTGAAACCCTTGTGATACACAATATTTAGCTGCCCAAGTTGCCTTTGAGGGTGGTTAGTTCAAATATTTGAATTCTTAATGTGCATCTTGCCTCTTTTTCTGTCTGAACATAGTGGTCCAGGAAGACAGACTTTCTGAGGTCTGCTGAGCATACAGCATAGTGGCAGAGGGGGATTCTTGGGCTTCTGCTGCACTCTGCCTCTGTCAGGGATCACTATGGGGCTGGACCTTGAAACCATCTTACTAGGTGTTCCTTGATCTTATTCTTATCCCTTCTGTCCCAGCACCTAAAGAGCGAGGCTGGGACCTTAGCACCTCCTGCCTTTCCTGCTTGCTTTTACAGAGGATGCTCAGTCATTGCAGAATAGCACTTAGAGCAGCTTGGAGGCCTTGCCAAGGAGGGCAGAGGAGTTGAAAGGTGAATGCTATAACTAGCAACAGCAAGTGCTTCACCAGCAGTATGGAGACTGTGCATCTCATTTGTATCCCAGTGCAAATAGTCCACAAGAAATAAATGAGATGTCAGTGTCAAGACCTTTGCAGATTCAGGGCTGGAGCAGGGGAGGTACTGGGGGAAAGTGTAACTTTTCCCACTTTCCTTAAGCAGTGAAAAATTACTGTGACAAAATGATGAATGTGTGAGGAAAGAGTTGGAGCAACTGCAGCATAAAGTCAGTGAGTGGTGGTGCGTTCTGTTCCTCACATGGTCTGAACTCCCATTCTGCACAGGACAACCCTTTGCTGCCCAAGTGATCTAGCAGAAACAGCCCCTGGTGGGAAGCACTGTAATGTTTGTTGTAGTTGAGGATCTCTGTTCAGGAAAATGAAACCAGGCAACACTACTGAACAGCCAGTGCTGGAGGAGAAGTAAAGAAGAATGCACAGGGCTGGCAAGCTGTCACTCCATGCTGTGCTCTGGGAGAGCTGTGGGAGCAGAACATGCGTGGGGCTTGCCTGCAGCCTCTGAATCCACCCTTTGCCTTGGGAGAGATGTGGGTGGATGTAGTTCTGTAAGGTTTTGCCTGGCAACAGAGATGGAAAATCAGGTGCAGAATGTAGTTTAGCCATGGCCTTTTTCTTGGTCTGTTATGAGGTCAAGTTGCTTTACTGCACAGGTCAACAAGAAGAAGAACTATTGAAACAAATGTCTGCAACCAATTAAATTAAGAGAACTCAAAGTCGATGCTGCAGGGTGGGCTGCTTTATAGTTACACCTCTTCTGTCCAAAAACTGGCACTGGATGATTTGATGGCTGGTAGCAGACCTACTGTTGGTCTGAGCAAGTTTTGCTACTGGGATCTGTGGAGGAGAACTGAGTGTTGAAACTGATGTATGAAGAGTTTACTGCGAATAGTAGCCAGACTGAAAAATGCTGTTGCTGCCTGCAACAGAGGAAGTATTTTTATTAAATATCGTAGTACCACTAGAAGGCTTTGATTGAGACAGACAGTGCAAGATGCTGTGCAGGCACCTTTCCTGCCTCTCAGGCTTGCTGAAACAGCAAGAAGAGGCCTTCCTGTTCCAGTGCTGAATGATGGAGGACAGTTAGAAAGGTATCTTCAAAATTTGTATAAGTGGGGGAAAAGATGAGTGTTTGTATATATTCTAGTGTAACAGGTTGTACTGCAGTCAGAATGAAATTGGTATTTTTTTTAGTAGTTGCAGAAGTAGATGACCTTTGCAAAAGGGAGAATCAGAAGAGACCCGATGGGAGAAGAATAGGGAATGGACAGAGCTGGGGGGTAAAGGTTGAAATGAGAGTAGGGCTAACAACTGGCCTGTGTCTTTTGCACCAAGCAGCATGTTACCATTCTTCTGGAAACCTGCTACCGGAGGATACTTGCGTAGCCAGGGCTGGTCATCTGCTTCGCAAGGGGAGGTGGAAGCATGCTCTCAACTTCTCTGTAGAATAAGGTGATCGCTGTGGGCAAAACACTGCTATTCTACCTGTAGCAAAACTTTAACTCCTGCTGAGGAGGGCTAGCATAAGGAAGAGGTTATAGATGATGCCAGATAGGGTGCCATCGTGATCCGAACCCAGAAGCGTATGAAGAAACCAAGCATTACCTTTGGTGCTGATGCTGGAAACATGAAGTGTTCTACTTTTTCTCAGTTGTTGCGGCCTCATCTGGACATGATTTTTCTGCAGGGTTTAATGGTGATGTGGTGGATCGGAGGCTGGCTCTGGGAAATCCTTGGATCCCTCTTTCTCAGGTGCTAGATTTGCTGAGCAGCCACAAAGCACAATCTTACAATTTACAAAAACTCAGGATGGAGGTGTGGAGCACCCAATGGAAGCTTGGCCACATCAGGTGGAGGGCATACACCTTCAGGGAATTTGGGTGATACCCAGGTCTGCGCATGTCACATGAGAGCTGCTGTAGGGACAAGGGTGGCTCTTGAGTTTCAAGGGGATTAACTGCCTGGGAGCTACAGGAGTGTGTCATGGGAGGGTGCTGCTGGCTGCTGGCTGTTCTGGGCTCCACAGGATAGCTCTTGCTGTTGCAGCTTGCTTTCACAGGGGCTGGATTGGCAAGATCAGAGACTCTGGGGACCGATCCCTCATCTTGCTGTTTTTGTTTGCCAGCTGTCCTTTGTACATGCCCAGATAGAATATTTGTCTTGTGGAGCACAGTTCATTTCCATGGCTAGTGTGGTACTGGTTTTACTGATGCTGAAAGGTAGCAGGTTTGTCAGTTTTGTGAGGTGAGGTCTTCTGTTTAAATCCTGAACTGGTAAAGTTTGAAGCGGGTATGGCTTAAGTGTCTTCCCTCTCCTGGAGAGGACCTCTGGCTAAGTGCAGGCAAGGCGGTGAGCCCTTCTGAGACAGCTAGTGAAGGGAGTGAAATGACAGCCTCTGTTACTGAGACATTTGTATCCTGAGGGTTAGCACCTTCAGCTTATTCCATGTGGGCGTTGAGAATAGGTACCTGCTGTTCCCTTCCCAGTTGTCCTTGGAGCTGAGCTGACAGGGTCTGAGTTAGCTCACGGCTTCCCTGAGCCATCTCATCTGCCTTGTTTAGTCAGGAGTGTTACCGTCTCCTATCCAAGCCCTCTGTCAGTGCAGTGGTGGACTCCACATGCTCTCCTGCTTGCTAGTTGGACAGTACCTTACTTGCTTTTTGCTGAAATGACTGGAAAGAATGATCGGTGCCTCCAAGAATTTGAAGGCTTATTTGAATTGCCTATGCTCTAATTCTTTCCCAGTTTCCCCAGCTGCCCTCACTTTCCTTTCTCACTATGCTCAGCTGGTGGGAACTGGCTTTGCTTGTGTCTCTAAGCTCTGCGAGCCCTTGCTGTCCCCCTACTCCTACCCAAGGGCTCTGTCCTGCTCCCTGGAGAGAAATGAGTGATATTGGAGCTTCCTTGTTGAGGATCCTTAGATCCTTCTGGCTCTGTTTAATTGTATCCTTCATCTGACCCCAGCTGCCCTTGGGCAGCTGCCAGATGTCCTGACTGTCACAGGTTTAGCTGAGGATTCATGTCACTGGTTCCCAGCGTTCGCTTCCCCCTACAGCTTTGTGCTACAGTAAAACAAGATCCAGAGAATATGTATCACTCCTCTGGGGAAGGCAGTGATGTCTATATGAGGAGTCTGTCTCCCAGGTATGGTTTAATTTTTTTTCTTTTATTATTAGGAAAAGCACAACATTCCCATTCATCTCCCTCAGGCTAATGCTGATGTCACATGGGCTACAGTGTGGTTTGATGTCATCATAAAGTATTTGTACAGAAAGGATCTTTCATTCTCTGTGTTCTCCAGAACAGTAAATAAGTATCACTGAGACACTATGTTGTACTGCTTAGAACATAAGAGACTTTCCTTCTGTTTTCCATCCACAGCTCTTGAAACCTTTTTCTGACCCTGTTAAAGAACTGTTGCTCTGCATTAGGTAGGAACCTGAGAGAGAGTCAGACACATTTTTTGAAGACTCATGGCAATTTGGTAACTGAAATGTAGTTAAAGGATATCTTCATTCCTTGTCTCTTTTTCTGATCTTTCTCCCTCTTGACCATAAGCATATTCATGTCTGTCTTTATTAGTGGGGAAGTGTTGGTGGACACTGAGTATAGAGGTCAACATAGCCCTATAATTAGGTTTTCTTTGATAAAGGATATCGTATCAACTTGGTGAGATGTTTTCAATAATGGAATTTCACTGCAGTTCTCCTGTAATTAAATACCGATTCCCTATTTCTTTCTGTAAAAGCCTAAGGCCTGATCAGGGAGTTGTGCTGGTTCTAACAAGCGCGTCATTGTTTTGTTT
Organism: Gorsachius magnificus; assembly: GCA_034008185.1. Classification (NCBI taxonomy): domain Eukaryota; kingdom Metazoa; phylum Chordata; class Aves; order Pelecaniformes; family Ardeidae; genus Gorsachius; species Gorsachius magnificus. The sequence continues at coordinate 67,416,398 of CM067085.1, forward strand.
TGTTGTTGGTTTTTTTTTCCCTAAAGTGGTGTGCTTCACAGTGCTGCTGCAGAAAAAAATTGTGCTGGCACAACTGAGATAACAATGTGAACAGGGCTAGGTGGGGAAGCAGAGGTTCTGCTGCCAGACTGTTCATCTGCTGAAAACACAACTGAATTGCTCAGCAGAACTGCCTGCTGCTGCTATGTGGCATGACTTTGTCAGAAACCTTGTCAAAGTGGTTCCCACCCCAATAATTGTTCCAGTAGGCACTGCTAAGCTTAAGGGACTGTCACTGTTATCCTTTTGCTTCAATTAGATCTACAGTCTGACCTGAAAGATGAAGTGAAAAGCCTGCTCTTGAAGGAGGTGCCATCCAGGGAACCTGGAGGGAAAGACAGAGATCAGAGGAACTATTCTTCACTTACTCCAATGGTACTAACACTCTGGGACATGGTATTCCAACCTCCCTTTGGTTTAGAGATCTCATGGTCAGGTCAGGTGTCCTGTGTCCCTTTCTAACACAAACTGACCCCTGTGGCTTTTGAGCAGAAATGAGCTGGATGACTATTTATGTTTTAAACCCGCATGATTTGGAGTTGGTTGGAGCCATTGGTGTGAAAGACAGATAAAATCCAATGCCTGAATGTTTTTGCCAATGTGTTTTCCTGCCTGGGTTTGTATATCATAGAATCTGTTTTCTGCTGCCTTGTGACACTGCTTGTGCTCATGCAAGAATAAGTAAAATGCTATTAGATTAGAATAGCAACAGTTTCTCCATGTGATAAGAAGTGTCACAAAAGGTAGACAGTGGAGGCTTAGGATCAGCAAGGTCATCCTTGAACTTTTGACCTAACCGGCTGCTTGCTTCATTTCTTGTAGAGAGAAGCAAGAACTTACTGAGAGAGGCAGAATAGTTTTGTCTGTGGCTTCCACCTCAGAGTTCAGTCTCAGAGTCTTCAGCTCCAATGTTTCCAGCACTGCAGAGATCAAGGTGCCTGAAGGTAAGCGTGGCTGGTTCCTGCACCCTCTGGATCTGAAGAGCCTAGCTGAGTTTTCCACAGTAATGCAGATGACAGAGGTCTGTACAACCCATTTATGTCTGCTGTTCAGGGCATTCCAGAGGTCATGCTGATAATTTGCTAATAATTTGCCTAAAGGCAGTACAATTTGCAGTAGTGGCCTAGCACTATGACCACAGTTAAAACTTTGCTCTGGGAGCACTATTGCTATGCCAGGAGAGAGGTAACATGTGTGTGCCTGTCTGTGCTTTCATCCTCCCTCCCCATCTAGTGTCAGGGTAATGTAAAGCTGCATGTGAGGGCCAATTATGATACTTATCACTTCCTCTGACAGTGCCAAGATACCACTTTTTAATGTGGCTCCATTTTTGTTTTGGTGCTGACACAGAGCCAGTGAGATTAGGAAGGTGAAAATTGCTCGCTTCAAGAAGGTTTGTCTCTCAGCCTCTTTATCCTTTTGGATTTATGCCTTGCTTTTAGGATATAAAACCCCCTCGTGTTTGCATTAACACTTAGCATTAAAGGAAATCAGGAACAAAGGGCTAATGTTCCTTTAAAAGAAAAAATTCATGCCCTACTTTAGTAAGATGCTTAAGATTCTTGTGAATGGAGGCTGTAAGGCATATTAAACTGTCCTGTGTTCTGTTTTTCCAATTTACTAATCCTGCTTATTCAGACTTTACTAGCAAACCTGCTACAATTAACTGCTTTGTAGATGCAGTTGTAACATGTCAGCTTGCTGTTAGGATGATGTCTAAGGAGTCTTCTTGTCCCATCAAGGGGTTAAGTTTTTCTCTAACATTTACTCTGAGGCACATGCCAGGTAGGGACTCCTCTATATATAGCTTTACCCATCAAATGCTCAAGCAGTACCCCTCATTTAATAACAAGAACCTAGTCACCTGTTGCTTAATATTAGTAGTAAATATTGATACCGTTGTAGCATCAGAAACCCTGACCAATACTGCAGTAGGGGCACCCAGTAGCTGTGTTGGCAGCTTGCTAGGACACTTGGGACCATGACTCACTTATACAGGCACCTATTCTTATCTGAGCTTACGTAGCTTGTGAGGATGCTTGTTGGTATTTCTCTGTTTCAGTAGAAGATGAATGAGGATGGTTTTGTATTAGAGTTTAACACAGATTGCAGTCCATGCTGAACCAGCAGTGCTGGAGGGGCTAGGCTTAGGCTGTCATTTGTTCTTAGGGTTGGCATATGGGGTAAGGAGTCTGGCGAAAGCTAATTCCTTGTTCTGTTGGTGTAGATTGTAAAGATATCTCCACACTGTATTTTTGAGCTGGAGGAGAGCAGCGCTGGAGAAGAGGCTAGAAATAGCTGGAATGTATGACCTCAGCAGTGACCTGTCTGACAGCCTGCCTGAACTTTAATGTTAACTAAAAGATGCACTCTTTACTGTAGGGAACAAGTGAAAAATGAAAAGGATATTGGCTTCCCTAGGCAAGCAAACTCTTCTTGACTTGTTTGTTACCTGGATTTACCAGAACTAGAAGCTATGAGGTGTGAGGCTGACACAAGGGAGGCAACTTAAGGAAGGGAAACAGCCATTTTGATAAGTCATTCACAGATGTGCCCGGTCCCACACTCTACCTGAGACCTGAACTGTGGGCTCTCTTGCTTAGACCTTCACCGTAGACCTTTACAACACAGTGCTGTGTATTCTCTTCTTTCACCCCAGGTGACAGACACTGATGGAGGGCCTGATTTGCAGTGCATCAATCAGCTTTTGCAGTTGCCGGCTGGCTTGCAGAGGGAGAGATGCTGTGGTGCTTGTCTGCAATGGGGGGTTTCCTCCAAAGTCAGAGAATTCCTAGCAGCAGTCCCTTGCTTCAGCCCTCTCCCGTGGGATGGGCTGTATGATCTTGTCTTCTGAGCTCTCACTTGGTGGACCAGAACAAACGGAGAGAATTTTGTGTTGTCTCTACTAATGCCTTCAAATATTTTTTTCCCCAAATATACTGCAAGTTTTGGATTATGTTGGATGTTGTTTAAACTGTTGGCTAGCTACACCTCTGGGATATATAGCTGGGCTTATATTGTGCCGTTTAGGGAGGCTCTATACATAGCAAGAACAGAACGGGTATGGACTGACCATAGATTTACCCTGTCTGACAAGACCCAATATGGAGCAGCTGACTTGGCAAGCGTTGGTGAATTGCTTCCTCTTCTGTGGCTCAAAACAGGCTAAGAAATCTTGGGTTTTGAACAGAAACTTCCATGACTACCATAAAGGGGAGGTTGGTGGATTTGTTTTATAAGAATAAAGTGCCATAGTGGCAAAAAAGGGCCTTGTGAAATTTCCTGATGTGGTTTGAATTTTTTTATTCCATTTTCCTCTGAGAGAACTTAATTTTAGAATTGCTAGCTGGTGAAGGAGAAGGGAAGAGATGAATGAGTGACACTGAGTTTGAAAGCCTTAGAGTATGGGGAAAGAGGACAACTGTCTATTTGACGGTGAAGGCTTTGTAGTCTAGCAGGTGGGATAGTGCAGGAGATAGATCTGTGGCATTGTCTTTGCTGCCTGCTTCTCAGTTGATACAAAGGACCTTGTGATGTGGCACAGAGTCAGGGACACTGTAAAGGGGGCCCAGCAGAGCTTGGTTAGGACTGGTTTGAAAAGCAGGCAGAGACTGGTGGTGCTGAGAGTAGCAGTAGGAGTCATCAAGTGGGGGCTTGAGCACAGGTCAAGACAGGACACAGTGGCGGAGGCTGCTCCCATGACCTTCATCTCATTCGGTTGCCCGAACTGTGGCTTTTGCTTTGAAGATCAGTCTGAGATTTGTTAATTTTCCCTCTGCAGGGAACAGCTACTTCCCAGAGTTCAACTCTGCTTCTTATAGTGGACCTGAATGTGTGAACAGGCATTGGAAGATCATGGTTGGGATATAAAAGCCTGCTTGAGTGGCTTGGATCTGACTGAAGCTCGGCTGGAAAGTGACTTGATGCATCCAAGAAACAGACTGAGCAGGATGCAAGTGACCAATTCTCTGTCACTCAGCGTGGGCCACCAGGTTAGACTTTGTAAAATAATGGTAGCTGTTCTCCCAGCCCTTTTTGAAAACGGGTTCCCTTTCTGCTAGCCAGCCACAAATTGTGCATGATTACCTTCCACTTACAAACACTGAGATCCTTTTAAAAAAGTAGGTGGAAATTCTTATTCTGCCCCCAAGCTTATCAGTAGGGAAACTGAAGCAATGATCACGTTAGTGGCTTGATCTGTCTGTATGATCAGAAAGCATAGCCAGGATTAGCACAAAAGAAAACTGCTAATTTGGCAGGTGTCCCTGGTAAAACCCTTCTCAGTCAGAATCAAATGAAGTACCTAAATCTGGCTGAAAGACATGTTCCAGAACCCATGAGCCTTGTCTTGTTCCAAGCAGAACCTGTAATTTAGCATTGAAAGCTTCTGGAATTCAGACATAACAGCAATTTTTTAAGAAAATACTGAACAGGGCTGACTCCTCATCCCTCTTCCTGTAGCTCCCAAGAAAGACCAGTGTGGAAGGAAACACTCTAATGCTCGTAAGAGTCATCCTGTGGCAACTGATGTGTCTAATTTTGGAACAAAAGTACTTCTGAAGGAGAGAGGATTAAAACAGGGGAGGGGAGAAGTTACCCTGCGGGAGATTGTCAACAGATGTTCCATTATAGTTCAAAGAACGCTAGCAAAAGGCTTCTGCTGCAGGGATATATTAATTCTGGGCAGTTCATCACAGGGAGACCTGTTTTATGACTGGGAGGATACCTCTGGTAACTTAGCGCTTTATTTGAACTGGGGGGGGGGGGCAGGGGTTGGGTCTACCTGTAAACAGAGAGGAAGCTGAACAGTAGGAACAAACACATACTTATTTTCTTGCAGCTGTGACCACTGTCAGTCTGATCAAGATCATGCTGGTTTTGTGGTTCAGGGAGTTATTTGGGTCTTTCAAAAGAAAAATTATTACAGAGGAACTGAAGCTGACCATTGTTAAACTGCTGGTGCACATGAAACAGACCTGCATGGAGTACATCTTTTAAGTATATTTATTAGACAGGAAGCGGAACAAGCATAAGGAAGGCTGTGCAGGCTGTCAAGCAGATGAATACATCGATCCCTTTGTCTTTAAAGTGCACAAATCTATCAAGTTTGACACTGTCTAGCACCCTATCTATGCTTCCTTCATGTAGTAGTTAATGATTGTGTATAAAAGCTTACTAATGTTGCAGAATCAGCTATGGTGGGGGGTCTAGTTTGCAAGCTGTGTATCACCGAGCACAATTAGAAGGTCCTCTTCTGGGCAGGTCTAAGTGCTTTACCTTCTGAGACCATTTTGAAGTTGTGCTTTGGGTAGAGGTCGATTTTTCTCAGATCTGTGAGGAAACGTGTCCCCTGAAACATTAGAACGGGGAAGAATCTTCATTCAAATGTGGTTGGATGGGGAAATTTGAAGACCTAGATTATCTTACAAAGTTCTGGGGGATTTAAAAAAAACCCCAAACCCACAAATGGTTTTGGGGCTTAACAGTGATGGAGACTTTTCTATTGGCAGTCATGGTCTTTCAGCTTTGCTTATCACTTAGGTACATATCAGTAGGACAACAGATTTGGCTGTTTTATGGACAGGAAGTGCATGGTTTCTTTTTCTGGGGGGTGGGTGGGTGGAAGGGAAGATTGGAGAGAAGATCCCTCTCTCACTTCTGCTATGCAGTGAAGCAGAGGTAGCAATTAGACAGAAACATCCCTGGCAGAGGCTCAGTAGGTACACTTAGAAAAACCCTCCCCCTACCCCCATGACAAATCCATATCTATACTGACCTGAATGTGGGCATAGAAAATTGAGTAGAAATAATGCATGCAGTCTCCTGTTTCCTTCCTAGGTGTCTGGGAAATTACAGTAGGCATTTTCTGTTCTCCCCTGGGTAGAAGAACATTGCTTGGCTACTGGCTAAAAGCTTCCCAGGTTATGTATCATTTTGTACCCTTTTTTACTGAAAGTTTCCTGCTCTACCTCCCCTGGCTTGCTTCTGTGCTCCTTCTCCCTGGATTGGTGCATGCCTTACTTGTTCTGCTTTAAGTGGTGGCAAGCACAGGGGACTATTATCAATGGGTGAGCCTCATGGGCCTCATGTTGGTCTTACCAGATCCACCTGCTGCTTCGTCCACTCCAGTGCTTCTCATGGCAGTTTCTCTGTCTCTGAAAGCTGTCTGTAGCCTTATTTACAGACTTTCAGTGTGACACGATGGTGAAAATACAGTGTCCAAAGCTGAGCCATGAAGGACAATTGAGTGGGCAGAGAACTGGCACGTAGCACAGGTAGCCCTGTCCTTGGCACAGCAGCTCTAGCACTGTCACTTTTCAGGTGCTCAAATCGCCTTCCCTTCAAAGCATGAGTTTGGAGAGGGGAGGAGGGGAAGGCAGAGAAGGCAGGTGGGTCTCAAACTCTGCTTTTCTCTTATCTGGGTTTCTTTCCTTCCTATTTATCTTTAGATGTAAGTGATTTGATTGATTCTTGTATCCTTGCTAATTAATAATATAATTGTGCCTTACCTTAGGAGGCATTAAAACTAAGCCTCGTCAAAAGTGAGAGATGTATTCAAAGGGACATGCAGAAATTGGCAACAGTTGTTTTCTGGTTCTGTCAGTTTGCTTTGTTGCACAGGAAAGATGAAGCCTGTACAACTGGCCCATTGTCCATCTCCAAACCTGGCCACCTCAGAGATTACATCACCTGGTTGGGAGGTCAGAACTTGGCTGGGCAGAAGCTGAAAGCTTCGTGCCTCCCGAGGGTGGCTGCCTGCACAAGCCTGTCCTGCTGCTGCCTCTCCAGCTAATGCAGATCTGCTCTGTGCTGCCTCTCTAACAAGACAGCTCAGCGGTTTGTTCTGCAAAGAATGAATCAGCTCTGAGTGGGGTTGGTGGTAAAAAGGCAGAACAGAGCAAACTCCAACATAAAACCACCGGAGTAATGCTGACTTCAGACCCAAGAAGATTGGCTTAGCTGTAGCATGTTTGTTCCGTTACTTAGTTCTTATGTTTTGTATGGTTGTATGTTGGGACAGGACTGAAATCTCTGCAGGGTTTAGAGTTCACCCCCAAGTCTTCAGATGACTCAGCAAGCACTGTTAGGCTAAGAAGTCTGTTTGCTCTCCCCTTGTTCCAGGGATTTGCTTTCCTAGATTTGTTGTGGGAACTCTTTCAAAACCAGCATAAGCCCAATGACCAAGTAGTTTTACTCACCATATTTTGCTTTTGCAGTAGAAAATCTTGTAATACAATCTATGACATGAGCTGGATGATTTTATTAGCTCAGGAGAGACTCCTATCAAGTCTGTAGCAAGAGCTGGGCTTTTGAAACAAACCATGAGTGCTTACCTCCCTGTGGGTCTGAGCTCCAAAGGGAAAAGTTCAAAACAGCTATAAAGCTAAAGAAGTACATGCCTTTCAATTTGCTTTGTCTTCTGTACTATAGAAAGAAGCATGACAGATGATGCTACTTAAGTTTGGATTAGGCTGGCCTTCAGGATATTTCTGTAAATGGAGTTCGGGGTTACAGTTGACAACAGACAAAAATAAAGACATCTTCAATCAGAGGCAAAGTAAGAGAGTGTAAAGGTGTATGTTAGATTATGTGGTCTAGTGTGGTTCTCTAAGGCAGATTTCATCTGATTTGACTGTACAGAAGTTAATCTCAGTCAATCCAGACAGGGAATGACCCTGACAAGAAGCAACACAAGCAGGCGGTGGTGTCCTTCTGAACCCTTAGAGCTATGGTTTATAGCTGTCTGGCATTTTCACTAGTATCAGCTCTGTGAGTCTTCCTACCCCAAAACTGCACTGACTGGTTTATTGTAATCATTTCATTGCAGCTAAAAAATTCTCTATTAGTAATTTTTACAATAGAAAGTTGGAACAGCTTTGGATTTGGTCGATTTTTCTTCCTTTCACCCTATTTACCAAGGAAGTGCACTTTGGTTGGGCGATTATTCTCAACCCCCCTTTTCCCCTGGACAGTGATGCGTGGGAAACCAGAACAACCAACCCCTGCCCTCTTGGTTGTGTGCAGAGACACTTTCCAGCTATGCCAGCCTGCACCAGTTCCAGCTAGGATGGAGTTCTATTTTCCACCACTAACTTGCCTTTCTTTGTGCCAAAAACCAGTAGCACCCTGCCCTCCGGCAGGGGAAACAAGTCTGTAGCTAGGGAGATTGCTCTGTGCAGACAATGCTTGATACAAAAGCTTTGGAGTTAAGACAATTGCCCTTTAGTTTTCATGCAACAATAGTAGGAGAGAACCAACCCTTCTTCCCTATTTTACTGGGCATCCTTACAACAAACAGATGCAGGCCAAAGCCAACAGCTGCACTGCAGCCATTTGTCAGCCACCTCGGAAGTAGTAATGCAGGAAGGAGGAACTGCTGCCTTTCCCTATTTGACCCAGACTGGTTCTGCTCCATCTTTGGGCTTTGCAGATAGTTTGAGCCCTGCTGATGGGGAAATTCCCCTTTCCCTGCTAAGAAAGCAATAACATCACTGGGAAAAAAAGGTACTTTTGCTAGTGAGGCCTGGTATCTGTCCTTTGTGGGGTCAGTGAGTGTTGCTACTGAAAGGAAAGGAGAGACTGAAGCTTGTAAGAGCAATGTGGTAGATAATCTCTAGCCCTTGCTGTATCCTGAGGGAACAACTGGCTTAGTCAAAAATCAAACACGCTAGACAAGGCATGTGTTTCTCTTTACCTGCAGTCAAATGTGAATTAGAAAACAGAAGCAGGTGTTAATTACATGAAGACTTTCATGTCACGCACACTCCAGTCTTTCTGAGGAGAGGGCACCAAAAGATCCTCAGACTTAACACTCAGAGGCTCTGGTCCATGGGTTTCCTTGAGGGGCCTCAAGAGCCTTGGATGCCGTCTACAGCAGTGATATTTTGAGGCAAAAGTGCAGAATCTGATCAGCCTAACGTCTAGAAAGGGAAGGGGAGGAAGGCACCTACATCCAGGATCTGTCCTCATGACAAGATGCCAGTTGTCTCAAAGACCAACATTAGAAGGTAAAGGAGCTTTGACCTTGCATTAGCAGAGGAGGGAAAGTGCAGTACTAGTTTTGTACAACAACTTTCAGCAACCAGATGCTAGCAGCAAAATGGGACGTACCTGAGGAAAGGCATGTGTCAATCCAGGCAGGAAAATGGACTAAAGCATTTACTGAGCCTGGTCAAGGAGTTTATGCATACACTGAAAGCATCAAGTATGGGAAAGACAGTTTCCTAATTTTGGTGACACCAAATTAATGTGTCTTAATTGGCAACAGACTGAGCCTATCAAGCCCTGTTAAGCTAAAATTGTGTTAATTTTCCTCCCAGCAACTTAAAAGCAACATCAGGTAGCAAGGGCACTTCTCTAGTGGCCACAAAACTCTTTTTCGTGGTTAAAGAGAAAAGGTATGCATGTAGGAAGGAAGCAGAGCGGTCTGTCATCCTCCTGGTAGGTGTTTCAGGATGGGCAGTGCCAATCCCAGGACTAAAGCTGAAACAGGAACAAAAAAAGTGCAAGAAAAAAACCCAACCAAACAACATTAAAAATACAGAACAAGAGGGAGCCTGAGAGAAGTGATCCCTACATCCTTGACTCCCTCAGAAAACAGCAGTCTCCTTTGCTAGCACTGCGCTGACACCACCCGTGCTAAGAGCTCTTGTATGGATCACTTGCCCACGTCCTTTGAAAGCAGCAGCTGCCAAGATGGACAGAAGAGATCCATGCAGAACGTGATGGCAAAGGTTGTCTTGGCTAATTGGTCACCGCACTAAAAGGAGGAGGCACCTCTTCAGGGCATTGTTTCAAGGAGAGCCTGGAGGAAAGGGCCAGACTTGGGCTCCAATTCCCAGCATAAAAGCTTCAACATTGAACTATTTAAAATGTCCAAAACCAAAAGCCATCTGGAAAGGATCTTTCAGTTGTGTGCAAATCACAGCCCCTCATTCCTCAGCAGATCATCTGGGACCAAGTTCTCAAGGCCTTCTCCTTTGGGAAGTTCAGCAGGCCAGGCAGAGGACAGCCTGGTTGCCTAGTAGCTGTAGAGTGAGAGAGGGGTTTCCTCCATCATGTCATCCTAGAAGCAGAGAAGAGTGTGCTTTAATGAGATGTCTGCACGATGGCATACAGCCCCAGCCTGGAGGAGTGCTGTGCAGGTAGCACAGCCTTCTCATCCACGCGGTCACAGCAATCCACCCAAATGCCGTCCTTGTGCAATTCCTGGATCTTTGGACTGTCACTCTCTCCTCCTGATGCAGGTTTCAGAGAGAAGAGATGTATGCTGGAAGAGCCTGCCTGCTGTAGGGATGTGGAAAACCCTGGCTGTGGAGAACTCCACTCAGCTTGAAAGAGCATCAGCTTGCTTGCTAGCTGCAGAAGGGAATTGGTACTCTTCTGTCCCAAAAAGCGCAGTGAGTTAGTTGCAGCTTCCGCAGAGCTAATACAGACTCTGAAACCCTCATATCTTTTTATATCCCCAAAGGGTCAAATGCAGACAGACAGACAACCTCCCTGGAACAGAGCACAGAATCTGCTTTGTCATAGTCACAAAGCAAATATACGAGAATACAGGAGGAGAGGCTAGGAAGGTGTCATTTCAGGGGAAGTTTGGATGGAGCTCCCCTTCCTCTCTCTATTTAACCTCTTAGCATTCCCCTGCAGAGTGAGGGGAAGGCAGAGAGCTTCTTTAGTGATCAACCTTGAGACTTGCTGTCTTGATTCAAACCCTGGATGGAAGGAGAGGGACCTAAGAGGGAACAGGAGTTGTGATCAGCATTCTTGCTGCTGCAAACACCCAAACCATTGCTAGTGTAGTAGAAGGGGAACTGCAAAGCAGCCAGTAGCAAGCCAGACCATGTCAGGCTGGGCTGAAGGCATTACTCACCATGGGCAGGTCCTGCAGGCGCCGGAACTCCATGCGGCTGTTGTGCTGGCGGTATCTCAAGAAGCCCACCAGGCCTAGGATGCCCACCATGACAATGAAGACTGAGATCACGGTGATTACCAAGGGATCAGCCCTTGTTGTATCATCCATAGGAGAACTGGGTAGCTCTGCAAGGATACCAATGGAATGAGACCAAAGGAGAGTCTTCACGGGCTGGAGTAGCAAAACCTTGGTTTTTCTGGTTCTGCTCAGTACAACCAAGAGGAAATTTGAGGTACCCCCAACCCTTTGCTGTGTTTTGCGAGAACAGGGACAAAAGGAGATCATTTACCTGGATTTTTGTCATCACCAACATCCAATACAGAAGCTTTCTCATGCAGGGACTTCAATGGCTGCTCCAGTGTAGGTATGCTGGTGGAGATGGCAACTCTGCTCGTAGGCGTGGAGCTGATCACAAGGGGTCTCACTGTCACAGTACTGGAGGTGGTAGCAGAGGACGTGCGCTGTACAGCAGAGATGGGAGTGGTAGCAGAGGACGTGCGCTGTACAGCAGAGATGGGAGCAGAGGAGGTTCTGGGCTCCATGGTGCTCTCCTCTGTGACACTGACAGGGCTTGTTCCTGGCCTGGTTTCAGGCCCTTCTGCTGTGGGCCGCAAGTTCTGCACATCAAAAGGCCCCAGCTGAGAGCTGTTAGTTGTTGCTGCAAAATAGAAACAAGAGTTATTTCAAAGGGTAAAGTGCAAGCACGCTGTTCTGTGGGACAGGACAAGATGGAAGCAAGGCTGTAAGGAAGACTGCTGGGACTATAGGAAAAGCAGCTTATTGACAAGCCTTTGGAAAACAAGCAGGTCCAATAGTGCAGCTACAGCTGAGCCACGCTATAAGCCACAGTGCTTAGAAAGTCCTCTTGTGTTTCATGTGCCACAATCTGCAATGTCAGCCAACCACAGCTGGGCCCACAAGGCCTGTCCTCTGGGGACAAAGGACAAGCAGAGAAGCCTCAAACATCTCTGTACAGAGCTGGGGATTACCCCAGAGTAAGAGACTGGGAAAGGTCTCTCATCCCTCCTTACGGGGAGCACAAAGGGGGCTTCCCAGGGACTCAGTAGCAACATCCCCTGAGGCTGTGTCTGTGCGTCACAGAATAGCAGGATGCCGTGACACAAGCCAGGGTGAAGGATGCGCTTGTGCATGAACACCATGCAAATCAATGGTCAATCAATATCTGCCTTGCATCAGGCGTGTGTGACAGCCTGGCAGGCCCTGCGGTGGGCAAGACTGGGATCACAGACCCTATAGCCAGTCCCCACACTGCCCAGAAGGACCTGAAGGTAGGGTAGGGATTCCTGGGGATGGACGAGCTGATGCTTGTGCCTGCCCATCTCCATGCTTTGTGTTAAGGGACGGTGTGCTGCCCCGTTCTGCAGGCATCAGGGAAGGCTCCTGTCAAGCTCCCAGCCCTGGTGCAGGAGCAGCCCAGCTGGGCAGCACTACTGAAGCATGCTGTTTCTGATGAGATATATAAAGGACTCCCCTGCGCACAGTCCATGTCCTCACCAGAAAGCAGCCAGCATAATTAACAGCATAATTAACAGGGTTTGCAAAGAGGATGCAAGTCAGTCCCACTGAACTGGCCATGCTTAATGGCTCATTCCCCTTTTCCCCCTTCTCTCCAGTTCCCATGAGAGTTCACAGAAGTTCCCAGGTTGTACATCCTTGGGGCAGGGCTTTCTGCACAGGTAGGAAAGGCAAAACCTTACCCGGAACGCTGTTCAGAGAAGGTGTGGGGGTTGCGCTGCTGGCATCATCCATTACTTCAGTTGTGCTGAAAGGCTCTGTGAGTTCATGGTTGGGCTGGTTTTCTTCCACAGTACTGGCATTTGGAGTAGGGGAGGAGATTTCAGTGCTGCTGTTGACTGACAAGCTCACGTTGTGGTGCTCACGCTGTGTGACTGTGATGTCCCCGGGGCTGGCAGTGGTGGAAGCCTGCAGTGTCTCTGCCTTGGTGCCTGCTGTGGGAGTGGTAGGGATGGAGGCATCCTCCACCTCTGTAGCATGGGCTCCAGTGGCATTGAGTGTTGCAGTGGTCACGTTTTTCTCTAGGCTTGTCTCAGGAATGGCAGTAGTCACTGTACTGAAGTCAGAGGCTTCCCTTGGCTGATGCGAGGTTAGCACTGTGCTAAGAAAGGATGATGGTATCACCAAGGTCTTTGCCGTCGTCTCTCCTTCTCCTACGGAACAGAGTTAAGAAATGCTGAGAAGTTTGTCAGAGATCCCATGCTGAGAGGAGAAACAGAGCGGGGAGGCCAGGAATTGAACCTCTCCATCCCCTTAACTCCAAATACAGCATAGGTTCACATTTGGGGAAGGGGTTGAAATAGCTCCTCTGTCCTCCTAGCCTCTCTGAGGCAGGGACCTGCTTTAGGGGACCTGTCTTTACCCTCCTCCCCCTCAAGCCCTGCGCTCCTTTTCTGTGGGGTCATCATCACTCTGAAGCAGCACTCTGAACCCTCTACTGTGAAGCACCTTTTAAACCTTTATAGAGGATTTGGGTTTTTTAAAAGTACCACCTGATTCTGTGAGAAACCTAGATAAGTCTTCCTTGGTTCATTGAGAAAAGAGTCAGAAGTGGTGCAGAAAAAATACAAGTGGGGTAAAAAGTGGAAGTAGATCCTCTTATCTTCCCTGGCACAATGAAGTGTAGAAAATTAATATTGAAGTCTGTGGCTGGCAAGGGTAAAGCATATATATCACTAGTCATCTTAGTAGTAGTGTGGGCTTGCTGCTAGAGGGAAAGGTAAAATGGGTAGCAAGAGAGTACTACAGCTAACAGAGCTGGCGGTGTACTTTGGGAGCTGCCTTCATGAGCTATTTATGAACACATCACCACCATAAAGTGTGACTGTTGTCATAGAAATGGGAGCTACTCGGCCTCCCACTACAGCAAACAAGGCCAGCTTCCCTCGCAGGGACCTGCAGCAAGCAAGGATCCCCCCTGGATCCACAGCGCCAGACGGTGTGACAGCACACAGGAGGAGGAAAACCACAAGGCTCTTACACTGCCTGTTCATAAACACAGATCCTGTGAGGGTTTTTTAGGGTGTAAACAGGAAGAAAGCAGAAAAATGTAGCCAAATCAGGATGGACTCTCCAGACAATTTAAAAACATTGCACGGTCAATATTTTGACGATTTCTGTTCAAGTTTCTACCCAAGCCATGGAGGCACGATGAGCCAACTACAAAAAAAAATATAGGTACTGAAGAAAATCCATCTTCATGCCCATTCCCTCTGCAGTGGAGAAGCATCCCAGGCAGATGCCATAACCAGGAAACATTCGTCCACCAACAAAGCAGCCCACTCTCGTGCTAAGGCTTTGAGGAAATCTCAGCAGTTTTAAAAGCTCTTCAGAATGAACACAGTTATCGGAGCTCTTCTCCAGCTACAGCACTTAACAGGCCCTAAAAAATGGCACAATACATCTCTCTCAAGAGACCTTTGCAGTACCCTTACCAGCTGGAGAATTCAAAACCTCGAAGCAGCCTGTCGGAACTGTGCTTCCCTGGCCGGGAGGCCCCAGTCCCAGGAGGGCTCCCATGACGGATGCACAAGCAGGCAGTACGACCCTGCTCAGCACATTTGGAGGACAAGGTCTCAAGGGGAGCCCCAGCTGGGGCAACTTAAACATGAAGACCAAAGGCATAAGTGATGCTCCCTTTAGCCTCACCTGGATCCAGCTGTCTGTGGCCAGAATGTGCCTCTAAACAAAGCAAGCTGCTCTCTGAAATGGAGCTAAAGTGTAGGATATGGTTATACCAGTAACACCTGGAAGGAAAAGAGCTGAGTATGGCATTTCCTGGGATCAGGCACCAAAGCTCACAGCTCTTCATGTGACAGTTTCCAGCCCTAGACCCAGATTACTATTCAGCACACTGCCTGCTGGGTGAGATCCCAGCAGCTCCAGAGCCTGCACTGGGCAATGCTGAAAGATCCCAGCTGGGCATTGGCAGATGCTCACTCTGTAAACACCCGACTGACTACCTGCTCCTACGCAGCAAGAGATGCACACAGAGCTGTGCTGTCACCGTGGGGTAAACAGGAAAGGTGGTGGCCAGGTGCCCAGCCAGCGGGGAGCCTGGCTACATGCTGCTTTGAATAGCTGGCCTGTGCTCAGGACAGCCTCTCATGGGGTGGCAAGCCGTGACTGGGGTCACACAGAGGAAAGATTTGGAGAGAGCTGTCTTGCACAAAGGCCTGAGCAACTCTGAAACAGTTGTGCCAGTTTCTGACTGGGAAGGGAAAGCCGGGGAAGGCAGATGAGTCTGGGCCCTACACGCCAGGGCACTTCCCTGCAGTGTCAGGAACTGGCACCCCTGCCAAGAGGTGCTGTGGGGCAGGAGGGTTTGCGGGGCCAGGCAGCTCCCCCCACCCTGCAAATAAGGACAGGCTGCACACACAGCTCCCTGCTGTCTGCAAGAGTGAGCGCTAGTGAGAGTAGTATTCCCCTAAGCTCTTCCCTCTGCAACTAGCCACACAGCTCCTTCCCACAGAACTGCCCAGTGCCCGTGACCTCCAGGGAAGTGGTGCCTGGGCACACGGGCTATTCCAGCCCTGCATCCCACAGGAACGTAGCAGGACCACTGCAGAAAGGCTTGTGCTGTAGCAGCAGCCAGCCTAACAGCCTGGCCTAACACAGCACTGCGGTGTGTAAAACCTGGTTTGCAGAGAATTGCAGAAGAGATGTTAAAATTGGCAGGTATGGAGCCGAAAGGGGAACTGCTGGGGCAGCAGGGGACCCCTCAGAGGCCTTTGAGCACCACGGGAGATGCTGATGGCACCTGGATTAGCAGGTCCTCCAGCCCAGCACATCACAGCACACCTGGCTCAGGAAACAAAGGAGAGCCTGAAAAAAGGGAGAGCCTAAGCCAGGCTAACACAAAGACTCAAGCCATTAAGAGATGATGGTGGGAAGATAGAGAACAAGGCAAGAGCCTTAAGATGGGCAAGGAAACAAAGGACAGTGAGTAAATCCTGATCACTCAGGGACAGACAGATCACCATCACCTTCTGTCAGCTCCTAAGGGGTAAGAGCATATGCAAAGCCAGCACACAGTCACCAAGCAAAGCACCTGGGGAAATATCTGATAGGTGCAATTTAGTGCTTGTGAGCATGTGAGTGTTAAAGAGTGCAAGCACTAATTAGTATTACTTCAGTTTTGTTTTAAAATAAAAATACTCCCCCACAGGGTTTTGCATTGAGATTTGCTACATCGTTGCTGCAATGCCACAACTTTGTTTCCCACAATTTTATCATCTCAACAGGCAACCCCATTCCCACCCAGCTCCGGTGCAAACCCTGCAGTACAGTCAGGGAGAGCACGGCTCTGCTGCAAAGCTGCTGTGGCTGGATGAGACCCAGCAAACCCCACGCCAGTTGTGATTCTCCAAGTTCCAACCACTGCGGCTTGCTCTGGATCCTTGGTGCCCGACAGGTTGGAAAATCCCCAGCTCCAGTGCTGTTGCTGCTGCACCAGCCATGAGCAATTACGTTTTTAGCCGTTTATCAGTTACTCGCAGAGATGCAGGTCAGAGCTCGTTACTCTGGCGTCTTCCTGGAGGAGCTCTGCTTCCTGCACCTCATGCCAGGGAGGCTGTGGCTGCATTGCCTAAGGCATCGCCCTCATCGGCTCCTGGAGTAGAGAGGGAACCATGCCCCTCTTGTCTCAGATGGAAAAGGAAGGAGTTAGTATGGATGCTTCACCTTCCCTGGAATCCTCCAGCAGCACCCCAAGACAGCTGGTGAAGGTGCAGTCACCCTTGGATCCATAATAAAGCAAGTACGACCGTGCTGCAAGTGAAGAAGCAGGACCAGCTGCACGCAAGAGCTCCGATAACAACAGCATCTCTGTTTCCCTGATGGAGAACCAAGGGTGGGTTTGCTTTGGTTACACTGCAGTGCCTGCTAAAGCAGAGCTGGCTGGCAGTCCCCTGGCTACAGCCCCGCTCCTGTGCTAACCAGCAGGCTCCTCTGCGCGTGATGAGAACCAGTGATCTCAGACCACATTAGGGCAGAGCTGGTGGATTTGGAGCGGCAGCTCCCATCAGACAGTGCTGACTGCAGTGACCTTTGTCTGGGAAACGAGAGGGGCAAAGGAAGAGAGCGGCCCCAAGGGAGGAGGGATACAGCCAGCGGAGAAGTCCCTGCCTTGGACAAGGGTGGGAAACACTCCCTGCTCTGTGAGGGAAGGGAGGGCTCTGAGCCCGAGGCTTCAGCCCCTCTCCAGCGCTGCATGACGACACTGAGGGATCTCCACGCATCAACCCGAGCTCCCACCAGCTCCAGAGCAGACATGGTATAAATATACCATAACAGAGAGGAGTGAAGGAAGCCAGCTCTGCAGGAGATGGGGCCGTGCCTGCTTTGTGCTCCCTGCCCAAGTTTCAGGGCTGGGGCCAAGCGAGGGGCTGAGGAAGGTTTGCACAACCAGCACAGAGCACCGCTGCTGTCAGGACAGCCACGCAGAGCAGGGACGTCTCCTCCATCCTCTGCCACAGCAGGCACCCCACCGTCTATTTGTTTCTCAGAATAAAACAAGGCAGCGAGACAGAGCAGGGCCTCAGCTGGACCAGCCTGTGGACGAGCTCTTGCCACAACCTTCCTGCACCAGTCCCAGCTCTGCACCCTCCTTCCTATCGCAGCCAGAAACAGCAGCTTGAGCTCCGCAAGGGTCAACACAAACCCAACTCCAATCCACAGGCTTTACCACCGTTTCTAAAACCCCTCTTAGGGTGAGATGTAGGAAAGCCATGTAAAGTAAGGAAGCCAGTGGCAGGCTGGCTGCTGGGGCTGGAGTGCAGGCTGCAGTCACCACTGGAAGAGGCGTGCAGAGACGCAGGCCAGAGCTGAGCACAAAGATGGGAAAGTATCCACCAGGATTTCAGAAAAAGCACCCTTGGGAGCAGGACTCCCTGGTGCAGATGTATCCTCCTGCGCAGGCTGTCCCTGTCTGCAGATAGTACCTCACTTAAACCAGCTTCCTACAGAATGCACATCAAACCACTACTCTGATTCATTGAAAAGGCACCCAAACCCTTCCAAAATGCTATTTTTGTGCACTAACTGAATTAAATTTCCATTTAAGTGTAACAGCTCAAGTCGCAAACAACCTAGTAAAATGCAAAATTAATATAACGCTTAAAAAGTAACAGCATAAGCTACAACTTATATGTATTTAAGCAATTATATTATATCCTCTTGTTTAGCAAAGTACTCCATTTAAGTGTAGAAATTATCTTTTGTTGCCAGTTATTACATTTTTATGGTTACCAACCAATGGTAATTAAACAACCTCTTCAAGGAAAAAGAGCTTGAGTGTAAATGCAAATAAAACCATATAGTGGGATTTAAAACCAAGGCTCCTCATTTCATTTAGAAGCAGAACTGGAGTAGCTGCTGATTAGATACCAGCCGAGCCTGACCTCTTCTTAACTCAGAGCTTGGAATAAAAAAAAAACAAGTGGCAGAAGAGATTTCTGGAGCCCTTCAGGGAGATGCCAGATGCACCCAGGGATGCTGTAAAGCAAAAAACCCTCATTACGACAAAGTGAGGCTCAGAGATGCAGATCTGGTACAAAAGGCAACTGCTTTGTAAGATCAACTCTGGTTTGATACCTTGCAGGACCTTGACAGAGGCTGGGCTGCATTTGCTGCAGGCTCCAGCGCTCTCCCTGCCAGGGCTGATGCTGGGACCGTCCCTGTCCCCATCCTGGCAGAGGAAGGCTGAACACTGTCTGCTGCGAGGAGTCCAGGCATGGGGCGCAGGGACAGATCGGACCTTGCAGCCCACTCAGGGACCACAGCAAAGATCTTGCGTGGCAGCAAGTTAATTCCCTGCACCACACGTGGCCTCTGCGAACTGAGCTGTGCCCTGTTTGCAGGCAGCAAAACTGAGGGGGGGCCTGAACTGGGGGTGCCAAGTGCCCAGCACGGCACTGGAAAGCTGCCAGGCCAGGCATGCTGCAAAGCAAGGGATGCGGTAAGGGACAGGAATAGAAACCGTGTCTCCTGACGGAGAAGTTCCTTCCAGCCCGATAGGCAGGTGGCCACGAGCTGAGCACGAGACGGGGCTCAGATTAGATACGGGGTGCCAAGCAAGCGCCACACTGGGGAGGGACAGCCCAGCGCCCAGCCTGCCCAGGCAGGCAGGAGGATGCTTCCCTGGGGCAGATGCCAGGCCTTAAGCTTGAACCCCTGGGGAGCAAAAAGGGAAGCCAAGAGCATGCCAGTGCTACTGCCTTGTTTGGTGGTACTGCATTTAGGATGGGGACAACCAGACAATGGTGGCATAGCAAAGCTGGGCAAGAGTTGTGAGGGCAGAGATGAGCAGCCCTGGAAACAGCACCATAAATGCTGAGCACAGGTTCTTCAGTACCAGGAAAAGCCATAAAGCAGCACAGACATGCCCAGAGTATGCAGTGGTGCCGGAGCCTGAGCCGGGGAGGTGTGTCAAGGAGTGGGGCAGTGCCAGCCCGGGCGCCTGCTGCAGGACGCAGCACCCCAGGGTGGCACGCTCTGCCCAGCCCTGCTGACTTGAGCCCTTCCCCACCCGGCCGGGGCAGGGGGAGATGCAAGAAACTGTGTTTTCCCATGGGTTTGCATGAAGCCCCATCACTGATCCCTCATTTAGAGGCAAGGGGGCACATCCTGATTTCCCATGGCAGGGCAGAGGAGGAGAGCAGGCTGCCTTGCTCAGCCACCACTGTCACACCGGCTGGTTATTTTCCACTGGCCACACGCAGCTGCGAAGCACCCTGCTTGGGTGAAGGTGCCCAGGAGGCTCCCATGTTGTTTGCTTTGTTCCTCAGCAGAGGGAATGAGCTGTGATGAAGACCCCTTTGCTGAGAGGCTGCTGGGGACATGCAAGGCACCCAAGGCCTGGGAAGCCTGCCCTTCTCCAGGTCTGCATAACCCAAATAATACAGCAACAGCAGGGAGCTCTGGCATCAGCCAGCCCTGCCCTGCCCTGCTTACCTTGGGAGCCACAGCTGCAGTGGAGGAAGTGCTCATGTCATTAGGAGAAAATTAATTAGCCAGTTGCCTTAATAGCAGCCCCACATCAGCAGGGAGCCTGGTTTCCAGTGCAGTGAGCTGGGGGGGCAGGTCTGGACATCAGGAAACCTGCCCAGCCCTGAGCAGCCCCCAGGACCTTCCAGCTGTGTGGCTGCCAGTTTCATGGGCTGTGGGGCTTGGAAGACACATCCTGCCCTGAACAGCCACAGTTTGGGTCATGCAGGGCAAGCACATGCATTACCTTACAGGGTACAGGACTCAGGACACGGCTCCAGACCTGAGGGTGCTGAGCCTTACATGAGCTGCCCCACAGAGCGTGGTGGGGACAAAGGCAGCCAGCGTTGCTTCAAGGCGGCCACGTGGAAAACCCTGCAGCAAGAACTGTGTCTGCCCACCCAGAGGGTCTGGGTGGAAAGGAAGGAGGGAGAGGAGCCTCTGTGATTTGGATCATTCCTACTCCCCTTTGCCCAGAGGGATGGGACCAAGGGAGCAGAAGGAGGCAAGTGCTTTGCCCCTGCCCAGCAGGTCAGGCCTTGGAAGGGCAGTGGGGAGTCAAGATCCACCCTGCGCTTGGGGGAAGAGCACATGCAGAAATGGCATCGAAGGCCGGTGGCATGACATGATGGGCCTGGGCAGGCGGTGCAGGGTTGGTGGTCACCCCACGCAACCGGAAGTACCACCCTGAGGAGAGGACTGAGCTGTGGCTCAATTCTGGGTGCAGGAGAGCTGGAGCCATCCAGCCAGGGGGGGGGTTGGGTGCATCTACTCCCCCTTGCCCTGGGCACACAAGGGGAAAAAAATAATGGTAAATTGGCTGTAAGGCTCTGGAAGCAGACACACCACCCACTTGTGTGCATGGCCCCCGGTGCTGACAGACAGGGCTTTATACCCTCGTGGTGCTCCTGGCTCCACGCTGTCCCCTCCATTTGCAAGGCAGCTCAGGGCAGGAGGGGCATGCAGCAAAATGCCCAGACCAAAATTACTTGGGGGTTTTATTTGTAAGACTAATGGTGCTGGAGGAAGTGGATTTCCGCAGGCAGTGAAGAAAGGCTGCATTGAGAGGCCGGGGTGGGCAGAGCATGGGGGACACGGCAGCTCGAGCCCCTCTGCAGCTCTGCAGCAAACCCAGCCAGGGAGCAGGAGCAGGAGCTGCTGGACAGGGCGGGTAAAGAAGATCTGTGTGGGGAGCGGGGCAGAGACCAGCTCACGGATCTGGGAGAAGCCTGGCTTTGGACAGGTTTGTCTAGGGTCTGTCAACTTTGGGGGCCAATCTCCAGGCAAATCTTTCCCTTCCCCCATCACTGTCCTGCTGGGTTTCTCAGGTGCCTCACTAGGGGTTGTGCTTGCCATGGGGCATTTTTTTAATTGGTGGCATCTCTTCCCATGCCACCTATTTTCACAAAACTTTTCCTCTCTCACTGCGGCTGGGATTAGCTAGTGGATCCACAAGCCATGAGGACAAGGGCCAGGCCAGCTGCATAGGTGCCATTTCCTGAGGCTGTGAAGGGACTTTGGGACTGGGACACTAAGCATGAAAGATCGCAGGAAAAACGCAGCACAACCTTAGTTCTGGTACATTCCAGCAGTTTGAGTCTTGAACTTTGCAACGAGAAGGCTCCTATGAGCCAGCTGGGGCAGGAGGAGCTCCCTGGGGGTACCCCAATGTGCCAGGGGCAGGAAACGAGACACTGAGCCAGCGCAGCCAGCAGCAGCCCAGAGCTCCTCCTCCTCCTCCTCCTCCTCCGGACGATGGAAATCCCGAGTCGTTCCTCTGCCAGTGGCCTGTCACCTCCCCTCGCCCCGCCACAGCACAGCCACCCTCGCATGGGGAGCACAGCGTTACCCAAGGCTCTGCCCACATAAAGGGGGCTGGTTTGGGACTGTTTCCCCATGCTCAGCCTCAAACCCAGCCAAACCACATCCGGCGCCCAAAACCTCAGCCTGAGTGCTGCTGCTCTCACTGCTGGGGCTCAGCCCTGCAGGCACCTACGCCAGGGTTTTACCAGCCCAATTAGTTATTAGAAACCAAGATTTTATGTGTCGCCCCTCAGTCTCTGTTGCTGCTGTCTGGCCAGGGTCTGGCCAAAGGTATTTTCTCAGCCGCAAAGAATAATAAACACGTTTTCTTGGCAAGCCTGCAAATGCCAGCTCAGACTTTGTCGCTGCCAGGGTCGCGGGGGATGGCGAGAGCCCCCCGACTTGGGGCACGCTCCCAGCCACGCGGCCCGGCTCGGCGGCGTCTCGGCGGACGGGGCTGTCAGCGCCACGCTGCAGACTGCGCCTGCCCACGTGGGGACATGTTGCTCGTGGAGCCCAGCCGAAACACAGCCTGGGAGAGGCTGCCTGGGGCCGGGGTCTGGCTCCTGCTCCGTCCCGGACACCGGCATCACCTCCCCTCCCGCAGCACGACGGGACGGGCGCCCGGTGCCTGCAGGGAGGTGGCAGAGCTCGGGCTTTGTCCGGGGTCCCCTCGGTGGAAAGCTCAGCAGTGGATCGTAGGCACCCAAGAGCTGCAGGACAGGCGACCGGGGGCTCGTAGAGCCGGGAGCTGGTGGGCGAGTGCCCCCGGGCTCGCCGCTCCCCTCCCCGCGCACCCCCTGGGCTCCCCGCTGGGCCGGGGCTGTGGGGCCCCGCCTTGTATGGGCAAGGCCGGGGCGGGCGGCCCCGCTCCGCCCGGAGCGCGGGGCTCGCCCGGGCCCCCCCCGAGCATCTCTGGGCGCCCCCGGGGCGATGGCGCCCGGAGCCGGGGGCTGCTTCGCCCGAGTTTCGGGGCCAAGCCCGGGGCGCCGCTCCCCGGAAGTTTGCGTCCCCCCCCCCCGGCCCCCCGGCCGGCCCCGGCCCCCGGCCCGGCCCCCGCACCGTGCCCGCCCCTCCCGGTTCGGTACCCGGCACCTTCGATCCGGTTCGGCGGCCCCCAGCCCCGGTCGGCACCGGCCCCGGCTCCTCGGACCAGTCACCCCTGGTGCCCGGGCTCCCCGCTCCCATCCTGCACCACCCCATCACCCCATGCTGGTCCAAGTGACCCCAGTCCAGGCCCTCACCATCCCCCAGTCTGGTCCCGCATAGTCCCTGGCACACCCAGTTGAGCCTGGCACCCCCACTTCTGCCCCATACAGGGATGGGGACAGTGGTCAAGCCCAACATGGGGCATTGCCCTGGGGCCCCAGCACTGTTTCGGGATACCCGGGTCTGTGGGCACAGCCAGGTGCAGAGCTGCTCCAAGCACCCCTGGATGCTGCCCTGGCCAGGGCTGGGCCGGGTACTCACCCCCTGGGGCCCCCTGGCCCCAGTCCTCCGGCCTCCCTGGGGGCTGGCCAGCCCCAGGCAGGCATTGTGAGTGCCGAGCCAGCAGTCATCCTGCAGAACGCCTGACCACTCTCTTCTGGCTGGCATTTCTGAAGAATAAACCCCATTACGAAGCTGGCAGTGGCCAGGTGCCCAGCCAGACACCCTGTGCCCAGGCTGTTCTCTGGAAGGCCCAAAAACTCCCTTGTGAATCCCTTGTCATGGTGCTTCCTCTCTGCTCCCAGCCTTGTGTGGTGCAGCTGGCGTAAGCCCTCCCATCCTGCCCCATCAGCTCTCACAGAAACAACTGGAAGGTTTGGGGCTCCTCTGACCTGGGAAAGTGCAAAGGACATGGGGCCTCGCAGGCATCTGAGGGCCCCATGGCATGGCATGCTCCTCACTGACCCTCTCTCGGGCTGCTTTGGCAGAGGTGGGGCTGTGGGTCCCCTTCTCCATCCCCATACCCATGTCTGCAGCACCACGAGACAGAGGAGGAAGGTGGAAATGGATATGTTTGTTCCCTGAGAGGTCTTGCCTTCCTTCTTCAATGTGGGGTTCCTCATAGCTCCTGCCCTCCGTTCAGAGGCAGGTAGAAGAGAACAGGGTTGGGCTGATGCAGAACTGATCACATCTTTTACTTGCTCTTTAAAAAAAAAATAAAAAATCTTCAGCCCCTCATTGGAAATGTGTTTCTAGCTGCTTGCTACTTATCACCACCAAAACTGGATGTACCATTTTCTGGCATCCTGTTTAACACAAAAGTAATTGGGCTTCTACAAATTTCCACAGTCTAAGGGAAATTGTTTTAAGCATGTCTCCAACTTTTTGGTAAGTTGTAAGGGTCTTCTGCTCCCCTGGACACAGCAGGGCTGCCTGGCAGGGCAAAGCCTCCTTTGCGCCAGATGGGCTTGGGCTCTTGGTGCCACAGCGTGCACCACCCGACCTGGCACCTCAGAGCCTGCCAAATCATAGAATCATAGAATCGTTTAGGTTGGAAAAGACCTTTAAGATCATCAAGTCCAACTGTTAACCCAACACTGCCATCCCACCACTAAACCCTGTCCCTAAGCCCCACGTCTACCCGGCTTTTAAATACCCCCAGGGATAGGGACTCGACCACTTCCCTGGGCAGCCCATTCCGATGCTTGGCAACCCTTTTGGGGAAGAAATTTTTCTTAATGTCCAATCTAAATCTCACCAGTGAGGGACCAGGGCATTTCCACACCCCCAGCACCCATTCCTGTGGAGGACATCAGCTCCAGGGGACATCAACGCTGCTGGCTGCCACCACGGTTCACGAGCATGTCCAGCGCCTGCGAGCTTCTGACTCACGCCTCTCCTCTGGTCTCTCTCTGCAGATGCCGAAACGATATCCACCTCAGATGGCTTATAGATAGCAGCTCTCAGTCGTCAAGGTTACCAGTCCCTCTGCTTTAATTAAGCATATAGACATGGCACGGGGTATCTTCAACAGCTGGGTGACGAGGAGAGCATTGGGCAGGCACTCCCCAAGGGGTTTGTGAGCTGCAGGATAAACCTGGGCAGATAAGCCCCCCTGCAGGTCACTGCTATTACTTTAGCTGATCTCCATGCTCATTAGGATTATGATTAACACACTAATGAGGCACCTTCGGCTCCCCATAGCACAGAAGGGGCAGTTGGGAGTGAGAAAACCGACTGCATCGGTGTGACGGTGTCTCTGCAGTGGCACCCTGGAGAAGGGAGGAAAACAAGGGGCACTTTAACATCCCGCTGGTGCACAGCCACGTTCTCATGGAGCGAGCAAAAATATTCCCCTCAGACACCAGGCAGTAGCCCCTTATGTCCACATGGGCTATATAGGGGCTCTGACCTGCTCAGGTGGCAGTTGCCCTCTGGGCTGTTCTCGAGGAGGACTGAAAACACCCTTCTAAATCCATGCAGCAGGTAGACCAGGCAGGTCTGGGTAGCAATGAGAGTGGAGGATTTAGAATAACTTCTGAAAGAAAGTGTTCTGCTCGAAAAACACCGCATCGCCTTCTGCCAGCATCATGCTCTCTCTTGCAGTGGCTTTATTTAGCTCCTGTCCTTTTGTTGCTGGCTGGCAGCCAAAGCATGGAGCAGGCCAGAGATGATAATGTTGATTATGTTAATTTAATAGGAAGAAGCAGATAATAGAAAATAAGCGAGTGGAAAATAGTGGCAGCAAAAGGGCTGAGGGGAAGTAAGGGTATAGGTAGGAGGGAGGGAGACGTTGCCCCTGGGAGAGATGCATAAGCTCAGTGCTTGGGCTGTATCTCCCAGCTTGGGCTACCACAGGGGTTGAGCGTCCCCATAGCAAGCAGAGCAGTGAGGCAGCCTTGGTCCCACTGCCGTCATCACCCCAGCACGGCCCCCGATCACCTCTTTCCACCGCTCCTGGGACACGGGTGGTTCCCGCAGGCTCTGGGTTCATGTAAAACACCCCGTTTCTTGCACTTCAGCCTCTCTGTCCTCCACCCTTTGCCACCGGGAGCACCGCTGACACACAGCTCACCCTGCCCTTGCAGAGACCCCAGCGGATCCCAGCGTGCCCCGTGCCACCTTCCAAACCTGCTTTGTCAGGAGGGCTGGGCACGATCAGAGTTGGTTGTGGGGTAGACAAGCCAATGTATCACCCCCCGGCGGCTGCGCTCTCACCCTCCAGAAGCACTTCAGTGTGGGATGGAGAGAGGGGCTGCTCTCAAAGGGAGACGACTCAGCTCTTGAAGGGACATTTAGTTCTCAAGGGAGCTGGTAGCCAACTGACTGGAGCGGAAGAGCTAATCCA
Source organism: Gorsachius magnificus (assembly GCA_034008185.1). Taxonomy (NCBI): domain Eukaryota; kingdom Metazoa; phylum Chordata; class Aves; order Pelecaniformes; family Ardeidae; genus Gorsachius; species Gorsachius magnificus. Next base: position 67,442,452 of record CM067085.1, read on the forward strand.
GAGTGAGTCATCCCCCCCCGCAAGGTTGAAACATTAAAACATGTTTTTTATGAAAGGCAAATTAAATCCCACAAGTCAGAGCCAAGAAAAAAAAGAATTTATCAGAGAGCAGAAGATGCTACTGGGTGACTTGCAGGCAGACAGAGGGAGCATTTGCTCAGCAGCCTGAGATTTTACATCTCCTCTGTTGCTCCTCCAATGCAAAGAGCACTGCCATTCATCTATTTTTAATAACAGTGATGCAGGCAGTGAACCTGAGTTCAAGGCTGGGAGCTTGTCTTCTCCCCCCTGCATATCTGTCCTGACTCATCTTCCTTTCCAAGGGCCCTTTCACAGCTTTGTAACCCAGCAAAGGAAGAAAGGAAAAACAAAACCGAAGAAAAAATAGGAGATCAGACAGCAAAGCATCGGAGACAGAGAACCATTCTGGGAGAGGAATAATAAACACTGGGACTTCGCTGGCTCAGAGAGCTGGGAAAAATTAAGGGGCTGGGAGACCTGAATGTGTACAGGGTCATGCTGATCCGAGCGCGGGATCTCTCAGGCAGCCGAGCAGGGATCCGGTAGCAGCTGGATGCTTGTAGGTCTTGAAGCTCTGCAGAAAGCCCGGTCTGGAGGAAGCAGGGGCAGAGCTGAGGGTGCCCAAGCCAGGGGTGGCTGGGGGGTGGACAAGCTGAAGACCTCCGCTGCGGCAGAAGTCTCAGTGCCACAATGGGTCTCTGCGCCGTTGTAATCGCACAGTTAAGGGCAGCAAGTGTGAGGGGGGTAACCAGAGGAGGGGAGGCAAAAAGCTGTGCTTTCATCCCAGAGGGGAGCTGGCTTAGCCGGGGCGTGAGGACGGTGCAAATGGCAATGCAGGAACCCTTTCGGGCCTTGACATGGGGCAGGAGAGGTGGGACTAACTACTGGCCATGTGGGCTGGTGGCCTCCGTGCTTAATATGACTGCATGGTGCCTTTGGGCATCCACCACAGTCCAAGCTAGTGCAAGTCTGTATTTCTGCACTCTGGTGGGTGTTACTGTGAATACACCTTTGTCAGATGTACAAAGTCAGTATTTTGGTATCAGACAACCCAAAAATTCAGGGGCTGTTGGGAGGAGCTGTGCCCCAGGCCTGCCCAGAGCACTGGGGTCTCCCCCTTTGCCCTCTCAGTTCCTAAGGGCTGGAGCATGGTCTGATGGGCTCTCCCCAGGGCTGAAGCCACCCAGGCACAGTGACACAGGGTCAGTCCTGGCTCACCGTGAGGATGCTTGCACAGCCTCATGGCTGGGAGCATCGTGGAGCAGGCTGCAGCTGGCTCTGCACTGCTCCATGCCCGCCGAACCACCAGGAGCTTGGCTATAGCTGTGCCACGGCACCAGGGCGGTGTGGATAGGCTCTGAGTTGAAGCCAGGACAGCAGATGGCCACGATGGGCAGGCAGGGGAGCACAAGACCATGGCACGGGTCACAGCACGGCAGCTGCCTAAACGGGAATATCCATCTGCCTCAGCACAAGCCCTCTCTAGTTCCCGAGGCAGGGTGTCTGGCACTGCTGCCAGCCTCCCACTGGCTCTGCCTAACCTCCTGGAAGAGGAATACAGAAGATGTGCTGACAATCCCATGGTCACCAGGTCTCGTGCAGAGATACGTGGTGCCAGGTTTGAGCTGATGTGGCAGCATGGCTTTGCGCACAAGGGATGGGCTGGTTGCCTCGTCCACACACCGGCAGTGAGACAGAATTGTTAACCCTGTTCTTCATCAGCAGGCATGTAAATCCTCATCTGGAGGACAGCATGCAGGCAGCCCCCGCGGAGCCCTCCTTGCTGCCAGGATGGCCATGGTGTGACAAGGAGCACACGGCCCAAGTGCAGCCCCAGCTGGGCCTTCCCCTGCTTGGGGCGGTGGGAAATGGCCTCTGGCCCGTGAGCAAACCTCACCTCGGTCTGCAAAGGCCACCTGCGAGGCTGGCACAGGGAGGTGCGGGTGGGACGATTCACCTCCGGGGGAACCTGTTAAGATGCTTTTTGAAATCTAGGGGGTTTGGGGTGTGACCGAAAGCATACAGGGATCATTCTTCATGACTGTCCTGTTAAATGTCCACTGAGGACAGGGGCTAGAAAACGGACAGCGTTGACAGTAGACACGGGCAAATTCCAAGGCAGTCCCACTGGGACCCTCTCTTCCAGCTCCTGTGACGTGACTCCAGATCCCCACTGGTGTCGATCAGAGCAGAATTTGACCAGTCCTATCTAAAGAAGATGTTTTTCCCTGGCAGGTTTCATTACATGAAGTATTTCATAGGTTTAATCACTAAAATGCCCAATCTCATCACAGTGCTGTGAAGTTGATCCACTGTCTTGGTCCCCTGGGAGGGGACAGTCCCTGATGCCTGACCCTTAATTTCAGAGCCCACAAAACCTCTGTGTTGGGGAAAACACCTGCTCTGCCACAGTGGAGGCAAAACTGGCATGGCTACATTGCAGCACCTTTCTCCTTGGGAAGGAGAAATCTCCCAAATTTCTCTCCTCTGGGGCATTCCCAAAGACCAGAGGAAGGGAATTTCCTCTCCTGCCTGCTCTCACCCAACTTCTCTCCTGCCTATTTTTATTGCCACCCTGTGAGTTAACCCTTGGCTGCTCTTTTGCCAAATGGGTTACATTTAAAAAGCCAAAGCTATCTGTCTGGGGAAGAGAGTCAGCCTGAGAGCAGAGAGGGGCAAACCACAAGCCGCAGAGCTGCTTTTCGGAGTGGCTGATCTTTGCACGGGGGCAGCTGGAGGCGAGGGGAATACCCGCCGCGAGCAGATCTTCCTGCGGTATTTACAGGCTGCGCGACCCTTCCGGGATGCAAGAGAGAGATCTTTAGAATTAAGTGTGCTGTGACATCTGCAAGACTTTGCCTTTGATGAGTCTCTTTGATGAGTCTTCTAACACAACGTTCATTTTCCTCTCTCGGGAAACAGAGGAAGGCTACAGAAGCCACACGTCTTCTGTTTTAAGGCCACGGATTTGCAAGGGTACTGCTGCCAGCTGCAAGGAGGGCTGAGGGACTTCCTCAGAGAACGGATCTGCTGCTGATGTACATACACGCGTGGTCACCGGCAAAACACGTGTTTTTCCACTTTCAAAACATAGGCCTTGCCTTTGAGATAAAGCTGTGGGAGGGGTCAAAAGACTATCTTATTTCCCTCTCAAAACAGGGGTTGTCTATGACATAACACCACGGGACCTCGCGCCATGTTGTAGGAAATACAGTATGAGCGCTTCCAACCAGGATTTAACTTTACTGAATCACACCGGCATGTTTTAACAATGTTACTTTGCAGCAGCTCATGGAATAAGTGCTTATTCCTGGATATTACCAGCAGGACATTTGCAGGTCAAAAGCATAGACAACGTATGTCTCGTTTTGGAAGCAGAAAAGAGGTAAAATTTGTGACGGGGAACTGGGGAAAGAGAATTCATTTGCTTAAATGCTGGGATTAGCTCTCCAAAAGAGAAGTGATAAAAACCTACCACCAGATGTCATCTTGAAGCTAACAAATAGCTTCCAAACCCGCGGGGTCGAGGGATACTGGGGGTACATCGAGGTGAAACGAGAAGGCACTGGGGGTTTCTTTAACGGGATCACTGCGCCCTGGCAAGTGAACGGAGCTGGAGAGGTTTCAGAGTTGGTTTTGCAAAGTCTTTTACGCTTGCTTGGATAAATCCCAGCCAAATGCACAGCATGGAAATAATAAAAAAAAAAAGTTCTAAAAAATTAGTCTTGATGAAAAGCCCCATTCTGCAGCTCAGCTCTGCTCGAGTGTCAGAGAGCAGAAGACACTGATGGATTTGAGTAGTTCCATCTGCTTTGTCACTGATTAAAACATGATGGATATGATAATAATTGCTTAATGGCTTAATTACAAAAGCTCTGCTGCACCCTGTGTTTGAGCTGTCATTAGAATAGGTGTTTGCATATGGTTGATATTTAACATTTGGAAGTGTGGGAAAATTTCCTGTGAAGGAAATTGAGAAGGAAAATTAAGAAAACAGGACAGCTTTTTCCCCCCACACAAAATACTTTTAATCTATTACCTGTGCAGAAATTATCACTTTTTTTGCAGTTAAATTCACAGAGAAAGTTTCACTTGGGTGAAACTCTGAGACTAAATTCGATCAATAAATTGCAGAGTAGATATTTTAATCCAACTGTAAGGGTAAATCTTCGTTCAGTATTATTTGTAAAGTTGGTGCTGATGTTTCCAACATGAAACACACTCAAGCACATTTTGGATTGAGCTGAAAAGATTAGGTGTAAACTTAATGACAAAGGATAATGACAAAACATATTACTAATGTGGTAGTACAGTAAGGCTGAGCGATGTGTTCTTGTCCGAGAGCCTTTTTAGTTATAACTCTGCTGTTAAACTGTTTGGGATATGGTTATTCTATATGAGACTCTATAGCACATGAACTTTGGGGTTTTTTTGAAGAGTTTCAGTAAAAATAGCTCAGCCTTTGCCAAGGATGAGGTCAGGGGAAAGAAAAAAAAAAAATCAATCCCTTGCAATGCAAACCAAAACCAAAACCCCCTTACAACCCTTTAATGAGATGTTCTAGTCCCGCCGTGCTTTGGAATGGATACTTGAAGTTTGGCAGCGTGTCCTAGCAGGAAGAAAGGTATCTTTTTCTATACCTGTTACAAGCTGCCTACACGTGGATAAGTTACAGTGTGAAACAAATAACAGTTCATATGCAAAAATCCCAGACTTATTACAGCCTGGTAGCCAAAACCTCAGGAAATTTGAGATGCATCGAGCAGGCTACGGGGCAGGGACTGGCGGGCTGGGCGGGATGTTCTGTGTGCTCCTCCGCTGGGACGGACACCACGGCCGCGGGGTGAGCTCGAGTAAAACGCTGAAGTCGTGAAAGCTGGAGGGAGGAAGAGACCAGAAAAAGGGCTGGATCCCGTGGGAAGCGGGCAGTTAGGGGTGGTAACGGCAGGGATGCCGCCGCGGAGCCCGGTTATGGTCACTTTAAAGCGGGGCGTGGCCCCATCCGCCCGTAAGCGGCCGTCCGGGTGGAGGGGCGAGGGCCGGTGGCGGAACTGGCTGCGGGGCCGGGCAGTTTCAGGGCGAGGAGCCGGCGGAACCCGCAGCACGAAGGCCAGAGCCGGCGCAGGCCCGAGGAGCGCGGCGAAGCCCCGCGGGCCGCCCCTCTCAAACAGGCCAGGGGTGTTTTCCCTTCCCCGACGGTCAGTCGGTCACCCGCTGGCGGCCGCGCACCCCCAGCCCCCGCCTCAGCGGCTCCGCCGCCGCCCGCCCTCCTCAGCGCCCCTGCCCGCCGTCGCCATGGGACCCGCGCGCGGCCTGCCAGGTCCCGCCTCCCCGCCGTCGGGGTGCCCGTTCCGCTGACAGCCTCATGCCTATCGCTGCCTATAAGCATACGGGGATTGGTTCTTCCGCCTGTCCGTCACCACACCCTTACTGGCTAACTCTCTTATTTATAATCCGCCCTCAAAGGCTGACCAGTGAAAGCGAAGCGCCCCTAGCAACGCCCCTCTCTCTTTCCTGCTACTGGCTCCCGTTCTTCTCTCGGGAGTTGTTGTTGCTCATATGGTTGGCCAAAATGCCTGCCTCTCAAGTGGCTCACGACCAATTAGAAAGGGGAACTCGCGTGGACTACCTGCGAGCCCCTCCGACCGGTTTCCCTTTCTCTATTGGCCCAACGCAACCGTCCATCTAGCCTCGCCGGCGTCGATTGGCTGCTAGGGAGGGGCGGCACCCGACCCGCGGTGGGCGGCTCGGCGGCGGCGGTGGCCGGGGGAGGGGGCGGACGTGTGAGGAGGAGGCGGGGGCCGTGGTCGGGGAGGAGGAGCTGTGGCGATCACGGCCCCGGGTCCCGCAGCTGGGCTCCCTCCTCACATGGGGCCGCCTCGCTTGCCGCAGCGGCGCCCCCCGGGTGCGCGGCGGGCCGCGCGCGCGCGCGGCGAGCGGGCGGGGGGTGCCCGCCTTTCTGCGGGGTGTCCAGCGAGGGGAAGGGCCTTGCGGGTGGGGGCACCCCCGCAGGCAGCGGGGGAGGAGAGGAGCCGCTGCGGGGAAGGGCACCCCTCGGGCGAGGGGCAGCCGGCGGGGTCCCGCCTCTCCCCTCCGGCAGGGCGGTTAGGCGAGCGATGCGTTTCGCTTAGCAGGTGCGTGGAGGGGCTGCCCTCACCGCGGGGGCGAGGTGTGAGGGGGAGCGGCTGCTGCAGGACGCCCAAGCTCTGCGGGGAAAGCCGGCTGCGGGGAAAGCCGGCTGCAGAAACCCGTGTCCTGATCCGGGGGCAGGGGTCTGCCGGAGCACGGCTGGGATCTTTGCCCAACCGCATGAGGATCGCCTTGAAAATGGTCACTTTGCCAAGAGGTGTGAAAGCTTGGCTCGGGTTTTGCTATTTTAAGTGCTACCCTGTAAGAATACATGAATCATGTTTTAATGACAGGCTCGACTGTTCAGGTGTATGTGCACATACATTTGCTTTATGGCCTTCAGATGAAAGGTGCTGTATAAATGCAGATGATCACTCTTAATGTTGCATTCCTTTGAGGGTGGGAACTGTATTCACTTTAAGTACAGGGGACTTTCCACTTGGGTATTCTGATAGGTGGTACCTCGATAGTTGAAAGCTAAAATTTCAAGAGTACTGAACTGAATTTTATTTAAGTTTATACCTTTCTGTTTGTCTCACTAAAAAAGGCTTACAGCTAATGTTTAGGCTAATTTATGAGAAGCTTTTATGCTTCAACTGAATTTTTTTTTTTAGTAGAGTTCAGAATTCTAGCATTTTTTATTGTCTGCAAAATCAACAGACTTACAGTTCTATGGACTTAATTAGGCAGTGGAATTTACAACCTAAGATAAGATTTTTCTTATGAGAAACTCTGATATGCCCAGTGGACTAGCCATAAACCTTTCCATTCAGTCATCATTTTTGGAAATTATTGTTGCATACCATATCCTGATAGGCCAATAAAAGTGTCATTTTCTGACTCCTGCAGAAGCATTCTGTACCGCTGTAGACATGGCTGTGTAATTCCATTGTCCATTCGGTTCGTTTTCATGTAAAACTTGCATACAAAACATGAGTAGCTTGAACTGAAGGCAGAGGAGTGTGTTCCCTGTACCTGGTGGCAAGTGCGTGCTCTCCTATGGTTTTTGCTTTGAACTTGTATCCTCTTGTGTTCACTAGGATGAACAGTGGGAGCGGAGCAGGAGACAGGGATGGAGCAATCCTTGTTTCGGCGCTTAGTATTTTTGTGACCACGGAAGGAGAAAGTTGGTCCAAATGAGGTGTTCTGGTGGTGCATGCCTCCTGTAACCTAGTTATACCCTCCGATTCTATACATTTGTGCTTTTGCCATTGTAGTTCTTTATGCAAATGATTTCACAAATTCATGAAAGAAATGGAGGGTTAAAGGAGGGGACTGTTGCTTCTGTGTCTGCTGCAGAAAAGAATGAAGCTTGTGGTTCCCTTGCATCATAGGCTCCGTTTCTGCATTCTTCCTGTAGCTGAGAACCATGCATTTGCACAATGGCAAAGCTTTTTATTGTATCGTTGCAGCCTGGCACAAAAAAAAAGTGCTCTTCTAGGCAAGGTCAAAAAATTATCAATGTTCATAATTTTTTTTTAAGCCCTTTTCCTGCTTATTAGTTCCCTAATGTATTCATTTGAGACTGTGTATTTACCAGTAAGTACATCTAATAATGGGCAACTGTATCACACTAGCTCCATCTGTTGTCTGTTCCCAAGTCCTCTTTCTGACTTAGTTACCTTCTTTTCGCAAGGCCCTCTCACTTTTTCTGAAGTTGAACACATTTCTGGTAATGGCTAAGCTGCTTTTTGATAAGATTGTCCCATTCGTTGCACTGGAGAACTGTAATAGCTCTTGCAACCAGGAGGTGAGTTTGTTGAAATAACTTTGCTTTTGAAGGCTGACTTTATACGCTCCAGGTCTGTGGCTCGCAAACTGTGAGTTACCTGTTTCCCCTCGGTACCCAGGGTGCTTCAGATTGATACATAAATACCAGGAGACTCAATATTAGTCTCCAACACCTTAACAACAACAGGTTTGGGAAGCCCTGTTCTTGCTTCAAAAATTCGTAAACAAATCAGTCAAGACTCTGTTACTGTTCTGTTTGTGCAGGTACCTGAATTAAACGTGGTACTGGGTGTTTCACAGTAACATGAAACCAGTAACACAGACTGGTGTTCCAGCTGTATTTTAAGGGTAGCTTACAGAATCCGTTTAAATATTTGTGGAGATTGATACTTTTAGCTGGAAAATACAAATATTGACTGTCTTGTGTGATGATGTATAAATGTAAGATTTTGTCAAAGAGAGGTCAGTCGGGTATGAAATTCAGCCTGCTTACTTTATCTTCATCCCTCTTTCAAGCATTCTCCTCCTCTTTTCTTGCCTGTGCTGGGTTGTCTCACGGGCTGCATCAAACCAACAGAAAGTTGCTTCTCTTCTGTGAACCCCCCCCAGCTCTACCAGAGCTGTCAGCCCTCAGTCATAAACCTGGTGGTGAGGCTGAGGGGGAAATTCCTTGATTACTGCCATGTTACAATACCTGTTGGTATTGAAAAGCTTTGATTCCCTTTGTTTTTCTCAAGAGCTAAGCAAATGTCAGCCTGCTGACACCTGGAAGGCATGAGCAGCGATTCAGTGTCTTTACTGAGCTGTTTTGTTAGGCAAACATAATATATTAAAATTACCCATCTGAAGCAGCAGCTGTGTATTGTACGTGGTCTACTTGAGTGATTATTTAACTAATGATGCTCTGTAACTAGGCTAGAGTTTGTCTGCACTGTGGATTGGCGTGACTAAAACCAGGCTAGGAGACAAATGGATTTTTGCAGGGTCCCTCTGTAGACGTTTAGTGTTGTATTTTATTGTACCCTAGAAACTGTTGGCATTATAGGGGCATAAGGATCAAGTGGTTTTCTGTTTGTTTGTGGGTTTTTAAGCTCCCCCCCCCCCGCCCAGTTCTGTTTGCCTTCTAAATATGTGCCAGAGTTTATGCCTATGCTTGATGCAAATATTTTTAAACCTACAACCTTGGCCGTGAATCCTGAGCTCTGCAATAAGTTAATGGCCAGTCTCTCTTACTGGTTTCAGACTTGGCTACAGTCACAAAATAAATGAACTCTTTGCTTCAGCTTAGCCTCATGTGGAGGTTTGTTTGCATTATAAAACCACCATGCAGGTTAGCAGACTTTCAGTTTCTGGAGTGGTGTAGTAGGGCTAATGCAGGTCTCTTCTGATGAATGTCAGCCCTAGTTGTGGAAAGCTTATCCTATGACAGTACTGGCTAGAGCTAGGAATTATCCCCTACAGGAGAGATGAAATTAAAGCAAAATGTTACCTAAATGAAAACAGAAAATGTTGGGATTTTCACATTTGAGTGCAATGTCGTAATTAAAACTTTAAACTGGACCCTAAGACTTAACCCCATAAGAGTAGTCAGAAAGAATTCAGCATCAGGATGAGCTGGGCCAAATGTAGTGCAAGATCTGGTACTTGTAGCTACCTTGTCTGTAAATATTTGATATTATCTTTCTTCCAAAGACAAGAAGCTAAGTTATGGACAAACCAAGGAACTCTCCTCTGTTAGGAAAGAGGATGACAGCAGTTGAGAAGAAAATTGTGGAATGCCTGGTTTTCCTTACCTGTTTAGTTTGATTTCTTGTGTTTCATTCTCAAATATTTTTTCTCTTTTTCTTTTCTTTTTTTTTCCAGGCTAATGACCTCAAAGTCAGTTCAGTCTTCAGAAGATTTTGTTCTTTACATTCCTTTGAAGCTTTTCTGAAATTTGCACGTTAGTACAGTGAATTCTCTCCCCCCCCCCCCCGCCCCAAGTTGTTATTTTCTTGTGTGATGCTTGCCAGCGTAATTCCTTCACGTTTTTGTAGTGCTGGGTTTTGAGGCTACATCAGGCTATGAGTTTAAATAGTTAACTCTTGGCAAATGACTTATGTCAAAGCTCTGGCATCTTGTTCTTCAGAAAACCTTTTCAAATTAATAACATGCATCCACCAGATTTATTGCTTTCCAGGCTGAATGCCTAGCGACAGTCTTCTGTGTCTAAAAACGGTGGTTGTTGTTAAGGCCATCTTTTAGGAAACTGCGAGTTTGACATTTGAGTGCAAATATGCACATGTCATAAAGATACTGGGGACAGAAAAAGTCTTAGTAATGAATTGAAATGTTTTTTTGGAAGGACCTTGTTTTATACTCTGAGGCATTAAAGAGATGCTGCAAAAGTTGAGAAGCCTTTCCCATTTTTATGTCTATGAAGTATAAAATGTTAAATACTGCCTAATATATGTCACCTGTTAGTTTTACATTGATGTGTGGGGTATAACTTAATGTCCTGTTGTGGGGTTTCCATCTTTAAATATTTGCAGGCTTAGGCATTGGTTTTGAAAGCCAAACATTTAATTAACCAAATAAATGCTGAGAGAATTTGTATTTATAGTAATTTCTACAATTAAAAAAATCAATGCATTCATACAGTGGAGAAACTGATCTTAATGTATTATTAACACGGATAATTTTTTTTCTTCAAGGTTTGTTTATTTAGACCAAGAAATTAAAATGTGGCAGGACACAAAATATTCTGAAGTTGTGTTTCTCAGTAACATAATCAGTGGATGAGTAGGGCAGGTATGCATTTTGAGAGGTGTATTTCTAAACGATTTTTTGTCTTGGCAGTGGGTTGTGTTTTTCTTGTATAAGGAGGTCAGAAAAATTGGTCTGAAAGCTAAGAATTTATTAGGAAATGTTTTTTACTGTGTTTAGTGCCTTTTTTTTAACTGGCTGTTGAGCACAGCTTAAGAGTTTTTTGAGCTGAACTTTAATAAAAAAAACCAACCACCCAACTACCTTTTAGTTGGTTGCAGGATTTGCAGGATAGTCTTGGATTCTGTTCAGTGCACTTTAATTAACCATACACGGTAGTAAATTAAAGTACCTTAGACTGACTTGACAGTCAATTAAATCTTGGTTGATTTAATTGAGAATGTGATCATTAGTGTAATTGGCCAAAATGACAGGAGGCCCACTTGGAATTGTGCCCACTTGAAATTTTCCTCTAATTCTGTGTACGCAATCCTGGGCAGAAAACTAGACAAATGGAGCTCTATCCTAATAATTTCCAAGGATTTCATGTAGCTGTCTGGAAAGAAGGCAAACTCTAGCAGGCAAAAATGAAGGAATGGGTTACTTGGGAATACAGATGGCAAAACCTTTTGGGGTTTAGGTTGTGTGAAGTACTTTGAATCTCTTCTTTCATTGTGGGATTTGTATAGCGTTTTGCGAAGTTCACCATGTGATTTCAATCAGAAGGATGTGTATGTGTGAGGGAGATTTTTTTTTTTTTTTTTGTTAAATAGATTGAGAGACTCTGTTGAGAGCTGATCTTTTGTTAATCGTATCTGGATACTTAAGACAGAGTTAGGCTTTTCCTCCTGTTTAAGATTGCTTACCTAACTTGGTATATTCCTCTAGTTAAGACAACAGCAATCTTCCCTATTTTCTTTTTGCATATAACTTGCTTTGCCTGAGAACTTACGGTCCTGATTTACAAGTTGCTTTAGTTTGCTGGGCTGCAGTGCGGCTGTGTTGTTTCACTAGATTTAGCAGGGGTGTCTGCAAGCTCCAGGGTCCGCTTCATATGGCGTTACTGTGATACTGGAGTGTCAGGCTGTGCATTTCTGGGGGAAATGCTTGTTCCCTTCATTGGAAAGTGTCTAGTGCATATTGGTACTACTCTGATGCAAATAAGTTCTAAAAAATTGTTTCTTCAATTACATCAGGTTTTTCTGGTCAGTCTCCAAAGATACTTGCATCTCCTGTTCCAGAAAATGAATTGTTAACACCATGGTTTCCTGTCTGTCCTCCTTCCATAGACAGTTCTTTCTTTATCTCCTTGAAAAGTAACCAAATGATAATTTGTCCCTTTTAGATCAAAAGGAATTATTTAAGCGTGCTTTGGAAATTCCTGGGCATCTTCTCTATAGCTGAGGAGGTTCTCTGGGCTATTTTTCTCGGCTGGGGAGATATAACAGTCTTTATCTTCCCATGGTGCTTCTGTACCATTTCCAGACCCTCAAGGCTCATGGGGCAAGAATATGAGGTCAGAAATTGGATCCTGATCTGCGTGGCAGCCGGCCACACCATAACATTAGACTATGTAGTACTATCATCTGAAAAGTGCAGTAAGCTCTTGCATGTGGGAGTCTGCATATAAAATTCTGTAGGAATACCACGACATGGGATTTGATAGAGATTAAATTTTCTTAATCAAGCCCTGGTAGACTCTCTTATACCTACTGACTCCCATGTAGAGAGGTAAGTGTTAAGATATTTGAAATAAACAGCCTTCAAAAATATGGGGGTGGTTTTTTCTTTTCTTTTTTTTTTTTTTTTTTCCTTTTTTGGAGAGGACAACTTCAAATTAATTCTATGCAGGTCAACAGAGCTTACTTCTGAAGGCAGGGAAGGACTATGTGTTTTTCTGATGTGTTGGCGTAGAGCATCTCTGAAAGATACACTGCATAGAAAACATGGATATAGCAGCACTGCTATATATTCAGAGGACAGCTGGTGTGCCTCTGTTTTTGAGATGCTCTTAAAATTTAGTGTATTGTTCAGGTTCTGTACATCTGTGTAAATACAACTATAATTGCCTTGCCTGCTCCCTGCTTCTTGATTACTTTGTCCACTTTTTTTTTAAATGTTACTGTTTCTTTCCCATCCCTCCAGTTTTTCATTCAACCTTAGAAGAAAAAAAAAAGAAAAGAGAGAAATCTATCCTCTTTGTGACTGCTGTAAATGAACAGATAAGTGTGGAAAAGATGAATAACCTCCTGAGTCTAAGGTTTAAAGAAAAAAAAAAAAAAAGTAGGCCACCTGTCAGGTTTGCCAGTCCAAGCTGAATTTGATGGGCTCCAGAGTCATCCCAATTACTTCATCATCCTCTTAAAAAGAAAAAAAAAAAATTTCCTTACTGTTGTTTTTTTCCCTTTTTCTTGTCCTCTCCCAGTTTGCAAATGTAGCTTGTTTCCTGTGTTTTCAGTTGAACTGAAATTAATATAGCTTTAAAAAGTGTTTGTGGGGAGAATTGTTCTGGCAGTTTCTTGTAAGAATTGTTTGCTTTTGTAGCAGGATTGTTGATGTTTTTATAAATTTGGGGGATAGATCTTTAGTAGATATGAACTTGTGTTCCTACCGGTTAGGAATTGGTCTTGGAACACTCATAGATGGAAACTAAAAACAATCTCCTTTTTTTTATAGTTAGGGATCCTTTCAGTCCCTAATTTGAAATAGTTTCTTGCAATAGCAGTAGATTGGTCACCAACTGCTACTGAAGTAGAATAGAACGTTACATTTTGTGGGTTTCCTCCTGCTTACTTGCTTGCTTTAGCAACCAGAACTTAAGTAAAAAAGAAAGGGGGAGGAGGGGAGGGAAAGTAAGTTGTTAGAAGTTGAATTTTGAGTTCCAAACCTATTAATCTTGTAATAGCCAGAGCATAGGGTATTTCCATGAATTTAAAGGAAGAGTTCATGAGATTGTCTGTCTTTACTGATGATGCTGTGAGGTTGGTTGTGGTGGTTTGGTTTTTTTTTTTTCTTTGTTTTTTTTTTACCCTACTTGGATATCTTCTGGGTTTTTTTTTTTCTTATTCCTTTAAGCTGCTGTAAGCTGTGTTGGAATCCTATGAAACTTATTAGATATGTTTACAATAATGGTAATCTCAATTTCTTGTATTTTAGGATCCAGCAAGACTAGAGAAGACTGCGAATTACCTAAGATGTGAGAAATTCTCCCTTAGCAAAATAAAACCTTGTTTTCAAAATGGACCGAAGTAAGCGGAATTCAATAGCAGGATTTCCACCACGCTTGGAGCGCGCTGAAGACTTTGATGGTGCCACTGGAGAAGGGACTGCATCCCAGATAGGAAGAGTTTGTACCTCTTCGTACAGAGCCCTGATAAGTGCCTTTTCCAGACTTACTCGTCTTGATGACTTCACACGTGAGAAAATTGGCTCTGGTTTCTTCTCTGAGGTGTTCAAGGTGTGTATTTAGTTCGTTCTTTCTCTTCAGGTTGATTGCTTCATGTTTAGTGCTGAGAATGTATGAGAGTATAAGCAGAAGTACTTTTCACTGAAGCCAACTGTTCTTGTATTTGCTTTACTCAGGATGATCGAGTGATGAACTTGCAGGTCTCAAATATTTACTCTGTCACTCTTCCAGCTGTTTTTTATCGCTTTTAATTTATCTGGGGAGTTGCAGAGGCTATTTGGGAGAAACAGTAAAAGCTAAAAAAATTAGTTTATCTTTTGATCTCTGCCATGTATTTTTGCATTCATTAGTGCATTAAACACCAGTGACTATTGATTCTCTCATATGTAAGTGTGAATGTCTTTAATTTAGCTAGTTTATTAGTTTGTGGGATTGTACTAGTTCCTTTGGTAGTCTTTGCCTCCCAACCCTAGACACATGTGTTAGAAGATCTACACATGATTACTGAATTTGAAACTACAAAATTTATTGCACTGAAGTTACAATACAATTAGCTGCTCTTCTCTGTTTCCTTTGCTGCTTGTAATGCCGTGCCTCTAAGTCAAAAAATCATAGATTATCTTGAAGTAAATAGTATGAATGAGAAAATCTGATGCTGTCGGTGACTTGCTGCTATGAATCTTGGGAAGCGGATAAGATCTTTGTAAAGCCATTTGTGAAACCATACAGGCAATCCCAGTTTTATAGCGCTGGTGGTATTTCTGCTGTTCTGACTGGTCTGGTACGGTTTATTGTAGAGGAGTAGGACATTGAGTTGACTTCCAGGCTTTCAGGCACTGCAAAATAATTTGCTTCCTTGTCCTAGTTCCTGACTTCACCCTCCAAATTATTTCCATTTCAGTGAAATGCCAGAAGACTTTATTTCACAATATATTATGTCCATTCCATGACACTTGTGGTCTTTTAAGTAGTGAAACCCAAAAACCTCTTACCCAGCTTTATTGCTGTGAACAGCTATGTGAATTAGAAAATGAAAATTATTTTTATGTTGCTTTAATACCCAAAGGCATTCAGATCTCCATATATATATCTTTTCTTGTGTAAAGACAAGTCACTCCACAGAAGTTTTTCTGTTTATGTAGATATATGAAATTTAATTTCCACTAACACAAGTGCCCTGAAGCAAGGTGCTTGCATATCCAGCAGAAAGGGACGGTATTATTGATCATTAGGAAACAAAAGTAAGTGGGGGGGATAAAAGAGGCTAAAAGTAAAGGTAAATTTCCAGCATTCATAGTAATTGATTTATTAAGAATATCTTATTTTAAGAGAGCACTTGGTTTAGTCAGGTAGTGGTATACAGAGGTAAGCATCTGTTTGAGAACTTAGTTGATTGAGAGAAATCCTTGATACCTGGTTTACCTTCCTGTGCATAAGTAGGTCTGATGACTCTTTAAAAACCTTCCCCTGCCATTCCCCTTTTCAGTAAGCTAAACTAGACATCACACGGTGTCAGTCTGCAATCAGTGGCATTACTTTGAGAGCAATGGTGGTAGTCTGAGTATCTAGTGTCTGTTTTCCCAGAAACAACCACAGGCTCCCTGCAGGGAGACAATAAGCGATAAAGCCTTTTCTTTCGCTTCAGTTTCAAACAAGGTCTTGCTTCAGTTTTGGCACAAAAGGGTGAGAATGCATTACGACCTTATCTAAGATGCAGTTCCATACTCATTTAAGCAGGTTTCTGTTCTGCTAGTTTATCAGCCTGACCACCTCTGTCATTAATCCTGCTGTGCTGATGATCAGATTTCATGCAAGAACCTTGATGTGCTTCCAGGAAGGAGAGCCTCGTGGCTTGACACAGTTAAAGTTCAGTCTGATCTGCAGGCTCAGAAAAATCCAGGATAGTTCTAGACTTACTTTACAAGAGCAATGAAACCTTCCCTTTAAATTAGCAAAGGTGTCTTAAAAAAAACCCACGTCACCAGAGCTTTTTCAGTTATATATTTGTCTGTTGTTTTGTGAGTATCATACATTGGGTTCACTCAAGTGATTTAGCAAAGAACACTTGGACTGTTTTGAGTGTTTGGGATTTCTGTTTTGCTATGTAACTAAAAATTGTTTTCAGTGATTTCTTCCCTTCCATCCTTTTCTGTGGAAACTCTTTTTCTAAATATAGTCTCAGTGGATAAAAGTTGCCTTCACTTAACTTGGGAATAGGAGTACATTACGGCTTGGATGTATATATTAATGGTCATATGTGCTATGAATGATCTTGTAGCATTCCTAGTGCACCTTTATGAATAAAATTTGTGGTTTATTCAGCATAAGGTATTAAACTAGCATTTTGATTTTGTTAGCCATCACTATAACACTTAAAATTCGTGTTCACCTGAATACTAAGTATTATAGAAACTAGTTTAGAAAAACTGAACTTTGTCAAACTATTAGCAGTCTTGTTTGAAGCAGCTGACTGACTAGTGCAGCTTGCTGAGGTTTGCTTTTAAGATTGAGCTTGGCAAAGACTGTTTATGTAAATGAACAATGCCCAGCCACGATCCCAAACCTTTAAATTCCTAGCTGGGAAGACCAGTAAGGGCTGATGGAGCTATAAGTAGTTGGGGGGGAGATAACCATCATACTGTAACTAGATACCATATTTGGAAATATATACTATTAATTATAAAATATGTGTGTTGGAACAGCAGTTGGACTAAAATCCATGATCTTTTTCTATTCAAATATACTTTCAGGTTCAAAGCCAGTACTAAATATTCCAGTTGCTGTAAAATTCCTTCAGGTGTTCTTGTTGACTCTGCGTTCTGTAGCTGAACTTTTGAGAGAGACTGGAAATACTCTGATACTTTGGCTAAATTTTACAAATGGACTTTTTGCAGTTTATTATCCATGTATGCATGAAAACAGGGATCATTGATCCAATACAGAATTATGCAAATTCAGTGTCCTGTGTATTGGCATGTTGGGAAGGTTGTGCTGCTGTACAGGTGTGGTCACTGGGGAATTTGAAGGCTTTGACTGTTGAGGAATGGTGAATTCTTCTGCCATCCATGGAAGAATTCATGGTTTTGACTTGGGCAGTTCTGGATGCTAGAATAGTTGCTTCACTGCAGACAGTTCTGCTGTTTTACATATGCCTAGCCATCTAATTAGCAGTAATATCAGAAAATAATTCAAGAGGAGGAAAACAATTTCTGTTTGGGTGACACTGATTAGTTCTGTAATGCAGGGACACCTCACTGCTGTTGTAATGATGGGCTTAACTGTTGAAAGCTTTCCCCTCCCCAACACCCAGAGGGTTGACATATGTATAACAGGGAGAAAAATAATTTTTATTTGTCAGGGAACATGCACTGACAAAACTGCTAAAGCTAGTGCAGCCTTCCAAAAATTATATTTGGGACAGGCAGAGATCAAATTTGAAGACAGAACTCAAGTCAACAAAGCCGTGGTCTTGACCACCTTTGAACTGTGCTTTTAACCTTGTAGGAGTCAAGAGATTTACTATTCAAAATTAGTCATCAGAGAAAAAAAATATTCTTATGAAATACTCTAAGCAATATGCCAGTATAGTTTGTATCTTAAGCATATACCTGGGAAGGTTATTCATGTGAGCAGTGAAAAGGTGCATAATACCTTAAAAAAATCAGTTAGTGAAATATTTGTTTAATGGTGGATGGGCAAAGACAAGCCTATGAATATAACATGTATGAGACATAATGCAAAATAAACTGCCTTTTGGAGCTGAAATCCTAAGCAGCTGAGCATGGGTGCCTCGAAAGAAAAATTTTGAGCTGGAAGTCAGCCCTCTCATTTCAGCATACTGACAGCACCCAGCGCTAAGCTCTCAGTTTATGATCCTCTATAACTTGAGATCCTTTCTGCAGAACTTCTGGCTACATAATTTTCCTGGTTTTGCACTTGTGCGGCAGATTTTACCTAGTAATCCCTACTGGTTTAAATAATGCTCGGGGGTTTTTTTGTGCGTGTGTTGCCCCCCTCCAAGCACTTCTTAATTTTTCAAGATCACTTTGAATTCTAATCCTGTCTCATAAGTGCTTTGCCCTCTTTTACTCCCTGGTTTGACTTCAGGTGGATTCCTCCAGAGTCCGACTTGATAATCTTACCAGTTTACCTGTGAACCACTAGCTACTCTTTTGATTATGGTTTTACATTGCTACTTTATAGTAGTTCCTTTTAGATCACATTTGTCTGGCTTATTTATGAAGATGTCTTGTAAGATGCATTGAAGCCATATGAAAAACAAGATACAATGAAGCTTAGTGCTAATATGACATGGATACCCTTGAGAAACAAATGCTGGAAATGTCAGTGCTATTCTGTGATGTATGGAACTAGTGCTATCCAGGTCAAATCTGAATACAAAGAGAGGGCAGCATATTTAACAGAAGGGGTGGTGGGTGCAAATGGGTCAGTATCCTCAGGGTACTCATGCTGTATGTGCTTATGCTGTACAGCCTCCTATTTGAATACCCTGGAATGATGGTCCTCAATTCATTAATTAGTTGTTAGTCTTTATTTTGTATGGTCAAATTTATGTGCTCTGAGTTTCAAAAGTGCTGACTGATCAGGGAAGGTGTGATTGTCTAAATACATACCTTGTGCCTAAGGCTAGGATCCTGTTTCTCTTATTTAATGTCTTCAAGGTGCCTTAAAGATAAGCAGCATCTAGCTGTCTAATGTGAAAGGAGAAACAGGGCTGGTGTGGGGTTGTGCTTAGGGGTAGTGTGAAGAACACTTATATTTAATTCTTTTTTTTATCCAATACTTGTAATGTACTTAGGATAAAAATGGTAGTTCTGTTACCTCTAATTACACTATCTAGTATCATTTATGATACTGTGTCCCTTGGGCACATTGTCACGCTAGTGGGCTTGATCTCTAGAACATCTGACTGTGGTAGATCTGAGGGATGCCACAGATCAGGCTTTCCTAAAGTGACTCATTGAGAGCTGTCTTTTTTTGTGCTTTATGACTTGATTACCATTCTGCTTGATTAACGCCTCTCTCTGTGTTTGTAATTTTGCAGGCCTGGAGGAGTCCAGTACAGAAATATTTGATGTTAAACAGTAGTCACTTTCTTCCTTTGGCTTCTGACCTTGGTTTGACAGAACTTGCTAACTAGAATAAACAGTGCAGAGTAAGAACTGTACAATACAGTAAGTGAGTGACTAACTCATAGGACTTCAGACACTTGACTCCCCCCCAAAAAAAAAGTTTCTGTCTTGGTTGGCATCAATATCTATTTTCATGTTACACTTTGCCTGTTATGTGTCATGGTTAAACTATATGTTTAAAAATAAAGGCATTATGGACTTCTCAAACAATTAAGGTTTGGAAGGGTTATTAGATCATCTACACACACACTGCCACATAATCAAAGGTTGTTATATTTTACCAGTAACTGGTATTTTGTCTACAGCATATATTGGCACCACATACAACACTGGTTTTTGCTCCCTTCCTCTCCCCCCTGTTGGTTTTTTAATTCAGTTCTGAACTGAAGACCTCAAAGACAGTATCATGGATTCCAGTACTCAGTGTTTTATCTCACTGTTGTAAATTTGTACCTAAATTGAAGTCTTTGGACCTGCTAGTCCACTCAGTTGTTGTTTTGGCTGGGCTAGCATCTTTTTAGTACCTCTTCCTCCCTGTAAAACTTGATGTACGTTTTCAAGTTAGGTTTTGACCCTTTTGGTGTGTTAAGTAGCCTCTTTCCTGTCCCACTCCCACTCTGTGAATGACACAGTTCTTGCAATATAGTTTTAATTCTTTCCAACATCTTCCTCTTTTTAAAGTGGACATCCCAACTCAGAATGCCCTAGTTTTGTTCTTAACAACGACATGTTAAAGCTATCCTTTTGCTTTGTGTCACACTCTTTTACACACCATTTGTTGTTATCATAGCATATTAGTACCTTATGCTTAATGAGTCTCCTGTTCTGTAGCCTTCAATCTTTGTTTGTAGTGAAGTTTTTCATTTGGGTGCATTCATTTTTGCTCAGATAGACCTAAGATCCGAAGTCACCTTCACTACTTAATGAAATAATGCAAACAGGATAATGCTACAAAATTAGAAGTTTCAAATTTTTTCTGAGTTGGCAACTTCCATCAATGAGCTGGAAGTGAATGCAGAATATTGAGTAACAGGAGGCCTAGCTCAGTTCTTCTGGAAGCTCAGTAAAAGACTTCCCTATCTTACACTGCTTTGTCATGTACAACTGTATCTTTAGCTATCACGAGCCAGTCTTTAATCCAGTTGTAGTGGGTTGTAGCACAAAGTCAGGTGTCTCACAGAAGCCTGTGTATTCATGTAGTATATTGCTATTGTAAAACATTATACAATTAGCATAATAAAACTTATCACCTACTTTTAAAATTAATGTAAAGCTGGGAAGGGATGTTATGAGAACTACTACAGTATCCTTAGCTGAGCTAGGCTCAGGCATATGTGATATGTTCTTGGCAGCTATTTTCGGCCTGTCCTTTAAACTTCCATTATGGAAGATTCTAGAGCCTCCTTTGGTATATCCAGGCCATATTTTTTTTTTTTTTTTCACTATCCTCTTATAGCTAGAACTTCCCAGTTTGAGTTGTTTCTACAGCTGGTCCTGTCCATTTGCTTATTGACTCTACTAGCAACTCATTAGTGACAGAGGGTTCAGTTTTCCAGTGGCATTTAGTGATATATCATGTCAACGGAGGCCTCTTCCAAGAGTAAAATGTCTGTGAATGTGTGGAAGGAGGGAAGGAGATATTTGAGTAGTTTTATAAATGAGCATGGAGAGAAAGGAATGCCAATTCAGATTAAAAGGAGAGGATGACTGCAAAAAGGACATAGAAAAGGTGCGGAAAAAATGACAAGAGAATCTGAATTCAAGGCAAGGGAGCTGCTGCTTGGTTTGCAGCCCATTACTCAGTAAAATCCCACTGGAGAAGGTATTGGAAACCAGTGGCAGACAGCACTCGCCAGAACTGGAATCTTTATTAACTTGGGTTTTGACAGATAAGGAGGTACTGCAATATTTGAACTGTCAATGTGTGTTAAATCTAAATGTGAGTCTGTGCGTTATTGCCAGTCTTTGCAGGATGGCCAAGAATAGAACCGCTATGGAGCTCCCTTCCGCAGGACAAGGCCCCAGCACACTCCCACTCTACAAGCAAGTTCTTACTGTCTCCTCTGTGTACACCTGTTTGCCGCATAAATGAGATATCAGTCTTCAGGACTGTCAAACCAGTACCTTACCCCCTGAATTCTTTTAAGGAGGAAGGGGTTAAATGTCAGCATAAATCAAGGAGATTCTAGGCATTCCAACTGGAGACAAACTTTTCTTAATCCTAACACCCCCTTTTGATTATTATTTTAAAACTCAACATAAACACTGAGAACAGGAAAAAGTTTGTTTCTTTGTTAATACCAAACTAAGAGATGAATTTGGCTCTTAGTACAACTCTGGCTTTTGCTTTTGAACAGTTGCATTGCTTTGTCACAGGACTTTAGGCCAACAGTACATTCTTCAAGGTGACATTAATATCTCCATAAAATCACTTACTTGGGCAGAATGCTTATGTGTTTTTTATGTAGAGGACAATAGGAAGATTAATTGTGTATAGGTGTTTTTCTTTATGGTAGCTCTTGTATATGAGATTTAGTGTTGCTGGAACCATAGTTTGGTTAACACAGTGTGTCTGAACTTGTATCATCCCCAGACTTACAATGCAGTAACAAGAGTTTTTCTCTTGTCATTAGTAGTGTACTGGAGATGACTGCACTTTTTTTTTTTTTTTTTTTATTTCCCCCCCTGGAAACTAATTCTTGCCCAGTAGGCATAATTGCTTTCTGCAAGTTTTGCCTACATCAAGCTTCGGCATTTTTATTACTGTTTAGGCCTTCCTACTACACTGTATATCTTTATCTGGTTTTCTTTGCTTTATAGATTTGTGGAGTCAAAAGCATAGGGTTGGAAAAGACTTCATGTCATCTTGCTCTTCATCCTTTTGTCCAAGGTCAAAAGCAGCTTTATCTGTCATTCTTCATGGACATCTATTTAACCTGTTATTTAAAGCTGATAGTAGAGACTACTGCAGTGGAAGATACTAACTCCTAGGTATCTCTGAGGAATCAAGTTTATTGAGCAAGAGAGGAGTGGTTGCAACATAAGCAATGCTGGATTGAAAAACCTCCAGCAGTAGATCAGGCTACTCTGCCTGCCTGTGAAGATGATGTGCATGAACAGCTCCTACATCTGGTTCAGTTGGAAGGGCAGAAGCTCTTGGCAGAGCGATGGTAAAAATCTACTGTGGAAGTGAGAAAGCATCTGGAAGACTTGCTTTCCATTATCAATATATGCTTTCCTCATACCTTCTCTATTTAGAATGATCGTCATTTTGTCTTAAGGAACAAAATAGTAACAGTGTTGATTTAGAAATTTGAAGTACAACAAAAATATCTTTCTGCATAACTCATAAGGAAGTATTTCTGCTATTCTGGTTAAAAATATTCTGAAGGCAGCACTGAAGTAGAAGTCAGCCGCTAATGTGAAATTTCACAGGAAACCTCAAATATATCTCACGCTTTTTCTTTGTCCTTACTGTTTCAGTTTCAAACTTCTCTCATTTTCTAATGTGTTGTTTTGAACATTAGTGTAAGGTTTGCACTGGGAAAGGATCCTCTTTGATTGCCTCTGGAATTAGCAGCCTGATCAGGGACCTGAGCAAGTGTAGGTGTTCTTCAAAAACTTTGGGAAACATTAGAGGTGAGATCACACAGTATGCTTGATATTTGTGGGAATATTTGATAACCTTAAAAGGTATTTTATTTTAGTTGCCCTATGAAGTATTTGTAGGAAACTGTGTAGTTGTATGCAATAAATACTTTTTCAACATTGGATATTTGACTTTTCTGAGGCTGGAGAACTGTAACACTTGGTGTCAACACATGGGGAAAAATAAACAATAAAAATTGATTTAATAACTAGAAAAGGAATTTGGTGAATGACTTCACTCTTAACATGTTTGGTGTATAAAAATTGATGTCATTACAGTGCATAAATGGTCTTATAATGCAAAAACAGTTGTTTGAAGGTACTCTTTTAGTGTAGTGAGAAGAAGGCATAATAAGACTCAATGATTAGAAGCTGTAATAAGAATTGTGCTTATTTTTAAAAATTAAATGGCTGTGGGCACAGGCTCACCAACCAGAAATTGTCTTCTCTCTCCTGTTGGTTCATTGGTGATATTTGTAGGCATCCTGTTTTTTTAGAATGTCCTTAATTAAGCTTGGTAAGGTGTTGAGAAACTTGTCGCTGCTGACAGTTTAAGGCTACCAATTTTGGAAACTAATGGTCTAGACAATTGAATTTATTTTTTTACTGAAGTGTTTGGGTTTTTTCTCCTTGAGATTGGTGTTGCTACATCAGGCAAAATAAGATACTTCAGGCTCTGCCATGACATACAGTGGAAGAAGTAGTCCTTGTAGGTTGGAAAATGAGTAGGGAATGAGTAAGTGGATTATTCTACATATTGGGTACGCAGATCTAATACTTGGTCTTGTAGGCATGGAGTATATACCTTGTGACTGAGAAGTGACACCCATTTGAGCAGTGCATGTCTTCCTTCACCCAGGTGTAGTGCATTGTTCCTCTTCTAAATTTCTTCTTTCATTCTGATGCAGGGGGATAGAGCCATTGGAGTTGTTGCTGCTGTCCCTGTGTGATGTGATGCCTGTTAGAAAGAAAGACAGCAAATCTTGTCCACGTGTGCCTTTTGGTCTCATTTCTTATTTCAATGGGATTAAATTTTAAGGTGAAAATATTCCCCTTTTGCCTAGTGGAGGAAACTTTCACCTTGCTCAAGATGACAGAAGCAAGGTATTTGAGGCCTAAGGTCTCTTATGTGAAGTTACAGTGTTAAAACACACAACTAATTGTTTGCTTGGGAATACAGCCACTCTGTGTATTATATAAACTGGCCAAGAAGGCTAGAATAACTTTGAAACTTCACGTCAAGCTCTTGAGTTATATCAGCTAGGTGCTTCTAATCAGTCTCTTTCTACTCTGATACTTGTCAGGAGTAGGAACAAGCACCATTCTGGAACTGAGATGAGGCATAAGTCCTGAGGATGCTGGTGCTTTCTTAGTCAAAGAAGAAGTCTTCTGAGTTTGATTTGTCTCACAGTAATGTGTGAAGTATCAGCCTTTTGGAACCCTTCTGTCAACTACCAAGATGATTTGTATGGTAGCCACTAAACCAGACAGTTGTCGTCTTGCTAATGATTTTTTGGTTATTGAGGTGCCAAGTTGCTGTCATCCTAGTCCTTGTCACTTAATTAGTCAATGCTTTTATAGGGCATAGGCTGTGGGGAAAAGTAGTAATAAATACGCCTTATTCCAACGGATCATTAATACAGGAATTAAAAACCTCATCTGCATTATTATTCTTTATGGATTGCACAACCGGGGCAAAATACTCACTTCATCCCCATTCATGTGTGAGTATCATTAAAATTCAGAATTACCTGTCTGACTTGCAGGGCACACTTACATACAGCAGAATTGAGAATGCTTTGAAATACAAAGTGGAATGGAGGGCTAGTTCACATTTGTTATCTGAAATAGGTCCTGTTTATTATTTATTTATTTTCTGTCTGGAAGTCTTAAGATATGCATGTTATAACAACTTTATAACATCAGCTGAGGAAACAGTGGGAGCGACTCCAAAGCTGTTACCAGGCAGCAGATCTAATGAAAGCCTTGCTTTTTGTAGTGGTGTTGAAAAAATTTTAAGAAAATTTTCAAAATCATATTTCTGTAATACTTTTTCCTACAGTCCTAGTTGGCATCACTACAAGTAAAGTCTAAAACTATATCAAGTGAAGCAAACTAACAAACAGGGGAAAGAGTTTTGCTTACACTACGTTTCCACTTTATCTGGTTTGGTCAGCCAGCTTCTCTGCTGAAGAAAGAGATCTTTGGAAGATATGGCAGAGAACTATCATTATACCATGAAAGTGAAGGGTTTGTTTCCTTAGTAAAAAGCCAGAATAAAAATCACTGAAAAAAACTTGATGCTAAAAGAATACTAAGTCAATAAAATGAATGTAAATTAACATAAAGTTGTCCATTTTGAAATGTACTTATCACCTGTTTGGAAACTTGGCCTCTTCTAACTCTTGTTGGACAGCTGATATGTTGAATGTCTGAGGTAAGTCTTTTTTGTACTCACAACCAGTGAGAATGGTCGCAAATTCTGTCAGTGATAAGAAAGGCACTGTGATACTGTAGCAAGTGCGACCTTGCAATAAGAGATAACTCCCTGGTTGGATTTTGTGTTTAGTACAGTGACTTCTGTAGTTCAGAGTCCTTTGGGCCTTTGATTTTCTTCTGGAAGAAAAGTTGTGCCAATCTGAGTATCATTGTGCGGTTTCCCAGGGGCAAAGCAGGTGGCAAAATTCCCTTGGAACAGAAATGTTTGTGGGCTTTTTGTCTTGTTTTCCATAGTAATTTCTCAAGCACAGTTAAATGATGTGTTTAGTTTTCTGTTCTGGATGGAGATGTGCTGGGTTGGCAGCTCTGGGATTTTCTGCATTTTGCCAGCTGGCAAACATGCACATTTGTATAAGCTCATTCATAGCTGATACTGAGAGACAGGTGCTGATTTACTGTTCTTCAAATAACTGTGCTGGCATATGTCCAGTATTAACATGACTGGGAATAGTCCTAGCGAACAGAGTGCATCCTATAAGATCATTGTGACATGCCTCTCTGAACGCTTATTTACTGGTGTTTGGGGTGGGGAGGGAAGTTAAATATATTTCAGTGATGGATTTCACTGTGCCTGGAAAATGTGTGTGTGATGGTAATACATATGCATGTGTTACTGACTAATGTGAAATCTAAAAATGAAAAGTACAAATTATTATTGATGGCAGTAACAGAAAAGAGATGTTGTTTACAGTCTCAGATCCATAGGGAATGGTTCCTCATAGCCCCTTAATAGCCCTTAATAGTAAAGATTACCCTAAAGTAGTAAAGATAAACCCTTAATAGTAAAGATTAGAGAAAGGAACTCCAAAACGTGCATGAAATGGCTTCTGTCAGTCTTTACTTCTCCTCCAGTTGTTGGGAATTCTGTATGCGAGTCATCCAAGATATCCTGTTCCCAGTAGCTGCTGAGGCTATATGCAAATTGTAGGGACTTCCTTCTCTCCTTGTGAGCTTCCTGCCTGGAGTGGCCAGGGCTGCTGACCGATCTTGCTGTG
This sequence comes from Gorsachius magnificus, assembly GCA_034008185.1. Taxonomy (NCBI): domain Eukaryota; kingdom Metazoa; phylum Chordata; class Aves; order Pelecaniformes; family Ardeidae; genus Gorsachius; species Gorsachius magnificus. The sequence continues at coordinate 67,468,779 of CM067085.1, forward strand.
CTTGTCGTAGCCAGAGAGCACTTTGGAGCAGCTGCTTGGCCCTTCCTGTGGGGCAGCAGCAGCAGACACTTGCTCTGCAAGGGTTCGACATTCAGTTTGATGGTCTCGTTGGATTAGGGGTTGAGGAGAGGACAGAGCTATGAAACATCTGCTGGAGGAATCAATACTGAGCCAGCATTGCTTTGTTAATGAATCTGTAGCTGACAATAAGTCTGACTCACTAATGACAGTTTGTAACTTTCGTGTCAGCTGCCTGCAATTAAGTCCTGCAAATCCAATTCTTGTGCTTCCTAGTCTTTCCTGACAATGAGGAGACACATAAGAAATCACATGGTATATTTAATTAGCTACATTTTTGCTAGGAGAAGTTTATTCTTAAGAAGAGCAGTTCCATGAAGGCTTAAATAACAAGAAGCTATTTAGAATTTTTGGTTTTGGCTATAGCCTGAAAGTTATTGCATGTAGCAATTTAAAAAAACTTAAGTATCCTCAAGAAAGGAAAATGTAGCTCCTTTATGTTCCCCGTTCTCTTCTTATTTGTGGTTGTGGTCAAGTCCTAGTGCTGCAACTGTGATTATAGTAGCAATAGTTGTATGCCAGTGGGCTTAGTTCTGAAATGTGAGTTTGACTTCTTTGCTCATGCATGGTAACATTCATTTGAAAGATTTATAAAGGAAAGGTAAGGAAATTACTTCTGCCCAAAATAAAACTTTCTCTCAAGGTTCCCATACAGATGTTGAAAACAAACCCAACGAATGTGTTTGATGAATAGCGATGATGACATCATTGGTACAGTGGGGGGGACTGCATGCTCAGTACTAAACTGTTAATGTACTGTAAAAGACTGAACGTGCAACTATATGTCAAGAAAACTCAGCCCAAAGTTCAAAAGCATCTCCAGATTATGTAAATACCATCATCTTTCATACAGGATAAAACTATAGTAGCATGGGAAATATTTAACCATAAGTATTACAAATTAGATAGGAAAATAAGGACACAGATGCAGTATCTGGTTATGCATTATCTGTGGATGTTACAGTAGTCATTTGCAGATGTCAAACTTCCAGTTTCCCTGGCAGGTAGATAGCAATATCACCTCCATTTTTTATAGATACAGTTAAAGATGGAATGCAAGTAAGTGAAGTAGCATGCCCAGCGCTCTTAATGAGCTGATGATAGCTAACATTAAAAATGAAGAATAAGCTCCCAGCTCTGTACTGCAAACTCAGTATTTCTTTTCCTTTCCAGACTGTGACATTAGACTCAGGTATAATGGACATACTTGAGCTATATACTGAGGTTATGGTATAACAGTGCTCTTCTGCGTTTTCTTGCCTAGTACTTAAGAGGTGGGTCCATGTTCCTTCTCCTGGATTGTAAAGGGAATTTTATATGGTTACATTCTGCTGAACTGGCTACAAAATTAGTCAACTTCCCTACCGAGGCTGTGCCTGTTTATATCTCATCTCAAACTGTGAGTCCTCTGATTAATTTGTGCTTTTTCTCAAAATAAGACTGTATGCTCTTTTTGCCTTTATGATTTGATTGAGATCAAGTTAATGGCAGAGAGATATGCACAGACTCCTATCAATAAATGGTTTGTTTAAAATAAATGAATGCTGTTTTTTGGGCCCTGGTTCTAAGTTACAGTGAGCAATGCAGAAAAACAAAATACAAAAGAAAAATTGAGGGTTTTTTGGCACACACAAATGGATTTACAAAGTATGAACGGTACTGCTGTCTAACTAATTATAAATTCACTTTAGTTTGGCAAAAAAATGGAGAAATTGTTTGACTGTAGGTGCAGCATATCCTGTAGTAATTGAACTTGCTACTTTGCTGAATTGGTGATACTAGAAGTTACTGAAGTTGTAGAAGTAGGATCTTTGTTTGATGACCAATACCAAGCCTTTGTACTAAAGGGAAAATGGTAAAGGCTCCAATTTTTTCTGTGTATTTATCACAACTCTTTTTAGTAACAGAAGTTAGTGGAATGACAATTACTGTCAGGCTTTTGAAAGGTTTTGGTGGTTTTTTTGTGCCTAGTTTCTGTACATCTTCTGAACCTGTGCTAAAGCTCTTCTAATGCATGCTGACTAGTTTTGTTTGGCAAAGTTTTGTTACACTTGGCAGGCTTCTCTCTTGCTACAAGAAGTTAGAGTATAGTGACATTATATGCTGCTACTCTGAAAATAACCACAACCCTGTCTGACTCCCTAGCATCAACATAGCAGGTTAATGTTATCTGGACTTAGGTATTTCTTTAAGCTTCTATTTGTCACTGCAAATTTTCCTGGTGACATGAGATTTTTGACTTGATATAGGCGTCACTAATATGAATATGTGTATCTGACTGTGGGTACATTTTAATGTTTAGAAAAACATTTGAGATTCCAGTTTTACAAACAGTGTGATCTGAGCTAATGAACAGGTTTGTCTTCATAATTAAAGGGAGCTTGCTTCAATCAAACATAGAGTTATACTATGTAGCATAGTTAGTGTAAACAGCCTAGAAAGGTATCTAGGGTAATGTCTTCATCTCTTGTCATCACAAGAGAAAATACTCACAAATCAGATGAAGACACTTAGACTGTTACAAAAAAAGAGATTGATAGAAGGTGGCATAGATAAATAAAAAGTCATTTGACTTTGCTCTATGTGTCACTAACATGGAGGCTGCAGGCTGAATGTGAAGGAAACATTTGAACTGGTGAGTGTAAGGTTGGTGAGCCACAATAAGAAAAAATAATGTGTGCAGCATTTTTATGGATGATACAGTGAGCTCAGAAACAGGAAGCAAACTCAGGGAAGGTCATCTATTTAGACTAGAGAGGGCTGCTTTTAAAATGGTATTTTAGACACATGGCAGGAAAGGTGAAGGTGAAATGGCCAGATGAAGACTGAGGCGTGTAAAAGAATGAAGGAAGAATTAGTGTGGGTGCTAGAGACAGAGAGGCGATGTGATTTTAGGTAATAGGCTGTATAAGATCTGTAAATAGTTAAGCATTGAGGCTGGATACCAGAAGAGGGAAAGGTAAGGAAAAATTGGAAAGCAATTAAATGCCGTTTTGGAAGAGAACAAAAAAAGTGACAAAATACTTCCAAATAATCATTTTGTAATTGGAAAATAATGAAAATGCAGTGAAAAACTAGGGGCAAAACTGAAAGTTGTATTGGCAGATTTATAACATCAGTGTTAGGAAATGTTCTTCAGATGCTTATTCCAAGGACACCTGCAAAAGTACAGTTAATAGTAAAGGTCAAAAAGGCCTTGTGAAAGATGAAATCAGGTTAAACTTCAGCTGTTGCTTAAATGTTCCTCCCCTTTCAGTCCAGGCAAAAAGTGGAAGTAATATGAAGGTTTGGATTTTCAGAAAGCCCTGACATACCTATATGATTTAATAAGTAATTATTTAAATTATATTTAGGGTATTTTAACAATAAAGAATTTTGTAGCTAAGCAGCAAGCTGAAAATTAAAACCACCATTTTTTGCCAGATATCCCTCGTATGAACTCGGTACAGCATTTATATAGTGACTAGTTCTTTTGAATGTGAGCCCTGCTTGATCGCTATTCTGAGATTTCCTTCAAATATATTACTATTTTTGTACCTGGATCCATGGCTTCCTCTACTTCTCACCTTTTTCTAAAGGAAGTGGTAAGGTCCAGGGTTGGAACGTGGTTTGGAATCACAGTGAGCAGGGAGGCTATGCAGCTAGCCATAACCAGGTCTAAGTACTTACAAAGTACTTTGATCCTAGAAGAATCAGAGTGCAAAGGGACAGTTTAACTGCCTGCCAGCAATAAAACAGGGAGGCAATATCTGGTTACTGTGACCTCAGAGATGGAGACACATAGGTAAGCAGACTGAGAAGTCAGAAGCGTGTGCAAAGCAGCATGGGAAAGCAGCTGTAGGATTGCCAGAATATTTCTAAGCAGAGACATGATCATCCAGACATCACTGAAAGGTTACTTGCTCTGATATGCAGGGAACCCTAATTAATAATAATGTCAACAGCTTTAAAAGCTTTACAGCAATCTGCTAGGTTGCATCAGTGAAAGGTTTGAATTGCGTGAGTGAATCCCTGCTTATGTTGAGTATACAGGCATATGCCTGAGGCAGAGACTGCCTTGTAAACAAATATTAAACTGGATCAGTAGTATTTCCAAAATATGTCCCAGTTTTACTTCTGGAGCAGTCAGGTGGTTGAAACATCACTTCCGTACTTTCATTGCACAGAGGTGGCCTAAAAGGAGATGAAGGATTAAAACTAAACAGTTTGGCAGGGTTTTGGCAAAATAGACCCAAATTTTGTCTAGGATATGACTGACAGATAAGTAGGCACAGAGGGTAGCGAAACTGATAGCTCCTTCTATGTAGATCATCCAGAGCTTGACTGAGACCTTAAAGATAGGACCTGTCTGTTCCCTGTTGGCAGCCCATTCTTACCACGGAAATAGTATTTGCCAGCAGTGCTTCAGAGGAGAGAACGCAATTAGCCTTATGTATATTCCAGGTGATTAGCATTGTGTTCATAATATATAAATTGGTATTTGATTTTATTAATAATATTTGGTATTGTCCTCTTGAAAAGATGCCCTCCTACCTTCACTTCTGTTTCTTCCTCCTTGCTTAGAGGGCAGCTAGCAAGAGAGGAAGAATCCCTGTTTTCTACCTCTCCTTTGGTCTGATTAGGTAATTTGCTGTTCTGCCAGATTTGGCAGGAATACACCCTCTAACATCAGAACAATATGCAGAAATCCAAATAAAATTGCTGGTGTTACCTTGCAGTGTCCCTTTAAGTGAAACAAAGCATTGCACATTGTTGGGTTCTGTTCAGAGACCAGTTATATGGACAGAATATGTTATATATGCTAGAAATCTGAGCTATTTCCAAGCATGGGGAATACGATTTTATAAAACAAATGAATGAAAAACCCCCAGACCTCACCACTGAATCTTTTTCATCTATCAGGACTGAAAAAACTCCAGAATATCCTTCTGAAATGGAGGATGAAAAATGTTTGTTTTGCAGAAGCGGCTCAATTTTCTCTGGATGAGGAGTTAGTAGTGTGGACAGTCAGACTTTTGAGAAGCAGTTGCAAACCTCTTTCTTTTGCATATTGGACCTGAAAATCCAGGAGATGTGCAGGACACAGTGCCCCAAAAACTTACCCACCCTCTTTTCTGAGATTTCCCTAGCTCAGGAAGAGTGGTCAGAACAAGGAAAAGGCAAAGAACAAGGAAGAAGGTCCTATGATAGGTTCTACTTTTGCCTTGGAGTTGAGGCAAAAGGACTGGAAATTTTGGCACGTAACCGAGTGAATTACAGAAATGGGCAGGACTTTAAGAGGTAGCTAGCAGAGCTAATGAGAAGGCAAATACAGCTTAAGGCCACACTTCATCTGAGTTCCTGCTCACCTTCTACCTCTATTCATTCCCTGCTGGCAGACCTTGAAGCTTCTGTATTAGTGGAAAGGTGATTTCTGAAGAAGTTCTGTTCTCAGTTCTGCATCTCTCTGCCTGTAGGAGTTAAGTTCCTTCAAATATTCCCCGCAAACCCCAAATTATTCCACCACAACACCCAAAATTCTGAACCCTCCTCCCAGAGGAAGTGTGCTGATTTAGCTGCTGTGTGTAGATTCAAAGCTTTCAAATTGTCCTTTTTTCTTAATTTAAACTTGCATTGTTGGAACAAATCTTCTTTTCTTGAGTCTATGAAAGCATTTTAAAAATTTTTTGTTCCTCAACCAAAGCATTACTGCTGATAAAACTAACATATAACTAAAATACAGATTTTAAAAGTCTGTATATAGGCTTTGACCTGTCCAACTTGTTCATTCAAATTGTCTGGGTATACAAAAGCTGCATAATTAAAAATGAATGAAAGCACACAATAGACATAAGAAACCTGACAAGTAACAATAAACCTCATCAACTTAATATGCAATCATCCCGCTTAAAACCAATAAGCATGCCAAACAGGCAAGACAGGTTATGTGCAGAAGGATTTTAGATTATCTTGTTATAATGCACTAAAGCTGTAGTTCGACCAGTTTCATTTTAAAGCCAGTATTGCCACAAAGGAGGAGTCCCATGCTTATGAACTTGCTGTTGGTTTCTGCTCTCAGCACTGGTTTCTATATCCTTCTCAACCTCCTTTCTCTGATCCTTCTTGTGCTGGGATTACTGGGTGACTGTGGGTAAGGCAGCTGAGGAGCTCATGGGCAGGGGCAGAAGCAGGAGAAAAAGCATCTGCAGGCTATTTTTCTACTCAGTCCCTTGGTGTTGTTTACCACGCTTAACTGCAGTGTTTCCAGTGCCACCCTATACTTCAAACTAGGACAGAAGGGTTAGGCCAGGGATACATCTGAAACATGACACCCTTTCTTCCCAGTACATCCCTGTGCTGAATTCGTGGGGCTTTGTGTCTAGGTGAGAATGTTTAGCTGAAAAATGCCCTTTGTTCTTGAAGATATGGTGTGCAAATAAAACTTGAAAATGCGTATTACTTGCTGCCTCAGACCTACCAGTGAGCTTCACCTCCAAAAAACATACCCAGCTTTCTTCTTGCATCTACTTACCATGAGTTCAGCTTTTCTTTCTGTAACTTGCATATCACAGCTAAAGAAGCCTTTTATTGGAAAAGATGAGCAGTCTCCCAGAATACAAGGAAGCAGGCTGTCACTCTTTAAAATATAGGTAGCTTGATGTACCTATATCATAATGTAGACTTCTATTTTAAGTTAGAAAGCTGATGAGAGTCTTAAATTCTTGCATCGTAGACTTCCTAAACTTTTTCTAATCTCCATAAACATGAATGAATTTGCCATGTTCAGTGCTTTAAGAAGTACACATTTTCTGCTTATGAGCTGCAGGTACTGATGTAGGAAGAAAATAGGAACAGAATTTCCAGGGATAGTACTGATGCACATGTGGGAATGCTCAACTGCAAGGAAATTCTAAGGCTTGGCAAGTCTTGCACTATTGTGACAACTCCTTTCTGATAGTAGCACACGTCTAACATAACATAGTTAGTTTGAGAGTATCAAGTTAGAAATGGCCAGAATCGTGCATTTCTGACTGGGGAAGGTAACTCTGAATGGTGTGCTGGTTCTGTGCAGTTGCTAGAGAAATCCTCTTTTTTTATGCTGACACTCTGCAGCTGCTACTGAACATCCTAGACTAGGTGATACCATGTTCAGTAAACTCTCTGCTTTGCAGCAGGGGTTGGTATGAATGCTTTCTGTCCACTGCATGTATAATCTGATTCATGGTCTTGGTTCAGAAGTAAACCTCTGAAATCTGCCTTGTAGCTGTAACCAGCAGGTCCTCTCATAATGTATTCTGTGGAACAATGACATCAACTACCGCAGTGGGAAAAGAAGTGGGATATGGGTGGGATGAAGGTGAGTTTCATAGGTCTTGGAGCAGAAAACTTTCTGTCCCTGGAGAAATAAGTGGCTTCCTTCACTTGTACTAAGAAGCTGATAATTTATTTTTTTCTTCAACTTCTTAAGCTTTCTGTCGTCACCAGTTGCAACAGTGTTGTTCTGCACACCAGAAGAGCAAAATACCTTTTTGTGTTTGAGTAGTATGCTCATGGAAAGTCATCTGTGTGATAAAGACTACAGAAATCAGAGTACAGATCAAGTCTTTGTCATGAAAGCTCTCTAAGTTGTATTACAACATTACTGATTTTTCAGTCTTGCATTTCATATCCTTACCATTTTTTGCTTGTATCCTATAGGTAAGGCACCGAACTTCAGACCAGGTAATGGCTTTGAAGATGAACACACTGAACAGCAACAGAGCAAACATGCTGAAAGAGGTTCAACTTATGAATAGACTCTCACATCCAAACATCTTAAGGTATACTGACTTTTTTCTGAATCATATAGAGATAGGTTGTCTTTAGTAGAGCTTTCCTATTTCCAATTTTCATTTATTTATTTTTTACTAGAGCTGTATCTGTTGTAAATGCATTAGGATCAGCTTTTAATTTAATGGAAGAAGGGGCGGAGGAAGAAAAGATTTGAGCAAATTGAAAATCCACTGATATTGATATCTGGAGTTTACCAGTAATGAGTAACTTATTTCAGAGAAAACCAAATTTTCACATTCTAAATTTCTGATGAATCAGTAAAATGATATGAAGAGTGAAATTTGGCTTTTCTTCATTAATTTAAACTACTGCAAATTTAACACCATTCAAATAATCTATGGTTACTAATCTTGTAGATTAACAATGCAAAGTGCCATAGCTTTCTCATACTTTTAGGCCTGCTTTCTAGTTTTTAGCATTTTCCTATTGTAGTATTGCAAGACAGGATAAGAGGGACTGAAGAAAAGAAGCTAGAGTTGAACTAGTCTGATTTATCTGCTCTTGAAAGGACAAAGGTAGTTCTTGTTTTGCAATAGATTACTGGATGCAAATCCAAAGTATTTCAATGTCTATCTTGTTATTTCTTGAGTCTTCTCAATATTGGTTACTCTTCTACAATGATGTGACAAGCAATTCACATAATTAGCTGAAGCCATAACATTAAGAAGTTCAAAGGTGTGATGACAGTGCACCAAATAACTAGTTCTCATAAACTGCTGCTGCACAGCTGGGATCCATTTTGATAGTTTCAGGCAATATAGCTCTTTCTGAAAAGTTTTAGAGACACAGTGAACTTCAAGTAACTTAATTTCCTCTTTTTCATTGGACTATTAAATAGTACAGACATAGTACTGATTCCTTTACAACCAACTTTTCTGATCCTTGAAATCCTGTCTCGGTCTTAATCAACTGATGTGTAACAATATTATCTTGTTTGTTTCCTTCAGTATTTACGAGGAGACATACCAGAAGCATTTGGACTATCTGTAGGGAGTAGTCCATTAATTCATGCTTATTTTCTATTATTTTTTTCTTAAAATCCCCCAAAACCTATGAACTTTTGAGAATTTTTACTCATAGTAAAGTGTATTGGTTTTATCACAGTATGTTTATTCAAGTGTTGTAGTAATCTGTCCCTAATTCATAGTCTGTTTTCTCTGCTCCAAGGTGAGGTGAGTTCCCAGCAACTCCTCTGGCTGTTCTGTTTGTTTTGGGTTGTGGTTTTTTTTTTGCTTTTTTTAAATGATGTCAGATATCTGACTTTTTAGGTTTAAAGATCATTAATTGTTTCTTATATCTGCCCACCACTTCCTTTCCCTCAGAATCCTTAGATAAGCAGCGTATGATCCTGGGGACTGATACCTTTTTTTAGTAAGGTTTGCGGAAAAAACTTCATAGGATTGGCATTATTAGAATCATGAAGTTAGTACACTTCCTCAGTTTCTTTATCAACTTTGTGTGGTTTGTAAATCTTATTTTAAAATAACATCTAGCTTTACAATTATTTTCAAAATGAAGTATTCAATTTGGGCTGGGGTGAGGGAAAGTAGTAAAGGGATAGTTTGACAGGCAAAAAGCATTCAGTTGAAGTTCAATGTAACCCTGGGTCCCCCTTGAATGGAGTCGCACAGGTGTTGCTGAGAACAAAACTTATTGTGCTCAGTTCTGAGTAACTGCTGAAATTTAAATGTCTATGATGTCTAAGAGATCATATCGATGATATACCAGTGCCCTCTGGCCTTAGAGCCTATGAATAATTTGAAGTCAGTGGTGTTGCACAGATGGTCCTGAAGAAAGAACAATAATGTATTGATTTATGCATGAAGCAGAAAAGGAATTCCATTTGGTCTCCCAGTTATTACACAGGATTGATAGAGGAATCTTTTCTTCTGTATGCTCAACTAAGTAGTTATGAGTGAATACATAAGAAATAAATTACATAAATAGAAACGGTTTATCTCTACATAATTTGTTTTGAAGAATAAACTATACTTGCTTTATGAATTGCTTGATTTGAGGCTTCTTCAAAGAGAATTGGTTCTCTGGTAAAAAATACTGCTTTTTTTCTTGTGTATTAGGTAAGTACCCTTGCTGCAGGGAGCAAGGACATTCCTACAGAAAATACAAACAAAACTGCATTTAGTTTTAGTTTATTCTTTTATTGAATAATAATGCACAGTAAAAACTATTATTTTTCTTTCTGTAGCAGATAGCTTGGTAGTTATGTGTATTAGTTATGTGTAACTTTATTTTTGGTTTAAAATCACTTGTTGTACTGTTCCCAGTCCCTTTATATCTGGGAGAAGATTTTGCCCTTTTAAAATGTCACCTGCCTATGTGTCTACATATACCTGCATATATACACACAGATGCATGCAAATGTCTATATTTGTTTCAGAAAACTACAAATCATTGGTGCTTCTACGAGTGTTGTAAAAATTAGTTTAGAACCTATTTCCCACTTTAGAAACACAGTAAAAATAATATTTTATATTAATTTGCTTTTATAGTAAAGTGGTGAGAGGTGAAACCATCGTGTTGTCAAGTAAGAGCAGCTGGAGTAGAATTGCTGAGAGGTCACTAGGAAAATGTTCTACAACGTGTTCCTGCTGAAACATTTTCTGGGATTATTTTTGGAAATTTTAAGCTTGTATTAGTATTTAAAGGGAATGATCCTCTTCCGAAAAGTTCTAATGTATAACTTCCCCTTTCTAGGGAACGTGAGCTACCTCAGTTTGCTGTTAAATGTTATTTTCTTCACTTAATTTCTGTCCTTTAAAGTCCTCCTCTGTATTATTGAGTAAGCTCTTTTGTCGCTAGCATCAAGTTTAATTATTTATTGATTAGTCACTGGATCTCTTCCACTTGCCTTGAAGGTGTACTCTGATTTTATGTAACATATACATCTGAGCTTCTTCATCTTCTGTAAGGTTAGGATTATCTACTGTTAACTTATGCTGTAAACAAGTTACCTTCCTTAGTGCTGATCTGTTGTTTGCCAGTAAGGATACGAGTGGATTCTTAGGCTGAAAAGTTGATGTCATGCAGTAGTTAATTGTAGCGGGTAGAAGACTGCGAGGCGCTCTGTTATCAAATGGCTTGTAAAATTATGAAACTGAATAGATACTGGCTTTACAGCATCCAAAGTCTGTTCTCAAACTATTTCAACACATTCAGTTCAGTCAGTTACTGTTTTAAAAGTGAAAGTCAGATTCAGCAATGATGCATTTATTTTAGTATACTAAAATCTTCCTTAATCTGAGTGTGGTTATGTTTTTGACCATCCTGATGCTTTAGTACCTGAAATATGTAACTGAATCAATGTTTTTGCCCTAGAACTCTTCCCTGTTTTATATGAACTAAGTGATATGGAAGAGAGATTCTTTTTCCTAGTGTGTTTGATAGCGAAAAATGAGCATTATCCTTTGGATGATTAAAAACCCCATGTCTTTGCCACTGCTCCAAAATACATAGCAACTTTTTAGAAGTTATCCATTCTGATGTGCCCACAGTTAACTTCAAGATGTTATTGCAAAGATTCTTGTATTTTTGCACTGATGTGAATAATAAATATTGCTGACTATTTGAAAGCTGCTTTTGCTTCTGTGCTGTCCATATCAACTCATTTTCACAGTTACCGATGCCTTTTGAGGTTTTTATCCTAGCCTGCCACGACCATTCTGGAGTGTGAGTTTGTCAGTAGTTGCTGACTTTCTTCCAAGCTCGGTAGAGATTACCTAGAGGTAGGCTTGCGTTCTTACCTTAGTGATACTTTTGTACTATTTTAGGAGATGGAGTTTGTCACTGTCTTTCGGTTTCCCTGCTTCTAATACTTGGTGAAGTATCAGTCTGGTTATTTAGGCTTTAAAAATAACTCATGTTGCTGGGCATGGGGTAAAATCCTAACTTTAAATCTCCCCACTCCTTTCAGTATTTCTGTGCTCAAATTCTCTTGGCCAGCTAAGTAGATCCATCTTGATGAGAAGACCGATGTAAGTGAAGAACTTAGTTTTCACTTACCAAATCCCCAGTAAGTATAGCATCGCAAAGATTCTAGTGGTCAAAGATATACGTATATATAAACTATAAAAAAAAATTCTAATATGTTTTCCATCAAGCAAATGAGAAACTGGCTTCTATTAAAGGGATTATTTTGGCAAAAACGGAACCTCTTTGTCAGTCTGTTAAGGATATTTTGGCATAGAAGACTCTAGCTCTTGCAGCTACATTGGCATGATGGTAAAAAGTAAGGGGATTTAGAAGTTTTATTTTTCTCTCTTCCCCTTGCTTCCTATTTCAATTAGCTGATGTGATCCAGAGGCAGAATAGATTATAACTGTAATGTAACTTTTTGTTCAGTCACTGTCTGGTGGTCATAAGAAAGTATTTATGAAAGATCTGCTTTTTTGGTTTTGCTTTTTTCCCCAGGCACCAGTTTAGGGACATTTAGGAATGGATAGGGCAAAAGCAGACTAATGGTGTTCATGGAATGCTCTGATCTGTTTCTGCCATCAGCCCCATCTCATATCTCCTATTTCCACCTCATTCCTGCATGCAAGCTAAAAATGCAGGACTAAAAGCTTTTCTGCCTCCAATCTACACTTCTTGCACTGGGTGTGGGATGTGCTGGCTTTATCACATCTTCCCTCAAACAGATGGTAAGAGCAGGAGTGGAAAAGTGAGCTGGGGCTCTGTTTTGCACCATGCAATGTTTACTATAGCCACGTTAATACATGTTGGCTGATGCATGGTAAAGCTGTAATTTCTGGGGTTAGGGGAACCAGAAGTTTGGAGCATTTCTTTACTTCCTTACTAGCTTGTGTCTCATTTACAGCTCTGTGCTGTTCAAGGCTTGGGTTAGATCCAGTACCAGGGTTATGAAAGGTCTGGTGTATGCTTGTAAATGTTTTTCACTGCTTTGCTGCTTCTCTAAATGCTGATGTGCTGCCACAGTCACGAGTTTTTACCCAAATCAGAGTAAGAAAATAGGGCTGGAAAGGACTCAAAAAATCTCTGTCGTGTCCTAGGCTGGGAGCCTTAGGCTGCAGCCTGAGAGATCGGATACCTTTTCATTCTGGTAATGTTTTACAGGTGTGTTTTTCTCATTTTCACAAATGAAGTAGTGTGCTTACACAGATTCTCCATCTCTGTGCTGTCTCTTAGCGTATCTTCAATTTTGAGATAGAATTTTGGTCTTTAATATCACTACTGTTTGCATGAAAAAGTATTTCTTTATTTGATCTGTACCTTGGGGACTTAATTTAAAACATTCCATACCCAGAAAGCCTTAGCTCATGTCTTAAGTGCTCTCATGGGAGTCCTTGGAGATATTGCTGCGTGTTTGGGAGTGAGCATGCAGGCAGACTGACTCATTGATTAAATCCACCTTCTTGTGTGCGTGTACACACACACCAATAAGCAAGCAGTGTGCATATCACATGAACTTCTTTCAAGGATAATTTTATTTCATCTCCTTTCAGTCAAATCTAGCACCCTGGGAACACAGTACTGGGTGGTTTGTGTGTGCGTGTGTTCAGTTTTCTTCTGTCAAGCCTTCCTTTTTGTGAAATTACTTTGTTACAATAGGCAGAAGGATGGCTTTTGTCTTTAACAGCCTTTCTCCTGTATTGAACAGTGCTTTAACAGAAAAGGAAAATACTTCTGTGTAATGTGGTTATCAAAAAGGTTAGAAATGCTGTGAAGACAGCAGAAGGGAAGCTGTATGCATTGTGTATAATATGTTACAGAAGGGATAGATGGAATGCCCTACCTCAGTGTCTTGTATCAAAACGCAAGTGTAGAAAACTTAAAATACATTTTTAAGCTAGCATGATGCCTAAAACATTAAGGAAGGTCTTAATGCAGGCTTAATATTCTCACTCACCCTCTTTGTTCTCCAACAGTCAGTGCAATGAAATAAGCATCTGTTGTTTGACCTTGTTTCTCTTTGTGTTACTTGAGCTCATATGAGAGACTTTTGTATTGGTGTGTTTGGTCTGTTTCTTATTTTTAATGTTATCATCAGACTGCTGAATTTTCTCATACAAGCAGTAGATTTCAGAGGGCATCAATTTATTATGTTGGCCTGTAGCTGCCCCAGGTTTATCCACAGAACAGGAATACATCCCAGTGAAGTTCTTTTAATGGGAAGCATGTGTTCCATGTCTAGATGTCCACAGTGGCTGTATAATCTGGATATTAGTTAGGAGGCAAAGATTGCAGGCTAAGGTTACAGTTCTTGGTGTCCTTTTTTTCCCTTGCAGTCAGGCTGAACTGAAAAGCAGTTTGGTTAACTGCTGTTAATGGACTAAGAAATATTCAGAGTACCTCCTCTTGTTCTTGTCTACGGGGGCAGGTATTCCAGACTGATCGAGGAATAACCTGGTTTATGGAAAGAGACTTCCAACATTTGAACATTGCTGACATTTGTTAGACAGCATTTTGTGGTGGAAATGTGCTGCACTGTATTTAGTAGGGCGGACTCAAATAGCATCCTTCATATTTGCAGCTTCTAGGGAAACTTTTCCAACCGCTAGTTAATGATTTTGGAAGTGCTTCAGCTTTCCTGACAAGGCCAGATACACTGTCTTGCAAATAAACTTCCTTAAATCTGCAAATGTTCTCCTGTTTTGTGGATGACTGGCTCATTGAAGTTTCTTCCAGCTAGAAATGCTTATAGGAAGTGTAACCTTTGGCTGACAAGACATTCTGCTGAAGTTCACCTACAAGCACATTTTGGCTCTGGAGACAGTGCACCTAGCCAACAGGAATAATCTCAGCTGTACTGGGCCAGCATGTCAGCTTCCTATCCACAGAACTTGGAATCTCATCTGGGGCAATCTCAGAAATCGAAATCTTATGTTAAGTCTTGCTTGGCAATTGTATTTCCTGGTAGCAGCTGCATGTATTATCTTTTAGTGAAAATGCTTTCCAACAGTGTTTTGTAGCACTACTTGGCTTAACCAAGAGGCTTATTATTGCTTGATACAGCAGCTAAGAAGTAGTTTTCCAGGAATTTGGATCACTAGAGATCTATTCTATCGATCTATTTTCCAGAGTATGAAAACTGAGATTCTTAACACAAAATTCAAATGGTTTCAGTATGTTGCTTGTAAACTCATTAATTCTGTCTTTATCAGTGTATCTGGTTTCTCTTTTCCTGGGTAATAACTTTTAAATGTGTGGGGCTTATACATTTATCTTTATGTCCAGCTTTTTTCCATGAGATCACGATATTGAGCTTTGTTTTTAATTTCTGATTTAAAGTTAGAAATGCATGTCTGTTTCCCAGTAGAAACCTAAATGTTTAAGAATTTTTGAACTCTTGGTAACTTGAGCCAGTGTGTCTTTTCTGCCTTAAGTGTAGGCTCGCAAGGGTAACGAATATGTTTCCATTGAGACTTGACCAAAACAGGTTGGCAGAAAAAATTGTTCTACCAGTCTTTGGGTGACAGTGATGTTTTTCCTATTTGATAAAGATGTGACAAGAAAATCAATTTTACCAAAATTTTGATAAATTAATTGCATACATTTTATAATTAAGTCAAATACTTTCAAATTAGGAATTCATTGTAATATACCTTTACAAAGGAAGAGTTGATACACACATGAAAACATTATTATTTTTAATTACTTAGCCTCAGTTTTTCTTGAATGAAAATACTGCAGTACTGGGTTAACCATGTGTCATTAGCATGTTTCATAAAAGATAAAAGAATACTTTCAAAAATTGTCTAATAGTAGAACTGATATCTTGGATTTTTTTTTTTCCATTTTTGCTTGTGAATAAAGCTATTAACACCATGCCTGCTAAGTCTGGAGACTTTCAGAATGCATTAAGGAAGAAACAGATTTCTGCTCTGGAGGAGTCTGCATTTCTTAGTGTCAGGAAGCTTAATTTGTCAAATAGTTTACAAAATTGTTCATATGCAATTGCTGTATGAAGTGAAACTCAGAAACAGCAATGTTTTGAGTAGATGGTATATCTAAAAGAACCCTTCTTGCCTTCCCCCTGAATATCTGGTCATGCTCTATTGTTCTTCATTTAACAGGAGGAATTGGATTTTCACTGTCTCTCAAATTAAAATTTGCATATTTAATTTCGGGAGTATTATTTGAGGTGAGAGCAGGCAACAGACATTCAAGTACAAGTCCTGCTTCTTCTTTGGTTATAAAAACAGATTTCCACAGCTCAGCTTATGCAAAGGACCTTACCTATATTATTTTTCTTTGGCTGCTTGTAATTTTGCCAGTCAGCTGTTAGACAAGAGAACAGTGAGGATCATTCATTTCTTCAAAAGCAGCTTAGCTAAACTAGTACTACATGTGTCTTGCATCATTTTGTTTTTAAATTCGGAAGTGTTTGAGGATATAAAAGGTCCTTTTCCTTCAAACTGTTCTCCACAAGATTTTCCTGTCGCATTTTATGAAATCATATATTTCTACCCCTTGCTTGCAAAGTGGAAATTTCTGAACATTGTGAAAATGGCAGACAATGTGGTTTTGCTTGTTGAAACCAAAATATAAATGATAAAATTGAAAATCCATTAATCTAAAAAGAACCAATATTAAAACTACGTGGGGAGGGCTCTGAAGTGCGTACAATTTAAGTTTTACTGAACTTTCTAATAGGAGGTGTTTACCATTAATATTAATTTTAATTTTGTCAGTTATAAGTTCAACTTGTATGGTGGTAAAAATGAAATTTCAGTTGTTCCTCGTGTGTTAAATGTATGGCACATTCTCTGTCACTTTCCAGAAAATCAAGGGTGACAGTCATTACTATTAATAGCAGGAGTCTGAACCTTGGGCAGTGTAGGTAACTTTTGTGGAATGTGTGTATACCGGATAGTATCGAAACTTGCTTTGATCCAAGTGTTGGAAATAGGGGGTTGGGGTGAGGAAGTATACTGCATTTATGTGCCCTCATATTCCTGAGTGGTTAGGAATGGGATAGGAAGAAACATCTTTATGCTTAAGCAGCAAAATGCAAAGGAAAGTAATTTTCTATTTATGCAGACCAACAGTGGATTACTTGGCTTAAACTTCCTTAAAAGAGAACTCTGAGACTGTTCTTTTCTGTGTAAATCATTATATGCTGGCCTTTGCTTATAGTCAAATTAGTAACTTTCCATCTTGAGTTTGAGCTGTCTCCTGTGCTCCCTTGGAACTACTAATTCAAATTATATTGTTGTGTAGACACATGATTTTGTTTTGTGCTGAGAAATGTAAATAATCAACCTTGAGGTATGCAGTACCTGTGAGGCAGAATTATTTTTTCTTCTTCTTTCTTGGAATATCCATTAATACTTATTATCTTAGTTTCTTTAAAGAAAAAAAAAAAAAAAAAAAAAAAAGAAAAAAAAAAGGGGGGGGGGAAGAAAAGCCCAAACCACTTTTCTTTTCTTGTTTTTGTAGGTTTATGGGTGTCTGTGTGCATGAAGGACAGCTGCACGCACTTACTGAGGTAAGACTATTTAATGATATACACACTCAATATGAAGCAGGTCTCAGGCCAGATTCCGCAACTGCTGTTCACCTTGAGTGATTGCTGCTTTTATGGTGACTAGTGAGTTAATCACATGCTACTTGCTGTGCAATGGGAAGACTGCAGAATTGGGCTTCAGAACTGTACTTTGCTCATAGCCCTTGTGTGTCTTTTCTCATCAGAAGCGCTTACTAGGATGAAAAAAAGTCACAGTAGGAACATAACATTTCACTGATAATATTCTAAATGAGAGATGTGGATTACCATTTAGCTGTCCCTAAATATTATTTGTTTCAGTGACATTGCATTGTATTTAAGTTTTATTTATACTCCAGTTGTGTGTACGTTTCACAGGTGAATCAGGGACGTTTCAGCTGGATGATATTAATATATTCAGTCCATACCACTTTCTTATTTGGAATAACGTCAAGATTACAGCTTAATCTGGGTCCCATAAAAAGGAATTATTCCATTGCCCATATGCGCTGGCCAATATCTAGGTATCAAATGCGAAACTGAAGTTTCCATTCATGTGAGTCTTCCCGCCAAGTTTTTCTGGGTTTATGTTTAAACCCCCTGTAAACTGCTCAGAAAAAACAGGAAGGGAGTATTCTCTTGTTAGGAATAACGTTGCCTGTTTTGAGTCAAAATCAACAAAATATTTTTCCTGCTGTTTTAGTTTGAATACAAATTGAGGAGAAACTCATGTTTTGTAAAGTTAATGTTTCTTATTTACTTCTATTTTGTAGGAACTGCTCAATTAAAAGATTAACCCTTTCCCACCCCTCAAAGACAAGTATGTTATTAATGAGCAATTAAAACAGTTCCTGGTATGCTTGCCAAGAACTACTGTAAAATGAGAAGATTGGATAGTTGTATGCCAATTATCAGGATACGTGTGGCCATCACTTTCTGTAACTTTCACATGCAGCTCTGAGGCAAAGATGCAAATATGAGAGCAGTGAATATCTTCACTTTCTGGGGTGATAATTCTGCAATTCTAGCTACTATTAGAGTGATGCACGCTAGTTCACAGTGACTATATTTCTAGTGTAAGAGCAAAAGTAAAGACGCTTTCAGAGATTTCAAGATAGAGCACACGTGAGGGGTCCTTTGATATGAGAGGGACAGCTCAGTTGATCTTTTTCTTCCCCTTCCCCCCACTCCCCACCCCGTGCTCAGCAGAGCAAACATTTCTAAGATTTGGCATTATACCTCTGATCAAATTGTTCAGAGGCAGACTTGCTGACATTATTGCCAATTTCTTTTGGATGTATGATCAGTTAAAACAGGGAGGTTTCAGGTCTTTCCACTCACTAAACAGGTCCTTGAAGAGATGGAGCTTCATAATGCTTTGCCGTACTAAATCTTGGCAGATCTTCCTCAGTGTGGCTTTTTGGGTTTTGTTTGTTTTTTCTCCCCTTCATCCCAGTTGCTTGCCATTTAAATGTCCCTCCCCACCCAGAAAGCCAAGAAAATGAAACCAGCACAGATGCTTCCTCATGGGAGAACTAACTTTGTAGCTGCTTGCTTTGTTCAGCTATTTTTGAGTTCTTGGCAAGCAAATAAATCTAAGAAAGACTTCAAAGAATAACTTTTTATAGCTATAATTCAGAATAACAGCAGAAATTCCTGAAACATCTTGAGACCAAAGAGGAAAAGTTTTGGACTGAAAAAGGTTGCAGCAAAATTTTGAGAAACAGAATAGCTTTAGTGACATATTATAAAAGTACTTGTAGCGTTCACTGCTTTTCTTATGTGGACCAAGGTGGACATTTGTGGTCATAATACCTTCAATAGGAAAAAACACGAACAAAGGCCATCATAAATTGATGTTGTAGGGAATCCACACACAGTTTTGTCCAATACAGTAGTTGTTCTTTGGTTTTACAGGGCTTTTAAAAGTTAAGAGCTGTGTATGTTCTGAGTGGCGGAATTAGTTGTGTTTTCTGGCAATAGTAGTGGCATTTTTCATCTTGTAGTGTGTATAGAGTAGTAGTTGAGTTCTGAAGAATTCTGGAGGCTAGAGAAGGGGGCTGAAATGGCTAGCTGAAGGAATTATTAGTAAGACGGACACGGTGAATCATCAGTTCAAATATAGCCCAGGAGGATAAACAAATCAGCCACTGTCTCATGGCTTTTTTCAGCTTGTGGTCCAAAAAGGGCGGTCTGCTAGCTTCCAGTGCTCAACATAATTGATGCTAGCCTTGTGCTTGCAGCACTCGGAGAACTCCTGCCAGGATTTCACTTCTTTGGAGATGAAGCTGTTGATTCGGAGGCCTGTTGCTCAATAGGTGTCTGAGTCACTGCAAGGAGAATCCTCTCTCGCATTAGCCTGTGCTGGACCTGTTCTGTAAGGAGCTTAATTATCCCTTCTTGTGGTTTGAGAGTACAGTTGATGATATGCCTAAGTAAAAGGGATACAGCATCACTTAGAACTTATGTCTGAGGGCACGATGGGAAATCATGTTTATTTGTTTGTATATGTTTCCATGACAGAAGAAGTTGAGAACTTATGGCAATTGAATGGATTTAGATGACATGTGCTTAGTTGCCTCCTGTGCTATTTAACAGGCGGGGCAACAACCACAAATGGTGTTAGAGGAGTCTTGAGGATTTTATAAGCCTGTTAAGGGGCTACATTAGTAACATACAGCACTTTGTTATTGGAAGGCAGAGTCTGAAGTGTTACAGGTTTCTTTTCTTGCATGTGTAAACACACAGGAGGCTAAACACAGTGGATCATGCAGAGCAGGTTTTTTTGCTTGAGGAAGGTGTTGATTGTATGTAGGCCTTGGGTTTTTCCCTTTTGGCAGCATTTTACATTGTTTTAATTGTCGTCTCTCAAGTGGCTTTTGTTTTTAAAACTGTTGGGCAAGAAGCAGTTTCTGTTTGTTTTGGTTTGGTTTTTTTCAAAATAAGAATGGAATTGTTTAATTATAGACTACACTAGGACTTTGGCCTTGTTCTGTATCCACACTCTTATCAGTTTTGAGAATTCAATATTGTTTTCGAAATTCTGCTTGAGCCAGAAGCTATGGCATATGCCTCTTCTGAGGTAGTTGAGTATCTATCCTTAAAGTCACAGAATGGTTTAGGCTGACAGGGACCTCTATCCTTGCAAGCACATAGTTAAGAAACATTTAAGGAAAGTGAAGCAGATGCTTTAATAGGTGTACCACTCATATGAGTTGGCAGGCGTTAGACTGCCTCACTAACTTTAAGCTGATGGGCACAGATTTGCTGTGCTTATTTTCTGTAAAACCAGGAACTGGGTATTCCTTTCTCAGTATTCAGCTCTAATCTGTAGCTAGCGGTTTCTTTCTGTAGCTAGAAGAATCTGCAGGGTTTCCTGCTGTACTTGCATGCCTCTCCAACCTAATTTCAGCCTCTCCTTCAAGACTGTCTCTGTTTTCCGGCCACCTTCCCGATCTGACAACTCTCTATTCGCTTCCATTTCTTAATTTCTTGGCACACAGCATCCTCAGACTTGGAGAAACTTGGATAGCAGTACAGGCTCTGGTGTCAGTTAGCATGAGATGCTGCTGAGCATTCAGAGACTAGATCTGAGCCACTGCCAGGAGGTAAGCAGACAGCATACGCTCCAGGGGACAGGAAGCTGTCAGCCAGTTAGTGTGGAGCAGCCACGGCTTGATAGCAGTAGCGTACGATCTTACCCCATGTGCATTTACCAGGGAATGGATGCATGAGCAAGCGCCCATTTTAGATGGGAGGCAAACAAATTTGTGTTGCAGGTTCTACAGGCCTATGCTATTACACTGAAGCAGATAATATAGTATACAGTCTAGCATATAAAAGCCACTTAATACCTTTTTGCGGATCATAAATTATTTGTTGAACTCTGTTAAGCAGGTTTATCTGAATTTCTAAGAGGGGAGGTCAGGCTAAAATCTTCTTATAATTAGTTGTGTATATATGCACAGAACGAGTCATACGGCTTGATAATTCTTTCTTGAAGGAAACGAAAACCCTGACAGCTGTGTCTTTAGAATATGAGGAAGGGAGAGGAGTTATGTGTTGATTAGGATATCTTGGAGTTGCAGTGCTTCACAAACAATAGCTAATTGTTACAACAGAAGTTTTATGGCTATTAATTCATACTGGATGACAGTAAAAAAAGTGCACAAATTCTCTGCTGCCACAATCTGAAGCTGTAGCTTTACTTGCTCAGTGCAGGATCTGACATGCAGTGGAGCTTGCTCAGGCAGGGAGCAGGGCCGTGGCGGTGTGGTAGGAACACATGATCTGTCGTGGAGTGGTGGACAGTATTGTTTCAGCCAGCAGCTGCATTTGCTGTCTGTCTGGCATGCCTCTCCTGCAGTCTTTCAGTCTTTTTTTTTTCTTGCTGGTGTACTACCTAGTCAGGCCTTCCAATTCCATCACAAGTACCTGTTGTGGTATTAGATGTTTCATGGGTCTAAGAGCATATTTGGGCAGCCTTGGTTTTAAGGTGCTGTTTATGTGGCATTGGAAAAATAATGAGATAACTGTAAGCGGTGAGCCAGCCTTTCTGTGCATCTGGCTTCTCCAGTGCATCCCATCTGGTGAGTTCTCCTTATTGGCTGCCTCATGTACTGTACCTTACGGGTGCTGTATGCAGGGGTGTGTGAAAGTGCCTTTGAAGTCTAAAGTGCTTCCTGGGTTCTCAGTGGTGGTGTCTGCAATAATGCATGCTGGCAATGTATAGCATGGACAACAGAGTTTAATGCAGGTGTATGTGACAAAAAGTGCTGTAAGAAAAATCTTGACTGCTGCTTTAACTTTTTTTTTTAAAGAGAATCCACAGAATTCTTTGAACCTGTGCACATTTTCAGTTCAATTAATTTTTTTATAGCTGTGTCATAAACCTCAGGAAAAAATTTACTACGGAAATCCTTCTACACATGTTAAGTTTTATCTTGGGCAAGATAATTGCTATTGGACAATTTTGACACTTTACACCGTAATGGCTTACTGAATTTGACACTGCTGTTTTTACCATCAACCACATTCATTGTTTTGAGACAAGAATGCTGTTATATAGCCGTTTGGAAAAGACTTTTTTTTTTTTTTTTTCCCCCCTCCTTCCTTCCACAGTGTATCCCTTTTGTACTCCTAAAGCTTATCTTAATGAAAGAGCCTGTGGCTTTTGGAGAGGTTTTTTTTCAGTAAGTTCCTCTGTGATAACTGAAAACTTTCCTCTTCTGCTTTTCCTCCCAACAGCAATAACTTAAGTAAGCTATAAATGCAATTAGTGGACTTTCAGGCCTTTGGAGACCTTACTTTTTTTGTATTTTTTTTTTTTACTTTTGGAGATAGCACTGATTGGGAAGAAAAAATATTAAAAGCTTAAAATTCTCAGAATTGCTACAATTGTGCTAAATTATCCTTTTACAAGGAAGGGACAGTAAGTTCTTAAAGCAAGAAGGTCCTTCTGATATACAGCTTTCACAAGCAGAATTTGTAATGAAAAATACTTAATTTTCCTTTTTTCATTCTCCTCAGTTCTTAGGCACCTTTCTGTGGAGAGCTTTTGCCCCTGGAATGGAGAAAACAAGACAGACATCACTTAGGTCTCCTCTCCTAAACCTTTATGCTACAGCAAAAACTGTAGGCATACATTGCCTTCCAGTTGGCAATTGCACACTTTTGAGAGTTCTAAAAAGCCCTGGAACACCATCCTTTCCTTGTTCCCTCCTCCCCCCCATCTCCTGTAACACTTGCTAATCCCTACTGTTATCCCACCAGTGTGATTCATGTTGAATAACTTTAGTTTTACTCATCTAGCACTGCAAATACTTAACTCTCCTTTTGTGATCATAGTAGGCTGTCCTGTCAACCCCGGAGAACTTAGTGTCTTTAGAACTGTAGTTCCTATTATCAGTCATTCTGCAAATATTCCATATGGCAAAGGAATTGTTCCCAGTTTAGGTATTACCTGTTTACTAGCTCAGTTTAGTTTGTGGATAAGATGACTCTGGTGGTTGTCCCTCAAAAAAGAGAATAGCTGCAGTGCTAAGTTGATGAGCCTGAGCCTGGAGAGAACTGAAGAGAAGATGAAAGTTGTGTTAAAGGTGGCACCAAGCAGAAAATTAAAAGAAAAGAAGGGACTCTCAACTTCATCCTGTTAGGAAATGTCACCCATCTTGCTGGATACTGCTGTCCAATTTCTAGCAAAAAACCAATTTAGAGAATTATTAGGGAAGCTCTTTGCTTCATGTAAGATTAAAGGTTTATACCTAATGTGTATAGCCAAGCCATACTGATTAGAGGCTTCCAGATCAGTTTGTATTCCTTAATATCCTGTGTCTTTCATTAGCTACCCTTGCTTTTTGAAATCTTCCTTAGGCACTTTATATAGTCTTTCTGACTGTAGTATTGAAAAAAGAAAACTCAAGAGGAGGAGCAAAAAAGCAGAGGGCTGGGGAAATTCTAGAGATGTTTTGGTCCTTTGTCTCTCCTCAAATTTGGTCCCTAATTCTGGTCCAGTTTGGTCTCATTTGCATACCTAAAGCATCTTACTTGAGTGTATTAGAGGTCTCAGGTTATTTACTTTATGGTCCTGTGGCAACTGCTGTGACTTTCTGGAGGAACGAAGTGAGCAACTGTGCAAACTTTCTCTTGGATGTTTTTGTCGACAGCTCCGAGAATACACCTTATAATTCTAAATGTCTTTGTTTTAGGGGAATGAGTCTTAATAGAGAATAGTGTAAAAAATATGGAATTTACTTTGAAATAATTTGAAAAAAAGATTAGCATGCTGTGATGACAAAGGATATCTTTTGGATGGCTTTCAGCAGCCAACAGCTGGCATTTTTAAATGTCTCCTGGCTCTAGGATGCTGCAGAAGGACTGCTGTTTAAACTTTGTAAGAACTCTTAAGTATGTGTGAAATTCTGCAGATTAAATTGATCCTTATGATCTCTCAGCCAATGAATAGCATGAGTGGTAGATTAATACTGTAATAAATCTCTACATGCATGCTTTATTCTTTTTGTCCTTAGTTCAGATATTTTTTTGTAGCATTCATTAGAACTACAGCTTCATTTTATATACTTGGGAATAAGAGTATATTATATTCCATATATTCATCCCTATATTCCTGGGAATAGGAAGAAGAGGAGTTCCTTCAGTGGTGCTGTACTGGTGCCAGTGCTGGAATGTGTAACATATAGAGGCAATCTGGGCCTTTACCCAAGTACCAGAAGTGTAAGTTTAGCCTTACTGAAAGTACGTCAGAGGTATTGGGTCCCCTGTTAAACTGTGGTTACTTTGTACCCTCCTGGTATGGATTTGGGTATTAGTACTGAATATATTTAATTCCAGGAAGGTATGCTTTGATTAAAAGAATGGTTACGTGGTATAAAACTAGAGTACCTATTGCTATTATTTTTGCCCCTTTTGCTGCTTTCATTATAGGACTGGAAGTCCAGCCAGCACACATCTGTGTTATTTCCTCTGTTAATTTGGTTGTTTGGGTTCATTAGCTTTTCCCTTAGAGGAGTCATTAAGAATCAGACCTTGCATATACTTGCTTCAGGGTCAAAAGAAAACCATTCATCTGGACCCTGGGGATTTGACCTCTAGAGAAGAGTAATGGTAACCTTGTCTGACACAGCAGTAGTTGCACTCCCTGTTAATGACTGGGGAAGTTTGCTGTAGGACCTGAGGAGAAGAGGAAGGGTCATGGCAGCAGAAGTAGGGTTTAAAACTGAACAGGAAATAACTAATAGTTAGGAAGACTAGGCTAGCCTGTAAAATAAAGGTGAGAAATCATTCCATTTCATTGTAACTGTTTTTTCCAGCACTAAAATAGAAAGAATGCATCACGTAAGATGTCTGTTAAGACTGTTCAGTGTCTGCATAGTGCTTTATGTTTCTGCTCTTGAGAAAAAGCACTTCTTATCTCGCCACAGAAAAATTGTTGCAAACTAATAGATTCTTTGAAATATCTAGTTAGTTCCATCATCCTTTTTTAAAATACATAGAACTGTAGAGTGTTTTACTTTTTACTTCAGGTTACAGTGTTAAGGTGAATCTACAAGATGCAAAACCTCTGTTACTGTGTGCCTGCTTACTGTCACATGTGAATATAGGCTCAATCTTTTTGGGTTAAAAATCCCAACCAACTGAATGTGTGCAAAAGGACAAGTCTATTGCCTGTGCTTTCTTCTTCATTGTGCATGAACACCAGGGCTACGTTACGATGAACTGAAAGTAATCACCTTCATTGTCGCACGCAGCAGCTATCTTGATGTAGGTAATAGGGACTTTTCTTAGAGCCAAAAAGTTGGGAAGTTTCTGTTTATATTCCAAGGTGAATGTGTTTATAACACAGCAAACCAAGCATAAAGCAATATCTTTTTGAAATGTTAAAGATCCTGGGATCTGCTTGGGATGTGCTTCAGATTTCTTGTATCAAAGTACCAGTTTTAGCTTTTGCTTAAATCATTGTGACATTAAAAAAAAAAAAGAGATATCTATAAATTTGAGTATTAGGTACTTGTATGTGTGTATGTATCTAAAATAAGTTATTTTATTAGCTTTGTCCAGGACCACATGTAGACCATGTGCTTTTTCTTGTTCCTGTGTAGCTGCAAAATGATTCCTAGTACATCTTTGATCGTTTTGAAATGCGGTTATAATTTTTTTATAAACTTGTTTCAGTGCAAACACTTCCCTTCATCTCTTGATTGTTCGTGATAGAATTTTAAAAATACTTGTCAACAGTTGAGCCGTATTTGGTCTTCGTTTTGCACTCTTCGCAGCATATGGACTGTCAGTGTCAGTTTTGCTGTAACAGTTTGCTTAGGTTCCCAGTTTAATTTAAAAAAAGTGTCCGAATGCACTCTCAGCAAATGTAGATTGATGCTTGATGACCAGCTGTACCTCATCCTTTGTCTGTGCTATACAAGGCATCATGTTGTTTGATCTTCAAAACGGTGTCCTTTTTCCCCCATGGATTCATTCTCTTTAGAGGAGTACAGCATGTTTCTCTTCAAACTGAGATATCGATATATGAAAGGCTTAATATATCTGACACTTCCCAGCTTGCAGAATTGAAGACATCCATTCCTGTGCCGTTGATCCTTGTCAATAAGCACAGGTAGCTCTAGAAGCAACTATGCCCAGAGGCAGTGTTAACTGGAGAGTACTAGACTAACCAACTGTATTGGTTTTGAGGGAGGGGTGTTTGCCCTAACTATATTTTTTGAAAGGGTGCATGAGAAAGGGAAAAAAATAAATATCCCATTTCCAGTAATGATTTGGTCTAGATTATCAACTCTAGGAAGACTGAGTGAGGGTTAGAAGGATGTGAGCACCATCATGCTGTTTTATCAGCTAAGGATGTCTCATTTTTGTTGAAATAATGCTATAGGCACTTTTACTGAGCCTAGATGATTGGTTATTCCAACAGCTGAAGAGTTGTAGAGTCTGTACCTTTTACATGAGATTTGACTTAGGCTGATTAAAGGCAGAAGTAAACCTGACTCATCTGTATGCACCAGTAGATGCAAAATTAAATCTAAACACAGTACATGTAAGAAGTAAATTAGACTGTTCAAAGTAAGTAGAGTTTAAAAAGCTTGTAGAAAAGAGAGGGTAATGTTGGTATTTTGAAAATGTCACACTGTTTAAACTTTATGCTAGAACTTTAAGGCTTCATGAATTATTTTGTAACACAAAAAAGCAGTATGTCTAAGACAGTGAAGTTATTTCACAGAAGTTAAGACAAAGTACATATTCTTTGCTTTGTTTATATTGTTTTCCTTGGGAACCAAATATTTTTGTGAATTAGTTAAAAGGAAAAAAGACTTCAGTCCCAAACACAGCTTGATACGCTGCACATACCAAAAAAGTCCATTTAAAATCACACAAGGGGGCCTGGTTTTCAATGACAGGAGGCAGGAAATTTAGTGTTCTGGATGAAATTCCATCTCCAGTTCATACTCTTGCTGCCTCACGTTGTGGCCTATGTGGTGTGCTTGACCCTTTAGTTCTTTCTCCAGCAAAAATGATACAGGCCTCCACAGGAGTTTCAGCTAAGTCTGTCTGATTTGTAGCTTTGCAATTTTGAGTGCTTAAATATCAAAAGTCATGTTCTTGGAAAGCATGTAAAGTATTTAAGTTAGGTGATCTTTCAATTTATTTTCCTACATGTGACGGCTATTTACTTTTTCGCAAATGAAAACTAACTATCTTGTCTGATGGCAGTGATCAAAGACCTAGGGTTTCCAGAAAAAACACTAAACAGTAGGGTTTTTTTTTTTAACTTAGTTTTTGGGTTGGTTATACCAAGTTAGCCCCACAGAATGCAGTTGCCCCTGTGGCATAGCTTCAGTTTGATAGGAAGTTAAATGCTGCTGTACCTGGTTGCAACACTTGTTCTGAGGACAGGAGGAAGCTTTAATTACTGAATTTGTGTGTTTTCCTGTGGCTGTATGTCCTATGCATTTTGGGGAGATTGGTCAAATTGTATCTTTTTAAAGAGTGATGTCCTGTCATGTATGTGTGCGGAATTAGAATAATAAGTAAGAGAGGTTCAAGTGGGTCTTTGCTTTACAGAAAAGTGGAATTGATTCTCAAAAAGCTGCAGTAAAAAGCTCAGTTGTGGGAAGCAGAAAGCTGACAAAAATTTTGGCTTATGGAGGATGCAGGCTGGCCTTGCAGGCTTGCTCTCAGGAGGGAAGTGCTGGCAGACCAGGTAAAGAAAAAACCTTCTGTGGGTTGGTGGTGCCCAGGTAAATTAAACACATTGGGGACAACTCTACAGAGAAAGTCTCTCCTTTTACCAAAAGCAGACAAGCAATGAAACTTGTGTAAGCACTGCATTGGGCTGAAGGCGCAGGGAAGCTACTAGATATATTTGCAGTATGTGGTTAGGTGAGGAGAGAAGGGTGGGTTCTCACAGTGAAGAAAGTTCAGGTGTAAAAAAGTACTATAATCAGAGACACTAAAGAAATCATCATGTAAAGCCAGAAGCCGAGACTTTGAAAATACGAGTCTAACTTCAGGCGCACAGTCTGTATTTATGCATGCAGGTGCCTGTAATAGTGCACAAGGAACCTTTTTTATTAATTACTTTAGTTGAGATAGATGCATCTAAATATGTTGTGTTCTGAGGAAGGCTTGCTAAATATCTTGCTGGTGGTAGCCTCTTCCTCCTTCTTAGAATGTTTCAAGGACAGAAGAAAGAAAGATAAGAGGCAGATAAATGTTGAACAGCAAACAGCAAGCTCCGTTGTCTTATTCCTTCTCTCCCTTCCCTGCATGCGTGTAGCACACACACGCAGGTGGGGTGGGTGTGTGTGTTTTCTGTGGGTTTTTCAGGGGGAGGGATTTTTAGTGTCTCTGTTTTTACACTCATTGTAAGCCTACTGGACTATTTGCCATTGTCTCAAGCAAAAAAGAAAAATATTTTTGAACTGCAACCCCTGCAATTCTTTTATTGTTGCTTTCTGATATCCTGGAAATATGTCTAGGTTAGTAAGAGTAAGAAGATGCAAGCTTCTCAACTACTGTGGTGTGAGGGGGAGAGAGGGGAGGAGAACTGGATTCTGCCTTGAGGACTAGATTTTCCTGTTACTTGTGTGTATGAAGAGATGCAGTCCATATAGATGCTGTGATGCTAGCCCTTTTAACTTTTTTGGGGGGATTTTTTTCTTCTATATTTTCCAGTAAATCCAGTTAGTTTGTAGTGCTTCCCCCCATCTCCCGCTTCACCCTGGACCCCAGGAAACATACTCTTGAATTAACAAGTATTTTGTAGTTTCACTTCCTCATTTCACTTTACTTATCAGCTATTGAAAGCATTCAGAAGCTGAGTTGTACAAGAAAATTCCTTTAATGTTTGCTTTTGCACACCACTATTAACAGGGGATCTTGGTGCATTCTGTAATTGCCAATAAAGTGTTTGGGCACCCTCAAATGTAAATGGATGCTGCAGTACAGCTGGAGTGTTGAGGCTTGGAAAAGCACTCTGAAACAGCTCAGAAACAGTATTCCTTGTGCAGAATTTAAACATAGTTTGTACTGTAAGAGGTGTTTGTGTGCTATTACTTTTGCACTCAGTAGATCCTTGTAGCTGTTTTACAGACTTCAAAAAATGAAGCAAGCAGGTTATTTATCTGGAATCTTGCAGACATATAATCTGTGGGCCGCTACTGCTGGTATCTTTGTGGGGAAAGTGAGAAAGACCTTATATAAGTAAGAGGCTCCTTGTCAGGGGCTACAGCTTGCTTCTAGGCAGAACTGAATGTATAGCATGTTCAAAATGCTGTCATTACAGATAGAGCCTTCTGCTCTTAACAGAAGTGTTATTGTAGAGATGCTGTTTCCCTTGCCAGTGTCAGCAACAAGGTACTTTCTCTTCTGTGCCTGTGTGCTAATTTATGCCATTGCTAGCTTGCCACATCCCAGATTCTTATCTGCACTGAAACTAGGCTCTACTTAGAATCCCAATGATTGTGACTTCAGATTATAAATGCAGGTTTTTTTATTAGGCCTTCTTTGCTTTCTGTTTTTTCTACCAATATAATTACAGGAAAAATGGTTATCAAGGTCAGTTTGTATAGATACACTGGGAGTGTTTTCCGGTTCCAACAAAATAAGCTTATTTCCTGAAGTATTTCAAACCCTTCATACATATGGGTTGCAATAGTGCATTGTTACTATGTGCCTGCAGTTGAAGCCTTACTTAAAGTAATCTGTTTCTAGCAGCAGGCAAGCAAGTGAAGGTTACATTTTGATTGAACGGAATGACAGGAAATAGATTCAGCATGCTGACCATAAGAGCTGTTGGATGTAGAGAAATAAAGGAAGACAAATCTTGCCATATTCTTTTCCATGACACCACTTAAATGTTTGGAATGCGACAAATGGTTTTCATTACAGCTCCTTCCTGAGTTAGTGCATGTTAATTCTTGTTTGCCCTTATAAAATAAGCCATGCCTGTACATGCCTTTTTAGAAGGAGGAGCCAATGAATCAATCAATGCCACAACTGACACGGAAGAAGAAACACAGGTAGATCTGTTGCGTTTTCTTGGCTTTTGGTCCTGAGTTCTGATGAGTGACCATACCATGGCAATTGCATGAGGAAGCTTGCCCTCTCTATGAATAGCTGACACTTTTTAAAGCAAGATTGTTTTAATCCTGTAATGATTAACACTTTTAAAGAAAATACACATTTTTTTAAATTAAAGAACTGAATTGTTTGTATTGGTTGAAAAGCAGAAAAGAAAATGACTCTAGGTTACAGACTTTTTTTCCATTTGGTTTTCAGCAACCAAGGAGCAGGAAAGAAAAGTGACCTTTAGAGGAGGACTTTTGGCTTTTCTTCTGTCCTTTCAGTCAGGCTGGTTTTCCTAGCCACTTAAGCCCTTCTGGTCTCACGTGAAAAAGTTTGATATTTGCTCTGAAATGTGCTTGCTTCACCTGCATGTTCTGACTCTTTCAGTACTGTGATTTGCTCCCTGGCAACATTAGTTCACCTGCTGTCCAAAAATATATTCGTAGAGCCCAAATGAAACATCCAACTTGTTCTGGTTTAATGTTTAATTTATTTTGTTTGGTGCAATCAATGTGTTGGATATTTAATGGAAATGGAAGGTTACTGCTCAGAGGTACTTGGGTGAGGAGGTTTTTTTAGATTTTTAAACTTTTTAACAAGTGGAGGTCTATGAGCTAACTTGAAAAACAATTCAATCTAGTAGTTAGTCCCAGTGTATCAACTTGTAGTATCTTATATTGTCATTTTGAATATACTGATACTGTTTTGAATATACTGATACTGTCTTTCTTTTCTAGTTTGCACAGTTGAAGCTAATGAAAACAGTTGGGGGAAACAAGGAAATTTCCAGTCCTCCCACTGTAGCTAATTATGCCAGTTGTGGCAGAAGGGTACATTGGCTTGTTGTCTAGCAGCCAGAAGCCTTCAAAGTAGTCACTTAGAGAGTGCTGAGTGTGACAGATGACTGTTAAAACATACAAGAAATGAACATTGGGTTGTGTCCTCCTTGAAATGAGTGGTTTAAAACCTTTTTTTTTTTTTTTTTAAACTTCTGCAGAAAGCTGAGTGAAGATCTCAACTTCCTTTTACTAGGAGCAAGAGTTACCTTCTTACTTCCAGCATTAGAAATTATACAAATATGCAAGCTCTCACTGTTTTGACACTGCTTCAATGCATTTGTTGCCAATGTCTGCAATGTTACTATTTTGCTTTCTCGGTCTCTCTTTGGAGTCCAGCTACGTAATCTGGCTTTTGCTCTGACATGTCTCTCTCCTCTCCACACTGAAGGTGCTATAGCCACAATTCTGGTGTCTCTTCCCTCCTGTTTCTCTGCCTGCTTTCTTCACTGGGCTTCTCCAGTATATGAATTCATTGCTATCTCAGTGTTCGTCTTGTAGTGTTGTGGGTCCCTGGGGCTCTTACTCTTTACTTACCTCATTTGGTCTACCGTCCTAAATGCACTCTCTGCACCTACTTTTCTTAACCACTTAATGTGTTGCCTTTGGCAACATTTGGGCTACTGTACAGGGGTGTCTTGTGGTTATTTGTTGCTTTCTAAATGGCAAGCAGTAACATTTAAAGCTGAGTAAATAGCAGGTCAACTTTTTTCTGGCTTTCCTGTGCTATATCTGGTGGCTTATTTATATTAGACCTACATATTTGAAACAGTGTTGGTTTTCAAAGTAGCACTGAAGACTCTCTGCAATTCCCTTCAGTCTTCCCCCTCAGACTTGGCAATATTTAGAGTTTTTGTTTCTGAGCAGTAACTGCTGGAATCACATGAATCTGATGTGACTTTCCTTTAAAAGCTTCTAGTTCTCATATTAGTGTTTTTAAACCTTTATTCTGAATTTTGAAGGCTAAAATCTGACAGCTGAAGTTCAGTATTAGTCTCTTGAAATAAGCTACATAATGCTATGTGTAAGTACCATTATATGCTGAATTTCATGCCATTCCTCATTTCATATGTTTGAGTCTGATAATGTGACTGCAAGTGTCTTGCAAGGAAGCAGTCCTGTTATCCTGTTCTCCAGTTAAAATAGCACGTTTCCCTATGCCCTGCCTGTTGTGTGGGAAAGGATTACATGCTGCTGCTTTTGCATTTCGTAGCATTAAGCTGTAACATCAGAAGCCTCTTTGATACTCTTTGATCCAGAAAGCACCTATGCTTGGCTGAGCTTCTGGGTAACTTTACTGCCCTTTTTCCTCATAAATTTCGGGAGAAGTGTAATAAGTACAGTTTTGCTGAACTTCCGTTCTAGCAACAAAAGCATGAGGTCCTACCATGGATAAATTTATCAGAAAAGAGTATTTTTGTAAGCTAAAGTGGTCTTTTCAACCAGTGTCCCATTTGCTGTGTTAAGCTGTAGTAAATGCAAAAGTAAACAAGCTAAAGCAGTTACTTTTAGACTGGCAACCAGATAAACTGACTGTTGGTGTCCTGTTACGCGACAAAAAGCTAGCAGTAGGAATAATGGGTAGCTGTTTCACTGCAACCTGATGACACAGACTTTGAAAAGGTCTGAACACTGCTCCATTTAGCTGTGAGGTCTCTTTATGAAATGTAGTGCCCTCTGCTTTCATTGTCGTAGCCCGATCAGATCTCTGCTCCAATTGCTTGTACACTTACGCAATGGCTGTTGTTGTTGTAGTAGAATAATGCTTTGAGACGATGTGTGCGCTGTAGCCTTACTGTACCAGCATTGAAATGTTTCAGGGACAAAATAAAATCCAGTATTCTCTTTGGGAGAGGTGCACTTACTATCCTTTAGGATCTTCTTACCACACAGAGCTGGTGTGCTAGTAAGAAATTGAGAACAGGTATTTTTCTTTCAGTTGCATTGGCAATTAGGAAATAATGTACATAATCTTGTGTCTATTCTGAAAAGGCATTGTTGAAGGACTCTGAGAAAAAAAATAGGCTATCAGGCTGGCTGTTTGCATTATCAGCCTGAATGACCAGAAGAATTGGATTACTTATGTGACACCAAGGGAGCACTGAACTCTGTGTGGTGCTTGCTTTAGGGACAATTCAGGACTCTGCATGCAAATATTACCTGCCAGCCAACTAAAACCTGAGATCAACTAGAGTCTTAAAGATGTCTGTAGGAAAATCTTAGTTCAGTTGTTCACGTGATGATTAGCCTGCTGTGCTTTATAGAAGTTGACTAGAAATTAGAGCCAAAACCAGAACTCACACCTCTAATAAATGAGGTCTGAGCAGTTGCCAAGTGGCAGTTTCGGATAGGAGGCCTAGCGGGTTTTGTATATGTTCTAGAGTTGTGTCTGATTCTTGCTCTTGCAGCTCATGCATGCTGTGTCCTATGTGTGTGTCGGTTTTCACCCAGCCCATGCTAGAATCCAGTCCTTGCAGTTAAGATGGATGAATGATCCTGCAAGCCAGTTTGACTGGAAGGGTGCTGGGGGAATAGATATATTAGATGCACTTAACTAATATGGCAGCAATGGATCAAATCATCAGACTACTTTATTGAAAAGGAAAGCATGAGCATACTCAGGATAGTAGCTACCTATTGTCACATTTCAGTATGTATGTCAATACTCTTACCGGTTGTTTTATTTTATAGCATTTCTGGAGCAATTACTGCCATGGTATGGCACAGTTTAACCCTAACCAAAATAGAAAGCCAGGCCAGTGATTCCTTTCCTCTCACATTCTCTCGCCAATGAATTCAAGTATGGTAGTACTATATGGACAGTCTGTTACTTCCCAGTCAGAAAGGTGAAATGGTTTGAGATAATTTTTAAGTGTCACTTTATAAATAGGTTATTGATCTAGGCGCTTTAGTGCCTTCTGTTCCAGGTTGGTCAATACTGTCCTGATTTGAACATAACTGGATGAGAAGTGCTGCTTGCACTGTTCCAAGGAGGCTGGGAATATATATGAAGTTAATGTAGAAATCTTATTCAGCATTTTTTCCTCAAGCATGCTAGCAACTTGTGATTTTTTTATTTTTATTTTTTTTTTTAAAAAAAGCTAATGATAATGAGCAATGTTTTTTTTTCCTCGTGTGCTCTATAAGGTCATCTAGCTCCCTTAGGGGTTCAAATGAAAGCAATGAGAAAGAAAGATCAAAGTTGGAAAAGCTCAAAGCAGCATTGTTTCCAGCATTAAGTCAGGTTGGCTGCAGCTCTGTCTGGTTGAGTCTTGAAAATCTCCAAGGATGCAGGTTGCATAGCCTCTGAGTGACCTGTTCCAGAGCTGCTCCCGTCTCTGACACGCAAGCCCCTAGCATAAGGGACAGGTTATTTTGGATCTCTGCCTTGCACCAGTCTGCAATTTCTAGTTTCCAGTGTAGTCATCTGACCAACTCCCCCGCCGGCTGCAGTGCCTGGGCTATAGCAGTCCTAAACATTCGATTTTTATCATTGGGATGTTAAGTCTTGTTTGCCTTGATTGTTGGAGCAGGGCCAGCAGGCATTTTATTTTGCAAAATGATATGCATTAAGCACAAATTTGTGAGTAATTAAATTATCTTGACTTCAGCTCAAAAGAGAATAGTTCAATAGAAAATTATACTACTTTATAAAATGCACTGTCCTGTTCTTATATCAGTCAGGTCATCCTCTAGAGTTCAAGAGCTTTCCTTGCCTAACTAAATAAAAACACTTTTTGCCTGTTTGATCTAGAAATACTCAATACAAGGAAGCATTCTCTTTCACTCTACCTTATTTTGAAATCCTTTCCTGTATATCATTGCACTTTCTCCTGCTGTTAGTCTAATGCAAAATATATGAAACAGCATCTTGAAGTAGTCATAAGAACATGAAATTGCTAAATATTGGAGCATTTCCTAGACCCAGGCACCTTTTGTGGGCTTGCCTCCTTTGATGGGAGAAGGAAGGTACTATCTAAAATCCAGCCCAGACTGGAGCCAATTAAACATCTTTGAAGAACATTTGAGTACAAAGAAGTAACTCTTGTACTCACCCTTTGCCTAGATAGTTGATCAAGGACAAAAGGTGGATGCACAGCACCGTCATTGGGCCAAAGGTTCATATTTAAAAGGAGAAAAGTAAATGCTGAGGGTGAGAATGCTTGGTGCCCGCTGTGTCCATTTGTGGCATGTGTACTACCCAGCTTGTCCAGCCAGTCAGCAGAGCTTCTGTGAGAGAGAGGGGTCACGTCCTGGACTGCCAGTGAAATGGGCTGCTGTGCGTGGGCTGGGGTGACCCCAGTTCCTGGGGGATGTGGAGTATGGTCGAGGGGAGCAGTGGAGCCCACGCTGCTGTATGGTGCCCCCTCCCGGTAAGCTTTGTGGCACTTAAAATTGGTTTGTGCCTCATCTGCCCCAACAATTTAGCCTCCTTAGATAATTACTTGTGAAACTTGCATACCTGCTGAAAAAGGCTTTCAAAATTAACTGTTGAGCTCAGAAAAAGACAGGGCCTAACTGTAAGGAAGAAGTTGAAGCTGGCTTTTGTACTGTTCAGGAGGTGAGCCATGACCCTCGGACTTACTAGTAGAGTCTGGCTTATGTGTGCCCTTTCCTCGCTATAGCATAGTCTGAGGCGATCAGCTACAGCCATGCTGCACGGTGTGTGGTTCACATTTGCCTTGTGCCCCAAGCTCCAAGACACAAAGAAGCCCAACAAAATACAAACAATTTCAAAGTTTCTGAAATAACAAAGCTGCAATCATGATTTCTATTTTAATGTGATAATGGTGGGATGTGTTTTGTTCGGGTGAATGACACGGGAAAGTGAAAAGCCTCTTGAGAGAGAGGGGTGGAGAGCTGTCTGGCACAGAGGAGCAAAGTTGGTGCAGCCTGCTGCAGTGTTACATGCTTGGACCAGGCTTGGGAGCACATTATCCTGTCTGCTTCACTTGGATTTTCTTGAGACAAGTCACTGCATTGTGGCCAGGTTTTCCTTTTGGAGTGAGCTAGTCTTTTTGTTTTGTTTCTGGGGGGGGGAACTGGGGCTGGGAGTGAAACAAAAAGCTACTCAAAGGTAGCATAGCTGCTGTTGTGGTAGAAAGGGTCTATACATAAAGCATAAGCCCAGTGGTGGAGCTGCCATGTCTTAACCCTGAGTTACATTACTTAGCATCATTTGGGTGCTGCTTTATTTCACTGTCTCTTGTAGCATTTATCTTAGACTTAATGTAGGTTCCTTTTCATGAGGGCTACCGTTTGATGAGTTTATGTGGTACTGAACACGGAATCAGATTGCTGATTAGGACTTGTAGATACAGCAGTGAAAAAATGTAACTCACAGCAACATGTTGTAGTATTTTTCTTTTGATGCTGCTTCAGTTTAGGGAATTGATACCTGGGAACGTGATCAGGCTCTGTGACCTACGCTTGGATACTTAGCCATCTCTTTGTTGACTTACTCTGTATAAGAGCCAGCTCTTCATCCTTTTTGTCCTTATTTTCCTCACACTGAAATGAGAGAGTGATATTGTATTGTAGGTGTTTCTGAAGGGTCTATTTAAATACCATAGAGTTAATGCAGTGGTGGCTGTTGCGTGCATCTTTAACATAAATGCATTGGTACAGGTGGTGAAGGGGGATGTTTTCAGCCTCTCTTGATCTGCAAAATTTGTGCCTGCCCAGCCCTTAAGGAAAAAAAAAAAGTATAGCTGAGGACACTTGTATAATGATGAATTTTACATTCCTGACAATATATGAAGTTAAATAATTAATTACAAATGTTGCTTTGTCTTTTCAGTACATCAACTGTGGCAACCTGGAACAGCTATTAGATGGTAACCAGCATCTGCCCTGGACAGTGAGGGTGAAACTGGCATACGACATTGCTATGGGAATCAGATATCTTCACTATAAAGGCATTTTCCATCGAGACCTTACATCCAAGGTACCATTTATAAAATTAAGGGCACTTCTTAATGAAGGTACTATAACTGATTGTTTGGTTCTTTCTCCTTCTTCCAGCAGACAACTGCTATTATATAAGGTGTGATCTAAGACATTTTGAGAAAAATTGAAATACAGTTTATAGGATTAAAACTTTCTTCAAAACATGTTGATAGTCTGTATGGGAACTGGAGAAATAACTATCCTGAAGAAAGGTCATTCCTTAATTGAGTTCAGATTAGGATTTCTCAGAAAGCAGCTGCAGAGTTTTTTAGTTCTGAATTATGGTTCAGTAAAGTATTTAAATCCCTGGATAATTAAGCATAACAATCTAACATTTGGAACAGGTCAATCATATAAAGAACCCAAATTGAGGAGATTATTACAAAAGCACTTTAAAATCTCCTTGGTTTTGTTTCCCCATGTATTTCACAAATCTTCTTCAGTAGGAAGAGTGACCTTTCATTACTAACTCAGCACTAAGCGTTGTCCACAATCCTGGTTTATATTTCTTTCATTTCTAAAGCCGGTAAGATCAAAACAGTTTACCTAAAATTTTCAAATTTCAGAATTTCCTCCAGAATGATATTTCAGTGGCAGAGTTTTCAGTGGACATAGACTTTTTTTGAACTGCTTTGGTGACAACTTGCATGAATTTAGTTGGCTGAAGTAGCTAGCTAATTCAAGCTCAGCTAGAAATATTGACATAAGAGCACTAAACGCTGTGAACAAATTGCTCCAGTATTCAGCCTGGGTCTTGCCATCCATTGCAGCCTGTGCTGAGGGCTTTGCTGTCCTGTCTGTCCTATTGTCTGGAGCTAATGAGCTAGTTTAAGCTGACTGGGGACTTGCAACATGAAAGTACTCCAAAACTGTTCTTGGGAAGACTTCATAATGTCACTTCAGTCAAAAGCATCCAGAAGAACATTATCTTAGCCCAAAAGGAACTAATTTTTAAGATTAGAAACAGCTCTTAAAAATAAAAACACAGTACAGTACGTTTGCAAATGTGAGTGGCTACTAGTCCTCCATCCAGTTTTAGGTTTTTTTAAAGCTATTTCAGTGCAGTGTTCAACAGATGAAGAATGTGCATTTAGCCAAGCGGGGGGGGGAAAAAGATCTACTGGTAGGTGAAAGAAGTATTTCAGTGAAGTCATAAAATTCCTGGGGTGTCCTTTCAAGTGAAAGGTGCTGAATTCTGCAAGGAAGAATATAAAATTTATGAAAAATGCCCAGACTTGGAGTCATGTCACTTTGACATGATACACTCAGAAAGCTCCATTTCAGTAATCTTGGAGTGTGCAGATAAGAGATTCATTAAAAATAATTGAAAAGATAACTTGGTGTTCTCCCCCCACCCCTTTTTTTTTCCCCAGTTCAGGATGTATTTTAGTACATTTAAGAGTGGGGGAGTTGCTGTAAGGAATCAAAGTAAATAAGGAGAACTCTGTGCCTGCAGCATTTATCATAACATGTACTGTGATAGCTGGTCGTATGAAAATCCATTTCCTGAGACCTCTGTGAATGCCTTTGTTCAAAGCTTTGCATAATTGTATGTCATCCTCTGGAGCTGCCCCACCATTACTTCAATGTTATCTATTGCTGAATGTCAGTTGTTAGAGGACGCACCCACTGGGAGGAGTGCATGATTTCACTGCAACAGCAAACTCATTGGTGGCCAGAGGAAGCAGGAAGGGTTATTTAAAAACAAACAAACAACAAACCAAACCCTAAGAATTTACTAACAGTTATGCTATATTTGGATGGTTTGTAGCGCTAAAGGTATAGCATCTGTGTGGATCACATTGGAACCTGTCAGGATAAAAGTTTTAAGTTATGTATTTTCCAGTTTCTTGGGGTTTTGGGGAGGGTTTTTTGGGTGTTTGGTTTTTTTAATTTAATTTTTAAAATTTTTTGAGGTGATGTATGCATTTGTTTGTTCTGTTTGGGAGGGGAAGTAGATGAAACACCTTGCTTTAAATGCCTGGGTACTTGTGAATTTTATTAGTGTATTATTTTATTGATGAAATACTTGAAATTATATCTGATGGGCAAATGACTCTACTTTTCGGCAAATGTTTGCCCTGCTGGCTGGCTAAATTTTAAAGAAGTCACTTTGTTCCAAAGCAAAAATTAAAAAAAAAAAAAAAAAAAAAAAAAAGTAATAATCATAGCAAAAACTTGTCACCAAAATTATCAACTCTCAGACTGCAGCACTTGGCTACTGCTTGAGGAGATGCCTTATATTTTACCAGGCTTGTACTGGTGGTGAGATGAGTCTTTTATATGCTTACTAGTAATAGCCAATGTGTGATCAAGCTGAAGGAAGATGTGATGGGCTCTTTCCTTTGGAGAGAACTTGTAACCTGGACTGAACAAGGGCAGATTCAGTGCTGTTCTATATCGTCTTTCTTTCTTAGGTAAACTTCAGTAATTGATGCGATGGCTTTATTAATCAAATGAAGGCAAAGACAAGGATTTAGACATCTGTAAAAGGCAGAACATATACTGAGTTTGCAGGATGGGAGAGTGAGGTATTTTTCTAGGAAACTTGCTGTCCTTGACTGAACTATGAACAGAATGAAACTGAGACTTTCTGTGCAGGAATGTCTCCATGCTTTACCTATTAGACTTAACACAATAGCCTGCTGCAAATTACCCCTCTAATATGAATTTTACTATAAAAATTATTTAGGATTAATTTAGACCCATACTTCTGCCTTTCTTCTATTTCTGGCAAACCTCTAATTCCTGCAGCTTCCTGGAGCAGGTAGTGTGAATACATAAAGTTTATTCTGTTAGGTATGGCAGCAGAGTTGTCTTGCTCTGACAGTAGCATTATGTCTGTCTATGTACTGGATGCATAAAAACTTAAAGAAGGAAAAGTTCCTGTCCCCTGCCAATCTAAGACTGAAAAAAAAGCGGTTTTGACAATTAGTATACAGCAGGGTGATCTCTGCTCCTAATTACGCTATGTGGAGAGTAGCAGAACAGCATTGATACTGCAGAAAGCCAGAGGGAAGAACGGTAGAGTAGATGTAGGTCATTATAGTCGATGTGGCAGCCCACAGGGGATGTCAGCCCTGACATCCCACTGGTGCCCTTCCTGCTGCCCTTCTGTCAAAGAGAGAGACAGTGCTTGTTAGAAGCGAGTGTGCTGCCCAGACAGCCGGTACTTACCCACCTTGTGAGCAGCTCAGTGCTTGGGCTCTGGGCTTGGACTGCTGTAGCTGATCAGGCTGGTCTGCCCTGATCAACAGCAACATCCTAACTTGAATCTGTCGGAAGGGAAGAGTGGTTGGATTGGCTGTATCCAGCCTGCAGATAATAGGTGTGTGGGCAGGGTGACTTGTACGATCTGTAAGACAGTAAATGTGGTGTCCTCACTTTTGACTTGTCATAACGAGATTTACACAGAGATTAAGCCATAGCTGGGTTATGACAACAGGGCTCATTGGCTCATTTTTTGTCCTCTATCCATACCACTGCAAGCCATGTGAATCGTTTTTTATTTGGGACTCGCTGTAATGTGCACAAGGAGGATTTGCATCCTGGAATCGCAAGGATTTTTTTCGTCTTTCACTGATTCTCAAGGTCGTCTGGTTATGAATTTACTCTGACAGTCTTAGTCATAGAAGATGCAGTTGTTAAAACAGAAATCATAACGTGAGACATTGGAAGTGTTTCAGTAGGAGCCAGTGGATTGTGATAAAATTTTTCTTAATCTGACTTGTTTTTGCAATATTCTGTCTGTTGTTACCTACAATTAAAATAACAGTGTTTGCAAAGGCACAGGGAAGAAGCATTCAGCCTGCAAAAAGAATATAGCAAAATCCTTTTGTACCCCACCCCTCAAAACAAGTATCTTACTGCTACACAGAGAGTTCCTTCAACACCTTGTTTACACTGTATTTGCATCGCATTCAAACCCTGCTCTGGAAGCACTGTTGATTTCCTTGGCAACTTACACCAGTGGCTGCCACAATATCAGTGAATTTATTCTTACAGTATCTCTGAGATGAGGGAGATGAATAAATTTAGCCTTATCAGAACAGATTAAAAGCAAGAATATTGGTGACTATTTGGTATATGTTTTAAGACTTTCTTTGGAGTATTTGGCATTCTACATATGTTTAAGTTCAAGGCAATATGCGCACTGACCTCAGGGGCAGTTGGAAGTGGTTACAGCACTTACAAAATAGTCTGGTTTGACCCCTGGAGGCAGAGAAAGCACAAGATTAGCAACAGTGTCTGAAAGATTGTGTTAAACAAGCGTCCCTGTCACAGAATCCTCCTGTGATGCTGAGGAAGGCCAGAATCCAGATTCTGGGGCAACATTAGAATAGTCTTAATCACAAGACAGAAGATATTAATTTCCAGCCCAGCCTGCCTTTTTCATCTCTTCCCAGCCTTTCTTTCATCCTACTGTTTCTGTGGCAAGAGTGGGCAGAGTCCTGAAAATAGTGGTCCAAGGGTTTATATACAGTCCCAATTCACTGTCAGCGTGAATCCATTGCATGTGCTTAAAGACATGGGTGCCAGGTGGAAAACTGTTTGTGTGATCATTTAATTGAGGATTTAACCATAATGCATATGCGTAAGTAGAAGAATGAACGTGCTCACAGAAAGTTGTACATCCCATCTTTTGTGCAATATTAATTTTTCATGTAGTGTATGCTGTGTGCAACTTCCTACCAGTTTAAAAAAAAAGGAAAAAGCAATGGCATTATGCACTTCATTTGCAGGGTTAGAAGCTTGAGATTCATGGCAGAGGTGTCTGCTGCTTTAGTTAATACAGTAACTAACACATATGAAGTATTTTTAATTAGTATTTATTGCTACTGTTAATTAGTATTACTAATACACATAGCCTGTTTTTGCTATGGAGCAGGAATAGACAGAGGAAAAAGAGAGACTCCTTGGTAATAAGAAATGAACATCTAGGAGTCTGTCTATTTTTCCAAGACCGATCATATCTACTCTGTGACTATCCAATCCTTCCTGCTAGCGTACAATGCCAGCCTCTGGTCAGGCTTTTCATCCTTGTTCAAGGTTTTTCCTCTTTTGCTCCCACTTCCTGCCCCCCAACCTGATTGTTCAATCTCCTTGTCTGGCTGACTGCAGTTACCCTCTTCCTATTGCTCCTTCTTGATGCTTTATCCAAGCTTTCTGCATTCTGGTCTTTAGTATGTTTAGCCATTTCTAGCTCTTCCCCTGTTCTCCTGCTCCAGGTTAGCTCTGTTTCACCACCACCACCACCTCCTGCTTGCTATGCCTGTCTTTCTTGCATCCTTGTAATAGTCTGGGTTTTTTTCCCCCGTCTCAGGAACCTAGCTCAAGACCCTGGTTCTGGTCCCTGCCAGTCCCTAGCTTGGACTCCTACTCTGTCTTGTCACCTTACTCACTCTTCCAAATTCCCCACACAGCAGATGTCTTATCCCAGTCTACTTTTTTGCAGGGGTGGCAAAAAGTCTCATAAATTTTCAAGTTAAGAATGTGCCAAATCTGGTTATGATGCCATAGGCTAGTATTTTTGAGGATTTTTTTTCATTATTTCAAAATTTGCTTGCAACACATATTCTAAGTTTGTTCTCCCAAGCAGCTGGGGTGTCTTAGCTGAACTCCTCCCCAAAATCCCACTACC
The DNA here is from genome assembly GCA_034008185.1 of Gorsachius magnificus. Lineage (NCBI taxonomy): Eukaryota > Metazoa > Chordata > Aves > Pelecaniformes > Ardeidae > Gorsachius > Gorsachius magnificus. The sequence continues at coordinate 67,511,653 of CM067085.1, forward strand.
AAAGCTCCTGATTAAAAAAAAACAGGCAACCCCCCCAAACAAATGCCTTTTAGTTTTGCAGAATTATGTACAATTGAAAACAAGGTCTTAATAGTAGGTTGTGAGCAGTTTTAGGGAATGTCGTGAGGTCTTCTAATCTCTAGGCCTATACATACGTACACACACACGTACATGTGTGTATTCCTGCCAACATACACTTTCACTTCACAGTAAATGTGTAATGGCTCACCCTTTCATTGAGAGAGGAATAGTCTCAGTTACTACAGGACAGAATCATGCATGTAAACAATTACTGTGGATTATCTGATACATCATAAATTCACTGCCTTTGGACTTGAAAGTGACATACCCTGACTTCCTACCTTGTACGCTGTTTGCTTGTTTAACACAAAATAAAATAAAATAAAACCCAAGCAATGAACAGAACCTTTGTCTGATGAGTCTCATACTTGCTGCTGTGGTTGTAAGGTCCCCTTTGTGCTGGAGTAAGCTCTCGCCTGGATATTTTGCACTGCAGGGGAGGGCTTGCACTGAAAAAATTAGCTCTTACAGATTATTATTTCTAATGATAGTCATAATACTAAACTTTTACTGGTAACTTGGGACCCAAATGGAGCCTGTCCCTTAAACATAATGGTTTTAGTTTCAAAAGCATATCCTAGTATTGTAAAGTTCCTGTTGTACATTTAGTTGTCAACGGTGTTTCTCCTAGGGGATAGCACTTTAAAAACAGCTGATATATCTCAATTGGCTTTTAAGTATTTTAATTCAGTAACAGTCATCAGAGGGCTGCAAATGACACTGCAGTAGCATTCCTGTATCTTCTGGAATGCAATAAAACCTCTGAGGAGTTTAGTTTGTATGTCATACTGTAAAATAAAATGATGTGGTTTCTTCATCTAAGCAACTTATTTTTAACTCTGAAACTCTTCGAGTCTATTTTCGGTTTTGTTTATGTAAAAGGGAGAGTAGAATATTGCATTCATCTTAGTAGGATTATGCTGTGCAAAGCAGATGTTAAGCTCCTGTAACACACAAAGGGAGCTTTATGTTCTTTCACATCTGTCTCTGCATAAACAGCTCTGTTAACTCTTTAGCGCTCATGTACAGAGCTCTTTGCTTCTATTTATTAAGAGACTGCCTTAGGAAGGACTGATGGGGTCCTTGTTTCAGGGAAAAAACCTTGAGAACCCAACTGAAGACAAATACTGCCCTCTTTGACTGTGTGAGCTGCCAAGGGAAAGAACATCCCTGTCCATAGAGTTCCAAAGAGAGAGCTTGGGAAGGTTGTCGTGTTTTACTGCCTTGCAGCTTATACAAACAGTGCAATAGTAAGTCATAAACACTTTCTTAAAGCCTGTGTTGTAAAGCTGCTTGGCATTTCATCTTGTAGGCAGTTCTTGAGAGGCTCTTTGCACTAGAGAGGGGTTTGAACTCTTGCGTCTCTGTGCCAAAATCCATTAATGAAACTTCTTCATACCAAATTGATATACATACTTTCTTTTTTTGTAAAAACTGAGAAGTATCACGTTGTCAGTAGAAACAGTGCAGTATTCTCTGTTGTACTTTTCCTACTAAGCTACCACCTCTAGCTTAAATTGAAAAGCTCTGTTCCACCTTTTAGTCTCTAATGAAGCTTTTTCCCCTTTTTTGATCCTGATTTATCATGGCACTAGAATGTGAATGCTTAGAAATGTCTTTCACTGAGTGCACGTGGTCTGTGTTAAGTCACCTTTTCATGAATTGCATCTTAAATCCAGTAACTAAACTACCTGTGCTGTGGATTTGGTGCAGTGTTGTGTAATGGCTTTTCTAGGGTGGGAAGGGTGGAGAAAGCGTACAGTGGTGCTGAGGGTTGGCCTTGAACACTTGGAGAATCTCAGCACAGAATGAAGCATCACCATCTGCAAAACTTTGTCCTGAATGAATCCATAGAAGGGTTTTACTACTGATTTCGGTAGGAATAGGCTTCCATCCTTTCTGGGTTCCACGAAATTGGTGCTTAGCTACGTAAAAATTTGCACCAGTTGAATTAAATCAGTTTAGTTTCGCTACAGTGAGCATTTGTAGTGACACTGGCATTTGTTTTGTCTGGTGCATGTCACCTGCCCATGACTGATGTAAGTGTGAATGAAAAAGTCACTCTTGTACTGAAATATGTATCCTAATGAATTTAAATTCACACTCAGCACTGCTTCATATCCAGAAAAAAGACAAGCTTCCACTAATGAGAGAGAATAGTTTAGTTTCCTCCTTTATGTCATTTAACATTGTGCAGCCCACCACAGCAGAACAATTTATCAGTACTTCATAGCAGAAATGTAGCCCTAGGCTTTCTCCCATTGCCTTGCCATGGTGTACTGGCCTCTCCTGCAGGACCCCTGAACCCCGCAGTGGTGGGGTGTCCGCTCTGTTTCTCCAAAGACCTGCGCCGAAGGGGAGCCTCGCTTTGCTGCAGGCAGCTCCTGCTCATCTGGGGAGGAGCTCAGAGCTGTCAGATAGCATTACTTGGCAGCTAGATTGGATGCGCTATCAGTTTAATATATGATTTATTTAGGAATAATCTACTTCTATAATAGTTCAGTGCTGTACCTGAGAGCTGAGACTGCCTGAGGCTTGGGGGGGGGGGTAAGATTGTTCCTTTTTGGTTGGTGATGTATTGCTGTCTAATGGGATATGATTGTATACTGGTAAGAAGCTGAAGGAAAATTTGCTGTCAGGATGATGTTGCATTTAAGTCTTCTTTTGGTATCAAAGCAGCCCTGCAAATTATTGCAGATCTGAAAGTCAGTAGAAATGTTTCTACAGATTTTTAGTTATATTCAAAATAGTTCTTAGTCTGGATTTAAATGCTCCCCTGAAATTTTGGAGACATGGGGTTATTGGAGAATAACCCTAATCTACAAAACCCAGAAAGTAAAATTAACTACTTTTTTTGTTACTCAAAAAGAACAAAATGTAAAAGGTAAAGCAAGAAGGAAATCTAGATCTTAAAACTAGTTCTTTTATGATTCAGAGGGTTTTTTTAACAAGTCAAATTACAAATCATCTTTAATTGCTGAGAAATCTATAGCAGAAAATACTAGTTTTTGTAGCAAAATATTAGTTATCAGCATTCTTGTACACTGCAAAATCTGTGGTGTCCTCATAGACTTGCTTCTGTGTGGTACACAGTGAAATTCCACTTGTCTGAATCATTTGAGTGAGATTTTGCAGAAAAATGTTATCCTTCTCAGTTTTAAGTCCACTTACAGTGACCAAATGTTCAAACAGAGGCAAGCTGAATGAATGTGCTCTTTGATAAAAGATAACAAAGCCCGTAACTGAGCAGCTTTGCTGCTCTTTGGGCAAGCATGGCTGATTTAACTCGGTACATGTTTATGAATCCCCAAACTAACTGTACTTATTATACTTGAGTCATACTAAACAAATAAATCTTTGCATCTCAGGAGCTCAGTGTGTGTTTCAAGAGGCTGGCATGCATTTTCTTTACATGGTTGCAGGAGTGGCTTGCTTAACCTTTTAATTGGCAGGAAGAAAACTCACTTCATGGCCTAAGCCACAATCGTCTCTGAATAATGTAAACAGTGATGACCTGAACTTGATCTTTTAGACAAGGGACTCAGTTTTCTTGGTAGTTGCATTATACAGACAAGCTAATGCTCTGGGGTCAGTGAGGGGCTTTTGTATATCCAAGCACAATAAAGCTAGAAAGTGTTTCCTGCTGTTTAGCTAATTAATGCAGGGTACCACTCCCTAGGGGTCGGCCGTGGTTTTGCTGCCTGTCACTGCTATTGTACTGCCTGCAGAAGGATACAGAGCAAGGCATGTGGTAAGGGAATAAATTCTCTGTCTTGCTCCACCTATTGCAGGGCAGAAAAAAACTTAGGGAAATCAGCTATTGATTCATTCGGTGAGAAGGGAAAAGATGTGGTACTGGAATGGTCAAAGCATATTTCTGAGTTGGAGATAAATAACAAAAATAAATTGATAATACCTTGCGTGCGATGTGATGCTGCCAGACCAGAATTATCTGTATGTGTCCGTAAATTGCCCTCCCTCCTGACACTGGAGGGCACATCCGAAAGGAAAAGATTGGCAGCTTTTCTCTATTAGACTTTTCCCTTAAATCATGTTTTAGGATGCACTGTAGAATAAAGGATTTTATTTGAGATTTTAAGAGCACATGTAACTTTGTCACATCTTGTATTTTCTACCGCAAAGCAGTGAGTTCCTTTTCAGTAGTTAATGTAGCAAAATACACAAAGGCATTTAAGAGCCTGCTCTGATCTTGTATTCTGGTCAGGTATGGGCAGATTGTAAAGAGAAAATCTAAGGTGTCATAGTGAACAGTGTGTATTGCATACTTGAGCAGTAAGGGAGCTAAATCATCTTAATTCTTGCTAGAACCTAGCTGGGTACGTGCTGCCACTGTGGTCACCTACTTTCTCAGCAAGTTTTAAAGTGGATTATTAACTAAGTGTAAGGCTGTTTGCAGCATCTTAAGTTTGACAGGCATGTGATTGTGCAGGGGGGGAGGGTAGGGGAAAAGGGTGGTTGCTTTCAGACAAAAGCTTTTCATAGATTAATGTCTTCCAAACAATATCTTGTAGTCTTGTTCCAGATTAAAAATAAATAAAACAAATGGTATATGGGTTTCATGCCCGGACAATAACTCTTCTGTATTTTTTTCCCCCCCAGAACTGCTTAATAAAACATGATGAGAATGGATACTCAGCAATAGTGGGAGACTTTGGGTTAGCAGAGAAAATTCCTGATCACAGGTATGTGAACTAATTAAAATACAGCAATAGTTGCAGTGCAATTGCAGGTCAGAAGCTCTAATGAACCAGATCCCTGAGGCCATTAATGCATTCTGATACAAAATTTGCAAAAAATATCCTTAGTCTTCAGTCTAGAACTGCAGGCTGAATGCCCAAAATGTTCCAGCCTTAATTACTGTCCATTTTGATAGATTTAGTGGTGACATGTATTCTTCAAATATGCTCCAGTGAGTAGAACTTTTCTCAAGCTCGATACAAGCACTCAAGTCTTTCAGTAGATCTTCTAAGCAGGTCCTTGGGAATTTTTGTTTAAAAAAAAAACCCCACAACAAAGCAAACACAAAAATATTGTCCAGCATTCTGGATTGGAATGATTTTGTAATAAATGTCCTCTGTTGATTCTAACCAACTTTAATTTAGCTTCTTTCCATTTTCATAAACAATATTCAGTGGCATTCCAGTATTATTCTCTTTAACCTCTTGGTTAGTTGTTAAGATCCAGGTTTATAACAAAGTGATAATAAAATTACTGTCTAACAGAGATTTCATCTCCCTCGGATGAAATGATAATCTTAACTCATTTGAGGAATGTACAGGTGACTGTCACAAGCTATTGTCACAATTGGAAATAGTTCTTTTGTCATCCCTCCATTAAGGAGATCAAGGACAAGGAGTGTATTGTTCTCTCTGTATATTGACTTGTGTATTTCAGATTATTCTGACTGTGAAATGTGCTGTTCGATTTTCTCCAGTGTGTGCTTCTGCATAAAATAAATAAAAGCCTTCCAGCTCTTTTGACTGCAAAGAAAATAATACAAGTTAATCTCAGCTATGGAATGTTTTTAAACTGCACATATCCTAAAACTGTATCTTGGGAGGTCTGCAGACTTGCATTAATGTTAATGAAATACTGATCTAAAAGCTTAACAAAGTGAACATGTTAATTGCTAAACTACTGATAAGTATAGCCAATGTGCATCTTGTATGCTCCTGTGGAATCTCTGCCCTTTAAGGTGCTGAAAGCTTCAGCTGTATTTGTAGGAACCCATTGCAAAATCAGGAGGGCACCGCAGGTGTATTAAGGTGTTCTTAATACCCAGTTTTGAGATGCCCTGAAAACTGAGAGTACAGGAACAGCTAAAGTTAAGGTAGCTTAATACTAAAGCAAACATCATAATAAAATTGTTACACTAGCCACCATTTTGGTTTGATCTAGTCTCAATTCCATTTTCAAATGCAGTTTTGTTGTTTCCAATTTGCTGGCTAGCAAGCCATGCTATTTTGAGGCCCTCAGGAGCCTTTTTTTTTAAAATAGATATTCCTTGAAGGTCAGCTGGGTAGCAAGCTGCAGGCCCCAGTATTCAGCCATATGGAAACATTGCAGATTTTTTGAAGTTGGCTCTATCTGATTACTTCTAATTTTTCCCTATTAAAAGATTCATAGAATCATAGAATGTTTTGGGTTGGAAGGGACCCCTAGAGGTCATCTAGTCCAACCCCCCTGCAGTGAGCAGGGACACCGCTAACTCGATCAGGTTGCTCAGAGCCCCATCCAACCTGGTCTTGAATGCTTCCAGGGATGGGGCCTCCACTACCTCTCTGGGCAACCTGTTCCAGTGTTTCACCACCCTCATTGTAAAGAATTTCTTCCTTATATCTAGTCTAAACCTACCCTGGTTTAGTTTAAAACCATTACCCCTTGTCCTGTCACAGCTGGCCCTACTAAAAAGATCTTCCCCATTTTTGCTATAGGCCCCCTTTAGGTATTGAAAGGCCGTAATCAGGTCTCCCCGCAGCCTTCTCTTCTCCAGGCTGAACAAGCCCAACTCTCTCAGCCTGTCCTCATAGGAGAGGTGCTCCAGCCCTCGGATCATTTTTGTGGCCCTCCTCATCTGGTCAGTCTTGACTTTTTTTTTTTTTTTTTTTTAAATACAGTTTGCAAGCAGGCTGTGCTAAATATTTTCTGAGCTGCTTATTGGTATACATGTAAGGATGGAGACCTGCATGTCTGGCTGCATGAATGGGTAACTTGACATCTAGCCTGAAGCTGATGTCCACAAACCTTTCTATGTATAGATGAAGGAGCCAACTCTGCCAAGAGTTTGGAAACCAAAACTATTGAACAGCCGTGACCTTAAAATATTTTTTTTTTTCCAAAGTGGCCAAGGCACTTAGAAACCGGAAATAAAATATGAGTAATTGACTGAAGCTTTCTTTTGCTTTCACCTTCTCCTCCTGCTATTGAAAGTTCCAGTGACTCCAGTAGGAAACCAGCATAAAATACAGTATGTTATGGAACCCATTTGTATCGACTTCCTTCTGATGAAAGTTTCTACAGATACTTGGAGTTATGGAAAGTTAGAAGCAATACCTGAGCATTTAATTAATGGTTCTTCTCTCTCTCCCCCCGCCCCCTCCCTCCTTTCCCCCTATCTGTCCCATATCTATATAGTGAGAAGTTACCAGTGGTGGGGTCACCCTTCTGGATGGCACCAGAAGTTCTCAGAGATGAACCTTACAATGAAAAGGTAGGTACATGATATAAATGGACTTAGTTGTCAGATGTTTCTCTTCAATAGCTGTATACAAGATTGAGAATTTCCATAATATCAAAATTACTGTTATTTTCATTTGTGACATTTCTGTACTCAGTAGTCATTCAGACTAAGGGAGAGTGTGAGTTAAATAGCTAATATTTTTAATTCGTGGTGTGGATTCTTCTATGGAAATAGAATTACCTTTAGCATAATTTACTGTTACGCTATTTCCATTCTGAAACACCCCACATGCAGAAATATGGTAATGGCTTGTTGACCTAACGCAACTTAATTTAACCAAGTCTTATGAGAAATGTAGCGAGGTTGCTTCCCTGACCATCCATTAGTGAAATCTGGGTAGAAGTAAAAGGTCTGTATGCAAACTTGTACAGTTATTTTAATTAAAAAAACAAACAAACAAAAAACATTTCTCAAAGTGAGATACCTGGATAAAAATGTTCTCCAAAGGTATTTCAAAGTTTTCCTATTTGTGGCATTGGGAAATGTTTCTTTCAGAGGAGGACCAGATCACACTGGATTTTAGAAATAGTATTTTCAATCAAGCTCTTCTTTACACAGGATTTTCTCTCCTGTGTGTAACATGGTCTGCTTCAGCCCTGCAAGTGCAGCTTCTCTGTGATAAAGCCCACATCCTGTACTTTTTTATAGCTAGTGGTCAATAATCTGTTTAATTGGTGGTACTTTTAACTTGCAGGAAAGCAGCAGCTGTGTCAGTACTGAATGTAATAATTACCATTTCAAAGCTTTTCTAAGAGTTCAAATTGACCTAAATTAATAATAAAGTACCCAAATCTATGGTGCCACATTTTTCACTAGCCCTAGGGCATGGAGGACTAAAGAGGAAGCAGGTCTCATACCTCATCAGCATGAAAAGTGGCATATAAACCTGCCTGATATATAAGGGATGACGGATGCTGGCTTCCGCTCTGCAGACTTGCGTTCCATGTTTTCCTAAATGTTATTAATGTGGTAAATTCAGGTGGGTGGAAATCTGAGGAACTGTGCAGCTCCAGGGGTATTCAGATAAGTGATTACTAAGAGTCATGGAAATTTCAATGAAAATTGATGCTAATATACAGTGTTAGTAGATATCTCAAGCTTTGGGAAAGACACTGTTTTCTGTAGAGGTACTGAACTGTGAGAAGAAAAAAAAAAGTAATTTTTCTTAAAAACAGCATTGATGTCCTGGATAAGCTGTGATCATGTGTATTCTAAACCTGTCTTTCTAACCACAGTGATATATAGGCATGTCATGTTTTGGCTATGTTTTTAATTACTCCCATCTATAAGACATCAAATGGAACTTCACCATCCTTTATGCAAGAAAGGATTTTTAAAATTTTTTTTCACACTGCTGAATTAAGAGTGGTTTGGTGCATTTTTTCTTTTTTTTCTTTAAAGAGTTTTAAAGTTATTGGTATTTGTGCAACAAGAATGCTTTACTGTGAGCATGTGTTTCTTCACATGGAAAATGTTAGCTGTAATGCAGTTGCTTAGTGTTGTAAGGCTGTGGTGTTGGTTTAGTTGTTTCACGATAACCATTTGAGGTAAGGAGAAACTCAGTGGCAGATAAGAACGCTGAGTATTCATAGCTGAACCATGTGGCTATTTATTTTTTTTCTCTCTCAGGCGGATGTGTTCTCCTATGGTATAATTCTGTGTGAGATTATAGCAAGAATACAGGCAGATCCAGACTATCTCCCTCGCACAGAGGTAAGTGGTTATGTTTATAACATTGGTGGGAGGTGGTAAGTATGCCATGATAATGGCTGGCCTTCAGAACTTTTGGCACTGCTGCCAAAGATACAATGAATAGGTGTTACATTAAAAATAGCCTGTAAAAGGCTTTTGTTCTTTTGTGCTGTTATTGTAAGAAGGTCCATTGAAGACACTTTCACAGAGACTTTCCAGCTGCAGTCCTCATGGGAAATCCTTTCTGGCCCTAACTGGCAGAACACTGAGAGCATTGCAGTGACCTTCCTTTTGTAGAGTGATAGCTCATGCAGACTTCTTGCCAGATTCAGAACAGAGCACTTTTGGCACACTGCATCCCCTAAGCAGCCCCTCCTTGTGAAAGGGGCAGGAGCTGTGTTAGCAGCAGCTAAAATAAGCTCACCCTTTTTTTTGCACAGACAGTGCTAAGCACTGTGGATCTGAGCTAGAATCAACTAATACTTACTTCCTTCAGTTGCCTTTTGGTTGCGTCCCATCTGCAGGGTGGTTTTTGGCCCTCTGTAGGGGGTGTCTTTCAAATTGTCTATCCCCCTCTGGTTCTGAAAATGCAAAATTGCTTAGGTCTTGAACTGCAGTAAATACAAGATACTTTTGTTTCTCTGCCCTTCAGATTTTATAGAAGTGCATTTAAGGGACTGGATAATTTGTATTACCAGTCTACCATCCACTGAAAAATTAACCATTTTTATTGATAAGTTTTCATCATAGCGAAGCCTCTGGTTTTATAACAGGCTGTTAATTTACACTGTGAAGGTCACCATGGTGAAATAGTGTAAGATACTGCTTCCAGATCCACACAGGCAACACTTCAAGTGCAGTGGATTGCAGCTGAGTCCAAGAAGAAGGATGGGCTTTGAAGTCAGTGCATTCTCTTACAGGTATCTTGTATTGAGTAATCCCCACTGGGAATGCTGCAGTTCAGAGTGTGCATGAAGTTTTTTCAAAATCCTCTGTATGTGGCTGCTGAGAGATGGTGTTCATGGTTATTCCTGATAACTCCATGTAGGGACCCACTGAAAAGAAGATGCTTTGGGCCAGATAGCAGATCTCATTTATATCTCTGTGCTGTGTTTTTGTTTGTATAGAATTTTGGATTAGATTATGATGCCTTCCAGCACATGGTGGGAGACTGTCCCCCTGACTTCCTCCAGCTGGCCTTCAACTGCTGTAATGTGAGTATCTTACTTGAAGGGGAGAGGCCTAAACTGGAGCTTTCTAAATCTCTCTGGCTTTTGAAGATAGAGCTTAAAGCATGTACAGAAGAGACTTGAAGAGCCTACCTATAAAAGCAGCATACGTTCTGGTAACCCAGAAAGTCCCTTGCAGTTTTTATAACCCTTCCCCTTGCAAAAAGGTCTATCTTGTGTTTTGCAATTCTGTGTTCTGTCATGCCAAACAAACAGGTCTGGCACACTGAACAGCTTCTTGCAGGCTGCTGAGGCTGATCATAACCAGTTGTATGCTATTGACACTGGCTGGCCCTCAGGCTGACAAAATCCAGCTGTTATTGTGTACAGATCTACTGAGCTGTGAAGAAAGAATTCAGAGTTGTTCTCACAAACAGAGGGGACAAACAAATCAAGAGCAGGGACTAAACTACTCTAAAGTTTCTACATGCTGCCTTTTGGAAAGTGGAATAAACCTCCAAATTCCTAGCCTGTGTTCCAAAAAACCAAACTTGGACCCAAATGATTTAATACCAGTAAGGCTATAGGCAGTGCACTGTATGGAGTAAATTTCCTGCCAATTAATGAAGTAAAATTGTGATAGTTGGTGCTGGATGCCATCACGGCTCCTCAGTGTGAAAATTCCAAAGTAGAAGATCTTTTTTGTGGGTTATGCCATAACAGAGGTTACTAGTACCTTTGTATAGTAAACTGGTTTATATGAAGTAAGAGAACCTGAGCTTCCACTAGATGCAGCTGAACTTGGGAATGTCCAGCTTGCAAAAATTAAGTTGTGGCAACTCCTAAAAATTTTATTGCACAAAACTTTGCCCAGGACTCCACAACAAGGCCATGCTAGAGCAAATACCAGCACTGTGTCCAAGTGAGTGAGTGTAAGGAAAGTCTCATTTCTCCATGCTCTTGATGCTTATTTTTGTCCTGAGCTCGCTCTCTTTAGTTCGTATTAGTAAAAATGCACATGCTCAAGGGGAGAGTGGTATAAAGGTGAGGATGTGAGCAGGTATGGGGGGACAGGACTGCCACGTTCGACACAAGATAGCATAATTTAATTCTAAAAATGTTTATGGAACTTACTCTGGACAAGCTACTTCATTCCTCTGATTTCATCTTAGTACAGCGGAGCTTACCTCACCAGGACGGTGGTATGTCTGACTCATGCTTATGAAGTGTTTTGACTGTTGTAAGCGCTAAAGGGTTTGACTAGAGGTAGGACTTGACTTCGGAAATCTCAGCTCCCACCTGTATCATACTGCACCCAAACACGCGGTGCATGATTCAAAGCAATTTTTCAGCACAGGTGAAATTCAGGGTAAAACATGAAGAAAAGGAAAGTGACTGATCTTACATTGTCATATAAGAATTTGGTGTGTTCATAGAAAAAGAATTTTCTCCTATTCATTATTGTCAAATGCTGCTTCCTGTATAATAAATGTCCCTTCCCTGAATTGAAAGTGAAAATTACTGCCTTGTGATCAAGCCATTAATATGCTGATTTCAGCATGGAGCATGCTGTAATTAATTTACCTAGTAGGAGAAAGGTGGTGAGCAGATAAGGTTTTTCTTATATCTTTCCAGGCATGCTGTGCTTCAGTAATAGGTGATCTGTGTGCTAATTTGGTCTTAGACTGGATATTTATATAGCTTTTTATTATTTAATAGGTCAACAAACAGTGTAAATGGTATAGCTCAGCTGATGAGCTGAACTAATGCGCAAAGCCCTGTGGTTTTGTACAGCCAGGAAACGTGTTTTAGGGCAGCCTTAGAAAACCAGTAAAAACTGACATGTATGAGTAGTGGATTAAAATTTCTTCAATTTGCTGTTATAAATGTTTTTTTTTTAAATAAGTACATGCAATGAAGTCTAAAACTTAAGGCTCCCCAAAAACTATAAGCCTACTTGTGCTAATACTTACGAGCATAATCATATATGATCATGCAAAAAGCTTACCAGCACGAGCTGAGCTGTGGGCAACTGCTGCCTTGAGGAAGAACTTTCTATTCTATTTGAGCAGAACCTGGACTGCGACAGAAGAGGCAAATGTTGCTTGCTCTGAGTCACTTTCCCATTGCTGCTCTTGTCCTGGATCTTACCTAGCACAAATTAAAATAGCTAGAGAGTTCTTCTTACTTCCTGTAGCTTGCAACAGCTCCGAGTTTCCCAAATTAGTAAGTTTGTCAAGAGTACAGCGTGTGTGTTTTGGTGTTGCCCCTGCCCTACTCTTTCAGTGAAATTGGGAAAGCAGAAGATGATGTTTACCTATGCCAGGAAATTCCAGCTGCTGCATTAGAACAACTTTCTTGCTGCCCTTGAGCTCTTCAAGTGTGATTTGTATGTTTGTTTTTTATTACTGTATGTATGAATTTTTAGCTCTTTACCCTGTGTTGCTAGAAGGTGTTCTGGCATTGCTGATCATGGCAGTTCTCTTCAGAAAGATCCATCTCATAGGACCTGCCAAAGAAGTATCAGGGAGGTCTTTGGGGTTTTTTGTTTGCAAAGCACCACTGTTCCCTTTGTACTAGCGGCAAGATCTGTCTGGGCTTGTCTGATCTGAAAAAGCCTTTAGAGGGCTGGAAGCAGGAATCAGGTCAAGTGGAATCTTTATTAATAGGGAAATGAAGTTAACTTTCAGCTGCTGAATTAGCTTGCTACCTACAGTGGTTAAACCTGTAACATATATACAGGACCGATGTTCAAAATGATGAAATGAGTTACTGCTTAAATTAAGCTGCTTGCCCTCTAGTACGATTTTAGTGTTGGGCTTCATTTGGAGATCCATTTCTACTAGGGTGAATAAATAAATACATGCTGATAAATACAAACCAAATACATACTGATGATGGGGGGGTGGTATTTTACTCGGGCAAAGATGGTTTTTTTTCTATTGTGTTACTTTGTCAAATTATATAACCAATCTTCCTTCCTCACAAGACAAGCCAGTTACACTGAATAGTAAGGCTAATTAACAGATGGAAAGATACAACATTTTAAACTTTAAAATCAGCAATGCCATTTAGGTGGGTTTTAATTAAAGCCACAAGGAGATGATGGAAGAATTACAGACTTTTAAAGAATGACATAGGCAAGTTGCTCTGTTTAATCCTTACTGCTTCAGGCACATTTTGAAATAACATTCGATATATAATCTCTGATGGATAACTGGAGTCCAGAAAGGAATTCTTGAACTATGAAGCTGTTTAAAATGAACAAACCAATCAAGCCCTCTCTGAAGCCCTGAATCTAACAGCTTCCCACCTTTTCAATTTAAAATGCGTCCTCATCATAGAATGTTTACAATTTGATAATTAAATCTGAGAGGTATAATGTACATAAACTGGGACAGAATACTACTTTTCTTCTGCTTAGTTTTTTTGCAACGACAACACACTTCTTAAAACAGTCTTGAATTTCCTCACTTCTTTCACATTGTCCCTCTGTCTGTCCACTGGGTAAGTAGAATAGCATTGACAAACCCACATGAACTTATTTGATTTCTGTGCATACACAGATGGATCCAAAGTTGCGTCCTTCATTTGCTGATATTGTCAAAACACTGGAGGAGATTTTAAACCGCCTGAGAAATGAGGACTCAGAGAGAGAAAGAAAGTTTTTGAACCTTGACAACAGTGAAAGAAAACCCAAAGGTAAGTGTCTGTATTGTACAAACATTGCTGCAGGCTAACAGCAAGAGGGTACAATGCTTCATATTTTGAAGACTGGGATTTTGCTATATATGGTATTATTTACAGTTTATAAATGATTTTGCTCAAAGCCTAAAAATTATTCTGGAACAATGCTATATACTTTGCGCTGCAGAGTGTCCTTTGGGAAAGAACAGCTAACTGTTTCTTAAAGTGCCTGAAAGGATTCTGCCCACAAGTTCTTGAGGAGAAATTCAGAGTTCATTTGGGAATGATTTTGTAAGTTGCTAAATAGTGTATGAAAATCCGTCAGCTTTTCCTTTGTCCCTGCCATACATAGCACATATACATAATTTCTTTGGTGTATGTTACACGTAACACTTAAAAGCTTCTCAAATTCCTTCAGGAGGAACAGCAGAGAAGATGCAAGAGTATTATAAATTACCTAGAAATACTCTGAAAGACTGGGGAAAAGTTGAATCCCCGATCTGCTTGGGAATGCTGGCCTTGAAGGGCTTTCTCTAAAGCTGTCTGGTGCCACCTGGTGTGGGGAGCAAACTGCAAGCAGTTCTTGTAGGCTGGGTCATGTTCTGACTTAGATATCTTTTATGTTAGGAGACTTGTGGCATTGGAAACTTAGAGTACAGTAAAAATAGTTTCTCATATTGTGTATATGTAAATACACAATATATACACATATATATCTATCTGTAATATGGTTATAGATTGAAATAAGTTCTGTATTGTAAACCACATGGATTGCATGCGTGTGGTAGTTCTCCCACACCTGGAAAGCATCTAATAGAGGTGTGGGTTAAAAAGGAAGGTTTTTTTATTGGGTTGGTTTGGGTTTTTTTGGGGGTTGCGTTCCTCTCCCTCCCCCCCCCCCCCCCTATTTTCCTCCAGGCATTCTCCCTTGGGAGTACATGTCAGATTTGCATCTCCTTAAAGAAATGTTAATGCTGTTCTTTGACCTGCGTAGCCTTTCCTATGTGGAGTGACTACAATCTAAACAGTGGCAGTATTTAAAGGGAAAAGTGGAAATCCATTTATGCTTATTCTGGAAATGGTAATCAAAAGGAGAGATCACTTCTTTGTATCTGTTTGTTATTACTCTACCACAGCTCTTCAGAGACACCTTGAGAGCCAGTGGCAGATGCATGTTCCAAACACTCAAGGAGTTAGCATCTTTTGCTAAAACAACTACAATTTTCCCATCCTGTTCTAGTGATACAGCTTTTATATGTATATATATGTGTGTGTGTGTGCGTGCATGCATGTGCACAAATAAATACATGCATACACATATGTACAACTTTTAAACTCCTATTCATTAGATTCAAACTCTCATATATCCCTAGTTTCTCTATTGGATAATGTACTGAATGAAGGCTGGGATGGAATGATTTAAACTCTTCATGGTATCAGGAGAGGAATTTATTTTGGTCTTAGATTTTTCCCATCAGGGTGAAAAAGTCCCAATTCCTTTGGTGGCTATGTTTCATACTTGCTCTCTTTTATGGACAATATCATCAAGAGATCTTGGGCAACCTCTGCTGGCAACCAGGATGATAAATCTAGAAACATGCACATTTTTCTTCTCCAAGACCACCCTGTGCCATCTCTGCTGTGTCAGCGTACTAGTAGCGAGGAGGTTTGAAGGGGCACTAAAATACAAGATTTGGATAGAAGAGGGAGAGACTTCTTCATTCCTACCAAGTTTTTGTACAGTTTCCTTTGTTTTTTCTGAAGACAGTATTGTCTTGCCAAATTAGCATCCCCCATAATGTGGGTACAAATTTGATCGTAAAATGATAAAGAAGCAGTCCAGTTTCACTGCCGATGGAAGTAAGGTGGCATTAACTGAATTTTCATTTTCTCAAGTCTTCAAGATGACTTTTAATTAGCAGGAGGCATGAGTAAAGATGAGAGAATATTTTAAATGTAGTTTTGACTGCCTTACATTTTAAAGGTCCTGTGGACAGGGCTACCGCATTTGAAACCAATAATATACTGAAGAGAAGGGAATGGTGTCCTTTTGTTTGTGCAGGAACTTGTAAGGAATGAGCAAACATGTGCTTATGGGAAGATATTTTGGAACATCAGAAATGCAGCTTTTTCTTTACAATTGTCATGAAAGCTCTGTGAGTGAGCAGATGTGCAGGCATATAGCTCCTTTAAGCTAAGAGTATTTCTTTTCTTCTACTCAGGGTCAATTGAAAAAGGACCAGGAGTAAAACGTTTGAGTTCCCTGGATGATAAGATCCCACCCAAGTCACCCCGTCCGCGTCGGAATATCTGGTTGTCACGCAGCCAGTCGGATATCTTCTCCCGCAAGCCTTCCAGGAAGATAAATGTGCAGGACCCCTACTATACACCAAATAAAGGGTTAGGCCGGAAAGTTAATCCCTTCAGTGCCCGGGAGGACCTCAAGGGGGGGAAGATCAAATTTTTTGACATGCCAAGCAAGTCCGTGATCTCCCTTGTGTTTGACTTGCATTCTCCAGAGGCAGGTGGAGGTCTGAAAGCCAGCCAGTCCCAGTTCCGGCAGGCATATAGCACAGACTGGCAAGAATTTTCCCTTCTTCCTGGGAGGAGATGCAGATCACTTCCTCTCTCCCCAGAATTGCTGCACAAAGAATATGGCCTATTTGGGGGACTGTCTTCAACTGTCAGCAGGTGTGACCCAACCCAGCTAGGGGCAGAGGTTCGGCAAAAACTCCTGAGTAGCAGTAAAT
The DNA here is from genome assembly GCA_034008185.1 of Gorsachius magnificus. Lineage (NCBI taxonomy): Eukaryota > Metazoa > Chordata > Aves > Pelecaniformes > Ardeidae > Gorsachius > Gorsachius magnificus. The sequence goes on from CM067085.1 coordinate 67,528,293, forward strand.
ATGGTGTGTCAGAGATTCCCCCCTTTCAAGCCAAGCCTCACAGGCCAGAATTTCTTCCTGTACCAGGACAAGAAGAGGATATGGACTGTTCAGATGGGCCAGTGGCCCAGGAGGAAAATGGGTTTTGCCCTGTTGAGAACACATGTGGAGATCCAGCATGTCGTCAACCATTAGTGCTGGCCCAGCCTGAGCCACTATCTTACAAGAAGCTCCCAGCTGAGAATTCAGTGAACTCTGAGGGACATGGCTCCTCACAAATGTTTGCGGGTTGTCTCTCTTCTGAAGAGATGGAGGTGGAAGATGACCTGCTGAAAAATACTCCGCTAGAGTCTACAAAGCCTCTGTTCAGTGTTAGTCCTTCCACTGAGCTGAAGAGAGAGGCATGGCCCTTCAGGGAGCAGGATGGGGACAGTCCTGCCCTGTTGTCTCAGACCTCCTCCAACGTCTCAGCAAGTGGCAGCACACAGTCAACTTGTGACATATGAAGAGAGGGCTCAAACTGAACGTGTCCTTGAGGGAACAGTTGTTCCCAGTCTCTTAAACTCTGTTTTTCTATAGTGCTGGGCTTCACATTTGAAAGAGACTCGGCAGATGGTAGAAACTGGCCGTCAAACAGATAGCTGCAGACAGCATCTGGAGAGACTGATTATTTTAACTTTATTTCAAACTGTGCTTATTCCTTTCCCTGATTTGCATTAGGAAGGGGAAAAACTGCAGCCAGAATGGCCATGTGGGCCCCACAGTCCTTCCAAGAGGCAGCAGCCAGAGCAGGCACCATTTAAACAGTTTGACATGGATTCCAGCATGGAGCATTTCAAGGCCTTAAGCTCCATGTTGGGTAGAAAGAGTGACCCTTAGGTTTTCCCTTTCCTCTGACTGACCGGCTGCTCTAAACCACTGCAGATTTTGCATTAACATTCTGCAGCAGTGCGTGTGAGTTGGAGCCTCTGTTTTAGAAATGGGCACAGGGATCTGTCAGAGCTATGTTGAGCAGATAGGAATGCTTTCTGGTCCCAGAGCTGCTGTAAATGCTGTTGCAGCATTAAACAAGCTCTTCTTTCAAAAGCAGCAAAAACAAAACCCCTCATGCTGGTTACAATCTGCAGGCTGAATCACATGACAAGTACTTTGCGATTAACAAGAAGAATCTGTTCTGTTCCCTGGTGTTCCATTTTCCCTTGGGATTTGGTAACGATGTGTAATACATTAGTGCAGGAAAGCAGAATGTGGTAAGCACTGCTCTCCTCCTTGCACAGCTCTTCATGTACCTCAACCCAAATGTGGAGGAAGATTTGCCCAGGGCACAAGAGGAGAGCCATATTCCAGGCATTGTAATTTCTGGGCTTCTGGAGACACTGGCAGTGGAAGTACCAGTTGTACTGAGCTTTTGGGAGGTGTGGGCTCTTATCTCTGAAGAGCTGAATAGTCATCATGATCTGTTTCCGCAGAATAGTTACTTAAATACAATATCTAGATCACAGCTGACTTTCCACTAAACTAGAAGGGTCACATTCATCTCCCTTTCTGTTACGACATCCCATTTCATTGACATCACTGCAGTAACGATGTCTCCTTATTTAAAACCAGACTGCTTGACAGAGGATAGGAATCCCCTGTGCAGGGGAAGTTCCCAGCAGTGTCGCAGCCACACAAGTGCTCTTGGACGAGGATAGATGGTAGATTCACAGAAGGGCTTTGAATTGTCAAACTGAAGAAAATTAGCTTGTTCCAGATGAACTTTTTTCTTCTACAGAAAGAAGCGGCTGTCTTCATTGGCTTTTCCTGTCACTGAATAAGATGATCTTTTTCTTTTTTTCTTTTTCCCTCCACCAGCAGGTACATACGAAAGAAGCAGCAGCATGAGCTTTAATGTTAATTCTATTTGCTGGAACCAGTATCAGAAATCCCCACTCTGGGATGTGATGTTTGGGAAGGCTTGTTCTGTGATGACATTTGTGCACCGTCCTGCCCTTTTCCACTGTCGTCCCAACAACATGGGATTTTTAGATTTTTTTTTTTTTTTTTTTTTTTAAACCTGTATTATCATTCCTAACTGAGATATGCATTGCATGCCTGCTGAGCAGATGGTGATGCAGTGGAGACCAGAATTTCACCCAGGTAGCCTGTTACACTCTCTTCCTGCTCTTCTGTAAGGATGGAAAATGAAAGCTGGTCTCTGATGGAAGCAGGAGTATTCCTACTCTTTTCCTATCTCAAAGAAAGGATGAAGGAGAAAGCCTTAGTTCTTTCTTGGCCGAGATGCTTATCTTTCCAGAGGCGTAGGTAACAATTCTGTGAGTTATAATTACAACTTTTTCTTGTGCAAAGTGTTAACCTGAGCAGCAGTTATCCCTTTGCCGTGGCTGTGAAGAATTAAATGAGAAACCCAGCATTATTGAGTTACTTAGCATGGTCCATGCCAGATCAGGCAGCTGTCAGCAGTCTGAAAGAGAAAATGCCTACCCTTACCAAGATCACCCCGGCTCACTTCTCTCTGCCTCTTGTAGGTGCTGATCTGTAGAGTCATCTGTCTTGTGTATCCTGTCTGCAGAGTGCAGAGCAGCTCATGTGGCTGGCACTCTGTGTGTCTAATTTCCTTTGAGGACAGGGAAACAGCAGAACTCGGTTGCCAGCTAGTTGCCTGCCTGGCTTCTGCCCCCCTTCTCCTTTCTCTTTTTATCTTTTATACAATTGTAATCTTTTGGGACAGAAACCATCAGCACCAGCTTCTGTTGTCACAAGATGCATTTAGGTGTGTGACTTCAGCCAAACAAGCAATAATAAGGAATAGTTTACTTCTGGATCACTAGGCTGCGAGGAAGCTGTCCAGCATCCTACACCTGCCTGCAGCTTCATTGGAGAGCACATTTAACGCCTCTGGCTGCTCCGTGGCTTGCATTAGCCCTGGTTGTCAGTGCTGACACCTCATCACAAAGCTTGTTGCCCGCTCTGATGCTGACTGCAAAGCCTGTGCAGTTAGGCTTGGGGTACCTCTATGGCAGCCTTTACAGTGACCTCATCTGTTTTCTTACACCACTGTCTCTTAAAATGTTTCTCTGCTCTCTTACAAAGCAACATGGATAAAATTTTATTTTCTTAAATGTCCACCGTAAGCACAGCCAGCTGACACACATAGGGCACATCTATCAACTTTTCTAGCTCTGTACTGAGATGGAGATGTCAGAAAGAGAAATGCCAAGGAATAGCAGCTCAGGCCTTTGCTGGATTCATGGTCTGCATGGGAAAAGAGGCATGTGTAAGAAACTGGAGTAAAAGGCCATTTTAAAATAGCTAAGTGCTTGCTAAACCCCGGTGTTTCCGAGGGTCTGAATGCTGTTGGCACTCATTACGTCTCATCCCTTTGGTTGTGTAAAGGTGAATCTAGGTTGCACCTAGTAAATACTCCTAGGTTTTCTGCCTAGCTGAGGGTGCTTTTCTACTGGGGGCCATTTTCTGACAGGTACTGATGAACATGAATACGAACATGTGGTCAGCAAACTCCCTGTTTTATAGTGATGTGACAAAGTTTTATTGTGATTGGATTTTATCATGATTTTTGACTTTCTTACAGGAGCAGTTCTTGCTCTTTTAAAACACTTTCTACGCATTGCTAGGTTCCCCGAAGAGGTCAAAGATATTTTTAATTCACTTTAAATCTTTCTATGTTGAATTCATTTAAATGTCTGTTATAAGCTATTTTTGTTGAGGTTGCAGGTTGATGAAATGCAACTAAGAGAATGCATGTGAATTGCTGCCCCTCAAAAGCAGTGCAGACAGGGGCTGTAGTAGACTTGTACTTGTTGGGAGAGGCATTGATGTACTATGTATAACAGAACCTTGGTATTTTTTGCCAGTACAACTAAAGACACTTGAATAATTCCTGTTTGCACTTAATGCTATTGTTTATATTGCATGTCACTACATTTCTATGCAAAACAAATAACCTTTTTTGGGGAGGAGAGGCAGCCAGATATTTGATTAAGTATAAAGATCTTTGCGAGATGATCTATTTTCATATTTATGAAGGAGTTTTACGTCTTAATATTTTGCAGTCTGTAAATAGCTCAATGTGTAATTAAAGGCTTAGGAAGAAGTTTGTAGCCTATGTATAATAGTAAGTTAATACTGCCAGAAAAAAAAAAATCTTTGCAAAACAACTTTTCTAATATTGTGGATATTTATGAATATGTAAAGAAAGCACGTCTTGTTTTTATGTTGATTGACCTTCTGACTTTTTTTGAACTATAGAAAATGGTGTATGTTTTATTGGAACTGCAATAAGAAGTAACCAAAGATGAATCCAGTTAATATTTTCATAATTTTTTCTTGGTCAGGTTTTGTAAACTTTCCCAACCTGCTTTCAAAATAAAAATAAAATCAAGGCCTGAGTCTTGTGATTAAGAGGGCAACCCTAGGTTAAAAAATCTGACTCAAATGCTTACTTAAGCTATGGATGACATTAATACCTGGCTTGAGATCGTATTCGCTATTACTTAGTGCTGAATTGTAAACAGGGAGAACTTCAGTGTTATTTTGCTCCTGCATCTTACTGAAGTGTCATACTATTAAATCCATGAGACTCAAGGACTTTTTCTGCTCTGCCTTACAGTGCTCTGAAGAGTAGGCAGTAACTTGTGACCTAGAAGACAAGATGGCTTTTGTTAGCACTCAGCCTGCAGGGAGCTTGCCACTGCGGCTGCTCTGTTCTAGCCCTAGAGAATAGCTTCAGTAGCACAGGAAGCAGTGCAGTTTGAGGACCACACCTGGCTTCAAGTCCCACTGCATCTCCCCTTACTTTGAAGTTTGAAGAGCTGCTGTGGCTTGGTTCTGCATGCAGGTACCCTGCACTAGAATCAGCTGGCCCATTTGGGACGAGATGCTTTCTTCTTCCTCTCTCTCCTGTAGGAGCAAAGGTCTTGCCTATGCATGCTGTAACCAAGGTTAAGTACAAATACGAAGTAGGATAGTTCAGGTGCATGTTCTAAACCAAACATGGCCAGCACGTATTTTATTTATTTTTTTTTTAAAAACCACAACACATTTTCCCTTCTTGACTTCCTTAGAAAGACAGGAAATAATTTTTGAAGGTTATAGGGAACTGCCCTACCAACAGTGACTGAAAGCAGTAACACTTGACTAAATGTTCATAAAAATCTATGCTTTGCCTGAAGAGCTAGCCTGCTTTCATCTGGTGTCTGGCAGAAGCATCACCCTCCGGTGACTGTAGTGTGTTCTATCGTGCTGGTTGTATGGATCAACAGCTTGGAGCTTTCAGATGTGTTTTTGTAGATGGACTTTGACCTTTAGCACATGCCCCTTTTGAAAAGGTCTATCCCACCCTAAACCACTAGGTTAAGTGGCAGGATGTAGCAAGGCTGTAGGTGCAGTAAGGATAAAGGAAAGATCTGAGAGGAGACTGGGGGTCTAATATGCTACCAAGTTTTAAGCGGGAAGCTCTGGCCTCTGTCTCCTCTTGTTATCAAGTGATTACCCTCTTCATTGTCTGCAAGAAGTGAAACCCATGCTAAAGCAGCTAGCATACTGTCTTTCCAGAAAGGCAATCCTAATCCTAGGCTGTTTTTTTCAAAACCCACTTCAAGTTTACAGCACAAAACTGAAATTTGCAGCCCTGGGTGCAGTTGGAGAGGTGCAATTTTCCTCCCTCTTCTCCAGCCCACCCCTGCCTTCACAGCCCAGCATGCCAGTAAGGAACAACAGGGGGAACTGCAGTTGACAGAAATTTAATCTGTCAGAAGTTAAAACAAAAACAAGATTAAGAAACTTGCTCCCCTTCTGGTCAGTTCTTGATGGAATAAAGAATTTCAAAACTTGAGGGGAGAAAAAAAAGCCCAGTTCAGTGAGGAGTCCTCTAGCTCTATCCATTGGCCCAGGCCAACTTCATCTTCTGGCTGTGAGCTTTGGAAGATTTAGAAAACAAGCTCTTCACTATTTGAAGTGGCATCGATTTCCCACTGAGGTACAGTTTATTGTGGCACTCTGGCAACCAGGGCCTTTCACCAGCATCCATGTCTTTTCCTTTCTTGAGCATCCAGACATAAGCCATGATATAGCCGGTCATGAATGCATCGAAGCCAGCTCGGTGTGTGCCCCCCTGTGAAGGTGGACTGTGGGTTTCCTTTTCTGCAGCAGATGCTGCTTCAGTCTCAGGGATGCCTGGGATGACTGAGCCCACCACAGCGGGAACCTCCGATTTCCCCTCCGCTTGGTTGCTGTCAGAGGCATTTCCTTTGGCAGAAGGACTCACAGCAGCTGCCACCTGGGCAGCAGTTCCTTCAGTGCTCCCCAGATCCTCTTCCCTTTGTGTGCTGGTGTCTGAGCTGACCTCTGGTTCCATGTCCATGGAGTTCTCCTCCAGTGGCTTGCCCTCAGTGTTGGGTGTGATCTCTGCCGGCTCCATAGCAGCTGCAGGCTCATAGCAGCTCTGTTTTCGTGGCGGTCCCTCCTCCCCATTCTGAGCTAGCTCTGTTTCTTTTCCTGAGCTTTCCTGTTCAAACGCCTTTGCAGGCTCTTCTGTATTCTTCCGACGTTTCCATTTGTGCTTCCGCTTCTTCCGCTTCTCCTCCCAAAGCCTGTCATCCTCATCAATTATGAGGTCAATATTATGGGACTGTGGACACTTCACTCCTTTTGGACACCAGCCATAGGCCTAGGGAGAAAGAGAGAAGTCTGTAGCCACCAGCCTCCTGGTCAGAGCAGCTTATCACCGTAACATGGAGCAGAACTAATTATTCCCCTCTGCTGAGGGCTTGTGAGGCTGTAGCGGGAGCACTGTGACCAGTTACAGCCCCTCAACACACAAGAAAGGCACTGACAAACTGACACTGAGTGCAGCCAGGAGCTGTCAAGAGAGATTTTCAAAATTTACCAAAATTTACCAAACAAGGCTCTGAGCAATATTGGGTAGCTGGTTGGATGAGAAACTTCCAGAGGTTTCTCCAGCCTATCTTGTTGTGACAATAATGTGCAACACCTGGAAGAGTTCCTTTTCTCCCTGAAGCATCTGAAACCAGTTACGATCTGATCAGATGGGCTCTTTGTTTACTGCTCTAGTGGCACCAGGACTTGAGATGCTGTGGATCCTGCTGGGCTACAGTACCAGAAGCTGCAGACAGGTAATGTTGTTTTATATCTCATCAAGACATGGGAAAGGAAAGAGGCAGCGTTTCTTGCTCAGAGGGACAAGCCAAACTAATTTAGTACTTACAGCCCTCCCAAGAAAGCAATAGGTACTGTAACTCCTACCATCCCATTGTTTAGGGCCATATAATCTCTTTTGAAACCTTCATGTCTATTGTAGCCTGTAGAATTCACCGCCTCCAAACAGAGCATCACGAAGCCACCTAAAGCTTGAAAATCTTCCTTGTATGGTGAAGCAAGCAAGGGGAAGTTCCCAGGTGCTTTCCTACCATTTCCTGCTCTGGCCACACGTGGCTCTTTCCATGGAGCCAGGAAGGAAGCAGGGATTCATGTTACTTACCGAAAATTTCTCACAGACGGGCACCTTATTTCCCCCTCCCACGTTGTGGCTTTCTTCTTCCAGAGAGCAATGGCGATAGTCGATGTAACGGGACATGTTGGCAGGGTAGCTGCAGAACTCAATGGTGAGGTGCTGGCTGCTGGAGTCCTTCAGCTTGCCGTTCTCTCGCTTGCTGGAACAAGCAAGAGCACACAAGCACACAGTTACTGCGGTTTGCTCACTGAAGGTCCTGCCGCGCAGAGCCAGCGCAAACATGCTGCTATCCACAAGTCTCAACCCCATGGGTATCCTGCTCTTGACAGCCTGCTGGAAAGAAACCCAGCCCCAGGAGAACAGCTTTAGTAAGTAGCTGTTTCTGTGCTGATTTAAAGGTTGGTTTCTCTTATGTGGACATACAGGCAGGGACAACAGTGTCTCTGGTGAAGCTCTGGGAGAAGGGGGCACATAGCTCAGCTCTAAATATTAAAGGCACTAAGATAGGTGTTAGTCCCCATAATTAAAGACAAAGACATTAAAGACAAAGAGGTAACACCCCCAAATGAGGTATCGCATAGAGTGTCCAGCAGCCACCGCCCAGGCAGGTCGAACCTGGGCAATGTAGACAACAAGGAAACGTTTTCCATCTCTTGGGGGAAAAAGGAACTGTTTTGTCCCAAGAGGTGGCAAAAAGGCCCAAAACCTTTGGAGGGCTCCATGTAACTAGAATTGTGGGTTAAAACATTTAAGAGCTCAGTTTAAAAAGTATTTTTGTCTTGCCAAAACAAAGCATTCTCATGTTTGAGAACAGCCATCTTTAATGTTTTCAGACCTGTCAAAATGGCATTTCCTGATGTAAAACAGTCACTAAAAATATCGCTTCTCCTCTGCATGGGGCGTGACATCAGCTTAATGGAGACTCAACATATCACTGCTGGGGGCTTGTTTAGATTGCGTAGGGAGCACGGAACGGGGGGTCAGATTGACAGGTGGAGACAGACATGTCTGCTCTGAACATGTGTCTGCCCAGAAGATATCCACGAATTGCTGGGGGCAGGAAGCAAGAGGGGACACCCTGGAACAAGAGCACAGCCTTTGCTGGGAAGGAAAGTGATGGGAGTTGGAGCTGGCTGCACGCAAGTGTCACATGTGGGACATGTGACAGGGCTGGTCAGCATCGGGAGGCGCAGGGAGTGTGCACCCTGTACTGCACCGTCCCTTACGAAACCAAGTTACAACCAGCAGACCCGGCGGGCACGGCCCCATTTTCACTTGTTCTCTAGCTGAGTTTTAAGGGTCTCTCTTCTGCATGCGTTCCTGCCGCAGCCCTGTGGCACCGCTGGACCAGGGCCATGCAGCGAATCAATTATTTTTCAGTTAGATCAGGTCACTCTGTGGTCAAAACTTCTGCCAGCGGAAGACAGAAATCCTCTTTCAGCAGCTGCCCACCGAACAGGTAAGGCCCATTACAAAATGCACCCTTATGAACTCGGCGTCTGTCCTAGAAATGGGAAGAGCATGGGGCAGTGTCACCTGAAAAGCACCTTTCTTCGCTCACTGGGGTAACACAAAGACCTTTGCCTAAAAAAACACACAAAACACTGACGCTCCCTTTGCCTTTCCTCCTGTAAGCTTTAAACACCAGAGCACTGCTCACCACTTCTTGTAGGCATACTCCAGGTAGGATGCTACAAAGCGAGTCTCAAACTCTGAAGCGTATTTGGTGTCGTATATTCCCGCCGGAAACATTTCCGAGAGGTCAGCAGTGAAGGTGCCGAGGTTGTCTGGGAGATGAGCATAGAAGCACTGGTACAGGAAGACCAGATCGATCAGGCCATTATGGAGAATGAGAGGCTTCTTCGCTCGTATGAGCTCCAGAAAAAAAGTCCGAACGCTCTGGCTCTGGTTCTCATTGCCCTGCAAGAAGAAGGATTGGTCGACGAGCCTTACGCCTTGGCTTGCTGTGGCCCCGGGAAGCCCTCTGAGCTTGCTGCAGCAGCGTGACTGCCTGCAACGATTTCTTGCTCTCACCAAACAGAGGCCTGAATATTTGCAAAAGCAACAGCAACAAATGACAGCCTGGATATAAAACAGCAGGGAGGTGAAAGGGATAATGCTGCACACGAGAGCCCAGTGTGAGCCCACCTTGGCTCAGCAGCTGCGCGAGGGAGAGGCCAGGACCAGGGGAAGCCAGCAACCCCGGAGCCTGGAGCAGAGCCGGTTTGTACCTTGTCATTGCCCTTGTGGTAAGGAATCCCCCGGGAGTACTGCTTGTTGAAGTCGAAGCCGTGCTGTACCAGGAACTGCACCGACTGGGGTTCGACAACGTAATCCTCCATGCAGAGGAGCGTCAGGTTGTAGATCTGGCAGAGATAGGTGTTCTCGGGCTGCGGGGGGGAGCGTGCAAAGCAATACCGGGACGCCCGTCAGAGGGAGCTGCCGAAAAAGCCGGGGGCGAGTCCCGTCTCCCAGCAGAGTCCCGGTGCCCGCTGCTCCCTCGGAAGGCGGGAACAAGAGGGCAGGGCCGGGGGGCGGCCGGCGCACGTACCTTCTCTGGGAGCTGCTTGAAACAGGCGACGCCCAGGGACAGGACGGAGCGGGTCCTGGCCGCGCTGCAGACTGCCTTGTACCGCTCCTCGATGCACCTGGGCGGCAGGAGAACGGGAGCTGACGGGTCCTGCCCTGCCACTCCCGCCCTCCCTCGGCCCCAGCCCTTCCCACCGGCCGGACCGGGAGAGCTAAACCCACAGGGGGAAGGGAACCGCGCAGCCGGTACGGAGGGGACGCGCCTCGGAGCACCCGCAGGCCCCCCGTCCGGCTGAGCGACACCCCCCGCCCCCGCACGACCGGGGCACTCACGGGCTCAGCAGCGACTTCCTGGCGCCGAGGCCGCTCAGCTCCTGCGGGGAGAGACCCGTCAGCGGCTCCGCGGGCCCGGCCGCGCCGCCGGTCACCGCTCCCGCCCCGCCTCACCGTGTCCACGGCGACGAAGGTGGCGGTGCGCAGCGCCAGCACCATGGAGGGCCACAGCTCCGTGAAGTTGTCGCTCTGCACGTCCACCACCGGCACCCGCCACCGCGCCATGGCCGCCGCCCCGGGGCCTCTGCCGCCGCGCTGCCCAGCGGCTGCCCGCTCCCGCCGATCGCCCGCCCGCCCCCACGCTCCGCGCCGCCTGCCCGCGCGGGCGATCCGACTCCTCAAAACCGCCAGCGGGCGTGCGTCCCCTTCTCTAAAACCCGTTTTCAGCCCAAATTTATTTTTTAAGTAAACAGGCGTTTACATGGGGCAGCCCTTTGGGGTCCTTCTTGTGCGGCCGCTGGGACCGGCGGGAATAGGGGCGGGGACGGCCGCATTTGCTCCCCCGGAGCGCTGATTGGCTGCGATAGGTCCCGCCCCCTCCCCGGGAGGCCCCAGGACGAGAGGGCGCGAGCCCGCGAGCCCGCGCCTCGCTCCTATTGGCTCTCGCGCGGAAGGTGGGTGGGTCCGCCCGCTCTGATTTGTCCCCGGGAGGGAGGGGGCGGGGCGCTGGAAGGGAAACATTTTCCCGGGAAAGGCTCGGGTGGCGCCGTGCCGCTCCGCGCCCATCGCCCCCGGGGAGCGGCCCAGCCCAGCCCAGCCCAGCCCAGCCATGAGCCAGCTCCGGACGGCGGCTGCCAGGGGTCTCCGGCGGAGCGGCGGGAGGGCGGTCCCGCCTGCAGGGCGGAGGGGGTTCCTCTCCGGGGCGCGGGGCCGCCAGCCCGGGCGGTTACTGGCCCTTACTGCGTCCTCGTAAGGCCCGGCAGCCGGTGCTCATCCACCCGGCAGCGGCTCTCTCGGGGTCCCGCCTCTGGCCCCGTGGTGCCGCAGCCGGGCCCCGCACCGAGCCCTGACCCCGCGCCGCTCTCCTGGCAGGGGCCCCAGCTCCGGCGCCTGCCCCGCCGCCCGCCCAGCATCTCTTTAGCGACCCGGCTGAGGTCGAGGCCCTGCGCGGGCACCTGCTGGCTTGGTATGACAAATGCAAGCGGGACCTTCCCTGGAGGACACTGGTAAGGGGGGGCCGCGGGAGGCGGGGGGCCGGGGCGGGGCAGTAGCCCCTCCGCCTTGGGGTGAGCACGGCGCCTTCCCCTGCGCGCTGCGTCCGGAGCTGCGTGCCAGTGGGAGAGGGCGCTGGAAATGGGGGCGCGCTCCCAGCCAGCCCTGGCAGTTCCATACCGGGTGGGTGCTCTGTACCCGGTCCCTGGGTACAAAGAGTCAAGCGGGGCACGGGGTGAAACCACGCTTCTCAAATGCAGCCTCCGAGCCTGAGCGCTTTTCCCCGGTGAAGTTAGTCTAGTTGTCTTTTAAACCGGTTTTGTCCCTGACTCTGTGGTACTCTGCAGCAGCGAGGAAAAGGTTTTCTGTGTATTTGCATTAAGCCTGCCGAGTGTTTTACCAGAGCTCCTGCCGGCTCTGTGCTCAGCCTGGCAGCAGGCAGGCAGGCGGTGCTGGGGGTGGGCATCAGCTAGCTTTACAGCAACGCCTGCTGGGAGCCGCACAGCTCTTCCACAGGCCTTAAACCTACCTGTGATTCTTCCCATGCAGAGGGGCTCGGGTCTGGGACAGCTCCTCTGGTGGGATTTTTGAATCAGGGGGGCAGTATTTTTATGCAGGTTCCTACGTGGCGTTCAAAACGCACCACAAGCAATTTTATATGCAGGTCCTGTGGGGACCTGCGGTGGGGTTCTGTGTCACCCTGGTTCTCTCTGTCTTCTTCCCCTTTCAGGCAGCAACGGAGCCAGATGCTGACAGACGGGCGTATGCAGGTGAGGAGCAGGGACTGCGCTCTGGCATGCGTGGGGTGCCCCGCTGCACGTTTCCCCCTGACACGGTTGGGCGATGTAGCCTTGTGAGGAAACGTGGCTTCAAGTTGCCACCCTTGGAGCAAGCTGCCTGGGGTGGCTGCGAGAGCCACTGAGCTCGCTTGCAAGGCTCTGGGGGGGTCTGAGAGCCCACTTCGGGCCTGACGAAGCTCCTGTGGGATGGCATGTGGGGACGGAGAGGGATGGGAAGGGGTCCTGCGTGTTGGATACCACTTGGTGCTAACGTGGCTATGGCACAAGGCGTGGGTGGTGTTGGTGCCTCTGCTCTGATCCCTGCCCTGTTCCCTGCAGTGTGGGTGTCTGAGATCATGCTCCAGCAGACGCAGGTGGCTACGGTGATCGACTACTACAACCGCTGGATGCAGGTGACTGTTCCTCAGAGACTCCTGTGCCCGCAGGCTGCCCCTTTGGAGGCCTTGTCTGCTGCCTGTGGCAGATCTCCAGCTGCAGGGCACAGCTTTGCTTGTCCCTAACTTGTCCCCTTCTCTCTGTACCACAGAAGTGGCCGACGCTGCAGGCTCTGGCGCAGGCATCCCTGGAGGTGAGCGTTGCTCAGGCTGGGTGCTCTCCCTGCCCTCAGAGCTCTTTCCATGCCTCATCTAACACAGCACCACCACGTCTCTTGGAGCAGGAGGTGAATGAGCTGTGGGCAGGACTTGGCTACTACTCCCGAGGGAAGCGTCTGCAGGAGGCAGCAAGGAAGGTGCCCTGGCATTGGGGTGCGGGGGGCATTTCCAAAGCCTCTGTGGCCTGTGGATTGGTGCTGGCTCCCGTCTACCCTGCCTCGCTGGGGCCGTGTGCTGCTGGCACAAGGCTACAGAGGCTGGGATCCCGTCCTACTATGGGTAAAGTGGATCACACGCACGCACCCCAGCTGCTCCCCTGACCGCAGCCCCCTCTCTCCCAGGTGGTGTCCGAGCTCGCCGGCCAAATGCCCAGGACAGCTGAGGACCTGCAGAAGCTGCTGCCAGGAGTGGGCCGATACACGGCGGGAGCCATCGCATCCATCTCGTATGGGCAGGTGAGAGCTGGGCATCGGTGGATGTGTCTCTGCTCTCTGCCACCCAGCCCTGCTCCTGGCAGGGTCCTGCTGCTGGGTGTCACAAGCCGGGGGCTCCCCAGGGCTGTGCTTGGCTCTGGCTCTCCCCTGCATCTTGCCCACCGCCCAGCTTCGCCTGTGGGTTGGCCTCATGTGTTCCCCCCTCTGTCCTGGGGGCACCTCAGCTCCCTGCCTTGCCGGGAGCATGGGCACCTCGTGGCATGGTAACCCCAGCTTCTGGTCCCAGGCTACCGGTGTTGTGGATGGGAATGTGATCCGGGTCCTGTGCCGCCTGCGGTGCATCGGTGCTGACTCCAGCAGCCCAGCCGTCATCGACCGGCTCTGGTAAGGGGAACACACCATCCCCCCTCCCAGCTGTGGTGACGGTGGCCGTGCTTGTTGGCGGCCAAGGGCAGGATCACTGGGGAGCTGCAGGGAGCTGAGCCTGTGAAGGGAGAGAGGTGTGGGGTGCGGAAGCTCTTGGGAAGCTGGTGCCACTGGGCGCAGTGGAGAAAGGAGCCGTGCAGCCTCTGCTTGCCTAGCAGCATCGCCCCTTGCAGACAGGAGGTGGACAAAGGTCCGGGGGCCTCTCCCTGCAGAGCCCCGCGCCGCTCACTGCTGTTTCTCCCAGGGACATGGCCAATGCCCTGGTAGACAGGAGCCGCCCAGGGGATTTTAACCAAGCCCTGATGGAGCTGGGGGCTACGGTGTGTGTGCCCAAGGCCCCGCTCTGTGGGGAGTGCCCAGTGAAGCAGCACTGCCGAGCGTGGTGCAGAGTAAGTACAGCCCCAAAATCTGTCTCCTCCCTGCCTGCAGGTGGCCGGGGGCTGCCAGCTGTCCTGGTGGGGTGGCAAAAGGTCGCCCCAGGTCCCCTCTGAAGCTTCCTTACAAGCCATCCTTGTCCTGGGCCAGTGCTGCAAGCTGTTCTTGGCTGGGCATCACATCCTGCATCCTCGCTGGCTACCAGCCCCAAGGGGTCACTGTGCATGGGGACAAGGTGGGCTGGTAGATGAGTCTGTCCCCATTCCTGTCCCGCCTTGCAGGTGGAAAAGGAGCTGGCCTTCGCCTCTCAGAAGCTGTTTGGAAAACTCACCCCTGTGCCTGATGTTGAGGACTGTGGTAAGTGCCTGCGGAGATCCGTGTTGTGGCTCTGGGTCTGGGCCCTGTGGCGACTGTTATATCGGTGTTTGCAGGTGTTGGGGGCTGTCCCCTGTGCCCCCCAGCCACGGAGCCGTGGGACAGCAGCCTGGGGGTGACCAACTTTCCGCGGAAAGCAGCAAAGAAGCAGCCGCGGGCAGCACGAACGGCCACATGTCTGCTGGAGCGGAGGGGCTGCCACGGGGCCCCAGAGTACCTCATTGTGCAGAGACCCAGCTCGGGTAAAGGGGCTGGGCGGGAGGGAAGCGAAGGCACTGTGCGGCCCCTTCCCACCTACCCGAGGGACAGAGCAGCCTGGGAGCAGGATGTGATGAGACTCTGTGTCCCCAGATGTGCCTTTTGCTGGCTTATGTCCCTGTTGTGCCCCCTCCCCAGGTCTCCTGGCTGGGCTCTGGGAGTTCCCCAGCCTCCCACTGGCTCAGGATCTGCAGGAGGAGAAGCAGAGGGAGGTTCTGGCAGATCATCTCCGGGCCTGGACAGGGTGGCCAGTGGTGGCGGGAGGCCTGCGGTTCATCGGAGAGGTGAGCCTGGAGCCAGAGGCATGCAGTGTGACCCCCCTGTGTTTGGCCATGGGGGACATAGCAGGGGGGGAAGAGGGTCCCCCTTCCCTGCTGTCACCCCTCCCAAGCCCTGACTGCTCCTCAGAGCCCTGGCTGACTTAGTGCACTTGTGAGGCAGCTGGGTAAGCGGTGCATCCCCTGTGCCCTGCCCCTTTCCATGTCTTCCCATCCTCTTGCAGGTTGTCCACATCTTTAGGGTCTACTCCCTGCCGCTGGATGGGGATGTGACCCTGGACCCTGCCTTGTCCCCATCCCGCTGGGTGACGGAGGAGGAGTTCCTTGCCTCAGCTGTGTCCACAGCCATGAAGAAGGTATTGGTGGGGACCTGGGCTTTCCCTCCATCTCCCTGAGGTGCTGGGCATCCCCCCAACCTCTGCAGCTATCCTGGCTCCAGGACCTGGCTGCAGTTAAGCTCTGGGCTCTCTTGTGCTTCCTTCAGGTGCTGAAAGCACGTGAGCAGCAGCGTGGGAAGGAGAGCAGCCCTGGCACGGTGGGCATCGCTGGAGGGTGTGCAGCCCTGGAAGCCGCTCTGTGTTGCTGTGGGCCAGGCCCCAGCGTGCGGTGCTGGAGCCCCCCTGGGCTTTGGGGGCAGGCCAAGGAGCATCCCTAGCCTGGGGCAGGGCTGTGTCTAGGGGATTTGCCTGGCTGGCTTTGCCCTGGGATGTCCCCGATACCAGGGTCTCCCCCTTGCCTCAGAGGCAACCCCTGGAGGCTGGGGGGGCCCTTGGGCTTTGGTTTAGCCCCAGCGTGTCTCTCCCGCAGAGCTCCAAGCGGAAACGGGGAGCAAAGCTGCAGGGAGCAAGCAGCACCCACCCTGGGACACAACTCTCCCTCCGTGCCTTCCTCCGGGCACCTACATCCCCGTAATGGCACCCTTGACCTCTGAGACCACCGGAGACCTGCCCTGCAGGGGTGAGTCCTGCCCGTCATGTCGGGCTGGTGTCCCCCACGCTTCTGCGTGCCTGGCCCACAGCCCTGTAATGGTCTCCTGCTCCTTCTTGCAGATCTGCCAGCTTTCCCAGCTCTCCTGGGGGAGGTTGTGCCTTGATGTAGCCAGTGTGGTCCTGGACCTGACCCAGTACCAAGCTTGTCCTCCCCACTCAGCTGGAGCCCTCCTGGGGTCATTCAGCTCCATGCAGTCACGGTTCCGGCACTGCAGACTTGGAGCAGCAGAGGTTTCTCTCTGGTAGCAGGAAGGCTGCGGCCACATCCCTCCCGCAGCCCCATCCCCGCCTGCCTGCCTGCACCTCATCCCCCAGCCAGCGACTGTGGGTGCTGTACCCTTCCTGGACTCCAATAGCCCTTTTTTTTTATACATTTGTTTTTACTGAACCTGAGCCACAGGTTTACTAATAATAAATCTACACACTGTGGTGGTTTTTTAAGTGACTGTGCTAAGCTGGGGCTGTCAGGCAGCCTGTGGTCAACTTGGGATGGCCGCCAGGATCCCTGCATCTGGGCTGGGGACAGCAGGGATTTCTTCATTAATGCACCCAGGAGCCCCTGGGCTGAACATTATCTGCTGGTGACCCCAGATAAGGCGCCCAGAGCAACTTCTCCCAGGAGGGTGGGGATCAGCTGGGATTTTTGTAGAGTTTTATCCCCTTTTTTAGATTTTCTGTTAGGCTGTTCCCCTTGTGCTCGTGCCATAGCTTTCCCTGACAGTGATGCACAGTAGCACCCCTCCAAAGGCACGAGCTCCCGAGCCTCTTCCCAGGGGGCTGCCAAGGGTTTTCCTCCTCCCCAGGCTTGTGCCCCCGCCTGGGGTTGGCAGGGACAGGGGCCAGTCCTGGGGGGATGCACAAGTGGCCTCAGTTTAGGAAGCGGAGGACTGGGGACAGCCTGCCTCGAGGGCTGGGAAAGGGCCCTTTCATCCTCGCCTGGCATGCTGCAGATCTTAAATGGCAGGAGGGAAAAAAAAACAAAGCAGTGCTTGCAAGTTAATTCTTTAATTGAGAGGAGCAAGGGCCCATCGCTTGCCCTGCACAGGGGCTGGCAGCGCTCGGGGTGGTAACTGTTCATGAGCCATGGCCCCTGGGTTATCTGCTCCCCACTGGCAGCCCCTCATCCTCTGTGTCTGGGGGTGTTGCTCTGACAGCAGTGTCCTTGGCTGTGCTGCAGGCACAAGTGTGGTTAGATCGAGATGAAATTAAGGCTGAAAGTTCTTCAAGTGAGGCTAACTCACTGGGAACGCAGGGAGGGGGAAAATCGCCCTCCATCCTGGGGGATGCTCAGAGCCCCACTGGACCTGGCTCCAAGCAACCTGCTGTCATGGTGACGTTGGCTCTCAGTTGACCTGGAGGCCTCCCTTGGTCCCTGCCGACCTGGGCCATGCCGCCGGCACCTGCTGGTACCTCTGCAGCGATGTATTGCCCCAGGGTTGGACTGGAGAGGATGGGGAGCTGGGGGAGGAGGATTGCAGTGTTGCCACTACTGCTGCTGGTCCATATAGACCTGCACAGCTTTCCACAGTGCTCCTATATTGCCTTCCCCGAAGCCCAGCGCTCCCCGCCGGTCAATGAGCTCCAGGAAGAAGGTCTCTTCAGAGAAGATGGGATGGGTGAAGATCTGCATCAAATACTCCTGGGAAGGGTTCTCTGTGGCATCAGCACCTGGCCCGCCCTTGTCCCCAGGCACTGTTGTGTCCAGCAGAATGCCCAGCTCTGCCAGCGTTCTGGGGTCCTGCCCAGCCCCCCGGATCTCCTCCGCTTTGCCCCCCTGGCTGTAATAGGCAGCGGGGGGCGTGAAGAACCGCACGCCCCCCTGCTGCAAAGCTCTGGTCGTGGTGACGATATTGGTGGTGTGGAGGCCAACGTGCTGGATCCCGGCCCCACCGTGCTGCTCTAGGAAAGTGTCAACTTGGTTGGCACCATCCTCCGAGAGGGACTCAGCAAGGACAAACTTGCAGCTGGGTGCCAGGGTGCCCTGGGTGCTCTGTAGTGCGAGGAGCAGCATGCCCACCCCCCGCCCACCCACCACATACCCCTCGGCCGGCCTCTCCTGCGGGCTCAGCAGGAAGCGGTGGAAGCCAAAGCAGCGCTGGTACCAGTCCAGAGCTGCCCGGGCACCGCCCCGCGGGCAGACATATGTGATGTGGTCAAAGTGGGTGATCTCAATCCCATCCCCTGTGTCCAAGGGGGCTCCTTGGATGGGCTGGAAACCGGGCAAGAAGGGTCCTCGGTAGCGGGATCGGTCCAGAAGGGTATGGCTGACGTTGCCCACAATGGAGCTTGCCACCCCATAGATGACAGAGCCGCCAGCATCCTTTACCTCCGTGGGGGGCACCGGCAGGGAGCATCCCTGGCTCTGCAGCCGCTTGCAGAGCCCTGGCACATCATCCACCTCGAAGCAGACATTGGAGGCCGTGCCCAAGGCGGGCCGGGGGTCTACATCGTAGAGGAAGTCACGGGAGGAGGCACCAGCGGGCCCTGGCGCCAGGCGCTCGTTGATGAGGAAGACAGCCCCAAGGCCAGCTGCCGGACCCGCGGCGTCTCCCGCATGGCCATCGGCTGGAAGCGAAAGGTGGTAGCCAGGTTCTGGGCCCAGCCCTGCCTGTAGGGCACGTGGAGGGAGATGAAGCAGGGGCGGCTCAGTGAGGCTGCCATTGCTGGGTAGGCTGTGGGGAGGATGCATGGGGTCAGGGGGGGCTTGCTGGCCATGGGAAGGAGCCATTCCCCCACCTTGCACAGAGCCTGAGTGCATTTGCATGCACAGATGCACACGCATGTCAAGTTGCACCCCTTAAATGTGTGTATTTTAAATGAGTGGGTTTCAGAAGCCAATATGCAGTGTGCAAGGGCATCCATCCACCTTTGGGACCAGCTGCAAAAAGCTGCCTAAGGATGCCGAGCCGTCCTGCTACGCTGCCCTGCCCCGTGCCTGGGGTCACAGGGGAAAGCCCTGAGCCTTGGCCACTGGAGCCATGTGTCCTTCAAGGGTCCCGCAGGGAGGTTAGTGGGGAAATCCAGGTGAGGGATGCGTGCATGCATGCATAAGCAAGGCTATGGGGACAAGGGTTGGGGGGGGCGGAGTGTCCTGTACCAGGAACATGGAGGTTGGACTGGCAAACACAGAGCAACATGCTGGTTACAGCTGAAAGGCTCCTGTGCTGCCCCAGCGCTTGTCCATGGTGTCCCACAAATGGCGGGGGGAGCAGGGGGTCACGGCAGGCTGAGGTGCCCTTCCCCTCCCCAACGAGGACAGCGTGGAGCTCCCCACAACAGGCTCGGGGCAGTGACCTTGCCCTAGGGGCACACAGGGTGAAATAAGGGGGGGACACTGCAGGGAAAGCAACCTCCCTCCTCACCCAAATACCTGTCACACCAAACGGGGAAAAAAGATCTGTCCAAAAACCCACTCAGCATCACCTCTCAAAAGCATCCCACGGAGGGTGCCTGACCCCGTGCTGTGCACCAGCCTCCCTGGCCGGACCCCACAGAGGTCGCTGGGGTGTGTGGGGGGAGACCTGCCTAATTATTCCCTTCCATCTGTCCTCCCCCCCCAAAAAAGGGCTTTGCACCGAGCGCAGGGCACGGGGCTCTGCCAGGCTGGGGGGGGGGGGGGGCTGCGCACCCCTGCTGCCACGGGGGAGCATCGGGCCCAACAGCGCCCCGTTGGGACCCCCAGCTGCTCCGCACCAGCCCGGGGAGGGGGGATCCTCGCTGGGGCCCCCGTGCCGCTGAGCACGTGGGCAGGAGACGGCGCTCCCCTCCCTCCCTCCTCCTCCTCCTCCTCCTCCTCCTCCTCCTCCTCCCCGCTGCGGGATCCGCCTCGGTCCCGCTCTGCCGCTGCCGCCGCCTCTCCCAGCCGCCCCGCCCCGTCACCCCCGGTCCTGCCACCCCCGGTCCTGCCACCCGCCCCCCCCTGCCCCGAGCCCCTGGGGGCCCGCAGGGCCCTGCTTCGCCCTCGGCTCACCGGGGTCAAGGCTGCGGGCGAAGGGGATGCCGGCCCCGGGGGGTTTCCTCCCCGGCTGCACCGGCCGTGGCGGCCGGGGCCGGGGGCTGGGGGGGACCCCGCGGAAAGGCGGGGGTGCGCGGCTGCCGGGGGCTGCGAGTTTGTACCGACCCCCCAGGTGCCGGGCTGTGTTCGCAGGACACGGCGCTGCCCGGGCTGGTAACTGCGGGCACCGCGGCCCCCGCGGGCAAAGGGAGGAGATGAACCGGGGTTCATCCGGTCCCCAGGGGCCGGGGGCGGAATGGCTCCCGGCTGCGCCGCGTCGCTCCCTGCCGGATCCCGCCGGGAGGGCTGCAGCGGGGGATGCGAGCCCCGCTCAGTGCTGGGTGCTTCGCAGTGCCCGGGGTACCCGGGGGGGACCTGGGGGGAGCAGCGTGCGGATGGCGGGGGGTGTGTGTGTGTGTGTGTGTGTGTGACAGCTCTGCGGGGGGTCTGGCATCGGGCATGGGATGTGCCTGCTCCAGGCTGACCTCGCGCAGCTGCGCCTGCTCCCCAATCCCAACCCATGGCCCCATGTTCTTGTACCCCGTCCCCCCAGCTCCCCCCCCCCCCCCCCCCAGCAGTGATCCCCCTCTCCCTGCTGCTCGTGGCTGTTTTTCGACGAATCCCCCCCCCCCATCTTTGTGTGTCCAGGACCACGCCGCTGCCCCTGTTGTGTCTGTGTCTGCTGCCCTTCCCTGCCTTATCATGTTTTTGTGCAGAGCCCAGGTACAATAAACTGCTCAAATATTTGCAGAGATGTCCGTGTGCAGCCAAAGCGGTGAGCTCCTCTTGTTTGGTTGGTGGGTGGAATCCACTAGCGCTGTGATTTCCCAAGGGAACACCGGCTCCTCACGCCACTGAGGCTCCCCCAGTGTGGGGCTGGGCAGGAGGCATGGGACTGGACACCTGGGGGCTTGCTGTGAGGCCAAGCATGGCCTGGGAGCAGCCATGGCACCATGCGCCAGGCCAGCATGGCCTTTGGGGTGGCACCGCACAGGGCAGGGAGTTCTGGCAGCCCAGGGGTGCAGGGCAGGCACCTGTCTTTTTGGTTGCAGGGTGACAGAGGCTGTGTGGAGGCTCCCTGGGACCCTGTGCATGGGTGGCACCTTTCAATGTCATCCCATGGTCCTGCAACCCTTTGGTGCAAGCCCCTTGGCAATGCTGCCGGCCCTCCTGTGCCTGTGAGGGGGTTTCGAGTGGCCGTGCCTGGCACCCTCTGCGCCAGCCCAGCACCAGGCACTGCTTTGCCCCAGCATGGCTCAGGCTGGGCTGCTGTGGCAGGACCCCGAAGCTGCGTGGCACCGAGGGGACAGTGCCTGCCTTGTTGTGTCCCCCGAGCCAGGCGGCGGTGGCCGGGGCACAGTCCCTGCTCCAGCCGGGCTCTTCTCCTCCCTCTTGGGCGGGGAAAGTGGACAGGGGATAAAAGGGAGACGAGGGCGAGCTGGACATTGCCAAGAGCGGCTGGGGCTGGAGGACGGCAGTGAGGAGAAGTGCGGTATTGAGGGCTTGTTCTCGCGGGGGAGAGGGCTGGGGATTGGGGGTTCATCCATCCTGAGCAGACCCCACAGTCCCCTGTTCCCTCCCCACCTCCCTGGATCGTCCTCCCCAGCCCCATGTCCTCTCCCTACCCATTAAATGTACTGGATCTTGGATGGACAGGGCATATCTTGGGGTGGGCAGGGTTAGGGGGCTGTGGGAGGAAGGGGCTCCAGGCAGCTATTGGAGGCAGGGGGGGTTAAAGGCTCTGTGCACCCCTCAAGCGCTTTGTGGGGCATCAAGGACTCTCAAGGTGACTTGAAGGTGAAACCCTCCCTGTCCCACTGACTCTCTGCTGGTGGCCAGGACAATGGGGGCTGCATCCCTGCCCACCCCTGGGGCAAAGACAGCCCCCTGGCCATGGCTGCGTCTGGCTTTCGGGGTTGGGGAGGTGGAGAAGACCCCTGGGGGGAGTGGGACCTTCATCCCCTGATGTGTGGAGTGGGTGCCTTGCCACCAGGGGGAACCGGGACACCCAGCTGTCACAGTGGGTGCCCACAAAAGCCAGCGGCAAGGGTGCTGTGCTTGTCGGGAGCTGGGCACCCCCAGCCCCCCACCTCATCCTCCTTTCCTTGCCCCACCAGCATTGAGTGCCCTGGCTCCCAGTGCTATGCTGGAACAGGTATGGTACTGCCCACCAGTCTTTGTCTGCCCCAGAGGGGTGTGCAGGGAGGTGGTTTGGGGTTGCAGCAGGGCTGGGAGGACCCCATTGGGTTGAGCCCCAGGGCAGAGGGGAGAATAACGTCCCCTTTCCCCCCACCAGGGCCGGGGGTGCGGGATGGGGCTGCTGGTGCTGGCCCTGGCAGCCTGGCTGGGGCTGGGGCTGGCCTCGGCCTCCGAGGGGGCGGCCAACAGCAGCCGGCTCTGCCGGGAGGCACCGGTGTGGAGCGTCAATGGCTTGAGCCCCATGGCGGGGGCGGCAGGGCAGGTGACAGTGGTGGCCCTGCTGAAGGCCAGCTGACACTTCTGCCTGCAGCAGGCCCACAGGTGAGCCCTGCTCCCCCTACCCCAAACCCAGCCCCACCATCGTGGGGGATGGCACAGTGGCACCCCACCCCAGCACCACCTTCCCAGCACCTCCTTCCCCGCAGCCTCGGGGGCCTGCGGGAGAGGCTGGCCCGGCAGGGCACGGTCGACGTCCGCTACATGATTGTCAACGAGAAGGCGCCGCTCTCCCGTGCCATGTTCGGGGAGCTGGAACGCCAGGCCCCGCCAGGCGTCCCCGTCTTCCAGCCGGAGCCGGAGGAGCCTGACGTCTGGCAGGTCCTGGGGGGTGACAAGGACGACTTCCTCATCTATGACCGGTGAGTGTCCCCCACCTTGGCTGAGGCTTCCCTGGGAGGGTTATGGAGCATTTGGTGGGCTTCCCAAAGCTCCCCCCATGGCTGGGCTGGGGGGGGACAGACCCCAGACCCCTCTGCCTCAAGCCAGGCCATGGCTTCTCCCCGCAGGTGCGGCCGTCTGGCTTTCCACATCCAGCTGCCCTACAGCTTCCTCCACTTCCCCTACGTGGAGTCAGCCATCCGCTTCACCCACAGCAAGGACTTCTGCGGCAACTGCTCCCTCTACCCCAACACCACCCAGGAGGTAAGGAGCAGGGATGCTGGCTGCAGCCGGGCTCCCTTCTCTCCTCTGGCACTGCACATCAGGGAAAAAAATCAACCTTATCTTCATGTCGAGGACAGGCTCTGGGTTGGCAGCCATCCTTCTCCATGCTTGAGAGGGAAGGTGATGAAAGGTCTGAAATAAGGGCTGTTAAATAGGTCAGAGCTTTCAAGTTGAGAAGGAACGGACTGAAGTGGTCACAGCCCCAGGTCTGGAAAAGCTGACTAGGGTCACTGGCTGTTCTGATATAAGAAAGGAGCAGGCAATGGACCCAGAGGTGCCAAGCTCAGAGCAAAGAAAAGGACGTAGGTCCAAGCTCAGCAGGCAATTAGTCACTTCCTAGGAGAAGAAAATCCATCTAGAAATATTAAATGTAAAGTCCCTTTCCTGGCTCAGAAACTCCCTGGACCACAGACAGCTTGAGCCAAGGGATGTAGGTAGAGAGGCTTGTGCTCCATGTGTTCTAGCCTCTCCTGTCCTCCCTGCACCCTGGGTCGGGGCTGGAGAGCCTTTGCTCTGACCCACGCAGCTTTCTGCATGACAGATGCTGGTCCGCTTTCATCCCAGCTCACAGGCATGCTCGCAGGCTCATGGGGGAGCCACATGTGCATTCGCATACCGCACCAGCCCCTGTGTCACTTTCGCCAGGCTAACAGTACCATGGAGGTCCCTGTAACCCTGAGCCCGCTTCCCGAACAAGAGGGGAAGGAGTCAGAGACCCCCATCCACCAGCACAAACCCCTCCATCCTCACCACCACCACCACGAGGTCAGCAGCGAGAAAGCCACCAACCTGAGTGGGGACCATGAACCTGCCGCCCACGCTCACCACCACCATGGAGACCGCAGCCAGCCCCACCACGAGGGGAAGAAGCAGGAGGAGGGAAGTGAGCACTAAGTCAGGCTGGGCAGCCTTGCAGAAGAACCCAGTAGTGTGCAGACAACGCCAACTCGCTTCCCAGAGGCATGAAAGGACTTGCTTTGGACTGCTGGTCACCAAGAGCATTGGTATAACAACCCCCTCCAGCATTCCCCATGTGGGTCGTACTCCCACGCTGTGACCAGGGATGAAAATCCCTCTCTGACCCCCCGAGGTGCTGCATTTTCAGCCCCAGGGCTCAGTTCTGAGCCTTCCTCTGCCGCCGCCTGCCTTTCCGTGCTCAATGAAGCCTGCGGTGCAAACCGGGAGCTCCCTGGTCACTGCTGGCTGACACCGCTCGGAGCAGCAGGGCAGGGGTGGAGGGGCCAGAACCGGGACCGAGCAGCACTGCCAGCACGCTCTGCCCATTCCCGGGGTGCCCTGGCTGGGGAGCGAGGGGAGGGACAGCGTGTGCCCCGCAGGACGTGATCGCAGGGGATGGGGACACTAGGAGCGGTGGAAGATCGCAGCTCCCCGTGATCTAAACCCTGTACCCCTAAACCCTGTACCCCCATAGCTGTCACATCCTGGGGACCCTCCAGGCCTTGCACACGGGCATGTGCAGTGGTGATGGGTGGCCGCAAGATGGTGGCCTTGTCCCCTCTTGGAGACCTAGGGGCTGTATCCAGGGCCCACAGCCCTGAGAGGACGGGGGTGAGGATCCTGGGGTCTCTCCTGGGGGAGAAGTGAGATCGGAGGGTGATGCAGATATCCAGAGTACAAATAAAACCTCTGCGAAGCGAACCCTGCTCAGCCTGGCCTCTGGTGGGGCCCCTTCCCCGGGGTGGGAGGCTCGCCCAGCACTGGGCTGGCCCTGGACATTTCTCTCGGGACCAGGAGGGACTTGGGGCTGGGTGTGGACCCCATAAAGCATTTCCCTGTTCAGAGACTGGGCCATAAAGGGGTTGAAGACCAAAGAGACCCCATCTTTTCATAAGTCCTGGTTACCTCCTGCCAGGATGTGAACCCAGGACTTGGTCCTCCTGCCAGGGGAGGGCATTAACCCTGCACCGCCAGGAGGAAGTTTGGCTCAGCACCTCAATCTCTGGCTTGTAGGTGTGATGTTGGGGTGCCTGCCCTGAGCTGCTGTTGTGGGGCTCAAATTCCCACACGCAGTCCAAGGTCATCTTGGGCATCTTGTTCCCATTGCACAGCCTGGTCCCCGTTGCAGGCATGGTGTTGGGGGCTGCCCATCTCTCAGGCAGCTGGGTGCTGCATCCCTGGCAGGCAGCCGTGCCTGCCTGCACCCCAGGCTGCCCCCATGTCTGTCTCAGCCCCGTAGCCCTTCACTCCAGCTCCATCCACCATTACACATCACCCCAACTCAACGCCTCCCCCATCTCCTCTCCAAGCCCCATAGCCTGAGTGGGGAGCAAAGAGATGGTTTTTTCTGCTCAGCGTTATGCGGTGCCATGCTGCGGTGCGTGCCCTCCTGCTGATGCTCTGAGCTGACTTTCTGCCCCATGTCCTGGGGGGCGGCACCCCTCCGCCCTGACTCTGCAAGGGGATGCTCTGCCCAGCGACTGGGGTGAAGAGGGGCTGCTCCTCGTGGGGATGAGGGCAACAGGATCAGGTGGGTCTTTCTCACCAGCCCGTGGGAGCCAGCCAGGAGCTGGCTGAGACCCTGCTCCCCCTCCCTCCATCTCTCTTGCTCCCTCCCTCCCTCCCTCCCTCCCTCCTTCCTCCTCCTCCTCCCCCTTCCTCCTCTACCTGCTCCCAGCAGTCCACAAGGGCACCTCTGTCTGCTGCTGCTGCCATCAATATCGAGGTTATCTTTTTCTTCTGGCAGCTGCGGTAATTGAAACAAAGCAGGCCGGGCCTCACGGGCTCCGCTCCTCTCGCTCATTTTGCCGGTGCTGCTGAGACAACTAATTCATCTTATCGATGCCTGGCTGGCCTCTTTTCCACCAGATCCAGGCAGAGCCCTCTCCCCACCACGGCTGGTGGGAGCAGTCTGCGTCCCTGCGGCGTGCTGCTGGGTGCTACTCTGGCCCAGCCTCTGGTCCTTGGCTTGCAGCAGCTGGGTGCTGGCCACCAGCAGGAGATGCCAGGGGAGCCGGCTGTGGAGGAGAGGAGCAGACTAGAAGGATGCTGATGACTTTTATCACTTCCTTTTGCCTTCTGATGCTTCCTCAGCCCTTCCGTTAAATTCCACATCCTTGCCTTGCGCAGATCCTGAAGGTGTCCCTGGCAAGTAGGTGACATTGTGATGAGTGGGGCACACACAGATTTGCATTCCCTTGCTGACGACCAGCTCTGCAATTAGCAGTGGCAGATAGAGGGATGGTGTCTGGTGCTGGGTGGGTAGCCCGGTGGCACTGTGCTGCTGCTATTTGGCTACCTCCCAGCAGACGAATTTCCAGCCCTGAAGACTTGGGTTTGTATTTTGCTTTGGGTAGAGAAATTGAGGTGTGGGAAAGAGCTGTGACACTGCTTGGGTGAAGTCCGGCGTGTCTGAGTAATGGCCAGGGTTTAGGGTCATGAAGCCGATGCTGCTCCATGTTATTGGCCAAAGGCCTGAAGGGTTTGGGGGTGCTGTGCTTGGAGCCCCCTCATGGCATCACCTCCCTTCCTGGAAGGTGCTGGAGACCTGGAGCTCTTCAAAAGCTGTGTCAGGGTCTACACTCCAGTGGTGCTGAGGGAGAGCTTTGCTCCGAGCAGGCTGGAGGAGAGGTATTTTGGGGGAGTTAACAGGCTCTTCACATTGCTGATGTCTGGGGGAGTAGTGCTGTTAGCAGGAGCCAGGGAGCTCCAAAGGAGTGCTCGCTGTCGGGAGGGTCTGGGCCAAAAAATTAGGGCTGACTTCAGGTCCCGGCTGTGCTGTGCTGTGGTACCCCGGTGCCCATGGCTGTGCCACCGCCCCAGAGGAGGACAGACCCCAGTCCCGCACCACATGCAGCCTGCTGCCTTGGCCCTGCATGCTGCTCCTACCCAGGGCCCGGCAGAGCCTCTCAGGAGAGGGGGAACAGCCAGTCCTAATGTCAACAGAGGCCTCTTGTGCAGCGATGCCGTGTCAAGAAGAGGAATGGGTCCCTCCTCCTCCACCCATTCATCTCGCAGCCGGGGCTGGCGCGCCGCCAAGCCAGGCTGCTTTGGAAACATTTCATTGAGGAGGCAGCTGAGCCTAGGAAAACAGAATGAAAATATACAGAGAGATCACTGTTGTTAGGCAAAATAAATGCAGGCGGCTGCATTTCTGTCCCCCAAGTTCAGCCCAGCCAGGCCCCTCTTGCTTCTGGAGGGTGAGGGTGAGCGCTGCTGCCTGGGAATGGCAGCCACGTATCCCCATCATGGGTTAGGAGCTGGGGAATGAGGGCTGTAGAGCTTGTCCCCACCTTTGGCCAACTTGCTGACGTCCCTGGTGAGTAGGTCCGGACTCATCTTGATGTAGGATGATTGCCCAAGGAGATGGGACGGAGCAGAGAAGCAGCTGCAGAAATGAGCTGGCCCCAGTGACTCCTGTCCCCTGCTTGGCCACCGGCGCTGGAGGCCGGTGAGGCTGGGGCTGAGGAAGTGCGTCAGATATTGGCCTCGTTCATTCCCACCTCCCTCCCCGGCATCAGTCACAAGTCCTGGCCAGGCATGAGGCCACCGGCGGGACAGAGCCCAGTCCCCAGGTTCTCAAAGCCCCATTGCTCGGCATGCCCCATCTCTCGTCTGGTGACAGAAAGCAAGCAAAGTCACCCCACAGCAGTCCCCAGGGACAGAGGGTGGCGGCACCTCTCTGGCTTCTGAGCAAGGTGCATTCAGCAGGTTCACCTCTCACGTTGTTTCCCCCATAACCTCTCTCCTCCCTCCAGAGGCCTCCAAGTCTCTCCCTGGCCATTTGCTGACCTATAAGAGACCTATCTCAGCTCCTTCCCTCCCTTCTGGTGGGTGCAGTGTGGTTTGGGGAGGGGCAGAGCTGGAGGCCTGGCCCCATGGGTCATCAAGGCTCTCACCCCTCTGCGGGTGCTCCCAGTGCCACTGTGCAGCTTTACGTGGCTTCACCTCCTCTCTCTGTCCACTGAGCATGATCTGGCCATCGCTGTGCAAGAACAAAACAGGCATTTCTCCGTGCTGCTGGTTTCTAGCTCCTACCTCTGTTCGCCAGCGATGGACAATGGCATGGAGGGAACAATTTGCTTCTGTTATTTATGGTTTTTATCTGGGGATTGAAAGGAGTCCAGTGTGAGCAGACAAAGCCCAGCCAGCACCCCGGGAGAGACACATCTCACCAGCCCAACGCGTGTGGCTTTGCAGCATGCAGATGCCCAAGGCTGAGAATGGATCCCACGCTGGTCCCTGCGTTCATAGGAGCTTTACTAAAATTCAGGCTCACTCCTCTCTCCCTCCCACCAGGAAAGCAGCTAGCAAGCTACGTTTTTGCTGCCATGCAAGGGGAGATTGGTCATGTCTCTCTCCATCTGTCTCTCCCCAAGGCAAGCAGTTTGCGACGCCTGGTTTCCAGCCGAACCAAGGTGCAGTGCCGAGCCACCTGTCCCGCTCTTGCGTCGGGTGGCTTCAAGCAGTGCAGCCTCATGCCGGGACTGCCAGTGCCTCTGCTGAAGCTTTGCCGCTGTCTGCTGCCAGCTCCTATACATGGAGTGATGTGTGAGGACAAAAGATGGGCAGACGAGGTGCTCAGGGACAAGATTGAGTGGTGGGATGGCAGGGTTATGTTGATGGTTGGACTTGATGATCTTAAAGGTCTTTTCCAACCTAAATGATTCTATGACTCTATGACATGCTGTCCTGCAGGGGAACTGGGATGGGTGGGCTGTTAAAGGGAAGGTCAGTATGGTGCAACCTTCCCTTGTCCCACTGCGCCCCAACCAACCCACGCAGGGTCTGGCCTCACAAGTGGGTCCCTGTGTGGACTCTGCACTGCCAAGAGCTGAGGTGTGTGGGCATCCATCATGGGGAGAGTACCTGACCATCTTGTAAAGGAGCTGGAGGGAGAGGATGGACCCATGGAGCAGCCTCTGAGAGAGGGTACCATAACGCCTACCAGAAAGACACCAGTCCTGAGCTGCGGTGGGCAGCTCCCCAGCTGCTGTGGGAGCCCTAATAAAGCTATGAAAGAAAAGCTGAGTCAATGATCTTTGTTGTTTTTTGCTGTGGGAGAGGTCCCAGGATGGAGCCTTTTTTTTTTCCCACATGGATGTGCCCATGGAAATGGCTTTGGAATAAATTGTTGAAATGGGTGGTGAGGAATGACCCAGACCAGATGCTCCAGGTGTCTGAGCTCTGGCTCCTGAAACCTGCAGCTGAGCGTGGCCTGGGGCGAGGGCGGGTGACAGTGATGGTGCCAGTGGCACCAGAGGGAGGGCTGGCAAGATGGCACAGACAACTGTAAGGACCGGCAGTGCCAGGCACGAGGAGAAATATTACAAATTGAAATGATCTGACTTTTGTCAAAGCTGTTTTTTCATTAGGGTTGGTTTGGGTTTTTTTTTTCCAAACTCCTGGTGCCTGCCGTGGCATGGGGTGTCCTAGGGAGGGCATGGCATGGTGCTGGGGCAGGCATCCTTGGTCATGGATCAAGGATGGCCTGAGGTTTTTCTTGGGATTTGCTGTCCCCTTTGGCAGTAGATGAAGGGCAGAGAAGCTGCAACACCCTGAGCATCCCCTGCATTAAACTTATGCATCCCTGAGCAGATGCAGACATACAGGCAAGGAGAGCTGTTCCTGTGTCAAACTGAGGGTGAGAGCAGCCATCCTGCACCTGATCTTGGAATTCAGCCCATGCTTGGGAAGGGGAGATTATGTCTTTCAGTCCTTGCATTTCTCTTTTGAGTACATGGACAATTGCAGTCACACCTGAAGGAGGGCCCCGAGATTGTCAGTTCTGGAAAGTTTCATAAAATAACTGGCTGGTTAGTGAAAAGAAACTTCATTAGAGTCCCCACTGAAAGAGGAGCACAGCAATAACTCAGCACTAATGAGTCAGTGGAGAATCCACGGGGGATTCGAACAGTTTCATGGCAAAAAGCCCCAGCTCAAGCTTATGCTTTGTCAGAGACATTACTAGGCACTGGAGGACCTAAAAATGGGGCTCAACTCCACGGGCAACCAAACCAAGGTATGGCTTCCCTTGCTTGCAAAGGCAAGTATTTCACAAGACAATGCTCTCTGCCCCTTCCTGGACACTGGATCCCCAGGAATGCTAAGGATAACTATCCTGGGCAACGGATCCTTCTGCTCCCGAGTGCATTAAGGCAGGGGAGCTGCAGGCTGCATTACTCCACATGTCCTTTCCCTCCTGCTTCTGCTCCGAACAGCACCGGCAACACACCGGCAAAGGCAGAAGCCACCATGCTTCCAGCGAGTGCCTAGGGCTGGTGGCTACAGCAGGGAGCTTGGCTGCTGATAAGCTCGGCTTCAGCTGCTTGGGAGCAGCAAATCCTCTGGGTGGCCAGAGCAGGAGTTTGGTGGCCGCCTGCACTCTGCTATCTAGCTCCTTTCCCATCATTAATTGGCCATAAAGCTTCTGCTGCTCTTGTATGTCTTCATCTGTCATCAGAGGACTTCCTCGGTGCTCCCTGGGTCTTGCAAAGCTCTGATGGCATCTCCGCTAGAGCTCAGCCAGTGTTACCCATGTCAGTGAGGGCACGACATTGACTGTTCCAAGTCAAAGCAATGTTAAAGGGGCAAGGAGCATCTGAGAGAGGGGAAGGTGCCGAGGGAAAGGCAGTCTTTCTGCTGGGGATGGGTTTTGGGCATGGTGGGGAGAGAGGAGAGCAGCTACATGAAGGTGTGCAGGTGGGAGCGGCCAAGGAGGTGGCATCTGCTTGAGCTGAGATGTGGCACCTACCAGCACTTCCCTGTCTGCCATGAAACAAAGCAGAGGTGCCAGGAGACCGGCAGAGAACCTCTCAGCAGCGTCCTTTTCCTCTCTCTTTGTTGGAGCTCTTTAATTTAATTTCTAGCAAGAGGAAAGCAGATTTCTTGCCCCACAGCACCTGCAATTTAAAGCTGGACTTCTGGCTGAGCTGGCACCCACAGCATTTCCCACAATCCTGCGTTACACTGCTGCCTAACCGCAGCATAGAGCCACAGGGGCTCCAGCCCCTTCGGTCAGTAAATTTTCTAGCCAGGGACTCAAAATAAAATGCATCCTGGGGCCAGCATGAAAAATCAGCCCTTTGTGAATAACACCAGTGCTCAGGCCAGAACGGCTGGAGTTGGTGGGTCGCGGCACAGGCAGACCCCAACCAAACAGCCTCGAAAACAGGGCTGCCAGTGGCAGAGGCTCAGCAAATGGCCGGGCTCAGGAAAGCGTGCAGTGAATTATTGATGTACCTAGTTCCAGGCTCTGAATGAGCAACATCAGGGGCTGGGCAGGAGGCTGACATTTCGCATCCTTCCCTGGGGAGAAGAGGTCTGTCCGTGTTCTCCAGGAGGAGGAGAGTTCCCCCTTGTGAAATTCAAGGCAGTAATGAAATGGACAGGAAGAGACGGAGAGGATTGCGGAGTAACAAATATTCAGATGAAGAAGGCGAGGAAAAATAGATTGATTTGTCTTTGAAATAACATGTTAACCCCCCAGAGACAGGCTGGCCAGCCACTGTGCCGACCTTGCTTTGATTTGAGTCTGGATTATATGTTTTATGCAGCGGAAAGTCAGCTCGTGGGGAATGAATAACATCCCTGCTCAAGCTGAAGTCTAAAATCCTCTTTATTGGCACCGTCTGGGGACGACGTAAGTAAGGACACTCAAGGTTGTCACTAGGTGAGCTCTGCAGAGAATGGTGACAGAGGGACCGGACAAGCTGGGGTGCTGTGTCCCAGCTCTCATGTAGGCTCACCCCTGCATGAGCAGAGCTTGTGGCTACAGGGAGACATGGGTGCCGGCAGAAATTGACGGGCAGTCAAGCTGCTGTAACACAGGAGCCTGCAGCCTCCATCATCATCATCAGAGCTTAAGATCCTGCCAGACTGGCCTCTGCCAGGAGACATGCCAGGAAGGCATGCTCTACCTTGGGGCAGGAGGGCGCTTTGGGCTGGCCCCTTGAGGCCCCTCTGGGCAGCCAGGGAGGGGCAGAGGTGGATGAAGCCCTTCTCATCCCCTCGGGTCCCCCCGCCACCACAGCGAGCAGAGGTGATGGGCAAAATGCTGTGCTGGCAGGTGCTCCCCGTCCCAACAATCCCTTATGGAGAGCGAAATGTCCTTTGGGGTTAAAGAAATGGGGATGTGATTCCTGGGGGAAATGTAAACGAATCTCCGTGTAGGTGCTGCCCACCACTGATTATCTTGAACAAGACCAGTGGCAGCGAGGAACACCTCAGCCTTCAAGGAAAACCTCTTCCTGACCTTCACCGATTAGCATGTGGCTTATTCTCTAAAATGGAGATCCTCTTGTTGCAGTAGCTCTGCCTGCTCTCACTACCTGCCTGAGATCTGACTCCTTCCCTCCAAGTCGTGCGAGGGAGACCTTGGGCTTGGAGGTACCTTGTGGCCTAACAAAGGTGCATAATTATTTCCTGTTCCCTAATTGTATCGCCCTGTTATTCCAGGAAATGTACTCTTGCTCTGTCAGTAAGAGTAAATAGGAGATCTCTGCAACAAGGGAGTAACCAGTCTAGATGTGACTGAACTGCAGATGGAAAGGAATTGGGTTTAGATTCTCAAAGTGCTGAGAATAACAGGGTAAGAAACCTGAACTCTGAGATCTGTGAGCTCTGCCCTTCCTCAGAAGTTTGTCACTTAAAATTAGATGGGACAAAAGAACGGGAGTGTGTTTCTGGGAAAAATCCTGGGGGTGTTGTCCTGCTGGACACAGCAGCAAAACCACCAGCCCCGGCAGGGCAGCAGCGCTCTGTCCATCAGCCCCGTGCTGTGCCGGTCCCGGAGGTGCTGCCATCACCCTTGGCTGAAGCAGAGGCCAGTGAGGAGTCCGCTCCCTGGATTTTGGGGTGCCGACTCAGGCCATATATGCTGAAGGACCTTTGCTGTAATGCAATCCTCCCTGGGAAGCAGCCAGGGTGTGCCACACACAGGAACCCGGTATTTCCTCTGCACCCAAGGGTGCTGCAGTGATGTGTGGGATGAGCATCTTTGCCACAGGGCTTTAAAAGAAAAAGCGAACCCTGATGCCCACTGAAGGGGTAGGGCACCCGGTGTAAGCCCGGAGGTGATTTATGGGTTAGGCTGGGTGTTACATTTGGGCGTTGGGTTAGGCTGGGCGTTGAGGGCGGGTGCCGCAGGGGTCGCAGCGGGAGCCGTCCCCGGTTCCCGCCGGACCCCCGGGGGAGCGGTGCCGAGCCGTGCCGAGCCCCTTTGCTGCCCCTGGCTCAGCACCAGCTCCTTGCGCCGGCGGCCTCGGCCCCCCGCCCCCAGCCCCGCGGGCATGGGCAGCGCGGGGCTGTCCCGCTCCCCGCCGTCCGGGCACGGGGGGCGCAGCGTCGCCCGTGTGTGTGTGTGTGTGTGTGTGTGTGTGTGTCCCGCCCGGCGACACAGTCCGGAGGGCACCGGGGCGGTCCCCGGGGCCGCCCCCTCCCCGCCCCGCGGAGCCGGCCCCCCGGCATGCCGGCAGGTGCAGGCCGCAGCGGGGGGTCCGGCCGCCGGCGGGGGCGGGCAGGGGGCTGCGGAGCGTCCCGCCCCGGCGGGGGCCGGCTCCCGGCCGGTGGGACCACCCCCTCCGGTCTCCACCCCCGGGTCCCCCCCCCCCCCCCCCTCCTCCCCGTCTCTCCTCCCCTCGCCGGGCTCAGTCGGTCGCAGCCATGGCGGAGGGAGGAGAGGGAGAGGAGCTGCTCCGCCCGCCGCTGCCCGCCGGCGCCCCGGGCCCCAAGCGCTTGTGCTCCCGGGCCTGCCCGGCGGGGGGCACCGGGGCCGCTCACCCCCGTCCCGGGGCCGCCGGGGCCGGCGCGGGGCCGGGCGCGGGGGCCAGTGGGGCCCCTCCGGCGCTGGCCGGCTGCTGCCCCGCGGCGGCGGCGGGGACGGCGGCGGCGGGGGCGGCGGGGACGGCGGCGGCGGCGGGGCCGGGGGGCGGTGGCGGCGGCGGGGCGGGCAGCCTGCTGCAGCCCGAGTCGCTGCTGGACGCGGCGGCCAAGCGGGTGGCGGGGAGCTGGGCCTTCGAGCGGGTGGAGGGCCGCTTCCAGCGCATCCCCGAGCCCGTCCAGCGCCGCATCGTCTACTGGAGCTTCCCCCGCAGCGAGCGGCAGATCTGCATGTACTCCAGCTTCCAGCCCGGCCGCGCCGCCGCCGCCGCATCCCCCGCCAGCGCCGCCGCGGGGGGACCCTCCGCCGCCGCCGCCCCCGCCCCGGCCGGCGAGGAGAGCCCCGCCGCCGGCCCGCCGCCGCCCGCCGCCCCCGCCGCCGCCCCCACCGCCGCGCCGCAGGGCGAGGGGCTGCCCTTCCGCCGCGGCATCCGCCTGCTGGAGACCGGCGCGGTGGACAACGTGCTGCAAGTCGGTGAGTGCCGGGACGGGGCCCCGGGGGGCTTCTGTCCCCCTCCGCCCCCTGCCACCCCCTCCAAACACTTCAGCCTTTTGTTTGGCGCGGTTGTGGTTTGACAGGAAAATCCTGCCCCGGGGGCAGGGACCGCCTTGCGCTCCGCTGGGAGGGTGCCGGCTTTGGGTTTGGGGGGTGACACCCCCCCCCCCCCTCCCGGTGGGTGGGTGTGTGTGCCCGGGGTCACCGGCAGCTGCCCGCAGCTCGGGCGCCGTCCGCCCGGCCCGAGGGGGAAAATAAAGGCAGCCGCCCCCCCCCCCCCCCCAAACTCCCGTCGGGGGTTTGCATGGAGGGCACGCAGCCCTGCACACCCGCACCCCGCAGCCGGGGTCCCTCTCACCCCTGGGCACCCACGCTCCCACGGGGGTCCTGGCCCTTCCGCCGGGAGATGGGTTCATAAACACAATGCGTCTCCAACAGCTCCGAGCGTTTTCCTTTGTCTTCCCCATCGGGGGCTTTCCCCCCCCCTTGGAAAATCTCTAGGGGGGCACCTGCCCCCTGCTTTCCCCTTCCCAGCGGCTGGCGGAAGACGAGGGGAAGGATTGGGGTGACAAGTTGGGTGGACTGGCGGGTGCCACTGGCGGCCTGGCGCGATGTGCGTTTCGGGGACGGATGCGCGCGGCCTTCTCACTCTGGCTCGGTGAGGAAGGGGGGGCCGTGGGAATGACGGTGGGAATAATGGCATCGTGTTTTCTCTCCATGGGCAGGTGGCTTTTGTGTGTGCTGGCAGAGGGGGACTGTCAGAGAGGACATGTTCCTCTTCCCCTTGCCCTTCCAGTCCCTGTCCCCATCCCAAATCCACCTTATATCTGTATATATTTGAAAAGAAACAAATTGTGGTGTTTTACATAAAATAATCCACTCCTGGTTGTTACTGGAAGTGATTGAAACGCGCGTTCCCATTAAAATGACATTAGGCTAGAATTTGTTTTGCAAATGTGAAATGTAAATTCATTTTGTGCCAGGCTATGGCGTGTACTGAGTGAAGGGAGGGTGGTTTTTGTTGTAAGGACTGGTTAGTTCGGTGGTGTTTATTTAAAGAGCCCTCCTTCCTTTTGGGGAAAAAAAAACCCCAGCTTAAAAAAAAAAAAGTCCCATTTGGTTCAGTTTACATTCAGAAGAGCGTTATCAAAACATTTTCCATTTGAGACTTGAAAATAGGAGACAGCGGAAGAATTATCCTTCCACCTCTGAGGAGACGCAGTGAAAATTCCTGTAGCACAAAAGGTTTTTCTCTGAGGATATGATTATACCCTTTTTTTTTTTTGGGTGAATTAATATTTTCCGAGGGCTGCGTTAAGATGATTAATTATTCTAAATCTGTTTAAAACACTTTGAAACTCAAAACCAAATTTTTTTTTTTTTTTTTTTTTTTTTTAGAAGGAGAGGAGTAGCTCTGCAGGAACTTTAAAATTTTGGGGGGGGGGAGAAATAGCTTCCCATGGGCGATGCTTTATTGACCTGCCCACCATGGTGTGGGTGCAGTGAGCAGCCAGTGTGGGAGTGGGAGACGGCAGTAACGGTTGCCTAAAACCTGGGGCTGGTTCTATACAAAGGAATTTTCTCTTCTAATGGGTTTTTAAAATTTATTTCTCTTTGAAACCTGGCTCTGACGAGGTTTTAGCCAGTGCTGTGAAGGATCTGGGTGAGTGCTGGGGTCAGGTGCGTGTGGGACGCGCAGACCCGTCCCATCCCAAAGTGACGTCCAGCGCTGGCATCCAACGTTATGTGTGCCCCGTCTCCCTGCGCTTCCTGCTGCTGTTTTGGGCGAGCCAGAGGACGGGGAGGACGGTCCCGGCTCTGGCGTTTCATATCCCCTGACAAGCCTAAACCATCTCCCCAGCTTTGAAATCGGAGCTCGCGCCCATTGTCCTCTGAACCGTCAGCTTTTTAGATGAAGCAGCATGTTCTGGAAGCGCTCGCCGCAGAGTCGGCGGGTGATTTATCTCTTGTTTTTACAGCCCGAAAGAGGCGCGCGGGATGCTCGCCATGGGAGTTTGCCTTCGGAGGGGGGTCGGGTCTTGGCTGTAGCACGGTTCCTCTTTGGACAGCAGCGGGTGGGTGATGTGGGGTCGGACACCTCCGGTTTTGTCCCCGTAGCAGCCCTGTCATAGCAGTGCCTTGCAGCCCTGAGACGGAGGAGGAAGATTTACATCAAACAAAAGGCTGCGAAGGGCTGCGTGTTTATCCAGGGTGGACGGGAGGCATAGCTGAGATGTCCTCTGCCAACTTTCCACATCCATCCTGCGGATGCTGCTGGAAGGTGAGGTGGAAGAGCTCCAGCCACCGGAGACGCAAACACTTTGTGGCTGCATGTGTGTGTTTGCAATTAAGATAGGAACTTGGTTGTCAGCTTATATGGGAACCATTATGTCTTGGAAAAAAATAAAACCCCAGCACTGGCTTACTTGATGCTCACTACCACTAAATCAAAACTACTGATCCCCTCTGAGGATCTCTTTAATGGACACCGCCAGCTCCCGGCGTCGCAACCTGAGGTTTGCAGAGTTGAGATTTGCTGTTAATAAAGATCAGATGTTTGTACAGTCATGTTTCTGACTCAGACCTGCAAAAAAATAAGAATTGTACGGGCGTCAAATTCCTTCTCCCTGTGGTTGGAAAAATCCCTTTGAAAAATTGAAAGCCAAAGTCCAAGAGGAATGGTCTTCTGGAAATGGAAGGTGGTGTGGAGGGGTGAGGGTTGTACTCATGGGGACAAACTGCTTCGGGCTCCAGCTCCTTCGGGCTTACAAAGCTGGCAGGTCCGAAAAAACCCATATATGCCACATTATCAACCAATAATTCCTTCATGCTTAGTAAAATTTAAGCGAGGCTTAAACCCTGATCTCACTGGAGTCATTAAATTGATTTTTTTTTTTTTTTCTGCTCAAAGAAAGATCTTGGATGTTGAACACAGGCATCTTTGTCTTCTTAAAAACTGCTTTATTATTATGTGTACAGATCCTGTCTTTGTGTGTGTGTGGTGTGTGGTTTTTTTTTTTTTCCTTTTAATTTTTAGACAAATGACAAAAGCATGCAGGAAAGGAATGCAGAAATGCCAGGCTTAATATAAAGCATGCAACTGCACTGCATGCCGGGAATCCTAAAGGATACAAAACCTTTAACGACGGCGGTTAATTTTTAACGAGTTCACTCACATAAATATTTATGAACAAAAGTTTTTACACCATTATCTCTTGGGTTCTTGGAGAGAGAAAAGACCTTTGGTGGATTTTGACAGGAGGCTGTGATCCAGCAGAACAAATTCATGTTTCTCGCCCGCGCGCCCCAGCCTGGTGCAATACGGTTTGTCCTCGAGTTGTCACGGCTGCTGATGGGTGGGCGAGCGTCTGTGGCAATTTTAGGTGGGAATTCTCTGTGTTCTGAAGCGTCAAGCTTGGTGGCGTCCTTTGCGTTGTAACCACCCGCTTAGGAACCTCTGTGGCGTGTGCTGCCTGCGGCTCCGTCCCCGCAGATAAGCCTTTGTGCCCTGCTGGGGAGGTATGTGGTCCAGCCATAAGTACATAGGCAGAATTTACTTTTGCTGTTAGAGTAACAATGAAGCAGGGCTGTAAAACGCGTTGGCTTTGCAAACACTTGGAGGGAACCTGGTTTGGGTTGTGGTTTTTTTTTTTTTTCCTTTCCCCCCCCAAACCTGCAATTAATCCCGAATATTTCATCTGATGCTTTGCGGGTCAGTCCTGGGTACCTTCCCGTGGTTCCTAGTCCTGTAATGAAACTGGCTGTCTGGGCATGGGGGGTTTCCTTCAACAGCTTTCTGCCTGGGCAGAGGTTAAGATAGACCTGATACCTGTAAATGCCTTTGGAGGAGTTTTGATTTGGAAGCTTTTGGTTACACTGCGGTTTTCAGCTTCTGTGGGTGTATATTTGTAATGATGCCTGTTGAAATGCAGCTTCAAGGTAAAAATACAATGGGTTCCTATGCTCTCAACGGGAAATTTTAGGTTTCTTCCCAAAACTATTTTAGGCTTTTTTTTTTTCCCTAAAAATGTACTTTTGGGAAGCATTTGGTTTCCCTCCCCTGTGACGTGGCATGGGGCAGAGTCTAAATTTGTATCCAGTTGTTTTTAAAAGTCTAGGTGGTGTGCTGCTTTATAGAGCTGTTTATTTTGGGGAAAACACTCTGATGGGGTTCTCTAGGGCCAGTTATGGTTGCTTTTGTTTTGTGTAGCCACCAGTCTCCTCCTGGGTCAAGGTTTAAGGCTGTATCCAGCCGGAGCAGGTTTGGAAGGAGCGCGATGGGTCATGAAAGGTAGTTTTTAATGTTGAAGCCCAGTGTCCTATGTCAGGGTACTGCGAAGGGAGTTGGGGTTTTCTGTACCCTCTTAGTTTTTGGGTGGGGCAGTTGTTGTACAGCATGTTTCCAATTTGCTAATTAATTTTTACTTTTCTTTATGGGTAGATTACTTTATCCTACCATGCATATTAAAATGCTTCAAACCACATAAAAGGGGCCGGCAGAGGTTCATTAGCCCTATCATGATGGAAACTGTTGAACACTTTAAATATACATTAAGCCCTTTACGTTTCTAATTATTTTTTTCTTAACATGTCTAATTAAAAGGAAGGATTATTAGGCATTAAAACTTATGATCTGTTTATTGCTGCTCCCACATAGGTGAGATATTTCTTGAGCAGGTTCTGGACTGTATTATAGAAACTGGAATTGGAGATGATGAAAACCACCAGCGTTTCTCACTGGTCATGCAGGGAGAGCTAGGAAAACTTTTGACAGCTGGAATTTTAACTTTTTTTTTTTAAAGCAGATTTATTTATTGGCTTTTGAGTGTGTGTTTTTTTTGTTTTTTTTTTTTTTTTTTTAAAGAGTATAAACACACCCTCTGAAGCTTGGGATGCCTTTTTAACTGGGTGGTTAGTTACTCCAGGCGAAACGATGCTAGCTTAAAGAGGCTAGAGACCTGAAGAATAAAGCGCAAGAAATTAAATGTTTAGTTTTGGCTTTAAGAATAAATAGGTTTGAAGAGAGAGTTTTCCAGAGTGAAAGTCCTCATTTCTGGCTTGAGCAGGCAGTAAGAGTTTGTTTTCAGCTTACCCACGCTTTGATAAAGCTTAGCCTAGGTGAGACGCTGGCTTACTCTGCTTCCAACACACAAGTCGTGGACAGCAGATTTTAATTTTGCTCACATCTAGAGGGAATCTTTTAGGAAATATTGAACTGCATTAATGCAAACCACATGTGCCCGCGTGCTTTGTTTCTGAAGCTGTGTGTGAGGGAATGTGCTTTGCTGTTACTTGACGCTCGCTTTGATGTTAGATGTTTTATGATTAGTCCCTCTAACCTCAGATAGGACTTTTGGAAAACTTAAATGAGCTCATGTATCCGATTGCTCGTAAAGTCACATTCAGCTGTGAATCGTCTCTCGTGGTGTGTCAGCTTTTAATTTTCTTTGGGAATATGTATTAGAAAAAACAGTCTTGGTAGCTTTAGGGTGGGAGAGAGAGTTTGTGGGCCTGTATGTTTCCTTGGCGTATACGTGAACCTAGCCCTGGAGGAGGACCTGGCCCATGGGGGGGACGGCGAGTCTTTGATGGTTTTGGGGTTACGCCCTGCTCCCCTTTCCCAGTGGGAGACCTGCTCCCATCTGGGGTTAGCTCAGATGAACGATGTGGCCAACCTTGTGCTTGCGTTTAATTTTCAGAGTCTTTGCATTCAGGTTACATGGAGAGCTCTCTGTTCAGCGGTGGTGCAAGTTTTGCATGGCCCCCCTCCACCCTTGAGGTTGGAGTAGCTCATGCGGGTGAGGAGCTTTGGGGGGACTTGGGAGGAGCAGCACCTCCTCACCCTCTCAAGGTAGGAGAGCCCAGGGATTTTCAGCGAGAGGCCAAGGCTTGTTGCTGCATGACGATGCTTCGTGCTTAAAGCGGGTGACTTGCCTTCTGGAGGTGTAGGGGTGTTGCTGTTTCTCCTGGGGGCGAGGTGTTGGTTTGTGTTCCTCTGGCCAGGCTCTGAGGAGCAAACCTTGCATGAGGTCCTGGGCAAGGAGCTGGGGAAGGAGCCTTTGCTTGCTCCCCCATCTCTTCACACTGCTTGTTTCTTCTGGTGAAGCCATGGGTGAGATTTGCCGGGGACCTGGGAAGGTGGGTGCCGGGGTCCTCTCCTGGCTTTGCTCAGCAGGAGGCAGGTGATGGTTGAACCTGTGTTTCCGCATTCATCTCCCCATCTGTGGCTGGCATGTATGACTTTGTTTTGCAGGGAGCTGGAGGTGTGGAATAGCTATCTTGAGGGTATTAAAATGAACTTCTCGTATGTCCTACCTTACATTTGATGCTGTCTTGAAGAGGTTATGACATGGGGTTGCCATATTCCTGGTCTGCTGGGGATGAGGGGAGAGGAGGAAAGTGTCTCCTCTGTTCCTGCCCCTGCTGGGTCTTGGCTTTCTTCAGCACCAGCATCAATAGAAATCAATATGTCTTCCAATGAAAACAAAAACTCAAAGACACCAAAACCTCGGCTATGTTAATACATGCCGTAAGATAGGTCTGCCTTTTGGATGCAGCCAGTTTTGGAGCCAGGATGTGTGATGATGCTGGGGAGCTCTCCCTGACTCTTGGCAGAGCTGCCAAGGCCCTGAAGATGCTCTCCTGCGTGCTCGGAAGAGCAGGACTGAGACTCACTTAATTTTTGACCTGGCTTTCACAAGGGTAGGGTCTGATGTATGGGCTTGATGCCTGACTTCTTGTGCCTCTGCAGCGGGAATTAGGAAAGGGCCTGGTACCATCTCACAGAGAGATGGGTCCTGAAAAACCACTTCTTGGGGGATGCAGGGGAGGAAAGCATCTTCATGGTTTCACAATGACATGTCCCAGGAGCAAAAATTCAAATTTTCAAAGGCTTTTTTTCTTTCTTTCTTTTTTTTTTTAAATACTGATGTTTAAACATGAATAGTCTTCACTTGTTTGGTGCAGCAGGTGTGTTTTATTAAATGCTGAGGATTCACCTGTGTTCGACACCACCACGTTTCTCTCCAAATGGATTTTCTAGTGCCATGTTTTAAGAACATTTGCTTTTTTGTCTCAAGCTTATGGCTTAGGATTTTGTGCAGGATTGGGGTTAGTCCTTGTAAAACGGTGCATTTGAAGTAATGTGCAAATCAATAAAATCCTGGGCTTTTACTTGTCGCATTCTAGGTGCATGTTGCCAGGGATTTTTCTTTTTTTTGGGGGGTGTGTGTGTGTGTGTGTGTGTGTTTCTCACATCATTAAAAACAAAGCCATGAATGTGCTTAGGAGGCAGATCTGCCGGGATGCTAGCTTGGAAAGGTTGAGTGTGGATACATTGGTCCAGATTGTCGCCTGCAAATGTTGTGCTGCTGTTGCCCCTGGGTTAAAATGGGAGAGGGGGTTCTGTATCCCCCTTGCCATGCCCTGCTTGCTGCTGGGCACCCATAACGAGCTGCCAGCACCTATGCCACCCAGCTCGTTTGACCAGGGGCTGCTAATCATTATTGAGGTTTGCTCAGCGGGATGTGGCATGGTATCTGCCGGGCTGCTGTCCTTGCACCTGCAGACGGTGCCCGTGCCCCGCAGCTGCCGGTGGGGAGGGATTCCCCGTGGGAACGCCGGAGACTTGGTGTCTGGGACCTTGGCAAGGTCAGGACAGGCTGTGCCTCTGC
Source organism: Gorsachius magnificus (assembly GCA_034008185.1). Lineage (NCBI taxonomy): Eukaryota > Metazoa > Chordata > Aves > Pelecaniformes > Ardeidae > Gorsachius > Gorsachius magnificus. The sequence goes on from CM067085.1 coordinate 67,570,446, forward strand.
TCCGGATGCAGTCCGGTAGCCCTGGCCTCCATCCTTCGGCCGATGGAGGCATGTGGGTGACTGCTTGGGATGCCAATAATTGCCATTACTCGTTATTGGTGTTCTATGGGTTTTTTAAAGGCAGGGATCACAGGCGGCTGCACCCTGGCTCTGGACGTGCGGCTGCCTTGATGAAGACGAGTGCCCTGTCAAAGGGGTGGCAGAGCAACAAATGGGTTCCTGAGATAAATAAAATTTGCATTAATGAATTACAGTGGCTTTGGATGCCAAATTAACAGAAGTGTGTCTGGAGGATGAAAAATAAATGTATCTTCTGTCTCACTCGCTGGTTCTCATCTTTTGATTTTCTTTATCATCAGAAAGAATTTTTTAATTTTTTTTAAAGCCAGTTGTGTTTATTTTGGTAACAGTTCATTGCCTGCTCTGTGTACAGAAGCTTTCTCTTGAAAGTACTGAAACTATATTAAAAGTGCTTTTGGCTGTCATCTTTTATTTTGCTTCTCCTTCATTCTTTTCCCAAAGCTGGGTCGTTGCTGTATCAAATGCTCTGAAACTGTCTGGTAGCGTTTTCCCTGCGGTGCTCTGTATAAACTGGAAATAAAAAGGGAAGAAATTGCAGGATTTGGATTTCTGCAGCTTTTCGTTTTTTTTTTTTTTTCTCTGTGTGTGCGTGTGTCCCATTGAAGTCTGAGCAGCTGTCTCCATCCGCACAGCCCGCCGATGGCATGCACAGATCTGTTTCTTGCGATTAAAAGGAGAAATAATACCCCAGTGTTCAGAGAGGGGCCGGGGGGGCAAGCAAGCACCCGGGGAGCAGGGCTTCTCCCCTCCTGCCTGCCCCTCTGCCTGCTTGGCCCGGGGACCAAGGGAGCTGGCAGCCTGGCTGCTCCTCCCCACATCCTTACGGCTTTATATCCCTGCAAAAGAAGCATCCCACGCCGCTTGTGGAGGGCTGCCCTGCTGCAGCATCTCCACCCTGGGGTGGGCTCCTCCATCCTGCACCAGCGACCTGCAGAGGCCCCGGGGTTTTTTCTTCTATTCTAAGGATGTCGAAACATTTCGGCGGCGCTGCAGCCGCTCGCTACCAGCGCGCTTTGAAAAATACCCAGCAAGTGTTGAGCATCTGTCTGTGAAGGGGGAGGAAATCCCCCCCGTTATTATTTTCTCCCGATTGTCCTCGCTTGGTGTGGCTTTGGCTATTATGGGTTTGTAAAATAGAACTATATATGACCTTTTATCTTACAAGAAATAGGTTAAGCCATTTTTAAAGAAAGTGGTGGAGTCAGCAGTGCTGCTGAAGGAGCTGCTTTCGCATGGTTGATAGGCTGTGAAGCTGTTCAATGGACTTTGGTTTCAGAGACAATATCTGTTTAAATTAATCTTTGTCAGATACATGCCACTGCAGACAATTCAAATTCCATTTGCTTTCTGATCTCATAACAAAAAAGCACCTTACACTGGTTCTTTTATCGTAAAATTAACTTTTGTCTGTGTGTCCTGGAAACAGGGGTGGCATAAAATCTAGTTAAAAGGCTCTGTTATAGGAGGATTCTGTTTCTTTGTACAAGGCGGACTGTTTTTTTCTCCTTCTTTCCCCTGCGTGCATTTAAAAAGAAGACGAGTGTTTGAGATGGATTAGGGAGAATGCCAGCAGATGGACCAATTCTGTTGTTGCTGCTGGCAACCATCTAAGCAGCCATTTTGAACAATGCTGATACCGGGGTACTGATAACACAAAGATGAGGATGGGATAAATATCCAGCTAGTCCCTTTCTCCCCGCCTGCTCCTCCTCCCTTTCTTTCACACCGCCGCTGCAGCCCTGTTATTAGAGAACCTGATTGTTTCCAGAGAAATGCTTCATCCTCTTCGCTCAGTTGGTGGACGTCTAGTGTTGCTTATCGCCTTGATTTTTTTCCTCATGGTTGTTGGAGGCACCGGCAGATCAGCCTCTACCAGGAGTGCCCACCGCATGAGTCCTAAGGGGAATGTGATTTTGGGTGCCCTGCAGTCATGGTGCTCTTTCCTCTACCACAGTAAAGCATGGGGTGTTTGGTCCTTGCTGTATAAGCAGAGACAATTTTCTTCCCTCCTTAAGTGCTTAATTACAAAGTGTGATGGCATTTGGTGGGTGGATTCTAGGGTTTCAGGAGGTGCACCATGACCTAAATGAGTTTGAGGTCTCCTTTATGCCAAAACAATTAGTATGGGGCTGTGATTGCAAACTGAGGGTATCCCCTTTGCCCATATACTGGTCTCCCCTTCCACTTCTTCCACTCATGTTGTCTGCCAGCTCTTGGGTATCTGGGCCGTGTTCTGTCCTAGACCTGCTGCTCTTGGAGCTTCTTAAGGTCTGTACTGATACCTCTTGGGACTGCTGGATTTTTAGCACTGGAATCAGTGGCCTTCTATCTCTCTGTTTCCCACCTCTAGGGAAATAACCCTTTCATGGATCAAGAAACCCCAAGCAAGCCTCATCTTTTGCTAGTAAACGACAGAAAGGCTGTTTTGTGTTTTGCAGGAGGACTTGGGCCAGGGTGAGGATGGGGTTGTTCTGGGAAACCTGCTGGGCTTTGCCCTGAGCTTGCTGTAGCGTAACGGAGTCCTGAATGTGTGATCCGCAGGGCCGGTCGGGGGATGCTGTGTAGCCTTGGCCGTTCTGTACAAGAGCATCCATGGGGTGTGGAGGAGCTCCGTAGAGCTGTGGAGCATCTTGGATGGGAGAGATGTCTTTGGGATCTGGGGTTGGGGGTTGCTGTAGGAAGAGCAGGGGTGGTGGGCTGGGAGCCGGTTGGTGGGTAGTCTTCGGGTGCAGTTTGGTGTCCGAACACGCTGTCCGTAGGAAGGGCCTGTCCCCAAGTCCTCTGTAGGTGAGGCTGCCATGTTGTCTGCTGCAGCTCCTCTGCAGCGTTTCCACCATCAGGGAACGTGAAGTGGCCCAGGCTGGGGCTGAGCCAGGCAGCCAGAGCAGGCACGGTGACAGGAACGCCATGCGGTATTTGTCTTGCTGCCTCTGGTTCTTGGTGAACTGCTTTGGGTCAGGGGTTTGCAACTGATTTCCAAATTGCAGATCTTTAAAGCATTCCTGCGGGACCCTGCGTGGGGACCTGAAGGTGAGCAGCAGCAAGCTGGTGCGTTCTTGCTGCCTTCCTTGCACGAGCCTGCAGACCACGGTCTGAAACCTTCGCCTGTTCACACTGCAGCATCTCTGAGACCTTTATGCCTGACCTGATGCTATTCCTTCTCCAATAGTTGCTCTTTTTTTCAGTTAAAATTTCTTTGGGGTCAAAAACTGTACAGATAAATTTCAAATAAATCTGTATGTACATATACACATATATCTAAGACACAGTAGATGAAACTTTACTGTGAAATAGCAGGTGTAAGAGTTTAAAAAGGACTTGAGCAAGCATTTTATGGTTTCCTTTTTTAGTTTGTCCACTGGGTCTGTTATATTTTGAGGTAAATCTTAAGTTATATTTCTTTTTTTCCTGTTGGGAAGTATCATCTTCTTGAGTCTCCACCCTTTTAAGCCTGGACTTACTGAAACGAGGGGCATCTGGCCTGAAAATTGAAAAATCAGGCTGAAAACTCTGCTTCGGAAATGTTGTTACGGTGTGTTGGGAAGTTGTTGAGGTTGGCTGAGCTTTCTGAAGACCTGGGCTCAGAGATCGGGGCTCTCTGCAGGTTGGCTGTCTCGGGTCAGCCGGCATCGCTGATGGATGCTTTCAGAGCGCTCAGAGAGCTCCAGCACCTGGTGTGGTCCCCAGCCACCTCCTCTTGTGGTGGCTTCTGCTGTGTGGCTTGATCTGTTGCCTTAGGAGTCTGGAAGCTTGGAGGATGGGTGAGGAAAGCGTGAGGAGATACCTTCTGCTTTGAAAGGTGGCGAGTGGGATGAATGAAGTGTGCTCTTCTGCCCCTTTGGCTCATGGTGAGCTTGGGACCTTAAAAGCTCCTGCAGGTTTTGATGGAAAGGAACTGTGACTGATGTGTGACCGAGCGTGACGGTGGGCTCGGTAGCTTCTGGTGTGCTGCTTCTGTTCGCTTGCTTCCCACTGTGGAAAATATTACTCACTGACAGGTGCAAAGCAAGTGGTTGCAAGGATGACCAAGAATGAGCGGTGCTTTGGAGTGCTTGTAAGCTGTGCCCTCTGAAATGGTGCAGAGTGGAGCTTAGCCCCTTGGCTCTTTTCCAGAGCCCCCTTGATGGCATGGAAGTGTGCGTTGCCTCCCCTTCCTAGGGCTCTCTCCATCTCTTACTTGTCTCGAGTTTGACTCAGTCTGCTTTAGCTTCACAGACCCCCTCCCGCTACATGAAGTTCAGGCTCTTTGGCTAAACCCTCCTCAGGTGTGCTTGAGAGCAGCCAGTTTTTTGAGCTGGAGGAGCATATTCAGGCAGCGGTTTATTAGCCTGGTGGTTTCAGAGCCGGGACGCAGCACCTTGCTGTTGAAACCTGCCCGTAGCCCTCTGCGGTGCAAGGGCAATGGCTTCTGAAACAGTCCCCCCAAATGGATGGTGAAGGGCAGCACGCGCCCTTCCTTCCTGCTGCTTTAGGGTCGGGGTGGATGAGGAGGCGATTGGCAAGGTCAGGCTGTTCCCATGCATGTGAGGTGCACTGGGAGCAAATATTTGCTTCCCGGTTTGGAAGCGTTACTGGTTATTTGGGAAAAGATGGTTTCTGGTCACGTCCCAACTGTGTTGCTGGGGGGATGTGGAAAGAGTGGGTATCTTCAGGTGCATCACTCTGTCCGCTTCGAGTCACAGCTCTCGTACAGCGCCAACATCCATTACCTCTAAAATTCAGCGTGGTGACTTAGTTTGAAAGATTCCCATGCCTTGTGCCTCGCTCCAGCTGGAGGTTATTTGCCGGTGGCTCGCAGTGGGCCACCCTCCCCGTGGGGTACCTGAGGGGCAGAAGGGGAACTGAAAGTGGCTTATAACTGGGGCTGTGCTTGCTGGGAGAGGGGGTGGAGGGGAATTTTGCTCTGTTGCCTTTCTTTCTGTGGTGTGATAAAAATCTGCTGTACCTAGACCCTGGAAAAATCATAAAATCTGTAAAAACTGGGCAGAATAAAGATGAATGATTAGATGTTCCTAGCCATGGCTCAGCTCCTCGCCTTCCTCTGTAGAAAAGAGGGAGGGTGATGGGAGGGAATGGCTTCATGGGAATTGTTCAAATTTGTGGCTTTTGCTTGCAAGCACTGGTTTTTCAAGAAGGGTGAGCTTCTGGGTGCTGAGGGCTCTTCCTGAAATGCCCGATGCTTCGGACTTATTTTGCGCTTGAGTAACACACGTGAAGTAAGGCTTAGGCAAAAAGGACCAAGCCAAATGAAGTCAGTGCAGGGAATCAGAGTTCTCCTACGCTGGAGTCCTGCTCCCGGGCAAACGGAGGGTTCGGATGTTGCGTGTTCCCTCTGCCGACGGCATCGTCACCTGGCGCTGCTGGTGCCACCCAGCACCTCTGGGGATTTGCAGAGGGGCTTAGCAGGCACGGCTGCTCTTCACGTGGGGATGCCGTGTTTTGGCCAGCATCCCAAATGGGAGATTGATGCTTTCCATGAGCAATCATTCACTCTCTGCATTCCCTGTATCTGAAGGAGGTGCAAGGCTGTGGTGAGGTTTTCCCTGGCCTGCCTGCCTGATTTTTGGCTTGTTTTTGGTGGCTCCTAGCTCAGCCCAGAGCCTGCGGTTCAAGTGCTGTGGGAAGGACGGATGCCCGAGAGGGTTTTTTTTATTCTCCACCCATCTCCACACCCACACACTGGTCAGCCACACTAAGGTTTCCTGGACTGTGAGGTTTGATGAACCATTAACCTAAAAATGCCCTGAGTAGGAAGAAAATGTTTCCAAGGTCTAAAAAATCTTACAAAGCTTCTGAAGTGGGAATGGGAGCTGTGGTCTGCCTGAGTGGCTTTTCTTGCTCCTGGCTCTGCTGTGAACTGGCTTTGCTTTGCTGGGTGCAAGGATATGTTTGGGATCGTGCAGAGGCGGGAAGGCAGCCCTCCAGGGCCAGGTCAGCTGGAGGGGCCGCTTTCTAAGCAGATGTCCTCTTGGCATGAGGCTCGGCAGGTTTAAGACAGGATGTCCGGGTACTCTGGAGGGCTGAAAGCCTTGAAATAAGTAACAGGCTGGGAATGTCTGAATCCAGCTATACGAATTCCTGGGGAAGAGGATTTGGCAATGGCAGGCTGTATCTGCAGGCAGGCTCCGTGTCACCGGTGGAGGACAGCACCTCGCTGTCCTGCAGGTTCTGCCAGGTGCTGAGTCCAGCGTTAACGGGGCAGCGTGGCTGCACGAGCCCCTTCCCCTTCAGGGCAGTGCCGGATCCGGCTCCAGCACTGAAGGAGACCACCACCATCCTTGTCCCTTGCTTCTCCTGTTATTGAATGAGGGGAGAAGCAGCTAACTGGAAAGGGTAGGGACTCTTCGTGGTGTCAGCCGGACGCTGCTGTGTAGGGCTGTGGTTGATAAGCCATGGCTGTGATGTGGTGGTATAACAAAGTAGGGGTCTGGTGGCCATGAGGATGGCCCAGAGGAGGACCTGGTGTATGCACTTGTGTGTGAAACTGGAAGATGGGGTTGCCCAGGGAGGTGGGTGCAAAGACACCCGGGTGGGAGGAGGTTGGTTTTACTCCAGGGCAGGGTTAGTGGCTGTGACTTGGAGCCTATCCATCATTGAGTCCCAGCAGTCCCATTCCTGAGGGCTTTCCTAGAGCTGCCTCTATAGCGTGGGTGACGCTGCAGCTCAGGAAGGAGCTGACAACAGGATCCTGACCCTATTTTCATAAATAGTAACAGCATCTCTAAAGGCTTCGAGGGCTTGGTTGGGAACAGAGTGGCTGGATTCCCCTCTGTCTGGCAGTGGTCAGCAGCAGATGCTTGGGGAGGAGATTAAGAAACGGGGCCAGAGCAGAGGGATGCTTCCCTGGTTGTGAGCAGCCTCTCCAGCCAAAGGTCTGCCCTGGCCCTCGGCTGCGGTGTGGATGCAGAAGGAGATGGCTTGCGACAGCAGCCCTGGCCCCACATCTCTTGCGGCACCGGGATTCTCCCCGCGTCTCCCTGGGGTGTAGCATCCCTTCTGCGCAGGCAGTGGGATGGTGGCTGCCCTGGCAGGGACCCTTGCACCGCTCTGGGAGGCAGCAGCGATGCAGAGCTGGTGGGGGTAGCAAGGCTTTTGGAGAGACCAGCACTTGTCCACCCCACTCTGATGCTGTCCCAGAGCCGCAGGCTGAGGTTTGGGAGGGGGAGTGAAGCTATTGAGCACTGTGTATTTAACAGGGTGTGAGAAATGTGCCACCAAAAAAGGTGCTGTAGCACCAGACTCTACTCGTTTCCTTTCCCCATCGTGATCTTCTCATCAGTTTGACTTTGCTAAATATTTTAACGCTTTTCTAATTGCAGGCTGAGTTAAATTCCCCGTGCTAATATTTGAAGAGGGTTAGTGGTCTGGAGGCGGCGGCCCTCTGAAGGGCTGTGTCGTCTCTCGGGGTCTGGTGCATTGTCTGGCCCTCTCCTACATGCCCAAGGTTATCCATTGAGGAATAGCCTCTTTTTTTTTTATTTGCTGGAAAGATGAAGGACTCTTCATCTTCCTGGCTGCAACTTTTTACTGCACAGCTTGTTTGCTGTGGGCTGCAATGGAGGAGTTCGTAGCCCACGGTGTGTGCAGAGGATGTCCCATGGACCACGCTGGATGAAACCCCTGCTGCTTGGTAGCTTGTGACGCCAAGTCTGCGAGATCTCTTTGCAACGTGCGTTTTGGGCGGCTTTTTTGCATTTGGAGCATGCAGCAGTTACCAGGAGGTTGGGTGAAAGGTTTTCCTCGGAGCTCTGGAGAAAGTGTTTATCATTTAAAAGGGTAACTTGGGGTGAGAGAGAAAGAAAGAGAAGCAGCCTAATCTTGCAATTTAAATATATTTAAAGATTCCCTCTGTTTGAGTTTGCTTCCTAGCCTTGATCAGAAGGAAATGCTGTTAGCTACAGAGTGGAATAAATCGAGGGCACCCTTATCTATGCCAGATAAATTACTATTGTTTAGGAAAGACACTCCAGGGATTGAAGAATTTAATTAAATACACAGGGATTATGAATATGCATGTAAATTAGACAATCTAGATATGACATGGCTACAACTGCAGGGAATTGTTCGAACTTAAAAGTGTAATCATTCTTTTTATCGGGATGTGGGGATGGGTAACAAATGAGAAGATTCCCTTTCCCATTTGCCTCCGCCTTGGCCAGTCTCAGGTCATTAAGCAGTGGGAATTACCCGTCGCGGATCAGCCCTCGACGAGCCCTCTGAGATGATGTGCCGGAGCCTTTCTCCACCCTAATGAGCTGCCTCCAGAACCAGCAGAGAAATGGGGGTTGCGGCAAGGGGCTGCCACCACCCTGACCCAGATAAGGGGTTTGGGAAGGTGGGGTGACGCGGTTTGCCTTCTGCGGAGAGAGGGGAGGAGAGCGCTGCTGGCAGGGTTCTCGCTGCCGGCTCTCCTGGCACCGCCACCGGAAAGGAGGATCTTCACCAAAGGACTTGGGAAGATATTTGGTGCGGTTTCAGAGCGTCCCCCCTAAAAATCAGGGTGGGTTAGGGAGTGCAAATACTGATTGATCGGCTTGTCTGCCATTTTCTGGTGCTTTTACAGGGGTGCCTCCCTCCGATTTGATCGCTGCTGTTTAGAAAGCACAGTTTGGAAATCATAAGGTGCTTTTTTTAGGGACTAAGTTCTAGCTCAGCATGAACGGGAGAGGCAAAATTGAAATGTTTCTTATGAGTCAAGGCTCCCCAAAAATTCAGAGCGAAATGTGGGAACATGCTTGTGCTGCCCTCCCAGTCAGGTCTGGGCTCCCTGTAGCAACCCAGTGCCTGTGCTGAGCCGAGGCAGGTTCTTCAAAGGACATTAACTGCAATATAAGGTGCTGCCTTGAACGTGTTTAATTTGCAACTCTTAGAAGTGGCATCTAATAACAATGCGGAGAAATATTTCTCTTTTTTTCCCCCCTGTGTTTCCTTTGTTTGACTTCACTTCCATCCGCTTGGTTTCATTGTTCTGCTAAAATCAGATTTCTCTGTAGTTTTGAGTCCAGGACCTGAAAATGAAGAAATAAATTGCTACAAGCCCCACACCCTGTGAATTATTTTTAATTCTTAACATAGGCGGTGAGACATGGACACAATCTGACTTTGAACTTGACTAGTCATTAAAAAGCAAATTAAGGAGAGGTTGGATCTTGACTAGATGTTTTCCATTTTGTTGTTGTTGTTTCTCCCATCTTTCAATTTTTTTGCTTTTCAGTCGACCGGAGCTGTATGAGATGGATCTGTTCTGATGGGGGGTCCCCATTGGGGCCCCCGCGGAGCAGGGGGGCAGGAGCGGAGCTGAGCCTCCGCCTGGCTTCCTTGGGGAGCTGGGGGTGGTCTGCAGGGCCAGGGGGTGATGCTGCCCTGGGTCACCCCTCCACGGGGCATTAGCTTCTCCTACCTCCTCCGCCCCCTCGAATTGAGGGCTTATGGTAATTGGGAACTTGGTCCTGTCCTGTTCAAGCCACGTGGGAACAATTCCTATTTATCACTTTGAAATGTGGATGATTTTCCAGCCCCGGCTCATGGGTTCTGATTAAAAAAAAACAAAAACAAAAAAACAACCCAGTGAGAAAAAAACCCCCACATCTGAAAACGTGAAATATCTAAAGCCTCCATATTGCACATTTTTTCAAAAACCTTTGAAGACCTGCTTTTTTTTTTTGTCAAGGAAAAATATAATAGTGGGAGAATATTTGTATGGGTGCACAAGTGCATGGAGACAGGTTTGAACATTTGTAATAAAATATTTCTAATAAAAATTTAATGTCCTCAAGACAGTGTTATGGCAGCTCATTACTATTAAAGGTCATTTGAAGAGTATTGATCCTAAATGTTACAGCCAAATGTAAACTTTGACTGTTACAGTTATTAATGTATATTTATGATCTATGGGACAAGTGTTAAAGGAAAAAAAAATGGTACAGTGAGCTCATTTGTTTCAGGATTGCCAAGGGTTTTTTAAACTTTTCCTAAATGTTACAGCCAAATCTACTGATAAGTCACCTCAGTTTTAAATGTGTCTGTCTTGTGTTACATAGATTGAATCTTATTTATTTTTATTTTTATTTAACTGGCAAAAATCTCTGAGTCCTGCTTGAGAAAGGGAAAGTGTACTTCAGTTTCTGGTCAGGCTTGTGCCACAGCCTGAGCTCTGTATCTGTTGCTAAATGTGTATCAGGGAGCAATATTTTGTACCCAGCTTTAATGCAGACACAGACGTACCAGGGACTGAACTTTGTGTGTGTGACCAAATTGCTCGCATAATTAGGAGCTCTGAGAAGCATCCATCTACTCTGAGTGTAATTAGAAGGTTATGCTGGTGAAAAGCAATTGCGTGTTTTTAATTAAATTAATTTAAAATGTTAAGGTTGTACTTACAGTGGTACTATATTTATATTTTTGCTATACTGTAATGCCCCTGTGTTTGCACATCTGAGGCAGAAGGGCTGTATTCACAGTGAATTTTAAGGCTCTTTGTATTTAAAAAAAAAAAAGGGGAAAAAAAAAGACAAGAAACCTGTGGTGGCAGGAGGAAGATAAACGGTGCTTGTGATATTTCAAAGTCACATTAATCTTTTTTCCTTCCCCCCCTTTTTTTTTCTTTTTACTTTTAATGTATGACTTTCTCTAGGGAAATTGCCTCCTCATTGACTGCAGCGGATTAATGTGCACAGATCAGCTCCTGCATTATTTTTCTGTTTTGACAGAGTGGTGATTTTTATATGCATGTCCCTTTCTGCCAAGATTATAGCTCGTGTTCTTGGAGTTTGGAAGAGTCTCCTGCCAAGAAGTGGCAAGGAACGGGAAGCCACCTTTCTGATGCACAGTGCTGGGAAGAAACTCTGTGGGTGCGGAGGCTGTGATTTTGGTGGTGAGGATGGGAGCCTACCAGAGGCTGGTGAGGGTGAGCGCCCGGGGCGGCTGAATCTTGGTGTATGTGCTAGGGCTGGTGCTGCAGGGTGCTGTGCGTGGTGGCATGAAGATGCTGACGTGGGTGTTGGCCTCCCAGTGAGGGTTCGGCACCCGTAGTGAGGTGTGGGCATCCAGTAGCACGGGGGAGCCAGCTTTGGATGGGCTTGCAACCGTGTCGAGAGTCCTTCAAAAGATCTTGCTGTTCCCCAGGCTTGTTGATGTCAGCTTATTTTTTTTTCAAATTGCTGTTAAATATACGTTTTTCCAGCGAGCTTTGGTAAAGCTCCCCGTAAACAAAAAAGTGACAACTGAGCCAGCTCTGGTCAGCCTATGCGAATGGGACAGATTTGGGTTTTTCTTCTCTCCCCATGGCTCCCACAGTATCTCTGAGCATGAACTCGATGTTGCATTTCTGATGATCGTTGCATCCTGTTTTTAATGGTTTGTCTAGACAGTGCTGACATAACTATGAAAATAGTTTGGTGACCTAGTCTAGAATTAGTGCGCATAAAGAAATCAACCCTCGCTTCTGATGTTTGCAATCAGTTTAAATGACTATATTGTAGCACAACTTAAGAGGGAGGCAGATTTGGAGTTGCTCCAAAGAGCAAATCGTGAGCAAAACACATCCAAACAAACCCGTGCGGTAAATTCGCAATGGGTAGGGAAAATGCCTAAATGCAGGTTAGCCAGGGCTTGCTTTGGGAGCTGCGTGGCAGGTTTACGGAGTCTGGTGTAAGGCTGGAGTTCCCCCTTGGTTGGCCCTAAGGTTTTCTGGGAAGATTGTAAGCCAGACTCTAAACTTGGTGTCTGTGATGTTGTGCCCTGTATTTGGAGAGGCTTTGTCAGCATAAAAATAATGTGTTCCTTGCAAACGTCAGCTGTGTTATTGAGGGTGCCTTGGATTAGGAGTTTGTAAACTTTGGGATTGGTGGTGTGTCCCGTCATTTGGCTCAAACATACCTGGCATGTCAGTGCGGGTGACCCTCAGCAGCATAATTGCACTGAACTTCTACTCTGGTCCTGGATTTCAGACCAGTTTCTACAGCACTTGACTACCACCCTAAGGAACGTGTGACCTGCCTTCTTAGATTCCTGATCCCGGGTATTTTAAGATAACATAAGTCTCCTGAGCTGTAGGGACTGTGTGGATGTCTCTGCAGACCACCTCCCTCCTGTCATGGGGTTCGTTGTTGCGGTGATGACTTAGGCACCCTGGAAGAAGGGTACAACTTGAAATGAGGTCCTTCATTGTAATGTAGCAGCAATGAAGCTTTGGGACACCTTTGGTTTTGGCAGGTGTATGGAGTGCTGTCTTCATTGGGTTTAGTAGCCTTTGAGAGCTGGCTTGCTGCCCTCAGAGGGGACAGCAGTGCACCCCCTTATTCCTGTAGTATAAACAGAGGACAAAGGGCAAAATACAAAAAGTTGGGCTCATTGGCAGGGAAATAAAGGGAGTTGTCTGATGGAGCGGTTTTGTGCTTTGTGCATAGCTGAGTTAGCACATGGAGGCACTTCCCAGATGTGTGAAAACCGGCCTCTGCCCTAAAGACCTCCCAGTCCTTGTGGGGACGGGAAGAGGTTTCCAGGCACTCTGAACAGAGGAGGAGGAAGAGGACCGGCAGGGTGTGTGCAGGGGTTTCACTTGCTTTTAAGGTGGAAGGAGAGGGTTGGCATTGCAGATGGAGCCAGGCGCACATGCCAAGGTTTTTGGGGGGGTTTGTAGGCATTTAGGATGGAGAAGTCCCTGTGGGTGGCAATGCAGCTGTCCGTCCTGTCAGCCTGAGGCTTTGCTTTGTTTGTCCAGCGGTAGCTTTCATTCTTGAATTGCAGTGTGGAAAACACCGGAGCTGCAAGTGTCTTGGTGGAGAGGAGCGAGAGCAGGAACCCATGAGTGAGGCTGCCCCGAGCGGTGGGTGTATGGTGAGGGCTGGGGACAGGTATCTGCTTGGTGTGTATTGAAAAACCTCCCCTCTGGTGTGCTGTAGGATTTATTGGTGCAAATGCCTTAAAATGCTCCTCTTACTCTTTTTTGCCCTGGAGAAAACCCCAGGGTAAGCAAGAGCAAGGAAAGATGGCCAGTGAAACTTGTGGATGTGACCTAAATCTGGAGTTGAGGAGAGCTGGGAAGGTCTCCCAGGTTGATATGTGCAGGGAGGAGGCATGGGCATTACTGGGGAGAGCAATTGGGGATTTGAACAACTTTCTGAAAGTGGGAGACCTCTCCCACTCCTCCTTCAGGTGGATAGGAATTGTGTTCATGGGGCAGTGCTGATCCCGCGTTGCGCAGTGCGATCTGGTGGGTCCAGGACCCTCAGCCTGCTGCCTTCCCTGCCTGCGCCGGCTGCTCCCCGGTGGGGAGAGGGCGGCAGGATGGAGGTGCTGCGCAGCTGCATGCGAGACCGAGTGTGCAAGGGCTTGGGTGCCTGACGATGGCGTGGTGACTTTCCGTGCCCTTGAGCCTTTGCAGAAACACCGTTGCGATAACCAAAGGGAACCGGTCATGACATTTCCAGGCCGGCGGGGAGCCTGGCCCGCCCGCCTGCTGCCGTTGGAGGAGGTGTTTCATGACTACTATTAGTTACGTGCTTCAAGAGGGAGGAAGCAAATCTTTACTGAATTGGAAACCTTGTGAAAAGGTCACACTTCTGAAAAGCTGTGCATTTTAAGACTGCTCAGCTCTGCAAAGCTGCCTTTGAACTGGAAGAGTGGGAGTTTAACACCCTTGCGACAGCTCTAGGCGTATTAAACCCACAAAGCGGGAGCTGGAACCGGCCGTGAAGTTAACTCTTGCCAGGTGCGTGGCCTCGGGAGGGGAGAGAAGCCTGGCCCTGGTAGGTCTCCAGGGGAAGGCAGCATCAGCGTGAACCCAACTGTTCTACCAGGCACCGGAGTCTCTGCTTGGGAGGGAGGTGGTGCAACTGGGGGAAACTCCTGTTGTTGCTCAAATTTTGTGGGCATCAAAGGGCCACGTGAGGGAGCGGTTCCCAGGGAACCCTTCCCCTGTGCCTGCTCTTTCCCCGTCTCTCTAAATCGCTGACTTCCCAGGGTGCCAGCATCACCTCTGCCCGGGTCTTCTCTCCTCTGCCGTGGCAAGATGAAGGTTGGCCCACCCCGATGAACACTGAGAGTAAAATGGCTATTTATCATCTGCCCTGCTATTAGCATAGGTAAAATCCCTTCACTACAGGCTATTAGTTTGAGATTGTAGGTGCTAATGGCCCCATTCAGGAGAGCACCAGGCACTTGCAAAATCCCATTGATGCGCACGAATTGATCCCTATCGATCCGTCCCTGAGCACCGGCCGGATCTTCTGAGGAGGCTTTAATATTGCTTATAGGGGTCCCTTGTTGTCTTTTGGGCCTTTTTGAAACTTCCAGATCAGGAACGCAGACCTCATCTGCCTGTGAAGTCAGGACTTGGTCGGACGTGCTGGGCATGGATGCCCTCGCCCTCTCGGCTGGAAGTTGCCCTCTGCGCCTGCACAACAGGTAGCTTAGCCCACCGCTGAGGGTCCCCTCACCCCGCACAAGGCTGTGGACTTGTCAGTAGACACGTCCTGCATCCTAGTCAAGGGGATGAGATGAGGTTGCTGTTCTTTGGAACCTGGGTTCCCTGAGTTGCTGTTCTTTGTAGTCCTAATGTGAAACAAACTGGAGAAGTGCAGGGAGAACATTTGCTGCAGTGGGTCTGGGCTGTGGTAGCATCTGGAGAACTTGGTCTTTTGTAGTCGTGCTCGAGCTGAAACTGGTCACCTCCTCATTGCTCCAGGTAGATGCTTTGGGAATGTGACATGGGTTCTTCTGATGGCTGTTTCTGTGTAACCCTCAATCTATAACTGAGCTGGAATCAGGCGACGGGCCCGCAGATGGTGTGGGTTTTAGGAGCAGTATCTGTGGGCAGTGGGAGAACAGGCAAATGCTTAATTGATCATCTGAAAACCCAAAGTGGATCTTGTTGACTGTGGTCTACTCAGGCACAAAGGCTGAGTGCTCTTTCGCAAATGGAGAGTCCCGTCTCTGTGATGTGGCTCTTACTTCCAGAGCTAGTCCCAAGAGGGGTTTTGTTGGGATTCGCAATGTGTGTAAAACATCCTCTGCAGCATGGAGAGCAATGCGCTATGGTTCCTCGCGGCTGCTGTGCCCTTGCTATTACTTCTCAGGTGGGATGTGCCTCAAGGTCCTGAAGGAGTGGGGTAGGACTGAGAAGGACAGGAGACACTGCAAACAGGACATGTGGCTCCCAGTGTAGCCTGATGGCTTACGGTGTTGGTGAGAGCTCAGGGCATTGGGAAGAGCACATGGGAGGGTGTCTGAAGTGAAGACCTGCTTAAAACCAAGAGGAGAGAAAAGCAGGAACGTGGATGGAGTCCAAGCAAATTTGACCTCTGCTAGTCTCTGCTGAACATCTGAGCCACTGGGCACCGTGTCCAGAGGGACCTCTGACTCTTGCGTTGTGGGCTGACGTCATTTTAATTAAATTGTGTCTACCTGGCTGGGTTCCTGCTGGCTAAGGGATTATCCTGAAGAGTCAGCTGGGTTGCATAGGCACTCATCTCGCAGCCTCACGCATCCAGCACAGGTTTTCCCATAACGCATTTTCATTACCCCATCATTGGTAGTAGCCCTATCTTTATTCCTACGTCCCAGCGAGTGGGGTGGGATGCAGATCTGGGGAAAGGCAGGGTGAAACCCTAGGCTCTGGCACCCCAATAAACACCCAGGCTATGGCTGTAACGTGCTTGTGTCTCTGTGTGAGGCTGGGAATGCTGCATGAGGGCCAACCCATGGTGGGTGAAAACTTCTAGCAAGTTAATAAATCAATCTGATGCCTTTCTAGGCTGTGTGGCGTGAGCCGGGGAGGAATTCTTCACGACGGCCGGTTGGCAGACGGACCGCCGTGCTGCCTCCGATCTGCAGTCCTCCCCTGTTCAGACACCATCGGCTGGAGAAACTGCTGATGCAGCCTGCAGTGTCTGAAATGCGCCGTTGCCATCTGCCTCCCTGACGGAGTTGGAGCAGCTTCTTTTTTTAACCTGAGTTTGCTGAGTCTTGGCTAATTAGCCGCCTTTGGAATTTGTAACGTAGAAAAACGCCTGCTAAGTTTGGGATGGAGTGGGGGTGCTAGGGCACTGTACAGTCACAGGTTTGGATTTTTTTTTTTTTTGAAAAGTCTAATTTGAGCGAAAGCAGATATGCAGTAGTCTTATACGCTTCATTTCTAAATTTGAACTCCGATGGCTTTGCTGTTTCCAAATGCAGTGACAGTAGACGTTTCTCTTGGTTGCAACCTTACCCAGTGCAACAGTTCAGGGGAAGGAGCTGTAGGTCATGCCCTCTTGCTGGTCTCTGGGGTGGCAATGGGTGGGGGGAGCCCCACATTGTGCCAGTTTGGAGCAGGTTGGCAGCGTGATTGGATGGGTGGGAGGTGCGTGGGGATGCTCATGGTGGGTTCATGGTGTGTCCCGGGTGAGACCTGACTGGAGACTGTCTTGGTTCCTTTTGCTGAGGAAGGAGATGGGCACTTTGGGGGTGCTCTAAGTGGAGAGGGCAGGTGGATGTGGAGCTAGGACACAGGGGTTTGTTGCTTGAGTCCCAAGTAGGACAAGATGAAATCCAACTGAGGTGCCTCAAGGTGGTTGATCCTGGAAGACTTTTTCTATCTGAATGACCCATAAGGCTTCAAGAATCCATCTCCATTTTGTGATCCCTTCCTATGATCTTTAGTAGGAGTTAGCAATTTGGAGCGTGGTAGGGATGTTTCTAGGTAGGGTAAGAAGTCTACATTCTGTAGGAAGAGAACGCCATTCACTGTGGTGTGGGCCCCAGGGTTGGGTGAACCGTACGCTCAAGTAGCCTATATCGCTTTGGAAGGAGTTCAGTGTGTGAGGTCCATCTGGCACTTTAAACAAGTACATTTATTTCAAAGTGAGCAGACTTTTTTGATCTTTGGGGTTGAATCACCCACTTGGACCCGTAAGGATCCTTGGCTCTCTATCCCATTTCTCTAGACCTGCTGCTGCCAGTGGGCAGGAGGGCACTTCAGACAGGGAGGGTGATTTAATTAGTTTTCGTTAGGTCTGGGCCTCCTGTCTGCTCTGGACACGCTGCCAAAAATTCATCCAGTCTTGTCTTAACACAAACCTTCATCTCGTAAACTGGAGTGACAATTAGATGATGCCTGGGCAGTAAACCTAATAAGAGGCCAAGCAGAGCTGATGTTTCACCCTTGCTAGCTGAGTAGCAGATTAGCTAGCTGAGACCCATCCCTTCTCTAAACAGTGTTGGCATCCAGACATTTCACAGCACCTAAAATAAATAAGCCCTTCACCATTTTGCCCATCAGGAGAGGGTCCTGCTGTGCCAGGGGAGGTATCCTGGAGCTTGCTGCCCTGGGAGAGCTGGCTGTGAGCTGCCTGTGCGGGGCCGATGCAGATCCCTGCTCCTTTTCTTGCTGCTACGGCATGCAGGCAGAGGGAAGGTGCTCTGCCCCGCTGAAGGCTTGGGAAGGGGAGAGGAGAGGAGCACTCAGTCTTCAGAGAACTGTCCTTCTCTGCCTTTACTGACCACATTTCCTAAGGCTTCTCTTTCTCCTTTTTTTTTTTTTAAAAAAAAAACCCCAAATCCTCCTCCTGGATGTCTTTGAATAACTCGTTCTGTTTGGTAATGGTCTCTGAATGTCCTTCTGTCTCTCTTGCCTTTTGGCATTGGTTTCTGGGTTCCCCATTGAGCCTCCTTCTTGCAATCATGACCCTGTGTTGCAAGGGGATCTGTTTTGATGTCCCTGCTTGCCTGGCATCTCAGGAGGCTCAGGGAATGGGAGAACCTGGCCATTTGCTTTCCTTAGCACTTGCCTGTTTGCTCTTGTGAATCTCCTGCAGGCAGCCTGGAGAAGGATGAATTAGTGGGATTGGTGGAGCTCTGTGCCCTGCCACTCTGGGAGGGTGCCCTGCTCAAATTCATGGGGGTTATCAGGACTTGGGATGCTATAGAAACCGGGCACCTTTCTGATTTAATGCTCATTTGATGTTTGGATGTGTACTATGAATTGCAGCCACCAAAGAATTAGGGGTGTGTGGACTCTGCTCTCCGGGTTTGGGATGTTTGTGCTGTTGGGACTAATTTCTTCACCCAGAAGGAGCATTGCCTCCCTGTAGGTGTCCGAGCTGCTTTCTTCCCCATCAGGTGAGTAAATAGGATGGGAGAGGCAGCCCATTCCCCACAATCCTTAATTGATGGATTTCACTCTGGAGCTACATTCTGTGCCATTGGACAAAGAAAGGGAGCCTGTACAATTGCTAAGTGAAAAACTTGTCTCCTGCTATTTTTGAGAACTTGCCTCTAATTGTGCATCCCTGCTGTGGCACATTAACTTAAACAAAACCGGCACCTGGCAGGAATATTACAAGGCAAGAAGTTGCAAATGCCTCCAACATCAATCTTCTGCCGTACCTTTTAGCTTGGCTTGTCAGCTGTTGAGTGGCAGCAGGTATCAGAGGAATGCAAACATGTTTTGCTGGTGCTCTTGTGGCCAGGATTTAGTATCCTTCCTTCTTTCATTTGTATTTTTGTAGTTTATCTTCGTTTACAAATTCATATTCTCCCCCGCCTTCCTTTTCCATCTTTGCCATCTTTGTGTCTTTTCTCCTTTCCCAGTGGCTGTGGTCTGAGGGCCTGGAGATTAGAGGATTTACCCTAAAGGATCTGCAAAAGTAGTCAGGCTAAGAAAACCCAGCCTGTTTTCGGGAAGCTGGTGTTCATGCTGTGGGGTTGCATCTCCACTGGGAAAATGTGTTGAGATCTGCAAACAGGAAAGGGTTGAAGATGTTGTGCTCTTGTCTCTTTAGCTTCCCATAGTGTGCGATCAAGCCGAGTAGTGCAGAGAAGAGCTCTTTGGCAGAACTGGAAGGATGTGGGCAGTGTAGTCTGAAGGAGCACAGAGGGTGAAGGTATGCAGCACGTGTGAAATGCAGCAAGGCTTTTTTTTCTGAAATTACTGTGCTTTAACTAAATAGTGACCTCCTGGGCCAATATATTCTTCAAGCTGGAGAAGCTCAGAAGATGACAAAGTCTCCAGTTTTAGGGGATATCTGGATGTAAGATCTCAGGGCTACAGGAGAACCTCAGCCCTGATTTAGCTGATGGACTATGCACCTGATTTCGCCCTGTGATGACTAGAAGAAGTGATCTGTGCCAGTGGGACGTTGCCTCCCCCGATCTGTAGCAGAGACCAAGGGGTACATATTGGAAGGAGCTGAGTTCTCCAGGGCAGTTTGTGGAGACCCTCTATGAGTCAGGTTGGGGCTCAGGGTAGCGACTTACTTTGGCAAGGCTGGCAGCAAAGCCTGTAGTGGGAATGAAGTGGAAGATACCAGCTCCTCCTTTCCAAGCATGCCAGTATCAGGTTGTTCCAGTGCTCCTCAGGATGCCAGGAGCTTGGCTTTCTACTTGTAATTAGTTAATTCTGCTGTAAAAATCACATTCTTGGTCACTTGGGAATTGTGTTGCAGAAATGTCTCCAAAATAATAGATGGCTTTCAAACTCAGAAAGCACAAGTGTTATAGATTACAATTCTCCCCCACTTTCTTCTGTTTGTCTAAACCAAATTCATATTGCAGAACTTTAAAAATATACAGTCTAATCTTCCTGAAACCTAAAACCATTGATCTTTCCTGTGGGGCTTCATGAATGTGTTTCATTTTTGCAGTGTAGCTGTCATCTTGAAGATCTGTGATTAAAGTAAGGCTTTTTTCCCTCAAAACCCATTTTCATCTGCTGGTGAAGCTGTGGTGAAGCATTGAATTGGTGCAAGATTCATAGCAACTTTTATATTAGGAAGCAGAAATTTACTAGTACTTGTTTGCCACCAAGTACCTACCTTGGCATCAGTGCCCTCAGTAATGTTTAGGTTATGTGACCATAATGTTCTGGAGGTAGGGGGAAGGAGCACTTTTTGGCATGAAAAAAGGCTTGGTTGCAGATAAATTTTTTTTTTCCTAAAGCCCATCCAAACAAAATCAATTTTTGATGTATTTTGGGCTATGAGAAAGTGTGCTTTTCTGCAAAGATGTAGATTGCATGTTACTGTACTCAGCTAATGGCTTCTTTCCCAGTGATTTGGACCCTGTGAGGACAAGTCCTCAAGCCAATTAGATGCTGGAATGAAAAACCACTGGAGGGAGAAGCTTTGCCCACCTGTGATGCTAAATTTCTGTAAAATATGTAGAGGTATACTGGTGAACCAGGAAGGATCCCACCTGAGGGTAGAGGAATGGGTCCATGCCATTTCACGCTGTTGAGATGTTGTCACACGTGCACAAGTCTGCTCATACATTGTAAATTGGCCCGTTCGATATTTTTTCTTTCCAGGAAACTAAACGAAAGCACGTATCCTAACTGCGAGCAAGGGAAATGTGTTTTTAGAGTTCTTGTTCCAAGGTTCTTGTTCCACTCATCTGAGCATGGCCCTAAGATGCCTTTTGGCGAGGTGCTGATATCTGGCCACCTCCATGGCTCCTGACAATTGAAACCATGCAGAGGCTTGTTTCAGGGTGAGAGCATCTCTCAAATGAAATTGTTGCTTTGGAGTCCCCTTTATACATCGCAGGCCTTTTGCTTTTGCAGGAAGGAGGTGACACCACTCTGCTCTGCATCAAAAGCTGCTTTACAGACTTTCCTGGAAGGTGCGGCCAAGGCCGAAGTTTGATGTGGGATCTCTGAATTCTTCTTATTGAGCGTTTCATATGTACTGTAGACTTCGTCTTGAGTTTGCACGGTTGACACTTAGCATCTGTCTGGCATACGGAATGGTTGTGTAAGGTGTCCCGGTTAATAACCAGCGGGGAAAGTACACAATGCTAAACTTATCCTTGCAGCTTCTTGGGGAGGAGGTGGGACATTTTATCCCAATAACAGGCATGCTTGTGTTTGGTGGCTGCAAGGGCTTTCTTGTCAGACCCTGTGTGTTTAACCTGAGGGCAGAAGTTTGTGAAGCTACAGACTTACTGAAGAAGAACTTTGCTTTATTGTACCCTCTGCTCGATCTTCAAGTAGATACCCAAATCATATGGGCGCATGAGGATTTAGAGCACAGGACTAGAGAAGCACTAGGCAGGGCAGGTAGGACACTGGTTAAATTGATCGTAGCGATCTGTAAATGTCACCTTGCCTTCCAAGTATTTACATAAGTAGAAATCAGAGTAAATATTTGGTTTAGGATAGATACTACCATTATGCCAGCTGATGTATGGACTTGGGAAGAGGTGATGTCACCTGCCAGTGTCATCTTGGTAATGTAAGTGGAAGTGAATGTTCCTATTTACTCCCCAGGTCTTGAGGTAGGTTTCTTTTCTAAATGTTGAGTCAGTTGAACGTGGGGTGTTTTGGTGTTGTTTTTCTTTCCTTTCAACTTTGAGATTAGTGTTATTTGCCCTCCAGATTAAAACCCAGCTTTCAAAACCAGAGTGAATTTATGGAGTGTGGTGCATTTTAATTAGAACATTTAATTAGGAGAGAATTCATGAGTGGGCCTTGTTTTAAAACGATGAAAGATGTTAAATGAAAACAAAAGGGAAGGAAATTATGGAGAAGCATAAAAGATCATTTATTTTGGGTATCTTCTCTACCCATCAAAGGAGATCACTTTCTGTCCTGTGCTTTTTGTTCCAAAAATAGCTAAGGTGCTGCCTGATTTCTGCAGGTTGATGTTGATCTGTCTTTGTAATTAACTATGAAAACAAATTGCACAGTTGGGAGAGAAGTGAGTGTCAGCAGGCTGCTGAAGATAGCTCAGGTGTGTAAAATGGCTACTCTGTCTCACCACCAATTGCCCTGGGAGTAAAGCTGTGGATTTCTGGCTTGTGTTTGACGTCTGTGTCATCTCCTCAGCCTCTTGCTGACAGTCATTTTGCCCGTGTGGCAGATGCGTCTTCTGAGACTTCTGCCCATCTCCTCTATGAGCCGAGTTAACCTCTCCTTGCTTTTGGTATCAGCATGAGCAGCCACTATGGGCATCATATTTTTCTGAAGGGGAGTAGTGAAGGAAGCAAGAGGTGATTTTCCCGACAAACTACTTCTGTTTTGCTGCCTCCAAGCAGCAAATCATGCTAGGTACTGATGGCAGTGTGAAGGACTAACCTGCAGGTCCATCAAAGGGTTTGCTCTCCTGATTCCTGCTCAGGTACATGGCTTCCCAGACATTTCCATCTGAGCTTAAAACCCAGCATCCCTTTGCAGACCTAAAATACAAACCCATATTTTTAGTACAGAGCAAGATCTGATGTCCTCAGGAAATGAAGTCACTGACTTCACTGCATCACCCGTTTCTGCCATGGAAACAGTTGGTGAATTAATGCAAGTTTTGCACAGGTTTAACAGCCATCCTCCTCTTCAGAGTGGGGGGGTGGGAGGAACATTTTCTATTAAACTCAGAATTGTTGTCTTAAGTTTTAATTCCTTGCATCCTAATGTATTTATCTCTGGCTGCAGTGAGGAGTGGAGAGCTTTGAAATCCAGCCAGCTCAAAGGATGCTTTCTGCACTGGGGAAAAAAGAAGCATCGCTTTAGCAGGACGCTGCCTGGATTTAAAGGCTACTTTACATACAGGGTGTGAGCAGCGCGGCAGAGCCTTGCTGCTGGTTTCGAGGGTGTGCAGGTCCTTGCGTCCTTCAGGGGGTGCCATCTGTGGTACGGATTCTATGTAAATGGAGAGTGCAGCTCCTTGTGTGTCATCCAGGTGAGGTCAGGACCACCACCACCAGCAGTCACCAAGCTGTCCTGGCTGTCTTGGGACTG
Organism: Gorsachius magnificus; assembly: GCA_034008185.1. Taxonomy (NCBI): domain Eukaryota; kingdom Metazoa; phylum Chordata; class Aves; order Pelecaniformes; family Ardeidae; genus Gorsachius; species Gorsachius magnificus. Next base: position 67,593,235 of record CM067085.1, read on the forward strand.
AGACAAAATGAAGAGGCACTAGGATGGTGGCAGTGGAGGCTGTAGACCCTCTACACCAGAGGCTGTAGACCCTCTACACCAATGTGCTCTCCTCATCTGTCTTTCCCAGGTGTTGCAGCAAGAAGGAGAATGTTTTGTCTTAAAAATCCAGACTCCAGGACATGGTTTTACCAGGAACAGGATTACATTGGGGATACCTGTGACTCTTGAATGGTTTTTGCACTTGGTTTGTCTTTCTGCCAGCTTTGCAGTACATCTCCCTTGATAACTGTGCATGTAGGAGCACGTTGGAGGGTGCAGCGTGTGTCCCAGTGTGAAGCACTTGCCTGCCCGCTGTCCGTGGGGTGCGTGGGTGTGAGCTGCAGTGAAAGGGTGCTCATTTGGCCACGTGGCTGTGAGCACCATCTCCTTTGAGACCTTTTCAGACCATGTTGTGCAGTTGGCCTGGCTTTCTAAAGCCGTTTCCATCTCCAGTTCCTTGGGCTTACTTTTGGCCAAGAAAACATCAAGTTGCTGAAATTATAAGCCAGGATCATACTATTTATATTGGAGGAACGGTGCAGTTTACATAGACGGGCTCTTTGCAAAATCAGCTTACGCTGGCTTTTAGCAGTTGAAGTGAACAGCTGTAGCAAGTTAGAGATGTTGGAAGAGAGTCTGACTTGAGAGCGGTGTGCTCCTCCACCGCGACAGCGGGCTCTCAGCAAGCGGCAGGCAACTCCGACCAGGTTTTGCTGGGGATCGAAGTGGTTTAGGGATGGGGGCCGAGTGCCACATTCCCCATGAGGAGCTGGGATCCCAAGGGCCTGCTGGGTTGTTTACCCCCATCCTGGCTCCAGGCCCGGCAGTGGATAAGAGGCAGGGCGCCGCTGCCTCCATCCAGCTCGTGTTGAGCAATGCCGTGGCACTGGCTTGATGTTTCTGGCCTTGCTGGCAACCAAATCTCCTTGGCGTGGCTTTCTGAGTTCTGCTTTTCCCTTCTCCTCCATTGTGGGTGAACCTTGGGGTGGCCCCGCTGCGACCCCAGCCTTGCCCCCCACCGTGAGCCCTCTGAACTGAGAGCAAAGATGAGTTTCAGCTTGAAAATCCCTGGGAGCGAGTGGGGAATTGGAGACCAGTTTAGGTGTGGTGGGGGAACTGGGGGAGATCAGACTTCCTTCTGGTCTCTGCTCTGGTCTGAACTGGTTTTGATGCACTGGTCTGGTCTGCCAGCAGGGTCTGGAGGGTGTTTGGGGCATCTCTGTCTAGGCATGGCATCTGGCAGTGCGTGGGAAGGTGATGGATTTCTTGGACCATGGGACGGCTAGGAAAATAAGACAACTGTTGGGCAGATGTGTTCTTTCTGAAGTGGCTTGAAGGGTCTGTTGGCCCTCAAAGAGGGAAGCTCTCTCTAAATGCAGCTTCCTTCTCTCTCTGGATGTGAATGGTCCCAAAACCTCAGTGAATTTTTGGAGAGTGAGTTCAGGCTCCAGCGCCTGGACCCTAAACAGGCACCGGCACTGCTAGAGGAGTGAGCTGCTTCCCACTGCTGAAGCTTCCCATGGCCCAAGGGCTGGACGATACTCTTGCTCTCCTTTCCCTTCCAGCCAGTTTGGACAGGACTGAACCTCCACGTCATCCTGCTTTTCTGCTGACACCTTTGCCCGGTATCGGTGGATGTGTTGAGCAGGGAACTAGTTTCTTGTACCTGTTGGCATCTTTTCTCCATAGAAGCAGCTTCTCTGATGGACGCTGTACATGTGTTTATAGGGAGCAGGTTGGCTGCGGTCTGGAAATAAGCATTTTTAAGGCGGTGAGGGAAGGAAGATGTTGCAAATATGATTAATGGCAGTGGGTCTGCAACTCAGACCTTCTTTTTGTTGTTATTTGATCTTTCTCCTGCAAGCTCAGCAGCTGACTTCTGCAGAAGATAAACACATGGGAGGAGAATGGAGAGGGACTCTTTGGTCTTCAAAAGCAATTAAATGTTGAATGCCTGACTTGAGACATCTTGAAGAGGCCCAGATTTAAGCAGGAGGGTGTTCATCCTTTCCTATAAAGCAGGGCCCATTTAAGGCCTGTCGGATGGACAGCAGCAGTTCCAAGTCACTCAGGCAAAGTATGATTTCTTATGGCGGGGGCTGCATGGAGCTGCGCTGGTCAAAGGCAGCTCACATCAGGGCTATGTTCTGTCATCTGTATTTAGGTTGCATTTTACATTCGCCCCTGTTGCTTTAAAATAGCTTGAAATATAGCTGATACTGATAGAAGTTGATGGGTGTGATCAGAGGTTTGGGTCCAGGTGACTGTGAGGAGATGTTCTTGGTGCCAAAGGTTTCTGAGAAATGCTGAGATGGGTCAAGGGGTCATGTTTTTCTGGCATGCAGGGAAGCAGATGAGCCTGGCCACCAGCGTTTCTGTAGCACTGAACCAGCAATGGTCAGCTTCGCAGAGGGCAGGGGCTGCTGCTGGTGACTGGCGCTTGAGGTGTTCCTGGAGATGGCCCTGGATGAAATTTGGCATTCCTTTGAAACATGAGGTGGCCACCACATGCTGAGGTAGCTGGCAGGAGGTAAGGGCAGAGCTCAGACCAGAATATCTTTCTGCTTGGCTGCACCCAATTTCTGATAGTGGGATCAGGCCAGAGGTGCCGTCCGTCTGTCCATGCAGGCTTGTACGGGCTGTTTGCCCTTTCTGAAAGGGGTCTTCCAGTGTCCTGTGCTGCCCTGCTTTGTGGTGGTCTCCCATTGTTTAGCCTGATTTGAAGAGGGGTCTAAAAAGACTTACTAAAGCAGCGGCCGAGTCCATCAGCTGTGTCTGTGTATGAAGGACAGGCTGAAAATCATCTCAAGGGACATGGAACTAGTTCTCTTTTGACAGTTTCCACGTGTGAGGAAGGTGAACAGGGGCCGGGTTCCTGCATCCACTGAGGCCCTCTGCCCTCCAGTGTCCATGCAACAAAAAAGTCTTGAATTCAGTCAAAGCTGAGGAACTGGGCAAAGTTTAGAAAGAAGCTCCGTGCAGACTCTTGTTCCCGGTCCAAGGAGCATGGTATCTGCTTCTGAAAACAGCCAGGGGCGAATTGTCTAGGATCCAAGTCAGAGGCAGAACAGCAGGGCCTCTCACCGGTGCCAGTGAACTTTTGGTATGCTTACTGGCTGAATCCCACGTTTGGAAGGTAAATCCTGGGGGGAAGTTGCATCTATTACCCAAGCAAATGCTGTTTAAGAGGGATTCCTCTTGCCTGCTGTCTGCCGTCTAAAAGTTGTGTCTTTTTCAGTATAGTCCTCCAAGATCTCCATTAGTCACTGGAGAGACCGGTGCTGCCTGGAGTTGATGCTAACCCAGTCTTTTGGGGTATGTAGGTGATTTTATTGCAGTTGATGGTAGAGGACCCTTGTCCACTGGCGTAGACCCTCAGCAGGTAGGAGATGAATCCTGCCATTAGCCATGCGAGTGGGAAATGGACTGTTCCATTTTGCAGTGGATTTAGCTAAATTGGCACAACATTCCCATAGACGTGAGTCCTTCCTGCTGGCTTGGCACCTTGAGACTGGAGGAGGTGGTGCTGCTATGTAAGGACTGTGCAGGCCACTTGAATTGATGGCTCCTGTCTTGAGTGTTGGTCGTATGCTCTGTAACAACCGTGAACATTAGCATGAGCAAACCTTGAGAGCATGCAATCTTACAGAGGCAGAGGGATGTGCTGGGAAATCTGGAGGAAGAAATGGGTGACTTACTCTTCGGGAACATTTTTTGTCTCCTCACATCTGTTATTCTGCCTTATTCTGCCTTTCTCTCCTCCATATTTGCACTTTGTCATTTAAACCAGGAAAAAAAAATCCCAATATGCATATGACATTTTACAAAAGTGCTTTCTGTGCTCTTAAAATCCAACAGTTTCGCTGCACGGCGTTCATCTGTAATCAATTAGAAGGTTTTCCGATCAACAGAAGCTGGAGGTTCTGCTCCCTGAAGCTTAGCGCTCCGCATGAAGATGTGGGATTGCCTGGCACTTAGTCTCCTTTCACCTGAAGAAGGAAATTGGAGCAACAACAAATGAAGCTCAGTGAGGCAGAATGAGATCAAAAAGCTCTAGACTTGCTTTGTTAGCCCTGTTCCAGTGTTAGGCAGTGGTATGAAACCAGATGGTCCAGATGCGGCTTCCAGCTCAGGAAGTCCTGAAGCTGCTTTTGCCAGAAGCAGGGGAGAAGCTCTCACTGTGTCTTCTGAGGGGTTGTCAGCCTCCTCCAGAGACAAGATAGAGGTGGGGGCTGTGGTCCAGTGGAGCCTGGCTTGTTGTTTTGGGGTCCTCTGAGATGTGCTGCCAGCGGTAGGCTTGGGACCTTGGGTACCTAAATGGACCTAGCCTCACTTCCCCCCCAGACCCCTGAGCTGTTCATCTTTCCCTCCTGAAACCAGCCCAGTGTTGCACAGATGCCTCATTATAAACCTAGGGGAGCAAAACTTTTGGGGGACAAAACTGCTTTCACGCTGCCTGAAGCCTGCTCTGGCTCCTCTGCAGCATGGGGACTTCCAAAAAAGCCTTCATTTCAAGTTGCGCCATGGGCTTTGGAGAAGGCAGTGACTTGGTGAAGGGGAAGAAGGAAAAGAAATCTCTCCAAGGGGGGATAAATTATCTAAGTATTTGGCTTCTTAAAAAGAGGGACTGAAATGTGCCAAGGTGTCAGAAACTCAGTTGGTCCAAAACTGGGACATGATCATGCAAGGAAGGATTGATTCTGGATGTTCTTGGCCACCAAAACAGGTCTCTTCCTTCCATGCTCCTAGGAGAGCTGGCTCTGTGGGAAACCTGTCCAGGGCTGGCTTCAGCTTCGCCGCAATTGAGAGCAGCAGCAGAAGCATCATCCTGTCCGGTGACCCGAGTGTCGGGATGTTTCCCTCCTTGGAGGAGGCAGAGGCATAAAAATTACAAATAAAAGGTAGAAGGGCTTTCGAGAGGGTAATAGAGTATAAGATGGAGTATTAAGCCCATCTCCAACCATAATTAAACTTGCAGTTGGAGGGTCTGTCACATTGCTTCAGACCCTTGGAAAAAAAAAATACTCGGTTGCTAGCTTCATTAGTAATTAAATGTCCAATTACTGTATGTAATGTTTCTGCTTTGCTGAACTCCACAACTGCATTCATAAACAGCCCTAAGGAAGGCCTCTAATCTGTGCCATTGTTCTTCAAGTGGTTTGCACATGCAGAAAAAGAAAAGAAAAATCAGTCAGACATCTATAATATGGAAAGGAAAGGGGGAAGGGGTGGGAAGAGGAGGAAATCAAATCAGCATCTTCCACCTCCCTCCCCCCCCCTGAGGTAGGATCTCTGCCAAGCCCACAGAGAAGCCCTCAGGCCCCTCGAGCATGCAAATGTAATTTTCTATCCAGACAACACACTTTTTTTTTTTTTTTATATAAAATGAAGTCCACCCCCACCCCCCAGAAAACCTCCTCAAATCCCTGAATGCGCAACAGAAGCAAGAAGAAAATTACAATGAAAGGAGGAGAGACGGGAGGGGGGAAAAAAAGCAGCAGCAGCCCACAAACAGAAGGAGAGATGGAGGGAGAATTGAGATGAATATGCAGTGTCCAGAGTTTAAATAGACATAAAAGATAATGAAGGTGGGGAGGGGGGGAGGAGGGAGGGGAGATTGTAATCAAACAAAATGATTTTGGTCCTCTTCAATCATCCCTGGTTTGCAGGCTGTCATTTTATACAAATTAGAGCTGGGGTAATTTTATGAATATTCACTGGGATTGAAATCATGTTCATTAAAGGAAAGGCACCCTTCTCGGGGCCCACTGTGCCGCTCGGCTTTTGTTTGCCTAGAACAACAGGAAAGCCACTTGCGCGGTGGATGAGCGCCGGATCTGTGCCCCCCTCCCCTCCTCGCCCCCGCGGGGCTGGGACTGGGGTCCCGGGTGGATGCTAGGGGTGGCTGGGGGCTCTGAGGGATGGGTTCCCCCCCCTCAGGGCAGGGTGGCCCTTGCCTTTGGGGTGAGAAGCGGAGGAGCGCTTGGAAATGCCCTTCTGGGGGATAAGAGCCATAGCCTGGGAAATTGGCTTTTTGCCTCATCTGCAGGGGGGGACTGCAAGTGCTCTAGCCTTTAATTTCCAGGCAAGCCCTTATTGAACCAGTAATAGCTCGAAACCATTCGGGATGAAATAATTGCCACATTTTTACATTATTAGTATTTTCTTTTTTTCCCCTTCAAGCGTGGCTGCTGAATTGAATTCTTCTTCCTGCTCGAGAGTCCAACCCAAGTCTGCGTTGCACATGTCTGGCACCACGCTGGGGATGGTTCCTCTCATACATAACCAATCAAAGATGTATTCAGGGCCGTTGTGAGGAAACCGGGGATGATTATAAGTCGAGAGATCCAAGGCTTTTGCTGACTGCTCACCCTCGCATATTACGAAATTTCTCTTAGAAAGGCAGACAAAGCCTTTTGAGCCCGTGTGTGGTGATGGCCTCGCTTGGATGTCTGGCTTTAACTGCTTCACAATGTCAGCCTCTCATTTCCGAAAAAAGGCAAACGTATCCTATTGTAGCATGTCAAGTACCCAAACTCCGCCATTCAGCAGCCTGGGGATGGCTGTAACCCATCCTCGGGTTGTCACGGTAATGCAAAGAGATCGCTCTGCCACTTGGTAGCCGCCGGCAGGAGGAAGGCGAAGCTGACCTGTGGAAGAAATGTTCATTTAAATATTAGATTGCATCTTAGCCCGGCGGTAGGATGGCTTGTCCCTTCTCCAGGGCAGCTGGGCTGCAAGCGAAATCGGGGTGACTGGGTGTTGTGTTTGGTTATTGTTGAGGAAGCGATCTGTAATAAATCGAGGTGCTGCGCTGGGGTTGCCCAGGGAAGGAGATGTGATGGCTGGGGCAGCGGGGTTGGGACCATTTATCTGCTGCTGGTGTGAGCAGGTTCTCCCATCAGCCCAGGCGCTGGCTGTGCTGTACATCTGTGTGCCAAATCCAGGTGAGAGCAAGAAATCACCTGGTGGGGACTAAAAGCATTTTTTTTTTCTCTTTATAGAGCTTATCTTTTATTTTGTTCTCTTTAGAGCTAAAAAAGATGAATTGAGATCCAAGGAAGCCAGTCATGCCAACGTGCGCTTTTATGATTACACAGGTAGTCACAGTCTCTAGCTTGAACCTTACAGTAAAAACAGCTAACTTAACCTAACCAAAGGGAACATTTGGGGTTTTTTTGCTGAATGTGGGAACATCATTGGGGCAGAGTGCAGAAAAGTGGTTGCACATGTAGTGACAGAAGTTTCCTTCTGGAATTGGAGCGACTGTAGCATCTGCCTGCACTGTGGAGGGTCCTTCCTTCTCCAGATGATAAACCGAGCGCAAAGGGCTGACAGTTATTCCTTTAGTTTAGTCAACATTTTCCCAGGGCTCAGCTGAGGTGAAGAGATTTGGTCCAGTAGCATTGATTCTACAAGGCCAGCCCTGGTAGAGCAAGGCATTGGGTTCTGCTCCCAGCAGTGGTTGTGTGTTGGGCTGGGACAGGATCTCAGGTTCCTCTGCCTCCTGCTGGGCCAAGTAAAGCTTGGCTTTCTTCTGTCCTGCCCAAACCTTCCCATTGAAGATACTGCCCCACCAGTGCAGCGGCTGTTCCCCAGCCTGCTGCTGTTAATGGCCAGGCTGGTCAGGTCATCTCCACCGTGAGGGGAGGCTACACGTATGCTCCCCATCGGAGCCACAACACTATGTCTGGCTGCCATAATCCAATTCAGCTTCATGTACAAATAAACCTTCAAGGTTCTGATGTGTTAGGCAGCGTGTGCTCCTCAGGGTTGCTGGGCCATGTGGTTCCTGGCTTAGCGCCCTTGCTGGGGGTCCCTGTCCCCGTGTACCTGCAGGCATCCTCTGCTTCCTGTGGGCCTGATGTAGAGCAGTAGAGCTGCTTGTTTGTTTTTTATCCAGGGTTTTTCTGTTCTGGCAATGTTTTGTCTTTGAAACGTATCCCAAACCCCCACGGAGGAACCCCCTCCCTGCATTGAGCTGTGAGGCACTGGGGGTTGTGCTTAGGGAGCTGGTTAGGATCAGAGGCTCCCTGCGGTGCTGGGGGCAAAGCAGAGGAGTGGGCTGATGGTCCTGAGACACAGGATGACATGGTTCCCTGTCTGTTATGGTTGTCCTTGTTGCTTGCGTTGGTGCATGTGTGCCAGCGAGACCCTGCAGACCCCAAAGCCCAGGTGAACTGAAGCCAATGCTCTCTCATGTGTGATGGAGGTCCCCAGAGACCCGCAGGTGGGTGTGAAGCCAAGGTCCTTGTAGGGGGGAAGGACTTAAAGGTCAACCCCATAGGTAGCCAGATGACAGCAGCATCTCCACTCTTTTTCTCTTTGGGGTGTGTGTTGCTGGGCTCCTCTTGGGCTTTTCCACCAAAAAAAACTTTGCCAGCCAGGCTGGGCTGGTTTTCTTCTCATTTGGATCAAGGGACCTTAAAACTTCTGAAGTGGTTTTGAGTTCCTAAAGACTATGATAAACCCTTCTGGCCACCAGGATGTATCAGTGAGGAAACTTCAACCTAGGCCTGGAGGATCTTGTTTGCTCTAGGGTTGTCTGAATTGCAGATGTACAAGAAATTTTGAGTTGGGGGAGAGGAGAAGGGGCTGTTCATTAGCTCTGTGCTGGGAAGCCTTTTTCTGCTCTACACATAGGAAAACAGAAATGTTCTTTTTTTTTTTTTTTACTCTGAGCTCAGCACTTGTTTGTCATTGTCCTAGTTCTTGGCAAAGCAAAAAAAATTTCAAATGGTTAATATTTTTTATGATACCAGGAACGAGGAGTCTTTCCAACAGAAAAGATAATCCCTTGTCTCATTCTGTTTATAACTTTAAAAAACTCCTGCTGGCTGTTTTCTGTGGGGACCATTTTCCGAGGCAGCTTCTTGGGTTTTGAATGGTTTCATCCCTCAGCGCTTCTTTTGAGTGGAAAGTTTAAAGATGCTCGAGCAGGGCGATAAACTGTAAAGCAAATCTGAAGAGCCTTAGAAAAGGGCTGTACAAAATGCAGATGTAGGGGATTAGAAAACAGAACTGCACTACATCCAGCGATAAGTAAGGTCAAACTCAGCAGTTTCTGAGCAGTTGCACCAAGCAGGATTGCTTTTCGGCTCCCAGTGGCAGGAGCGGAGGCAGAGAAGTATCTGGCGTGGGCTTGCCCCTTGGGTGCTGCACCTTGCAGTGGTGGCCAGCAGTGTTACCCTGTAAGGGGTGGGGACAACAGGGAGGTGAATGACATAGCATGATGTTGGGGGCTGCGGTCTCGTCAGCTGTTAAACAGACAGGGCAGAGCGATAAAAACATCCCACTGATTTTATCAAGTGTTGTATGCTCCAAAATGGTTGGCATTTCCATGGATGAAATACAGCTGCTGGCAGCTATCCATTGCTGCTAAAGGGAGAGGAGGGACTTCCGAGCAATAATGGTGCTTTCAGGTAAGGAAAAATCCAATGCACGGCTAGCAGGAGTGTACCCAAGCTGTCAGTCTTGGAGGTCAGAGAGCCCCAAACCAAAACTCAGAAGTACAGCTTTGACCTGTGGTTAAGAGAAAATCAGCTCCTGCCTGGACACAGGACCTCCTGGAGCAGGGGAAGTGGGAGGGGAAGCCCTGGCTCTGATCTATTAGTCCTCTAGTTTATTTTCTCAATCTCTCTTGGCCTAATCAAGGCTCAGTTTTGCAGTTTCCCCAGGGCTCAGATCGCTCTCTCCTGGCTGAGGGCACCACACACCGTCAGTTTGTTCCTGGAGATCCCGTGTTGCTTTTGCAATGCTGATCATCACCTGCCTGAGCAGCTTTGCAAGGTTTTTGTTTTGCTCAGAAAGTAAGCTCCTGCTGAATATTCAGCCCCTGCCTCTAGCTCGGGGTTTCCTGCGTGGCCCTATCCTGCTGAGATAACTTTCATGCCTTCTCCTTTGGCTTGCTCATCTTGCTGGAGAGCCAAAGCTGCCGTCAGTCCCTTGTGCACCGGGGTAAGATCTGTTGATGTATCCTGAGGCTAGAGTTACTTTCTGTTTCCGAGTAGTTCCCAGGGCACAGATTACAAGTGCTATGATAAAAACGTTGAGTCGGATGTCTTTATTTTTTTTCTCCTGTGATCAGGTCTTTCATCACTTGCCTCTTGCTAACCAGGGAGCTCTGAGAGTTGGGCAGATTTCAGCATTTCCGTCTACCCCAAAAGCTGCGTAAATTTAGTCCAATGCAGTGTTTGCCATTGGCCCAGCCTCGCGGAGCTTAAAGCTCTCCAGCTCCTTTTGACTTGGGGAGTAGCTGTGCAGGAGCTTGGTGGTGGACCAGAGCAGCTTCTAGATCTGCTTTTGACTTGAGATGAGCCTGTATTTACATTGTCTTCAAGCAAGATCAAAGTTGCAGCTCTCAGGTCCACTTGATGCTTTTCCCCTCCTAGCACCTCTTGCCACTCATTGCTGCCGTAACATGTGAAGAGAACGTGTCTTGAGTGTATAAAAGAGACAGTGTGAATAAGCCCGGGGGGCAACACAGTTCTGAGAAATAGATGCATTGTAGGTGTAAAGCTGATGAAAAGGAACGTTACGCGCTCTCTTAAAAAGCTGCTGTATCTTCTCTATCAAGGAAGGTGTCTTCCAGGAGGTCTGGGGGAGTGGAGGTGAGTCTCTTGAGTGATGCTTGGGATATCCTCTTGCTTGGGATGCCTAGGGTGCAAAGACCTCTGGATGCTCCATCTTATTCCTGCCAGGTGCATCCCACCAAGATGGGAAGCCATGGATGTGGGTCTCCTTGTGGGAAGGCACCGGGAACCCTGTAAGACTGTTCTGCTGGATCTCTTCTGCTATTTCTTTCTCCTAGTTTCCTTTCTGAAGACTATCCAAAAACACGAATATTTTGTGATGGACTGTGAAGGACTTGAGATTGAAAGCTGTAAAATGCACATCAGCCACTCCATAAATGTCAGAGATGCTGAGCAAAAGCATGGCTACTTGAGTTTAGCCAGTTCTGTATATCAAGAGATCCCTGCAGATTTATTAGATGTTTCAAAATGGATTTGAAATAACTGGATTTAGTGTTTCTGGCGATTCCTTGAACCGTATTGTTTTTCAGCCAACTTGCATAAATGTGCCAGTCATGGGCTGCGGTGTATCAGCCAGCTTAGCAAATGGTTTTATTTATAGCTGAAAGAGTAAAGCCAAGGAGTATAAATCCTGAAAAAAGTATAAACTGTATCGTGGAAATAATAAACTTCAAATTCATGGAATTTCTAATGTTCCACTGATGGCTAAAAAATCTGTTTAATGGCCGCTGAGTGATACTTGGCTGCAAAGCAGAAACCCCAAAGTTGTCTTAACTCAATAGTGATATTTTTTAGTGTTTCTTTATGTACTGGCGCTGAGTCTCTTGCTGAATGATGGAAAGTTGACCTCCACTGCATTTCTGCCATGACCAGATAAGATTTCAGATCACAGCTCTGCTTTTTCTGTTGATGATCTATGGCTGTAGCCTGAATCTTGCCGTTAGATGTCGGGCTGTTTATCTGGAGGATCGGCTGCATGCCCAGCTGACTTTGGGGGTGTGAAAGATGTTCAGTGCTGAAAGCAAGTGCAGGGAAGGGAGCTGATGACCAGAGAGTGGATCCTGTGCTTTCATGCATGGCTGGCCAGCCAAAAGAGGTTGAGCCACATCTTCAGAGATGCCAGTCTGGGTTGGATTCTGAGAGGTAAGAAGATCTGGACTGTTGAACAGGCATCCTCCTCCTCCATCTCTCCTCTCCATTGAAATCAGTAATGGTAGTGTATTTTTAAGCTGGTGACTGTTGTATTCTTTTTTGAGGTGATGCATTGAAGTTTAAGGACCTGATTGCACATCCTTTCCTCCTACGTCAGTGTCAGGGTAAAAAGCATTGCAAGGGCCTCCTTGCTATGTGGATTATTTATGTGGGAATGTGTAGGACCTGCATGTGCTTTCAGTGGCTGCTGGTTGGTAAATTTGCACGTAGGTGTGTTGTCCTAGGCAGTGTTGGTCAGAGATTGTTTGCAACAGCCTGAGCATGGGGTCCCCTCCCTGGGTTGGAGGTATGGTGGGAATGGTGACAGCAGAAACCATCGAAGCTTTATGGTCCCCAAGGCAGGGGGTTGCAACCTGATGTTTTGAGCACATGGGTGCTGCTCCGTGACTGCAGTGAGCTTGGGCTGCTTGTGTGGCTGTTGCCCCAGCCCAGCTGACCAGTGCCAACATACTCCATGGCAGCCATGGTGTGTCTGTGCATCTGCTCGGTCTTGTCTGCTTGTCACTGGCCAGCTGGGCATTTTGTGCATGTGGCTGCTACTTCCCATTTGAGAGGTGGCGTCTAAAAACCTAGTTCTGTTTTATTTATTTAATTTTATTTAATTTCTTTTGGGGCTGAATTCAGCTAAGCAAGTTTGCAGTTTCTCTGGGTTCTGGTGATTGACATTGTGTTTGAACACCGCATTCAAAGCTAATACTTCTTGCAGATGCTGAGATAAGTATCTGTAAATCTTTGCATTTACCATTATCCCCAATTTTCTTGTGCAGTGCCTGCTGTCACCGTATAAGGGTATTTATCCTGCACATAATCTGATTGGAAAATAAGGCTTTGAAACAGAAAGGAAAATACACATTTCAGGTGGTGTTAGAAATGTCAGTTGTGGATGCTTAAACAGTCCTGATTGCCTCCAGGCTTTGGGGCATTTGGGTTTTCGGCCCCCTATTGTTAGATCTAAAGCTGCTTATTGGAGTCCAAACAGGTTAGAAAGACATCTTGTTCTTCAGATCCTCAGAAGTCTGCCTCTCCCCTACTGAGGGGGATGGCCTTCTTACATCCCAGCCAGTCAAGTTTTAACCCTTGGTTTAGACAGCGCGGGGCCGAACAAAGAACGACTGCTTTCAGATGGAGCAGAATAAAAAGCTATTATTTCATAATAATACTCTGCTCTTCCCCTCCAAGGATTTCCTAAGGACTTTAAAAATATTAAGGCTTGGGCAGTCACCCCCATGACTGAGAGCCAGAGAAATGGCTGTGTGTGGGCATCTGAAGGATTGAACATGAGGTGTAACCTCTGCTGGGGTGACTTCAAGCCTTGAGGTCCCCTGTGCACTTCATACCTGTAAGAGGTCAAGGTGTGGCAGGACAACAAGGGCATTCACGGCCAGGAGAACCTCCTGCTTTGCATTGCTTTGTACTCTGTTCTTAACCTTGTTCCAGCTCCTTGGCCCTTTCCGGTCCTCGTTGGGTCTTACGTTGGGCTGGAGGCTGTGGGATCAAGGATGCTCTCTGCACAGTCCAGATGAACTCCTTCATGCCATCCTTCAAGCAGGGAAGAGGGAAAGATATCACTGTTCTCTGAGACACCACTATGGGGGTGGTGGAAGTCCAGCTGATGTTTCCTGGGCTGGTTATACCCAGCGCTCTGCTACCATCACAGCATCAGGTGGGTGATGGGGTGGGATTGAGGTGTCTTTGTATGGAGGTAGGTGCTTGCAGCCCCATGTCCCAGTGGTGAGAGAAGAGATCGGGGAACACGAGGTCCTTCCTCTAATATCTCCGTCATTGAGCAGATTAAACCCCATCTCAAGTTAAAGATGGGAACTCCTCTTACTGGTGAGATCAAGAGTCCTTGCTCTTTCATCTGTCGTCCTGCCTTTGTGCTCCTCGAGGGCACAAACAGGAGCTGGTTTAGGTTGTGGGCTTTTCTTCCCCACCTCCTCTTCAATTGTTCCTTAAAATTGGCACCTCTGGGGATGTCGCTGATTCTTGGCTTGGCCTCTGGCACTTTCTGCCCAGCCTGGGGCCAGCTGGTGGTGAGCAGCAGTGGGTGAGCGATGCTGAGGACCTGCTGTTCCTGTGGGTGTGGGTACCACCCCAGAGGGCACACGTGGCACTGCCCTCTTTGCCCCCACATTGTCCTTCTGAAAAAGCCACCTCTGGCCAGCATCCCAAATGAGTGGATGAATCAGATGCCATTTTCTCCTTCAAACAGTGACAATAAGTCTCTTTGCAGGGACAATTAGTTTCTTTCCTTTGCGAGAAGTTTGGTTGGAATGGGCTGACCTCTCTTCATGGAAGGAGAGCCCTTGTCCCTTGTGTCCCTGGGAGAAGCCGCAGCATGGACCGTTTATGGTTTTTCCTTTTAACACAGTGACAGTGGCTTTGTTTTCTACATTTAGTTTGCATCTAAGACCAGGACACGGCTCATGCTGTGTCCCTGATCCAGTGTTTAAAGCTTTGCTGTGACTTAAGTTTGGCCTGGGCTCTGCAGGGTTTAGCTTAATTTTTAAAGCTCTCAATGTGAATAATTCCTCACTGAATGCAGATCGCAAGAGGGGATATTGATTTAAAGCTTTAAAGCTGGTGGTTATGGATTAAAAAAAAAATAAAAAGGAAAGAAGGAGATTTACTGTAGTCAGAGCTGGTTGCCTAAATGTTAGTCCCTTACAGACAGGCTTCTGCTGAGCTATGTGTGGGAGTGGCAAGGGAGCCCAGTGAATTTTAGCTTTAAATTGTTGGCTGCTGAGAATCAGCCCTGGGATACACTCGACTGCAATTCCCCGTGCCAGGGATGCGTTTGCTGTAACTCCCTGGCCCGGACTCTGTGTGGGTGCAGACATTGCTATGGGGTTGCAGCAGCTGACCCGAACTCTTCCCCAGGCATGGGGGACCGGGGGAAGGATGCGTGGGGTTGGGGTGATGCTGCCATACATCCCCACGTAGGGGTCTAGCTGGGGTAGCAGGTGGGGAGCCATCAGCAGAACAAGGGTGTAGGGGCTGGGAAAGAAAATGATGGGAAAGGAAGCTTTGGTAGAGAAGATGCTACAGAAGACGAAGAGAATTAAAGGCAGGGAGTATGTCCAGTTAGCAGGCAGGGCTTTGAGGTCACTAATGCTGGTTATTTGGATTTCAGAGAGGATCCTATTAGCTGCTGTGTCGGAGAACCATTAATCAGTGGGGTGGGAGGCAGAAGCTCAGGCTGGCCAAGAAATCAGTTTCCAATGTCCTTGATGTCCTGCCGGGCTGGTGCTGCAAAGCTTCCTGAACAATGATGGGTTTGTCTCGGATGAGACTCTTCCAGCCAGAGGCACCAGGCGCGATGGGATGGGGAGCGCTGAGCCCCTCTGCCTGTGATCAGCGGAGGGGTACAAGGATGTTGTGTCCATGCAGACCTCTTTGCAAAATCCCACCTTGCTGCTGCTGTCCCAGGAGGTGTTGCTGAGCTCCCCTTCCTAATGGGTACAAAAGATGTATTACTTACCTTTGGCAAGCGTCCCGCTAAAAGTTTCTTGCTGTTGCTATCCCACAAGCACTAAACGGGATTTGGAAGAGGGTTTGGGGAAAAAAACAGTGTTTTCAGGCGTGACTGTTTGTGATCCCTCGGAAATAGAATGTCTGGCCTGCCTTTTTGTTTCCATCAGGAGTTTTCACGTGTGCCCAGGAGCCATTCCAAAGGAGCTTTAAGCACAGGACCTGAAGTCACACTGAAAGTTTGTGAATTGGACTTGTAGAGCAGCCTTGTTCTCCAAGCCTGGTGCTCAAACCACTTTAAAAACCTCTGAAAGAAGCCTCTGGCTGGTTGGAAGAGCCATTTGCTGTAGAAAGATGCCATAAATAATGCAGAAAGAGACTTGTGAGTTGTCAGAGATGGGGTCAGAGAAGGGTTGCTTAGATAAAATTAAGATGTGGACATGGTAGATGAATCTGGAACAAAATGGGTTTGGCAGTTTTTCCTCAAGAAAGGTGGCTGAAACCTCCCTGCTTGCAATATTTAAATTTTTGCCAAAATCTCTTTATCTGGGATTTGATCTTACACTTCCTTTTTATTTAAATCTTCCAAATGCCATTAGTAGGAAGATATTTACCAACAAATGTTACATCTGAACTCCAGGAAACCCAGGGATTTCTTCTTCTACGTTTAGATTTAACTCCCTAGTCTAACGCATTCAGATTTTGTAGGGACTGATAAACAGAGCTTTAAAAAAAAAAGGGGGGGAATAAAAATGGTCTCTGGCTGGACTGCATATGCTTAAAATCCCTAATTGTCTGGCTTTTTGTCTGCAGGGTGAATTTATAAGAAAAAGGAGAACCCAAGCCTACTATTTCAACACCCCTGGAATTCATGAGTAGAGCTGGGTTTCAGAGACTCCCCTGTCTTGTTTTGGCTAAGTCCTTAAAATGGAAAGTTGGAGATTAACATGGTAGGCCTGGGGTCATCTCGTTGCAGAATATATAGTCTCACATATGCAAGATCTTTTTCTTCAGACGTCCCTTCTGGTTGCGATGTTTGAGCCTTTGCTTTGCTCCCTGGCTAAGAGCAGCGTTAATCATAGGACTGGAATTTGTGACTTAACCGAAGAGGCGTTTTAATGCTTTTCCTGTCGTCGATCAGCGGGCTGGAAGCCACTGTCTCAGTAGCATTGTCACGTTGACCTCTGTGATGGTGCTCGATGGGTCCTCCTGGGTGCCTGCCAGCCCAGGAATGCCTTCCGAAAGGAGAAAGGCAGGCACACCAGAAGGGATGCTCTGAACTTGGACCCCCCAAAGACAGAAAAGGGGCTTTTTGTTCAGCCTGCAAAGGGCTCTTCTGTCTGCAGCAACAGGGCATGGCGAGAGACCTTCCTTCTGAATCTGTACTGCTAGAAGAAAAAAAAAAAAGCCCTTGCATCAGAATTTGCTATTTATATTTCTAGCTCTGAGACTCCTCAGCTGCATTATTAATGAAGCGGTTACCAATTAAGATAGATGAGTCTGCTCTTGAGGGTGTTTGTTAAGGTAAGGTACCTTATTAGCATATCTGATAGATACAACGCCAGGTGCTGATTAAAACCTTGTCAACTCCTGAGGGACAGAAGTCTTGAGGAAATAAGGTGGAGAAAGTTGCCCCATTTCCTGGCTTTGGCCATGCTGGGAGCAGGAAGAGGAGCTCAGCATCCTTCCCCAGAGGCACATCCCGGACCTCGTGAGCAGCTTGTAAACGGACACAGGGAGGAAATTAATCAGCTCAGATCAGAAATTCCAATAGCTGGAGCGATGCAAGTGTGATTAATGCCTCCTGAACGCAAGAGGTGGAAAGACACTAGGTTTGCTGCTCTTGCAAGGCTGGCAGTCTGTCAGGCGGGGAATTTGTTTCCGACGACCCTATGGATTTCGGAGGTCTGGAATTGATGCTTGCCTACATTACAGTGTTTCGGCAGCTCGCTAAATTAGGTTTGCAGGCAAAACGATGCTGCGAGGTGCAGTCAGCCCACATATGAAACCAATTTCCCTTTGAAATAGCACTAAGGAGGGCGACCAGAAGAGAAACGAGATCATCTTTAGGTCTCTCATGACCTACAAGAGTTGAGAAGTGTGTATTCACTTTCCATATTATAATAAGGCAAAGGAACTATATTGTAGGCTTTAATGATCCGCATGCGAAGAGCATCTTAAAATAGACTTAAGATCTTCTTGGAACATACGTATGTGTTTATAATTTTATGGCTATAAAAATATATATTTACTGAATACACATACTTTGTTTCTCCATCTGCTAAATATAGTCACGTATGAAAGTTATATAGAAAATGTATTTTCCCCTAAATTATCCTGCTGTCAGTCTGCTTTAATTTCAGCGTCAGCAGAGGCGAGGAGCAAGTTGAGATGGGTGCTGTCGTGCTGCCGAGCGTGTGTCTGGAAGCAGTTTGCCTGGGGATGGGGATTACTGGAGGCGGGGTTGGTGGCACCAGCTATTATTAAGATTTGCCCAACAGTTCACGAGATAAGACCCTGTTTTCAGTTTTGCTTGTAATTTTGTCAGGGTTTTAACCATTCACACTTTCAATTTCCATGCTGGGTGTCTGCCTCAAACTGTTTGATTTTAGGAGGGGAAAAAAAAAAAATAAGAGTGTAAAATGGTCCTGGCATTTCAGAGCACAAGCTTGCAAGAAAAATGTTGGTTTTGCCCTGCTGAAGAAGCCCGAGGAGCTTTTCTTGGAGCTTGCTGTGAAGCTCAGTGCAAGAGGAAGGGGGAGGAGGTGCCCATTTTGAGACGTCTTTGCCATCCCTCTGCAAACGTGGCCAAACCAATGAAAAGTTGGAATTTGCGTGCGCTCAGCAGAGACGTCTTTAATTCCAGTGCCTGGTAATTACCCGAGTCCCTTCACAATGGACAAGGCTCCTTCCCACACGGCTCCCCGGGGAGGCAGGGCTGGGCGCTGGCTTCTCCTCTGATAGCTGCTTTGGGGAGCAGACATGGAGCGGGGGGCTTGTCTCTAGTCGCAGCTGGGCAGGTGGGTGGGATTGGGAAGGGAAGATGGCAGGGAGCATGGAAAAATAGAGATGCTCTAGACAAGGGCAGAAAATAGGAAAGGGTTGGGGATAGCAACCAGAAGAGGGAGAGCTTCCAGGGCTGGAGAAAAGCATGGGATGGCATTGTGCAACAGGGACCCGCCAGGTCAGTTTGTCTCATACCGATATTTCCCAATTGTGCAGCTTGAGTCACAGCCCTTTGCCAGGTGCCCTGTCTCCAGCAGGCAGCCCTTGCAGAGGTCTGCAGAGATGCTTGCGCCATGTTTGGGAGATCAGCAGATGGTTTCTCTAAAGAGAGCCTGAAATGTAGCTGTTGCTAAAACGAGTTTTTACAATAACCTCAAGCACTTTAAAAAAACAGATCATTCTTCTTGCGAGCTCCAGCTCAGATAGTCTCTTTAAAGTAAATACACTTCTGTAGCATCTGCAGTTGGGCCTGGCTGGAGAGCCTGGAGTCTGCCTTGTGGAAAGTGTCATGATGCTAGATTTTGGTTTTGTTCATTTTTGGAGTGTTCTGTTGAGAAGGAAGGAGCCAGGCAGCCAGCAGAGTAATCCCTGGGTAGGGTCTGGGATGGGGGACACTCCGCCATTCCTGTTTCCGCTCTGCGGGGCTTGGAGCAGGAATTTGGAGAGCCCTGAGAAACCAGTCACCAGCAATGTGTCTCCAGACAAGAGGCTGTTGAAGAAGATGCTGTCTCTTCATTGTTTATTCCTGTATGCTCATCTGGGACCCCATCACCAACGCACACGAGTGCTCCTGGTTTGCTTCTGCAGCAGAGTGAGCGGGTCAGTGGAGCTCTCTTGGAGACCTCTTGCTTCCTGACCCGCTGGTGTCCTACAACGGCAGTGGCAGGAGGTGCCGCTGTCGGCGGTGATGTGGAAGGACACCATTGCAGATGTGCTGAAGCTCCAGAAGTGACCACGGACACTCCAGCACACAGAGGGAGGTTTCACATTTGTACCCTTAAATGCCAAAGAGGAACGGGCTTTTTGGATTTGAACCGATGCTGCGTCTAGCTGACAGGGCAGAAATTTGTAGCCATGGGAGTGCAAAGGTGGCAATGGATCAACTTTAAACAGTGTTAGTGGGTTTGCCTTTCAGAGCCACAGTTTGCTATCAAAGAAACATCATAGCAAAAGGCTGCCTCCAGGCTGCTGTGGCCCGTCTTCCCCTGCCACGTGTGCTCCGCGATGGGCTTGGATGCTTGGGGAAGTGGGAGCAGGTGGATCCTGTGTTTGGGACAAGTTTCTTTCCTCAAGGACATGATTTACTGAGAGGCAGCAGGAAGGAGAGTTTGTGCGGGGAAGCCTGTGTGGAATGGGACAGCATCGTGGTCTTCCAGCTCTCCCCATGGGGAGCTGGGTGGCTGGCATGCTTGCTGATGTTTTCAAGAAGGATTCCTTGTAAGTGTTTGAGGAACATTTGCTTTGAATTCACAACTGAATTCTTTCTTCTGTTGTACAAAAATGCTACCAATGAAAATAGACAAGCTCTCTGGGTCATTTCCAGATGCCCTTAGTGAGGCAGAAGTGTTTATTTTTTATGGGCCAATTTTTGTAGTCTACCAGAACGTCTTGTACTGTCTAATGCCGCATGAAGGAATAGCTCTGCAGAGTGCGTTTAATAAGAGCAATGTGCTCTCAGGGATATTCAAATCGGAGTTAGCTTCCTCGCATGTACGCACTCGATAGTGTGCGTTATAAAACATCTGGGTCCAAAATTGCACTGAAGAAATCAAACGGCCAAGTCAACCTGAAAGTCATACCAGGGCTCTGCCTGGGGAATCACCGTGTGCAGCCCTCTCCTCTGCTGCAGGGACCTTGAGCAGATGGCCTGGCTTTTTTTTTTATTCCTTTTCCTCCTCCTCCTCAAGATCTGCAAGTCAGAAGTAAAAATCAGCTTTGAATTTTCTGTCAGTGTGAGGAACCGCAAGTCAAAAAGGGGCTCTCTGGCCACGGTTCCATGTCTGCGTGGGAGGTGAAGAGCCCTTGGCTTTCCTGTCTCTGCATCCACCCTTCTCCTGCTGCAGTTCTTGGCTTTACCTCCCAGGTCTGGACCGCCTGTTGCCTGTGGTGCTGGAGCATTGGGTGGCTGGTATAGGAGGACGTTGGCGGCGGCAGCAGCTCCACCACAGCGTCCTGGCTGTCTTGCATGCCTCCAGCCCAGGTTCCTGCATCTTGGAGGTGTGCAGTGTGATGCTGCCGACTCTGCCCTGCTTTGGGGCTT
Organism: Gorsachius magnificus; assembly: GCA_034008185.1. NCBI lineage: Eukaryota > Metazoa > Chordata > Aves > Pelecaniformes > Ardeidae > Gorsachius > Gorsachius magnificus. Next base: position 67,613,737 of record CM067085.1, read on the forward strand.
CTTGCGCCTTCCACCTGGGTTCTGACCTGCTGGGCAGGTAGCTGAGTGTCGTGCCTCCAAGGTGAGAGCAAAGGTAGGTGTCTGGGGAAGAGCATACACGTGAGGAAAGCTTGCATAGATGCTTCCCCAGAGCCCTCAGTGTGAGCTCTCTTGCTGTTGGACATACGCCTGGAAGAGCTTTTCCATCAGCCCCATGAGGCTTGGTGTTGTTCCTCTTAAAAAGGACCCTTGTCTGTCCATTCTCCTTTTCCTGGCTTCTCTGCGCATTTACTGTGGGAAAGGAGAGCGATGTGACAGGCAGCGGCTGGAGTTGTGTTGAGTTTGGCAGTCATGGCACCAAAGGCTGGGACAGGGTCATTTGGGTGAATTTGGTTCTTTTATTTGACCTTAAAATCAATCTTTCCCTTCATGGATGAATCTCTAGGGAAATGAACCTCAAGATTTAACCTTTCCTATGGGAAATCTGTTTAACAGTGACTTTCATCAATGGCCGCTGTCCTTCGGTAATGTCCCTGGCAGCTCCATGTTCTGGTCTGGTGTGACTTGGTTAGAAGACTTTGCTGCAGAGATGAAAGAGGGCTGTAAGCAGCTCCATCTCACTGAAGGATCTGGCAGAACAAGCAGCTGTCGGGGAGCTGTGGTGCTTTCTCTGTCTTTGCTATGTCAAGGAAAGCAAGGCCAAGAGTTTGGATTTAAGGGTTTCTGAAATTACTCTGCAGACTGGGAGAACATCTCCCCCCTTGGCTTGGAAAGGCAGCGGGTTGTGTTTTAGATGAAGCCTGTTCAGTGTGGCTGGTGTTGCACCGCATTCAACATGGAAACCAGCTGTCTCCTGTTTTAAATAAGGAGGGGAGATGCAGTAGGAATCGGCCCTGGAGTAGGCTGCTTGTTCTTGGCATGGGCAGTTTGCCTGTGAAGTGTGTCAGCGTGGGTGAGGGAGCCAGGAAGGGCTGAGAGCTCATGTCCAACACTCACATAGGGTCGTTCCCTTGGTGCCACACCAGTAATTTGACTGACATCTCAATTACTTGCCATAACCTGCTTGCAGATGCTGTGAAGCCATGCTAAGACCTTTCCAGTGTGGCTTTCTGAAGGGACCAAGTCCCAAGGATCTGGGACCCTTCTCCCGTTCACATTTGCTCTGCCTGTGCATGTGGGATGGGCTGTATCTGCAAAGAGCTGGGCTTAAGCCTGAGCTGCTCCGGTCAGTGCTGGCAGGCTGGGGACCCCTGAGGGGTGTCTCATGCTCTCACACATGCTGTGTGTGCTTCATGGGGGTGCCAAGAGGAGCAAACAAAATGACGGGCTGACCAGAAAAAGCGTTTTCCCAGGATGCCACATCTGGGTTCTCCCACCCCATGCCAGATGTGCTAGAAACCAAAGCCCTTCTCTGTGCTTGTCCATCCCAGCTGCACTCTTCCCATTCAGCAGGAGAAGGAGATAAGTCAGGGTCCTGCTCGGGGAAGCAGGGGAACTTGCTGCTGAAACAGGTCCCTGTACCAGCACAGTGTGACTGCAGACTGCACCGCTTTGGTCTGATTAATAATACAGAGGTGGCACGGTTGGCCGTATGCAGCACCGCTCAACCATGCAGCTAGGTCTGCAGCAAGCACTGGTGGAGATGGGTCTTTTCTTGCCCATGCAGCTGATAGGGAGGAGTCCTACTGACTCCTTCAAAGATGCAAGTCTTGGGGTGACTGCCCTGCCTGGGAGGGGAGCCCACCCTTTGGTCTGATCCACTTGCCCTCACGCCCGTAGGGGCTGTCTGCAGGAGCAGAGGTGGTGCAGAGCAGACAGAAATCACACGGGACATGGTAAGACCGTGCTTTACCATGCAGCATAGGTACAGTCAGAGGCTTTCTTCAGGAGCTGGGTGGTTGAATAACACTTGAAGGAGAAAATGTTTGCACTGAGCCCTGGTGCTGGATCCCCTGTTCTGAACAAGCCTTGCAGTTGTCTTTATTTTTTTTGTATGTCTGTCTGCAGAGCGAGAGCGATAATTAATGCAGAATTGCTCTCCTGGGTTCTGGCAAAGCCAATATGAATTTTCCAAAGTCAGCTCGGAAGTACTGAAAGCGCAGTTTTAGGCAGGGCTGCGGGTCGAACGTTTCTCCATTTGGCTCCTGCTACTTTGATTGTCAAACATCACATGAAGCTTTTCAGTCAGCATTGAAGTGAGAGCATCAGTCCAAACCAGGGAAGTGCTGGACATCAGGAGATTACATATTCCAAAAAATTACTTTAGCTTGACCTTGGAAGAGGGGGATGGCCAGCATCAGATTTATATATTTTTAATGCAGCTTTTCATTTTTAACTTCTTTCAAATGGGCTTTTTTCCTTTATAGATCTGTCTTTCCACAGTGTTTTGCAAATGCACCAGTCATTTCCTAACAAGCCAAACAACCTCATCCTGCTTCTTAAAATACCCCAGTGAGGCCCAGAAGGGATATTATTCCAGCTTTGCAGTCGGGGAAACCAAAGCCCAAAGAGGGTGAGAGTTTCATTTCAGAGGTGCCAGGCAGTCACGCTCCTCATTACAATCACTGGAAACCAGGGTTACTATGGGCAGAAGACCACAGGCGTTTGGAGAGCTGGAGCTCCTGTCAAACCCAAGTGCCGTTGGCCAGGAAAATGATCCTCATGGAGAAGCACCGGGAGGGTTGGTGGAAGGGACCGCGTCTGGGACTGATGTGGACTGGGTGGGTTGCTGCCACGTCACCTCCCTGGTGGCACGGAGCAAAAGTGAGAGGGATGCTCGGAGTCAGGATGCTCGGAAGCTGCCAGCCAGTGGGGCTGGGGAGAGGTGGGTGTTTTAGGAGGGGACCTGGGTTGTTTGACGGAGCAGAGACCACACAATGGCTGGTGGTTTCTCTTGTGTCTGTGGAGTGGAGGGGGGTGATGAGATACATGCCGTTCGCATGCCTGTGCTCCGGGCTTGATGTGGTCTCGCTGAGCGAATCAAAGCTTTTGCTTTGAAGGCGGCGGAGGGGGAAGGGAACTGCCTTTGTTCTGCTCTTTGGAGAGCACTGGAAATCCTTCAGCCCAGAAGACTACACCCTTCATTACCCTCTGGGTTATTGGCCCCAGATTGGAAGTATGGCTCCGTCATGTGAAGTATTTGATTATTTATATAGTTAATGTTTAACAGAGTTGGAGTATTAGAATTAAACAGGGGATGAGCTTCCAACTTTGCATGGTTAAGGGCTAATAAAACTTCTCTGATCCAGTGTTGTCCTTTCACCAGAGGGGATTTTTTTCATTAGCTTTGGAGTGTTAAAAAGAGATCTGTATTTGAGGCAGATTGATCTGTTGGCTTCAGACAAAGTGAATGTGCAAAAGTGTCAGCTTGAATACCCAGTCAGCGCAGATGCAGGCAGCTGCACAGTTAAAGGTGAGTTCAGTTGGTGACTTCGGTGGCAGTAGCTGGGTTCAGCATCCTCTGCCTTTGAGACTGGGATCCGCAGCCCACTCCTGGTGTGAAGGAGCTGAATGCAGGCTGGGCAAACGATGGACTGGAAGGTGGAGGGTGGCAAGAGGCTGGACTGACCAGCATTGCCTTTGCCGCTTGTGCCAGCCTCCGGTACGCTGTTTCAGCTGTCAACTTGCTGCAGGACAGCTTGGAAATGTCAACTGGCAACCCTTTGGTCATCGCATCTTCCAGGGGTGTTGAGCTGGGATAGCATTGCCCAAGTGCTTGGTGTGGGGATTGCGAAGGTGTACCTGGGGCTGGTGTGGTCCAGGGGACAGTAGAAGGGCACAACAGTTAAGGCTGGCTGAGCTTAATGGAGCCTGTGATGGGATTGATGTAGCAATGGTTTCATTTCTCTGCAGTTTAGTTTACTCAGATGTAGAGGTCTGGTGGTGTCTCCCCCAACACACTTCATACCCATTGCGTGTATCCAGCAACACCTCTTGGCGCACAGAGCTGTGAAAGCTGCACTTCTTACCAATTATGTGATTGGAGGTGGTGAGGACACTAACATGGGTTTTCATACCTTCATTAAGAGGAAAGATGAGGGATAGGGGCTTTGTGGCATCCTAGAGGTCCCACAGTGAGGCGTGGTTGTGACTGCCCCTGAGGTTTCCTCAGTGCTGTTGCTCAGCATTGCTCACTTATAAATCAGGTTGATTTCTAGTAAAGCACCAGGACGAAAGGCAGCCATGACTATGAACTCACCACCTGTATTTTAGGTGTCCCAATTGTCTGCTGTGCGTTTTCTTATCCCCCACGCACTCCTGCCTGCACAAATGCCAAGTATACTGGGAATGTAATTTGCTTCACTGGCCCAGTGTACTGATGCGATTGATAACTCACATGGTGCTGGCGACAGCCATTTTTAATCCTTTCCTTATGGTTGGAGAAACAAGGGGGGATATATGAAAGCAAGGCTGTTGGAGTGGCTCTTGCACGGGTGGAAGATCCACGGGTGATGTTTTGCTTTTGCAAATGTACATGGTGAGCTTGATGGGAACTCTCCTCCTCATTGTCCTTCCAACCATTTCTCCTCATTGTAGATGATGTGGGAAACTGTGCTGAAGGGTTTTGTGCCTCCAGTTCCACCTATGAGCATCACCTGCTTGTTGGCTGGATGGAGCGAGGCTCTGCTTTCAGCTCTCCTGAGAAGTGTTGGTCTCTCCATCCACGATGAGTTTGTCTCTAGGTCCTCTAAACAAGGAACTGAATTGATTTTGAAAGAATACACCTCTTCTGTAAGATGTCAAGGTCACGATCCATGAGAGCAGCCTGTAGACAGATGTGTTTGTCACTAAGATGCACTTAGCTTTTATTTCAAAATTTCTGGTTTTATTTACATTTCACCTGCTAGGTCCCAAATTTGGTGCTTCCTCCCCTTGAAGATGGCTGAGCCCTTGACCTGCCATAGAAGCCTGTGGGGTTTCCATCTCCTGCGGAGGAAATGTGTAGTGTGGAAATTGGCTCCTAGGGGAAACAGCAAGTGGAAAATGTAATCCAGAGAAGTATGTATTTTTTTTAAAGACAAGTGGCAACCTCCTGTCCCTCTGCTGCCCCGCATGCTCCCCATCTATTTCAGATTTTAATAAATTTCTTGTTTATCTTGAGGAAGCAAATTAATAAGTAATGGCAATTGCTCTTTAGAGAGAGAGAGAGAGGCTGCTGAAGGTTGCTGTCATTTTAATTTGGCGTGTGTGTTGTTGCAGGGACTGTTTGCTGTTGAGGTGGGCGCATCAGTGTCAGAGATAGCAAAATGTGACAGTTCCCTGCACGCACAAGCGTTAGGTGTAAAGTCTTGCAAGTAGGTCTCTGAGCAAGGGAGCTCATGGCTGTTGGCACAACGGGGGGATTAAGCTGGTCTTGCTGGGAGCTTTGGGGCTCCCATCACCTTCAGCTCTGAGTAAGTTTGAAACCCGGCGCGGCTGGATGGGCAGATCTTCCCCATGCGTTGGTGGGCAATCCCCAACATTGCTCTTCCAGGTGAGCATCATTGTCCCATGCGTGGTGCTGGTCAGGTCTCAGCCCTCTTTCTATGCCAGAAACCTGCAGCTGCTTCCTTCAGACACCCACCCAAGGTGATGCTGTGTTGGGTTTGGAGGTGGCCTGGCCCTGGGCACTGTGTGTTAACATCACCAAAATGACTAAACCTCAGAAGCCCTAAGCTATGACAAGAAGGATCGGATCTGCTTAAAAGGTTAGGAGCTTTGGAAAGAATACTGAGTTTGTTCTGCACCTTTCTGTGTGGTTTTGAGCGTGCACTTGCATCTCCTTGAGGTGCCTGTAATAGCCAGGCTTCTCCTGTGACCCCACAGGTTGGGGCTTTTCAACCCCAAATGGTCTGATTGCCTTCTCTCATTGGCTCGCATGTTGGGCCAGCGTCCTGATGGGGGCTGAGATGGCACCACTTGGAGGAGAAAATGGCCTCTTTGTTTTATCTCCTGGCTGTTCCTCATCTGCAAAACCCGAATGTGAGGGTGTGTAATGCCTGACGCACAGTCGGTGCAGCAAGCTGTGGGAGTTGTTAAGCAGCAGCGGGAAGCGGGGTTAGAGCATCCAGCATCGGGGCAGGATGGAATCCACCCACACAGATCCATTTTCAGGTGTCATCTTGGCAATGATGACTTCCCCAGTGTTGGCCCTGACCCCTCTCATTACAGCAATTTAGTTTGCAATTATGTGCCATGTTCAGCCCAGCGGCCGTGGTTCCTGGAAAAGCCCCACTGTGGGAGTTTACCCAAAACCTTGCAGATATTCCAGGTTGAGCCTGAGAATTCCTGGGGAGGCAGCGGCACAGCCTGGGCTCCTTGCATCCCTCGCTCCACGCTTCCCAGCTGGCTGTCCTGCGGCACTCGCCTTCGTTGCCAGCCCCATCCACCTCCGTTTCCTGGCTGAGGTTTCCCGGGAAGAGGGACCCTGCTCCTGGCTCAGCACAGGGCGGGGAAGGTGGCGGGTGCTGCCCTCAGGGGAGATCCCCAGCGGGGTGCAGCTCCCCAGCCACGCTCCAGTGAGAGGTCCCCAGGCCAGGACGTGTCACCCATGGTGTGTGGCTGCTCCCCCTTTTTTGGGGGGTGTCCGTGGGTCCTCTTTCAAGGGTCATGGGAAGATTTCCCCTCCTGCTTTCCAGTGTGAGTGGGAGCACAGTGTAATACTTTTTTGGGTTTTGTGCTGATTAGGGCGATTCCTAAAACCCTTTGCTGAGATTGTGGGTAAAACCGCCTTCTCTCAAATTACCGGCTTCCCTTTTCAAAGGGAAGGGAGGAGTCAACTCCGCAGTCGCTCATCTGGTTTTGCTTTTTACTTTGTTTCTGTCCCGTTATGCTGAGCTCACTGCATTTTTGGTTGCTTCCAATTCCAAATTCAGATAAATCTGCTGATAACCCTCTGGCACGTGTGGTGTCCGCTGCCAGGGAGCTCTGCCTGGCTGGCCCCACCGAGGATCTGGGCAAACCAGGAGCTGCAGGAGGCTGCAGTGGTGGGGTTTCACTCCGGTGGGGCTTTCGGGTTGTATTTCAGCCAGCCGGCAGATAGTTGGGGGGATATTACAGCCTCTTCCCTCTTCCCTCTTCCCTCTTCCCTCTTCCCTCTTCCCTCTTCCCTCTTCCCTCTTCCCTCTTCCCTCTTCCCTCTTCCCTCTTCCCTCTTCCCTCTTCCCTCTTCCCTCTTCCCTCTTCCCTCTTCCCTCTTCCCTCTTCCCTCTTCCCTCTTCCCTCTCATAAAGAGACTTAATTACTGAAATAGGTCTGTGGTTAGAGGAGCTGGAGACTCTTCATCCACCACCAGAAGGACCTCATGCCACATAATGGGAGAAAACCACTGCTAAATTGTCTCACATCACGCTTTTCCCCTTTCCCTTCGGTCTTCTGTGTTTAGCATTAACTGCACAACGTAGGTTTCCTTTTGTTTTAATTGGGACGAATTCCAGAGAGAAGGAATGGATCGCTCCCTCGTTTTTCTTTCTACTGTAGCCCCAGCCATCCCGATGACAGATCTTGTCATTACACGGTGTCGTTTTAGATGTTTGCACTGCACCAAAAGCAAACGGAAGAGGCTGCAGTCTAGGCTGTGTATTGAATAACAATGTTTTCCCAGAAAAAAAAAATCTGTGAAGTTTTTAATCAGAAACATGAGTTCTGCAGAGGCAGCCCGTACACTGCTCCCTACCCAACAAAGTGTTGGCTTGCGTCTCTCTGGGTATCGGCTTTTGTGGCCCTTTGTGTTTCTGAAGGCTGCAAAGCTGTTGAGTCATCTTGAACTTGAAAAGCAGGAGGGCTCGTGTTTTCCCATGTGTGGTGGATCCTCCAGGACAGCTTTCCAGCTGCAAGCTCCTTGCTAAAGCAGAGGTTTGTGATGTGTGGCTGGGAGATGCTGGGGACAACACGTGTCCAGAAGGAGCAAGGGTAGTGCTGAGGGGCTTGAAATCATGGCACGGGAATCTGCATCTCGTGAAATGTCTGTGTGCTAAAGATGGTGAAAACTGCTGATGCAGGAGAGCGGAGCATCTTTGTCAGGCATCTGTCTCCCAACCGCCTTCCTTTCAAGCGAGGAGGGCTGCTGGGGAAGTCTCGGCTCCGCAGACCTCCCGCTGCTTTCCTAACTTCTCAGAAGGGTCATGTGAAAACTAATGTGATCAAAAGGAGGTTTTAAGTGTTGTTTAAAGCGTGATGAGTGTTCTGCAGAGGGTTTTCATTGTGCAGAATTGGGCGATTGGACTGCTTGTCAGCCGTCACCCCAAACTTTGCTTCAGGGTCTCATCAGAGAGGAGATACTGGCAACTGAGAACTTGTTAGTGGTTGCCTCATTTGGGTTGGTCTTGTCCCTCTTCCATTTTTTCTTACAGTGCCTGGACATGCTGCCTTGCTGTTGCCCTCTGAAGCGTTTTGAGCTTCATGGATGGTGGTGAACAGCATATCAGGGATCCCTTTTGTGATAAGATTTGTGGGGTTTGCAGAAATGGCCATGCCCAGGAGATGGCAAGGAGTCCAGCTGCTATGGCACAGCCTGTGGGCTCCGTGGAACTGACTCTGTAGTTGTCTGAGTAATTTGGGGCATGAAGTATAGTTTGGTAGGACAGGAGGACACCCAACAAAAACCTGGTCCTTGTGGAAGAAGCAGAAAACTCATCCACCAGCAGGTTGAACTGGGCTTGGGAGCTGCCACAGCACACTTGGATGCTCTGCAGGTCTCTCCACTGTCAGATTTGGTGCTTCTCAGATACCCTCAACACACTTCAGACGCATAATGGATGAAAGCCTTGCAACCCTCTAGGGATGCGCACAAGTGTTGCTGTCCCTCCTGTGAAGGACCAGCAGGGGATGGGGGACCCTGATGTACATGCAGGACTCTTGCAGGAAGAGCGCAAAGCCAAGATGGAGATGTGGGAAGCATGATGTCGACAGCAAGTGTTCCCCACTCCAAAGCGTGGTCCTGCTGGAGGTCCCCATGTAGCTTACGCTTCCCCAGCTCTGTGCAGAGACCCCAGGGACAGGAATCATTTGCTGCTTTCCCCAGCACTGTGGGGCAGATGTTGACACCTCATGGTGCAGAGTCTACCACCCTCTCACTAGACAGTTCCTCTCATTTTGCAGCTTATGGGTTGAAAGAAAGCTGGAAAAACGTGTTTTTTCCACGTGAAATGTGTGTGCTTTTCCTTCACCTCAGTTTTTGCTGGACATCAGAATTCAGCATCAACTTTCCCAGCTTGACACCTCCCCCCCCCCCACAATCTCCTCTTTTGGGATTGCTCTGGTCAGGGTTGTCACCAAGGGCTGGTGACCAGCCCCATCACTAGTGTGCAGCAGTTATTTGAATGACTCCCTGTCCTGGAATTAAAGTCCCTTCCTTCAGGAATAATGAATACACTCACAGAGTTTCCCAAAATGATTCTGGAATAAAATGTCCCCAGAGGAAGCTGATCTGGAATAGTAATTGCTGAATAATTTATTCTGCAATGACGAGTTAATTTCCCTATATGGAGCAGCCCTAATAAGCGCCAAAATTTAAGCTTTATTGGTTTGGGGTAGGGGGGAAAGGAAACCACTACGTTTTTGTGAAGCTACTGGAGAGAGCTAAGCCGTTTAAGTATAATAATATTTCTACAGTATAAAAAATGTTTGGCTGTGGTTTCCTCAGTGCAATTGAATAGAAAAAAAAAAAAGGTGGGTTTATTATAAATGGGGGCTGTAAAAGTTGGCAGGAGAGGGGGGTGGTCCCAGTGCTTGCTCCTGGGGTCTGTGCCCAACTCCTGAGTGGGGGATGGAGAGCAGAAATGGCAAAATGGTGTCATCTTAAAGATTTTTTCCACTTTGGGGGAGCAGTTTCAAGGCAGAGCCTTTTTCTGTGCTTAACAGTGAGGTTTTCAGAAGGAAGTTAATTGACCTTTTCAGCAAATCTGTTGCTGAGGCCATTACCACAAATGCTGTTGCAATGCTTCATAAATATAATGTTCGTTTAAACAACATTGCCAATAACTTAGAAAGTCAGACTTTATCCTCCCTTTGAAAAAAACAGAGCTATTCTTAGTGGAAAAAATGTCTTTTTTGGGAAGAATTTGGAGCAGATTTTCATACTGAATCTAGGCTGCCTCATTCCCTCAGAAGGCTTCAGAGGGCCAGGAAAATTATAACTAATAACTTCCCTATAAATTGTAGAGCTGCTATTTTAAGGTCTGGTGTCTCAGGGAGGAGCAGGGTGGTGTCCTGCTTCCCTCCGTTGCTGCGCGATGCCCTGGTTTGATTCTGATCCTTGTTAGGCTGGCTGCCGGTCCTGCCCCGTGCAAAACAAAAAATGTGGGAAGAAAACAAGTCAGGAGGCTCTCGGGCTTAGTTTTGCTTTTGGTTATCTATATTGGTGGGTTGAGTTTGGGTTTTGGTATGGAGGTGGCCTGCTCTGCAGCTGGCTTTAAATAGCAATATATGCATTGAATGCAATTTATCTTTGTGTATTTGGAGACAAAATCCAAAGCTGCTCCCCAGCCTGAGGCCAAGATGGACCTGGAGAAGCTGCCAACACGGGAGGGAGGCCGCGTCTTGGAAAAGCAGGTTGGCAAGGGGGGCAGGTATGTAGAGAGAAAAGGATGTCCGTGGCTCTGGAGCAACTTCTTCCCCAACTAGAGGGTACCCAGGGATGAGCCCTTAAGCCCGGAGCAACAGGTTAAGTTTGGGCATGAGAGGCACTTCGCTTTTAGTGGTCAGGATTATTTTTCTGTGGGGCTAAGGGTTGCATGAATTGCCACATAAAGAAGGATGATAGAGGGAAGAGCACCACTCCGCTCACTTTTGACAGCAGTGAAGATCAGTGATCCCATTGTAGTGACACTTGCATGGAGGGCTAAGAGGAATTTTCCTAATTGAAACCCTGTTATGTACTAGAAGCCAGCTTCTCAGCTGTTGGAAATCTGGATGGCTCCATTGAAGTTGGGAGATGACCCCAGCTCAGCCTCGCGTGTGAGTTTTGGCATCTCCCATCGGTTTCCTTGAGGCAGCCGGGGTGGTGACAGCACAGGGCTGGGTCTGCTCTGCAGCAGCCTCGACTGATGGGACGCACGAGCCTGGAAACTCCAGCAACAGTGAATTTCCTCCCCATGGATGTTTTCTTTCATGCTTGAAAACAGCCCTGCATCTGTTAAGAAAACACCTGAGCTACAACAAGGAACTACGTTGCTCCTTGTTCAGACACGGCCGCTCATGAATGCAGGGAGAAGAGGGGATGCTTTTAGGACATTCATGGAGATGTGTTGCTTTTTCTCCCTTGATGTAGAGATGGTGCGTTCACCACTTCTGCCAAAAAATGGACTGCACATCCTCATCTTTCTAATTTCTCATGGTTTTAAGAAAGCTCTTTATATTCAAGCTTACCATAAGATATGCTGTAGCAGTAAAGAGCAGAGACTTGAGAGCATTTTTCCACCCATTACTACGTGAGCAGCACGTTCGCAAAGATGCGGTGAACGCTTCCTCTCTTCAAGCCCTTTCTGTTACTTATGCTGCTACAAAAATGGCATTTGGGTTGGTTTGTGTTAAATCTGAACTGCTAGCAGAGGAATTCAGCTTGCAGGGCTGCACGTTAGCAGAGGAAATCAGTCTGAACTTTAAAACTGGTTGTGTTTTTTCCTTCTTCCCCCAAACCATATGTCTTCGGAGCAAGGGTTGCGCATCTGGGTAGATTAAGAACCCATTTGTTGGCGGTGGCGGAAGGATGTGGAAGGTGATGCTGGGAGGGGTGGTCTTGGCTTTGGGGGTGGCAGCAAAACCCCAAAAAAAACTGTCTGCAGGTTTGGATGGGCAACAAAGAGCACTGTGGGTTGGGGGGGGAAATGGGGGAAGAGTTTTGAATATTTTAGGGGAACATCACGGAACGGGACTGATCTGCTGGAGCACAGCCTTGGTCCAGCCACCCCTGAGCTGGGTAGGGGGAGGGGAAAAAACCTCCATTTCAGGCTTCTATATAAACAAATAGCAGAAATCTTGTAAGGGTAATAATGGAAATCACTGGGAAATTGAGTTAATACAAGGGCATCTGTGTAAGTGAATGCTCGGGACAGGGAAACGGCTTTGTCCTTTAACTCTAGTAATGCTGGAGCAGATGGGAAGCGCGGTGTGCTTCACGCATTAGCTGGCTTGGATAAAGAGCAAGGCAGAGGCCGGTCCTCGTGGCTGATTAGAGGTTAACAGGGATAGAAACCAGCGGATTGACTCTTCATTTGCAGGAGGTGTTGTGGGATCAGAGCAGATGGCAGAGAGAGCGTCCCTCCAGCTTACTCAGCTGCTCGGAGGAGCTTACGGCTCCCTCCAGCACAAACAGCCCGGATTGCATCTCCTCTGTTTACAGCTGCAGCTTGTGCTTCTTCCCTGGCCTACCTGGATCCCCTAAACCTGTGGTGGTTGGTGTCTGAGGCTGTAGGTATGTGTGGGGACGCTTGCAGGCACGGTGCATCCTTTCCGACTCAGCCGTATCCCTTTGTTACGGCTCCTCCAGCATCAGCTCTGCTGTGGGCACGGACTTCATGGCGGCTATTGGTGGTCTTCGTTAGCTCTGCAAAGCCAGAGGTGATTTTGCAGGGTGGCAATGTCCAGGAAAGGACAGGAGAGCGGTGGGGACCGGGGAGGAGGTCTGCAAGGGGGAAAACATACATCAGAAGAGGCCTGGCTGCGTTCTGCTGGGGCAGCATCCTCCAGTCAGCCATCGCCTGCCTCCTTCATCCCTGCCAAGGTCTTGCTCAACAGCAACACCTTTGCCTGAGACCACAAAAAGAAATCGCTCTGGGGAGGAGGGAGGACGTAAGCTCGTACCAGCTCTGCTCATTGACTCACTGGAAGCCCAGATTCCCTATTTTGCAAGGGAGAAATGGCAATTGATTCAGCCTTACCCTCTTCCTTTTTGTCTGCCAGCACTCTGAAAAGGCACATTTTATCTGTGTGTGACAACACCTGCCTAGGGTGCCTCTCATTGAGCCGCGCTGAATCAAAAGAGCAACAAGAAAAGTGGGTTTAATTGCACACATCTTCAGCGGAGTCTTTCTTGCACTGGCAGTACAAAAGGCCAGCCCCGCGCTGGTTGAATGGAGCCCGGGAGGGCTGGGGCGCGCTGTACTCTCCGTTACTATCGGAGGCAGATGATTCACTTTGCTGGAGCATTGTCATGTGCAAATGAGTTCATGAGCCCATCTCCTTTCCAACTGCAAGGTCAGGGACTCGGCAATTGTCAGCATCAGCCGGCTGGAGGAATTGATCTAGAAGCTGGAAAGCTTTGGGAGATTTTACTAACCTCCGCTTCCCACCGCGCGAGCACACCGACACCTTCCTCCCACGGGTGTTGTCTACATTACAAATATTGACCAATTTTAAGTTCACGTTTGGAAAGCTGCTGTTTCGAGGCATGGAAATGTGACTGAGAATGGCTTATAAATAACACTCGGAGCAGCAATTATTATTCATTGCTAGTTATGGCTTTCACACAGTGGAAAAACAAATGGTTTTTCCACTAGGAGCTGGAGCTGCAGTCCATTTAATCACTAAAGAGCTTGGAATCACTTTAGTTTAAAATACCTTTCTGCTGTGGTTTGGAAATTTAAAAAAAAAATATTTGGGTCATGTTAACCTAGTGTATATGACTTGTGCTGAGAATTTCAGTTTACCTCGTCTACATCTGCTGAGCCCCATAAATATCCCTGCATTAATTCCCATTTGGTTTTGCAGAGCTCCAGCATGCCTGAAGGCAGAGCTGCCCAAACAGGGACCTGAAATGGGGTTTGTCTGATTAGAGGTGGGGTCCTGGGAGCTTGGCACCGGGCACAAGAGCACCAAAGAGGGGGAGCTGAGCAGCTGTCCACTGCAGCCGCCCCTCTCCGGCTGGGATGCAACAGGATGCAGCTGGTGCTCTTCGGGAAGCTGCACGGGTGGACTTCCCATCATGTTGCTCCTAACGGAGCCTGCCCAAAATATCAGCCTCAGTTACTAGGAGGTCACTTGAGGTTTTGGCAGCCAGAAATGGGGGTGAGTTCCTTATGTACAGCGTCTGTCTGTATCCTGCCAGTGGTCCTTGTGCAGGGGGTGGAGGCAGTTGCATGTTTCCCTCTGCAGAGCTGTTCCTTGCCCCGCTTTGAGGTTTCCACGAAGACTAAGAAAAGCCTTCAGAGGAGGCAGAGGAGCCACAGTAACGTGAAGAAATGATCCCCACGTTACCTGTGCGTTACTGGTCCCTATCCCCTTGCACAGCAATGCCAGTGCAGCAATCTCAGATGCTCCGTGCTGGTCCAGGGTTAGGTCCTAGAGGTGGCTGCTCTGGCAAGGCGGCTGCCTCCCCAGCAGGATGGCACTAACACCCTGTGAAAGGCAAGTGAGTGCCACGCCTGGGAAGAGCGAGCTAATTTTTCCAAATGGCACAACTTTGCGAATGACAACTGTGACTTCTGCCTGGGCTCGCGGTGTGAAATCTGGGGGATGGCTGTGAGCAGCAACTGCCAGAGGGAGCTGAGCTGAGCTCTCGAGTTCCTGGCTAGTGTTGTAGCTGCGGGGCCCTCCTCTCCCCACTCCTCATGGGTGTTGCAGGGCTCTAGGTGACACAGTTATGAGAAAGGAGGGAGTTATGCCTGGGGTTTGCTTGTTTCTGGGGTTTAAATTTCCACCTGTGGTCTGTCTGTCCCCATACTTCAGGTATTTCAACGTAACCAGCTTGTGTATTGGCTTTACCTTCTGTGGCTTGCTGGAGGACCCAAGACCAGGGGTCTCCATAGCTGGCCCGGTGGTGGGTTGGAGCTGTAGGACAGGCCGGTAGTCTCTCCTGATGGGTGTCTCATGGACATCTGGGTTAAAAACACCCAGTTGAAAGACTCTGGGTGCCTTTACAGAATTGGAAGGGTTTGCAAAGCTCCTTTTGGTTGAGTAGGTTTAGAGATGAAAGAATTCTCCACCTTGGTTAGGTACTTCTGTTGAGGCCTTAACAGTCTTGTCTTGATAGCAAAGCCTCCTGCATTGGAGGTTCTGAGGTCCTTCTTTTCGGGTCCATGTTCCTCCCAGCCTGCAGGGTTTATCAGCTCCGAAGTGTTGCCCAGCTGATGAGTTTTCAAGTGCCACTGGTGGCACTGGTGCTCACAACCCCCCAGGAGACATTTCTAGGGTTGGTTTCAATTTAAATGTCCTGTGGCACTAATGCAACATCAGAGCTGAGACTCAGGGGGGCAGATCTGCCGTGGCAGGGAAAAGGTCCTTCCTTCAGTGTTTTGTCCCCGTTTGGTGGGTAAGTGGGATTGGGAAGTAGATGTGCTCATGGTGCCCTATGTGCTTGTGAACGTTCGCAGCAACTTTCTGTGCTCTTTCTGGGGCAGGTATGAATGCTCAGTTCCTTTTGCAGCCTGGCTCACAGGGGCATCCTCTAGGAAGCATCCGTGGTAAAAGTAGGGGAGGCTGTTCTGGGGCAGGGAGGAGGCAGCGGCGTTCTGGGGACAAAGCTAGGGCTCTGATGGTGTGTAATGAGTCTGTAGTTACAAAGATGATAATTATTTCTTTTCCATGGTTTTCAAGCTCTGGCGCTGTCACTTTGCTGGCAGCAAATCAAACACCAAGTTAGCTTATTTTAAGGAACAGAGGATGAAGTCCTAGATAAGCACTCGGCTGTAGGAACATCTTAAATTGAAATGTGCAGGGGGAATGCGGAGGAGAGTATGGTTTTGCTCCCTGGGCTATCCAGACCCTGTGTCTGCAGCCAGGGCTGTGTTTCTCTCTGCTGGAGTGCCAGTACCGCCTGCCCCACATGCTGCTTGGGATGTGAGATGAGGACCAAGGAGGGTATGGTGACAGCTGTCCTTCTCCAGGGTGACCTGTAGCCTCTCGGTGACTGTAGCCTCAGGGTTTTATGTGGACCAGGCATGAATGCTTTGATGGACGATGGAGTAACCAGACTGTAATCTACCCTTTAACCACCACTCTTCTCTGGGACAGTGATACCCATCCCTGCTGAGCTGACGAAGCCATCTCCCACCCATCGGGTGCCAGGGTCAGTGCTGGGTGCAGACCTGGCCGTGGAGCAGAATGCAGCATGGTAGCTGCTGGCCGACCTCCTGTTAGTGTAAACATTCCCAAATAATGCCGCGGTTCCTGCCAGCTCCTCTCTCTCCCCCGCTCACCGTGTTTAATTTCTGACTAAGCTTTAGATAAATGTTTTGTATAGAGTTTCTAGTTTATCTTAAATAGACCTGCTGCTACCACAGCTAAAATCTAAACCAACGCTTGCCTCGGGGCTCGAGTGCCAGGCAAACTTGGCAGTTCCTGACATGCTGAATAGTCCTTTTCCACCTGCAGACCCCAGCTACAAGTTATGAGGACCGGCTCTTGCAGTGGATGGGGGAGCACAGCTTTTAGGATGCCTGAGAGCAACCTGGGAAGTATCTGGGCAAATCTCTCTCAGGGGGCCGGTTTCAGACCACGGTTGATGTATTTGCCGACTTAGACCTGTCTGAAACAGGTCATTTGGTTAAATGAGTTCATCTACCCTTACACCAGTTAGCCCCAAGTGGGGTCTGGCCCACGATCCTGGTAAAGTAAGCATTCAAAGGCAGTGTTTATGGTTAGTAATTTGTCTTAGAGGGTTTTATATATATATGCGTATGTGCCTGTGGGTGTACATACACATATATACATACATTATTGCTCAGGAACGTAGTTTCCAATCCTTTTAACTTGTTAAAAAAGTAAACTAGAGAGAAACTGGCAGGGAGTCTGAGCCGCCTGCCAAGTGTCGCAGACCAGAGAAGTGGTAAAACATAAACACTTTGGAGGTTATCCTCGGGATTTATATACTTTGGCTGCTGGGGGATGGACTCATGTGGAGCAGGGGGGGCTCATCAGCCCCTGGCCACGCTGCTCACAAAGCCCAGAGCCCGGCACCGCTGTGGCCTCGCTTCCACCCTGGCAGTGTGCGAGCAAGAGGGCAGCACGGGGTTGTCTGTCTGTCCCTCTCCTCCCGCTCCGCTGGCCATGCAGGGTGGGTTTCAGGCAATGGCAGCTGAACAGGTCTGCTTCCCCCTCCTCTGCACTAAAGTGAAAGCAGATCTCCTTGACGCTTAATCAGATTTGAATGTGGTTTTTGGCGTGGCTTTAAAGAGACTGGCAGTGAATAGCTGGTTTTGATGCCATTTATTAAAAACCTCTGGTAGAATTTGTCTCGGAAAGCCTTTGTGAGAGCTGGCAAACGCACAAGGGTTTGATGCAGTTAATGTATTTTAATCTTCACCCCCCACCACCCTTTCTCCTTTTCTGTCACTAATTGTAGGGCTCTCAGCTGTCTGCCGCCTTCCCCGGGGGATGGCAGGCAGGCTCTGCAGGGACCTCTGCACAAACACGGGCTTAATATGGTTGCGATGGCATGGAGAAAAGTGAGCATCCTCTTCAGAGAAGAGGGCTGGGGCAGGCGGCGCAGGGCACTGGGTCCCAGGTACCACGCCAGGCTCTGACATGGGGCCACTGGGTGGCCCTGGCCATATTAATTAACCTCCTGGTGTGGCCTCATTCTCCTTTGAGCAACGAGGCAGACGGTTGGGGAAACAAAGATGTCCCTTTTCCAGGAGGTTGGGCAAGTGCAGAGTGTTGGCGTTAGACCTCCTTGGCAGCCGGCTCCTGGGAAGAGCTCCCTGGGCTTTCAGGTTGAGTTTAGGGGGCATCCAGTCTTTTCTCACTGACTTTGTCCCCCACTTGCTTGGTGCATCCACCTTCCTTGGACCCAGAGGACCTCCCGAGCCTGTTTCTCACCCATATGCATTTGGGACTTTTTTAAGGTTTGTGCCCAAAGGCGCTGCAGCCCCTCACGTTTGCCTGAACGATTTGGGCTGTCCCTACAGCCCAACACACAGCACATGGATCCTGCCGACAAGCAGCTGGCTTCCTGGCCACAGTATGTTGAGGAGAGCTCAAGAGCTTGCAGGGGAGCAGCAGATACTGCTCAAGGAACAAACAGTTTGCCCTTCAGCCTGTGGTTTGGGCTGTACATTGCTCCTATCCTTGCTCCCAGTGCGTGGAAGAGCTCAGAGCTGCCCTGGAGCACTCTACCTGGTTGAGGGACTGAAGTTGGAGTTGTGTTGCATTTAATTTGTGGGGGTTTTTTGTCTGCCTCATCAAAGGAAAGAAAAATTGGCCTTTTTCTGCCAGCCCTCGCTCACGTGAGTTAAAAATTCAGTGAGAGGCAGGCGTGGATGAAGATGACTCCCAGGAGAGAAGCAGTCTGAGAGACTCTTAAACAAATGGGAACTGAGCGGCTTTGCTCATCCCCCGAGGGTTTGGCTGTTAAATAAACTCGCCGGAGAGCCTGGCTGCATGTGTGTGTTGGTGCAGGAGTGCCTCTGTACGCAGGCTGGTGTTGCTAGGTGTGAGCCACCAGGATGGCGTGCGTTGGGTGCTGTGCTCCTTGGCATAGCAGTGCATGAACTGCCTTGGTTGGCCCTGTCCACCTTCCAAAGTTTGTTGAATGGGTGGTGGTGGTCAGAGGGAAGCTAACGTGGCCTTTCCCTTTTCTCCTTTCTCTCTCCAGGGTTCCACCTCAGTGGGACGGTAACGGAGCCAGCGACTGCGACAGAACCAGAGATGACCTATAAGGTGGCCATCAGCTTCGACCGCTGCAAAATCACCTCAGTGACATGCGGCTGCGGGAACAAGGACATTTTTTACTGTGCCCACGTCGTAGCGCTTTCACTGTACAGGATCCGCAAGCCCGACCAGGTCAAACTCCGTCTTCCCATCTCAGAGACCCTTTTCCAGATGAACAGGGACCAGCTCCAGAAGTTTGTTCAGTATTTGATCACGGCACACCACACCGAGGTGCTGCCCACTGCCCAGAAGTTGGCTGATGAGATCCTGTCATCCAACTCAGAGATCAACCAAGTGCACGGTAATTCCTCCTCCCTCCCTGGGCGGCTCAGCACTGATTCACTCTGCATTTGGGGCTGGGTTGGTGGTTTCACATCGACAGTGGTGGCCTTTGCTTTGCTGTGTCTGTCTCTTGCTGCACAGAGGGAGGTGGCAGTGTCAAACTGACATTAATGCATGGGTGTTGGGACCACATTAATGTTGGCCACGTGTTCCCGTTCTGCCCTCTGTTCTTCTTCGTGTGTTTATCTGTCAAATGCTGGCTTTAACAGGCAAGAAAAGGCAGAGCAGGCAGGCTGGCGGTGTATAAGGCACAGCTTAGGGCAGGATGGAGAAGCACATTTAGTCCCCAGCACAGAAGGATGTGGTGATGGGACCCCAGGGAGAGGGAGATGCGGTGGGGATGTCGCTCCTCCAGCACGTGGGGACATGGTGTCAGCCCAGCCCTGCACGTTGCTAAGTCAGATGCGGCTGAGCCGGTGGGAGATAAAGGTTTAATCTCCATGGACGTTAATTTGCCCATAATAAATGAGCGCCTCTGTCCTGACCTACTGCACAAAGGCAGCGGAGATGTGTCCTGGGGCTTTGCGTTTGGAAGATGTTTTTGACTTCCTCCCCTGGAAAGCACCAGTGGGGGGATGGTGCCCATCCCAACCCGGCTCCACCACTGGCCCAGGAGGTGGCCCAGGTTCCCTGGGGAGCTGCCCTGGGGCTCCATCAGCCCAGACTGGGTGCTCCCACTACGTCTTTCCAAGGAGCCCAGGAGCTGAGGTTGCCCAGGGTCTGCAACAATGAAGCCGCTCCCCACCGTGCCTGTCCCACCAGCTGTAGAGCGGAGATAATAAACACTTACCTGCCACGGAAGGGTGTTGGGGGGATTAACACATGCCTGTTAAGTGCTCCGAAGATGAAAAGCCCCATATGCAGCCTAAAATAGGATCTGAACTGGTTGAATCCACATGTAGAGGTGAGGCCAGGGGTCCACCTCCACCGCAGGGGTGATGGCAGCTCTGATCTCAGATCTTTTCCCCTCGCCTCCCTCTAGATGGTTGTTCTTGCTTCTACCTTGGGAGGGGTTTTTGTCTTCTCTGCTGGGCCACATCTGCTGCGTGTGTGGTTGTGCTCTAAATTACTGGTGGGGGGTGGGCGGGGGGCAGTTTCCTATTTTTTGGCATTAAAAAAGAATGAGGAGCTGTGGTACTGCAAGAATCTGGTGAGGTCCGCTCCCTTCCTGAGCTGATCCACTGAAGCTGAGGTTGGGCAAGATCCTTTCTTGGCTATTGTTTGAGGCTGCTTTCTCCTAAGCAGATTGATGAAAAGCTTTTAAGGCCCTGAATATTTATTGCTCTGGAGTCAGCAAAAGGCTGGTGATTGAGAGTCTTACAAAGATACAGATGTTGGCTCCAGTTCAATATCTGCCTCTTGTTTTTACAAGTGGTTTTAAAAAACAAAGCAAAAATTCTCTGTCCCTTCAGACTCATGCAAATTCACGCACTCCAGCGTGTGATTTTGAACCAACGGAGATGCGTTGACTTACCCAGCGGAAGGTGGCACCTACCCAACACCCATGTGGCTGCCTAGCTGGGGTCACAAGCAAGTAAATGCCTCTGCAAGCAGGACTACAGCCTGGTCTCATCCTGGGGAGGGATGCAGATCAGTCTTAAGATGATATGATCTAAAGATGATCTAAGATGATCTAAAACTTAGATGTCGCACCCTGTGAAAAGGCTCAAAAAAACCTCACATTCAGGTTGAGAGTGATGTTGTCCAGGGCTTTGGCTCTTGATCCTGGACAGGGTTGCAAGCTTTGCCCTCCCTGTCCTGCCAGTGAAGTGCAGCTGCCGTGCAACTACATCGCAGAGCTGCTCGAGCAAGGAGCCTGGGGCGAGAAGGGCTGCAGACCTGTTGGGCTGCCTATGTGGGAGCAATTTGGGGGCTCTGGTTGAAGGGGATCCAATTTTTTCCCCCACCTTCCCCTTTGCAGCTGCAGCTCATGTGTTCATAGAGGGCCCCCTATCCTGGGATTTTAAATCCTTCAAGGTATGCTTTACATAGAGCTTTGCAGGCTTACACATGCATTTCTTGGCCGTGTCTAGTTCAGACCCTTGGGGTCACACCTTCGTTCACCTCTGGGTTGAGGCCAAGCTAGCTTTTGGCAACTTCTGCAGCCCAAACAGTAACCCAGTGTGTGTGCTGGACACCCAAGGTTATTATGCCTTAGAGCAACAAGAGCCTGTCCAAAAAAATCCTTTCTTTTTTTACCCCCATTTCTTCTGAGGAGAGGTCTGTTGAGCTTCAGATCAGCATCGGGTCTTCCCCACCTGCCTCTGGTCACCCAAGGGGCTGCTCCTTCCATGTCAGTGGTGAGCATATGGGATGGTGGAGCTGATTCTTCACCTCGGGAGCACTCCTGGCTCGCTGGGGAATGCCCCCTTGTGCAAGGGGATCGTCTGGTTTTGTAAAATAAGGCTTTCAGGGCTGCTCCTTCTCCCCCTGCAGAGCCTGAATGACAAAGAAAATTACAGGCCATTGTCTGGCACGCTCATCTCGGGCGTCGGAGCTTTGTTCCTTTCAGGAGCCTGTAGCCGCAGGCTGTGCACCGCATGCCGATCTTCCCGGCTGCCTTCCTAGAAGGAAATGCAAACTATCCAGTAATGACGGAGTCTCGGAGCTCAGCCAAGGCGCTCACGTGTTCTCCAAGGATTCAGTCCAAGCAGAGAGCCTAGGTGTGCCTGCTGCTCTGCTCCCCTCCTGACCTCTGCCTGCTTAAGTGGATCGTGTCTCTGCTCTCGTAGCTGGCTGCGAAGGGCAGCATGCTCGCAGCGAGGGCGTCTCGCATGGCTGCCATGTCCCTGCTCAGCGTCTGAAGTGGCAGCTGGGGTGAGGAGACCGGGGCAGGTTTCAGTGCTGCTGTGTCCCCTCCCCAAGTGTGTTCCCACCTGGGGACGAAGTCAGCGGCGTGACTGTCTGGCACGGAGCAAGGCTGCAAGGTTGTCATTGCGCCAGCAAATGTGACCTGCAGCTGCTTGGCCTTTCCTGGTGGGGTGGCTGCTGGGGGCAGCCAGGTCCTGCAGCTGGAGAGCTTGGATCCAACAGCCAGGCCTCCGACAGAGTGAGGAGGTGGTGGCCATTTCAGCACCTTGATCCCTTCACTCCTTCCAGAGCACCAGCCCAGGCCTTGCGTGGGTTTGCTGCTGGGCCAGCCTGACCTGGGGAACTGCAAGCTGAAAAAGTGGCTCAGGGCCACCAGCGGTGGTGGGACGTGCCGGGGATAGGTGCGGCTTTGCCGTTGCGGCAATGGTTTTTTTGCATTGCCATGCTCTACCACCATGAACCGTGGGAAGAATATGTCCTTCTGAGGTGTGAATGAGGAACAGAGAGCGATTGCTTTGGTGCGGTAAGGTACTGCAGAGAGGGCCGGGAGATATTGGCGAGGGCAAGGCTGAGAAAAAGCGCTGAATTGGGAATTACAGGCAGAGAGGGAGACTTTGGAGGCAAAAGCAAGCAATAGGGAGGAGGAGGAACTCGGAAGCACCAGTGAGTCCCAGGAGCAGTGCTGGGTTTCCTGTTCTCGCAGCGTGGATCCAACATCCAGCAGCAGTGAGTGTCCAGGGTCCAAGTCACCTTGCACTTGGGAGGTGGCATTCATTTCCTCTTGTGTTTTGATTCATGCTTGTAGGGAATTGTTTTCATTTATTTTAAGAGGAAGACAGGATTAGCGTGGCGTGTATGGGAGGAAAGCTGCTGTCTCAGATACATCATCTGAGCCAGACTGGGATGTCTGGGCTTTGGAGGCAACCGTTGGATTCTTCCTGAGGGCAAAAGCAGTCTGTGGCCAAGGAAGAAGAGGAAGCTGGTGGAGACCACTGCAGGGACAGAGGCGGTGGTCATTAAAGTCTTTAATTAGAAGCTTGAAGACAGGAGAGCAGCTCTGAAGAGTGAGAGTCCCTGTGAGCACAGAAGATTTGGGGCTTAGAGGTGTCCTTTGTGCATCATCAGTGAAGGCTACCCCTTCCATGGGTGAGGAGCAGGAGGTTTTGGCAGTCCTGGTGTTTGCAGCTCGGTAACTCCCCCTGCTTGAGCGGTGCTTGGGCACCGCAGGGAGAGCTGCTGCCCTCGGCCCAGGAGACGTGGTCAGGGCGGTCTGTCTGCCCCGCAGAAATGGCAGTGGGTGACACAGTGTCTGTGGCGCTCAGCTGATGCCATCGAAAGGCTTGGGATGCTCTTCTCAGCCAGAAGTGGGAAAAGCCACAAAACATCCGTTGTCTCACAGTGCAGGGGCACCTCCCTCCCAGAACAAGCCAGTGAGTCAGTCTGAACCACCAAGGGGCCCCTGTGGTCCTGCAGGGTCTCAGGAGCTTCCTCGGAGAAGAGGACCTTGGGAAAAATCTTAGTGGGAATAGTTCCTCGGGCTTTGGCATGGGAAAACCAGATCTGCTCACACAAAAGCCATAAGGAGCCCTCTGCTTCATCTTCTCACTTTTGTCCCAGGTGTTTCTCAACCACCTTGAGCCCTTTCTTCAACTCCTGGGCTAATACCATCCTTCACCCTATTTTGCTCCTTGTGCACAGCAAGTCAGCTGCCAGGTCGGCCATGTGGGAAGTCCCTGCCTGCTTCTCCTGCCGCACTGAACCAGGGATAATGTTTGAGGAGTCCGCAGGAGGTCTTTATCTTTGAGGTCATCCTATGACAGTGTCTGGAGGGCAGCACCGGTAAATCTATTTGAAATTCTGCCTTCCTGCTGGGGAGGAGGAGAAGGTCAAGTCTCCAGGGGATTCATGTTCCTGGTTGCTGAGCTGATGTGAATTTAAGGGAAAATAGCACACCTGAGTGCTGGAGAGAAAGGTTCTGCTGCCACCTCTTCCCCCTTGTCTTGCAGAGCTGCTGCGGCTGCTGAATGACCCCAGAGGGCAGGTGCAGTGCTTGACAAGGCTTCCAAAGACAGCCAGACCCATCGCTGGTACCAGCTGGCCCAGAGAGCTCCGTGCCATCGTGCTGGGAGCTGGTCTGGCTTCACTTGCCCCACCACTGTCAGATGGGTGTGAATCTTCAGGCTGCCCTGGAGGCTCCATCCAACCTGCCTCCCCTTGAAAATGAACCGGGAGCCTTGCCGGAGCTTGGCTCCTTGCTTTGCTGCTATTTTTAATCCCTCGTTAGAGTTCATTTCCTTTCTGGTGCCTGGTTATTTTCTCTCTGAGGTTTTCTGCTGTTTGTTTATTTGTCCATGTCCTCCCCCTTCCCAAGCTGTTCCTTCACATCTGTTTTCTCTCTGGATGCCGGCGAGGCAGCCTGGAGGTGTTAATCAACGCTACCACGTGCAGTCATGAGATGGCCCTTGTGAACCACCACCACGATGGCGAGCCCCGCTTCGGGCGGCTGCGGCTCAGCCGGCTGGCAGAGCCCTTCCCGGCACGGCCAGACCCCAAGCCGCCAGTGGGTACTGGGCACGGTCAGCTGAGATGACCACAAGGGAGATGCCAGGGCGGCCACCTGCATCCCTGTGTTGCTTTTACCATCAGTTTATCAGCTCCAAGCACTGGCTAAAAATAGTAATTATCCCTTTTTCTTTGTGTTGCCACTGCTGCTCTGTGTGAGATGCTCTGGGACTGCTTCCCACACTGCCCGGTGGATGTATGTCCCCTTCTTGGGTTCATGAGCTTGGGTCCAGGATGTGGTGGTGTCTCGGCATGAGCCACAAGGTCCCACTGGCTCCTTAGCCCCGGAAACGTGTTGCTTTCTGGTCCAGGAGCGGCTTTGGTTTTCTTCACGTTGGGCAGCCGATTTCTGAGCAAGGCATTGAATTTTCCATGCCTGGCTTCACTCCAGAAAAACCTACAAATTAGAAACCAGTCCTTATTTCTCAGTCTTTGTAGCTCCCTGGAGAAGTCTCACTTGGTTGTCAAACAGTTAAACCCCAAGCCCACAGTGAGAAGGAAGGGGGGGGGTGTCTTGCTTCTCCTTTGATGGATTGCATTTTTATCTCTGTTTCTACAGCCAGTGCAAACGGGCTGGTGAAACCCTCTTTCCACTCAAGATGTGCGGTGGTGTTTCCTTAAATCTGAATCTGGCAGGACCAAGATCCAGCACATCTGAAACAGGGCTCTTTGGAGCAGGAATGCTGCTATATGAGAAATGTGTTACGCAGGCACCAGGCTGTTTTACATGCCGTTCCCTGCTCCTCTAGAGCGGAGACATGGAATCGCTCATCAGCTGCGTCACGGCATGCCACTACCAAAGCCCCCACGGTGTGAACGTTGGCAGGGGGAAGTGGACAAATCCTGCCATTAATATTTAAACCCAGCACAAATCTCATTGTTTGCTCTTAAATGTTTATCCAGCTCCCCAGCGTAATTGGGCAGCCCGTTATCTGCCGGGTTGCGTTGCACGTGTGGGAATCTGCTATTACAACCCTCTCTCTGAATCTTTTATAGAAGAGCAAAATACATTTACAAGCAAATTCGGGTTTTATTTGGAGGCGCGTTACTAATTTGGCTGCGGCCCGAACCCCAACGTGCGAAGTACTCAATGTGTTGCGTGGGAGGAGGAAGTTTTATTTAGCGGCACGCTGCTTTCCTTGCTGCCGGGGCTTTCCGTCGCTAACGCTACGTGTGAGCAGTGAGCGCTGAGGGTAGCCCCGGGAACCCCACAAAAACGCAGCCGCTTTTTGCATCTCGCTGACTCCTCCACCTTTATCTGCCACAGCGGCCTCCGTAGAGGGACCAAGGATGGGCTGAGCTTAAGTGGGATGGGTCACCCCGGGCATCCGCGCCCTCCTGGTCCCTATAGATGCAGCCAGGTGACCCTACAGAGGCAGCGAGAGGACCTGGCTGGTCTGGAGCCGCAGCTGGGAGGGGTGAGTGGGATGGTGGGGAGGAGGATATTAAGAGTGCAAGCATCTGGGATACCTCAGCTATGGGGCCGGATAAGTGCTGGTGGTAGACAGATTAGTCATTGGTTCCTGATAGGGGATAATCTTTGGCTTGTCTGCTCTTTATCTGTGAGATAAGGTCAGGGTTGGGGGAGGGAAGGAAAAGGCACAGAAAAGCTGAGAGAGCCAGGACGGACTGGTCCTGGCGTGGTGGTCCTTCCATGGCTTACAGCAGGGCTTGGCCACCGGCAGCCTGGGAGCAGGATCAGGGCACATGGGGGGTTGTAGGCGAAAGCCCTTGTGCTCATCCAGGGGCTGTGATTTCCTTTCTGCTGCTTCAGCTCCTGTCCCAATTACGTAGTTCTGTCGACTATAAATTATTCTACAGAGGGAGCAGCATCCTCCTCTCCCTTCAGCACAGTGCAGGCTTTGCCTGGAGCTTGCTGTAACAGCTCTTGGGCAGTGACTGTTAGCAGAAATTAAAGGAATTTTGTAAAGGACATTAAATACAAATAGCTGTATCTAATCAGGTCAGGAGTGTTCTCAGCCTTTGCTGGAGGAGCAAAACCCCTCAGGTTGATGTCCTCTTGCTTACAAGTCAAGAAGAGACAGTTGCCCTGCTGAGAAGGCATCCTGGAGCCTGATTTTCATGAATTGCATTTGAGCTCCTGGTTCAGCAATGCACGGGGCTGGGGTGTGTGCAGCATCCTGAGCTGTCTCTGCATGAAAGCAATATCTGCTCCCCAGCCAAGCAGGGAAGACATTGTTAAGATTTAATGGGGAGTGTATTTGCTACAGCATCCCTTGGCTGTCCGTGCAGCGCCTTGCTCTTCCTGCACTGACCCTCTTCCTCACTCGAGAGGTGGACGAGATGGGAGAAGCAGATCCAAGTGGAACGGAGCATCCTCCAGCTGCACCGCTCCCTCCTTGGCACTAGTTTTCACTGAGGGGTTTCTGCAAAGCAAGGCTCAAAACAGGGAGATGAAAAGCTGAGTTTCTGTTCCGTTTTGCGCTCCTGGCTGCTCGCTGGAGCCGTGCTGCTGCCTGTCCTGGGAAGCCAGGGGCATTGCTGGGAGGCAGGGCAGTGCTCGGGGAGGAAAAGTGGGAACTGAAAGGGGCGAGGCAAGGGGAGGTGGATCCAAGCTGTTTAGAGCACTTGTGGTTTTTTTTCTTTTTTTTGTTCTCTGGAAGATGAAATACAGCCTGTGAACACACACGCGGGCCTGCCCAAAGGCCCTGCTCTGGTCACTGTTTGCTCTTTGAAGGATTATTGATCCTTTGCTCTTTCCAGCAGAGGGTCTCTCCCAGCCAACCTGATGCACAGGGACTTGTCCCCTGTCCTAAAGCAAATGAGAGGCAGGACCAGGCATTTACCCTGGGGCTCTGGAGCCCCCGTGCAGTGGTACCTCTGTTAGGCTGTTCCTAATGTGGGCAGGGGCTTGCAGAAATTGGAGCTTTACTGATGCTTAAACAAACCCGTGATGTGGAGCAGGAGGAAGAGCACCCTGGGGTGATCCCGGGAGCCAGGGAGCGCTCCGGGCTCTGCAGCTGCCCTGCCTGCTCCCCCAGGGCTTTGAAGGAAGGCAAGTCCCTGCTCTTCTCCAGCCTCACTTCACGTGGGGCGCAGCAGGAGAGGGGTTCGCTAGGTATTGGCCCTGTGGTTGGAATCCCTCTGCACGGCTGCTGTCTCCGCTGCGGAAGGAGAGCATGACGCTGTCAGCTGGGGCTCGCTGCCTGGGGACACGGTTGGTTTTCCCTCTCCTGAGCTGATAAAATAGAGATGGGTCCATATAAAATAGAGGTAGGCCCACTACTTCTTGCTTGGTGGGACTGCTGACCCTGCTGCTGTAAACACAGTTGTCTCTTTTCTCCTCCCCCCGATCCCCCTAGGTGCTCCTGACCCCACTGCTGGGGCCAGCATCGATGACGAGAACTGCTGGCACCTGGATGAGGAGCAGGTCCGAGAGCAGGTGAAGCTGTTCCTATCTCAGGGAGGGTACTACGGCTCGGGGAAGCAGCTCAACTCCATGTTTGCCAAGGTGAGGAGGAGCCGGCTGCGCTCTCCCCTCTCCACTCAGCGTGTCACGTAGCCAGCAGCTCGCCGGCTGCCCTGGCAGGGTGCCCGTCACAGCTGGGAATCTCTGCTCCAGTGCCTTCTTGCCTGGTCGCGGAGCGGGTGGTTGTAATCTAGGCTCTGGGTCAGGCCTGGGTTGTCTCACCCGCTCTCCTGGCAGGTCCCCATTGCCCATGCGATGGCTTGCCATGATCCCTGCGCGAGGGAGGGCTTTCCCCCATCTCCCCATCAGCACAGTGCGGGGGAAAGCCAACGCTGCAGAGCCTACGGAGACCATCGAGAGATGGCAGCAGCCTACAGGCGCCTCTCTTTCTTTGCCCAAGGGCCTTGTTTTCATGTTCTTGATTGCTTGGTCCCCTTCACAGCCTAGGCTGTGGCTGTTGCTCAGCCGGACTCCAAGCAGCCAGGTCACAGCCATTGCATGGGTGTTACAATGTATGACTATATATTATACACATATATATGTATATATTTACAGTCTGGACCCCCAGACTGAGGGAGCTGTGGGTTGCCAGCCAGGTAACCATATATTAAACACCTCCAGGGGACTGTGGTTTGTCTCACAAAGGACCTTCTCTCTGTCCTTTCTAGGTTCGGGAGATGCTGCGCATGAGGGACTCCAACGGGGCCAGGATGCTGACATTGATAACAGAGCAGTTCATGGCCGATCCTCGGCTCTCCCTCTGGAGGCAGCAGGGGACAGGCATAACAGAGAAGTGTCGGCAGCTCTGGGATGAGCTGGGTAAGGGTCACTGCCTTGCAGAGAGCAGCAGCAGGGTTGCCTGGGCTGCTGGGCCAGCAGACATTGTCTCAGAGGCTTTTGGGGCTCTTTTTTAGGAGAAGAGACTCTGTGAGATGCTTGCTTTATACCCTGCTGGGGAAGTCCTGGTGGGACGGCTGGATCAGGCCCCAGCTGTACAGTTCAACACCTTAAACCAGCCCCTCTCCTGCAAAGGAGTCGAGGATGATGGGCGTGCGGAGCGTGGCTGGTCCCACCCTTGCAGCAGCCTGGTGCTTGGTGTGCTGCCCCGGAGCCTTTTGAGGGAGGATGCAGGCTGGTGAGCCCCAGGGGCTGGGGGTAGCCTGGAGGCATGGAAGTATCATTCCTGGAGGCACTGTGATCCGGAGGGGGAAAGGCAGGTTCTCAAGTCTCATCCCATCTGACAGATTTCTGCATGCTCTGGTGCACGTTTCCAGGGTGAGGGGGGCAGGATGGCCAGCGGAGAGCCTGGCTTTAAGGGAAATGCAGTTCTGGGTAATTCTAGCTAAGCACCTTAGACACCGGCTCAGCTGGCTGACACCGTAATATCATTAGAATAAAACATTTAGATGACGTGGGCACAGGGAGGTTGGTTGCATGGTGGAGTTAACCCAGCAGTTCTGGGCTCTCCGGGGATCGAATAGTTTGGTTTGTGCCATAGTTTCATGACGAGTGAGTTTGAGCTCCTCTGCAGCCTGCCAGTGGGAGATGCTGTGTAAGAGCAAGGGCTCACGGGCTGGGACCAAAGGGATGTTGTAGAGCTGGAAGAAGGTTGAGGGTGGTCCAGGGTCTGGAGTACTTGAAACTGCAGCTGGGGTCACAGACCCTCATACCAAGTGCCCAACAAATGCAGCCATAGCCGTGAGACTGGAGAGCCTGGCCAGACAGCGCAGGCAAGGGTTAGGCAGGGGTGGGATGTCTCGCTTCTGTGTAAAGTTCCCTAGATGGAAATAACCATGCCGGCTCTGAAGAGCTCATCTGTGCTTGCTTGCCAAGAAGATATTTGCAGGATTTGGGGATTCTTCAGCGCTAGATGGCTGGATATGCAAGGATCCCGGAGAGGTGGCCAAATCCACCAAGCCAGGATTTCTGCATGGAAGAAAGCAAACACATTGGTGAAATGTGGATGGATGGGTGTCTAGGCAGGCATGGATGCGGGAAGCAGTTTGCCCAGAATTACAGATTATTTGGCCAGATTTCAAACCTGCTATCCAAGCTGAGAGCCCTCACCCCCTTCCCACACACATGAGGTGGGAGTGGTTGGGTTTCAGTCTTGGCTTACCCGTGCAAGGACCATGTTGGTGCACATAGTTTTGGTCGGCAGAGTGGGAGGAGGCGACAGCATGTCCCCATCAGCAGATGGCAAGGTGGCTAGGGAACGTCAGGGCCCTACCAAGGCTGGATCAGCCTGACAGCAGGTGAAACGTGGTGCCAGCCAAAGCACGTCAGAGCGAGTGGCTTGCCTGGCGTAGACATGTCACGCGGGAGGGATTTGGGCATCTCCATGCTGAAGAGAAGCCCCTGTGGAGGACATGGTAATGGTCCAAGAAGCGGCTTCAGGGCAGGATGGGCATGGACTGTACTCAGAGCAGGGGTTATTCCCCCCACCTTACTGAAGAGTTTTGGATTTGGACCTGGGCAGCGTTTACTCTAGGAACAGAGCATTCCTCTGAAGGAAGGGTTCCAGACGTGGAAGGGCCAGAGCTGCAGCGAGCTGGTGTTCACCGGTAACGAACGTCAGCAATGCTGATGTCCCAAACCGTTGCTGGGCAGGCAACGGTAGCCGGGGCACGTGGGGCAGTGAAGGCACGTTGTCTGTGGGCTGCAGATGCCAAATCTGCCCGGCGTTACAGCTGCTGCCAAAGGGAGGGACGAGGGGGCTGGTGCCAGCTGCTGCGGGAAGCCCCGTCACAGACTGTGTTCCCCTGCCACGTGGATGAGAAAAACGGGCCTTGCGGAAATTATTTTGGGCACGTGTTTAATAATTAATCATCGATTTTAGCAAAGACTGCATCATGGACTTGCATGGGATTGGAAGAAGATCAGCCCTAAAGAAGATTGTGGATTTATGCTGGGGAGAATGTAAAGGATTTTGCAGGATTTCAGAGTTTTAAAAAAAAAAAAAATTAAAATAAAAAGGGCATCATTTGCTTGCGCATGTGCTGCTAACTGAACATCTACTGCCCCGTCTGCTGGGGAGCCAAAGGAAAGACTTGCTGGATGGAGAGCTCTGCGGCGTGGGAGTATTTGCCCTGGCGCATTAGTACTTACGATTAAAGCCTAATTACAAAAAATAGACGAAAAACCAGCTGAAGTGCAGCCTGACCTTAATCTGCTTGGAGACGGGTTTATTTATCTCGGCCACTTGTTTACAGTGGGGAATTTCAGCAGATTAAGCTGGGGAGCGACCCTGTGGGAAACAGGAGAATTTCTTTGATGGTTTGGAAACTTGGGCACGGGATCGGAGCGCCTGTCCTCTCTGGGGCCAGCAGCTGGGACCGCTGGGCTGGGAAGGCTCCGACCCCCCCGTCCCTGCACCCAGCTCCGTCATCAAAAAGCATTTTTGTTTAGAGGCTTAGCTTAATCGTGATCTGCCGCTTTGTTCCCCACTTAACCTTCTGCTATCGGAAAGTTCAGATGAAGGTTTCTGCAACATGTGAGCAGACACACAGTCTGACCCGGCGCGGCGTTTCGGCTCAGGACAGGAGTCACTTGTGCTGTCAGCTGATGTCACCTGACCATAGGGCTCAGAAAAACTCTCTTTTCCATCTCCCAACTAACTACTGTAGCTGAGACAGATGCGAACCCCTCTTCCCTCCTTGTCCCCACCTCCCTGTCACATCTTCCCTTCTGCAGGAGAGCTCAGGGGCACAGTGTCTGGCAGGCAAAGGATGCCTCAGAGGGCTCCCAAAAATAGGCTGCCAAGTCATGAGGCTTCTGAGGATTTCATCTTAGCTGAGCTGTGGGAGCAAAAATCCAGTGGGTGCATCCCATTCCCAGGGGCAGCGGAGCCGGAGCACTGAGCCTTGTTACCTCCCGTCAGCCGAGCCACTCTGCTCGCCGTCGGAGGCGTGAGCCAAAATCGCCAGAGGCTGCTTTTTCCACACGCAGCCCTGGAGCGAGTGAAGAGGGTCAGTGGCAAGAGGCAGTAGTGCTGGTGGGAAGGGGATGCCCGAAACTGGTTGGAGCCCCAGGATGCCGAACAGCAGGAACGAGGTGCAGGATTTGGCTCGCGCCTGCCTGAGGAGGTGAGGATTTTCATGCCCTCGGGACAGGCAGCAAGCAGGCACCCACTGCTCAGCTGAGGAGCAGTAACCAGAGCCTTAAGGAAGACTCATTTTCCAGAGCTGAGACCTGATTTTTTGGAAGATGCTGTGTCTGTACAGCCCCATGGAGCCTGGGAGTGAGTGGCATGGACCTGCCCTGGGAGGGATGGGCCTGAAAAGCCCCAAAGGAGTCAGCTCTTCTCTCACACATGCATTAAGTGCTGACATTGCAGCTCAAAAGTCTTATTGCCTCCCTGTTCGTTAGAAAGGAGTGGGGTTTCCATGGGTTTTCCTGGGAGCAGCAGAGCTGAGATGCGGATGGAGCTGGACCGGGCGAGGGCTGCTTTGGATATTTGCTGATCTTCAGTACCTGTGGTTGCTTTTCCCATGCCCATTCCTGAATGCGATGCTGCTGCCACCATCTGCGTTGTGATGCTGTGATGTCTCTCCTGCCCAGCCAAGCTGCTCCTAGGAGCTGGACGTGCACAGTCTCCACACCTTTTTAATGTCCACAAGTCCCCCTTAGCAGAGGACGGGTGCTGAGAGATGCACCCTGAAAGCACCACCAGCTCAGCTATAACCCAGAGGAGCAGGGAGATGCTGGAGTCAAGACATCGCTGCTCACCCTGGTTTTGCCTCCCGCTGCCTAGAAAAGGGACCAGCTACTCTGGCTGCTGGTGCTGGAGTTACAGCCTCGCTCGGGGCTGTCTGTCTCCACGGTGTGGCTGTGCAGCTGGGGAGCTGCCGCACAAAACACAGAGAGTGAGGGAGATGGTTTGGGTGTCTGGAGGATCCCCTCACCGCACAGCAGAGCTGTGATGGGTGATGTTGTCCTGCCACTGGCTGTCACTTTGGGATGGGTATTTTGGCTCTGGGAGTGATGGAGAGCTGGGGGAGAGCATCTGGCTGGGTGGGGAGAAGGAAGGTGCCCCAGGTCTCCACTGCACCCATGGAGGAGAGGCAGGGGAGGCTGTTTCTGTGGGAGGCTGAGCTGTCCCGGGTGTGTGGCAGGATCTGACCCGGGCAGAGAGAGGAGCAGCACGGGCTGTTCAGCCCGGGGGGGATCCCCAGGGACACCGTGCACCGCAGCTGTGCCAGCACGCAGCCATCCCATCCCACGGGACAGGCACAGGGGAGGGGACATGCTGCATCCTGGCAGCCTTGCAGGGAAATACAGGCAGAAATGCCATCAGTTAAAGGAGAACTCATGGGTTTGCACTTATTTGGGCTGCTGCAGCTCTTTTCAGAGCAGTGGGTGACCCAGGAGAGTCATCGAGGTTCAGTTAGCAGCACCAGCGTCAGCCCTGTCTTATGAAAGGATGAGCTGGATCTTAATGATGACAGATGTCCTTGGGCCTGGTTCTGCCTCTCGTGCAGCAGACGGCATCATCAGGCCTGCGAGGTCCCCTGGTTGACCTGGAGGGTGTCAGCGTGCATGTCCTACTGATGGGCACCTCTGCTTGTGAGATTTGGAGGGCTTGCGCCTTGGAGGGCTCTTGCCTGTGAGACATCAAGCCAAGCTCCAGGTTCCTCTTCTGGTTCCTCTGCAGGCTGGGGGCTACTGGGGATTAAAAAAGAAAAAGGGAAAAAAAAAAAAAAAAAAAGGAAGAAAATACACCAAATCTCCTTTTTAAATAGTTGAATGCAAATGGCCTGAAGAACAATGGCAGATGAAATAGCATTCGAAGCGGGCTTTAAAGCGCTTGGAACGTGGGTAGGATCAAAATCAGGTTAGTCTTTGGAGATACAGACTCTGCAGCTTGCCAGGGTGTTTTTAAGCATGCTTTGATGTGTAGTTCAAACACTAGATTTGTCCTGGCAGACAGAAGCACTCACAAATTCATACACAGCCGCTCTCTCCTTCCCTCCTCCCCACTGTCCCCCATCTCATGAGATTATAATTTAGCTTCATTACAGAGGAGTTTTACTTTTATTTAAAAGCTGTCTAAATCCCCCTCCTGGGTCCGTGCATTATGCTGAAATGAGTTTATGGACGCTGATGAAACCTTGCAGGCTCTCACGATGAGCGCGGCAGCAAAAGAGCTTTGCCTCACGGGTACGGTGGTGGCACCTCCTTGATTTCTTGGCTTTGTTTAGGGGCGCTGTGGGTGTGCGTGGTGTTAAACCCGCACTGCAAGCTGGAAGAGAAATCCTGCTGGCTCCGGCAGCTGCGCAAGTGGGGCGAGATGGACATCTGTCCCCTGGAAGATGGCAATTACGGTAACGAGCTTCCCAACATCACCAACGCGCTTACGCAGAGCTCCGCTCACAGCCAAGGTGAGTCTGGGCAGGGGGTGGAAATCCAGCTGGTGGACACAGGGGTTGAGACAGGGTCAAAACTCACCCCAGAGTTGAGAGACCTCAATTCACCTGCTGGTGATGTCTCTGGGAGGCATGGGAATACACAACATTTCTCTTTACAGCCTCTGGGTTTAGATACACTTGGAAGTGTTTGGCTCTTTATGGCATCTTGGGTGAAGTCACCAGTATTTTGAGCATCAAATAATTTTCAAAAGCCATTTTAAAGCAATTTGACCACAGGGGAGTTTGGACCCATATGGTCTGTGCAGGTTTAGGTATGGAGGTTCACACAAAAACGGTGCTGCTTGAATTGGAGCAGAACTGAGCTCTGAAGCCCTGGCTGTAATGTGAGAGTGAGGAGTTGGAGGTGGTGCAGAGCCCTTTGCCTGGCCCTTGGGTCTCGCTTCTGGGCTTTGATTCAGGTGGCAGCTAAGTCATTAGCCAGGGATGTTAAGCGCAGTTCAAGTGCAGAGCACAAATGGAGCAATGTAGTTATAGGGTTGTTCCTTTGTGCTAAAGTATTTTCTCAACCCCTGACGAAGTGTTTGATCCCTTTAAATCCCTTTTCCCCCTTCCTTTTGCCTGAAGAAGACATTAATTGAAAGTTATTGCTCTTACCGTGCCTCCATCTGCCACGCTGGAATTGCTCTGTGGTGTATTATGTGCGGCCAGAGCGGGAAGAGGAGATGGGAGCAGCAGCCATGCCGTGAAGGAAACTTCACTCTTCTGGGTGGGATCAGTCCCCCAGCAGCGGTTTGGGAGCACAGCTGTCCTGCCCACCCGCCCCAGCCCCAGCCAGGACCATCCGCCCCGGCTGCCTCCCCGTGTGCATCCTCGGGGAGCAGCTTAATTTAAACCTGGCCTTGCTCCATGTCCCGTGCCAGCCCCGGGAGTCCCCCCTGGTATTCCCAGCTCCGCTGAGGATTCGCTGTGGCATTCAGGGCAGGTCGCCGGGGCTGAGCAGGTCACATTTTTAGACGTGCCAGGAGTTTCCAAAGCACGTGCCAGGGATGTCCCCTTGTCCCTGTGCTCCTGCCTCTCCCTGCAGGGGTCTGAAAGCAGCCTAGACCCTGGAAGTGTCCCTGGGGTTAATGTCTGTGCACATGCAAATACTGCTGCAAATTGTTGCCAGCCTCTTTTAGTACTGAAAGGAGAACAGCTGATTCCTGAAATCTTTCCTTGTAAAATGAGCGGGCTTGGTTCTGTACGTACGAACACCTGTTTAATTTCTTTCCACCTCGGGGTGCCTGCAGCATTCAGGCTAATTGCTTGTTGCCATCGTTTCCAGAACGTGTTTATCCAGCCGCCCTGGATCAGCTTTGAGCAGTGCCTTTTGTTTTCCCCTCTCAAATGCAATTAACTCAGCCCATCTTGCAAGTTGCAGGACCTAACGTGCAGCACTGCATCCCCTTTGGGGCTTCCCCTTTTACAGCCTGACGGCTGTGTTTGGCCCTTGTGCTCCGGCATGGCTGGAGCGATAGCAGGATTGCTCCGGATGGGCCTTTTGCTCCCGACAAACCACTCGTCTGATCTGTCTGGCCTGAGTGAAATGTTTTTGCAGCATCTGATAGCTTTGAAAATATCATTGTAGTTACAGAATTTTGAGCTGCAATGTCAGCGTTTACTGCATGTGCAAGAGAAGAGCTGACTCCTCAGGGGCTTTTTGGGCCCATCCCTCCCAAAGCAGGCCCATGCCACTGGCTCCCAGGCTTCTGTAGGCTCATAGCAGCTCTGAAGAAGAGCACAGACGCCTGCTGCAGAGCAGTGTTGGGGTTTCAGACGATGCCGTCTCTTCCCTTCCAGCCCTCTCACACAGCCAGGGGAGATTGCTGGAAGTCTATGGTTTCCCCCATCTCCCGGAGGCAGGTGAGGGACGCTCATGCAGTTCCCTTCACAGCTTCAGGTGCTTCTGGGGTTCAGTGAAGCCGGGGCATGGCGCTGGAGCTCGTGGTGGCTGCGGGGCAGTGACGCTGAGGAAGCCCAGTCCTGACCCCTGGCAGCTGTGGGCACACCGAGCATCACGGGGGTGGGAATGCACTGCTACGTTTCAAGGTGTCCACCTCGTACATGACAGTGGATTATCACCAGAAAGCTAACGGCAGGGCAGTCCCTGCCTCTTCTCTCACCTCTCTGGCCAAGGCAGCTGTTCTAGCAAGTTACTTAGCAATGCTGTCTAAGGAGATGGCAGTCTCCATCAAAGATGGAATGGGCAGCAGAGGTATCTAAAGGCAATCTGCCACAGCGCAGGAGCCGGAGCTCTGGGCTCAGTTCTGAAATGGCTGGGCTGGGACCCGGTGGGGCTTTGCTCTCATTGCAAAGACATTGCTCTGCCCAGGGAGGTCGTGTCTGGGGGCAGGAACAGGCTGCCGCTGCCCCTGCCCCACCAAGCCACTGACTGTTTTTTCTCTTTGCAGACTCGCTGGCCAGGCCCAGACGAACCGTGTTCACCCGGGCAATTGAGGGCTGTGACCTCCACTGGCAGGACAGCCACCTGCAGCGCATCATTAGCAGTGACTTCTATGTGTCTCCCTCCTACCAGCGGGAGGGCGAGAGCCTCCTCTTCAACTCCCAGGGGCAGCCGCTGTGGCTAGGTGAGCATCCAAACCAGCAGCCCCTTGCACAGCCCAGGTGGGTAGGGTTGCTAATGGAGAAGAGCCACCCAAGGCATCAAAGTAGCTTTTGCTACCCCTGGGTTGTTGCAAGCTTCTGCATCCCAGATTGAAAGTGCCTCCATGGCCCTTGGCCTGAGGAGTAGGGCGAGCGGAAGAACTTGATGCCCTCCTGCAGCCCAGCCACAGTCCTTACAGCAAGCCCCACGTCTTTACAGCCTGGGTTCCCCTTGGGCAGCTTGGACCAGGCTCATCGTGTCCTCTTTGATCCTGCCAGTGTTTGGTTTGGCTGTCCCCAGTGCAAGCTCTCGCTGTTCCCAGTACAGGGGGACTGGACGCTTAAAGTTCCTTGAAAGTTGACTGGGGAGCACAGCTGTATTCTCTGGATTTTTTTCTTCCCTGCTCTCACCCTATCTTTAGTCTTCCCTTAAAGGCAATTAGCACACAATGCAGTTAAGCCTTGTATGAGCTCAATGCACACTGGACCAGTCAAGCCCAGTACCCTCCTGTGTTGTAGACCTTTAGTCCATGTACCTCAAGCCACGCAACTTCTCTACTGCAAAGTCATGACCCTGGGCAGATCTACAGACCCTCGACAACTACATGTCTGGGATGAGAATGAGTGAGACGAAGGGCTTGAGGGGTGCTTGCTGTGGCTGTCAGCCTTCAGACTGACCCCAAAATGGGAGACACAAGCCCCCCACACCTCCAGGAGGGTTGATGCCTCATCTCTACAGCCTGAGAGGTGAATGTATGGGCATGGAACAAGTCAAAACCCACCGCTGCAGTGTTGTCCACTCCAGGAGCCAGGGTCTCCTGTCACCCAGCCAAATGGGAAAAGAATATTTAAAGTCACCCAGAGATGTGGTTTGTGGAGCAGCAGGCGCTAAGTTGCTATTAAGACCAGGAGAGAAGTTAAAAAGGACCCATGTAAAGGCTGCTGGTACGCCTCTGCTCACTTAGCTGGAGCAGGAGAGGACATATCTACTCTGGGAAGAGTTTTGTGTAGCTGCTGGCAGCAGGTCTCCTCCCCGTGCAGCCATAGGCAGTGGTGGTGGGTTAAAGCTTCCAGGGACTCTATCTAGCAGGGATGTGGTGGCCACAGCTCCCCTGTCCCTAGCATAATCTCGGTTCTGGTGAGCCCTTTGGCCCAGCTGGTTGGCACATGTTATTTTTCTGATGTATTTGCTGTGATTTTTGGATTTTGCGCTCTTGCTTTCTTGGCACCCCTTCAGGGACTCAGTGCTGGGAGAGGAGTGTGATTTGTCAGCAACTTCCAGTGATTAATTCAGTGAGAAGCTGAATGTTTCATCCATTTAGCAAATTAATGGAGGGAGCAACAAGAAGCTCTTTTACATATGTGTTTGTTCTGAAACCTCTTCCTCGTGTGTTCCTTGCGGGTGACCTCTGGGACATGGAAAGCCCATTTGTGGAGGTGGTTGTCTGCATTTCCAAAGCTTTCTGAGCTCTTCTAGGAATAGAAATTATCGCTCTACCATAATTTTAGATCTTTTGTGTTTGCCTTCCCCCCCCCCCCCCCTTGGTAGGACGTTTTGCAAGAAAATGGGATTTTCGCCACTTGTTATGCGGCATGTCATGTCATCTGCTCCTGCTAATTTCTCACTCAGTCATAATCCTCTCCACAGTTGCTTGTGATTTCAGGTGAGCAATAAGCAGCAGGAGCAGATGAATTCCTAAGCAACTGTGAGTCTTGGGGCACGGGGGGGTGGTGGTGTCATGAAACTGTTCCTAATAATAAAACACCAGGTAGGAGAGCTGCAGAAGAGACAGGGTGTCTGCAGAGCTTGCTCCATGGTGGCGTTAAGGAAGCAGTTCAAAACATCACCCCAGATCTGCCAGTGCCCCCGGCGCAGTGCGGGATGCTCAGCCTCACCCCATGTACCATCACCTAAGTGATGAGAGCAGGGAGGGTTGTTGGAGGAGATGGCATGAAGCGTTGGGGAGCAATGAGAGAGATCACCGTAAGCTGTGCAGATTTTAGGAGAAATGAGCGGCAGGGTTGTAGCAGCCTGCGTTTGGAGCCATCATATTGCAGCAATGGTGCACTGGAAATGCTTCCATTAGATAAGGTTTGTGGAGGTGGGGATTTAGGTACTGACGTGGCTGCTGTGGGTTGAATGTGGTAGGAGTCCCGTAAGTATTCCTGGTAGGCATCCCTGCCAGGAGCAGGGAGAAAAGGCTGAATTCAAGACAGGGAGCAGGAGTTTAGCTGGGGTGTGGGGAAGATAAGCAGAAGAAAATCCCTGAAACCTGATGCCGTCGGGTTCTCTCCCCCCATCAGTACTATCCTGTGAATTTCTGTGCTCCTCTGGCTCAGCCATGCCCTCGTGTTCGTCCTTGCCTTGCAGAACATGTCCCGACAGCCTGCGCTCGGGTGGATGCCCTGCGCTCCCATGGCTATCCCAGAGAGGCTCTCCGACTAACCGTTGCCATAATCAACACCCTGCGACTGCAGCAGCAAAGGCAGCTGGAAATATATAAGCATCAGAAGAAAGGTATGAGTAGAGCTATGGGAGAAGTATCTCACGAGGTCTGGCTGGGGTGTCCCAGCTGGTTGAGAAAGTCTTCTCCACCACAGAGACTAGCGCGGCCCCATCCAGAGCAGCAGAGGCTGCCGGTGGCAGCACTGTATGGGATTACTCACACCCTAGAAAGACAAACTGATGCATCTGATTGCTTGAGCCAAACTGTGTTGATACCCACATGCTAAGGGTATAGGTGCCCATGTGCTGTTTTCGGGCTGCTGGAGTAGGGATGTTCTATTCCCACTGTCTCCGCGCCTGGCTGCCTGTAAGGATTGCACAGGGGAGCCATGCCCATGTTAAAGAGGTGCTGCTTGTCTGCAGAGCTGCAGTAACTGGCTGCGTGTGCTACCTCCTGTAGTTGCTGAGTAAATTGTACCAGGAGGCAAGGCCGGCGTCCCTCCTTTTCCAGTTGCCATTGGCAGGGAGCCGGGGCTAGTTACTGCCGTGCTGCTAGTGGTCAACGATTCCTGGACCTCGCTAGCTCAGCCAGCTTGAGATGATCAAAAGATGGAGCTTTTAAGACTCACTGGGAGACTTTGTCATCTCTGGAGAGATTTCTGCTTGTGTTGCCAAAACATTCGGGCTACCATTGCAAATGAGTCTGTAAGCTGCAGGTCTGACTTCCTAGATCCCATCCTGGGACTCTGCAGTCCCTCGTGTCCTCCTGGAGCAGAGAACAAGCCGCTGCATCTTATGTGGCCTTAGTGGCACCATTTTTTGTTGGGTGCCGCCTTCCTCTGATGTCTGTGGCAGCGTGTATGGTGGCTGCTCTGAGCTGCTCCTTGCCCTCGTGAACTACCATGCCAGTGTTGGCCCTGGAGGTCCCCGTGTCCCAGGCTGTGGGGTAAGAAAAGGCCTCTGGTCTCAGAGACCTCTCTGGGTGCAGAACCTGCCTTTAAATTCCTCACTTTTAATGTCTTTCTGTTCTATTTTTTGCAGAGCTGCTGCAGCGAGGGGCAACAACCATCACCAACTTGGAAGGCTGGGTAGGCCACCCTCTGAACCCCATCGGCTGCCTCTTTCTCACCCTGACTGAAGCTTGTAGATTAGAAGAGGAAAATTGCCTTGAAATTTCAGGTACCGAGTGCTCCTCCTGGCTCCCCTCCCGGTGGCTGCGTCTGAAGCGAGCCAGCGGGCACACCCTGGGTGCAGGTCTGGGTCTTGGGACTCCTAGGCTCCGAATCTCCCCTCCCTCCGCCTTTGCAGGAGCAGTCAGGACAGCGCTGCAGTGCGGAGACGGGGAGCTAGTGCCCTGAGTTTTCCCAGTGAGGTTTCCCAACCCAGTTTTCTGGTTTGCAGCCAGAGCAGAGCAGGAGAGCAGCTCAGCAGAGCGGGGCTGAGGCATGCCAGCCCACGGGGAGTCTCTGGTGTCAGCTGTGCACCCTGTTGCACATCTCAGGTCTCCTGCATCTCCTAGCGAGAGCCGGAAGGAGAGTGAAGCCCATATCTCCTGCAGGGAGCTTTTATCCATCATCTCTGGGTAACTGAAGGCAGGCGGAAAGGGAAGCACAGGTCTGGCTTCTGAAGTTTTCTCTCTGACATGGTCCTGCCACCTAGGAGGGCTCTTCTAACCTTGCTACATCTCTCCCCCTTCTTCTAGACGCCGGGGACTCCAAACCCCCAGTGTATCAACACGTACCTGTCGCGACTGGCAGCCAAGACAGCAGCGAGTCCTACCTGTCCCTGGCCTTAGAGGTGGCCCTGATGGGGATGGGTCAGCAGAGAGTGATGCCTGAAGGTCTCTATGCCCAGGACAAGGTGTGCCGCAACGAGGAGCAGATCATTGCCCGGCTGCAGGACCTGGAGCTGGACCCGGTGCTGGTGCAGACCCTGCGGAAGCAGTGCATCTTGCTGCTGGAAGGTGGGGGCTTGGTCCATCTAGCTGCCTTCTGAGTCCTAGCTGAGTATTGATAACATCTCTGGGGTGCCCTTTCCAAGGTTCACACCTGACTGACCCCATCCTGGTTTCTTCCTCTATGGGTGTGGTGCCGAGTCTGTAGGATGACTGCTCTGCCCCATCATCTGGCAAAGTAAGGGTTTGCTGACATCCCTGGAGCAAGACCACCTCAGAGGTGTTGCAGAGAAGGGTGCTAAGCATGTGCGCTCAGTTTCTGAGGGATTTTGACATGAAAGGGGTTTTAGAAAAGGAAAGAGTAGCCCCTTGCCCTGGACCCCACTTGAGTAACACTTCAGGGAGCTTCTGAGCAGATCCTCAAAGCTTTGGGGTGGTGCAAACCCCAGCCACAGATCCTGCTGTGCTAATTATGGCTGATGGGCTCTGCTTCTGCCTAGGTGGTCCCTTCAGCGGCTTGGGAGAAGTGATCCACCGTGAGAGCGTCCCCATGCACACCTTTGCCAAATACCTGTTCTCTGCCCTGCTGCCCCATGATGCAGACCTGGCGTACAAGCTGGCTTTGCGGGCCATGAGGTTGGTGCATGTTTTTTTCTGTCTCTGCCCCCCGTTTTGCCTTCTTCCTCTGCTCTTCTGGGAAGCCGGGATGCTTTACAACCCCAGAGCAGGGATGGGAGTGGAGGCAGGCTTGGAGCTGCCATCTCTGGGATCATCCTATGCAGCATCTAGGGCTGCTTGGGCACCAAGAAGCAGTGCAAAGAGACTCAGGCTCTCTGGGTGGTTCCTGGTTTTCAAGCCCCATCTGTAGGGATCTGCATGGGCCATGCCCTCTGCCCAGCTCCTTGCCCCAGGCTGGACCGCCACCTGCCCGTCCCGGGGTCCCAGGCCCACACAGTCCTGTCATCTGCCTTGTGCCTGCGAGGCCTTGGCCACCCTGGAGCCCTACTTGCCTCCAGGAAGGGCTGTTGTCTTGGCACAGGTGGGCAGATGATTGCCCCGGGCTCCAGGATGTCGCAGAGCTGGGTGGAGGGCACAGTTGCACTCCATTCTTCATTAAAGCCCAGCTCCATCTCTGGGACTGGAGATACAGCCGATGCCGAGAGCTGCCCCATCTCCCTCCCCAGTGTGTGACACCCTTCAGACATCAGCCCATGTACTGCAGTTTTTTGGCAGGGGCTGGATGGGTCTTGAAAAGGCTGGAATTTCCCAAATGAGTCAATGCTTGAAGGATCATCAACCCCCGAGCATCCCAGTGCCCTCTCCCTCTGACAACATTAAAAGTCCCAGCCCAGAGCATCAGTTTTTTGCGACATTTCCTTGGTGAAATGAGCCATCTCTCCCCAATGCAAGGGGAAATTTTGAAATCCCCCTGTCCTGGGAAGAGCTGCTCAGGAGGACAACCAGACCTAAAAGAGCAGCCAAGGGCCTCTGCAGTTTGTGGGTGACACCATGCCCCACCAGACCTAAGACCTCCAGCTGCAGAGCCAGAACAGGACCGAGTGCCCTGGGGGTGCATGTTGTTCCCTTGCCATCTGTGTCAGTGTCTGTCCCTGCTCCCAGCTGGGACCCCCTGTGTTGGGGTGGCTCTGACCTGGGCTGGGAGAGTTGGGCTTCTGCTGCCCCGTGGGTACCCCAAGCCTGCAAGCGAGTAGAGCAGAGACAGTCCCCCCCCATGTCTGGGGGACAGTTTCCCTCCTGCATGCTGTGGCTGGCCACCGAGTTAGTGACACCAGCACCAGCTCAGAGGTTTAACAGCCAACATGGTTTTGTCGCCGTGGCTGACGACATGAGACTCCTGCTCCCCTTCCCTAGGCTTCCTTCTCCCCTGAGTTTTCCAGGCTTTTGGATATCCCCACACAAGCAGGTAACCCAAACCGGCTGTAGAGGCCCTGAGGGAACATGCCGCTGCTTCTGATCATAACTGGGCGTTTTAAGAAGAACCAGATGATAAAGCCAGGAGTTCTGCCGGGTGCTCTGACATGAAAGGAGCGGGGAGGGAGGAGGGATTTTGCTTTTTCTTTTTTTTCTGAGGCTTGTGCTTTTCCTTACAAGTTTATAAATCACTTCACGGATCATTCTGCCCCTTTCAAGTCAGTCTCAGATTGATCCCCATGCCCATGTGTTGAGCACGCAGCCTCGGGAGCCCCCACACGTGCACGGCAGCAGGATGCTTTCAAAGGCAGCGCTGCGGGCAGCTGCCTGCAGGCAGCCCCTGCCTCGCCTCACCAGCGCCTCAGGGAGAGGAGGCAAAGCTGGAGCTGGGCTGGGGCTGCCATGATGAGGTCTGATGTTGCCTCCTCCCATTTACTCTTCAGGTTGCCTGTCCTGGAGACCACGGCACCGTCCGGCGACGTGACTCACCCCCACCACCTGGTCTCAGTGGTCCCCAGCAGATACCCGCGCTGGTTCACCCTGGGGCACCTGGAGTCACAGCAGTGCGAGCTGGCCTCCACCATGCTCACGGCAGCCAAAGGTTGGTGGGGGGCCAGCTCTGGGATGGGGGTGATGAGATGGAGCTGCACAAGAGCGTTGAAGGGATTTTGCTGGAGAGAAGAGGAAGCTCCTGCTTCTGGTTCCTTGAGCACTGGCAGAGACCAGGCTGGGCACCCCACTGGCAGCCCGCTGAGGGCAGGGAATGGTGAGCTGGCCTCAGAGCAGCATGACGGAGTCCAGGATCAAAGGGCCCCAAGGCTCGTGGTCCAGCAGGGCGGGACAGGAGGTTCCCAGGAGGTGCAGGCAATGCTGCAGGGATGCCAGCCACAGTGCCACGGATCCTGGGTAGTGCCCCTGGATGATGCTGGACCATGCCTGCCCTGCAGCATGGTCAGCTTCCAGGTCAGCTGGCCCTGCCAGACATGTCACATTTAGGGTCACCTAATGGGTTCATGCCATGGTTTAGTTTGAAGCTGCTTATCCTTTTACCTCTGCTTTGTCTCTTCCTGCCCTGTGGTAATGGTCTTGCACAGGCTGTAGGAGGGAGAAGACCTCTCTGTGCACCAAACCACGTGTGGCTTTTGGCAGGGCTAGAGATGGGGACAGCTGTGCTGGGTGGGACACCAGGGTCCCAGCCATGAGGGG
Source organism: Gorsachius magnificus (assembly GCA_034008185.1). NCBI lineage: Eukaryota > Metazoa > Chordata > Aves > Pelecaniformes > Ardeidae > Gorsachius > Gorsachius magnificus. The sequence goes on from CM067085.1 coordinate 67,657,914, forward strand.
CTTGTAGAACACCATCTCACTGGTCTCTTGGGCCTCTTCGTTTCCTGCCCAGGCACAACAATGAAGGCGAGCACAGGCTTTTCATTAAACATCCCTCTGTCCAGAAACCAATCCCACCAGGATGGCGAGCATCTTGTGCCCCATGAGGGTTGTCGAGCTGGGTGCTGTCCCGCACAGTCTGCGGCAGCCTCCAGCCCCTAGTACTGCCAGCCCAGTGGGGAAGGTGCTGCTTCCCTGGGGAGGTGCACAGTAAATGAGCTGTCAGAAAGCTCCAACCTCGCTGCCTTCCAGCCCTCCTCCTTTTGGCTGCTTTTCCAGGGCTGATGGTGTCCTGCCCCTGCCTTGCAGTGCCCTGATGGAGAGCCAGTACCTGGCTTATCCTTTAGTTTCTTCTCCCTTCCAGCGCCTAATGGGGATGAGGTTTTTATACTGGGGGTGTAGGGCCATTGGATTGTGTCTGTGTTGGTCTCTTCTGCCAGGTAACAGGCAATAGGACAAGAGGAAATAGCCTCAAGTTGCTCCAGGGCAGGTTTAAGTTGGACATTAGGAAAAATTTTTTACCGAAAGGGTTGTTAAGCATTGGAATGGGCTGCCCAGGGAAGTGGTCGAGTCCTCATGCCTGGGGGTGTTTAAAAGCTGTGTAGATGTGGTGCTCAGGGACATGGTTTAGTGGTGGGATGGCAGTGTTGGGTTAACAGTTGGACTTGATGATCTTAAAGGTCTTTTCTAACCTAAACGATTCTATGTTTTTCCCACTGTCCCCTTCCCCAGGAGGTCCCTCACTGCAGCATGTCCCGATGTGATCCTTTGTCCTCACAGCCTCTCTTGCCTGCACCCCCATGAGCTGTTTTAGGGAGGCTTGGGTTTTGGTGGTGGTGCGAGCAGCTGCTGTGGGTGGCAGGCGATATCTTTAGCTATTAGTCACCCGAGGTGTCTGTGTGTGCCCAGGTGCAGCACTAGGTCTTTCACACTGCTGTGCATTATTTGGTTTTCTTTGCATGAGGTTCATCTGCTCAGTTTGTGACTATGGGAGTAGAAACATGAACCTGGAACAAAGCAGAGGGACCTGGTGTGGCACGTTGGCACCTCTGATCTGCACCCATGCCAAAGGTTCCTCTCCCCGCCCTGCGTCCCCCAGGACCTGACAGGAGGGTTTCAAGCCAGATGCAGGATCATGATGTTAATATCCCTTGATGGGTCCCTCTTCCAAGATCCTGCCCCATCTCCCAGTGCTATCACATACCCTTCTAGCACCTGTGGCCTCCTGTGGCAAGAGACACACAGCATCACTAGGTGTTGTGTCAGGAACCCCCTTCTTTCACAGTATCTCAGCCTGTCTTGGTCGTGAGAGCTGCGTGCCTGACCTGGGACATCCAGGACCAAGCCGCACTGAGTCTGGGTGATCCTGGCCCAGCCTTTGCTAGCCTTGCAGAGGGAAGGGACTTATTGGGCAAGACAGTATGTGTGCAGCAAACAGCTTTTTTTCTTCTTTTTCATGTTCCTAAGTGAAGACTGACCTTTCCACAGACGTTCAGCACTGAGCATCTCCCCAAACCCCTCCATTGTCAGGAAAGGGCTGCTTTACAGCTGTCAAACTTGAGCCCGGGGTAGAACATCCAGGTGCCTAGAGACGTCTGCTAATGCTCCAGGATGTGTCTGGGATCACTCACGGTTGTTTGTCCTCTTCATGAGTGGATGGTCTTGAGCGAGGATGGGTGCTGTAGGATGTGTCATCTCTTCGGGAGGATGCCCCATTTTGCTGTTGGACTGCAGGGCCTGATCCAGCATCTCTGTCCATCCCTCCATGTGCGCATCCAGAGGGGCTGACCATACTGAAGGGGCTGTTCACCACCCAGTGCAGGCAGGAGATGGGGCTTGGGGGGGGCAAGCCATCTGACTGTCCTTTCCTGCACCCAGGGGACATGCTGCGCCTACGCACGGTGCTGGAGGCCATCCAGAAGAACATCCACTCCTCCTCCTTGATCTTCAAGCTGGCTCAAGACGCGTTCAAGATTGCCACACCAGCTGACAGCAATTCAGACACAACACTGCTCAACGTGGCGCTGGAGCTGGGGCTCCAGGTACAGGATGGCTTGGGGGGGATGCCAGTGGCCCTTCCGCCCCTCTGCAGCATGATGGTCTTCCACCAAGCAGATGGTCTCCTGCAGAAGGAGTAAATTCATCCCTGCATGGCCCTGAGTGGGGGACCTCAGCCCTGGGAGACCCCTGTGCTCGCTGAGGTTTGGGTGGAGGCGAGGCAGTGCTGGGGAGCCTCGTGGGGAGCTGGTAGCCAGCTTGGGCCAGGGTGATTTTTGCGGAGTGCCATGGTGTTGGGTGGCCTCAGCGGAGCCCTGTGGGGCAGCTGGTCACCCCGGGTTTGCCTCGCAGGTGATGCGCATGACCCTGTCCACCCTCAATTGGCGGCGGCGGGAGATGGTGAGGTGGCTGGTGACATGTGCTACTGAAGTGGGTGAGTGCCTCGCCGCGCCAGCCAGATCTGGCCTACGACCTGTGGGAGTGGGGTGGGCACGGACATCTTGGGTCATTCATAGCCCTGGGCATCTGAGCTCTCCTGAGTCTCCCATTTCTTCCTGGGTAACTGGGTGCACCCCTGGAGTGTCAGGTGGCAGGGCTGGGGCCACAGTGGTGGCCAGGTTCGGGACTGGGACAGGTCCCCTGTACCCTCTGTCCAGGCCAGCGGTGTTCGCCGTGCCCTGCAGCATGGCCAGGCAGGGTAGCCTCTGCCTGTCCCCCCCGCTCTGTCCCCCTTGGAGCAGAGGCAGTGGCTCAGCACTGCTGTGGGCTGGCTCCAGGCACCCGGGGACATGGAGGAGCCCCATGATCCAAGCCGTGCTCCAGGGCTGTGCCACGACCCCAGTGTTTCCTTGCAGGAGTGAGGGCCCTGGTGAGCATCCTGCAGAGCTGGTACTCGCTGTTCACCCCCACGGAAGCCACCAGCATCGTGGCAGCCCCCAGCGGGAAGAGCTGGCCAGCTGCGCCCGCACCCTAGCCCTGCAGTGTGCCATGAAGGACCCGCAGAACTGCGCCCTGTCTGCCCTGACCCTCTGTGAGAAGGACCACATCGCCTTCGAGACTGCCTACCAGATCGTCATCGATGCTGCCTCCACCGGCATGACCTACACCCAGCTCTTCACCATCGCCCGCTACATGGAGCACCGGGGCTACCCGCTTCGGGCATTCAAACTGGCCTCGTTGGCCATGACGCATCTCAACTTGGCGTACAACCAGGACACACACCCAGCCATCAACGACGTGCTCTGGGCCTGCGCCTTGAGCCACTCTCTGGGTAAAAATGAGCTGGCGGCCATCATCCCACTGGTGGTGAAGAGCGTGCACTGTGCCACGGTGCTCTCGGACATCCTTCGCCGCTGCACCATGACGGCCCCAGGACTGGCCGGCATCCCCGGCCGCAGGAACTCGGGGAAGCTGATGTCCACCGACAAAGCCCCCCTGCGACAGCTGCTGGATGCGACGATAAGCGCCTACATCAACACCACCCACTCCCGGCTCACCCACATCAGCCCGCGGCACTACGGGGAGTTCATCGAGTTCCTCAGCAAGGCCAGGGAGACCTTCCTCCTGGCGCAGGACGGGCACATACAGTTTGCCCAGTTCATTGACAATCTCAAACAAATCTACAAAGGCAAGAAAAAACTGATGCTGCTGGTGCGGGAACGGTTTGGGTGAGCCCCGGCCCCCGCCATGATCACTGGCAGGGTCCGGCCGCAGCACGGGGACTTGGGAGAGAAGAAGGAAGGAAAGCGGAGATCACCTTCTCCCCATCGGCAGAGGCTGCTCTGTTCTGGTCTTCTGTTTCTTTTTTCTTGTTTTCTTTTTTTTGTTTGTTTTTTGTTTTTTATTTTTCTCTTTCTTGGATTTAACCATTTCACACGCTGAGAGGATCCAGAGATTCCTTGGGCGCAAACCAAAAGGCAACCACGGGGAAAAAGGATGGTTCGCTCAGCCCCCTGCCCTCCCTTGCCAATACCAAAAGCTAACCTGGAAATCTAATACCTCTGTCCTGAAGGAAGCGGTCGCTGGAGGGATCGGAAGGTTGCAAAGTGCAAAAATCTTTAAAATTACATGGGGAATTAAAAAAAAAAAAAAAAAGAAAAAAAGAAAGAGCGAGCAAAGAAACCCGCAACACTAGAACCTCATGCGTCACCAAAAGCGATGGCTTTGCAGAGCACTTCTCCCGCCCGCCCGAGACATGCAAACTCCTCTATTTGTGAAGATACTTCAATAAAAACAAGTTAAAGTAACTGTTCTCAGGGATTGCTTACTAAAAGTAACACAAAAAAAAAAAGCATTTATGATACTGTAAATACTATAGTATATGTGTCAATTATTAAATTGTAAAGTTATAATTATTTATAATTCTGTCTTTTATTTGGGGGATACTTGAAATTGTCGTGGGCTGGGGCGATTATTTTTATTATTGCTATTATTATTATTATTATTATAACTATTATTTAAAAAACCACACAAAACAAAACCACAGACAAAAAGAGGAGGAGGCACACGAACATTTCTCAGGTTCCCATGGCATCGTCGGCAGCGAGAAGGGTGTGGGGGGAGGCGAACGTCTGCTCGACTCGCAGGCCTGGGACAGACGGACGGACGGAAGGAGGAGCGGCAGCCCAGCGCTTGAGGACAGCAAAGGAAAGGACTCGGGGCGACGCTCGCTTGGACACGCATGGATGCTGGTGATGGAGGACGCGGGCCCATCGCCTCGTACGCAGCCGTCTCCCGGCGGGCACAGGGGTGCGAGGTGCCTGGGCGGGCGCCAGGGCTGCCGGGCTCCGGGGGAAGGAGGGGGGCAGGCGCAGCCGCGCTGCCTCCCCGCACCGTTCTGCTTCCTGGCTCCCTGGTGCAGCCAAGGCTCAGCCCTTCCTGTCTTCACCCCGTGCTGGGGGCAGACTCTCCAGCCCCGGGCCAGCGGCTCTTCAGTTTTGGTTCATTTCTTTGCCAGCGGGTCGGGAGGGCTGGGGGGGCCAGGGCTGGTCTGGATGGTGACTTGTAGTTAGAGAACGTGGGCTAGTTATCTGCTGTCTGGTTTGACTTTTAATTTTTTGGCAAGTGACTTGTGTCCGCGCTCCGGCCAGGAAACCAATTGTACTCAGTCTCTGTCGCCACCAAAATAGCGGTCTTCAACCAGTCTGTTTCTCTCTTTTTTTCCTTCCTTTTTTTTTTTTTTTTTTTTTTTTTGCGTGCGTGCGTGTATGTGTGTGTGTGACCTCTTCATCTGATGTTTAATAATAAAAGGGATGAACGTTACCGCCTGTATCTCTACTGCCTTTCTCTGAAGTCCGAGGGGTCACAATGTTTGCTGGGTGGCCTGGCATTGTGGGTGATGCAAGCAGGGCAGAGCCCTTGGGAGATGGTGGCATCGCAGCCCCCTGTGGTACCCAGCTCCTGCGCCCTTAGGAGGGGGACGGAGCAGTGACAAGGCACACTGGTGCGATTCCCTGCCATGCTTGGCGTCAGCAGCTCCCTGCCCAGGCTGGTGGCACTGCCGTGTCCGTGATAGCTGGAGCAGTGTTGGTGCCCATGTCTTGATCCATCCGATGGCCAGCCTGGAGTGCAGTGCGTGTGCGATGGGATGGGGCGACACGGAGTCGTAACCCAGGGTTCCTGGGTGCTACCAGCACCATGGGCTGCTTTCTGCAGGGTTTGCTGAGCCCCCAGGCAGACTTGGCCCTAAGGCTCAGAGGGGAAAGGGAGGTGTGCCTGAGGGAGAGATCTCCAGGCCCAGTGGGATGGTCCCAAAGAGGCTCTGGGAGCTGGAGGAGGGTGATGGCGGTGCTAGGGCCATGGTGTCTCTGCAGCCATTCCAGCTGGTGTGGCAGGATGCTGGTGGTGCTAGCGTTTGGAAGGCTCCTGCCACATGGCTGGCTATCCCCTAGGTGAGTCCTGCTGGGTCTCCCACCCACTCGGGGAGGCCCTGGGTCTGTATCATGTTGCCTATTCCCTCAGTGGGACTGTGGCATGGCTCATGCCGAACTTGTGGCAGTGGTGGGCTGTGAGCTCCCAGGCTGTGACGCTGCCAGCCTCAGGCAGCCCAGCTCCCCGAGCAGGGCTGAGCCCATCCTGTAGTGCCAGGAGATGCCCACTGTGCTCTGGGCTCACATCCTCTCTCTCGCAAGCCCTTGGCACGGCACCACGCGGCCTGGCAGGGAGAGGCATCCCCATTTCCCCATGCTGACCTGCAGGACGAGGTTCAGGGGCTCCCCCTGCCTCACAGGCTCCACTGCCAGGCTGCCATCACTGCCCATCTCCAGGGCCATCCAGTTCCCTGTCCCCACCCCAGCCAGAGCCACACGGCTGCTGCGGAGAAGGTGCTGGTTTAATGCTGCAGCTCAACCTGGAGCGAGCTCTGTGACAACACACTACTTGGGGTGACTGTGCCCAAATGGGAGTCCTGTCCTCAAGCCCCCAGGCTCAACTGTGCTTGTTGATCTGACGGGAATGAGCATGCACAGCTTCCACGAAGGCACCCACGTGCTCGGGGCTCATGTCAGGGTAGAGGCCGTGGCCCAGGTTGGCGATGTAGCGTTGGGTCCCAAAACCCTCCAGCATCTTCTTCACCAGCTCGCCAATCTTCTCCTGCAGGCATGGTGGGAAACCATGTGTCAGCCCCATCCAGCCCAGGGTACTCCACCCCCACCAGTGCCCAGCCAGGCTGGGGGCCTGCTGAGACATGAGCCAGCACCACAGGTGAGGAAACTGAGGCAGGAGGCATTTAACACAGTCTGGAACTAGCTCCTGTTGCTGGCGATGGCCACAGCTCACCTTGGGTGCATAGAGCGCACAAGGATCCAGGTTCCCTTGCAGGGTGACATCTTTCCCTGTCTGTGCACTGCAGCAGGGAGAAAGCAGGTGAGTTGTTGCATGTGGTGCAGAGACTAGAGGTAGCCGGGTGCCTGCAGCCCCACTGTAGGGCACACGGGACCCCTCAGTGCAGCCCCTGCCTGCTGTGAGATCCACGTAGCATTAGGGGCCCAACTATTCCCACCTCTGGAGCAGATGTCTCCAGGCCTGGGATGGCTCAGGGCAGAGGAAGAGTGCCCAGGCACCTGAGCACTCTGCTAGACTCTTACCGAGCTTCCTGAGGCCGGATGGTCCAGTCGAGACCGACCACCTCGTAACCGGCATGGGCCAGGTCGCGCAGCGCATAGTGTGCATCCTTCGCAAAGATGATCTGGGGACAGAGGAGGCAGGCAGTAACTCCACGATGGGTCAGGCCCCTCTCCATGGGCTAGACTGGGGGAGGCAGATACCAGAACGTGCCCCCCTTTCCAGCAGCCCCTAATTGCCAGGGTCAACCCAGGCAGCCCTCACTCACCATGGGCACCTGGGGCAGCGCCTCCTCCTTCAGCTTGCTCTTGACAGCCTGGGCGATGTCTTGGATGTAAGGTAGGGCGAAGTCCTGAAACTGCTCCGGGCCCAGGTGCCCCGCATGGGACTCAAACAGCTGGAGTGCCTGCCGGGGACATGGAGCTGGGAGAGCTGCACCTCAGTCCCTCCTCTTCCTCCCAGAAGCTGGACCCTCTCTGCTACCTGTCCCCAGTCCCTGCCTTCCTGCCTGACCCTATCCCCATGCCCCAGGACACACCTGCGCTCCAGCAGCCACCTGCCCCACCAGGTAGTCAGTGATGACATCGGCCAGCAGCCGCAGCAGTTGGTGGCTTGCCTCGGGGTGACGGTAGAGCCAGCTCTTGGCCTTGGACATTGTAGTGGAGCCACCACCTTCAATCATGTAAGACATAAGCGTCCACTGCAGGAAGGAGAGGAGTGGAATGAGGCAGGTGACGGAGATGGAAGAAGACGTAAGGGGCTGGTCACAGTGCTGAAGGGTAGGACCTGTGAGCACCCCAGAGCCTGGGGCATAGTCAATCCTGCATTGATCCACATACACACCCCTAGAGCACTCACAGCTCTGGGGGTGTCATGGCTGGTGTCACCCCAGAAGAAAGAGCAGAGAAGCCCAGCTGGGAAGCCCACATGGAGGACCCACATCACTTACAGGTGCCCCGGAGAAGCCAATGAGGGGCACCCTGCCCTCCAGGCTGTGTCGTGTCAGCGTGATGGCCTGGAAGACGTAACCCAGCTCCGCGGTCACATCCACCTTCTGTCGCAGTTTCAGCAGATCCTCCACCTCCTTCAGGGGCTCTGTGAAGGTGGGTCCTTTGCCAGGGACCATGACAACCTCCATGCCTAGTGCCTGGGGACAGGGGAGAATGGAACAGGCAGGAATGGGGTGGCCCTGAACCCAGCCCTGTTCCCAGCTGCTGCTCCCCACCACAGGCCATGGCTCTCACCTGGGGCACCACCAAGATATCAGAAAAGATGATGGCAGCATCCAGGGGGAATCGTCTGAGTGGCTGCAAAGGGGAAGAGGCAGTGTCAGTGAGGGGCTGGGACCCCCTCCCCACAGAGGACCTGGACAAGCACATGGGGCAGTGGGGTCCCTAAGGGCTGCACAACTTGCTGGGCCCACTCAGGGTGGCCAGACCCAAGGTTTCTCCCTGTCCTGATGGGGACAGGGACAGGAGACACGCAGCCCCCCTGGGGATGCTCACCTGCAGCGTCAGCTCACAGCACAATTTGGGGCTCCGGCAAGTGGCGAAGAAATCCTGTGCTGCCCGGGTCTCCCGAAACTCTGCAAGGGACCATCATGAGTGTTACTGGGTGCGTGTCAGACCCCTCTTGCTGCCCCGCCTGCCTCCACCTGCTCACCGGGCAGGTAGCGCCCTGCCTGCCGCATGCACCACACTGGGGTGTGCTCCGTCTCCTCCCCGCGCGCCGCTCGCAGGAACGTGTCGTTCTTCAGCTTGGGGAAGCCCTTGGGGCTGCAGACAAAAGAGCAGATACTCATTGTCACCCACAAGGGGCCTGCCAGATCCCCATGGCTGGAGGCAGGGGGTGCCAGGACCAGTGGCTTGTCCCCACTCCCTGGTCAGTGACCACAGGAAAGGGCTTCTGCCTAGCTGTGACAAACATGACAAATGCTACCCATCATTGTCCAGGGCCTCTTCCCGCTCGGGATCACAGGGCCCTCCCTGGGGAGAGGCGATGCCCGGCCCAGGGCTCCGTGAGATTAAGTTATCAGGGCCAGCAGTAGCTCTCGCCTGGAGAGATCTGGGGCCAGCGGGGTGCGGGGGCGGACAGCCCTGCTACCAGCATCCCCAGCCCCTATCTGTGCAGTGCAGCCCCCAAAGGCCCAGCCTCCTGCCGAGGTGGCAACCACGAGTCCCCAGCACCCCCGCTGCGGTGTCAGCGCCGAGGGCCTGCTGGAGCCCGGCCTGCCCCGGGGACGGGGACCCCAGGCGGCCGCGGGGGACGGGCAGCTCCGTCCTGCTGTGACAGGTGGGGACCACAGGGGCGAAGTCCCTAAAGCTTCCAGTGTGGGACCAGTGACTTCAGTGCCACACCAGTGGCCCTGCCGATCCATCCCAGTGCAGGACCAGTATTCCCAGTGCCTCACCAGTGCGGGATCAGCCCCCCCCAGGGCCACACCAGTGTCCCCAATACAGGACCCCAGCGCCAGAGCACCATCCCCAGGGCCACACCAGTGTCCCCAGTACAGGACCCCAGCGCCAGAGCACCATCCCCAGGGCCCCCCGGCCCCCGCCCCCCTACCCCGCTCCCCGACCCGGCCGTTGCCTCCCGTTGCCTCCCGACGCGTCCCGCCCCGTCCCGTCCCGCCGGCTCCGCCCCGCCAGTGCCGCCATCTTGCCGTAGTCCCGCCTCTCCATACGCGGCCATTTTTCCCCGCCCCCTCAGTACCCGGCCCCCCGCCATCTTCGGGGCCGGTTGCCGACCCCCGGCGCGACTCCCCGGCGGGGGTCGGCCGCTGCCCGCCGTGCACGGTCCCCGGTGCGCGATGCGTGCGGGTGGGGAAGCGCCGCACCAGGTGCTGGGCCGGCTGCGGTTCCTGCTGCAGTGCAGCGAGTGCTTCCGCCGCGCCCGGGCGCTGCCCGCCGCGCTCTGCTATGTGCCGCGGGAGGTGCAGTACAAGATCTGCAAGGACCCCGCCGCCGCCGCCGCTGCCGCCGCCCGCAGCCTGCTCAGCGTCTGGGACAGCCCGGGGCCGGCGCGGGGCGGCAAGCGGGCGGCGCGGGCCACCATCGAGGTGCGGAAGGGCGGCTGCCTCCGCGCCACCGGGGAGGAGTACTGCAACGGCGCCGGGCTCTGGGTCAGGGGGGCCCCGGCCCCCAACGGGCCTGTCCGTGCCCTGACGGGACCCCGGGCAGCTGGAGGAGTACCGGAGCGGCTGCGAGCTGGAGGAGGGCTGGGTGCTGGTCTGCAAGCACGCCGACGGCGGGGACCGGCTGGTGCCGGTGGAGTCCACGGAGCGGATCCAGCGGCAGCAGCAGCTCTTCGGGGTGGACTACAAACCCGTCATCAGGTGCGGGGCCGCCGCTCCCTCCCTCTAGGTCGCCGTCCCTGGCTTCCCCGGCTCCCCCTTGCGCGGCAGAGCACAGGGAGACTCTCACCCCCCGTTCACCCAGGCCCCGCTACCCGGGGTTTCGGTGTGCTGCCCCTCGGCCCGTCCGGCCCCGGGCTGAGGGGTCCCGGCCCGCTTGGCCTCTTCTTCCATGGAAGTGGGGCAATAGGGATGCTAGATGTGGGGTTAAGTGGGTTTGGCTGGGTCACGGTGCTTGTCACCTGCCTGGTGGGGTGTGGGCTGGAAGACGTGGAGGTGGTTGGAAAGGAAAGGGTGGCGGATGAGGATGGAGCCCAGTGGGGCTTTAAACCCAAATCTCTTCCCCTTCCAGCTGCTCCTTGACCAGCAGCTCCTCCTTTCCCCTGGGATTTTCTCACAACCACGCCCCTGCTCTGCATTGTTTCAGGTGGGAGCAGGTGGTGGACCTGACGTACTCCCTGCGCCTCGGAGCGAAGCCCAAGCCCATGGAACAGGATGAGGCTGCAGTAGAGAAACTTCGGTATGAGCTGTTTCCCAGCTTCTGCTGTGGTTGGGTGCAAGCTGCTGTCTGTCCCTGGGTGCTCAGACAGCCACGTCCTACAGACCAGGGGGAGAGGGGGGAAGACAGGCAGAGGGGAACAGCTCTGCTCGGCGCAGTCTTATCCTAGATAAGCCTGCACAAAGTGGACCAAGGCAAGCAGGACACGGACCTGCCCTCCCTGACCCATTAGGCTGGCTGCCCCTGGCTCTCTAGACCCATTAATCCCTTTTGCCTGGTAGGTTTGTGCCCCCAACATGGACTTATGAATGTGATGAAGACCTGGTACATTTCCTGTACGATCACATTGGGAAGGAGGATGAGAACTTGGGCAGTGTCAAACAGTATGTGGACAGCATCGATGTCTCGTCCTACACGGTGGGTGAAAGGGACAAGGCTGCATCAGTCCTGCTCTGCCCTGGGGCTGGGGAGCATGGATGGTGCTTGGTGTGCTGCGCTGGGCTGGGCTGTGTTTGAGGATGTGGGAGAGAAGCCTGGGGAGCATTATGCAGCATATTGTGTAACTCCTGGAGGGGCAGCGGTTTGAGAAGCAAATGCTAATGTTAGCTGCTAAGCTGATTTTAGGGAGTGTTTGATATTCTGTGCTCTGTGTCTGACACCAGAGCGCTTGGTCAGCCGCAGTGTCCTGTGCGCTCTGTGCTCCCTGCGTCTACCCACAAACCAGCAAAGGAATGGGCCAAGTTTGATGCCATCTGGCTCTAAGATTCATGCCACTAAGTTAATCCTACTCCCATCTGATCTTCCTTTCATTCATTGCCCTCTTCCAGGAGGACTTCAATGTGTCATGCTTGACTGACAGCCACGCCGACACGTACTGGGAGAGTGACGGGTCCCAGGGCCAGCACTGGGTGCGGCTCAACATGAAGAAAGGCACCATTGTCAAGTGAGGCACCTCTCCCCTGCACGCTGGCTTGTGGCTGGGGCGAGCCCTGCAGCCCCCGCTCTCTGCATGATTCCATCATGGCCCAAATTTGCCCTGCACTCCCTGCCCCTCAGCCCTTGCTTTAGCTCTGGGCTTGAAGGGAAAGGGTCTTTACATTGCCACAGGTACCTGGGGAACCCAGCACCAGCTGCATATGCTCGATAATAAGCGTGACCAGGCAATGAGGGGGAGCAGCAATGGGTGTTCAGATGCAGTTACCTTCTCTTCATTTCATGCTTCCCTCTGCAGGAAGCTCCTGCTGACAGTGGATACCACCGATGAGAACTTCATGCCCAAACGGGTCGCTGTGTATGGGGGCGAAGGGGACAATCTGAAGAAACTTAATGATGTTGGCATTGATGAGTGAGTGGATGGAGGCGGAGAGGGTCGTATGGCCCTTTGCAGGGGCTGGGGGAGCTGGACACCCTGACCCTAAGCAGTCTTGCCAGCACCAGCCTGGCTTAAGAGACCCAGAGCCTTGGGACAGGCATTTTCCATCTCTGAGCTGTGGGTTCACTCTGCCTATGGTAGCACATGGCACAATCATCAGGGCTCTTCTGATCCAATTGCGGGACCCATTGGGACCATGTCACCTGGACCTGAGGCGCCAAAAGGTCCAGGCATTCAGCATAGGCCGCGTTGTAACCAATTGGGTCTGGGTTCCTGCTGTAGGCTCCCATTTCAAAACATGCAAACCCTCTTCTCTTACAAGTGGCCAAATGGATTTTGGTAGGATGGGTGAGGGAACAGCTCTGCAGCCCTTGTCTGTGCTGTGTTTGCAGGAGTTATATTGGGGATGTGTGCATCCTTGAAGACATGACGACACACCTGCCTGTCATCGAGATCCGGATTGTGGAGTGCAGAGGTAGGGCTCGGTGTTATGGCCACATCCATAATGCACCTGTAAGATATTGTACATTAAGAGTTTTTTATTCCTGTGGCTTGTACTTCTGGGCCCTGCGGGCTGTTTCAGATGAGATGCAGAAAGCCATAGGAAACTCCAGGGGGACCTGGAGGTTTGCAAGCTCTCAGCTTTCATCCTATCTTTCTCTGCCTTCCATTATTATTTTTTTTCTTCTGTAAATGCCCTGCTGCTTCTTCACAGAGGTATTTCAGGCTCTCAGTGCCCAGCCCCAGAGCTGGTGGAGCTTGTCACATTCCTAGTGCTTTCACTTACAGACCTCCAAGGCTGGAAGCCTTGCTTTCTCATGGTCTTGGTGTATATCATCCATGGTCTTCCTTGGCAGATGATGGGATTGATGTTCGCCTCCGAGGCATCAAAATCAAATCTTCCCGACAGAGGGACTTGGGGCTCAGTGCTGACATGTTCCAACTGCCCAATTTAGTGCGCTACCCTCGCCTAGAAGGGACAGACCCTGACCTGCTGTACCGACGGGCCGTGCTCATTCAAAGGTACTGTATGGAGGGGGGGGGCAGACAAAGTGGGGTGTTGTTGCCTGCAGGGATTGCTGCCGTCCCTAGCACGAACATGGTTGGAGCTGTAAAGCTGTGTGACTCCCCTTGGGACAGGCATCCTGGACTCTGGAGAAAATAGCAGTCATTTCGGAACAAAGTGGGCTCTCTGGGGTAACTCCGCTACACTTTCAGAGGAATTTTGCAGCTCAAATTCACAGTATCTCGTGTATCACAAGCACAGCATATCTGTGCAGTGCATGGGGCAGGTTTATGCAGAGTCCCTTGCAAGGGGTGCAAGGTCCCTGCAGTGCCCAGGGAGTGGGAATTTAGTACGAAAGGCTCTGTGATGTAAAAGACCATGCTGGATTGGGTTTGGATGAGTTGTTACTTTTCTGCTTGTGTCTGGGGGTGTCTGGTCTGGAATAGGCTTGTGCAGATCCCTGTTCCAATATCTTCTTCTTTGGCACTTAGGTTCATCAAGCTCCTGGACAGTGTCCTGCATCACTTGGTGCCGGCCTGGGACCACACTGTTGGCACATTCAGCAAACTCAAGGTAAGTGATTCCCCCTGTGTTTTGTGGGGCCTCAGTCTGGCAGGGTGGTTGCGCTTGGGCTGTGGCAAGGGGGGCAGTCAGTGCTTGTTGCTTTTAAAGCAGCTCAAGGGAAATACCTGGCTGAGCTCAGTTCATTAAAGCTGTGAAAGGCGATACTGTTTAGAGGCTAGTTTCCTGCTAAAATGCTGATGTAGAAACACATAGCTACGGGGTTACAAGTAGAATCGAACCAGAGCACTTCATCCTCAAAGGGACTTGGACCATAACAGCACTTGTGAGCTGGACAAACATCCTCTCCGAGATCTCAGCCCAGGACACTCTGTTCCTGCACTTGCTGCCAGCAGCTTTGAGCTGGCTGTGTCCAAACAGCAAGGCTTTTACCAGTAACTTCTTTCTGGCTTTAATAAGCTTTTGATTTCTGTCTTTCTCTTAAGACTGAGTTAGTCCCTCCAGTAGTCTGCTTTCCTTACATCCTCTCCCAGAACACATATGCCAAACATTGCTGGGGTAGCCCCGTTCTGTATGTTTCCAGGCCTGGTGTCAGAAAGCACTGTAATTCCTGTGCCCATTCAACATAGGACCCAAAGCATTTGAGGGCTCTTGTCTGTTTAAAGGAGCTTGCTTTGATTACAAATAGGAGGGATAGTAAGACTGATGCTCTGGTTAGAGTCAGGATGAAGGAGAGTCCAGGCAACACTGGAGTGTGAGCATCAGATGACGACTGGTGGAGAGAGAACTGGGCTTGGTATGTCCCTTAAGACAAAAAGCAAAATCTGTCAGAGACAGAGGTGATGCAAATATTATCAAGGAGATTGTGTCTTGTGTGTGGAAGGCAGTGGCCGTGGGAAGGGGAGAGACCTGGCAGTGCAGTGGCTTCAGGAGGAAGTAGGTGACACATTTTGGACACAGAGCACTTCTGACATTTTGGACATACTTGTTGGCAGCATATCAAGCAGTTCTTGCTGCTGTCCAAGAGGCGCACAGCTCTCATTACCCAGTGTCTGAAGGATTCGGAGACCAGCAAGCCCAATTTCATGCCACGGCTCTATATTAACCGACGCCTGGCTATGGAGCACCGAGACAACCCCGCCCTGGACCCCAGCTGCAAGAATGCTGTCTTCACCCAGGTACTATCCCTCCTGGAAGGGTCCCCACTGCTCTGGGGAGACAGGGGCATCCCAAAACCAAAATGAACCACTTAGAGGTGGGTGGAAGGGACAACTTGGAGCTGGAGATACCTGGAGTCCTCAAGGCCTCTTCACATGACTCATAGGCTCTATGGTTACATGTGCCGATGATCCCATATCCAGGAATAACATCTAGGAGGGATTTGGGACCTCTGAGTTGAAGTCTCTATCCTGGATGCTCTCTGTGGCATGTTGCTAATGCAGAGCATAACAATCTCGTTACGCCAAAAGGGCAGCAAAGAATTCTTGTGTGACAGCGATAATGCAGCTGAATACAGTCCCGTATTGTGGTTTTACAGCAATGCTGATCTTCCTATCATCGTTCTCCCACTACCTCCAAACGATCTATTGCTCTGTGTGTGCGCAAACAACCCAGACTGCTGTGAGATTTAATATGTGTTCAGTATACCACTGAGGCCAGAAAGCTTCATACAGTGGTTAGCACTGTAATTTATGTTCCCTTTCCAAAAATGAAAGGCTCCTAGACCATTTAGAGATCAGCTTCAGTCAGTATTTAAAGTTTTGGGGCAAACCAGATTTCTTCCAATTTCCTGCCTTCATCGGGCACCGGTTCCCCTGGAGAGGGGATACCAGCCTTAACCTTATCTGCTTGTTGCAGGTGTATGAAGGCTTGAAACCCTCAGACAAGTTTGAAAAGCCTCTAGATTATAGGTAAGTGGTGTCTGGGGGAGGGAGGGGATTGTGCAGTGCTGGGAGCTATGTCCTCTTTCACAGCAGGGTGTTTGGGAATCCTGCATGTCCCCTGTGCTCTGGAGAGGGTTTTCTAGGGCAGGAGCCAGCTCAGCCATGGGATCAGGGCCTGTTCCCAGGGTGTCACCTCCCTACTGAGGATGCAGCTGTCTCTGGAGATTGAGATCGTGTCCTGTCCTAAGCTCAGGCTGGTCCACCCTAATCCCTTGGTGTCCCTGCTGTACCTGCTGCCTTTCCAGCATCATCTTGGCTTTGAGCAGCACCTCAGGCAATGCCTCATTCTCCACAGGTGGCCGTTGCGTTATGACCAGTGGTGGGAGTGCAAATTCATCGCAGAGGGCATCATTGACCAAGGTAGGGGCCATGTGAGGCAAGGGCTCCTCTGGGGCAGAGTTGGGAATTGATGAGGTGACTCTGTTGCTGCAGGGGTTCTCGTATGCTCCCAGCGTTACTGCCCATGGAGAAGAGAGGGAAGGCAGGTTGCCTTGTCCTGCCGCCCCCGGCCATGTCCTGGATAGGAGCGCTGCTTGCTGGGATGGGGACCAGATCTCCATTAGTCAATAATAGCAGCTTTGACAGTGCCAATGCTCCCTCTGGCTGTCCTCCACAGGCCAGGCAGTGATGTTATTTCTCCTGTCTTATTTCCTCCAGTGCCATAAGGCTTTGACAAGAGCCTTCTGCTCAGGTCTGGGCCAGGTTGGACCAGAATTCCTCATCTTTGCTCCATAATACTGAGGGTCAGCACGTGGGGAGTTCACATCACTAAAAATGTCCTTCTTTTGGGGTTGCAGGTGGAGGTTTTCGGGACAGCCTGGCGGACATGTCAGAGGAGTTGTGTCCCAGCTCGGCAGACACACCCGTGCCTCTGCCGTTCTTTGTGCGCACATCCAACCAGGTGCTGTGGGTTGGGGTATTTGGGGCAGATCTCTCTGTGCCTGGCAATGCAGTGCTGTCCCTGTCCCCCTGCATGCCAGGGAGGTACCTACTTTCACTGGTCCTAAGCTTTTCCTCGTGAAGGATTGGGTAGATTGTGGTATCTCCTTTTAGGATATGCTGGCAAGTGCCTGGATGCTTGTCTCTCACTAGGAGTATTGCCAAGGATGGGGGGTTTAAGCCCACTTCTGTTGTGAGAAGTGCCCAGAGGCACTGGAGGAACTCAGTTTGTGGTGCTTCATGCTGCACAGAGATTGTGACTTGGAGTTTTGCCTCCCCTGTAGGGTAATGGCACTGGAGAAGCCAGGGACATGTATGTCCCCAACCCCTCCTGCAAGGACTTCCCCAAGTACGAGTGGATTGGGCAGATCATGGGAGCAGCTCTGAGGGGCAAGGAGTTTCTGGTAAGCTTTCAACCCCGTGCCTGTATGGAGGTTTGTTGTAAAGTGAGTCGTTAGGCCCCTTCTGCAGCCTGTCTGACAGGAGTGTGGGAGGGCTCTGTGATCACACACTGGGACAAAAGGTGTTTGGCAGGTTTTGGAGCCGAGGGGTTAGGAGAGCTCACAGCCTGAGTTTTGGGAGATGCTGCTGGGAGCTTGGGAGAGTGTGTCTGGTCTCTGCTCGGCTATGATGAGCTCTGCATGTGGACAGGGGCAGCAGGGAAGCTCCTTTGTGTCGGCACTGTTGAGCCCTATCTCTACCTTTGGGGATGTCGTCTTTTACACAGACTCAGCAAAATCCCTGTTTTTCTTCAGGTCCTGGCTCTTCCTGGCTTCGTATGGAAACAATTAACAGGGGAGGAGGTCAGCTGGAGCAAAGACTTCCCTGCCGTGGACTCCGTGCTGGTGAGAGGGACTGGGAGGCTGTGCCTATCCTATCCCTTGTGGCACTCAGCAAGGTGGTGATTTGTGTCCCTGTCCTCATGTTGTACTTGCTTCCTCCTGTGATGTGTCAAAGAAACATGCACAAAAAGGGCATTCTTAGCATTTAATGCATCCTATAGCTACTATAGAGATGTAGCCATGCCGACTACTGCTTCAAGCATGCAATGGCTCAGGGTCTGCTAAACAGCTCCATCCCATGCTGTGCTGCTGTCGCAGTCACTCCAGCCCTTGTTTGGGAAGGGAGGAGATGAGAGCTCGGGCACACCACTGCCCACTGGGCAACTCTCTAACAAGCACTCATCTGGGGCCCGGGCAGGTGAAGCTCCTGGAGGTGATGGAAGTCATGGATAAAGACACCTTTGAGTTCAAATTTGGGAATGAGCTGACATACACGACGGTGTTGAGTGACCAGCGCATGGTGGAGCTGATCCCCAATGGCAGCAGCACTGTGGTGCGCTACGAGGACCGCAAGGAGTTCATCCGCCTGGTACAGAAGGCTCGGCTGGAGGAGAGCAAGGAGCAGGTATCGTTGTCCCATAGCATCAGTGGTCACTGAGTTCCCAGAGACATAACCCCCCCCCCCCATCTGTTTCTGGTAAAATGCATCGTAGTTAGCGTTCCTGTGCTCATTAGTGCCATAGTAGGCAGTCCTTGTTGGTGAGGTCCTGGAGCCCATGGAGTTGCTGAGAAGCAAAGTGGCTTGTAGCAGCATGGGAGACAGGGGGTTTTGTTCCCAGCTCTGACATGGGCTTCCTGAATGAACCAGGATGCATCTCTGGGATCCTGTTCCCTTCTTCAGGTTCTTTGGAGCGTTTGCTGAGCAGTCACATGGCTTGCATCCAGTTGAGTCCCTAGGCTCAACCACAAACCAGGGAAATGGGCAAGACATGTTGCTTACCTGCCCTGTCTCCTTTTCAGATCATGGCCATGCAGGCTGGGCTGCTGAAGGTGGTGCCCCAAGCTGTTCTTGACCTCCTCACCTGGCAGGAGCTGGAAAAAAAAGTCTGTGGAGACCCTGAAGTCACAGTTGATGCCCTGAAGAAGCTCAGTAAGTGAAGGGCTCTGCTGAAAACTCTTTCCATTAAAACAAAGCTGTCTTCTCCCTGTGCTGGGACAAGGAGAGGTGTGGGAGGCCTATATTAGCCTTTATTACAGTGAGAATGTGGGCCTGTATACTTCCTGCTGTTAGTTGGGTGCTGATGGGGGCAGGGGTGTCCCTCATCTTCATGCTGGGCCTCAGAGCAGAGGCTGGGGCATCCCTAGGCTGCCAGTATCAGAGCCTTTGTGGAGCTGAGTTGTGGATTTGCATGTGCTTTCTGGGAGGGGCCTGACTGCACATGTCCCTCGCACCTTGGGTCTGCGTGCTCACACCCTGCAGGCACCTAGAGATTTCTTCCTGTGCTGGCAGAGGACCCTCAGGTGAGCAGGGGAGGCCCTGCTCTAAGTTACCTAGGAGGAGCTTGGATCTCTAATAAACTCCTTTTCTGTATCCTTTCTGCCAGCCCGGTTTGAGGACTTTGAGCCATTGGATACCCGTGTTCAGTACTTCTGGGAAGCACTCAACAACTTCACCAATGGTGAGTGATTTGCTTTGTCCCTGCATAGCTTGTGCCGTGACAGCCCCTGCATGCTGTGGAGGGTGAAACCACCCTCATTGCTGCCTGGGGAGCAGATGGGAGCCAGGGAGAGCAAGGAGCTGCACTGAAGGAACTACTTGCTAGCACTGGGAAAACCTGGAAGTGGCTGTACTCCATCTTACGTCCCTTTAGGGTCTGCTGATGTTTTTACTTTTCCTTCACAGAGGATCGCAGCCGCTTCCTCAGATTTGTCACTGGCAGAAGCCGCCTTCCAGCACGGATCTACATCTATCCAGACAAGATGGGGTGAGTCTATTCTTCTGTAGACTTCAAGGCTGACAGATCCCACACCACAGGGATGTGTGGTCTGGTCTCCCCTGCCTCACTGGCCTGCTGGTTCTGACCACCTTGTCACCTTCTCCCCAAGCTCTGAGACGACAGATGCTTTGCCAGAGTCATCCACCTGCTCCAGCACCCTCTTCTTGCCCAACTATGCCACGTAAGTTTTGGTACTTCCCTATGTCTGGGGGACTGTGTTGCCTGGGCTCTCCTCTTAACCTTGGTGCTGACCCATATGGCCCCATCGCTTTGCCACACTTATGTCCCCCTGTGGCTGCTGTGATTCTCTCTGTGAGCAGCTGGTGAAGCATAGCTTCCATCTCAGAAAGCATCTTGTCCTCTTGGCTGGCAAATGTAGCAATGGCAACTCCTCCTTGTCTTTTTTTTTTCCCCCCCACTCCTGCCATCCCTAGAGCCAAGGTATGTGAAGAGAAGTTGCGCTATGCCGCCTATAACTGCGTGGCCATTGACACAGATATGAGTCCTTGGGAAGAGTGATGTTGCAGCCTGACGGAGCAGCATGGACAATCATTCGACAAAACCGTGCAGTGGGAAGAGATCCCTTGTCCCCCCAGGATGTGTATATATAATAAACATATAGGCACGAAGCCTGGCTCCCAGCAGTGGTAACCAGCACCTCTTTGGACATGGAGGTTTGGATCTTCAGCAGGGTGGGAGCTAGCTTGGAGAGTAAGTGTGATTGCAATAATGAAACCCTGGCCCAGCCCTCATACATCAGAAAAGGTCTGGTAGGCTTTTGTGATGAGTTTCTTCTCCACGCATCCCTGTTGCAGCTCCACAACTCGCTCCTCTGAAGCTGCACTCTGCTTGCTCCAAGCAGAAATGGGGTAGGGCCACAAAGCCGCGTGGCAGGTTACAGCACAGGACAGAGAACTGTGAGCTGCTGCTGAGACCACAGGGATGCTCAGAGATGCTCAGCGTGTCCTAGGCTGAGTGTCCTGACCACATTGCCTTGCCTTGTTCCTGCTCTCACCTGAGGTCATGGAAATGAGATCTAGGTTTAAGAAGAAATGGGGCAGGCTGGTGGCAGGTGCTGCAGGGGTGCCTCTGGCCACCAGGTGTCACGACAGACCTGCACAGCAAGACTCTGGGTGCTGTCAGGAAAGGGCTCCCATGCTTTTACATCGCACAAAATCCCAGTTCCTGTGACCACCCGTGGTTCCATGCACCCCTTGCATAGCAGCAGCTGCTGGGGAAGCTGCTCCCCTACAGGAGGTGGGAACTATCTGCTTCCCTCCTGCACTGTAACCTTCAGTTCCACATCCGGCATGCTGGTGGCCTAGCAGCTGTGCTCCCAGGTTCTTTGAGCCTCCGGTTTCCCCTAAAAGCCTGTATTACAACTAATCTGTTCTAGTTCTCATAGAGATGTGCAGGCAGGGCCAAGCTCTTCTCCCAGACAGCAGGGGTTAGAGCAGTAGCAGGCACAGCAGCACCAGGCTCTGCTCCCCTCTGCTGTGGAGAGGTGGGTGCTCCTTAAGCAGATGGACACGCAGTGTGTGAGTGAGGAGAGGGCAATGAAAGCTTCGCAACTTCAAGACTCTTGATTTTTCCTGACCCTGGGCAGGGCTAGTCATTGCCTAGCACTGTAAGCTGCCTAGGCATCGGTCCACTTTTATATACCCAGCTCCATCTTCAGCCTGTGAGGTCTGTTGGACCACCACTACTAAGAGCCACTGAGTCACGGGGGCTTCACTGGAGCTAATGCTGAGTGTTAAGATTTAATCTGTCTTAACGCTTCATGCCTTTTTCTCCTCTGTTGAAGGAGTCTGTCATCCAGAAATCACTTCCGCTTGTAAATGAAGTCCTTTCCTTCACCAGTTTCCTTTGAAATTGCTATATTCCCAGACCTGCTGTGGAAGGTTGTACTGAAAGGGATGTAGGACCAGGAGAGAGCACATGCTGCCATCTCCCTTTGCGGTGAGTGGAAGGGAGTGTAGGGTGAGCGGGGAAGTTGTTTCTGGCAGCTCTTGCCTGCAGCAGAGCCTTCCATGCTCAGCTGGGTGCATGTGAAGTCCCATCTGCTGGAGGAGGATTTTTGTAAATTCTAGAGTTATCTCAGAATTGAGCTCTGTGGCTTTGTGGCTGATTCCAACCACCAGCGTGGACAGGAGCAGAGCCAATGTGATACCTTTCCGTGCTAGTGGCTGAGTCACTTCTTAGGATGTCTGTTTTAAATGGACATGAGCGAGCTGGTGAAAGGACTCTGATGTGTTGGCTTGGCGTCGGTCAGGAGTGTTGGTGAAGGAGTCTTCAGCATCAAGCTGGGATTTGGAGTGAGCCATCCTAGATCCTTTCTGGCCACTAGCATTTGGGTGCAATCAATCCTGCTTTTTCCATCCTTGCCCACTTGTCTCTAAGGGAGATCAGCAGGAGGACACGTTATTTACTGAGCAGAACTGGAAATAGCAAGAAAAACTTAGTCTTCTCTGGTGCTTTATTGCCAGGCAGGGGACAGTTGGCTCATGAGAGGCTCAGAATGGGATGGATAAAATGACCCTAGTCTTTGGTGGAGGCTGAGCTGATGTCACCTGTGGGAATGAGCAAGCTAAGAGCCAGCAGGGGCTGCTTGGGGTGACCAGCGGGGGGGGAACAGGCACCTCTGGCTGAGACATCTCCAACAGGTGACCACTGGCTCCACTGGCCTTGGTAGAAGCAACTGCAGCTGACAGAGGGTAACTGAGGTAATCATGGAGGTACCCAGAGCGGCTCAGGTTTCTCACTGAGGGATGAGGTATTTGGACAGCTCTATTCCCTCTCGTCATCCATGTACACAGTCCCAGCCCCCCATGATGAGAGGAGAGCTGCTATACAGGGCAATGCTGAGAGCAGAGCCTAGCTGAAGCGGTGGGATCCTTAGAAGCATCATGGCATCTCCATCCCTGGAGAGCTCAAGATTTATCTTACAGCCCTGGGCAATGTGATCTAATTTCCAGTCTCACCCTGCTGGCTTTGGGTCTTGTTCCTCCCTACCCTGAAGCACTTGATGAATGTGGAGTTATCGACTCCAGCTTTTCCCCCGTTTCCCACATTTCTCTACTCTTCTTCCCAGCAAGATCTTTTAGGCCCTGACCTCTCACACCCTTGGGTTTATTTCCTGCCACTGAGGAAAGAATGCTGGCCAAGGGCTTGCTGGAGCTCTGGTGTGTGTACTGGAGCTCTAGGGAAAGCTGATGCTGACAGGGATTTCGATTTAAAAAATACTTGCAGTAACAGGACCCTGGCCCTAGCAGGAAGGCTGCAGTTGGGAGCTCATCCAGGATGGTCAGGGTTTAACCCCTACAAGCATATTGAGAAAAACATTGTTTTACCATATATACTGTTGTTGTACTGTCTGGTTTGTGTTATGGCCATATACATGGTGGAGAATGGCAGCAGCTGCTGCTGTAGTGTTACACTGGGGTGTAGAGACTTGTGAAAGCCCTTCCAGTTGCAGGAAGAGCCCGTTGCTGCAGCAAGGTCTCAGCTGAGATCATTTAGTGCATGGTCAGAGGGTCTGGACAAACGTGGCTGCTGAGCAAGGACGCCAAAATTGCCAACAGATCGTGCTGTTGATTTTGCTGTGCAAAGGTGAGCTGGGAAGGGGGGGCTGGTAACCTGTCTGGATCTCCTCCGTGCAGTCCTCTGTCTCCTCTGTGGTGTTTTAAAGCCAGTCACAAACTGAATTTCTGCTGTGACAGCCCAGCGAATTGTGGAAAAGGTCAGCCTGGCTCAGCTCTGGCCAATCTCAGGGGCCCAAAGTAGGTGTTATTTCAGTGCTGGGTCACGTTCCTTCTCCTCTGATCTCTAAAGTTGTGGGTAGGAGCTGTCTTCTACCATGTTTGATGAGACACAAGTCAAGTGCCGCTGCCCCAGACTCCTGCTGTGCTCCTGGGCACCAGGAACCAGAGGCTGCGCATCTCCACCCCATCACCCAGTCTCAAATCGGTCAAGATCAATTTTCAAGCCGGTGCCACCCTGAGGAAGGTGCTGGTGCCCCTGTGCCACTGAGAAGAGGAGGCATCCATATGTGCCAGAGCTGCAGCTTTACAGGGTGGGTAGGGACGAGCTGGGGGAGGGACTGATGCTGTGTCGGCTCCGTGTAACCGCTTGCTCTCTCCTGGTGTCAGCTTGCTGAATTGTCATAGAATAGCTTCAGGTGATTAATAACGCACGTGTAGTTTAGCTGTTCTTGTTATTCCACTAATACCCTGGAGTATGACAAGCTATAAATAGTTTGACAGGATCTGTCTGCCCCTACCTCATGTAGGATCTAAAATAAAGTGAACAAACTAACTATTCCTGGCCTTCCTGATGATCTGTCTGGTCTGGTTGGGGCTCCTGCATCCTTCTCTTGGGTTAAACAGCAGCGGGGACTTGGCATCATGAGAGGCGACTGGGGGGTGAAACAGAAATTGGCCCCGTGATACCCTTCGCACAAAAAGCAGTGTCATGGAGGTGACTCAGAGAAATAACTGGCTCAACCCTTTGCAGCAGCTCTGCAACCAGTTTTATAGGGTGACGTGGCTGCCGAGGGAGGGCACAGGACCCTCCTGGCTGCAGTGGCTGCAGTTAGGAGCAAGGCAGAAGTCTGCATTTCTTTCGCACCATGGTTCGGGGCACTTTGCTCCTGGCGAGGCCGGTGCCGATCGCTGAGGTGCGGCACGGTCACGCCTGTTCAATAGATAAAGCTGTGGGGGTGACAGCCGTCGGACCTCTCTGCACCGTGCCTCTGCAGGCAGGGATGGAGCTGGACTCTGACCTGCCAGGAGAGCAGGCAGATGCCAGAGGGCTGTGGGACCTTTGAGCTCTGCCAGCCTGGTTGCTTCCTGATCCCTAAGCGCAGCAATTTGTGCTCAGCCTGGAGAAATTCAGGGCGCGTGGGGTGGAGCTGAGTTGCTCTCTGCCACTGCCTCGCTGTGGTATGTGACAGGCAGGGATGACGTGGGGTGACGCACTGCCTGTGTTCTGGGGTGGCTGGGTGCTGCTGGGTGTTGTGGCCTCAATCCTCCTGCCAGGGTGTCACTGCTGGCTGGGATAAAGCTGCTCCTGGGCAGGGAAGCCTGTCACCCTCTCCAGTGGGTGCCCGGAGCCTCCCCCCGTGCCGCAAGCCTGCCGGGGGCAGGAATGCGCCCCCCAGCCAGCCAGGAGCCGGCTCTCCCCTTAGCAGGATGCCCGCTCCCCTCTTTTTCCGACCCATGCTGGTGATATAGCCCTGACCCCACAGGGGCACCCTCTCTGCCTGTGGGGCTGCAGGCAGCGGCAGGGACGCTGGAGGCCAGGAGGGAGCAGAGTCCTAAGCCGCGGGGCGGGGGGATGGAGGTGACCCGGCTCAGCTGCTGCCGGGGCCGGGGTGGGCGCAGCGCTGTCGCCTCTGGGCAGAGCGGGGATGAGGGCCGCCCCGCGCTCCGCACCCGGCTGGGGAGCGGGGCGACCGTGGCCCGGGAGGGGTGACGAAAGGCTGGGGCGTGACGGAGGCCACGGGCGGGCACCGCCGGGGGCACAGCGCCGGGCCAGCCCGGGGCGCAGGGGCGAGCGGCACCGCCGGGGCGGCGCGGCGCACGGAGCCGGTCCCCGGTGCGCGATGCGTGCGGGCGGGGAAGCGCCGCACCAGGCGCTGGGCCGGCTGCGGTTCCTGCTGCAGTGCAGCGAGTGCTTCCGCCGCGCCCGGGCGCTGCCCGCCGCGCTCTGCTACGTGCCGCGGGAGGTGCAGTACAAGATCTGCAAGGACCCCGCCGCCGCCGCCGCCCGCAGCCTGCTCAGCGTCTGGGACAGCCCGGGGCCGGCGCGGGGCGGCAAGCGGGCGGCGCGGGCCACCATCGAGGTGCGGAAGGGCGGCTGCCTCCGCGCCACCGGGGAGGAGTACTGCAACGGCGCCGGGCTCTGGGTCAAGCTCAGCAAGGTAACGGTGGGACGCGCCCCCGCCGTGCGGCCGGGGACCGCCCCTGGGGGGCGCCGGGTCCCGACGGCGGTGGCGAGCCGGGCTGTGCTTTCAGGAGCAGCTGGAGGCGTTCCCGGGCAGCCGCGACCTGGCTGAGGGCTGGCTCCTGGCGCAGAGGTTTGGAGGGGGAGGAGATAAGTTGGTGCCGGTCGAGTCCGTAGAGAAGATCCGATGGCAGCACCAAACGCTCGGGGTTGATTATAAACCCGTGGTCAGGTATGGTCCCAGCCCTGCTGCACCCCAGATCGGGACCGGGCTGTGGGCTCGGGGGCGCGTGCGGCCGGTACCCACGGAGGACGTGTGACCCAACCATGCCAAATCCCTTGGGCACGTCCAGCACAGGCCCCCCTCGCCCCCTCCAGCGCAGGTGGGCCACATCCCTGCCGGGCCGCCTGCGGGCAGGAGGGTGCCCCCTCGGAGGGTAATCCTGTTTGCTTGTGGCAGCATCTGCGAGGATAAAGATGATGCCAGGGCGGTTCTGAGGCACTCAGCTTTGGGCTGAGCGATGTCGTGGCGGTAACGCAGCGATGAGAGAGCTCGTATTTGATTTTCATGACAGAAGGCCGTGTGCAGGGGTGGATTTCCCCATTCTGCCCCAGCCTGCCCTGGGTGCAGGGACCCTGTCATCCCTCCTGCAGCTGTTCCTGCAGCTCCTGGGTGCCGTCACTGGTCCCCTGCTGCTGCTGCCTCCACTCCAGGCTAAGGCAGTAACGCTTGGGTTTGCTGACCACTGACTCATCTTTTCCCTTGTGTGACTCCTCTGCTGGTGCTGCTCCAGCTGGGAACAAGCAGTGGACCTGACGTACTCTATGCGCCTGGGAATGAAGCCCAGACTCGTAGAGCAGGATGAGGCCGCAGTGCAGAAGTTTCGGTATGAATGCATGTCCTAGAGCGGTACTGTAGCACCCCAAGGGGTGGCCAGCTGAGGCCTGGACATGCCTGTGGGGCCAGGACTGGCTTCAGGGTTGGGAATGGGGAGGATGGGTGCCATGAGATGCTTTTTACATTGATACCATTCAATGCTGCTCGAGTGAAGATGGCCTTTGCTCCATGGAGCATCGGAGCGACCATGTGGTGCTATTCTCACTGGGCTGGGGTGGCCATAAACACCCATCATGGTGGTGGTGAGATACAGCCATGCCATCTGCCTGCGGGGGGGACGGCTGCCCAGCGCATCCCAATGTGGTGACCATGAGATGCTGTGGACAGTCCGAGCTGGGGCACCTGCACAGTGCTGGTGGGCAGGTTTGGGGTGCAACCTGGTCCCCCCGTCCCATTGACACAGACCCCCCCTGCAGGTCCGTGCCCCCAGGCTGGAGCTATGAGCATGACATGGAGCTGGGGCGCTTCCTGTATTACAGTGAGGAGGAGCTGCAGCACAGGGACTGCATCAAAGAGCACCTCAGCAGTGTCGAGGTCTCCTCAGAGACGGTGCGTATAGCGGGGCTCCTCCACGGCTTAAAATCAGCATGAGACACACAAGCATCGCTGCAGCTGTGGGGAGGAGTGGCTGGCGGTGGCTATCCCCTCTGTGAGGGGCAGGGGATGGTGGTGGGGTTTTGCTGCTCTAGCGAAGCTGCGAGTAGTTGGGCTTCTGGAGCAAAACCCCATTGTGTCTCTGGGGTGCTGTGAGGGGTCCATGGCCATGCCCAGCTTTCTCACTGCGGGAGCCACCATCCACCTGCAGCCCAGCGAACTGGGGGGCTGGCCTGGTCCTGACCTCCTCTGGCCTCACAGGACCCATCCCGGGGGTGGCCATGGTGTGCTTAGGGATGCTCATCTCCCTCCCTCTGCTTGCTGCACTCTTGCAGGAGGACTGCTGTGCAGCTCATCTGACTGACAACCAGACGTACACCTTCTGGGAGAGCCGAGGGCTGCCGGGGCAGCACTGGGTGCGGCTCAATATGAAGAAAGGCGCCATTGTCAAGTGAGACTTCAGGGCCCCCCGGGGAGTGGTGGGGCAAAACTCTTCCCTTGAAAGCAGCTTTCCCTGGGCTGCAGCTGGGGGCTTGGGGTTCAGGTGGGGGGCAGCTGCTGCCAGATGCACTCCAGGAGGACATAGACTTGCCCCCAGCTCTGGGACATCTCCAGGGGCATCTCCATGCCCAGGCAGCTCAGGAGGGGAGGACAACGCTGCCCATTGCTCTTCTCATCCCCAGGAAGCTGTGGCTGATGCTGGATGGGCAGGCCATCTCCTACATACCCAGGCGGGTGGCTGTGTATGGCGGGGTGCCGAACAGGCTGCAGCACCTGAGAACTGTCCTTATTAACGAGTGAGTAATCAGCGAGGAGCAGCCTGAGTCTGGCTTGGGCCAAACGCCCAAGCTGTCTCTGCATCCCGAGCAGACGCTAAGGAAAGGGCTGGGGTTAGTCCTGAGTTACCTGGTGGTGACGGTGGCTCTGGATGCAGGTTACATCTGTCCCCGCAAGTGTGGTGCCCCCCGCCTCCACGTGCCAGCTGAGCACCTTCGTCTCCACTCCTGCTCCTCATCCATGCTGCAGCAACTGGGCTGCAGCGTGCTTCCTCCTGCTTGGTGACTTTGGAGGTCTTTCCTCCTCTTCCTCCTCCTCCTCGCTTCTGGGGACACGTGCTACTGCCATCTCCTTTCTGAGCATCTCTGCCATGCTGTAGCTGAGAAGTCCTGGGGTGCTTCACCTCTCCCTCTTCACTCTGGCTCTGCACCCTTTTCGAGGCAGGCAGGGCTTTACACAGGGGTACGAAGATCTCCTTCCCCAAAACTTGCCTGTTTGCTTTTTTTTGGCTGAGCGGTGTGATTTTTCTTTGAAGAAGCATCCATGAGGCCTCCAAGGTCTCTTTCCTGGTGGCAGGAGCCAACTCCTCACTGCGTCTGGGCAGTAGCAGTGTTTTATCCCCATGTGCCTGTAGGTCTTTGATGAGACCTTGCCAAAGGCTTTGGAAATACAAGCGAATCACTTACCAGATTGCTCATCTCCACAAATCCCTGTTTCCTTTAAAACACATCACCCTCGTGTGTCCAGCTCAGCTTGAACAGCAGGAACAGCGACGTGCTCTCGGCCATCTTGCCTTTCTGTTCTGCTTTGAATTTATGCTCTTTTCTGGCTCTTTGGATGTGGCTTCCACCTTCTTCAGGATGTCTCTATGCCTCTGACGGTGTCTTCTTTGTGCTTGGTCCCTTCCTGCCGCAGCCCTGGTGAGGTGGGGGGGCTTTTGCTGCATAGCAAAGGGGAAGGCGCATCCTCAGCTGGGGAGCCGGAGTGGCCCGCGCCTCGCCGGCCGCCTCGCTGGTGTCTGTGCCTCGCAGCTCTGCCATCTCCCTCCATGCTGTGTGCAGGAACAGCTTCCGGGACGTCTGCATCCTCCGCGACATGAAGACTCACCTGCCGGTGCTGGAGATCCGCATCCTGGAGTGCCGGGGTGAGCCTGCGCTGAGGATGGGGGCTGCCAGCCCAGCCCGGCCCTAAACCTGCAGCCGGTCCTGGCACCTGTGGCTCTTCCTGCCACACCAGCTGCTTTTTGGGGTCTGTTGGAGGAAAAGCTGGGGAAGGAACTTCGTTTGGGATTCCACAGGCTCTGGGGGCTCCTTGCCCCCAGTTGCAGCATCCGAGCCGTGCCGGCCGCACAACTGCATCTGTGCACGCAGCATCGCTCTCCTTTCTTGGCAGAACAAGGGTACAATGTCCGCCTGCGAGGGATTAAGATCAAGTCCTTCTGGGAGTGGGACTTGATCCTCAATGCTGACATATTCCAGCCAGCCCGGCTGGTGCGCTACCCTCTCCTGGAAGGGATGGACACCGACGTGCTCTACCGGCGGGCCGTGCTCATTCAGAGGTACAGCACTGGGACAGCACTGTCCCCTCAGTGAACCTGGGCCCTGAGAAGGACTGTGCCCTGGCCTCTAGCAGGGGATTGCACACGTCTTGCTTAAAGTCTGCCAGCTCCTTTCCCATGTGCAGCAGTGACTTTGGCTTGCTGCTCCCTATCTGAACATGTCTGCTTCCAGTGCCTGGGGAGCATGGTGCTGGCACAGGGCAAGGGGAACCTGCAGAGTGGAGTCTCCCACCCTGCTGCCCTGCAGGGCAGCCCCGGGCTGGGGTCAGCACTGGCCCCACGGGAGAGACCCTCTGCAGGGTCAGCTGCGGTGCTGTGGTGTGGGCTGGGCTGCCCTCGTTTGCAGCTTTTTCTTGAGGGGTACAAAATAAAGCGCTTGGCCAGAGGCTGCTGCTTGGGTGCTCCCCTTTGTGCACCAGGGTCTGGAGCAGACTCACGTGCAGGGAGTGTGGCACCCAGGCTCGGCGTGTGCCTGGGGCTGTCTGCAGGGAAATGCCATGGGCGTATGGAGCTCGAGACATCCGTCAACCCCCTCACATCCTCACGCTGCTCCTCTCCGGTCTCCAGATTCGTCCAGCTCCTGGACAGTGTCCTGCATTACCTGATCCCCCTCTCTGAAGACAGCATTGGCACCTTCAATGCACTCAGGGTGAGCGTTTGCTGGGCTCCCCTGGGATGGTACTGGTAGAAGCATCTCATCATGAGCTCGGCTGGTTTCCCTGGGGACTGTGGTGTGTCCCCCTTGATCCTATGGGGACAGACCAGCCCAGGGCTCGTGCTGAGAGCTTCTGTGCTGGGCATTGCTGGAGGGATGGAGGAGCTGAGTATCCCCTGCAACACCGGGGGCTGTGCTTGGGGAGGGGGAAAGAGGGCATGCGGTGGCACGATCAGGCCCCTAACCATCCTCGCTCATCACCTGCTAGAGCATGAAGCCGTTCCTGCTGCTGTCCAAGCAGAGCACAGCCCTCATCACCCACTGTCTCCAGTCCTCGGAGAGCACCCCCCCTCACATCCTGCCAAAGCTGCACATTAACCGGCACCTGGCCCGGCAGCACCGTGCCAACCCTGCGCTGGACCCCAGCTGCAGGAACACTGTCTTCACCCAGGTATGGCAACGCCATGCCCCGCACCGGGTACCTGCTGATGCAGCATTGCTTGCCCCCACTGTGTCTCATCCCCTTTCCACTCTGCTCCTCTCCAGCTGTACGAAGGCCTCAGATCTTCCAAGAACAATCAGCCCCTGGACTACAGGTAGGTCTTCACGCCACATTTGTGGGGTGTCACCTCCCCGGAGTGGGGTGCGAGGGGATGCCAGGTACTGCTGGCCTTCTTGGAGGAGGTGGGGTACATGGGGCTGTTGCTTCCCCGCAGGTGGCCTGTGAGCTACAGCCAGTGGTGGGAGTGCGAGTTCATCACTGAGGGCGTCATTGACAATGGTGAGAGCTCTCCCCTCCTGCCTGGGGCTCTCCCCTGGGCTTTCTCATGCTGGGGGGTAGCTGGGTGGGTTGCCCACTGCGATGGGGTGCCCACACTGTCCCAGCTGCTCTGCAAGAGGCAGCCCCACTCTGCACATGTGGGGCAGCCCCTGCATCTCCCTATGCCCCCAGCGCTGCCCCTGCCCCATGGAGAGGGTGTGCCTTGGCCAGATCCTGTGGCTCAGCGTCTGGCCCCGGGGTGTGTCAGGCACTAACCAGCCTCTGCCTCCATTGCAGGCGGCGGTTTTCGGGACAGCCTGTCGGACGTGTCAGAGGAGCTGTGTCCCAGCTTGGGTGATGTCCCTGTGCCCCTGCCCTTCTTCGTGCGCACCTCCAACCAGGTTTGGCACCCTGCTGTCTGCCTGTCCTAGCCCTGGGAGGAAATCCAGTAGAGCCTGGGGGCTTGTCCTTCAGTTGCAATATTTTGGGGTGTTAGTCCTGTCTTAACACTTGCAGGGCTATTGGCCGGGTGGACTGCTTGTAGCCAGGTGGTGGAGATCTGCTGGAGGGGTGTAAAAGGCAGGAGAGACAGGCAGAGGGGTGATGGAGTGGGAGGCTGCAGGAAGGACCATGCTGCACTGGTCGCATCTGTGTCTGCAGGTCCCAAGCCTCTCTCCTGCAGGGTAACAGCAGCAGCGACACCAGGGACATGTATGTCCCCAACCCCTCCTGCAAGGACTTCCCCAAGTACGAGTGGATCGGGCAGCTGATAGGAGCAGCCCTGAGGAGCAAGGAGTTCCTGGTGAGTGCGGCAGAGCCTCCCCAGCCAGTGATAGGGCTTGATGTCTTGGGCAGAGGGGCTGCCCTCAGGTGGAGGAGAGACACAGGGAGGACACACGTCTTTGCTCCTTCTGGCAGATCCTGTCTCTGCCGGCGCTGGTGTGGAAGCAGCTGGCAGGGGAGGAGGTCAGCTGGAGCAAGGACTTCGCTGCTGTGGACTCGGAGCTGGTGAGCGGGGCTGGTGGCCAGCAGGGCAGTGCCGTGCGCTCCCATGGCTGCTTCGGCTCTGCTGTGATGGCTTTTGCCCATTGGGGTTGCAGGTGAAGCTGCTGGAGATGCTGGAGGGGGTGGACAGGGAAGCCTTCGAGTTCATGTTCGGCAAAGAGCTGACCTACACGGTGGTGCAGAGCGACCAGCATGTGGTAGAGCTGATTCCCAATGGCAGCAGCACTGTGGTGCGCTACGAGGACCGCAAGGAGTTCATCCACCTGGTGCAGAAGGCTCGGCTGGAGGAGAGCAAGGAGCAGGTAACTGGAGTGGCTCCAAGGGGACCCTGCCCCTATGGCAAGCCCTCCTGGTACATCACCATGTACCAGTACCTAAGAGGTAGCTACAAAGAAGATGGAGGGTCCCTTTTTACAAGGAGTCACATGGAGAGAGCAAGGGAAAATGGACACAAGTTGCTCTAGGGGAGATTCCGATTGGACATGAGAGGGAAATTTTTCAGAAGGATAACAGTCAACCATTGGAATAATCTCCCCAGGGAAGTGGTTGACTCTGCCACACAGGACATTTTTAAGACTCAGCTGGACAAGGTGCTGGGCCATCTTGTCTAGACTGTGCTCTTACCTAGAAAGGTTGGACCAGATGATCCTTGAGGTCCCTTCCAACCCGGTATTCTATGATTCTGTGATACCTATGGTGGCTGCAAAAGGTGTCCCCAAAACCAGCTCTGGCTGAGTGGTTTCTCTGTGCTTCCCATGCCCAGAATGTCTATGAGCCCCGGGGATCCCTTTTGGGGTTCTGCAGTCCCTGACCGCAGTGCCCTGGCTGGCTGCCCTGGGCTCAGACCTGTCGCAGTGATGTGGGATCCCTCCTGTGCCCCCCCAGATCGCAGCCATGCGTGCCGGGCTGCTCCGTGTGGTGCCCCAGCCTGTGCTGGACCTGCTCACCTGGCAGCAGTTGGAGAAGAAGGTCTGTGGGGACCCCGAGATCACAGTGGCTGAACTGCGGAAGTTCAGTAAGTGCCAGGACCAGCCCAAAGCTGCTCCCGGCCCCCTGTGTGGGCAGGGGCTCCCCTTGACAATGCTCATCCTGTGCACGGATCCTGACCCATGCTGAGCCCCTGGTCATGGGGTGTCAGGGAGCCTGGGGAAGGATGAGCCAGAGGGTTCCTGGGTAAGGCTGGGATGCTTCAGGTTTAGCTGCAAACCCCACTGGTCCATGCTCTGGTCCTCGGCAACTGTGAGCAGAGGTGAATGTCCACCCAGCAAACTGGGGCCCCTGTTTCTCCACCTGCCTTTGCGCTGGGTGCCAGCCACACTTGGGGTGCTGGGGGCTTGCAGGGGCTCACTGAAAGTGGAAGGTCTTCTCCTCTCCTGCCTCCACCCTGGGCTCTCACAGAAGGGTGGGTTGGATGTGTCCTGCATTAATTTGCTTTGCTGGGAGTTTCTAAGGAAGCTGTTGTGTGTTCCTCATTGCAGTCACATTTGAGGACTTTTCCTCCAATGACACCCGTATCCAGAACTTCTTGGAGGCACTTGACAACTTCACCAGCGGTGAGCGACCCCAAGCCTTTCCTGCTCTTCATGTGCAGTGGGGTGGGCCAGGGGATGGGGTGCCCACTGCCCTGCACCCCGGGGATGCTCACCAGATACTCCCCTGGGAGCTGGCTGGGGTCATCCTGTCTGCTCCTTTCTGGGATGCTAAGAGCATCCCTTAGCCTTGCCCTGTGCTTCTGGAATGCTTCTGTAAGGGCAGACCCTGTGGTGACAGCAGTGACTGGGATGGTCCCATCCCTGTCCCTGAGACCTGAGCCCTGTCCTTCCCCTCAGAGGATCTCAGCCGCTTCCTCAAGTTCGTCACCGGCCGGAGCCGCCTCCCGGTTCAGATCACTGTCTACCCAGAAGTCATAAAGTGAGTCTATCTTGCCTGTGCCAGGGTCCCTGCGTCTTGCTGGGGTCCCTGCACCATGCCAGGGTCTGACTCTCTGTCCTTTCTCCCAAGCTCGAACAGATTGGACATGATGCCACAGGCCTCCACATGCTCCTGCAGCTTCTTCTTGCCCAACTATTCCTCGTGAGTCGAGCTGGGAACAGGGGACGGGGACATTCCCCCTTCCCTGGGGCTGTTATTGGGGTCCCCTTCCAGGTTCATCTGGGCAGGTGCAGGGAGGGAAGTGTGGGGCTCTCAGTGCCCATCACGGCTGTGACCCAGTTTCCCCCCAACCAGGGCAAAGACCTGTGAGGAGATGCTGCGGTATGCTGTGTACAACTGCATGTCCATCGACACCGACAAGGATCCCTGGGCTGAATGAGGCCCCCCAGGTACCCCATGCCATGGGAGCTGCCCACCCCAGGGACACCGGGTTCAATAAAACTGCAGGGCCAGATCCTGCCATCCTCTTTGTGTCCGTGCTTCTCGAGGGCTGGGACTGGAGCACGTTTGGCCAGTCCTACAACTGGGGGGCCAGCATGGCACTGTCTGCTGGGTGCTTTGCTGGCACGGTGTGCTGTAGGGTGGAGAGCAGGGCATGCACATGGGGGCTGTGGGTCCTGCCCCTTCCCTGGACATGATGTGCATGGGGAGCGTGGGCACAAACTGCCCTTCCCAATGTACCCTACAGACTGCCCCCCTTCCATGCACCCTGCAAACTGACCTCCCAATGCACCCTGCAAACTGACCCCCTGCCATGCACCCTGCAACCTGCCCCCCAATGCACTCTGCAATCTGCCCCCCAATGCATCCTGCGATCCTTCCCCAATGCACCCAGCGATCCGCCCCCTCCGCACCTGCCCCAGCCCCGCAGCACCCATTGCCTACGGCCCCACCTCCGGCCGCCTGGGGGCGCTGTGCCGCCGAGCGCCTCCCGCGGCCGAGGGGGGATCCATGACTCGGCGCTCCGCAGCCTGGGATCCTTCCCTCGGCGTTCTTCTCGCTGCCCTGGCCGCGAGGGGCCGACCGCAGGGAGGCGAAGCGGGGGATCGAACCTATCGGCGCTCTACGGCCGCTGTCCGCGATTGACCTGCTCGGCTCTCCGCGCGCACGCGCAGTGCGCGCCCCATTCTTGTCCTTCAGTGGGCGGGAGCCGGCGGCCGCCAGGCCGAGGTACGGCGGGGCGGGGGGGGCCCGGCGCCCCGCAGGGGCGGGAGGGACGCGGAGGAGACGGGGAGCCGACCCACGTCTCTGAGAAGCGCTGGCGGCTAAAATTGGGCCAGGCTGAACCGAACCAGTCTTAGCCCGGCCCGGCCCGGCTCGGGCCTGCTCGGTTCTGCCGTGGTTGAGTGAGGCCTTGCCCCTGTGCTCTCTCTGCAGCATGGAGTTCCAGGCCGTGGTGATGGCAGCGGGGGGCGGTTCCCGTATGACGGACCTGACCTCCAGCATCCCGAAGCCACTGCTCCCGGTGGGCAACCGGCCCCTGCTCTGGTACCCGCTGAACCTCCTGGAGCGCGCCGGCTTCGAAGGTGAGGCATGACGGTGGCTTGAGGTGGGGGTGGAGACGATGTGCTCGCTCTGGCCTCTTCAGAGGCTCACTTTGGCCACCTCTGCTACTGCTGTTTGTGTCGTATGTTTCCCGCCCCCCCCCCGCGTTGTTCCAATGTCTTGTAGCTGCTCTGTTGATCAAAATAGGTGCTTTAGCAGGAGGTCTCTTCTCCGCGGCGGGGCTATGCTATTGGCCCATGTCACGTCCTTAACAATAGGCTGCACCTCCTGTGTCTGCGCCCTCTTCCCTCTCTTCTCCCCTCACCGAGGGTTTTGCCATATATAGATGCTTTTCCCAGCATTGGTGTCTTTCCCAGTGTCATTAAACAGGAGTCTGTCATTTGTTTCTTTCGCTGAATCATTAATGAGAGCGGCATGAGAAACATGTCAGCTCTCCTGGGATATCATTTGGTTTGTTGTTTTAGTCTGGCCTGACGTTCAGGGGTACTTGTTCTGTCTGAGGCATTTAGTCCTTGTTGTTGCAGCGTGGAGTCAAATGCTAGGTTT
This sequence comes from Gorsachius magnificus, assembly GCA_034008185.1. NCBI lineage: Eukaryota > Metazoa > Chordata > Aves > Pelecaniformes > Ardeidae > Gorsachius > Gorsachius magnificus. The sequence continues at coordinate 67,693,598 of CM067085.1, forward strand.
TAGACAGAACAGGGCAGGGGGAAGTGGCAGACTTGTAATGCTCACCTGTGGGTCTTGTTTCACAGAAGGGATAAAACAGCATTTAATACATAGTGAGGTTCTTCAGTATTTTCTGGGTTTAGGTTTTTGTCTACTTTTTGAGTGGTGGACCAAATCTTCCTGTAGTGTTCCCCCTGCTACTTATAAAGCTTCCTTCTGACACCTTTTGTGGCTCTTTTTTCATGTTTGTCTTTGTCCTTTGCCTTTCTGCTTTTCTGTTTTTGCTTCTCCTCCGCGGCTATGTGATTATTCTATACTCCATCCTAAGAATGTGGCTTTTTTCCTGACTGCTGCTTTTCTCTGTGAAGATGTAAAGATCAGCTCATGGTTATCCATGTCAGCCTCTTACAGTTTCAGCACAAAGGAACAAAAGAAAGAGCAAACTTAAGACTTTGCTTTTACTTTGTTTCATTAATAAATCCCTAAGAACTTTTTTCCTTTGGAATTGCTTTTTGCCTGTTGTTGTTTGAGTCTGCTTTCAGAATGTCGACTTTCTTTGACTGTTCTCCCATCTCTTTTTTTGCAAGGATCATACTTTTATCCAGTGATACGGATATACAGGTAGCTAAAAGCTCCTCTGTAACCAGTCTTGCGCTTTGTGTGGCTCTTTATAACTATTGAGAAATAACCGTTTCCACTTGATGCTCTTGACAACTAGTAGGTGGTGTTATGGTCAGATCTTTTTCCTTTCTCACACATAGCTCTTCAGATTATCTACCCCCTATGCAAATTTGGACAGGCAGGGTTTTATGTGCAGCTTCAGTAAGCAAGCTGCCACCTTCCTGCTCCTCTCTTGCTTCTGCCCCCTGACCAACCTGTATGTTTCTGTGTTAGTACTCCAGTGGCATGGATTCTCTCCCAGGATCATAATTCTAAGTATTACAGGAGGCTTTAGTTCCTCATACTTCCTTATATTAGTAAGCAGATGTTCCACAGTCTGATTCACTTCTGTCCCAACTACAAGTGCTTCATGCCTTCTAATAAATATTAGGACACCTTTGTCCAGCTCATCAGATTTATGCTGACCTGTGGACTTATAACTTCCACCTGACACCAATTCCTTCTCTGTCGGTTACTTCTTTCCCCAGTTCAAGGTGTGCTTTCAATCCCATTCTCTAGGTTCTTAGCCTGTTTTGAATCCAAGTTGGCATCTGGTACGGGAGTGGGAGGGGAGTCTTCCTGTATCCCTGGTACCAAACTACCACATCATTCTACTGTTTACAGTTCCTTCATCTTTTCTGTGAACAGATTCAGGATGAGTTCAGTTTTGAACAATACAGATTTATTCTTAGTATGTTTTCATCTTGCCGCCCGAGCTTCCTGAGGTCTGTATTATTTCCCATACTTCTCTCTTAAAATTCCATGTGGAAAATGACGTTACAACGTTTGAGGGGTTTTGGGGGGTGGGATATTTTAATTTGCTTTTCCTTCCAGTTCTTGAGGCCAGGGGAAAAGGTTTCTTGCTGTTTTGTTTTCTCAGTCTTCTCTTTGCAGATCTTCTGTTCTCACATTCTTCATTTTGGAAAATACGCTTTCATGCAACTGTCAATATCTTTCAAATACGTATTTACCTTTTTTCTTTTGTAGATGGAATGAGTTTGTTGCTCACATATTACTTCAATCCAGGCTGGTACTCAGAAATAGTTTAATGATTGTATTGTAATACCTTTGGTGGTGGTGTTGTCCACAGATAATTATACAGATCAGGGAGGGCAAAAGGCAAAGCTCTAAAGTGTGGGTGACATTAATGCAGGGTCTCATTGGTCTGTTTGCGGACATATGGTCTGAGGTCACTTGCTAATGATAGAAGACATTTCTGTTCTGTCTTGCTATACTCATGCCACTCGCATGCGTGTGCCCCTTTCAGTAACAACCCTCCACCCACACAAAGCAGGAGAGATTGTTTTCGTATTCATTAGCAGATTAATTCTCTTCTTCTAAAGTTACTAGTGCCAAAAGAGCTTGGTTCATTGGAGAACCCAGTTACGTTAAGGCTTTTGACAGTTCCATCAGGCTTTGTAAATAAAAAGTGAGCGTATCCTATTTGTGATTTAATTTTTATTTTTTTTTTTGCTTGATCTCATCCCACTTTCCTCCGTCCTAGAGGTCATTGTGATTACAAGGAAGGAAATCCAAAAGATGTTAAACTTGGACACAAAAATGAAGCTGGATTTTGTGTGCATCAGTGACAACGTGGACATGGGTACAGCAGACTCACTAAGGCATATTCACCAGAAAATTAAGGTATTATTGTCTTTTATTGAATTCGACTGGAAGATGATTGTTTATACTTTTTTTTTTTTGTGTGTGCTTTAAGAACTGTCTCATGTAATGATATTGTGGGTAACTGAATTTCCTGATCTTCATAAGAGCTGAATTTTGTAAAGGTCACCTCATGGGGGAACTCAAACAAATACTCTAAATTACTAGAGTTGACAGCTAGGAGGGCTGGAGCAGATCCAGGCTGGGCACTGGCTGCTTCTTAGTCAGTGCTAGCTTTCTGGCAGGTTAAATAAAAGATTGTATTTGTTCGTACAATTTTTGATATGATGTGTGATAACTATTGCTCACACAGTGCTTGGGGAAGCAGTTCTGCACAAATGTTCATTGTCATCTTAGCATAGGCAATACACCGATATGTGAGGAAGCTTATATTCAGGTCTTGGTCCTGCCACAGGCTTGCCTGCACCATTAGGCAAGTGACTTGCTCTGTGCTTCAGTTTTCTGCTTTTCCTGTGCTTTTGCTGGCTTGGTTGTACAGTAAGCTCTTCAATAAACAGTGCCCAAATGCGATACAGGGCTGCTGTTCTACCAAAAACGCTGGTTGATAGAATTTTAATTTCCAGCTGCACAATTAAAACACTCCCATGTAAGGCAGAAATGCTGCTCAGAGCTCTTACCACGATCTGGGATGGAATTTTGTTTTTGTCGTTGTCATACACTAAATCTTTCTGATTTGTTCCCTGTCTGTTTAGGCCATCTTAGCCTAATTGGCTGTTTAAATAAAGGTTGCAACAGAACATCAACGGACCGTTTTAAGTCCTGAGATGCCTTTTTGTCTTCAAGCTCTTTTTGAAGGTAATAAACTGCAGTGTAAGAGGCTGTGTACTCCCAAGAGAAAGATGCCAATTGATTCCAGGCAAATATGGCTATCTAGATGGCACAATGAGAGAGATTCTACAAGGGATTAATACACAGACTAGAATAATTTAGAGGGCAAAGAGAAGATATAAAGAGGAAAAGCAAAATCAACAAAATCAATTTAACTTAATGTTTCTGTCATGTGGAGAATCGCGCGCTCATAACTCAGTTTGGTGGTATTTTTTAAATATGTGCATGCAGTAAGGAAATATCTCTGCGCTGCAAATCATGGCCCTGGCCTTACAGTTTTATTGCCTGATCAGAGTGATCAGTGTGGCTGTCTGTGTGTGTCCCTCTTTTTGGTAATCCAGGCGAGTTTGCTTAGGGGGAGGCCTGGGAGATAACAGTAAAGCATGCGGGGTTAAGAAGATAGACTGTACCTTCAGAGGCAGCAGTATTGATCTTTTGTTTATTTTTCAGAAAAAAGGCTTAGAGAATATGTGTAGTATTGAAAAATGCGCAGCTTTTCTTCAATCAGCTGCTGTGTATGAAGGGCAGCAATTGCTTCTGCCCTTTTTATTCCATGTCTTGCTTGTCTGGCCAGAGAGGACAAAGTGGTCTCTTATTTGAAATAAGCCTATACTAAGTTCTGGAGCAGATTGCTGCACTGTGTATTTTGGAGTCATTCCTCTAGTAAATGCATACCACCAGTACACCTCTTACAGGGTATACTCTCTCCTGTGTCATATACATGAGAGAGCTACACAGCAAAGGTAGCTGAAAAGCTGCAGTATGTTGGGTATGTCTACAGTGTAGCAGGAGAGCGATCTCACTGAAGAATGCCCTGGTGAAAACAACTGCTGCTTGTGGCCATAGTTTGCTGGCAGGCTTTTTGCAACCCATGCCAAAAAGTCTGATGAGGAGTTTAAACTCGTTGCTGAAACTTTTATTTGTCGCAAATTGAGTTAATTGCCGACAGAAGAGCAGGTATGCTCCATAAAAATGAGGTAACATGGCACCGTATAGACAACTTGCCTGTGTGCAATGCGAGTGATGTGGAGTAAAGCCAAGATTATAAATGCACTGTAAGAAATACATCTAAGGCAAGCTGAACCGCTGATCACAAATCATCAGATGTGCATAAATGTTGAACCGCTCTAAAGCATAAAAATCTCACGACTTTCTGCCTTGTCTGGCATTTGACTGAGGGAGTTCCACCAGCACAGCACTGCTGCTTGCTGTGCCTGCAGTTGCAGGCCTTTTTGCTGTGTTGCACATTGGTTAATGAAGCTTGGTACTTTAAAGATTAGAGATCGAGATTCGATTTACAGAATTGCATTCAGTAGTAGCATGAGAATACATACGTGCAAAGCTTGCATTGGGTTAAGGGAAGGTAGTTTGCAGTGTTGTTTCATTGCTTTTTGGTGCTGGCATTTTTGGGGGCAGGTGAGACTGCCTGTCCTGGTTCACAGTAACAAGCAGCTGATTCTACCAGTCTTACTCTTTTCTGGTTGTTCAGAAGTTCAGGAGAGCAAAGGAAGCCTGTTCAAGTTTTTGTTTGCTGTTCACCCACTTTACACACACAGGATTTTTTTGACATCTTTACTTCAAGAGTTGATATAGTAGATGCATGCTTTTTGCTCTGCTGGAACTCCTCCTGTTATTTTTGGCTGTCTCAGCCTACACCTGATTGACAAGGTAGCAGCTTCATTAGGGTTTTTTTATATTCATAACAAGTCTGAATGTATCCTTTTCTTGGATCCTTCACACGATAAAGATACCGTGCTAAACTTGGTTCCTGAAGGCACCTGTTTGAGAAGTAATGAACAACAGAGAACTTGGTCCCATAAGTTCCACATTTTGGGTTCCTGGGCCTGGGTGTCAGTCTGGCCTGTTCTTTACCAGTAGTTCTTTAATTGACTTGTGTGGTGGGGTGTTTTTGTTTGTTTTTATTTAAATGTTCAATTCTGGTGTCTGAATAGCTAACACCATTGACCAGTTTGTCTTCACAACTCTGTGGCTGAGAACTGAGGCTTAAAGAGATGAAGTAATTTATGGTAAAGAAATTTGTAACAGTACTGGAAACTGGACAGCTGTCCCAAGTCTCTCAGGGATTTGTGCACAAGATCATCTTTCTATACTGTGCGCATATTGCATACTCTGTTTTTTCAGTGTGTGCTAGATTATGACTTTAAAAAGGTCCTCAATTTGCGAATGCATTGGTCTAAATGTAAGTAACTGAAAAATCACTTTGCAGCATTTGAAGTGAGGAATTGATAGGGATTTTTTTTTGTCTGTTTATATTATTTTTTTAATTGGGTAATATAACACTTACTGACGTTTTACACAAAGTTATTAATGTCCAACACTTAAAATGATGTTGTCAAAAAGCAAAAAGTACATATAGGACTTACTCAATTATTTCTTGAATGTTTTGTTTTATACAGGGGTATGAAAACAATTTAAGGACTTTGTTACAACTATTGATCAGATCCTTTAATTGCTTTCCTGTGGACAATTCCAATAGAATGCTGTTGATTTCAGGATCCTGCTATAGTCTCTGTACTTTATAGCAGTTTCCATGGCTATCATTTTAATGTCCAGTCTTTATTTTTTTTATATAGTTTTAGTATCACTGTCAGTTTTATTCTTTTGGCCCTTTAAGTTCCTAGTTTTCTGCTCATCTTTTGCAGGACTGATAACAGGTGGCTTTTCAAAATATGAAAGCGAAAGTGAAGCTGCAAAGTCTTAGTTCTTTTCTCCTTTATATATAGGATTGGAAATGGTAAAGCATAGACTATGGAGACTGACGGTTGATGGTATTATAATAAAGCTCTTGTTGGAAATGGTAAAGCATAGACTATGGAGGCTGACAGTTGATGGTGTTATAATAAAGCTCTTGTTGAAACTGCAGCTTTACCACCATAGGGGGTGTTTACAGGTCTCTGTCACTTTGTGATCTAGCCTAAACAAGCCAGCCTTCCATGCCTGTAGGTTTGGATCAGTGACAGTCCCTGGTCACGAAGAGTGAAGAGAGTTCCCCTATTCCAGATAGGGCCTTGGCAAGAGAATGCTATTTATAGGAATTTAACGTGTTTTGGAAGATGAAGGTCTGCTTCTGTAGCTGAGTAAATTCATTTTTTTCTTATTTATTTTAAATGTCTTCTGACTTCCATTTTCTTTCAATTGTTCACATACATAATTATGCTAGAGTAATTTTGAAGTGATTTACTTAGTGAAAATTTCAGTACTTTCTGAGTTACTGCCTTACCTGCAGCATGCAAGTGAGACAGGTCCAGCAAGACTTACGGGACACAAAAAGAGGCAGTACCAAGGATTTCTTCGGCTGTGTGCCTGTCAGCTTTTAAAAAGCTGTGCAAAGTAGGGGAAAAAACCTTTCACTAAATCTTTTGAAGACAACAAAGAGCTATGATAAACCAAGCAACTTTGATGGGTCGTAACAAGCAATGAATCAAGCAGTTACATCCGTAGGTTAACAATCTGTTAAAGCAGTACTCTGGAACCATTTACTCAATCCAGTATCTTTATGTTGAACACTTAAAATATTGCTGTATGTTCATGTCTGTTTTCAAGAATCATTGTCAATAAATACTTTGAAACTTCAGAAAATGCTTTTTATAGATTGAACAACAAAGCCAGCTCTCTAAGTCTGTAATATGTAAATACCACCTCATCCAATGTACGTTAATAAAAGCAGACTGTGAGCTCTTTAGGGCAGAATCCATGCTTTTGTGTCTGAAGGACATATGTTTTAGTCTCCTTCTTTGTTTGGAGCCATGTTGCTATTGTCTTAATCTATTATTTGCATTAAAAAATATTCTTGACCTGTCAGGGAGTGCTTGAAATTAAAAAAAAAAAAGTGTAAAAAATTGTTTTTCTCATGAAATGTAAACCAAACTCCCTCCTTCATGAAATCTTGTTTTCCACATCCGTTTTTTTTTTCCTGTCACTTTCTGATTCTGCTTTCTTTTCTACTTCATCAATCAAAAGATATCTTTTCTACTTGATCAATTACTTAGGCTGTTACTTGTCACTGTTTCATCCAGTACAGGCTTGGGGGCACACAGCCTTTGCCTGCTTTGCTAAGGAGCCTGTAGAATTAGTAAGGAGGAAGAAATAATTCACTTTCTTAAGAGTCAGACTCTCTAAAGGGTAAACTTTCATTAGGGACAAATGAGTAAACAATTTGGATGTAAGGATGGCTTAATCTAGCCCTGAGCATGAACAACTGAATACCTCTTCCATAGATGATGAGAAAACACTAAACTTGCTCTGGATTTGTCTTTAATATTCCTCATACATAGTGTTTCAAGATTAAGGGGTTTGTAAATGAGATCAGTGTTTGGCATTTTTAGTAAAACAGTACGTTCAGCATGCTGCTGTAAACGAAGGGTGATGTTATGACGGAGCAGGTGCTAAGGTGTAATTTGATAATTTCCGTGTTCCTGTTTTTATTTATTCTTATTTAGCATCCAGATCTTGCTGACTGCCAGTAGTGTGGAAGGGGGTTTCTGTAAGAGGTGTGGGTTTTCTTTTTTTAAAATCATGTATAATTGCTTTCTCCTCAGTAAGTATCTCCAGTCCTTGTTTCTGGTTTTCATTGATAAGCGGCGCTGGCTGGAGCATTCAGATGAGTTCAGTCTGAATAGTAGGGAAATTAGTAAGAGTCCTGGCAGTTTCAGTGGTGATACCTGATACGCTTTCTAGCAAGAGAAGAGATGTGAGTGCTGTCTGCTGCATGCTGTGGTAGGAGATGATGCAGTTGTGTTCTGTAGGCAGCTCATCCTTCAGTGGTGATTTTTTTTCATAATTGTGGATAATAGACTGCCTTTTTAAAAGTTAACTTCTTTTGATGTCTCTTGAAATTTTATGTCATGAAATCCCCTGGCTCACTTATAGGGAGGCATTTCCTCTGTAGCTGGTATTAGCAGGCACACCTTTTTCAAGTCATAATGTGAAGTCTTCTGGTATGTCCATCGGGGCTTTTCACTGGGGCCATTCCCACCAGTATCTTGCTCTGTGACTTCTTCCATCCAGATTTATGTCTTCATTTATTTGACTTCTACCACCATTCTTAAAGGCCTTCTCTTGCAGTTAGTAGACCTCCTTTGGATGATTCATAGGACCAGTACACAAAATACATGTGCTGTGACGTGCCATGTTATAGGAGAGTAATAGTGTCAAGACTTTGGTAACACAGAACTCACAATTTTGGGGACTGGTAACAAACTGTAATTGGAGCTAGGAGCCCAAGAGTAAATTGCAGTGTCTCAGAATGTACTAGAACTTCCTCTGATGGAGGAAGCAGTGGTAAATGCAAGACTGGAATGTATCAGGTAACGTATTTTTTTTTGATAGAGTTGAGAAATTAATGCTATTTCTTAAGGCAATGGGAAGACTTTTTGCCTGAAATACTGCACAGGTGTGGAACTCAAATGCATCAACTGCAGAACAAACCCTAGAAAAGGAGAGATAAGATATTCAGAGTGAAATATAATGGGGTTTCAATCTGCTATGAGAAATCATAGTCTGAAAATTACATAAAGTTTTTAAGCAGAGCAGAATAGGATTGTCCAACAGTCTTTCAGAAGGAGTAATCAAGACAAAAATCCCTTAACTTTATACTAGAGTGAGAAGCTGATTTTTTTTTGTTGTGGTTTTTTGTTTGTTGGTTGGTTGGTTTGGGTTTTTTTAAATAAACTAAGTAATGTGATACCTGGAATGGCAGGAAGCTAATCTCTGACTCCAGAAACCTCTTTCAGAACTGTGTTTCTGTGACCTTCTGCTTGTACCATTCATCAAACTGCTGCAAACCTCTTTGTGGGTTGTAGATTATTGTTGACAGAAAAAAACCACAAAGGTGGGGAGTGTCACTGTAGTTTACAAATGAGTTCCTCTGAAATGTCGGCATCTCTAATATTTGACCGTTTTGTTCTTGTGCCACGTTTTACCAGACCTACGTAGCTGCTGTCTGGCGCCGCCTCCCAGGCTGGGGCCTCTCCAGGCAGCAGGTTGAGAAACCTGGTTAAATCATGAATCTGTGTTTCAGGCTAAAGCAGGAGGTGGATTGGGTGTGCCTGGATCAAGCATTTGTCTTCACTGAGTCTATATTATTTTCATCTTCTGTTAAGCGTTTGTCTCCCTTGTGTCACTCAACTATACTCCAGCCAGTGGTTAAAATGTGGTGTTCCAGCAGAGTAACAGCAATGGAACAATTTCACATTTTCCTTCCTTGATGAGCCTTTAGTTGTGTTAATGGAAGCCCTGACTAGTATGGTGTGAATTAATCAGCATGTCTTCTGCTGCTATCACTGGTGAGTGCTTGCATGCAAAATGTTTCGTCTCAGGTGGTCCACCTGGCTTTCTCAGTTTCAAAAAGTAAGATTTGAAAGTAATACAGCTCTTAAAAAGCAAAGCAAAACAAACCTTAAAAAGCTACCAATAATAAGAAGAAAAAACAACTTTCTTTGAACAAATAAACAAAGATTGAAACTCCAGATTCTCTTGGTATGTGCATCTTTGGGAGCCATGTTGTGGAAAGTGTGATGTCACGGTGGTGGTCTGTATGCTGCTGAGGGTCACTGATCCGTGGCGTCTTGGACGGCATGGCTAAGCGCTTCGCTTCCTCTGTTGAAAAATCTCCTTTCCAAACACATGATGTAAGTAAGCTTGCTGTAACGGCTGGAAGGTGGAATCTGAATCCTTTTGGTACAGCTGAGCAGAATTTGGTGAGCATGGAAAGAAAAACTTCAGTGCCCATAATATATAGTTATGTATTTTTTTGTACTGTCAGTGGAAATAAAAAAAACCAAATGAAATTCATTTGTAAGAGAGAAGGTCTCTCTCTCTGAGCAAGACTTAACTAAATATTCTATTAATCTGTTTTGAAACAATAAAATAATTTAATCAGTTTTTTCCAGCAGACCTGACAGAAAATAATGTTTACTTGAGTGTCTAAAATGCAAATAAAAGTTGCTGCCTTGCCGTTTTTTCTGATTCTGCCTTTCACAGTGGTGTTAGTGCTGTGTGGGAAAAGCAGATGTATCCGCTGGCAGCTCGCAGGGTATGTAGCACCTTGTTTCCTTCTCTGCCTCTGATTGAAGGCTGCCACCACTGAGGCACTAGGCAAAATTTATTACGGATTGCATGCCCCAGTCCCATTCCCAAAGCACAGCTGATTGTCTTAGTAGGAAGCTGCTATACTGGCAGGTGCTCAGGCTGGCGATGTGCTGGGGGGAATGAGATGGCGCTGCCTGACTGTGTGCTTGATGAATGTGTTCAGGACTTTGCTCTGATCTTTATTTTTCCTGGCAGGGTAAAAGTTGGGGAATTCAACAGTTGTTGGTTGTTGTTGGGTTTTTTGGTGTTTTGTTTTGGTTTTTTTTTAAAGTTACTCAGCTTTGGAAGAATGTAGCTAATTAAATTAATTATTTTTCTGCCAGGGTTTTACTATGGATCAGGGCTAAAAAACCAGGAGTTTGAATAAGGCAGTTAGCTCTGAAGGTTAGGATCAAGAGTGGTTATTAGGGCATTTGCTATTCTGCACGTTGTCAGCTAAAGACGATGCCTTCCATTATACACACAGGCAAAACCATAGGTGTTTTGCAAGAAGAGACATTGACAGACCTGAGATGCCTGTCAGTTTTAATTGTTGCGTCTTCCACTGCGTGTCCTTATCCTTTTCATGCTCCTGGCAACTCGAGGCCTGTGCTCATTATGTTAACCAATACCTCTTGTTTCCATGTAGAAGTTAATTGTCGGCATTTCTCCTGTATTACAGTATATGTTTTCATTTAGACCCTATGTGGTTTCTGATGAATTACACAAATTCAACCTATTCTAGTTGCAGCTATAGTAAGCTCTTTGCACGTGTATATAGCTGAAATAATTTGTTTAAAAATGTCCTGGTAAAAATCTTTTCCTGCTTTTATGAGCAACTACTAGTTTTCATTTTGGGGGAGTAAATAGAAGTTAGTGTTCATTTTTGTAAATCATCTTTCATTTTCCCTACTTTAAAATATATACAGTCATCTTGTGTAAATAACTCACTGTGCTATGTGTTGAGGAAAAATTACAGCTTCAGGAAAGGTAATCTCAAAAAACATTTTGCACTTTTTAACACTTTCATGGACACATGCAGGCAAATAAGAGCTAAACATCCTTTATTATCAGCTGATTTTATCAGGCATAGGAAGGCTTTTACATTAATAAATCAAACTCAAGTTTATAGTTTTCTAAAGTCTTTCTGTGGTGAATGTTCAAAGAAATGAAAAGTCTGTAATGAATTTGTGCGTCTTGTTTTATTTCTAAAGACAGAGTAAGATTTTAAGGGGGCAGGGGAAGTGAGTCAGTGTCCTCCAGCTGCCATTTTCCCTTGGTGCTGTCAGTGGAGAGAGCAAAGCCTTGCGCCATGAATGAGCCTTGAAGACGTGAGTGTCACCCATGCCTGGGTGAGGACATGAAGGGTGGCTTGAAGGTATTGCTGAAGTCTATGCCACCCTGGACTCCACAGAGCAGGAGGAGTTGTGTAGGGCCCCGTTTGATGTTCCTCAATGTCCTTGTTTTGAATGTTAAGTCACCATCTGGTCTGATGTTTTAATAATTTTTTGCTTGTAACTTACAGTGTCCTTGGCCTTTTCCCATGAGACTCAAGGCCTCCCTGGCTTCAGGTAGGGTGATACTTGCAAGGAAGCAGTCACAGGCTATTTGTACATTTTCCTGGAAAAACCTTCCTTCCTTCCTGTCTGCAGCCTTTTTACTTTGTTTCTAGCTGGCATGATTTCTACTTGATTAACTTCCCCATGTTTGGATCTTAACAGCCCTTCCCTCGTAGGAGGTTGGGGCTTTTCATGGCAATTGTGGGCTGTACAGCCATCACTGTTACCCTGTTGCAGGTGACACTCCTCAGTGAGCGTTCATCCCTTGAAAGAGAAAATGGAATTCTTTAGATCAAACACAACTGTGTGTGTAAACCTAAGTACGTAGTTCCAGTTATTGGGGAATGTGGGAGGGAGTAGCTGCCAAATGTCAACCCATGGAGTTGCTGTACTAGAGAGGGGTTTTCCCTGTGTCTGTTTTTGCATCTTGGTACAGTAGTGTAACTTTGATAATAAGAAGGTGGTGCTGCGAATAGTACAGGCTACCCCAGAGGCTGTCGCTTTGCTCAGCACTGTTGAAAGCCCTAGTGAAGATCAGTGGACTTGCAGGATGCTGGAATTGAATTTTGCATTTTTGTCATGTTATGTTAACTGGGAAATCCACATAGGTTATGTAGTTTTTCTTTTTCCTCTGTTCTATGCTGAAAAGGGAAAACCAATTCAGATTTTCTTGAAGCAAATGTAGGATTCTTCTGTAGTATAAATTCTATTAGCTCCTTTGGGACGATGGTGAAAATTCTGGATGTAGATTGATAGTGCTGGAAAGCAGTGGAGGTCTTGAAGTTTTCGTAATGTGTCTCTTGCAACACCAGGTGCTGCAGACCAAATATGATTGGAAAAATTGGAGAGGTGTTAAAGCAGAAAATAGTATTGCATGGGGGATAGTGTAGGAATCTATGGCTCAAAACAGTACTTTTATGTAACATAGCATGATTTGTTTTTACAGGAAAAAAACACTTGAGCAAAGCTAATCAGGTTTCACGTGTGTGGATGCTCAGTTCAGTGCAGGCTAGTATGAAGTGGCAATGCCACTGAGCTGTGTTTCACAGTGACTGGTTCTGTTGAACCAGTGCTTTGTGGAGCAGATTAGTATTTGGGGTTTCTGATGGAGCAGAGTTGAAACTGGGTTTTGTGTAAGGACTTGGTTTGACCTTGGAAGGAGTTGCACACTGCTTTTTTTCATTTAAGACCACGCCGATAGTAGCTGTGAGATGGCAGAATGATTCCTGCTGTATACATCTTGATTTTCATTTATAGTCTGGTTTGAGACTGCAAGGAACCATTTTGATCCTCTAGGCTGTAAGGGAATTTGCACACAGCAATTAGGGCTGTTAGCCCCAAAACTTGTGGATGACTTAGTGAACGTGTTTCTGAAAGATAACAAGTCTTTATTCATACAGTCTAGTAGAAGAGTCTATTATATCCTTTGTTATTTTATTCCACACCATATTTATTCTCACTCATAAAACACTTTACCTTTTATTTCTATGTTGAACACTGATTTCTAGCCACTGAACCCAGTTCATGCCTGATTTTTGTTGTGTTGCTGAGAGATCTTCTGCTGTTTAGGTAATTGTGAGCTGTGGGCAAAGGCCTTCTTTCTCTTCAATAAGTTGAGCTGGTTGAGCTCCATTAGGACTACTTTTTATTATTATTGTTTGTATGACTACAGCACCTGACTGCCTAAGGCTCTGCTTACATTAAGTGTTAAGCCTGGGCTTGAGCTCTGGGCTTTGGCAGCAAGCCGGCTGCGCCACTGCTGTTGAGATTGGAGCCTGACTGCTGCGTTCTCCTTTCTGTTCATGTGAGGCAGAGTCCAAGATCAGCTGCGCAGCAGGTCTGGTAGTGCTGCCATCCAGGTAGTCCTGGAAACCTGCCTTTCACCTTTCAGGAATAGGAGTGGTGAGGAGAGTGCCATTTGTTTCTGGAGTTCTCCTGCCTGTGAAGAAGGGATCTATTTGTGCAATGTGTTGAGCCAGGGGAGGATTCAGCTTGCCAGGCTTACCCTCCGTGAACTGGTGAATTCAGGGCCTGGGTTGGTTATGGGGTGTTCCCCTGAGCTTTAACATGCGTGGTTCTCCTGAGTGATGGTGCATGCTTTCTGGATGCCTTTAGATGGGGGAAAACCAATCTCCTCTGTGGCATGGTTAGGACCTGGACATAAACCCAGGAGATGATGCCTGACCTCAGACAAATGAGAGAGCCTAGCGAGACAGGATAATACGTGTCCATGCATCAGTCTGGTGCCCCAGCATACTGATAACCTGACAATCGTCAGTTTTTTGTCAGTAAGTGTAAGGGTAGCAGATTGATTTCTTTAAAAAAAAAAAAAAAAAAAAAAGACAGCAGAGGCTAAAACCATATCCTTTAGAAGACACAAGTAGGTAGTAGAGCTGGTATCCTTTATTGATGTAAGTCAGAAGTAGACTTGATAAATGAATGGCGAGTGGGAGGGATAGGCTATTAAAAGGAGGGTAAACAACTTGTGCTTGATGTGACAGAAACTGGAAGGGTGATGCGGTTGGAGGAGGAAGCTGAGAAAATGATTTTTGGAGTACCATATGAGTAGGACGAAATTGCATTAGTTGGAACCAAAATTGCATTAGTTGGACAATGTGGATTGCAAAGCTTATGTTCCAGAGCAGAAGGTGTACTGTTCAGTGTCTTAATACCAAAGTCCTGCTTTGAAAACATTCTTAATAAGCTTATGAAGTTGTATTCATCTCTAAACTTCTGCTTTTGGTTGCTGCTAGCTGTAAATTACCCTTTTCCATCCCATGCTCAGTTTGAGCAATAGGTAATGAGACTTCCTCCTGGGAGGAGACAGGATGCCTTCCAGGCCTGAATATCTTTCCTGCTCCTAGCTTATATGTATGTAAATTTAAAAAATATTGATTTTGGATGGTAGCTTTTGAGATACAGAGATAACCTAAATGGTGTTTTCATTGTATGATCCCATCTGATACAACGGATAGGATGAGGCATATGATGGGACCAGGGTTAAGTCTTCTCACCAGCTTCTGGCATCTTTCTTCTAGCTTTCTTTGAGAAGATAAACAGTGATGCTGACAGGTTACGTATGTGAAGGCATTCACATTGCCTTAAGATATCCTCACCTGATGAATTCAGGGCCATCCAAGAAATTAGAAGAGACTCCCTTGGCTCCTGCATTAGACTTTTCTGTTGTTTTTTTTCCTAAAAAAAAAAAAAAAAAAAAAAAAGGAAGCCTCTTTCACATTACACACAGTCTTTAAAAAAAAAAAAAAATCTTTTGATGAGGAGGGGTTTCTGCAGGATTTCAGATTGAAGGGCATCCTGTGCCTCCACTGCCCTCTATTCTTAGAAGAGTTATGAAGGTGCTGGTCTACAGCAGACTTGCTGCTGCAGGGCGAGTGCCCCGTTGGAAAATGTTTCATGTCTGCTAACAAAGTACTAAATCATGATTTTCTTCTGAATCTTGCTGTCAAGGACATTACAAAAGCAGAGTGGGAATTCCCAGCCAAAGGCAGCCATTTCAGTTGGTAGCTAACAAGATCCTACAGACATCAAAAAATAAATGAGGTTCCCTGCTCCAGTTACAGCAACAGCCCTAGAGCTTCAAAGAGGTCACAGGTGTGGAAATTGGAGGACTCTTAATGGAGACTGAGATAAAAAGGGATTCTCTAAAGCCTTGGATGTAAGTTTCTGATCTGAAGAGTGGTGAGTAATGCAATTGCTAGGAGGTATCCTTGGCTTTGCCTGGAGCATGCTAACAAGCAATCAAAACGCTTGCCCACAGCCAAACTGTTCTTTCCACTCTTTAGAATAATAAAAGCATTACACACAAACCCCACTGTTAATGCAACATGTGGGTGAAGTTCCAGGCTATTGTGTATAAAACTCTCAGTCTTAATTCCAGCAGTAATTATAACTTGTTCCTCTCTCCCCTGTTGGATGGTGACACTGCAGGAAGTGATGCAAAGTTCTCTGTTTGTGCATGTGTTAACTTACGCTGACTCTAGGAACAGGGTCTATCTAATCTCTTGATTTTTTTCTTTACCTGTCAAAGTCTCATCTGTAATACTGTGCAACTGGAAACTTTTTGCATTGAACTTCAATGTTTTGTCTGTCTTCAGTACTGTTAGGAGCTGGTTGTACCGCTTGTGGATATTTTGCTGCTTTTCTGTTTATAATGCAATCTGACATTTGTTTTCCTCTTTCTCTTGAGGCTGATTTTGTTCAAATTAGAGATTTCCTTCAACACATGTTTTCTCATTTTCTAGTCTGCAGTTTTTGAGGCCCTCAGCAGTTTAGGCTGTGAGGTCCTGCCCTTGTCTATACTTGATAGAAAAAGCATACCACTAAGAATTCATCATTTGCTGCCAGCTACCTGTGGTAACCTTGATAGCTCCTGTTTGAACAGAAGGGATCCAGCAATTATTACTGAATATAAAAGAGTTTTTAGCGTTGCCTTTGTATGCAGGGTGTGAGAAAGTCCAAGGCTTTTTATTTATGCTAGTATATTACACCATATAATTGCATCCATCTTTTGATCTGTGGTATGAATTAGTTCCATTGAAAACATGTTTTCTATTTTTAAATCGGTTGTCTTGAACTGAGTTCTTGAAACATTCTGCTTTTCGGTCTTGTTTTTGTGTAGATTTTCCATATTGTGCTGGGTTTAATATAATTGTTGACATGTTGGGTTTGAGGTTTTTTTCCTTTACTTTTTTTTTCTCTATTTTGTTCAAATCTCTCGATGTTTTATGTTACAGTGTTGTATTTATCCAGATTGAGTATGTAAGTTATCTCATAATACCTGAGCATCTCACATCTCAGAAACATGTGATGGTGAAGTGCTGTTAGCCAGTGTTAGAAAGGGAGAATGGAGGTTTGGGGGTCTTAAGTGCTGTGTTTCTGTATTTGACTTGACTGAACAGTCTGTGTCCAGCAAGGGCTAGACTGGAAGCCCAGGGCTCCATCCATGGTCAGTAGGGACAGAGAAACATCTTGAAACTTGGATCATAGGTGGGATGATACCTGCAGGACCTTCTTTTTCTCTTCTGATCAGCAGCCGAGTCTAAATTCTGAACCTGAGTGCGTAAATTGCAAATTTGAGGTTAAATGGAACTACTGAGGCCCAAGTAACTCTTCCAAGGAGTGTCATATTCTCCTTGTCTTCTCTGTAGCTCCTGTGATGTTCACAGAAAATGTGAGCTGTGCTACCAGCAAGCTATACCTATACCTGTCCCTATACCTGAGTAGCATCGCAGTGTTTTCTTGTGTTCCCCAACCCAAAGTCATTTGCTGTTCTCTTTTATTATGCTTGAAGTCTGGTCCGTACAGCAGCTTCTGTGGTAGAGCCCTGGTCCACGATGAGGGCTACTCTGTGTCATAAAAGTAGTAAACAAAATGGCACATACCAAGTTTGGCAGAGCAGGAAAATGCCAGAAATGCCAAGGATTTGTTTCATGCTCCATCTGTTAGATGGTCCTGCTTGAGTGAAGACCCTTGCCTTGTCCTTCCCATGGTTGTAATGGGTGTTGAAAGTGCGTTTGTGCATGCATTTTTCTTCCTTTGCAGTGGTTCTGCTTGGGGTGTGTGCTTGCTGGGTTTTTTTTAATCAGTTCATGCTGATTCTTATCGTGTGTTTGTATAATAGTTTGGGGTTGATGTAATCATTGTTACATGTATTTCATTAAGAGGTGTATGTGTGTGTGTACTTAGGTGTTTGCATAATTCATGAAGTCAAGTAACTCCACATACCCCTTGTAAGCACATGAGCGCATGTAGTAAGTACATACTTCTCTCCTTTGTATCAGTGGCTCATTGGGAAAGGTGCACTGTATTTATTCGACATGTATATATGTAAAAAACCCACAAGCTCTACCATTTATTTTCTTTCTTCTACACCCACCCTAAAAACGTAAAGAAAAACACATGCTTCTGCTAGGGTTCTAGGATGGTTTATTTTTTCATTCAGCCATTAGTTTATTCGTTCAGGAGTTGTACACTGGAAAAAAAGTGCATCCATTAGACAGTGAGGGCTTTATTTATGAGGGGGGTGGTGTTTCAAAGGGGAGGCTGTCAAGTCCCAAAAGAGCCTTTCATGGTGTATTCTCAGCGTGCTTCTGAGGCCACTGCTCTGCTCATCAGGAGGAGAGGCAGAAATGTGGGCTTTACAGAGCAACTGTGTGTTTCACTGGTCCCTGTGCTCACTGACGTTTATTTACATATTGGGAGAGTAAATGGGTAGAACAGATGGCAACCAGACATTTGGTGGTTCTGTTCCTGTATGCTCCTCAGGGGTCTTGCATTCAGTTTTTACAAAAAGCTTGTCCTATAGTGAAGAGAAAAAACCCAGGAGCCTGTTCACAACTATGAAACGCTTGTTGGGTTTTTGTGACAGATTAAAGCATTTAGTAAAATGTGAAATATAATTATAAGGTTTATTTTACAAGTCCAGATACTTGTTCTGTAGCGTAAGTCTACTGGTGTGTCTCTCTCTCTTTTTATTATTATTTCTTATTTTTTACTAGTGAAGTGAATGCATTTAGATTTTAAGCCAGCGATCTCTTCCTTCTGCAATCTGAGTTTGAAAAGTAGAGGTCTATTTATATGGATCTTGGATACCTCTTGGCCTTTTCCGCAATTATTGTAACTCATTTGTGCTCTTGTAAAAATGGAACATCTGAAAATTTTGCAGGATTTTCTGTGATCTTTAATATGTGTTTCTTCACTATTTGCAGCTATGAAACTGGGAGATTTACTTCCATACCAAGTTGAATTTTTTTCTTACTTTCTTTGTACACACTGGAATGTTGGAGCAGGGCTGCTCCAGAGTGCTAGGGAGCTTGCTTGAGTGGTTTGGGTTGTTTTGGGTTTTTTTCCAATGTGTGCATGTTGTTTGTTTTGTAGAAGCGATAATTAAAACACTTCTCCTGGGCAAAACCATAATATAAAATACACATTTTGAAAATATGCTAAAAGGGGAAGATGCAAGTCAGGTTTTGAATGTGTAAAATTCTCAACCTGCACATTGTTGCTTCCTCTAAAGCAGCCAGGTGTTTCTCAGTAAAGTGGGGAGAAAGCAAATGAAAATTGAAGAGCTTGACCTTTTGCACAGCGTGCCAAATCAGCAGCTCTAACAGTTTGTGACGTGATGAATTCCAATGACTTATTGGTAAACACATGAAACTGCCTGGCATTTGTAGGAGAACCTGTCAAATAATGTAAATGCCACACCTCAGTTAGTCTCACCTACAATGTGGAATCTCCTAGCGTTAGATAAAGCCTGTAAAGCAAACCTTTCTTTATAAAAGGTCAATGCTGAACTAGTTCGCTTTGAACCAAGATAGTTTTCAAAAGTAAAAGTAGAATTACTGATCCTCCATGAGTTAATTGACTCAGATTTCACCAAATACTTTCTAGTGCCCTTCTAATTAAATAATGTCTTTTAGAAAGACAAAACTAGGAAGCCATGGCACGCTCTGCAGGGAGGCTTACCATAGTAAATGGTAGCACAGAAAGTGAAAACGGTAAACATCACGAAAGAAACACTATCTTCTTGAGAAACGTTTAGAAGGTTGATCATTAACAAAAAATAAAGTGGAAACTTGCTACTTTTCTGAGGGCCATGCTGCACAAATATTATGTTAGGATTAGTTTAAATGAAGATAATTGCCGAACTAGTAGATTTTTGGCAGTATATTCCACAACCCACGTGAAACACAGAAAATTGTTTCCAAGTAAGTTTTTAGCCAAAGTATGTTGATAGTGTGCATGGTTAACGAAGCTGCTACGTCTCACTCAATATGTGACAATGTTTCTGTGATATATGCAGCAGTTCTCTTAAATACTTTGTAAGGCACTTTGGAATCCTTTGAGATCAAAATTAAATACAAGCCTGTTATTAAAAAGGACCTAACTTCCTTTTTTTTTTTTTTTTTCCTTTATATGGGGTATTTCTGGTTTTAGGAAATGTATTTCTAAACTGAGCCCACCATCGCAGTGCAATTACTGAGTAAATCACATCCTAGATAGTCTTTGTTTTTTTTCCCCCGATAAAATAACATAGTTTAAATATCTTTTCCAGTGGTTTGTAGCCAGATGCAAAGTCAGCTAAAAAAGATTTCTTCAGAAAGATTTCTTTTCTACATCATTATGTAACTAAAAGTAGCTGTTGTAAATACTGCAGAATTTCATGGCAGTCTTGAAAGCCATGGCTTCTGTGTCCCGGTTCCTTCCCTTAGGAGCAGATGATGGCAGTTTAGATGGTCACACATTTTTTTTATGGTCTAGAGCTGGATAAGCATTAACCAAATAAGTAATTCAGTAACAGCAGGACTCAAGAAAAGTGAACTGGTAAAAACCAGTAACTATTTTTGGCAGAGTATGGCAGACCCTGTGTTTTTTAAATTAAAAAAAAAAAAAAAAAGAAGAAAAAGTTACGGGTATATTTGTTATTGAGTTCTCAAATGCTAATCCATATGTCCATATGTGGTCATTTGTATCTCTGAAGGGTTTTGTTTTGGTTTTTTTTTTTTCTTCTTTGACAGACTGATGTCTTGGTGTTGAGCTGCGATCTGATCACAGATGTTGATTTATATAAAGTTGTGGATCTTTTTCGGACACATGATGCTACTCTCTCCATGTTGATGAAGAAAACTCATGAACCCACAG
Source organism: Gorsachius magnificus (assembly GCA_034008185.1). Taxonomy (NCBI): domain Eukaryota; kingdom Metazoa; phylum Chordata; class Aves; order Pelecaniformes; family Ardeidae; genus Gorsachius; species Gorsachius magnificus. The sequence continues at coordinate 67,714,057 of CM067085.1, forward strand.
AAGTGGTACCAGGACAGAAAGGGAAAAAAAAGCCAGGTGTGTACATAGGAATACATATATTTATTTATTTATTAATACATGATAGAGAAACCACTGGTACGTATGATATGTTTATTTACCAATCCCAGAGTGAAAGAAATAAAAAAGATACAGACACCCTATTTTTCCTCAGATTCCCTGGTGGGGTTGTGACTTGGTTTTTTCCAGCTCAGAATTAAGTATTAGGCTCGTGTAATCTTGCAGGCTCTGATCCAAAGCTCACAAGAGTTAAGGGAAAAGCTCCAGGTGACTTCAGTGAGTTTTGGATCAAACCCTAAATTTTTGTTGCATATGAACATTAAAACCGTTAGGTTTTTCAAGAGCACTAAGCATCAGCCAGATTATAGCTGGGAATTTTACCATTGACTGTAGGGACCAGCACTAGATGGGTAACAAATACTTCTAGAAATTCTCCCCTCTCATGGTATGTACTGAATTACTCTTCTGAGATCACATCCAGGAGCCTTTTGCTAGGCAAAACTCCCACTGATTTCAAGGACTTGGTTAGATGCTTATCTTGTCCCTCTTACCATAATATCTTAGTGCCTTTGTAATCTTTAATGTATCTATTCTCACAACACTGCTATAAGGCAGGGCAGGCTATTATCCCCATTTTACTTATATGCTAAAAGTACTAAATACCATACAATTGTTCCCACACCATACCTCTCATTTTCTTTTAATGATATCTGTTAAATTGCTGAGGCTTGATTATTGCCAGCTTAGTGGGTCCTGGTCCATGAGTAAAGCTCAGAGGGACTACAGTAATACAAATAAGGAAGCATAGTTTCAGACTGTTTGAGAGAGGAGTGAAATGCAAGCCAACAGTTGGACTAGGTGTATGTCTGAAAGTGGAGGAAATGTCTTTTAAAAAGAAAGCTGCTTAGATTCTGCATGAAAAGATTTTTCTGGAGCAAAGTGTGAGGATAGTAGGGCTGAAAGCATCTAGGACTTGGACTCCCAAACAGCTCTAAGTCCCCCTGTTTTTGAAAAGGCAATCTAAGTGATAATGGCACATAGAACATTGTCATGCACTACTACAGCCACAGGGTTGAGCATTTAGGAGTTATAAACTAATGGGTCTATGACTAAACCTCATAGAGCTGCCCAATACATAAGCTCTGAGCACACAGGGCGGGGGCAAGGAGGTCTGTGAGGATAAACAAGATCATCTGAAGACTCTTTGCAAATGTAAGCACATCAGGTTGCACATGCATTCTTAACTTACTTGTTTTTTAGTGTCTGTATGTTTGACTTTGTAGCATTACTCTTCCTAGATGACCTGTTAAAATTTTTGTATGATTTCTCAGATCTGTAAAAGACCAAACTTGAAAATATTAAAATTCCATCATGTGGAAATGTTTTGACACGCACAGTGTTTGTCTTTGGGGCTGGATGCTAAGGTCTCCCACTCAAAGCTACTCTACTTGAGCTGTCATAGCTACCTCTAGTAAGTTGTTTTCGATGAGCTGCCTCGGATGAGACCTGTACCCCACCAGACTTTTTTCAGTCATTTGCTAAAAGCAGGGAAGTGCTGAGACTGAGGAATTTGGGGTTCTTCTCCAGGTTCTGGAGAGGGACAAGTACATTTTAGGGAGCATTGGACCCTCCTATCTTTCATTCCTACTTGACTGAATGCGCCCTATTGCTGTCAACATTGTCCTAGCTCATCCCTCTCTCTTTTTCCACGCTGGCTTCTTGCCACCACCAGCCTCCATTCTTGCTCTCTTTGCTTAGTCTCTTCCTTCAAGGATCGTTGTCAAGAGTCCAGCTTCTCTTTCTCACATATTTCTTTTTTCCTTCACTACCAGTCCCATCCCCTGTTCCACTTCTGACTTCTCATCTCAGTCTGTGTCATTTCTCTGCCCATAGTCATCTTTTTTCTTCTCTTCTGATTCCTGTCTCTGTGGTCCGGTTTCCACCATTTTTCAAGGACTACTTTCTCTCCCTTCCAGCCCATCTTGCAGAATCCTCATTTTTATGCTTTTCTTTCCCCTTACCCTTGTGAGCTTATAAGTTTTATTTCCTTGTAAAAAACAGGTTGCACAACCACAACAGATTCAGCTCTTTCCCCTGGAGCAGTCATCACAGCATGGCTGTGGAGCCTGATGGCTTGTGTGCTTTGCTTGTACCACCTGATGGTACAGAAGACCTTAGATGGCACCTGCTATTTGATCAGTTCTAGGAGCTGAGGAGGTGAAACAACCTTTCCTTAAGAATAAAATATGCAGATTTTTTTTGCAGCAAAAATAGAAGTCTTGAAAGACATGTGAAACTGCAGTTTTTCGAAGATTTATAACGGAGCCAGATGACAAAAAAGTACACTCCTGTACACAGGTCAGAAGCGCTTGCTGAATGTAATGGTGCTTCTCCAAAGAACTGGAATACTAGAGCTTTTCAAGGGAAGGGCCACCTAGCTTTTAGGCTAAAGATTTCTTTTCTTCTTTAGCTTTAGAAGCAGCTGAACTGGTTTTGCTGAAGTTTTCCAAATGTTCCTCCTAAGGCAGGCATCTAGCATTGGAAATTTCATCCCAATTAAAATTTGATGAAACCTATAAGCAACTGAAGATGAGATATTAACATGGAATGTGTCAGGCAGCTTTTCATAGTATGTGGCACTATTAGCTCCTTCTCTAAATTGTGACACATATATGTACTTGCACTGTACTGTTCAAGTGTTAGTATTAGGAAATGGATCCTTAGTCCTGATGAGCCATGAGATATATTTGAAGCTTTATTTATTGTTTCACTGTTCCTACAAAGTCATTCATTTTTTGAGAAGGAGCAACAAGACTTCTGTTTCATATCTTATGGAATATGATATTAAGTTGTGGCTTTTGGGATATTATTGAACATTCAAGAACTGTGATATAAGGAACAGTTTTTAAATCAGCATGAATTGCAGTGTTAAGCAGCTATAAATTCATACTGATGGTTTCCTGAAATGCTTGACATGACTCAGCTGCAAATTACAGAGTGAAGTTCATTAGCTTTTTTATTTAGGGGATCATATATTGACAATAATAATCTCATTGGCTTTTTTAATTGACCAATAAGAGGCATGGCGAATAATAAAAAAAAAAAAAAAAAAGCAGAGTGCTAGTGAATGGTAGTAACCCAAATAAACAGAGTGTGTCAGGAATTCAGACACCCAGAATGGAGCCATGTTCTTAAAGATGACCTGCAAGGGATTGAGTGGAAAAGAGCGTCTGAACTTTTCTGTGTATAAAGAAAGGCAGAAAAGATGGGGATGGTGACTCTTTCCTGCTTGTTTTTCTTGTCTTGAAAGCAGCAGGCATGTCATCACTGGTATTCCCTGTGTTTGCCAGAAGACCTCTTGGTGGTCTTGCAGGCTGCATCGTGCGAATTCTCTCCCTTTAATTGAAAGGGTGGGGATACTGAACCTTTAACAAAGGTGTCTTTTTCCCAAGTGTCAATTAATTATGCTTGATTAAAAAGCATTTTAAAAAATCTGACTGAAAATTATTTCTTCTCATCACTGAATTGCTCAACTTCCATTCTTTTGTGATGTCATGATTTCTTTAGGTCATTAAAGCCTTCACAATTGATGAGGATCTAAATTTTAAGGTAATTAATAAATTGCAATAGTTGTGTCAAATCCTTATTTATCTATTGTGAGGAGGCAAAACACATCCTGCCTTCCATTTTTATACTTTAAATGATTTTTTAGTTACCATCACTGCAGCTTTAACATTTTTCTTATACTTCCCTTGCAGGGATTTTATAAACTAGTTATGTATTCATTCTTCCATTTATTTTTTTCCTCACTAAGTAATGCCTGTGTGATTTGAAACATCACTCTTGTATCTCTGGGTAATTGATTTTAGTAATAACTTTTGTCTTTTCTAAATTACAAAAGTAATGCAATTTGTTGCCAGTGTACAGGGAAAAACCTAACCTGACCTGGCATCCACTACTGAAAGAAATACAGTGCGCTTGCATCATTTCACTGTCTGTTTCTTACCTATGACACAAGCAAGAGAAACCGGTTTGGTGGCAGTCATGTACCAGGTCCCATTTTCATTTTCTTTTTCCCTGTTTTCGTATTGCATAGAGCTTTGCAATAGCAGTGTAATATGCTACTGTAGGAACGGTCAGGAGATGGGCAGCCACGACCTGAACGTTGAGAGAAGTGTTGGTATCTTGATGGAGGAAAATCTATCACTGTTGTGTTTCTAGCCTGTCGGGAGACCCTGGTTAGGTGGCAGTGGCGATGGTTGGTTAGCCCCTACTCCCAAATTTCATCACCCTCCTTAGCATGAGAATCAACACTGCTTTCAAGACTTATTTCTGAGTTTTTACAGCAAGTGAGTTTTATCCTAATTGTACTTAATTTGTGATAGTGTTACATGTTCAGGCCTATTTTTGTACTTCTTTGCTGTATGATTCATTTCTGAGAAGGGATGGGGGGGATTTCTGAAGAGGGTATGCTTGATCGCTTGGATCAAAGGCTGCCAGTAGGAGAGCTTTCAACAGCTTCGTGGATTTGACTGTATTTTGATAGTTGTTATTGCTATGGTAACTCTGAAGGAATGGGTAAAAAGAAAATAACGGATAGTGCTGAACTGGTGAAAACAGGGTTAAAAATAGTTTAGCTGAGAAAAGATCTTAGAGAATGAATTACTTATAGAGCATGCTGTTACTCCAATGTAGTTAAAGGCTTAGAACTTAGGAGATTGAGTATTTGCCAGTTTCGCCCAAAATAATAGTATTTAGTGGGAGAAAGAGGGTTTTGTTAGAACTGTACCATGACATTCTTGTACAGCTTGCGTTCCTGTAAAGATCAGCATATGGTTGCCACCAGAGTGATGGAACATACTACAAAATGCAAGTTAGAATAAGCTGCCACCACCATATTCAGATGTCGTGGAAAACTATTCAAAAATAAATGCTTTATATTTCAGTAGACCAAAATCACTGTCACTGATCGCAGGAGATGGGAATTGCCACAATAATATATGTGACTTAGGTATTCTCTTGGTTGGCAGTTTTATAGATACTTAAACCAAGTTAACCCACCCAGAAACATCAGTGGTAGGAGTTTTAGAATATATATTTTTATGTGTGTTTGTGTATGTGATTTAGTTTTCCTATTGCTATCAGTATTTATCTGAAATAAGAAATCAGTTGCAAAGCAGTTAAGTCTTAACTGAAATCATAGTCCTTTCCAGACCACCAAATTCTAATTTGGAATGATTTATGATGAGGAAGAAGCTGTTGGATTTTGAAGAACTCTCTGCTTGCCTTGGGTTTGTTGTGTAAATTCAGGTAGCAAGGGGTATTTTATTTATTAAAAAAAAAAAAAAAAAAAAAGAGAGAGAGAGAAGGAAAGCACAGCTGAAGATGAAGTGTTGCATGTCAGGACCTGAAGTTGGCATCTTCATAAAAAGGATGCAAAAAAGCTTGTAGGGCCAGTGTTTTGAATACCATGATATGTATCAGCTACCCTGAAAAGAAGTTAATAAATATTGTGGATAACTTTTGCGAATTCATTAATTTGCTGAGTTAGTCTGACACCTAGTATTTCGTATTTTGGGGGTGGTTGGTGGTCCCATTTTTCTTTCCAGTCTGCATTAAGACAGGGTTATATAATGATTGTGTTTGATTTTCTACTTCAGTGGAGCAGCGCGACTTCATTGGAGTGGATGACACAGGAAAAAGATTGCTCTTCATGGCTAATGAAGCTGACTTGGACGAAGAACTTGTCATTAAAAGATCCATCCTTCAGAAGTAAGCTCATGAGTCCTTGGGATAGATACTGAACTTGGGATGGGGGAAAATAACTGTGGACTAGGAGTGATGGTTAAAGACAAAGTAGGATGAGAAGGGAAGAGGAAATGCAGCTTTTGCAATATTCAGGGAGCAGTATTTTATTATTCATTACATCATTACAACAAGTTGATAGGCCTGTGAAAAATTCCAGGGGAAAAAAAGGAGTGGTGAAAAGGTAACTCTCCTTGAAAGGAAGCCAGTGTTGCTATAGTTCAGATACAGATTAGATTCAGAGATTCAGAAGTGGTAGACCTATGTTCGTAAATGAAATGCTAGTGTCATTGGCTGAGTCCCAGATGGATTTACAGAGTATCTGAGAATGTCATGAAATCCTGAGAGGCTTTCTTGTGCATATAAGGCACAAAAGCTCAGCTGTGTTTCCAGGCCCCAAAAGATTCTTTAGAGAATCCATATTATACCCACCCTTACACTGCACTGGGGACTTGGATGAATTTATTAAATATGCCAGACTAGCTGAGCTTCCTGCACATCGTAATTCATATCTGTTAGTAGAAGAATGAAAGATGGCTTGTTGCTCTTTACGCTCTTCTGTACAGTGATTTTAATTTTATCAGACACACATTGTCTGACATTTTCTGTGGAAAGCTCTGCTGGCTCCTTCAGACCCAGTCTTTGTAGTCCGTCCTAGGTTGACAGTCAGACAGACTTTCACCTCTGTGAGATTACACACCTGCAGGGCAGCCATCTGAGAGCTGGGAAATTCATCCATGTGGACCTTGTAAGTCAAGGATGCGGATATCTGGGGTCTGCTCCCAGATAATCTCTTCTGTGAGAATGCCTCTGGTGTGTGCTGCAGGCCACAGCTATAGGTGTAATCTTTGCCTGAGCATCCTGCTACCAGATGGAAGGCAGGTGCTGTGTGCCCATGGAAAGATGACTCCTCTTCTGCCTGAGTTTAAGGATTACCCTAGAAGGAAGGTTGTCAAGAGTGAGCCATGTGTTAACTGCTGTGATGGAAAGAGCCTGTCCCAGCATGTTCCCACTGGCTCTCTCCTGGGTTTTTCTTGGAGGTGGCAGGGACCAAGGTGCAGACAAGCCCTCTGTATATACACAGCAGCTGATCTGCATAGTGTAGAAAATTCAGCATTGTTGCCTTCGGTGTTTTCAAGCAAACAAAACCTAATAGATCTATTTTGGACTAGGGAGGAATATTTTATCAGCTGTTAGTGATAGGCTTGTCTGTATGGCTTTCTCCTAACGTTAGCTGGTGGCTGTGATAAAACGATTTAGAAATCGCTGTAACATGTGTGATCTTAGTTGACCTCTGATTTTACAGGTTCATCTAACCAGAGGATTCTCATTCTGTTATCCTATAGCTAAATTAATCAGGCTTTATTCTGCAGGCAAAACATTGCCTTCAGGAACACCTGTTCAGATACATTGTCATCAGCAGATCTTCTTGAGCATAACTGTTTGGGATTTGGTGAATGTAGTGTTGGTGATATACAGATGGGATAAAAAACTGTATGTTTCCCTGTCTTTCTTACTTTTTCATATGCATAGCTATCAAAGCTAATGTACCCTCCAAGTAAAGCTCACAGACGATAGGGTAGTCTAGAAGCACAGAGAGAAGATCTGCTAAGTGTTAAAAAGAAGAAAAAAGAAATTGAGGAAAAGATCCTCTCAAGCATCAGGCAGAAGCATTGGGCCAGTATCCACCCGGGTGAGCCTCTGACAGCTGAAACTGCCTGCTATGGATGCTCATGCATTCTGTCTGTTTTACAGCTGCCATCTTGGAGCAGCTCTGAGGGAAGCAAAACAGTATATGGAAATTGTCAAATATTTTCAAATGAGGCAATTCCAGGGTAGCAACAACTGTGGGAGCTCTAGGAAGACAAAAGTGTTGGCAGCTAATGATGTTTTAACCACTGTGTTGTCTAGACCTGCTCAAACCCTGACTTTCTCATGTGAGAAACAAAAGCGACGCTTAAAATGATCTTTGAAGTCTTTTTTTTAATACATCGTAGTAAAGCAAGGGGGGGAAGAGCAAGTCCAATCTCGTTAATTTCTTCATGGATCACTTTAAGTGACTGACTTTCAGCTACCATGTTGGCTGTTTCTTGATCTCCGGACTTTGTTTTGATGAAATAACAGACTGTGGCAAGATGGGAGAATTTCCAGTACACTCATTTGTTCCTCTGTAAAATACAATAGACATCTTGAGGGTGTTGCTTTTGTTTGTTTTGTTTTTAATGGTCCCTTTGAAGGGCTATGGTGGTCTTGTTACATGAACTCTAGAACTCCTTCAGTGCTTGTTTTGCTCTTCAGATCCTTTTCTTTTTCTATTTTCTTTTTTCTCTCCCTTTTTAAGAAGGGGAGTGGAAGGAGGGACAGGGAGGGAGTGTGAAAGGAATGGGAAGAGGGAAGATGAACTTTTCTTTAAAGCTAGGAATCTTGTTACTGGTAAAAGTCTAGATCCCATACAGAAATGGTTCAAAGGACCTTTGGCTTCCCCTCCTCACAGGAGGGAAGCTGTGTTGACAAAACATCCAAAGCTGTAGAACGCTAATTTAAATCCTTGAAGAAAAACCTTTTTTCTGACCTTTGCCTTCTTCCTATCACTGGATTTCACGCTCTTCACTTTCCTGCCATAAAAGAGCAGCTGGGGGGGAGGGACAGGGGAAAACATACATTCTCCTGAGTACCTGTTGAGTATTAAATATTTATTTGCTCTTGACTCAGGCATTTTGTAATAATGAAAGTGTTACAGAGTAAAACATTTTAATAGCATTTCTAAGTTCATGCGTAATCTGTTACTCTCTTTCTCTGTTTGGTTAGGATTCCTTTTCCAGATTTGTTTTGGGGTTTTGTGGGTTGTGGATAGCCATTTTAGTTTTGAGGATGCCTCTCCTTTTTACACCACAGAAAGGTCTGGATTTTGCTCCTTTGCTTGCCAGAGCAAATCTGGCAAGTCTTTCCATTCAGTTGTTAAAATTGTCCTTTTTTTTCCCCCCCGTGCTGTTAATCACCCTGATGACAAGTCCCACAGGTAGCATCCTCCCTCCAGTAAACAAGTGCAAAACAGTATCAAATACATCCATCCAGGCACGTTTTGGTGTGCATCAGGATGGGCCAGGAGACAAATTTATTGGTGGTGCCTAGAGACACTAATGCTGCCGGGGAAAGCATTTTCAAGGAAATGGTTCCCTGTTTGGGTAATGAGAGCTTATAAAAAGCCATGAACAGCCTGTGCATGTCATTCACTTTGGCAAATAGCTGCAAGATGAGATACTAGAATGAAAGAAATACAGTTTGGGGAAGTTTCAGAGCCAGCTTAGGGCCCTTTGAAGAGAAAAAAAAATAAAGTTATGTGCTCATCCCTGGAGCCTGGTTTTGCCAGTGACATCTCTCTGACTTGGGTCTTGGCAGGATGGAGTGAGGAAATGATGAGAATTCCATAGCTGCTGCCTTTGCTTTCGGAGGGGGCAAAGGTATTTGTTTTCAAAGCACGATTACAATGGACAGGCAGCTTTTTGCTCCACCTCTGATATTTATGGTCATGCAAAGTGAGACAGTAAAAGACACCTGTTGGAGCAGGTCTAAATTTGGAGCATTTCCTTTTAAGATCTTGTGGGCTGTGTAAGGGTGAGTTCAGCCTTCGTGGGTGTTCTGTCTGCACAGACGCAGGTGCAGGGCTTCTCCTAGAGAATATGTTAATAAATCACCATGACAATTCCAGCTACTTATTACCTCATGTGCTTCAGACAGAAAGGAATACCTCATCTATAAATATATACAGTACTAACATTAGTAACCTTGAAGTAACAATGCAGATCTGTTTTTAAGATATTTTAATAAAAAGAGGGGGGTAAGATGGGGGAGTTTTTTCTTCCTTTTCCCCTTGCATCATGAGAGTAAAAATGAATGGTGTAGTATAATTTTAAAAGTCAGCATTGCCAAGTGGGTAGGTAATAGGAGTTCAGGAATAGCTTTGATACGCTTGATTTCCTTTCTGTTGCCTTGGGATATTGCCTTTTTTTTTTCTGCTGATAATTTGTTTTGAATAACTGGATCATATATAAACACGCTGCATCTTCTTTAGTGTTTGTGTTCTCTGGAACTGCCCACCTTGGGAACCTGGCATCTCTGAAGTACTCTGCCACTCCCGTGGTGGTTCTTTCATTATTTTTTTTTTTCTTTTAAAATCTACTTCCATGAGAAAGGCTGGGAATGATACAGGTATAGGCAGGTGCTCCACTGTGTAAGGCATCTTAAATTAGATCATGGGCAGATGTCCTCTTCCAGATCCAGCTGTGCTGGTGAAGGGGGCCACCACCTCCAGCTTGCCCCCAGCTAGATGTATGATCAAGTACTTCATAAGCCACGTGTGTCAAAATGAGTTGCATTACTTTTAATAGATTAAACAGCGGGACTTTGATAACTTGGTTCTTTTTACTTTGGGTGTTAGGGAGCGGTCCCCACAAGCAGTGCCACTAGCAGGGAAGGGAGTGACACGATAACCCAACTCAGTGGGAGAATCCTGAGGAGCAACTCAGGGCAGACCAGGGAGCAAAAACTTTGCTAGGCTCAGCTGTCTACAGGATGAATGTACATGTATTAGCTTTGATGGTGGTCCCATGTTGGAAAAATGAGTAGTTTTCACTATTAGCAAACTTTTGTTACTAAGTTTCCTTTGCTTTCAAGTGATATTTTAAGGAACGCTATGAAAAGATGTTGGATATATCTTTTTTTCTCTAAAATGTGACTTTTAGAGAGTGTTGTGTAGATCTTCATGTCTTTCCAATTAGCCCAGATCTGTTCTTGCTGTTATTCCCAGATCTGTTCTTTTCATAAATAAAAATAAAATTTTCTGACTAGCATCCAGAAAGTAAGTCAGGTTCTTTTTGGCTCCTCCATCACAAAATAGAAATTGTATGTGTTGATTTAGGTAATAATCCTTTTGCAGATGCACAAGCCAGAAAATAATCTGGTTCCCCTTCCCAGAACTGAATTGGTTTCACAGTACTAGTAGGAATTTAGAAAGTTGTAAAAAGTTATTTTAGCCAGTAAAGCAAGCAGATCTGATTCTGAATCAAAACAGGGGAACTAGGTCTATTGAATAAGAGAGTGTGATTTTTACACACTAACTTCTCAGACTATAACCACGCTTTAAAAATGTTGGTGTAGCTTTAATCATATTTCTTTACAAAAGAGTATTTTGCTGAACATTTAAAAAAAAAGACATTGGCCTGTCAGTTTTGTTTGAGCCATGAGTTGGGAGTAGATGTTCTCAAGATGCCCTTGGAGGTCTTGCTTGCCTGTTTAGAAGTTTCTCACTTTACTAAGAGCAGCTGCTGTAACTAAAAAGCATTCATTTTCTCAGAAAGTTTGCACTTTTTATTATGCGTTTAGACTTTGCTCAACTTGCTCTGCTCTTTTTCTGTAAATATGTTGGCGATGAGTGTAGCCTTCAACTTCAGAAATGGAGTATTTTTAACATTATTTGTTTCTAAAATGGATGTAGCCAAATATAAGGAAAACATTTTAATTTGGAGCTTTTGTTGTGCTTGTACAATAAACATGAACATATTATCAAAGCAGTTTGTGAGGCATTGAATTTATATTTTAAAGAACATATTGCTATTACTGATTTTAATACTGTTGCTTCCACAGGATTTTATTGTGTTTTTCTGCTGCCATGCTATTTTATTCATTCACTGGGGGGGTTGAAAGGAATGTACAACATATCCAGATCCTATTTATAACAGAAAGGTCATGCCATGTCTTGACAGCTTGTACAGGTAAGAGGTCATGAATCTTAGAATATGGAATATTAGCCACGACTTCTGTTGAATGTAGCTATAGAAAGACTTATTGGCAATGGATTTAATTTTACTGCAAGATTCTTGCCAGCGTTACAGTACACATAAGACTAAAAGCAGAGAGCGTGAGGCTCAGCATTTGGTTTCTAATCGTCAGTAAATGTATGTTGCGCGGATTGTCATTAGTCATTTGTCTGTCTGCCTCTCTGCTGCGGTCTCAGACCAGCACTTAGCCTGTGATTCGGTTTTACTTTTTGGAGGTTTCAAAGGAGGAAGAGCTGACTGTATTGCTTGGACACCCTTGAGTCCATGTGACTGGGTAAATGCAGTGCTCTGAATGAGTCATCAGGTTGGACAATACTGAAGTTGAATACCTCTCGTTGTTACTCTAAGCCAGGCTTGGGTCTCGAAAAGATGACGAATGGTCTGTTCATTTTAGGAAGATGCCTTAATATTTTAATACAGTTGCCACTGTGTAGTTTTTAGCAACACTGTGGGTTAATTTATTTCTCAGAGTTGATGGGAAATGCAGCCATCACCAGTTGTTTTTGTGACATATTTACCTCAATTGATCCAGACGTAACCTGTATGATCAAAAAGTTCCTCTGAATGGTCTGGTGAGGGGCGAGACACGGAATGATCAACTATTCGCTTTTAATGTATGTTTTCAGCCATAGCGTGTATTCGGTAGAGCTGCCTGTTGAAAATCTTAGGTTTTCAGCTTGTGTCCAACGATCCCAGAATGACCAGGACATGACAGAGGGGCACAGACTCCTTATTGTGCGGTTGGGATGGTACGGATAAAAAACCAGCCAAAGGTCAGAGGAGTTATCCCTGCTTGTGCGAGTGCTGTCAGGCTCTCCCCTACTACATGTCCGCCATGTGTTCCTCATCAGCGGGATGTGGAACTCCATGACGCAGAGCAGACTGGAATGTGGAGTTAGTTAACACCCGCCGTTGGGGAATTTATCAGCCAATGTGGAATATGGGGGGGAGGAAACAGCCTAGTTTAAAGCAAAGTAGGGTGAAATGAGGCATGTGACTGTTCCTCTTCAGTTAAAAGGTCTGATTCTGCTTGGAGCCGAGGTCCTGGCTCCTGAGCCCAGACAAAGCTTGTGGTTCCCTTACTGTTCTGCATTCCTGATTTTTTTTTTTTTTTAATTTTTTTTCTTTTTTTTTTTTAATCCTTTAAATTGTCATGCTAAGCAGAAGATTTTTGCAGTGAGCTGGAGGGAAATACCCTTGGGATTTTTGCAAGGAACCATTCATCTAGTTTATTCTAAGAAACCTGGACTTTGAAGAGCCTTGCCTTCATCCTGGTCATTGAGTTCCCAAATCAATAACTTTTAGGGATACATAAAAGTGATAGCCTCTCCATTAAAATTAGTTACACTTGGTATTAACTGAACTGTAATTGCATAGTATTTTTAGTGCTGATTTATTACACTTACTTCATGGCTACTGTGAACTCTAACCTGGACGATTTACAGTGATGTTTAGCACTGCTAAAGAGTATTGTGAAAGTCATAATGGAAAGAGTCAGAATACAGTTAGCTGGTTGAAGGTATACGTGTGCCTACAATCCTTATTGGGTTCGCGTTCTACTTTACTCACAGCAAATATGTATCTTTCAAAATGTTTCCATTCATTCAGAATACAATGCTGAATTCCCTCTTGAATAGCCGTTGTGTGGTTCAGCATTGTGCTGGCAGTTTCTGGAATTACACAGGAAATGAAGAGCATAGCAAACTTTCCTTTCTCTTGCTAAGACATGCTCCCCGGGAGTTCTTCCAGTAGATCGAGTAAATAGCAGAGATCTATTCCTACAGGCAGCATGTCCTCTACGTTGCTGCTTTGAGAAATCCTAATTTTTGCTGGCTTTAAATCCTTCCTTTCTTCATCAAATTTATTGCACCATTTCCTCAGCTAGAAAAGATTAGCTAGAGCTTCTTTTTACATGCAGTAAAACCTCTTATCCACTTGCGGTAGAGATTTCCTATAGGACTCTCTCCTTCCCCAGTCACCAAATATGAAATACTCTGTTAGGAATTAAGAGGAGATGGCTATTAGACCTTGATATATGAACTGGCAATGCAGAATGCTAAATCTTGCACAATTACTCCTTCTAAGTATAACGTACATGTACCTGCATACCTGTATGTTGGCTGGCAATAGCAGTTGGTATTACTTGGGTCGATCATCTTGAAATCCCTTAACCATTTAAAAAAACATGTGGGGGGTGGTATTCATAATTCAGGTTAGTGGAAGCTCAAGATTTTGAAAAATCTGGGTCAGTCAATACAGAGAGATTTAAAAAGGGAATAATTTAGGGCCTTCAGACAGAAAAAATTTGGCTGATGGACTTTAATTAAACTCTGAGGGTTGGAAGCAAACCAGTAAGAAAGCAAGGGAAATTCAAGTTAAAGCTTAACTTCTAGTTTTTCTGCATATAAATCCTCCAGCAGCTGGTGATATTTGCAAGAGCACAAGAGACTGTCTTTCAGTATTCCCTTTGATTTTATTTTTTTCCTTTTGCTTTATTATTCCCAAGGTGTAGCATTAAATACCATTTCAGAGGCCACGTGTGTCCCTAACTTCCCTGTCCCATGTCTATGGTACATGTGTTCATACATGCATGCATATGTGTGTAATATATAGCTTTGTTCACTAATGTATGGGTACAGCATTTCTAGAACTAGGTATTTATTTTTTTGCCAGTTTTTTCCCCCAAAATGAGCTACAGCATTTCTGAAAATACCTCTGAAATTCCCACTTCTGTGACTTTGAGCCTTAGCCAGGTAGAATAGTAATAACAGAATCACGGCCAGCGGTGCCATAAATTTCAACTAAAGTATTGGGCAAGAAGGCTGATTTCTGTTTGTACTGTTGTTAGAGATGTTTATGCAGGGCAGGTCTTTCAGCAAGTGTGATTATTTTCAGAGAGGCCCTCTCTCTCCATTCTCGCATTAGAATGTGCTGGGGATGTGTGCGGGGAACAGCACCTGATGAACAGCAGCCAGACGCAAGGAATAAATCCCTTGGGAATGAGACTTCTCTTTATGGCCATTTTTTACTTCTAAGGCCACTTGAAAAACATTGTTCTTCAGGTAGATCTCCTTCCTAGATCCCTGGGTTAGCATCTGGGTGCCTGCCATTTTCCCAGACCAAGGAGCTACTGAAGACTTAAGCTTTTCAAGTAGGAAAGTATGCAAGCACATATTTTGCAGCACCAGATGCTATTGAAAGAATAATGGACCCTTCCCACATTCAACTCCATTCTTCTTCCACTCGCTCCCAGACCTCTGGAGCCACTGTGCTAGCAAATGATTACATTCTGTTTCTCTTCCGTAACTCTTCCTAAACAAAATGTTAATTGAGACGTTGATTTATACAATTTAGATTCCTTTGTTAAGTCAGTGTAGTTAAAAGTAGCCTCTGGCTATCGAGGGGATAGATCAGTGAGACAAATTAGTGCTTGCTGGTATGTTTTTCTATATCTTACCCTTTGAGAAAATAGTATATATTTCAGATTTAAGGAATATGTCTCTTGCATTTGTTTGTTTTAGATGTACCCCGTGATAGTGTAGCTCTAGAATGAAGGATTCTGGGTGTTTTCTGATTTACATTGTTATATGAAGGGAACAACCTGAAAAAAAAGTAGACTTTGGCATTTTTTTGCTGTGCCCTTGATATTTGTCAATTGAAAAGAAGGAGTTGTGATACTAGGGATATTATATAGATTCCAGGCTTTCATATGCGACAGGGATAACCTCGTGCCTGGGGTAAAAAATGACTTCTCGTGTCCTGGACAACTGTTGACTGAAAGGGTTTGCAGTAAAGTTGTCTGACCTTATTTCTCAGTAATCTATTCTTGTCTTTGGAAAAAAATAGAAATGTTACTGTTTGACTGTTGTTGAGAACCATGAAAATAAGCAACCTCTGTGTTTACAAAGGAAGAGTTCTCTTGTTCTACAGGTGATCTCATGCTGGAGAGGGTAAAAGTTAACATGTGAATTGATATGCTATCACCTGTTTGCAGTAAGAATGTTTTGTAATTAATATACAGAGAGATCTCACTTCTCTACTTGGCTTTGTGGCCTTGAGAATTCCACTCAACGTTTGTCTCGTACTTTCTTCGCTTTTTAAAATGAACGCGATACTACTTTCCCGTCTCATAGGGGCGTAACTCATAAATGTTTGTCAGTACTGTAAATGTAAAATGCTGCTTTGAGTACAGGGTATTAACTGTTGGCGTTCCTACATTTAGAATCAGAATAGTACTACTTGTCAAAACGACCTGCAGGAAGCAGCTGATACAACACTGCATACAGCATGAGCTACAGATCATGTTTAAACCTAGATTTTCAGTTTCAGCACTTGCATTTCTGCATGTCAGACACCAGTAGTATTTAAATGTATTATTGTATAGTTTATTCTGTGTTATGTTATGTGCTGCTATTCTTATCACTCCTCTGTCTCTAATTTCCTTTCAATGTACTCATTCCCCAGTTTTTCGTACAAAAGCACTGGACATAGAGTGTAAATTGAAATATGTTTTCTTTTGCCTTAACAAGCCACTACTCCCGAGTGAACACGATCAGATTTGTAGATAGGTGGTTCCTGGCGTGCGCATGAACTGGTTTTACAAATGCCGGCTTGCGTCTGGCACAGCTCGTAGCCTCACACCTGAGCTAACATGTGGGTGGCTGTACTGCTGCCAGGGCCAGGCTGGGCTGGCAGCGGCGTAGCTGAGCACGCAGAGTTGATCTGGGCTGCTGTGTGTGACCTGCTTCTTCACTTTTTTAATAAAAATTTTATGCAAGAAGAGAAAGAGTTAATGTTTTCTGAGTGACGAGTTCTGGTAATAAAACCAGGTGATACTGCCCTGCTAAATAGTGGCCTCATAAAGCTCATGTGCATAAATTAAGACATAATGAACGTGTAAATCAAGAATGCCATGAACAGCAGAAATGCCAAACACCAGACCTGAAGCACAGCTGAGTAACCCGCTGCAAAGAAATCTGTCCCTTTACCTGTTCCTTCGTTTATGTGTTTTGAAGTCATGTCTGATTGATTCACCAGCTTGAAGGCAGCGGATGCAAGGATGTGAATTTGTGCATCTCTGAAAAAAGCATTTAGTCCTGAGCGCGTTTTCAAGTGACAGAAAGCTCATAGCAGACTGCAGCACAATAATGTGAAGGCTGGTTTTGCTGGACACTCTGTCCACTGACTTCTTAATTTTCCTAAAAGAAAACATGTTGAGTCCCCTGTGGAGGTGACTGACAGGTTAGAACTATTGAGGACTCCTGGAAGGCTTCAGTCTTTTACCTGCCATGTACCTGTGCCACTACTGCCAATTTTGGCTCCTTCTACAATGACGATCAGAAAACTGGCTGTGAGTGTTAATTCAAGTCTCAGTGGAAGTATCTTAGATATCTTAGGATACTGCTGTTTCTTAAGGTTTCTAGATATGCCAACACGTAGCTCATGGGTGCTTTTCATCACTGGTTAGTGCCTGAAAAGTTACTGTGCAGCAAGGAGGTGAAAGCTGAACGGAGCTTTTCGGCATATAAACCCTCAAAATGAAGGGAGATTATGGGAACGTGTGCTGCACTGCAGCGGTTTGAGGCCACAACCAAATGTGTGTGTCGGGGGACAGTCAAGGACAACTGCAGTGCATGCAAGTGAAAGATGTTGGGGCTGTATCTTTGTAAATGCTGATCTGATTTCTAAATGTAATTTTACTACTCTGAATTGTTGATCCCTGCTTGCTGCAGGCTGAGTAGAGTCATGGATATGGAGAATCAGGTGAAGTTATAGGGAGGAGAGAAATTGCTGAGCTTCAGAAGTATGCCTTGCAGGTAGGCACTGTCTTGAACTTGTGTGTTATCTCTTCTTATTTAGGCTCACAGTTAAATATTTAGTCCCCAAATTCTGAGATGTTTTTAAATCTAACATGAGGAGGGACAACCAGAGAAAGTCTGTACTAACGTGGATCAAAATACAGTGAAAAAAGTGCGTAAGAACCAATTCCTAGTAGTCCTGTTTGCTACCTTAAGCAAAAATGTCACCCTCACCGCCACTGTGTGTGTCCTGAAAAGAATCCCGTGCTCACATCTCTGAGGAACTAATTTTGTCACTTGGTTGAATAGTAAGACCCAAAACTGAGAATAACAGTTATCAGAAAGTAAGAAGCAAGTGCTCTGCTGTTACTTGATAATTTTGTGCTTGCTTGCTTAGCTGAGATTTTCACCAGTTAAATTTTTTTTTAATGATTTCTGAGTATTGTTCATGAATGTAGTTATTTCATACTGCATTGAATGACAGCATATTTTTACACACTGTTGTCGTTTCTAGTTTCATTTCAGAAGGAGAGGTAGTTCTCCTTGCCAGAAGTAGCAACTGTTACGCTGCATGGTTTGTACTTCCAGAAATTCCTTCAGGGCTTCAGTTTGTATTTGATTTTTGGCTGGTTTGCAAGAATATATGATCCAATTGATCCAGTCACATTTTTAACTGAAAACATACATAGTTTGTATACATTAAAAAAAGACCATTTGCATGTAAGGAAGACCCCATGAAAGTGCCTTTGAGAATTCTTACCTTCACCTGGGCATAGAAGAATTTAGCAAATTATTTTGTGTATATCCATTGTATATTTGTTTCTTTTTTATCAATGTACGTCAGAGGTCTGAATCCAAATAAAGCATGCTATGCAGGCTAATTAAATCAATGCCTCTGTGGAAGAACTTAGTTTCTGGAATTGCTCTTGTAAATCTGAAATGTAAACAAAAACCTAGTTATTTTTATATCGTTTCCCTTTGCCTCATGTACGTGATTCTGGAAGTTGGAGAGTTATATGTTTATGCCTCTTTTTATAGCAGAATATTTGCGTGGCTGAATTTTTATTGAAGCATAATTCCTGGTTTCCTTAAAGCTGAGCAAGGCTACTGTACAGTGGGAACACACATTAATTTGAGTTGCTGTGAAAGGCTGTTCATTTTAAAGCTGTGGAGGCACCAAATTGTCCTCAAGTGTTGTTTCTTCATTAAGAGTTGTTTGCTGCTTTTGTAGGAACAGCTGCTTCAGCCACAGAAAGTAAATTGGGAGCTTTTCCTGAAAGAAGGATGCACAAAGAACAGCATTTAGCCCGTGGGATCTTACTGTCTTTCCTTCTCCTGCCCCGACCTACCTGGGGATGATGCAGGCACCACTGCAATTTATTCTGTTTCATTTCAGCTGTGTGCCAATATGAGCAGTCTCCAGATGCTCCATTTATCTGAAGCTGGCTTTAGTTCTTTCTTGGTTGGTTGATAGCTTCCTCATACACTATGAGCTTGTTGTGCTGGTTCCTTTAAAATGTAGAACTCAAAGATATTACCTATCTTAAGAGTTTAGAGCCTAAATGGACTGTACAGTTATGGATATCACCCTTGCTCCCATTAAATGCAAAATTCCAGCTCCAGAATAAGCCTATTTTATAGTGAATACCAATATAATAAAGAAATCTACTATTTGTGAGGAGTGCAGCTTCTGTAGTGGGAATAATCAGACCTACTTCTTCTGTGGAAATGCAAAATCTCTCTTTTATTTTTAATAGCAAATTATTTTGAGAGCAGAGCCTAGAAGCACAGAAGTTTTAGAAGTAAACTAGTCTTTTAAGGCTTCCCGTTCATTTTGTTGTGCTTATTACTTCTTACCTCTCTGATTGTTTTTTTTTTTTAACTCTGCAAAACTCTCCGCAAAAGCAACCATTGTAGACTTGGCCCTTTTTTATATTACTAATATAGTCTAGAGGGTTAGCACAGTTCTTTATAGTTACAGATTGTTTCTAATACATTTTTTTCTTCATAAAAAAACTAAGGGCAGGACTGTACACGAAATCTCTGTTATTGTATTTGTGCTTTGTACTCATGTACTTGTTGACTGTTTTACAAGCCAGTAACGTAGTAGCCACAGGCTAGGAAGCTTGCCCAGAAATCTGGCATATTTAATTAGTGCTAGTAAACAAGCAGAGTTTCAAATTTAATTTTTCCTTCTTTAATTCCTATAAACCTCAAGCCATTTAAAACTTAATTTTGACACTAGTTTCGTTTATGCAGTTGGATAATACTGAAACAGTCCACAACCACAGATGGAATAGTCCCAGTCTCTCCCAAGCAAGAAGGGAATAGAAGTTGTTTTGTTTTAATAGTATTTGAGGTTGCCATAAAACTGTAAATGATAATCTTCAGGTCATCCACTACCCATTTTCTTTTTCTTTCTGTTAAACTAAGTGTTTCAAGATGAGGAAATTGTCCTACCATGGGTTTAGCCTTGTAAAGGAAAAGGATTGCATTTGTTGCTGTTCTGGTCTTTGCAGAGAGAGCTGTTCTAAGAGCAAATTATGGAGGCATCTGAACTCTGTTACTTGCCTTAGCCAGGTTATTGCTTCTAGGCTGTGAGGTTTAATTCGCTACCCCAGGTGGCATAAGCCAGCGAGGCTTCAGTTGCTGGCATCTCTCTTGCTTTTCAATACCAGCTTGTGATCAGTGATGACGATGGTTCTCTAGTACTGCTTTTGCTATTAGGGACCACTGAAGTCTAGATTCATGACATTTCTCCTATCTATTTCATTGCTGAAGCCACGCTGTCTCCAGAGAAGTAGTGTGCTGATATCTCCTTATCACAGCAATAAAATACTTGCTAATTTTGGCCAAAACCTGGACTTTGTAACTGCAGCTAAAAAAAAAAAAAAAAAAAAGGCATTTAAATTGTGAAAATACACAGATGAGCAGTGTCTTATTAGCTGTCCGGACAGCTTTTCCTTCAAGAACATGGGTCTTTTGGTTTTGTGGGTTTTGATTTTTTGTTTTTTAAATGACCAGTGACTGTCTCCTACCTTATAAAGGCAGCTCCCACCTACCGTATGAAGTGAGGTAGCATATGCTGGGCTGTACAGAACAGCACTCTTGTTGGCAGGAAGTTTCTCAGTCAGCAGTATCCATCCCAGGGAAGGAGGTTAACGTACTGCTCAAAGTGCCGTCTCACTGCATTGAATTCCTCTGGTCCAACTTTAAGCTGTTATTCAGGTCCTAGTAATGGGTAAAAGATGAGAAAGATTGTTGGAAATCCGGTTCTGTCCTCAGTGCAGTGTACACTTTTGTTCAGTTGGGCTCAGTGCTGTAGGGTTCCCACTTTAGCATCCTCCTGAAAGCATTTTAGGTGTAAGCTCAGTTTCTTGTAGTAATATGAAGCAGCAACTTCTGTTATAGCTATTAACAAATCTAGAAATTTTAAATCATGAGTAATCTGGTCTAACCAGAAACTAATGCAGTGTGGTTGTGACCACTGTAGTTACTTGTTAAAAAAATGCAAGTTTGGACTTTGGGTGGATGTTAAACTCTTCTTGCGGTAATGATAGATTTTTCTGTGTCTTGTCTTTTTTCCTTTTTTTTTCCCCGATACTTATGTTCATCATCCCATGGTACTTCTAATGGTGTTTTGCAAAATTCCAGTTAGCTATTAAAAGAATTAATCATAAAGTTCTTTCAGGTTGAAAAGACAAGAGATGTCTGCAAGTGGCTTCAGTCTGAATTGAGTTCTCCTTTGCTTTTAAATTCTGCTGTCACTCTGCAAAAAGAATGCTCCATTTGCTAATTTTAAGGCTTTGCTTTAATGAAGTTCTTCTTTGGTACTGTCAAAATATTAGCTGATAAATAGTATAGGTTCTTTTAAACTAGAAAAGAACGCAAGTATCTCTATTTCTTGTGTGATGTACCTATCACTTGGGGCATTTTTTCACTGCCGAATTGGGCTGTACTCTAATGTTGATGTTGCCCCAAGCCCTGATGGCTCTGTGTCCCCCAAAATCTCGTGGTTCAAGGTTGATGTCGCCCCAAAACCAGGCTAACGTGTCTCTGAGGATGTATCTGAATACACGGGCTGAGTCATGACTTCAGTGGAGCCGAGTCAGGAAACCCCTCTGTTTTTCTGTAGGGAAGCAAGATTCATCAAGTCTTACTGCTGATACCTGAGCACAGTTTCCCCCTAAAATTGATTTTTCTTCTATGTACCCATTCAGCACTGCGAAGATGCAGAGCAGCCTGTGTCCTGGCAGTCACAGTGGTGTGCAGTCTGCAGTGGCAGCAAAGCCAGATTCTGTGCCCACTTGAATTTCTGCCTGAGATAAAGGTGTTTTCATTAATTGGTTAAATCTTTGACACTTAAAATTGTTGGGGTCTTGTCAGGATAAAGTGTGGTTACTGTGTTACCAAATGCTGAAGTGTCCAGGTTTCAGTGGAGTTGAGGTGTGAATATGTACAACTGTAAAACCTTATCATGAATCAAAAGTGAGGCAGAAGCAATAGGTTCCAGGGGGAATCAAAAGGGAATACAGGTCAAAGCACCGGCTGAGGAAGCTACAGACCCTCAAGGAGCAGGAGCTGAGTGTAATTCACTTACAGTAGATGAAGGAAATGAGCATTGCCAGATTTACTGCAGAGAACATCCTACATAGGCTGGATTTGGGTAGGTTTTGGTAATTTAAACCATAACACTTGATTATTTTTTTTCCCTCCTTTGGATTAAAAGCTCATGTCTTCTTGCTTTCTAGACTGTAAGTGTTGGGGGAGCCAGACACTGCTTTGCCTAACACATACCATGTATTGCTCTTTCCTTTCTTCTCTTCTCTCCCTCTGTTCTTTCTTCTAACCCTAATGACCTGCTATCAGACTCCTGTCAAGCTGTTTTCCAGCCCCATGAAATTTAACTGTTTTGAACGCAAATATCTTCTGGAGAAAGACTCACCTTCTGTGTTAAGACCCCATTTGTTTGTCAAGCAAAGATCCTAGCTAAGGAAAGTTAGTGATCAAGTATGACCTATGCACAGTAAGAGGTTTAAAGAGGGATTTTTGAATTTTAATAAACCAATGGTGTGTAAGTAGGTGGTTTTCATGAGGTACCTGGAAGGCTACTCACAATGGGAAATCCAAAGGTATGTGTGACAGCTTCAGTTTGTCCTGCTTCTGGGTCCTGTAAAATAAAAGGAAATGCTTATAATGCTTATTTCCACTTTGGTTTTTCCATTTCTGCTTTTACTTGGAATTTAAGGTCAGGAGAGGGGGGATTTCTTTTTGCCCATGTGCTTTAGTAGTTCGAAGGTATGTGACTACCTTAAATCCCCAAATTTTGCAGACCATAGATTTTTTAAGGTCTAGCCACTAGTAAAACCCACCTCACCCAAGAGGCACAGAAGGTCTTTAGAGCCTGATGGAGCAAGGCTGTGACCAGCCCGTCGTGCTGCCGAGTACCATTTTGTTTGCCTTTGAGTCTAGGCCAGTGACATAAAGAAATTGTGGCAGCCTTGCTGTGTTTAAGCTATATATTGCTTGTGACCTACAGCTTTGACCTAGTATTCAGTTTCACTGTTTCCCATGCATTTACTGTAATTATTTGATTTAAGAAAATATATCATATGTCTGCTGCTTAGCCCTTTGGGAACTGGCGTAGGAGGGATCAGCAGGAGCTGCTGTTCTTCAGTAGCCTCTGTACAATCCTCCAGCTTCAGTTGTTTGCTTAAAACTTGTTCCTCTTATGTGTTGTCATCCTTTCAGCCCTGGTGATTTTAGGGAACAGTTACTTACTAAGGTGAATTTCCATAAAGCAGGAAACAAAATGATCTGCAAATTGGAAACTGTTAGGGTTGCCAGGTGCAGACTTTTAGTTCTTTCTCCTTCTTTAGGAAAGAAAGCGTTTCACAAAGTTTGATTAAATCTCTTAAATCACAGTTCAGCCCAGCATAAGAAAAATAAGCTCAAATACCAGATCTGAACCAAGTGGCTAAGCCATGTCCCATTGTGTTGGAATCTAATTGGTCGTAATGCACAATAATCTACTTTATTGTCATCCTGGCCTTAACTGTAGCATAAGATGATTACATTGAATGTGTATAATAATGCGGCTTACACTTTGTATATACTGCTTTAAATATTTTGGCACGCCATAGAAAGAACCTTTACGTGCAAGGCTTGATTAATCCTTTTCCTCTGTGTATAGAACAAGTAGCTGCCAGAGCTCAAGGGTAAAACCTATTAATAATGTCTCTGGCAGTCCCCGCCCTCCTTTGCAGTGTATTCTCTTCTGATCACACCAAACTCCGGACTTATTATCAGTTTGGTCTCTCTCTTTTGCTTTCCCAGTTTCTACATAGCAATTGAGGTATTCAAGCAGATTGAGTCTAGTATAAAAGTGTCTAGTATAAAATATTTGCATTTTCTCTGTATTTTCAGTGGAGGATGGGGAAAGAGAGAAAGGAGCACGGTGCTTGTGGGGTGCCTGGCCCATGCTTTATTTCATACAGCTGTTAGCACTCACTGTGGCAGAGAAGACCCTTAAAACCAAGTTTAGGGAAATGCTTTCCCCAGCAGCTGCGTCTGGTGCACTCCCAGGGGGATGCACATGCATCCAGCACCGCAGCCATGCATCCCCAGGGAATGCTCCGCAGATTTGGGGTGGGTGAGGAATTACTGTTCACATTTGCATACAGGGAAGCTGAAGCAGGGCAAAGAAAAACATTTTACAAGTCATGGGATGAGTTGGCTGCACAGCTATCAGCACCCTCGCTGTTCAGCATCAAAGTCGAGAGAGATGTTAGCGTTAAAGCATGGTGTTGGTGCCAAGATAATGACTCTGTTCTACGGGAGGTCACACTGGCTTATTGTAAACCATTACTGACCTTGAACAAATATTAATCCTGAGTTCTGACTGCTAACCTATACTCTTTATACTAGAGAAAATTATTTAATCTTTGGCTTTCAATGAAAGTTGGTTCCTTTACCAAGAAGTTTTCAGCATGTTTTTGTCAGAAGTAGGTTCATAGTTTGTATTAGAGTCTCATGGGTATATTAATAATACAGCACAACAAAGGAAAATGGCATGCGGTGAAGTTTTTAAATAAAAAATATTTATTATTCGGAAGGCTTTCAAGCAACTTAGGTCATTAGATCAATAAAACATTTTCATTTGGAAAGTAGTTCCCATTCCTGATGCGGTCTCTCTCTAGGAGCAGGGACGGTGAGGATGGATGGGTGGGTTGTTACCAGAGCTGCCTGCGGGCTGCTGATGGTAAGCTGCCAATGTGGCGTGTCCTCCCTTGCCAAGGTCCTCAGGGGACCGAAGTGCATCTTACTGTCCTGTCTTCCTAAATAAGGTTGTTACAAAACCGGGGGAAGGGGAGCAAAGAGGGGGTCCCAGCCTGCGCCGCCACAGCAGGTGGCAGCATTTCGCTGGTGGGCAGAGGGGGCCTGGGGCATGGCTGAGCGCTGTGGCATCCTTTTGGCCCAAAGCACTGCATTAAAAAAAAAAAGAAATTAAGGTCATAAGGTGCCTGGGATTTTTGAAGAGCCAACGTAACAGTGGTCTTTTATTATTACTGAGTTCACAGCCAAGAGCTGTCCGGTAAATGAGCAATGCGATTTAAGGACTTTTTTTTTTTTTGTGCCTTTAAAAGTAGGAATGCTTGAGACATTAAAAGTGGTCTGGCAGCTTTTGCTGTGAGACTTCTCTTCATGTCGATCCTACACTGGCTTTGTATCAACTTGAGAGCACCACCTCCATGCAGACAGGCTGGGGTCGGCACTGTGCGTTTGAACTGGACAGCACGCTTCTTCATGCAAAAATACAGTATGTAGCCTGGGAGATAGGGAGAATGTGGTAGGCTGTTTGGCTACACGGACTGTGAGCTACATGCAACTGATTAGAAAAGAAATGAGCGTGGAATACATAGTTTGCATTTAGCATGCTTTCATTTATTTATTTATTTATTCGTTTGTTTTGGAGGGATGGTGAGGAAGATGAACTAATACCCCTTAAGCCCACGGTATTAGATTCAGATAGCTGTTCAGGAGCCAGGTTATTAGCAGGTATGGTTGGCTTTTTATTGTGTCATTGCTTGGATTAGCATTAGAGAATGGAAGCCTCAGGTCCTTGAGCTTATTTAAAGACCTTTGTATTTTCCATCAACAGCTGTATGAAGTTAAAGGGAAAGAGGCCATGGGATTTCTCTTTCTCAGCTAGTTTATTTGTGAGGTGGTGAGGTTAATGTGGCAATATCCCATGCTTAGTAGAGAGGCTTTTTGGCTTTAAGCATTGTGTGTGCTCCCTTCAGATTTATGATTTTGACCCCAGCCTGGCATTATCACACTGTCAGTGGGAGTGCAGGGCTGGTTTGAACCTCCAGCTCTTGGTGGTAATCTCTCTTAATTAGTTTACAGTTGAAACAATTGTCCATCTTTTTGCCTTTAAACAAGGAAAGTTTGCTCTATCAGTGGTTGATTTCCCTGAGGGAGGAAGTCCTGAGAGAGGTTATCAGGGAGAAAAAAGCTCCGGGCTCCACTTTCAAAGCAATGCCATGTACGAAGCATGCATCAATCCTGTTAGTACTGCTTATTATTTCACAATGGCGTGTCAGGAATTGCGGGCACAGACCTTTCTAAGGACTCTTGCAGACCTTTATGCGCTCTCATCCCAGTCAGGATTTTGTGCTAATAAAAGCTAATTTTACACATTAAACTGCATTCTTTGAAATTGCTCTTTTAATTGCTGATCTTTCCCTGACTTCTCCACAGATCTCTCCAAGCCTCCTCATTGTCAACTTTCTGCCAGGGAGCCCTCCGTGCCTCATCATTAGGGCTAAAATCTGCCATCACTTAACATAACACACAGAGCTTACAACTGGGAGCAGCCCCCTCCCTTGCATGGGAGCACAGACAATAATAGACGCTATAGTGGCAGCACCAATGGGAGTTTTACCATGTATTTTAATGACTTGTGCTTGATTACATTTGCTAGATTGAATCAAAGTTCATTTAGTAATTGGTATGATTCTTAGAAGGTTCGCGTTTGACATTCCTCGCTCATTAAAGAGCTCCAACAATGGCTGTTACAACTTTCATCTCAACGGTGACCCTCTCAGATATATATCCAGTCTTTTTCTTTTGATAAACCACCCAACCTGGCATTCATTAACACTTAACCATCTGCAGCCAGCCCCTCCTCGTACCTTCTCCCTTGCTTTGATGATATAATTAAAAGCCTTCTGTATTATCTCCCTCAGAGCGATAAGTCTAGGTGCGTCAGCTCTCGGCACATGCATTGTTTGTTATTTGATTCTCTCTGTATCAGCTGTTCCTTGTGACGGGCTCATTTTTCATATGTTGTAAAGATTAACTGATGGAGTGGGAGATCAGAGGCATGAGAAGGGAGTGTGGCTTTCGATATTAGTAACCAGATGCTCATTTGAAATGGTGATGGAGTTTGCTGTTATCTGCTAGATTATTTGGCTCCTTTGCTTTTACCTGAAGATAAACTGGTTTAAGCAATAGTCAATAAAAATTAGCATCATCTTCAGTGGCTTGTTATGACAGTGTGTTCTTATCAGTCTGGTTTAGTGTGGCTATTCTCTCCTTGAGTCTGGTTTACAGAAATCTCAGCTTTGTTTATGCATGTGCCCAAACTTGCCTGTTTGACCTTTGAAGCTGTGATTATAATATTAATCTGTGGAACTATTCTGTTGCAAATCACTTAGGTGGTCTGTATTTCAGCGGATTTTCATTGTGGGACCTCCTTCCTGTCCAGTGTGATGTTCCGTTATTGTTAGTATATTCTACGTTGAAAGCTAACTCAGAGTGACGTTTCAGTACATCTTGTTGTCTGGTTGGTTTTTGTGGGGGGTTTTTTGTGTGTGATGGAACTGCAGCTAGGATAGCACTGTGCTACTGTCTGTCCACTTCCACTGATTTTGTATAACTTTGTTATAAAGCTGCTTAGCTACAGAAAAACTTGGTACAATACTTGCATGCAGATACAAACTTCAGCCTGCAAATCCTCAGTGTCCTGCCATGTAGCTAAATAGCGTTATTCCAGTTTGCAGGTGGAGACACTGTATGTGTGAGAGCCACAGAGACACTGGCAACAGAACCAGCATTTAGCGAGGAGTTCCAGTTTTATGCTTTTCTGCTTGACGTCTCGCCCTTGCAGCCTTGTGTTTAAGGGGGGTTGTGGTAGATCTTGAATAGGGAGAGAAGAACCTGGCATTCTGGCACTAAAGAAACTGTCCTGTTTGTCATATTCAAGAACTGGGTTTTTTCTCCTACTTTTCCCTCTCCTTCCCATGTTGCATCCATTTCTTTTTTTTTTACCTTGTTCCATTGTTTTGTTCATTTTCCCAGTTTTTCTCCCTGCTCCACTTTTTCCCATTTGTCTCTTTCACTCGTTTCAATGAACTATTATATTCATTATATAAATAAAATTTCTTTTTCTCAGAGAAGATAGAAAAATTCTCCCTCTCATAAATACACAAAATATGGAAACCATCCTCAGGATGCAGAGCAGGAGGGAGTCTGCTGACTTCCAACTGCAAGACCTCATTAAAATTAGTGGATTCCCTATCCTCTTTGCATAAGGAACATTGCTATTTGGGCTGACTTCCACAGCAACATCTGGGCCACTGATAACATCAGTACTGGAGCATTGCTAGGTGAGCTCATGTTTTGTTAATGAAGTAATCTACTGGAAGTGCATATATCATTTTTTAGGACCACATACTTTACTGCAAAGTGTCTTACTACTATTCTAGGAGCTTTTCTTTGCAAGTGGGACTTAAAGAATTTCATTACAGTTAATAATATGCTTAGCTTGAATTGAATGGCATGCTTGAGAAATGTCACCTAAATTATAAAATTTTAAGACTTAAATACTTTGGTAATTCAATGCTTTAGATGAGAAATACAGTGAAAAATGGCTTGCTAGAACAATATTCTTGGTAGTTTTGGTCTTATTAAATATTCAGTGTGCTAGTATTGGTTTACTATACACACACCCACACATCCCCAAGTTGTGAGTGAACCCTCTGCTGAGCTAACTAAGTAATAAAAGTGATTATGATCACAAACATCTGACTTTAGTGTGTTCTGGAATAAGCACACAAAGATTGGATGGAATATACTGGTAAGATATGTTCTTTCAAACTTCATTATGAAATCCACGCATCAAAGGAGGAAAAATGGAGACAATTTCAGGTGTGGATTGAAATTTCACCCTTAATAGCCTCTGGACTGTGAGTGCAGTTGCAGATCTCTTCACCAGCCCAGTGTAGTCCCTGACTGTTGTTGTCTGTTGTCTTTTTTAATTTACAAGATAAATATTTTTGTGGCTTTTCTGTCCTGAGAACTAGTGGTGAGTGCTCAGCCAGCCGGAATACTCTTAAATAAGGCTACAGGTGTGTGGAAGGGAAAGCAATATTGGCATAAAATACCTAGCTGCTTTGAGACAGGTTCCAAAAAGGGTTTCCACTAAGAGAAGTAATAGAAGTAATCAATGAGCCTTTCTGATTTAAAACTTTCTTCTTAAAATGTTGAAGCTATTGGAGATTTCTGAGTTTCTGAAATACTAACCTGCCACTGGTCTGAAAGCAAAGACTTCCCTGTTTGTCACTGTTTGGCTAATGATGAGAGGGACTGTTACTGATCTTTTCCATTTTACTGGGCTGTATACGCAAATGCTTTGTAATTGAGCTGTGGCAGTCATTTGTAATGTGTAGTGTAGGAGAGGTGAGCAGACCCCATCTCCTTCCCTTATTCCCCTCCAGGAAGTGTTGGAAAAAATACAGTAGTGTTGTTGTGTTTGCTAGAAGAACGTGCACAGCCTTGCATATTAAGGCAGGCACTTAGCCAGAAGCTTTGAATTATTGTACCCTGACATTACCCACTGTAACATTTAGCACTCTGGGCCCATTACTTTGGCTTCCTGCCCAGTAATGTGCAATTTCCACTTACATAAGAAGATGTAGCAGGAGTAATGACTCCTTGGAGGAGGTGTTTTCTTTCACAGCAAATCAGCCCAGGGCCAGCAGGTGTAAGTTTCTAGACACAGTCCAATAATGGCAGCCTGCACTGTTCTCCTCTGTTAATCCAGCAATAGATGGAAAGGAACAGATCTGCCTTTGCAAACTTTTCACTATCCACTGACTTAATTGCAAAGTCAGGCGCTTGTAAATGGCCACGCAAAACTCTGATTATTTTCCTTTTTTTTTTTAATTTATTTTCCAGGCATCCAAGAATGCACATCAGAACAGGGCTGATGGATGCCCACCTCTACTGTCTGAAGAAATATGTGGTAGACTTCCTTGTAGAAAACAGGTAAGAAACCAAGCAATACACAAGATCGTAGCAGGTGTTGCATTGACAAATTGTTTGTACCAGAGCTTTTAGAGGAAGATTTGTTTCATTAAATGGGCTAGCCTAAAATAGAAATGTAAATTAAATGCCTTCTCAGAATGCTCTAACAACGCTAAAATGAACCAAGCATTATGTCCAAGTTTCTTATTCAGACCTTCTTTAAAAAAAAAAAATCTAATAACAGCATAAAGTGAAAGCTAAAATTTTTGCCTTTCTTCTGCATCTCTTGTTTTCCTCATGTATCTGTGCTTTTTGGCTGCTCATTTCACCAGGGCTCCCCCATTGTTAGGGCTGTGAATACATTTCTGACCTTTGATTTTCCCCACCACAGTCTGTTTTGGCCTTTGCAATCACCTTTTCTCTCCCCCTTCACATCTACCACCACTGCAGGTGGGCTAGCTCTGTAGCATCCTATGTTTTTAGCTTGTGATGTTCCTCTGTCAAAACTCTGAGACCACCCACTGAGAGTAAGAAAAACATCCATTTATGGAAGTGGAGAAGGATCTTAGCTATAATATTTCATGAAACAGACAAAAAAAACCCCTGTTTATCTTTTAAAAACAAACAAATGAACAACCCCCCTCACAGTAAGTAGTTCAGTTTTGGAATATGTCCTCTTCCTAGCCTTTTTGTAGCGTGCTCATGCCCATTACATATATTGAATGCTCACTGAGTTCTCAAGAGTTTTTCTCCCCTTTTAAGTAAGATGAAAGATAAAGGGGCTGTGTTGTGTTCATAGTCCTTTTCCTTAGCACATAAACTGACATGTGAAAAAACGTTGCGGGGCTGGGGGATTTGTGGTAGTCTTGACCATACATAAATCTGGTTATGCAGTTGGATACATGATAGAAGGAGCTCTTCCAGAACAAGGTTTTGTGAGTGACTTAAAATTAAGTGGAAAATCTGTGTTAACCCCCAGGGCAATTTCTTACCATGCATAAGAATAAAGCTTATCCGATACTCTGACTAGCACATGGGGGCGTTGTACAAGTCATTTTAGGTCCCATTTGTGTATGGGAACATGTCTGATGGGTGAAAAAGCTTCAGGAGCAGCAGATGCTTTAAATCTGGAATAAGCCATTTATTCAGTGTATTTCAGAAAGTCGGTGACAGTTTGGACTTCTTGTATTTCCTGTGGTAGCACGAAGCAGTGTTTATGCCTTTCTTTTGTCATAATACAACATGTAGGACTCACTTCTTGAAATCCTAACCACCTAGTTTTGCTGGGATTAGATATTTCCGGAATATTACACATTTCACACTTTCAGTTCTTTTTCCCTGGTATTTCATGCTGTTTTGAATTTAGATCGTTAGGTCTGTGGGACAAGGACGGTCTTTGTCAGACATGCCACAGTGTGTGACACCATGAGGCCTCTAAGCCTAAATAGTGGTAACTTCAGATTTCAAGGCTTTATGCTATTTCCATTGAAACTGCTGAAATCTTTGGCTTTGTCAGTGGCGGGATTTTACTTTGTATTCACCAAAGCCAGCAGAGTGAAATCCTGCTCTGAACTCTTCCAGTTGCCCCCAGGTCCCTCTAGAACAAGTCTAGTGACTTTCTGCAAACATGACTAGTTGTTTTTTTGTTTTTCTATAGAGAGGTCATTCACTGTCTTCACCTTTTATGAAGCTGTGCTTCTTTTCTGTGACACTTCTGTAACAAATACATAATTACGGCAGCTAGACAGCATTTCTTAAGACCTGATAGCAACATCTGGCTTACTAATGGCAGGTACCTGCTTCATTCTCTTTATTACACACATGCTGCTTATTCAGTCAATTGAGAGAAAGTCAATTGCAAGTAATGTGCTTAACTGGCAAATCTGGGGAATGGGACTTATGCCATGAGGAATAACTTGGGCTTTCAGGCTCCTGGCACTGGTGGGTATTTGCAGGTTGTTTTTCTTCTCTGAGGAAGGGGAGGACAGTGCACACCCAAAGATCTTTCCATGTTTGGCAGCAATATGCCAGGACTTTTAAAAGACGCTGTGGAATATTTTTGCCTCAAAAGTACTGACATATACATAATTGTTTGGGTTTCAGGATTCTTTTTAATGCTTTTTTTTTTTTAGTCTAGAGAGAACCTACAGTAAGATTTTGCCTCTCTGCAATTCCGCACCAGGACTGGAGAAGCTCAGATGTCTTGTTTAAGCTGTGTGTGTTTAAAACTAACAGCAGGGACTGAAGTGAACAGTGAAGCTCTTGTACGGTGCCAGGAAGTACTGACACAGTGTACTTCCTCAATATTACAATATTTACATTGTGTTAATATTTTAACAGCGGGGTTTGATGGCAGGCAGAACACCTTTTTTCATTGTTTGTAGCTCAATGAAGCATTTACATTTTTTTCCAATTTTATTTTGACATACAAAAGCAGGAAAGATGTTACCCAGCAGTAAAAAAAATTCAGATCCTACAACTGGCTATAGCTCACTCTTTTGCAGAGGAAAATTATGATTACTTCCAGGTCAAAGAATTACATGAAAACTAATGTGGTTATGTATGTGGGATCTGTTGCTTCAAATGGAATAAAAGCCCAGTATAGTCCTAGCTTAGCTGCAAAAATGTGGCAAGAATAAGATCTCTCCAAGTGAATGTAGTTTGTACGTAGCTTCACCTGTAAGGGTAAATTGCAATCCTCCACTTTGATCAGATTGATATTTGCATTGTATGTAAAGTCTGAAGTCACTAGCAACAGTATGAAAGCAGGGAAAAGAGAATGTGAAATGGCTAAACCTTTCTTCTGTCTAAGTGTGTGAATCTTGCTTTAGGATTTGGGACAACTTTGTTGCATGACACCTCTGGAAAAAGGCTGAATTCAGCCTTTCAGTTCAGCTCCAGAATGGAGTTGTGATACCAAGGTTTCATCATCAGCTGGGTCACTGTCTTGGTTTGTGGTACTAGACAGGTCTCTTAATTTTTCTATGCGCTTGTTTCCTCTTCTGGGTGGGATTGTTTGGAGAATAATCAGTGCGTTTTTGGCAGCAGTGAGATTCTACTATGGGGGATGTTAGGAGAGGTCAAAATACTGTTTGGTAGTCTGTAACTCAGTTTGTAGTCCTTTAATACACTTTTATGAACTATTTTAAAAGGACTGAACAGTAGATTCTCCTGCCTGAAGTTTTATTGCACTATAGCAAACCAAACAAATTCTTGAGTTTTTAAAAGCAGAGATCGCTAGTGCCTTTGAATAAAAGTCAGAGGAAATGGCCTGTTTATTAGAACCCCCTCAAATATGTATGTCCAGACAAAAAAAAAAAAATCACACCCCTAGTGTTGTTTAAACCTGGGAAATTTATTTTTTGGGGAATGAAACTGCTTTCTCCTTCCTCTCCTAGGAGGAAAAAATGCATTTTGCCAGTTAAAATCCCCATCTCCATCTATCTCTCATCCTAGAGAGATAGTTCAACTAGTTCAACATGGCATCTTAGTGAAATTGAGTCTTCAAGGGTATGAGAGTCCTACCCTGTCCAAATTTACCAAGGTCAAACACTTGTGGTTCCACAGTGACTTGGGGAACAGCTGAAGAAATTCTTGCCCCAGCAGTTTGTTATTCCCTGCAGCTGGGATTTACACCTCCCCTTCTCTCTACTCTCCTGCATCCCTGGGGCAGTTTGATTATCTGAGTGCTCCTTAATAAGCTTCAGTGCACTGGCAGCCTCTGCCCAGGGGTGCCAGTAGGAGCACTCGGAGCTCTGACCTGGGTTGGACATCTTCATCCCCACATCCACAGCGGACACGCGGTGCTGACGACTTCTGGGTCTGTTCCCACTAGATTCACAGATCATACCCTGCTGCCAACTGGATTTATCCTGTCTGAACAGTGAACGATCAGCAGCCTGTTTGGGCTGAATTTTTTTCTGATTATGACTGTCCTGGGTTTTGTTTTTTTCTGCAGAGACCTTTGGTTCTTCCCCAGGTTCCTTTCTGCATCATCGAAGTTTGAGTTGCTGAGGTTGGTCTTGGTTGGGCAGAGGTACCGAGTCTGCCAAATTGTATCACATCTTTGCATGGGAGAGAAGTCAAGTTAAAAATCTGATCTCCCTGTATTTAGGCAAGAGCTTTTCTTTCCTAAACAGTTCCTTTTTCAGAATTAGGTAACCTGAGGATCTTCTAGGTGCTAGGCTTTGTGGTGCGGGGAAGACAGGCAAGCGCTGGTCGTGCATGTTGCAGGAGCTGCTCTGCCAGCACAGGGCAGGGATAGTTGAAAGTGAACACCTGCACCGCATGATGAACTGCACAATATTGCTTTTCTTAAAACGATCATTACATGAGCTGAGCCAGCAGGCTAGACAGAAGCAGAGGCTGTAGCTGGCTGGGGGCACGGCTCCACCCCACAGCTGGCGGGCCTCACACCCCCGGGGCCCTGGGGTGGCAGCCAGCACAGTAGCCAGTCCCTTTTTTGGCACTCTCCTGAGTGCTAGGTTGGAATCCTGCCTTGCTGCTGCATTCAGGGCAGATGGAAGAAGAGAGTCCTTATTCCCTTTCCCCTGTGAACTTCATCTGTAGCAGAGGGCAGGATCTAGGCCTGTGCTTTGTGAGCCCGGCATGTTGCACAGGCATGCACTGATACTTCTTTACTGTGTGCTGACAGTTTGCTTGCTAACGATGCCAGCAAAGCTGCTAGCAGAAGAAATGTGATCAAAGTGAAATTGCATGGTAGTTTGTGTTCTGTCTTTCCAAATATTTCTAAAGCCAGCCTGGTGAAATAAGTACCTGATTTGGGGGGGGTGAGGAGGGAGGTAGTTATAAAGCAACCCCTTCCCTTGTAAACTTTTAACGTGGAAAATTCAAACTTGCTTTGGAAATTTAAGTGTTGAAGATGTGTGTGTATATATCCTGTGCATATGCTTAAAAGCATATGTAATATGCATTTATAATACATGTATGCACAAATGGCATTGTGCCCACAGCCAGTTGTGCAGGTACAGATGACATTTCACCCTACTCACAGCTGAAACCTGTAGACACGTGGAGGCTGCCACTTTCACCTCTCATCAAGGTAGACCAGAAAATACGAAGCCAGACCAAGGCTGCCTAAAACAAAGCAGTATGTTGTCCTACTTATTAAGTTACCTTCCAAAAGTCACTTTTGTCAAATGGCATCAGTGCAGAGCATGTCATGAATATGCTAATCAAACTTTAGTTACAGGTTGGGCACACAAAAAACTACAATTAAAAATACTAACTTTGCAAAGTTAAGCACTTGGCAGTTAGGAAGTGCCACAGCTGAGGCTCTCTGTGCAATCTTTTGCTTCTGTATGTCCCATGTGTTATGGTACAGTCTCCAGTTACATGACTTTCTAAGTGTTTTTTTTCCCTCTGTGACCATTGCTTCAGTTGTTGCCTGAGGTGCCCACTGAAGGAGATACTGTTCAATATTGTACGTAACTTCTGTAGTTCAGGGAAGGCCACCAGCCTTACTTGCTGCTCGCTGTTTAAACCTTGTTCTGAAGATATGGTAAATACTTTCCTTTTAGATTCTTCGTGCTAATAATATATATAATGCTCTGCATACACTTAATTAACTGTCGTTTCCAGCACCCCGATTAGTGAAGTAGCAGTCTTTCCCCATTCTGAAAGGGGGAAACTAAGGCACACAAGAGCTGAAGTTTGAAGCATCTTTGTCTTAATTACGCCATTTTTCAGTCCTTAATGTTATACAGAGAGGCTCTGAATGTTGAAAGAATCTTTTTCATTGATGATAGCTGTCACAGGGTGACACTGATTAAATCAAAAGCACACAATTGGTGGCAACCTGCAGAACTTAGATTTACATTCTGCATTGAGCAGCGTCTGTAAACTCCTCTGACAGAAGGGAATTGAAAATAAAAAATCTGTTCCTCAGGCATCATTCATTTGCCTTAAATATTAGCAGTTCTTTTCTCGCAGCCCTCTGCCTTGTACATTTAACACACATGTTCTAACAAATGAGGCAGGCATTCTTCTGCCTCATTACACAACCTTGATTCATCCCCAGGGCATAGTCCATCTTTACATTGGGTGAAGAAGAGATTGAGAATGGGGAGAGAGGAAAGGTAGGTGAGTGTGTTTTTAAGGATGGTGTCATAATGTGTACACATGAGGTCTTAATTAAGGTTGCATAAGCAACATAGTTCTAGCTTTTCTTAATTTGAGTGCCCAAACTGTTACTCTGGTGTTCTTTTAAGTGTATGTATGTATATTTATATATGTGACACTTTTAGAATAAATCAGTGAGGCTACTGTGACTCTTAATAATGGAGTAGCTGTTATCAACACAGATTTATCACCTTTCAGGTCAGCCACCAGAAGGAGATGGGATGCTCTGAACTTCAAAGAATATCCAGCTCAGCCTTTGTAACCTTGGCCTGCCATGTACTCTGTTACTCTGTGGAGTGCTGCATGAGCAGTCCAGTTACCTTGCAGAAAGAGAGAGAGAATGGAGCATGCCCAATGTAGGAGGGCTCAAAAAATTTAGCTGCAAAACAGGTCTCCTCCAAGCATGTGCAAACAGTGGTTTTTCAGACTTAGCTTGATGTAGTATGGGTACTTTTTATGTTTACAAATGTAACGCCCTGACGAAAAGACAACCTTGTGCCAAATTGCAAGTGTGAAAGTGCAAGAGCTTTTCAGCAGAGCAGTTGAAATATTTTTAACGTGGACAAAACAAAGTATTTTTCCATAATTTTGTTCTTGGGAATAGCTGAGACATTTTTGATGAAGCTATCCAAAAAAAATCAGCTTTAGGCAAACACCTGGTATGGGTAATTTCAGCCAAAACAGTTAAGCTTTGGCAAAGTTTACAAACAGATGAAGACAGAAACTTACAATAGGAAATGCTGGGCAATTTATCTGCATGCACCCCAATTGTACCACCTCTGAAAGCCAGTCATCTCAGTTTTTCTGAAGGCAGATGCCACTGTCTGTTTGCTCAGATGTTACGGCTTCTCTGTTATGCATGAGTGGCAATTACATTTTCTAACATAAGATCATCTTTGGACTTCATTTCAAAACACGATGTCTGTATTTCTAAAACAAAGTTGATAGCACACATCTTCCTCTTATACACTAGAACATTTTACATACTTTTGTAGTGTCTTTCCCCCTTTTTTCGCCTTCTCTTCCTCCTAAAAGCAAGGCAAAATTTCTATTCTGTTTAGTAATGTTTTGCAAATCATCATTTTGTCCTGAATCTAGTACTTCTAAATTGTTGGGTGTAGAAAAAGCCACTGTTTCCATTGTACAGTCACCTGGGAGCTGGGCAGCTCTGTTTGTGGCCAGAAAGAATGATGCATGGTACTGGAAAGGCAAGAATGATAAATAGCAGCACTGACTGTGGTCGCTTCGAAAGGCCTGAGTAAGCATTCGCAGCGCCTTGTCCTGGGAACGCTGAGTGCTAACCTCTTGCTTGCCACCAGGGAAAACCACTTTCCTTGGGGAGCCCTCAGCACCCTGCACCGTGCGAGAGGCTGAGCTGGAGCTAAGGAAACAAATCTGCTCTTCTGCAGTTCTTCCAGCGCTGGCTGGAGAACTGCCTGCCAGAGTTTGCCAGTAGAGAAACTCTTCTCTGAACTGAGCAGATTTGCAGTAAGCTTTATAGTCAAAGTCAGTATGATTTGTTTGCAAAGTCAAACGCTGGGGGTTTTTTGGGTTGGTTTTTTTTTTTTTTTTTTTTTTGAACTGCTGAAATAAATAAGAGCAAATCGTGTGAGGTCATACCGCTCTGCCTTTCCAAACTGCTTCAGCTGCAATCCCAGAGCAAGCTTCTCTTCTCGGCTTCCCTCTGCTCTGTCCAGAAAGCCTCCTCTGGGCCAGTGCTAGGAGGGGAGAGGAAGGTTTGCTGTCTCAGTGCTCTGTATTATGAGATCTGTGGCCGTGAGAAGAGCTGCAGTGGAGCCACCCTTTTCCCGGATGAAAGGCAGGGGCAGTGTGAGATCTGTGAAAACTGGAGGTGCGAGTGACTGGCTCTGAAGCTCCTG
Source organism: Gorsachius magnificus (assembly GCA_034008185.1). Taxonomy (NCBI): domain Eukaryota; kingdom Metazoa; phylum Chordata; class Aves; order Pelecaniformes; family Ardeidae; genus Gorsachius; species Gorsachius magnificus. The sequence goes on from CM067085.1 coordinate 67,751,848, forward strand.
CTTGGATGGCTGTGTGCTATGCTGTACACAAAGGCCCCTGCAGGTTTATATTAAGGTGCTGCCCAGACTAAACCAGCGCATTTTTTCTTTTTCCCCTCTAAATGCCTTTTTATCATTCAGGCTGTCACCTGTGTTTCCTGGCAAGGGCTGCTGGCTGGGGGAGGTCTGGCAGAGCTGAACACCCAGCTTTGGTGGTCTTTGTGTGGCTGCCTGAAAGATGGCTTAAAACAGAACCTGCTCTGTGAATACCTGCAAGTTAACATGTGTCAGCCGTGTGGCTGGAAGGTTTCTCCTTTGCTGTAAAAAGAGATTTTATAATGAATACTTTCCTTGTGATTAAAATGGGTAAATAAACAAATAGCTCCTACAGGAAGTGTACTGTGTGAAGACAGGGCAAATAGATTGTAGCTTTCCAAAGAAGGAAAAGAAAAAGGGGAAAAAAAACCCCACCCTCAGACCCAACCAACCCAAGCTCCTCCTTAGTGCATTAATCTATTAGAATGTGAAATGGCAATTTATCTTTCCCATTTCCTTTCCTTGTCAAACATATCCAGCTGTTGGAGCTTTCACTGCTCCTTACTAGAAATGCCAAGACTTGAAATTTGTTGGTCTCCTCCTCCTCCAGAGTATTGTTACCATTATCATCTTTCCATGGTACCAATCAAGCTCACCCCTGAAAACTTTAGGAGAAAAACCCCTAATGATCCAAATTAGATTTAAACAAGTTATGATTTTCAGCAAATCAATTTTATAATAAATAAAATTCCTTTTCCTGCTGGCGGACAACCTGGGAGCAGATGTATCTCCAGGTGTGTTGAATTGGAGCTGATTAACTTCACAAATAACTGCAAATCTTTCTTTATGAGACCACGGTATGCCGTAACAGCCGTGTGCCTGAGATACTCAAAGCATGCTTGGTCATAGCACAGTATTCTGTGTGTGCAAGTTGCTCCTAATGCAAATTTTTATAAAGTAAATGTTAAAATGTGTTAATTTTGTTCTCTGTGATTTACAGCATCAGATAATGAACCAGTTGGATTCCCTATGAAAAGTGAATGGGAGGACATGAAAAAGGGCATTCAAATGTCAATGCAAATTGTATAGAATCATAGAAAAAATAAGGTTGGGGAGGGACCTCTAGCAGTTTCTAGTCCCACCTCCTGCTCAAAGTAGGGCTAACTTTTGTGTTGCTCAGGGGGGTTTTTTTGCAGTTGAGTTTTTAAAATCTCCAAGGATGGAGACTGGGCCTTGTCCCAGGACTGTACCACTCACTGAAAAGTTGTTTTCTTTATGTCCCAACTGGAATTTCCCTTGTTGCAGCTTGTGTCTGTTCCCTCTTGCCCTTTTACTGTGCACCTCTTGGAAAAGTCTGGCTGTCTTCTATATCGCTTCACTTTTAGTTAGTGGAAAACAGAAATTAGATCCCCCTGCAGTCGTCTTTTCTCCAGGCTGAACAAATCCAGCTCCCCCAGCTTCTCCTCCTGCGTCATGTGCTCTTGGCCCTCCTGGTGGCCTCAGCTGGGCTTGCTCTGATCTGATAATAAACATTAAAAATTGTTAACTATTTTTTCCACTGTTTCATGCAGTTGCAATTTCCTTGGGTAGCCTTCAGTCAAATTTACTTTTGTCTTCATATGAGATGTGGGTTTTGAACCAAGAAGAAATAATGAATCTTTCATCCATCTATGTGCGCTTTTTTTTTTTTTCCCTTAAATCATTGCCACTTGGCCAATATCATCCATTCTTTCATCAGTGCAGCACTGCTCACATGTAAGAGAATACTTGAGGTGAAATGATAAACTTACTTTGCAGGACATTTCCCTGTGAGGACACAATCCTTATGTGTGATATCATGGCATATTTCTCTTGCAGTGGAAAACATAATTCTCCTATATTTTCTGTTCTGTTCAGATGATCTGAATTTCTCCCCAAGATTGTGAAACTCAAGAGTCTTCAAGATTACTTTTTCCTTTCTTCCCCTCTCTGGTTTGCTTCTGAATCTCTTATCTTCCACACCACTTCAGTCACTGACTGATCCTTCTGAAATGCTGAGAGTCCCCTTTTACTCAAGAGTTGAATTTTTTTCAAAGAAAATAGTGATTGTTTCCCTAATATTCCACTTCCCATAGTTTTTGTACTCTAGGTGTTAGTTCAGTGTGAAATTTCATTGTGCCTTAGCCAGTCAAATGAAACATGAACAATAATAAAGTTGTCTATAGCACTGTTGCCAACTTTATTACTGCATTGAGTTACTGTGATGGGAGACTTTTAAATTCCTGCACATACAAGGGAGAATAAATGCTACTAACGATGCTAGGGCACACATGCCTGAATAGAGTAGCTAAGAGGTATCTTCATTAAGTCAGTGAGTCATCAATAGATAGCAATATTTTAAGTTCCATTTTAAGTAGCTAGAGTATGAGGTAAGGGCTGATCTTGGAACACAGTCTTGAATCAAAGTGGTGCAACTACAAATTGCTTTACTTAAAGCAAAAAAAAATTTAAAAACGGAGTATAACATTTTAAACAGCCACAGGACAGTCTATAAGAAATGCTGAGTGCTAAGTTACCAGTTTTGAAGAAGTCAAAGAATGTGAAGGAGGAGTTACATTTCCCTAAATCAAAGACACAGATATGAACTGTAGCACACAGCATTTTACACCAAACCTTTCTGGATTGATACTACCTGGAAAGAACATTATGAATAAAAGTAGGGTCCTGAAGAGAGATGGGATTCATTGGCCAAAAATCTTCATCTTAAAAGTTCTTTGAGAAAGGGTGAAGTCACAAAAAAAGAAGTTTAGTCTTATCATGGGACAGTAGAACATATTGAAAATGCCACAGTAAAGAGAACAGAAGAGAGGGGTGGAGGAAGGATTACTTGTTAATAGTAAGGATAGGAATTAATTAAGGTAGAATGATTGCTGGGGAGAAGGATGTAGAAATGGGACTTGTACAGGTGGAAGCAGGACTGAATTACACAACAGAGCTTCCAGTTTATCTCCCAGACTGCTGAAAGAACGGGCATGTTATTAAGTCAAACAGAGAATGGGTCCATTTGATTGCAGACCACCAAGCACAGTATCTGCGTGGAGAAAGAGAAAAGTGATGTGGACATCTACGGTGCCTTTAACGCAGCCTCAGTGGAGCAGGGCAAAAGAGCATACCCATCTGAAGCTAGAGCCATGGCTATGGTTTTTGATGTGTTTTATACAGACAAGTCTGAAGCATTTAAATCCATCTATCTAAATGTATACTTGTGGAAGTTTGCATATTCACATTTTATGGATACACATCAATGTTATCAAATGCATCATATGCATGTTTGTTCAGGCATATTACCAGAATGCCTCTGTTCAATGTACTTTTCAGAAAAGGAGCCTAATTTCAAAGGCATTTAGAAAAGAGTTGGTAACTCAAACACAGATGGCTGCAAAAGCGGAGGTGGAAGAGAATGGGGAGAGATGAGTTCTGGCAAGGAATCACATTTGGTGCAGGTGCGCTTGTTTCAGAAGAATGGGATGCTGTCTGGGAATGAATGAGATCCGTTCCTCAGCAGTGTGTACAACCTGCCAAACACCCTGGGTGGCCTCCGACAGCCTCAGAGACTTTTGGTCAGAGAGAAGTTCTAAAAATGTCTAAACTTGCTGGCATTCCAGTGCAAAAGATGTGTTAGTTGGGAGCTGTGGGGCGTTCCTGGCTGTTTGGCAAGTGGGCAGAGTTAAGGTTACTTAGATGACCCGAGCTGAGTGCATGCACGCTTTCAAAGGATTTGAGTATGTAATTGAGGAGTTTTAACTTCTGTGGTCAATTTTTCGGAAAGCTGCCTTGTTTCCCAAAGGGTTTTTTGGCAGAAGTGGAAGTTAGATCCTTGCTCCTTTAAGTGCATCCAGACTTGGTGAAACTTGAGAACAGCTTTTTATGTGGTTTGCATCCATACCATCCCTTCCATACTTTGATCTGGATCCCCTCTGTATTATGGTATCTATGACCATCACTTGCATGTCATCTTCTGCTTTCCCTCCATCATCCCGAATGCAGGGATTTCAGTGGTGATTCTGCAGTTTTGGGAAGTCATTCATAAACTTGAGCCTGCAAAGCATCAGCTTATGCTGCGGGGGCTTTTGAAATATTGTCACGTACGCTCTTAGGAACGTTGGGAGTATGTTGCTGTCAGACTTGAAGGCTTTGCTTAGAAAATAGTATGGAAAGACAAATGAAGCACAAATGCAGCCATGTGGAATTACCTTTTAGTAGAACATTTCTCAGGGTTTCCTTGCCTTCTCCACAGGCTTTTAGCTCCAAAAATAATAAGAGACACTGACAAATAAGTAATTGATATGAAACTGGGGGTGGATGAGAAATGTATTTACTCTTTTTGTAATAGAAATTTTGAGAGTAGAATAGGGCAAATAGAACATAGCAAGAAATAACATCTGTTTGATGCTATGGTTGGTGTGGCAGGTTATTGAATTAGGCACAAGTAATTGCCTGGTAGTTTATTGGCTTGCCTGGTTACTTTGGAGTTTTCCTTTATTATAATTGGTCTTGGGTACACCAAACAAAGGCAAAAAGATTATTGCAAGATACAAGAACAGAATTAGCCTTCTGCAGGGATGTGGGACACCCTATAAATTTATTATTTGCTATTTTTTCCTTTTGTACATAGTCCTTGTCTGCTTTCTCCACATTCTTAGCATGTCTCAGAAATTCCAGCATTTTCAGCAGTGAATCAGTAAGAAGAAGGGGAAAAGGTCTGTAATTGCTTTTTCCATTGTGCTTGTTAAAACCGCATTGTGGGAAATGGACCCAAACACTGTCTTTTAAGTGGCGTTGAGTATGAGGCAGGTGGTATTAACTCAGGACTGCATTAACTCTTTTCAGATCTCTTTCCTGTTTCCTTGAGGAAACATGCCTGGTGTATATATATGGCAAGGGCTGTTTGCCTGCCTCTTGCATTGACATTTTAATTTGGTCCATGATATAAATATCATTTCCCTAATCCCCCTTGCCCTGACCCTGTTTTGTCTTTTCTTCAAAGTGAGTTGACTTTTTTTTTTTCTTTAAGGAGGGGGGAGGAGATGGGAATGCTGGCTGGCTGCTCTAGTTTGGAGCATTAAATGCTTGGGGAAAAAATCTCGGAGTAACTGTTGTTTCTTTCTTTGTATTCACATGGAAATTTTTAATCTCCATCAAAGGATCAGGAGAAAATAACGTTGAGATTCAATAAGAGAGCTCCCAGCTTACATGGAATTTTTAAATGTTATTTGGCTTTATCCTTTAAGCGATGAGAACCATGAACTATGTACCTACAGGGTTCAGAATTAACTTTTCTCTTTCTTCCAACACACCCTCTTTTTTTTTTTTTTTTTTTTTTTTTACTTTCTCCCTCCCTTTTTCTTACATCTTTATTGTTCTGCATAAACATGCAACTTCTTTTTGGCCAAAACTATAAGTGCCTAAGGATTTGTTTAGTTGTATTTATGTATACATTTCTAACGTTAATTATGAGCACCAGTCTGAAATACAGCTTCATGTTCTCCTTTTGATGTGATCTGAAGAATCTCTGTTGAGACCCATGGAGCCAGGATCAGAACCCAACCCACTGTATGTTTGCATAGTTGTACAAGAGCTAACGTTAGCCTGCTAAAAAAAAAAAAAAAAAAAAAAAGCGCAAAAGTAGGTATAAAAGGGCTAATAATCTGCTTGTTTGTAGTGAGGAATCATGAATACTATCTGCACCTGTAGATGTAGCTGATTGTGCTAATAATTATAGCAAGGGAAGACCCCCTGCAACTAGCCCATGGAGAGTATCAGCAGATTTCACAAGTGGGTGCTGACAGCAATAGTAGATTTCATGCTTCATCACAGATTAATAAAACAGGGAGGATATTAAAATGCTAATACTCATTAATACCGTTTTATGGTGTTTAACATTAAACATGGAAAATGAAAATGAATGACAGCCGGTAAATGGAACTGACAGTTGTGTTCAGGGTGTCTGAAGCTAGTGAGAACTAGCTGCAGGAAATAAAAGCTGTGGATGCTCCCGTTCCTGCTGTGAGTCAAGCCAAACAGCACCTCCTGGTACCTAGACTGTTGCAAGGTCACCTATCTTAGACTTTAAATAGACTCTTCTATTATTGTAAAATATTTTATGGCATTTTTTCTTTACCAGCATTAGTCAGAACCGTTATTTTCTGTGTCGTATGGAAGAGAGTCTCCAGCAATACGTAGGTGTTAAGAGCAGAAGTCACAGCCCGTTGAAGCATAATTGCAAAATATATATATTTTTTTTAGTTTAGGTAGTCAACATTTGTTTTTTTCCCCAAAACTTTTCTTGTGTTTCAGTTGGCTCCATTGTTCTTCATTTGTTAGTAAAGTTTCGATAAGCTTCCCTTCATCCCAGAGGCAGTTGCATTTCAGCAACAAGTAAAAGCTGGCCCTCTGTGGGCTGTAAAGTATGTAATGTAATATAATACAATATAGTATGATATAATATACATAGATACAAACTTAATTCTGCCATATCACAGACTGTTCTAATTTCATTTGTGGTTAAAACTCACTGAAAACTTCTGTGTAGCTGTGCTTAAATATGAAACTTAAAGATCTAGGGTATTTTCCCCTAATGTTCTTCACAAGTAAAAATTTTTAATTTAGCACGAACTTTATCTGTGCCCTTGCTGTCATGCAAAAATCCCAGGAACACTGGGAAGATGTCGTGGTGCACAGGGTCTGACGATAAAGGGATTCAAAAGGCATGGTACTGATTTCTCTCCCATGGTGATCGTACTTGGTAAAGTTACAGTCGTTTGACCAAGTATCTATTTTTGCACCGTAATGTTTTAGGTTTTAAATAAAATTAACCTTGAATATCCTAGGTTTATAATGCCTAGGTCTGAGTCTATAGTCTTGCAGAGCTGACTGCAAATGACTGAGCTATTAGGTACATAGACTTTTCCATGAGGTTCCTTTGTTTTTAAAAATTTTCTCTTGAATTCCCAGCCGAGTCTTGCACAGGCACTATGAATTTCAACTGCCCCGTTGTCTTCATTTCCCCCACATATGCACTGTCTCTTGCCAACATCCCCCTTTGATGTGACGTGCTGTGGGAATGGAGGATTCCATCCTAGATATAATTCTAATTTTTATATGCTTAAAATGTGATCAGAATCGACCCCTTTCAAAATTGCTGCCATCTCCTGTTGTTCTTACGGGACTGAAGCCACATAAGGTGCTCCAGGGATTAGCCCCCACCTTCCTTTACAAGTGGCAATTTAACAGCACTCTCAATCTTCAGCTGTTTAATTGAAAACCTACTACTTTCTGTCAAGGTGAAAACAGACAGATGCCACATCAAAAATCAGATTTTGGGAAATGAAAGATTACGAAAAAAGCTTGTCGCTTGAACTGGAATTTATGAAAGGGTGTTTATTTTGGCAAATGTTTCTCAAAAGCAGGTTCATTTTTATCCTCTCTACCATCCGGATTTTCCTGTGAAGTGTCAAAACATGGTTACTCTGATTTCGCTTAGAATTGGATTTCTGCCAAAATTTTGTGTCCCTTCCCTCCTTCTGCCCACCTTAATACTTTCTTTCTCCTGGTCATAGTAGATTTTTCCTTATGTTGATCTCAGTGGGTATTCCATTGATGCTAAAGAAAATAACAAGCTTAGAAACCAGGGTGATGGCAATTTTTAAAACCTGAAGGGAATAAAAAAAGACTGCTTTCTTCAGTATATGCAGTCTTACACATATTTCTTCTTAATATATGCACAGTAATTGAGGATTTGATTGTAAGAATTTTTAACACACTAGACCAGAAACGTTTTTGGTTTGTTTTCTCCTGAATCTAGGTTACAGGCTAGTTGGTTCTTCCAAACTCCTGCTATTTTCTTTCCTCTCTTGATGAAGGGTCTTCAGTCCTATCCCTCCTTTGATTTAAATTCCTTCCTAGTCCCAGCCAGATGTTTGGTTTCCTCTGCTGTTGACAGTCAGATAATATTCTCATGCTATCACTTCGTATATTCACATTTGCAAGATCTGTCACAAAAAATTCCTGAATTTTTGTCACTGAGTGCCCTACTGCGTATTTTTTAATACTTTCCAAAGGCAAATTCCTTTGATGTCACATATAAATTCTGCTTAACAGCAAGCAAAGGCAAACCTTCCTGTTTTTCCTTTTCCAGTAAGAAGGGTGTGTTTCTGAGACACATCTTATGGATGACCCAGAGATTTACTCCACCTTTGCTGAAGGAATGTGGCTAGCACTTCAGAGGATCACAGGAAAGCTTCAGGAGTTTGGCCAAGAAAGATTAAACCATCGAAAACCAGGCAAAACTTTGACTTTCCCCCTTTCCACTGCTTTCATTTCCTACCGTGTTGTGTTGTCCTCTGCATCAGACTATTTAAGACTGCCAAATACTTGGATATTTTATAGGTAATATATCTTATAAATGCCATAGCCAACCTCTGAGGGAAACACAGGATTGTCGGTTTTGGATGGAGTATAAAACCCAAGCAGGAAATCATTGCTGAATGGCACAGCTGCGGGCAAACATTGTAAGCTAGTAAACTGCCCATCTGCACAGCCACACGTGTGTCAGAGTGCGGGGCCAGGACAGCCATGGCAGAGCGCGCCTGTAAGCGGTTAGCAGGGAGAGATTCGATGATTAAAGAATCAAGTGTTTTGCTTCATTAGTTCCTGAAATACAGCTATCTGAAGGTGATTATAATGTTCTTTTTGAGAAGGAGGAGAGACTGAAGACTAGAGCTTTTCCTTGTCTGTAAAAAAAAATAAAAGCAGAATTTCGGATCTGGGATGGGTTAGATCCTCCCACTGGAGGACGGAGGATGTGACACAACCTACAGTGGAGGACTGAAGGGAAAGTTTGTCAAGAAAAAGGAAAACACTGTATTTGTTCATAGGGCTGAACTGGTGATCACATCTGAATCTTCCCATCAAAGTTAGAGGCAGGAAAGACTGTCTGTTTCACTATCATTGACCTGAACAGGAGCCTGGGTAGGTTATGAGCTGTATGTTTCTTGAAGTTTGAACTGTTTAAGATCCCCGCTGGCTAGAGATTTTGCCAACCAAAATCACTTTCAGGAGACTCATTCTAGTACTTTCCTTTTTAAATTTAATCTACAGTTAGTTTCTAGTTTTGCTGTCTTCCATTCTAAATAACTCCTCTTTCTTTGAGGGTTATCATTTGCTGAGTTCCTCTGTGTTAGTTCTCCCAATCCTTCCTCTGAAGTTTAGCACTTCCTCTTATACATGCCAAGTTTGAGTTCATTTTCCGCATGATTTTCCCAAGCGCTTTTTTAAATAATCCACATTTTAGTAACCAAATGCAGATTGTTAAAATAATGAAACAACAACACTAAAGCTCTTTTAAGACTGCATCTCATAAACTCCAATTTTAAAAACTATTGATTTGGGGTTTTTTTTTTCCAAATAGTTTATTGAAAAATAAAATTATCTTCCAGTGGTAAAAGTTAAATTACCAGGGCTATAATCCCATTGTACGGTAGATATTTGTCTGTGGGGCGGGGTTTTTCTTGATTCACTGTAATGTATAAATCAATGTAAGAGGAAGAATAATCTAGTGATTAGGGTCCTTGTTTAAGGCATAGGTGGCTTGGGGTCAAGTCCCTACTTTATCACAAACTCCTCATGTGATTTGTCTGCCTCCTACTATTCGGGTGTCAAAATGAATATAATGAAACTTGAAATCTGTATGCAGGGAAGATGAGTGTATAGCCAGCTGAAGCCTTTGGAAACTTTTCTGTTGACTGATGTATTTTGGATTGGGGCACCTAAAGAGCGTGAAACTCTTGGGACCTAAACTTGTTAAAATATATTGATTTCTCTTGGTTAAAGAACTGAGTCTTCAAAATGTTCTTGATGTTTCATGTGAGCAGGAGGTCGTCATTAATGTCTGTGTCATGAATATTTTAATTTAAGGATCAGATATTTCAGATATCCTTGAGCGTTTCCTTTTTTTTTTTTTGTCACAAAAAAAGGAGCTTCTTTGTTTTTTCCTCTATAGGAACTTTATTCTCTCTTTTCCTGTTAATTGATGCCACATAAAGTGGATTTCAGTCGTTGTTAGGGTGTTGGTAGTGTTCTGCATTCCATCTGTACACAAGTATGAATTGCAGGGTGATGCCATATTAAATTATAGACAACTGTTAAAATATAGGGGAATTAGTTCTGAAGATGAAGCTTTTTCCTTATTTTGAATCTTCCTTATCTTGCAATGCGTTAAGGAGGCATGTGACTAGTGGATCTTGGAGTACCTGGCATTTTGATTTGTTCTCATGAAAAATGTTCAAAATGTCTCATAATGTTATCCAAAGAAAATGAAGGCATGTAAGTTTTAGCATTCATGGACTTCATGTGTGCTTCTTCCCCAGGACAATCACATCTCTCCGGAGTGAACTGATTCCACATCTGGTTAGGAAACAGTTCTCTTCTCCTACATCATTGCAGCAAGTACTAGACAATAAAGAAGGCGACCAAAAGAAAAAAGAACAAGCATCACTAGGTCAGTACAAGTACCAAAGATTTGATGAAGGTTTTAAAGCCCATGTGCTATAGCTGAATTACTGGGCAGAGTACAGAATTAGCCTGAAACGCTAGTTTGGGGATTTTTTTTTTTCCTCTTATACTTCACCATAGCAAAGAGTATAGTAGATTTCTTTTTCAAACACTACTGTGCATTATATAAATATTTTTGTCCTCCCGTATTTTGGTGTAAATCAAGAGCAAATCAGCTAGGAGCTCTATATTGTTTCTTCTGGAGTACAGTACAGGTAAATGCACTTTTGAAAATGTAGTTTTAGGAGGGAGTTCCTAAAATTGCGTATGGCAGCAGACTAAGCCTTAACCTCCCTTGCACTGGGAACTGGACAGGATCTCAGATCTTGGAATTTATTTTTAGCATTTCCTCTGCCTACTTGTATGACCTTGGGCAAAACACTGCATCTGTCCTGATTCCTTGGTTCCCACCTGCAGAATAAAAATAAGCACTTACTCACTACATGTGATAAAATCTGTTAATGATTGCTAGGTATCTAGCCATTCAGATGATGTGAGGCAAAGATTTCCTTTCACCAACAGTATTTTAATAGTATTCCTCCTCAGAAAGTATTTCATTAAATCCTGTCTAACTTCATGCATGTGTGTGTTCTCCAGACATTTATAGCTTCATAAAGGAAGATAATAGCTTGCTGAAACCTGCTCCAGATAACTCTTGTTGGAATGATCATAGAGGAGATATGAATGAATCTCTCGATGAAGGAAAACTGCGCTGCTACGTCCATATAATGAAAGAGGGACTGTGCTACCGAGTGAATACTCTTGGGTTGTATATTGAAGCTAACCGACAGGTGAGAAAAATACCGAACTGCCATGTGGGAATACAGCAGCAGTTTACAGGACACTTTAACCTCCAGGAGTGGCTCCCAGCGATATAGCTGAGGAGTGTGTGGGAATTGAACCAGTGCCATGTTATCTAGGCACATCACTCTACTGGTTGCTGGATAGGGACATAAGGCCAGGAAACAGTTCTGCCATTAATTTTCTCCATAGCTGTGATTTAGTTAAGAAAACCCCCACACACTCTTCTGGTTTTTGGGAGTGGCAAGACCTGCAGACAAAGAGCCAAGAAGTGTGGAAAATGAGACTGGAAGTAGTTTTGATAGATCATCTAATCAGTGTCCTGCATGTCCTAAAAGCAAGATCATTTCTGACTGGACTCTTCCTAACAGGTATTTATCTAAGTGATAATGACAAAGGTATTAAAGATTTGCAGCAAGACTTAAACTACCCATGCATTCAAATTGTGTAATGCTTTCCATTATGAAAGAATTATTTTATGGACAGGTTCTACTGCAGTGGCACTCCAGGTGACGCAGAGGTGAAATGTTGATCTGTTGTAGCTTTTACTTTTACACTACTGAGTGTAAAACTCACATTTTATGTATAACTACATAAAACAAAAGTTCACAGGGGAGGATTAGAGAAATCCTGTACTAGCTAGTGAGCTGATGATTAAAAGCTTTTAATATGTTTGGGGGGTTGGGTTTGTTTTGTTTTTTTCTTTACTAAACTGGCTGATGCAATGTACAAGTTCTTAATTTGCTCTGCTAGTGATGAACTTCGTTGCCATCAGGCGTGGACAGTTTCCTCTCGTTTTGAAAGACCGGTAGAGAGTGCAGTAGGGAAAGACTCAAGATTTCTGGAGGTGGGGCTGGGAGAGCAATAAGGTTGTATTGGGAATCCTGGAAGTGGTCACTGCCTTGCCTTTTATCTGAGATTGAGTTGATTTCTTTTCAATAAAATTAATGGATTAATTTATGCAAATTAGAATTGCAGCATGGCAGAGTGAGTTCACACACTGGTTTTTATCATTGTAGAGAAGCATAGAAATAAAGTGATTTGTTTTGCAGTTAGGGACATGAGGAGGAGAGGAGGGAGGCAGCACTGCTGTCAGAAAGGGAAAACTTTCCCCAAGAATATTAGGAACAAGTGTGCTCAAAGGGTTAACGGAGAACACCGCTTGCTAGGGGAAGTGTGCGTGTACATTTGGCAGCAGTCACTTCAGTAAAAAGTTATTGAGTTGAGCCAGTCAGACTCCATGTGGGTTTTTTGTGTTGGTTTTGTTTTTTTTTTTAACCTAAATATTCTACATTTTGGTCAGTTCAGGAAATGTGTTTGCTCCTGGGTGGTACATAGAATTAGTGTTTTGAAATCACATTGGGGCCTTCAATGTTGAAAAGGATTTTCTTTGAATTTTTAACTTTTCCAGAATGGTAAAATTTCTAAGGGAACTATGTGGAGGTAAAACATAAAATGGAGCTTAATGAGGGGTTGTGAGAAAGGAGTTCCTTTTTTCAGTGCCACTGCATTTTGTTTCTCTTGCTAATCCTCATAAAAGGTACACATTTAATTTTATCAGCTTTTTTTTTTACCTGTTTTGTTGGTCTCTAAGGAAGATTTTTGGTGTCTTGTTTGCTCTTATCTTGGTCTTCATAGACCAGCTTCTGACTCCCTGGCTGCAAAGCCAGTATCTATAACTTTGCTGTCCAAGAGGACAGACTCACAGAGCAGTAGCAGTCCAGTCCAGTAGCTGTGGGAAGGAATGGCATCCTAACCCATTGCCCTTCTGGTGAGGAAACACTTTATTCACATCATTTCACTTCCAGCTGGGTTTCTGGATGCCTGCAGCCTTGTGTGTGGGCAGGTGGGTTCAGGAGGGAGTTATCTTCAATAGCAGGAAATAGTTTCTTTGTAAGATGAATTAAATCCAAACACATCTTAAACCTTCTCTTGACCCAGGCACTCCCTCTGACTCCTGCCCCCTATCTAACCTTCCTTTTGAGAGCAAAATGCTGGTAGCTTTCTTGGGTCACCCCTCAGGCTGCACTACCATTGACTGATTCTAATAAGGGCTTTGCTCTGGCCAGTAAAACCTTTTATTTATTTCACCACACCACCTTTCCACTGAGGAGGGCAAGAGCCTTTCCTCATTTCTTTCCCTTCCCACAGAGCAACACTGGATAGTAGGAATCTTTCCAACCTATGCTGTAGGAATGCTTTGGTGTGTGTTCTCCTCTTGGATCTATCTTCTGTGGGTGCCCAGCTATGTGTCAGGTGAGGACAACGTCCCTTCACAAAAGGCATCATCCAGGTGGATTGGCCTAGCTTTTGGTGTTTTGGTAAGCTGGTGGTTTTCTGTAGAGTCTGTACCTTGGACCGAAGGATCTAACCTACTCTTGTTTTTAAAAAAACAAAGAAAACACAAGTCTAGTGGGAAGAACCATCTTCAAGATGTAGAGAGCTACAGATGTGGAAATGTCTACAGGGGACAACAGGCAGCCTGAAATGATAGCTGAGAGGTGCAAACTCATCTGAGCTCTTCTCACTTATCTGAATGAAGCATTAACTGTGAAAATTCTTGTCATATGAAAACCAGCACTATTTATCCATCCTTGCATGTTGGAAGGAAATGGGCTGGTCATATTATGAATATCCAAACAATTTCCTGCAAGTATCATCTCTTTTGAGATCTTGAGATATTTTTTCTGATCTGAACCCAACTTCTTCAGATCTGTGGGATCTGCTTCTTGAGGTTCACTCCCTAGCCATCAGCTCTTGTTATCCCAGCTTTCTAAGGAAGTCGTTTTACACAATCATGCTGTATGGCAGTTCCTTTATAGACGCTTTGGAAATGGCTGGCAACTCTCAGCCAAATTTAACAGAGCAATAGAGATCTCAAAGATAAACTTTCCTAAGAGTTTTGTAAAAACAGGTGCCTGGGTAGAGAAAAGAGAGATTTCACGAGTGCCGCTTCTTCCCTTCAGGCAAACCCACTGACACCGTCACTGTGCTGAGGCTCCAGTTGACCTCCCAGATGGACAGTCAGTGCATACATCCTGGCTGGCCAGCAGCATGTGTAGAGCTCCGCACCAGCCCCAGCACATGCTGCCTCGTACTCAGGCATGTGATTTGCCATGACACAGACCTTGTTGCGCTCATGCATCACTTTGCTGCCTTCTGTATCTCCCATGTTTCTTTGACTACCATCTCTGTCCTACCAAGATGCATTGTACATTGCATCACCGCTGCAAGTAACTCTGTACAGCACTGTGTCTGTGCATTGCTGCAAGACGCCCACCTCCCCTGAAATCCCCATCCATGCTGTCATCGCCTCTTCTGTGGTGTGTGACCTTGGCCCCAGCCTGACGGCTGGGAGATGCAGAATGCCTCAGGCTGCTTTTTCACCCAGAAAGGGAGGAATGATGGAGTGACATCCCATCCTCCTGCAACGCTGGCTCCCCTTTCTTTTCAGGAGTCAGTTCAGAATTACTCTCCATGGATTTGTTCTTGGCTACCTTATGGGCCATGTCTCTCTCTATTACCATCGCTGCTTTGTCTGCTTATCTAACACCTGCCTTCTCTCTGTCAAAAGCCTTTTCTTCTGCAGCTTTCTACCATCTGGAATAGCCACTTGATCAGCTTCAGTTTCTTTCTCCTTAAATATCTGAAACTCTTTTTTTGTTGCCTGTACCTCAGCATATGCTACCTTATTGAGTGGGCTAAACTGGTTTATATTTGATACTACTTGCTTCCCTCTCACACATTACTGAATGGTGTAAAACACGTTGAGCTGCATTTGAAATGGCAGATGCTGGACATTGTAGTAATGTACAGGATGTCACTGTGTTCAGCTGGAGCCAGCCCGCTTGCTGATGACGATCCACTGCTTCTCCACAAGTGGGAAGCTGAGCTGAGAGGAGACATGCAGTGCACTGCAGTGGAAGCATACCTGTCTCCTTACAAAAGGGGAAGATGATAAACCACATGTATCTGGTTGCAGATTTAAAATGCAGGAACTTATGTTTTCCTTTAAGTTAAAATGTTTATGGTAGATGCACTAGTGCAATGGAAACCAAAGCCATCTTTGAGCTGTTGATGTAACGTGGGTACAGCACGGTCATGTTAACTTGCGATGTGGGTTTTTCCATCCAGGTTCCCAAGCTATTGCTTAATCTGGGTCTGGAAGAGCCACTGGTTCATGGGTCTGCACAGATCACTGACAGAGGCATGGTAAGTATTCTCGTTCCCCGTGTCTGCTCTTTCAATACAGTCTGCACGCCCTTTGCTTCAAGAACTGCTTCCTAAAATTCAGTCCCACTGTTGGAAGTCAAGCTGAGTTCTGAAGTGTGGAATTACATTGTAGGTGATACAGCCCAGAGTGTCCTCGTAGGCTTGCCCATGGGTTCCTGACTTTCAATCTCTGTCTTTAAAAATGTTTGATAAAAATTCTAGCTTACTCCCAAGTCAGACACTGCAGTCTCTTGTTCCCTAATGGCACTTCATCGTAGTTGAGCAGTTTGCCTCCCAAAAGACATCAGACTCAGAAGGGGTCAGTATTTTAGCTTTGCTTCTTGCTAAAGCATTTTGATTGAATACCAGCTTCAAGCCTCCTTTTCACAGCTCTCACTGGGCAGATGTTAGTGAAACCAGTAAGTACCAGCAGGAGTGTTCTTACCATGCTTACTTACTGCATGAGGCCTACAGAGACTGACCAGCTAATGGAGTTTTACCAAGCTAACAGACCTTGGGACGACTGTCCAACTGTCTGCCTATGAGATGGCCCCCAAATTTCTAGGTCTTTCCTCTGCCAGGGATCCCTAAGGGTAGAGCAGGGTACACTTTGTTGATGAGTGCTCTTTGGAAGAGGTGTATGGAGAACACATATCAGAGAGCTCCAGATTCTTTTGCCAATTTCCATTCTTTTCTTCCCTAGGTTGGATCGGACAGCATCATTGGGTCATCCACACAAGTGGGGGAAAAGACATCCATTAAACACTCTATCATCGGCAGCATGTGTACCATAAAAGACAAAGTTAAGATAACAAACTGCATCATCATGAATTCTGTTACAATTGAGGAAGGGTATGTCAGCTCTTTGTATTTTGTTTTTGTTTTGGTCTTTTCTTTTGTTTTCTTTTGTTTTGGTCCCCTAAATTTGAAGTTTCTTTTTCTAGATAGATTCTGAGTCAGTAATTTTTGTCCTGTAAGCAATCCTGAGCCAGAACAGTTGATCCCAGGGGGTGTGTTTCTAAAGACCGAGTCAGAAATAAGTCTCTATGAACAAGCTACAAATGCACAAGTAAAATGAATTAACGAGGGAACTGCAGTCCTGGAACATAAATTTCTTCTTTTCAGAGGAGATTATATCATCTTCAGGATGTGTAAGTTAAGCGGATGTATGAGTCTGTATGAGCTTGTGTGTCATCCTTCCAAGTTTTATTTTAGTGTCTGGGTCTATGAGTATACCCAAAACATTTGAGGCAGGAAAACCTATTTTGAAGCGATACACTTACCAACTAGATGTGTTCTTACCACCTTTGAACATGACTGTTTCACCTTAATGTCATTTTCTTTGGGCCTTTTTTTGTCATCTTGCAGCTTTACTTTACCATTGCATATGCTGAGTAATAAAATAAATGAATAAACTTTTCAAAGAGAAAATGTGCCAGCTAGTAGAGGTTTCCCATGCATTAAAGACACTAACTAAATAGGTAACCTTGAGCTGTTCATTTCCAAATGTGGGAAAAGTGCCCTATCTGTAATTGTTGATGTCTGCATGCCCCCATCTTTCCATACATGCTGGCTTCCTGTGGATGTCAGTGGAAAGGAAACTGCTGATTGAGTCTGTGCAGGCCTGTATAAATTCCCTGCTCCTTCATGGCTTGAGGTTTGCTTAGGGCCTCAGGAAAAAGGCCAAACTCTTAAAAAATGCCAAGTTGGCTCTGAAAGTTGCATATCTGAAAAACAAAAAACCCCAAAGGATGTGGGGTCTATGGAGGATACTACTGTTACATAACTAAATTACAGGTAAGTATGGTACCTTACTGCCAAGTGTTTGTCTTTAATAGAAATCCACAGTAATTTCAAGCACATCATAAATCAGAATTCCATGGAGTATAGAAAATAGCTGGTTTCCAGTTCAATCGCAAATGGATCCAGTATGGCTGTATCACAAGCACGGCTGTCATAAGAAGTACCAGAACCTCTCTCATTTGATCATAAGACCCTCTGTCATTTTGATTAATTAATTGATGCCACAGTCATAACGGTATGGTTTTGCATATGAGGTGAGCAGCTCTACCATTAAATCACAGAGGCAGCTAAGTGTATAAATAGTGATATTTTTATGAAGAGTCCCAAATCAGCTTGTGTTTGTCTCCACTGGTATATACTAATATTCTCCTCTAAATCCTATATCAAGCTCAAAGTCATTATCTTAAGCATTCCACAGAATTCCATTAACATCATAAAGATGGTGATATAGTATTTTTTTAAGAGGGAAAAATTAACTTTTGGGGTAATATTTTTGTGATTTTCTGGAATACAATGTCATCCTTGGTCACTCTCAGTGAAAACAATGTAGCCACCATTGAGTGAAAAACCTCACGGTCCCAGGGGTTTTACCCCTTTAGCTGCTCTATGGTTACTGCACACTGATGCACTGAAGTCAAATTTGTAATTGTTTCTCTGCAGCCAGAATGAAGATTATAGACCGTGGAGCTTTATTTCAAAGCATATTGTAATTCATATTGTATAGATCTGCACTGATAGATACTGAGCTGAGTATTTCTTATTGCATCATGGTAAGTCTTAAGATTAGAGTATGAAGTCATGCATACACAGGTAGCGAGATACAGAAATATTCTAGCTGCTGAGTTTTGCTGAAAGAAGTCTTGCTTATAACTTAGTGAAGAATTTCTATGTATTTTGACCCTCTTTAATGACTGATTAAATCTGATAGATTTTTGTTAAAATGCTAATGATTCTTACACATGTTGATGGATCCATTTGCAACAGGTGGATAAATTATACGTGGTTTTGCTTTAAACTCTCCACAATGGACAACTTCTCTTTACAAACACCTCTTCTCCCAAGTGTCTCTAAAATATCTCAGGCTTTATCTAATCACCAAGTTCAGAAAACGTCTTGGGGCTTTTCTTGGAAAGTCAGTGTATGTTGGCTGATAGGGGTCAAAATGAGCATAATGAAGTGCCTTTCTAGATCTTTAGTGAAGATCTAATTCATTTTTTTGTTGCATAGCAAATGCCTGACAAGTAAGCCAATTTTAACTCTGTCTAAGGTATTGTATATTAGAAACTTCTGGAATTGCACTGAGAAGTGGACAAAAAACTGTGTTGTTTAAAGAGTACACATTTTAATGCTGACAGGAGCAGCTCCACCAAACTAATGGGCGACTATATTAATGCCCTAGTCAATGAGTAGTAACTGAAAGCTAGTCCCAGCAGCGTTCACTACAGTTATACCAGCTTGAAGCACTAGGTTGAGAAGACTGCAGAAGGGCATATATTATGGAAAAGACAAAGCTGTTTAGATAACCCGGAGAAGAAAGAAAGATTGGGTAAATCATTTCTGAAAGTCAGGGGGCTGGGAACAACCAAATGGAAAAATTGCTCCGCATTCTAAGTTCATTTATCAAGAGCTATGATTATACATGGCACTGCCTTGGTAATTCCCTTACCACTTACATCACCTCTAGCTTCTCTGGGTTGAATCTTACTTTTCTTTTTTGTATCTTTTTTGCCCCATCTCAGCTTGAAAAGTGATCAGCAGCTTCAGCTCACTATGTCAATATAGAGAAAAAAAAGCAAAAACCAAACCAACAACAACAAAAAAACAGATTAAAAAGTTTTATCTCTTGATGGTTTTCCTGTAATGTGATTCGAGGATCCTGCGCCATAGTTTCTGCAGCTTCAAGATCCACAAATTACATCTCCAAACCAGAAAAAGGTTTTGAATAGCCTCACCACATTTGATACCAGCTTCTGAAATGAACAAATAGATTCTTTCTGGGCAGATGGGAACACCACAAGGTGCTTAAAACACAACTAGGTTCATGTTGTTAGGCTGTGGTTGGCTTATTATTGGAGAAACAGAGGTTATGACCTAGACGATGATGACCTTCCCAACTGAATGGATCAAGGAACTGGAGTTAGCTTGGACAGTACCATTGTTTGCAGATTATGATCCGTTCTCCAGCAATGGGTGGCGTGTTCAATGCTCTGAAGGACCAGTAGCAGGGTTTTTTGTTTTCCCTGGTGCATAGGGCTTCTGTTACGCTATATATGACTCCTGTGAAGTGATTTGAGTAGATGTGAATCCCCCCTTAGAAGAGATTACAGGGGATTAAAGAAGTTCATAACACAGGCAAAATAAGTGGTAGTCCTTTCTTAATGTGTTTCCCACTGTGCAGCTAATTCTTCCATCAATGAGACAATAAAATAGTGAAGATTACATATGTGCTGAACGATGGACATACTTGACCAAGCTGTGAGGGATGTAATTTATACAACAGCACAAGTGCTGAGAGATGCTGACTGCCCAGGTGACAGGCTGCAGTGGGGAAACTGTTCTTGTTTCCCTCTGGACGGCTCCCCAGAGCTCAGTGACAAATGACTGCACTGAGTTACATAGTTGGGGAAAATCTACTAATCGAGCTGAAATTGTAGGTCATTGGAAAATTTTGTGTATCTGAATGCTCCTGTAGTAGCTGTACGTGTCCTCAGTCTCTACAGTATCTTGGGGCTGCCCCTTCTGTTTGTTCTGGTTGCATTAGAGGTGGTGCAGTACAACAGGGACCCTGGATTCCTACGTCTTTGGTGCAGGAGTCCCCTCATTATAGCTTGCCTGCAAAGGAGCAGTCTGTAGCACTGGCAGACTGGCTGAAGCTGGTTACGTAGGGAGATTGTGCCACTTGCAAATGAAAAGTGATGTCTCTGATACATCAGCTCCACCCTGATATCTTCATAGAACAGAAGTCACTGCTGTTGGGGCTTGCAGACAATCTCACAACTCATTATGCTGATCGGAACGTGATCACTGTGTTTCATTTGGTATACTCAGGCACACTTAGCTTCCCTGAAACGAGACCTAGATACGGATGGGTTAATTCAGCTTCAGGTTCCTGTTTTGGCTTTTGTTTTGGCAGTTGGTGGGTTTTTTTCAAACATCAGCTTTATTTTTACCAGCCTTGTAGTTTTACTCACATTGTTAGCTTCTGGCATCAGGAATTGTCTAATTGCTCTGGTCATACAGGACCTTGTGCAGAAGTGCTCTGAGCATTACAAATAATATTAACAGGAAAAGCATGTTGAATCCTTTATTCCATCCCTGCAGATTTCGAAATCTCTTGTTTATTAGTAAAACTATCTCGGTGTATACACTTACTGAAAGGAGCTTGGCCATTTTGTCATGTGCACAGTATATCTTTCTTCCTTGGTCATGGAAAATGAATGTTTCCCTGGGAAAGATTCAAGAGATGGGACTGTAGAAGGGGAAAAAAAAATATCTTTGGACTACTTAGAGGTTAGTTGAGGAGGCAAGCATGAAAAGCAAGGATAAATATCAAGTCCACACTAAGCCATGCATTGAAATGGTCTTGTTGACATGCTGGTAGTCAGTACCCCATAGGGGGTCTGTGGCAGATTTAGTTGCTGAAATGAAGTATTTTGCTACTTTTCTTTTTTCCAGGAAATATAGGAAAGCAGTATGCTTCAAAATATGTTTTTATGGAAATCAGGCTGCTGTGATTATCAGAGGGGGTGACAGCCAGATGCAAACGGCTCAAGATTTCACCTCCACAGCTAGGAAGTACCAGATCTTCACAGAGTAACCAAGGAAGCTCAACCTGTCTCACCTATAATTTTATCAGAAAAACTGAAAAAAGGTAAATTAAATGTCTCATCATCTGCCTGGCACAGGCCAGAGAATTTTAAGCAGTACCTGCTGAGTTTAACTCAGCAGCTGTTGACTTTAAAAGATGGCGATCTTCTTTGAAAATCATGAACAATTTGAGGTCTATCAACCACGTTGGAAAACTATTTCAGTGTTCATTTTATTCTCCCTAACTCTTTCCATTTTTAGTGTGTAGACACACACTTCTGATCCTGAGTGTTTTACAGTCTGCAGTCAAAGATGCTTCACGTGGCAGAGAGGCTTGCCAGTGCAGGTGTAATTTGTGGGATGTGAAATTGCAAGCTCGGAAGGGCAGGTACTGCCTTCCTTTGGTATTTGCATTGCTGACATTTAACAGTTCTCTGGGTGGAACTCTGCAAGGTTCCCCCTTTGATTGTACAACTGGTGTCTCTCGTGTGGATATACTTTGGTGTGATGTCTCAGAAGAGTCCTCGCTGTTAAACTCCTTAAGCTGTATCCCAAACTGTGAATAGCAGTGAGAGAAAGAGAGGGTTCCTTCCAGAAAGGCGTTTGCAGCAGAGAGTTGCCAGATGGCCTGATGCAGTGGGCAGTCTCAGTTCAGGAACCTTAAGACTGGGATTGCAGATGGGACTTAGTTTATCATGCATTTGTGCAGGGGCAGGAGCTATTGAACAGTAACCTCATCTTGTTGAGTTTGTAAAGCTTATAGCATGTTGTCAGAACTGCATAAAAAACACACTACCCAGAGAGAGCTGTGAAATTCCCCATATGACACTGCTAAGGTTACCTGTTGGAAAGGGAAGGGGTTAAAAAGACAAGCAGATATGTTTCAGGTCAGGCTGCACATGATGGCAGCAAACTGCAAAGCAGTTGCAGTATTAGGGAACTTGGAGTGCAAAGGAGGTGACACCCGAGCACTGCAGGTTATGAAAACTGCAGGGAGGTGACGTGAATATTGAGGACAGAGGAAAAGTTAGATGAGTCCCATGGCGAGATGTGGTAAACCTTGGGGAGTTCTGAATCCCTGGGCAGAAAGAATAGGCTGGATTAAAAATTTGTTTAAAGGACTAAAGTACCCAGATTTGTGGAGGAAGGACTGGCACCAAAAATGCTATGTCAGCCAAAAAGAGTATCTTCCTTATTCAGTCATATGAAGACTGTAAGTTATGTGTTGGATTTTTTTAAAGGTGAAGGTGTTCTGGCTACCAGTGTGAAAGTAGATGGTACAGATGCTGTAATGTTACTCAGTGAGGGGACTGGAGAGTAACCACGTGTGACTGGTTAAAGGCTACTCCAGTTTACCACATGTCTCCAATTTATTGCTACTTTCTATGAGAAAATGTACAAAGGAAGAAAACAACAAGCAAGCCGAGCTGGATTGACTACTAACTGCAGATTGATTGTGAAGTTTATTGGTTGTTTCCTCAATAGTGCCAAATCAGCACCTGATGTAGAAACAGTTAGTGGTTTGAAGAAAGTTCTAATTAAAACCAGGATGGAATTGAGCGTTTATAGGGGTTCAGCACATAAGTAGTCTTTTTTCCCTTGGATAATGGCAGTACAAAGGAATGATTCTATTGCCAAGGCAACATTTTTTGAAATTGTGAAGTATATTTTACAGCACATTCCCTCATGAGAAGGAATGAGGAAATGAAGTTGTTTCCCGCACCATAGCTTGCAAAGCTGGAAATAAAGATTTGCTTATGCTGGGATTCACAAACATTTTGCATTTTGTACCATTTTTTAAGACAGCTGTTGTCTTCCGCACACTTTGTCTCACACCACCAGTTGCCCCCCTGCCTGATGCCAGCCCTAGGAAAGAAGAATGAGTTTAGAATAGGTATCACAGAAGGCACGTGGAAAGTGAGAACATGATTCAGAAAAAGCACGTGCTCAGCTTAAATGTGTGGATAAAGTGTATATGTGGATAAAGTATATCGTGGATATGGATAAACATGAATGTAAGAAAAAGGTAGGTATAGTCCTTGCCTGTAAAAAGGGCTCTTGATTACATAGCTGTTATGTTCTGTCCTTTCTGTCACACGTCTTGGTTTTAAACTGTAAACATTTTTGGCCAGGAACCATAATTTTCATTCTACTATTTAATTCAATGCACATGCTGTGTAAGATACTAAATAGAGACAACCTCTGGCTGGCAGAGTTTGCTTTCAGGAAGATAAATTGAAGGAGGGCAAGCTAGGAGAGCAGTGAGCAGGAAGCAGCTGAGCTACTCGCAGGGCTACTTTTCAGGTACTTTCAATTGAAGTCAAATTCTACTGTATCTAATGTATTTAGGATATTTCTCATATAGTACCCATTATCTTGTGAGTGTCTGAACTATTATTACTAGCAGCTCCACAAAAAAAAAAGTTTTCTTCTGGCTAGCTTCCTGGTACATCAATCTGTCTTAAATAAATCACCTGTTCTTTTATCTCAGATGCAGATGTTGCCCTGATAGCGCAGGGAGCTCTTCCCAATTTTCCAAACATCTTGTATATCACATGTTGAACTTAAAGCACAGATCAGCTCTGAAAAGTGGCATTTTAAAACACCCCCTCTCATGCTGCTGATCAGCTTCTTCAGGTGGCCAGGGTTATGTCTGACTTCAGAGCTATAAATAAACTTCTGCCTCCTGCTAGCCACATGGGTCTAATCGAAGAAGGGTATGGAGATTTTCACAAGCAACTGATTGCTGTTGGGTTTTCATGGGAATCTGAGTGCTTCCGGTGCTCTTGACAATATTCTCCAATCTGGGTATGGAAAAGAAGGACATTATCACACTGTGCCAGAATCACGCCTCTAAGTTCCTTAGGGGACCATGGGGTTGAACAGTCCAGCTTAGCTCTAAGAAGCCAGGCTCAGTTTGTAAGGGTGACATTTAAAAATCCTCTTCCTTGTCAACCTAGCCCATATGAGGTGGAAGTTGATTTAACCAATACTGTCCTATGGAGAGCTATAGCTCTCAACCTAGAATTGCCCTTGAAAAACCCCAAAGTGTTACCCCGCTCAGTCTGATTGTGCCAGCTAGTGAGCAAGTAAAGCAAACCCAGAGATGGGAGTGAACATACAATTTTTGTGCTTTGTTACCTTCACATAGACATTGATAGTTTTTCCCAGGCATCAGCTGAGTGTCTGTAAAATCGCGCAGGACATGGCCCTCCCACTCTATGCAAGAGAATCCAGAGGGAGGTCAGTTTTCCTGCATGTGGGGGTTTCTGGTGTAAAACTCCCTGCAGTGTACTTTTGCTGAAGTGTGCAAAACCAGGCTTGCAGCTACATAAAAGGCCACCAATTTGTTTGTTCCAAGATCAGCTGGATTTAACTGAAGTTTCAGAGGTGAGGCACAACCTTCCAGGCGACCTCCCCCTGCAGCCTAAGTTTCACTTAATAAAACACATTAAGGTAGGTTTGAGGCAATCCTTTAAGGTCAGTTGAACTTTCACTGGAAAATACGAGTGCTGGCAAGTAAATGCAATATGTAATGCAAAATGTTTAGGGTGTGGGGAAGAAGCGTAAAGGAGCCATACCACAGTGATGAGCTTGGCTAGAAAAGAGACATGAAACAAGTTCCGTAGCGAAAACACCCTCAGAGACGGGTGAAGAATTTAGGGACCTTGGTAGAATGTTTTTGTTACCCCCAAGGGGAAAAACAGATCAAAGCCCAAATTCACTTAAGAATGCTGGCTTTGAAATGTATCTATAAATTATAGCACGTACTGCTGGCATCTATTGTAGTCTTTGGTATTTACTTGTGTGTAGAACATGAGATTCACAGTGCCCTGCGTTGTGTGTAAAAGTGTGCTGGCGTAAAAATGTGTTAGTGTGTAAAGAGCACTGAGGAAGGCAGCATATCGGATTCTCAAGTTTCCTAGTAGTTTTTTTGCCTCTCCTCTGTTTTCCCCATGGTCTTTGTGCATCATCCCCGTGATCGTGTGCCCCAGCCACCAACTCACTGGCTCATGGGGGATTCCTTGAGGGGTTGCTGGTAGGTTTTAGAGCTCTACCTGCCTCCTTGCCACCTCTCAGTGTTATTAAGGTGCCTGTTGTGGCTGTTATCTTCTTGGTCAGGGCAGAATGGGACGTTGCTCCTAGGGGAATCCACAGCTGTTACCCCTCAGTCAGCAAAGTAGCTGCCAAGGCATGTCACCCTTTGCTTTTAACTCCTGAATCAGTCTCTCCATTTCGTAGCTCATCTGGAGGAGCAAGAGACCCGACTACTTGGCATGGCAGAGCATTACCAACAGGGTGTCCTAAGCCTTGTGCTCCAGGCTCTTTCTTCCTCGTGAGTGTATAGTTTTAAGCGTTGCATTTTAGACACCTCATTTGCTTTGCTGCCCAACAGAGATTATGTTGGGGTTTTGGCACAATTGGATTAAACTAGCAGAGCTGGATAACTTCCATTGGCATTTCAGGAGATTTGCTGTAAGGCAAACCTGTGACATTCATACCTTCCTAAGCTTGCACAACTAGGGCAAGAGCTGCAGTTGAGGTCTTGACCTCAGTTACTTAAGCCCCTTTCTCCCAGGAACGTTCATCACTTTAATCACACAGTCCTAAATAATCAGTGGGTAGCCTGTAATTAGGGGGTTGTGTCTTGGACTCCTGCAGCCTGCTCCTGGTGTGCTGAGCGCTGCGTATTTTGATTTCCCGTTCCCCCAAAGCATGTTTGATCTCAGATTTACACTTCAGAAAATTAAGAAGGGTACGGCACCTCAGTCCCCTGGCAATCTTCCTGCTTTCAGTGGTAGCTGCCTTGCTTTTCCTAAGTATCGCAGTGCTGCAGCGATTGACACACTTGATTTAAGAGTTTGATTTATAGACTGATACTCCGGCTGAAAGTCAGCAGTTCCAGGGCTGCATAAATCAGCCTGTCTCTGGGACTAATACTTCCTTATTTATAATTTCGACAGGAGATGGAATTCTTTCTCGATTCTTTACATTTCTTTCAGATGTAATCGACCACCCTGTCCTTTGGTTTAAAGCTATGTGACTTTGCCACAAATAGAGGGAGGGGAAAGTAAGCCGAGTCCAGGAATTGCTGTGCTATAAAAGCTCCATATTGTATGCTCTTGGACTTTGCTTTCTCCCAGCTTCCTTCAAGCCCACACAAGAGATGGACTTGAGGTTTTCTGGCTTTCTTCCCCTCCCCCTTCCCTCCATACATACGCTGACCTTTTAGAAAAATAAATAAAAGATAAAGAAGGACCTGGAATGTTGCAGAATGTGTGTACATTTTGCTCTCTGTTGTTTTCTGCTGGGATTAGTTGTTTACAATGGGGGAGAGAGGGAGGGCAGAGGAAGGGAGGTCTGTGGCCTTAACTGAAATTAGTGGCATTTCAGAGTGATCTTGTTAGGTGGTCTGCAGTTTAAAGACCTAAATCCTTGTAATCCCCCCATGCCTCCTTGGCCAATACTCCTTTTGCTCTTGTTCTCTCACTTTCAAAAAAAATCCACCCCAAAGTCAGCCTCTCTTGTCTCTCTGATACAGGCACGTAACATACACGCATGCACGCGTGCACAGACACAGACGTACACGCACACTCTCTCTCATATGCTTCCATTCGCACATTGTACCTGTATAACAAATTAATGTTTTAGCTACATCTGTTCCCACTACAGGACTGGGCTTGTAAAATGCTCTCTCTAGAATGCAGACGCACACTGAATATTTTTATTTATTTTCTGAAAAACACCCAGCTGCCAGACTTTCAGTTTGTGATTACACTTAAAACAAATTCAAATTGAAATTTCAGCCATAAATCAAATGCCCCAAATTAGTTCCTCTTGTGGGCTTGAACATGCTCTTTGGATTTTAAGGTCAGAAGATATCCGTTTTCACTGTGCTGAAAAGTTTAAAAATATGCTACATTTTTGGAAAAAAAAATATGGTTTGGATTATAAAGCAGTACATCAAATGTGCGCGTATGCACACACACAACAGTGTCGATGAAGCTGGATGCTGTGGGAGCAGCTTTGAGGACTAATAGCACCTAGCTGTTAAGCAAGGCAGGAACTGCAGCGGCTGTTTAAGCCAAGGAGAATAGAGCAGAGTGCCCTGAGATGTGATACTTACCCTGTAAGAGAATAAAAGTTTATTCCTTACTCTTCAACTTAAAAAAATAGTAAAAATTAAATAAACACACAAAATACTTCTCTTGGCAGGCTTTATAACATACTTATTTTTAAAAAAAAGGCATTTACAAGTGGTTTCAAAATGGCTGTGTTACATCTGTCAGCGGGTGAAGGGAACACCCACAAATTGTGTTTTTATCTCTTGAAGTTTTGTTCCACTTGAGCAATAAAAGCCAGATTCGTTGCTGGTTTGTGTGATTGGGGTAATCTGAGCGTTGAGTATGGTTTTAAAACTTATGCAGTTGGTTGAGTTTGTAAGTTTTAAGAAACTCCTGGGGTGGCAGAGTTCTTGGGTTTTGTTTTACCCTGGCACCGGGGAAGGGTTGGTTTGCGAGCACCTGGCACAGACAAGTTCATCTTGGTTCCCTGGCCTGTCCCTCCCAGCAAATGGTTTGGCAGGAACCCCCCTTATCTTTGATGTTAATGTCATCAGCACTTTCTTGGTTACAATGCTATTCTTTCTCCAGGAGTTGAAAAACTATCCCCAAGTACGCTCTGAACACACATCCAGTATTTCTCCAGCCTGAACTCCAGACCAACAGCTTAAATCCCCTCTCCGCTGGGGAATATCCTCCTCCGTGAGGATAATGCCAAGAGGTGTAGTGCACTCACAGCTGCTCTCGTGCTCAGAAGAAGTGATAGATGGTGGGAACCTAAAAGGTTGCAAGGGAAAGCTCTCATCTGACTGGCTCAAAGTGTTGAAGGAGGAGGTATTTTGGAGTATGCATTCTGGATAGGAGCCATTTCAGTGGGAAATGAGCAACCTCTCCCATCGCCTTCACTAGTCCTGTTGAAAGCCAAGTCAGGATGGCAGCGGTGAGCAGTCCTCCCTCCACCAATTCACTCCCGAGCCTGGCTGTGAATGCAGAGTTGCTCTCGCTCTCAGCGACCGCTCTTGCGCAAGATGATGGCCTGAGCTGCTGCGCAGGCACACGAAGCTATTGGAAAGGAAGCAGGTCGTGACAGTGTGAGAGCAAAGGCAGGCGGGGGTCTGCTGTGTATCTTTGCCGCTTTTTATCTTATTAACGTGTTAGTAAAAACCTTGCCAAGGCAACCTGAGCTGGTTACTTGTAGCATAATTGCTCATATTGCCTCCTTGTAGGTCAGAGGAGGGGGAGTTTAAGCGAGTTAAAAGAGTAATTGTTCAGAGGGGACAGTCTGTTCAAGGAGGGTCGTAACTGCTAACCACTGCGGCTGAGGTCCAGTTTTATTGCTTTTACTCCTGCAGAATTAAAGCTGGTTTTGTGGGGCAGATGGTTTCTGCTCTGACTCACAAGCAACGGAATTGTAATAAGTTTAGTGGCAAATTCTGTATACTAGATAACAGTGAAGTGTAAGCGGGAAAATACTAGGAATTAATTTTAGGATCACCAGTCTGGAAGTGAGGATTGATGTTTCTCTCTTCTCCTGAGGACCACAGCAGCTAGCTCTCCATTCAATACAGAATTGAGGCTCAGGGCTTTGACATGATACCAAAACCCCTCTATGCTGTTAGTTCAGACTCCAGGGTAACACCTCTGTCCGCGAGCCAGCCTGACGGTGCAGTGCAGCTGTGTTTCACAAGTGCAATGAGTCGTGGCGATGCCTGTGACCAAGGTGGGGAATGGCTGCAGGTCATTCAGCTGTGGAACTCGCCATGCAGAAAGTCACTGAAGCCAAACACTTCAGACAGAGATCAGCTGTTCAACTGAGGACAGCAAGAATATCCACAGTTGTGGTAGTTAACATTAGCAGAAATACTGGGGAGTAGATATGAAATGCCATGGTTCGCAGTGGGATTAATATGGGGGAGCAGATTATCTGCATCTCTCTGGGGTTCTATATCTTGCTTTTACCTTCCTCCCAATCAGGTGGTTTTGATGTGTGTTAGACTTAGTATTTTAGACACTCAGCAGCTGGATGCCTTCAAATTTTCTGTCCTTTGATGACTTCTGTCTATCTTTGCACATGTGAAAATAGGGAAACAAATAATTTGCATGGTAGCTATTTTCTTCTCTGTAGCTTTGAAAGAAATTACATTTAATATCATCTAATGCCATTTAACACTACTCACGATGCTGAGTGAACAGCATTTCAGGACACATCATGGATACTAGTAAAGGTAAAGATTCACAACTTCCGTTTTACTGCATAGAGGGGCTCCGACCAATGCAGTAACTCACTCAGTGTCTCTTAGCAGAGGAGTCACAAAGCCAGCACTTGGACTCTTTCCTACCTGGACGGTCAGATCAGCAGATTTGAAAGCTGGTTATCACAGATTCAAACACGTTTTGGAAGAAGGTGACTTTTGCTAAAGTTCCATGCTATGTTGCATTTCAGACTTTGTGCTGTCAAAGACTACATGAGTGTGAAGATGTCCAAGGCAGGTAGAGCAGATCCAGTGTGGTTTTCATTGGTTTAGTACTGCAGAGTGATTGTGTTTGGGTGCTTGAATGTAACATGAACAAAGCCAACCAGCTGAGGTACTGATCTGCCCCTTCTCACCACCCTTTCTTAATGCCTGACAAGCTGGATCATTTGAAACGTCTCAGCAAAATTTGCAGGGAAGGACTGGGCTGCTGCTCCTCTTTTTAACTGAGGAGCTGAGCAGAGAAGCCACCTCCACAGTTACCCAGACTGTCTGTGGAAAATATGAGACTTGATCCAGGTCCCAAGTCCCAGGCCAATGTCCTGTCTATGAAATCCTCTGGCAACATTTGTTCTGTTAAGGAAATGTAGAGGAAAGCTATTCTAACAGGAGGTAAAACTGGAAACCCTTTCTTGCAGACCCATTCTGACAGCTGGCATTTCATTTTTTTCCAGCAACTGGGTGTGAGAATCAGGAGAATAATAGTGGAATTTTTGAGAAAAGAGCAGATCTGAACCTACTTACAGGATCATGCCACAGGCTCATTATATGTTCTGGTAGACACCTTTGGTTTGTATCTGTCATTTTAAATTATTTTCTTGCTTTATTTTGTGCTTATGTTGTAGGTGCTGTCTTCAGGGCAGTGTTATTTGTCATAACGCCGTGATAGAGAAGGGTGCAGACATCAAAGACTGTTTGATTGGAAGTGATCAGAGGCTGGAAACCAAAGGTAAGTAGAAGAGCTGTATTTACAGTGCATTTGTAATCATTTGCAGAATTTCTTCCTCGAGATTTTACTCCTGCTTCTTCATGACGTGCCAGTAAACAGTGGCAGTTCTACTGTGTGGTGTCCTATAATATTAGGATTTGTTTTTCATGGAAAGTACAGCTTCTTGGCTTAAGAATAGCCCAGGGACTCGCTCCTCTGAAGTTGGCAGAAAAGCTGTTGTTGTTATTACAAAGAACAAGATTGGGTGCTGAGACAGTCTTTTCCCAGAGACCACAATTAGATCAGCCTGAAGTTGTCCTCAGCAGAAGGAGTAATCTTGGTCAGTGTCAGAGGCGATGCAATCAAATTATTGATCACATGGACATCCTTCTCTTTGTAGATGGTACCAACCCACGGTGCTAGTGTACTCCCATTCACCTTGCTCCAAAGAAAAGCTCAAGGTGGAATATCGTACCTGGAGCTCATTTACTAAATACAAAGGCAGCTACGTTCAGATCTGCTTTACTGCTATTAAATGCTATTTTAGGGCTTCGGAGAGGTCACAACTACATGGCCTTCATTTGGGCAAAGTTAAGCCATCCAGTGGAAGTGTGCGTGGTGAGGGCTCGGTGGTAACCGCCTGAGTGGAGCTGTTGATTTCCTGCCCGAAGAGATAATGGGCAGGAAATGGCTGTCTGGGTGACTGCATCCCAAGCAGAGGGCTTTTTAATGAATATTTATAGTTGGGGTTTGGCAGATCCCTGCTCTAGGGTGTGGACTGAGGACAAAAGTGAGTTCCTCTGCAGGCTCCATGTGAAGTTATTTAGTCAGATCAGGATTTGTTTGCTCACTTTGTCTTTATGGGTGGATTCCCAATTTTAAGTGTCCTGACACCGAGCAGGGTTTGCACTTAACGTAGTATAGTATAACCTATTGTCAGCTATGCATATGACAAATTTTCCTTTAAATCAAAATTCAAAGTAAAAAAGACTTGTGAAAACAAAGCATTAATCTTGCAGTTGCAAGTCTTGGATACCGAAGGAAATACCCAGCAAGTGTTCTGTGCACTGTGGTCTTGGTCCCTGTATACCAGAGTCTGTGGCTACTCATGGCTTTGCCTGTCATATCAGTCTGAATCAGTGGCCCTTGTGGGTTTCATTGCCCCCCTATCACTGAAGATTTGTACTATTCATGATGCTCCGTGTCCTCCCCTGAGTATAGAATCATAGAATCGTGGAATCATTTGGGTTGGAAGGGACCTTTAAGATCATCAAGTCCAACCATAAACCTAATACTGCCAAGTCCACCACTAAACCATGTCCCCAAGTGCCACATCTACACACCTTCATGAATCTCTAGGAAAGCTGAATCAGGTCGCGTTTGGTTGTTAACCTATAGCGTGAACTATGAGGAGACGGGGTGTAGATTTAGATAATATTTTAGGAAATAAGAATATGTTTGATTTCTTTAATAGATTATATCAAACAGAAATATCACCCTTTGACCTCGCTCACATCTGCTTCAATAGGCTCTTCCAGGGTGCAGATCCTAGTCTGGTTGGTTTTAGCATGGAAACCATTCTTTCTTGGTTGTCCTTGTCATCCTTGTCTGAATATTTTTCAGGGTTTGTAGATATATTTGCAGGGAGAGTAACAGAGCTGTAACCTGTGGTTCATTTGCCCATTCTTGTAGAGTCTACTGCTCACCTCTCCAAATCTTAAGCCCACTTCTTAATGAGTCTGTGGGCTCTCTAGTTAAACTCTTCAGAAATGTATGATTGACATTAGCAAAGACACATTCAGGTAGATTATGAAAACACCATTATGCTGAGCAAGAAAAAACAATAAAGCCTCAGTTCATTTCCCTGCCTCAGTTTCCTAACCATTCTGGAATTTCTTTGGGCTGGGGGTCAGGTTCTCCTCGGTGGTCTGGGATCTGTCTGCGAAGTTCATGACTTATTTCCTGAACTGTGGAGTCTTTCCAGCCCAGCATGTCTCTTCTGACCTTGGCTGGTCCTGTAGTAAACGGGGCCGTCTCTTTTTCGCTGTGAAAGCATGCCATGACTTCCTTTCCCCTGCCCAAGACTTCCTGTATCTTGTGCCAAGCTTTTGGTGTGGCCCTGTAAGTCTGTTTCCATATTCCCCCTTTCATCAAGACTTTGGCTGTGTTGTTCTGTTTGGTAACTTTTCCTTCTTCAAACTCGAGCCTCCGTGGCCCAGTTAGAAAAAAACTAGTTCTCTTGGGTTGGAGCCACCTTTTGTTGCAAGCTGATCACACTTCAGCAGACGTAAGCGGTAGCAGCTGGCTGCTGACCCTAGTCTGGGAGTTACATGCAAGAAACCTCCTCAGCAAAGCTGCATGCACCTTCCCAGAAACATTAAAAAAATAAAAATACAGCAATCCCTTATTCCAAAGCATCAGCCAGGGATTCATCAAAGGTAGAAATATCCCTGAATCATCCTACACAGCCCCAAGCAAATCCCACAGTTGACTTTGCTGCAGAACTGGCTGTGTGCTCCCTGCTCTACCGTCTGAGTCCTGGCCACACTGCCCAGGCGGCTCGAGGTACAAGAGCTCTTTGAGCCAGTGGTGCACTGACCCCCTTTCGTAAAATGAACTCCAGTTGCATGCAAGGAGGATGGCAGGAGAACAGCTACCACAAATGATAGGCAAACGTAACTCAAACCAGCTCTCATCCTTTTCCTTCTGCGGAAGAATATGGGCATATTTAGGGTGGTCCAAATAGTACAGCTGGGAGTAATGGGATTGAATTAAACACAATTTAGGTTGGCTATCTGGAACGTTTTCCTAATGATGTGGTCTGGTAGGCTGTGGGATAATCTCCCTGGGGACATGGTGGGAGACCTCATCACTTAATAATGGGCTTGGCAAAGCTCTGGACACCTAAATAGAGGGAACACTCCAACACTGCTTACTGGGGTAGATCAGAGCAGCCTATTACTTTCAACATGAAAAGAAAGTTAGAGACACAGGGGGGGCAGGTAACTGTCAGCAGTGATGTCCCAGTCCTGTGTTGACTTCAGCCCTATCATAGCACTGGCCAGAGATGGTACTTTTAAGTGCCCCTTAAAGTCAAGGTATGGAGTTTTATTAAAATTCTGGATTTGCAAGCTGTGCCTCCTGAGAGCGATACTATTCTCTTTCTGCTACTTTTATTACCATGCTTAGGAAGCATCCACTTTCCTTCCTGTTTGATACTTTAATTTAAGGAATTTGCTAGCAGAGAATTAACAGATGGGCTTTGTGAAAGCTACCTCATGCAGGTAGCAGTCTGAAAAAACATGTTGGTACCTAAGAAAAAGAAGGTAATTACTAAAGGGATAGGAAATGGCAGGCAGCAGTTCTGAAAGAACTTAATTGCACAGAGCATTCAATCACTGTTTCGAAGACAGTTATTAGGATCATGCTCCAGCCTTTTTGATGAACCTATTTTTAAAAAGAGCTCAAAACCAGCATGCACTCATTGAAGTTGGACTAGAGAGAGGAAGTGCTGGTGATGGGCCAGCCGAGGAGTCAGATGAGCCCTAGAGTCAGTGAGTTCGGTTCCCAAAGGGAGTCTCTAGGCTGAATTCAGCAGGGAGTATGTTATATATATGGTATAGGTTAGCCAGGAAGAGACATATACAGTTAAGTGGCCTAACCTTTCTTCAAAGCAACACCAAGAACAGAGATGGTAAAGACACACACATAGGATAAAACTAGCAAAACTGACACAAAACTCACCACCACATCCCTCGCCTTCATTGTTGTCGTTGAGGCAGGAATGTTTTATGTGCATTGGATATTAAGGAGCCAGTGTCATTTGGGGACAGCTTGAATCATTGCACACCCAAAAAGTGTGTTAACAGCAGTGTCGTTGCCACAAAACTATGTTCAGAAAGGGAAAAAAATACCAGCAGCCAGGATGCTGATGTAATCTTAGCTTGGTATGCTGGTACATACTTACTAGTGGCAATATCTCTGTGCCCAGGCTGTAGACTAAGATTTCACTGTATTTGTTCCTATGAAGTTTGTATGCTAGCATATATTTTTATTTTCCGTGGTGCCCTGACACAGTCAACACCCAGAATGAGCAGTGCTGGCTGAAGGAGGGGTGGGGTGTCCATATTCCACATTTTCCTGTCTTTTTTCAGTTTGTGCTTGAAACATTAACTATTGTACACTATGCAAGAGACAAGATCCTTCCTTTCTATGGCCTTCCTGCAACATTTGTCATCTTAATGCTTCACAACTGTTAACAACCTCATTTGCACCTCCTCAGTATGAACATGGCTGGATTTTCTTCCTATTTTACAGCGACCTGAGAGACAGGGAGATTCTGATCATCCACCCATTCATTTGGACTGGCCAGCTTAAATGATGAACTTGCATGTTACATGTGGCATTTCCTAGCTGTTAGAGACTTGACATTTTAGCCTCAGCATTTGCTTTGTATATGTTGGGAGTGAAGGTTCAGTCCACTGAAAAAAAGTCCCAGTTTTATTACACAGGATGATGTTGGCCCTTGCATGAATCATCAGCAGTGTCAGAAACTTGAACTCCGTTTTACAGCTTTCTGCTGCTTCAGCTGATGGGAACTGATAGTAGTGGGTCATCTTCCTTAAGGGGAGCTGGATCTGCAGTGGAACAAGAGAAATCCTTTGCCAGGAGGTTTCACAGGTGCCCATGGGTGTCAGCAGCCCTGAGATCCACTCCTGGTGCTGGGAGGGGAAGGCTGTAGTTACTGTGGGCTTTACTGCTCCTGCCCCCAGCATCAGCCTTTGGGCCTCAACTGTATCACCTGTGTCCTACCTGATCCTGACTCCTGCTTCACAGCTCCCTGTTACGGCTTTGTCCCAGGACCAGTCTCATCCCATTCCCAGCCTTCTCTTTGTTTTTTCCTCTAGTCTTTGCCCTGTGGAGATTCTTGTTTTTCTCTCTTACTTGAATATTCCCAGACACCCACCTGACTCCTCTGGTCTGACCATAGCTGCTATTTCCAGTACCCTTGCCTAACAGTCCCATGCTACATTTACCATCTGGCACTTGCCCCCCTGCTTTGAGTCAGACTCCATCCCTTTCCATACTGCTGTTGTGCCCGGCAGGATTATTCTGGGCACAGGAGGGAAGTGGTTCTGTGCCGAGTGCTGCACTGGTCCGCAGAGCAGGGGTACAAGCATGGGGGAAGCCCTGCCTTCCTCCTGCGCTTCCATGGTCGAGAGTGCTCACTGCAGAGTCTCTGGAGCTTTTAGCTGCCCTCCTGAGAACATGTGCAAACTGAGATATTTTTTTTTTTTCCCAGAGGCTTATCACGTAGCCAAAACTGTGTGGTTTCTCACAAGAACAGAAAAAGGCACATATCCAGTAAGGACTGGTTCCCGTTTCCAATCATTTTCCAAGTCGTGTTCCAAGCTTGGAGTCCTAGGACTTCTCAATGAAACAGAGTAAGATTGTTTTATTTTAATGAGGGCCAAAGAGCACATTTTTCTCTAATGTCATCCTCTGAAGGCAGGTACAGTTTATGAAACCTCCACATATGAATGGGTGACTGCTTGTGAGGATGCTTCGCCCCAGCCAAGATTTAGCAGGATAGGGACAGGAAGGAACTGAGGGACTTTCTGATGCTCTTGCTGCATTCAAGTAGGGGCAAGCATCTGCTCTTGCAAGATGCTGAGTACCTCCTGGTGAAGTCTTCAGGAAGTGAAAACACTTAACACGACACAAGGTTGGGATCAGAAAGTGTGCTGCAGTGCAGATGTGAGTTATGAAAGTTTGTGAAGAACAGACACAGACTAAACAGTGCACACATGCATAGTGTGCACTGGGGTGCAAGACGAGCTGGAGGTGATGCAGGGATAGTGTAAATTCATAGCAAAACTGAGAGGTCTGTAAGATTTGCTCCCTAAAGTAGTTTAACTACTGAGTGTCTGTGACAAAGATACTGTTGGCAGTTAAAATAAATAGTTGTCATTTTTGTTTCAGTCTTAAATTGTCTTAAATAGTTGTCATTTTTGCTTCAGTGACTATGCTGTGACTACATTTCTAACTGATCCTAATAAGCTGCTTTTCCAAGTTGTATAAAAATGGTTTATTAGTTCTGGCCTCAGCAGTGGCATAAAACTTCCCCAGAATATCCATCCAGTGACGCTTTGTCCTCCCCGTTGCCACTGGGGACTGTCACAGTTGTGTACACTGTCATTCTGGCCAGGGAAGTTCAGGCTTCCCAAGTGAGCGGGTTAAACGAGCTGCCACATTCGCAGCATGTTGATTGTGAAGTCTGCCCATAAGGCAGCAGTTCATAACCTTGTGGAAATATTTTTACATGCTCCACACAGAGAAAATAACCGCTTGTGCCCAGCCACATGAAAGAGCCAGGAAGAACACCCTGATGGATGCTGAGAAAGGAAAGGGACCTCTACTTGCATCCAGCACAGCGGGCAGCAGTGTCCAGGCAAACATGGCATCTCTGCCACCTTTGCAGGAAGTGTGGACAGAGCCTTTCAGATGGATGTTTCTGAGATCCCTGCTCACGTTTGCTGTGAGGTGGTGATAGCCCGTGGGAGCACAGCGATCGGTAGAATCCAGTCCCTTTCTTAAACACCTCGCTAGGACTCTGCCCCAATACTAGGACTCCAAGGGTGCCCCCCTCCCCAAGGAGCTTGCTGTCTCAGGCACATCCCCAGCTCTTGGTCTCCTTTTCCCTTGACTAACCTTTCTCCTAAGACCCTGACAGATCACTTTCCCATGCACCTCTCTTTCCAGTTCCTTCACTCCCCCCACCCATCTGCTCCAAGCCACAGTAAATTCATCTCTCTTCGGGCACTGAATTCAGCATTGCGTTTACTTTTACGCTCCCAAGACACGTCTGTTCTCCAGATGGGTTTGAAGGCAAATGGGTTAATACTGGTTGACCTGTGAGAACAGCCTCAGCTGAACCAGGTGAGCAGAGCACTGTTGCTCGGCGTGAGCATGAGGCAGGAGCGAGATCTCTACTGCCCGCCTGTTCTGGGCTGGAGGCCCTGGCTGTGGGCCAGAGCTGATCTGCCTGAAGCTACCACCAGCCCCATTCCCGTGGCCCTGGGGTGCGTTGCACATCCCACCCCTGGGAGCAGCTGGGGCACCCAGCGCATGGGGAGCATGGCTTCTGGAGACCTGTGGGCTCAGCTGACGGCTGCTGTGCTTGGGACAAATCTGTGAGACACTCCTGGCCTTTGGGGCCACAGCGTGGTCACCCCTGATCTCCAGTGATCGCGTAAGTAAAGTGTGGCTGACAAGAGAGCAGGCCTTGACTGGAAAGCCCCACTGCTCTGTAAACACAAACAAATCAGCCCCCATCACCTGCTTCCCTTCTTTATCTCTACATGTAATTTAAAATACCCTCCAGCCTCCCAAAGTCAAGCTTCAGCTGCTTCCCATCCCCTTAAGCCCCTTTAGTTCTTCCCCCCCCCCCCCCCCACCCGCAACCTGGCTGCTTTTCCAGGGCCAACCATCACTGCAGAGACAAGTTGCTCTTCTCTCCCACTCTCTGATCCTTTCTGTCCTGGGTGAATGTGGTAGGAACCACCCACGGCGTGTTTTCGTGCATGCATTTCTGCAGCCACCCCTCCCCCCGCCTAGTTTTTTAAGTTAAACTATCTCTTGCTTTAAAGAGAGCAAATACACAGCAGTGGCTTTCATCACTGCTGTATAATAGAGCAGTAATTCTGTGCCAGGGACTGTTTTCTATTTTATTTTAAAGGGTTTATAAAACAGTGTATGTAATTGAGTGAGTAAACTGAACGTTTTCTGGAGCCCCTGAGGGCTGGAACTTCGTGGTGGTCCTGGGCCTAGGCCCTAACCTTTTTTTTTCTCTCTCTCTTCCCCCCCCCCTTTCCCCTCCTTCCCCTCCTCCTTTACAACCCAGCGTTGCCACCAGCAGCAGCAGCAGCAATCTGTCTGGGGCTAATTGAGCAAACAACAAGGAGATGCTTTCACATGGCTTTTAAAGGAATGCTCCGGCATCCCCTTTCTGTAAGCAGCTTGGCAGGAACCTGCCAGGAAGGCTGGGGAGCGCTGGGTCCCCGGCCCCCGGCCTGCTGGTGGGGTTTGTGCTGGGCTGCCCAGTCATTTCCGCCCCTCTGTTTATTTGCATTACAATTTGTTTTTAGCCAAGCACCAAAAGCTGCACTGCTCCTCTGCTCTCTAGCTCTCCTTGCCTTGTGCGTATGTTTTTAAGGGGCTAGTGTACAGTATGTGTAAACAAATGTCTTCCAAAGCAGGAATGCATATATAACGAGTGACAGGTTTTTGATTTACACTCAGTAAAATCTCTGTGGACACTCGGTTCAAGCACCCAGGCTGACTTCAGGCTGGGCTGCGTCAGCAAGTTGAAGCAAAGTGCTAATCAGGAGGTTGAATGTGTTGATCAGCTCTGGATTTGCTTAGCACCAGATGCTCCCAATCTGAGAAGATCTAGTTGAACATGATTTAAGGTTGCAGAGTCCAACTCTTAGGCTTTCTGAAAGTCCTTTCTCTAATCCCTCTTCTTTCTCTGTGGGCTGAATGCATCTGTAACCCTGCCAGTGTCAGATAAAAGGCAGCCTGGTAAGAAATCCCTAATGGGGAGCTGGGGAAGGAGAAGGGAGCTGAACAGCTAAGCATGTGAGGTACTTCTCCCTCCTCCCCCCGAGTTTCAGGCAGAGTTTCTGCATGAACTGAGCTTGCTGGTACCAGCCAGAGCCACTGGCAACTGGCAGCTATGGCTGATAATGAAACGCTATCCACAGCTCAGCTCTCTGGCACACACAGTGGAGTCTGAATTCCCTTCCCTCCGCAAGGAGGGCTTTGGGAAGGGAAGAGGGAAGCGGGGTGAATCCTTATCTGCCTATCGTATCCCCTGGGGGTGCAGAATCGGGCTTTGTTTCTAGCAAAACCATTCCCTTTATCGCTTAAAAACTTTCTCGGGGATTTGAGGCAGGCACATTCATGTGTTTTCTTTTAGCCTGTACAAGGAGAAATGAGTTTGGTGATTTCACGCAAGTCTCTGAGGTAGCAGTGACATACCAGGCAGGCTGTGCGTGCCCGCTTCAGGGAATCTGGGCCACACGGATCCAGGAGACAAAACAGGCAGAGGAATGAGAGATGAGGGGATGCATGCTCTGATTTCCCCTGTGGCTTTGGCTACTGACACTGCCTAAACTCACTGCTGCCTCAGTTTCCCTATGGGAATGCTGCTATTTGCCCACTCTCGAAAAGCATTTTGAACTCATCAGGTGTAAAATGCAAGATATCGTAAGGTGGCTACAAGCATGTCAGTACAAAATGCAAACAGTTGGTACCACCTCTGCAACAAAGTATGGGACGGGACCCATCCCAGCTCTGCACGTTTAGGACAGTGCAGGATGCTGTCTGAAATGAAGCAAGCAGTTCCTTATTAAAAAGTATTGCTACAGATAACCTATATATAGAACCATAAATTGACATGGCTTTCATAAGCCTAGATGAAGGCATGTTTAATCTGCAGAAGCATAACGTAATTACTCTCGTTGGATGGTAGCCAGAGTCTTATTCACATCACAGAAATCAACATGATAGGTAGACTGCTTGGAGGAGGTTCAGGAATGGAGTCACAGGAGTTGCTACAGGGCCTGTTTGAGATATATTGGGAAAGTTGTTGGGGGTGAGGAATGCTATAGCGAGAAGTGCTGCAGGTTGGATTTGAGGTACCTTGGCAAAGCTGTGTGGGGTCTGGGGCGGGAGGAGAGAGGTGCTGAAGGCTGGACTTGGGGCTATTGGCAGAGCTGTGCTGGAGAGGTTGTGTGGTGCTACCTACATCACACTTGCACCTGGCACTCGTACAGTCAGTCCCTCATTTTCCTGAGCGCTGCATCCACCTCTGCTCGTCCTGCCCAAAGTGCTGGAGATTGGACTCCACGTTCCAACCTCGAGCTCCGAGATGTTAATGTGAGGCTCCAGGATTATCAGTTGTCACTAAATACCCTGAGCAAAGAACTAGATGACTTGATCTGATGCTTAAAGTGAGAAGCAGCTCCTTGATCT
The DNA here is from genome assembly GCA_034008185.1 of Gorsachius magnificus. Lineage (NCBI taxonomy): Eukaryota > Metazoa > Chordata > Aves > Pelecaniformes > Ardeidae > Gorsachius > Gorsachius magnificus. The sequence goes on from CM067085.1 coordinate 67,792,356, forward strand.
CCTCATTTTTGCCTTCATGAAGGGTCTCTGAAAGGTGGTCATGTGGCTAACCCAACTCTGTCCCCCAGGCTGAGGAGACAGCAGAATCCACGTGATTGTGGGGTCGGGGTTGTAGTGGGGAATTGTCTTGCCACAGTCCAAAACTCCTTGAAGTTGATAGAGCAGATTTTCATCAAACCTTTTCTGGAGCAATGTTTTGCATGATGCAAAGGTAATGTCTTGAATTTTATACCAAGAGAAGCATCATGTTGGTCCAGCCAGTTTGAGGATTGCCAAGAATTCCTTCATTTAGCCACAGGTGGCACGTTTGTTGTTTTGCAGTAGTCTTGCAAAATCCACTCCCCTGAGGGGAGGAGTTTTAGGTGGGTAAATAAAACACAACTCGTTATTTCCATCATTCTTGGCTATCCACCCCCATGGCTGTGTAAGGTGTGGGAGACAACACAGCCTCCATCCGTATTTCCCAGTACCTCACAGGCCTTGATGCTTTATCCCAGGCTCCAGAGCTGATTGTTATTCCTAATGTGCAGAAGGGGAGATGGAGAGCCTAGGGGCATGGGTCAAACCACCTGAGCTCCACCTGAATAGGTGTGCAGCTCCCAGAGAGCAATTTCGATTCACTGCCTCCCCCCACAGTACCCTGAGGACACCCACTTTGAGCACACCGGCTTTGTGTCACGCTCTGAGGCCACATGCCTGGGGTTTTTAGGCGCTGGGCTTTCAGTTGCATGTTTTTATTATTTTGGCTTTAGATCCCTTATTTGCAGTCCTTCCCTGACAAGCTGCTTTTGCATTTTAAAGGGAAGGCTCTTTCAGTACCGTGCATTAACAGCTCTGGGCAGGGACTGGCACGTTAATGTGTCCACTGGGGCTGTGCAGAGCTCCTGGGAACAGGCAAAGGAGTGACCTTGTAGAAACGGCCCCTCTGACAAATTTGCTCCACAGGAGTCTGAGGTGTGCTGTCCGCCCTTCCCCTCAGAGATGGTAACTGTGCTCAGAGACCTTGCTTCACGCAGATACTTTTGGAGAGGCCCTGTCCAGATTTTTTGCATTCAGGAGGGAGAAGTCAGGTTTAAGTTTAAAAAAAAAAAGAAAAAGCCCTTTTTTTGTCAGCTGCCAGGGTTGAGTTGGGATTGCTGAGAGGATCTCACGCTGCCTCGGTGATGGCAGCCCCTCTCCTCCCCAATCTCTGTGCAGTTTGAGGGCACACAGCACACTTTAGGGCCAGGGTGGGTTACTTGTCTTTAATTTTATGTCAGATCTCCATGTTGGATGTCGATGGTTCTCTGCCTCAACCCAGGTGTACGCCTGTCAGCAGCAGCTGTGACTTCTGTCGGGCCTCTCTTGTTTAGTAGTGACACATATGTATGAAAACTCATTAGAGAAGCTGCCTGATGTTTAGTCAGTTGTTTAGGCTTTTGCCATGTGTGTGGGATACTGTCGGAGAGATGCCGAAGGCCAAAGAAAGGCAGCGAATCCATTTGTTTTAAAGTTGCAGATTTGAAAACTGCAAGGTCTGAAGCACTGCTGCAAAACTCAATTCCTCTTCTTTTCCTCCCTCTCTCTTTTCAGCCAAACATGTTAATGAAGTCATTGTGGGCACCGAACAGCTGATGGAGATATAACCCGAGTAGGTTTTAAGGATGATTTTATGGAAGCCAGCAGCAGAACCAGATGTTCAAGCATCGTAAGATCATCCGTACAGATCAGTACTGGCACAGTCTACCCTGTCATTGCTCCTTTCCTGTTCAGCTTTATATTTATGTCTCAATAAAGAAGTATTTACAGAGCAGTGTGTCCATCAGCCCCTCCCCCCCTCATTGGGATGCACGCGGGTTTGTGCCGGGTAATATCGGTTCCTGCGCGCCCAGCAAACGCACTGTACTTTTCCAGCAGAGGGGAGAGCGGGGACCACACAGACTGTGCCCGCTCCAAAGAATGACTTAGCCGCCCTCCCTGCGATGTAAACCACATCCCCGCAGTCCTGCGCCACCGTCCCTGAGCTGGCAGAAACCACTCGGGATGCTGCTTGCGCATCTTGGCAACACAGCAGGCGGGCAGCGAAGCACACCGGTAACGCCGGCTGCTCTTTGCAGCCCGGCAGCTTCACCAGCTGCTGCCTCCTCTTCCTCCTCTCTGTCTGTCTCTCTCATGATGCTGCCCCGTAGCGCAGAAGTGTTTAAGCTGCGCCTCTTCTGTAATGCAGTTGAGGAGTTTGGCACCCATTTCCATCAGGGCTGAGTCTGGTCCATTACTTTAAAATCCTACCCAAGAGCAAGTATGTGAGAGGGCTGGGGAGCGTGGGGGGGAAGTGGGGCATGAGCATTGGGTGCTCTCTGCCTTATTTTGATGGTTCTTGCGCGTGTTGGTCCACTGTTCCTACTCCCGACAGGAGGTCCCTCCCCACATCTAGGTGATCTGTGGACAACTGTACCTACGTCGTCTGTGAGATGAGTGTGCTAATGTGAAACACACAGCCTTGTGGTCAGGGCTTGTGCCAGGATTGTAAAGCACCTGGATGGGATTGAAACACAAGCTGTTCTTTAACATTTATAAATTGGACACAAGTTCCTACCTAGAAGCTGTTTATTAGAATCTAGTAGGATTCAATGGGACATTTATCTGCCCCGGCAGTTTGACATCCAGAGTTGCGTACAGCAACTGGCTGGGATGATGTTTCATTAACTGAAGTGATAAATGTTAAATGTGTGCTTCATGGGCACAGGTGTCCCCCGAGGAAAATTACTGTTTCCTAGCTAATTTGACAGGAGAGAGATTATAATCCAGACATTCCCTGTGTTTCATAAACAAAATCCCTCCTCTAAAGGACCAGACTGGAATGGAAAGTACGGGCAAGGATGAGCTTCGAGGCCCTTGACCAGCTGCAGAAAGAAGAAACGCGCTGCAGTTTAGCTCCGGCTTTGTGCTAGAGGTTTTGCCTTGCGTATGTGCGCAAACATGTTCCGAAGGTACGAAGCCTTTTTCATCCCAGGATCGCAGAGGCTTTACAAAGGTTAATTAAAGAGAGTTCTTGTCTCTGTGTGCGGCAAGGGAGCGAGGCATCCATTTTGGGTGTGTAGAAACAGAGCGGAGTGTAATTACCTGGCTTTGCATTTTACCAGAAGGCTGTGGCAAAGCCGAGAGAAGTCTGCAGGGACTTTGACTCCCGGTCCTTTTGCTTAAACACAAAGCCCTCTCCCTCTCCATTTTTAGGATACATCTTAACTTCTGAGAAGTCTGCAGCCCCTTACTTAACAGCTACAGCTTTACCTCCTTGTGCCTTAATTATATGTTGAAGTCTCAGTCCTTTTGTTTAGCTAATTTAAGAAGAGGGTGGGGGGCTCTTTACTGTGTCGGTTAGAATTTAGCATTAATTTAGTGTTCTCTGACACTTGAAAACCTGGCTGGGATTTGAGGCGTTTTCTTTTCCTTTTTGCCTTTTACGACCTGCAGGTGTTTGGTGTGAGATAAAAGTAGATCCCAAAGTGAGATTTCACAGCACAAATTATCAAAGTGAAGATTCACTCTTGATGTAGTCTACGTGTGTGGCAGTAATTATGAAAAATAATTCGGGATAATAGGGCCTTCAGGAATCCCAAGGCGGGCACTGGGAGGTTAACCCTTCCTCATCTATCCTGGTCTCCACGCCACTGTCATCATCAGGTGAGCAGATGATGGATTGAGTCAGGCAACTTTGCAAACCAAGTGATAAACAGTACAGTCTTCGAGAAAATCAGGGAAGTGACCGAGGAAAGGAAGTTCTGTTCCCAGGGAGTTTTGGGTGTGACTGGTCCTAGGTCATACAGAATTTCGGGAAGGTGTTACTGGTGCGGGCTGCTCACCGGCTTTGAGGAACAGGTCACCTCGGATAGCAAGTGAGTCTCCTCGCTTTGCTGCCCAGGCAGCTGGGCGTTACAACCTGTGCCCACCACGGTGCTGTGAGCACCAAGGCAGTGCTTTATAGGCCACGTTTCTCTGAAAAGATGGAGCTTCCCAGCTCTGTAGACGCTGGTGCTTCCTGGACAGGCTTTGTCCTGAACGCTTCCTCGGCAGACATACAGCTGGGGTTGCTGCGAGAAGGTTGTTGCATCTGCACGCCGTAAGGCAGAGGCTTGCCATGATGCCCAGTGAGGTTCCCAGCCGGCGGCAGCACCTCTGGCTCCAGGGTTTCACCAAGCGGTGTCCTGCCAGCAGTTCCTAAAAGGCTTCTTCAGTGACCAGGGCAGCGGGCTGGCGTGGGTGCACAGCCCAGCGGCAGTGTGTGCACACACCTGGCCCGTACTTCTTCCTGTGGGTCCTACACACCAAGCACACCATGACAGGGGCACCTGAAGCTCCGTCCCCTTGCCGAGGCTCCTGTGAGACCCAGCTCTGCAGCAAGGTCCTTCCCACAATCTTTGCAGCCAAGCCCATTTGCAAAACATAGATTTGGGACAAGCATTCGCTGGGCAGTTACAGATTCCCAGAGCCATGGCTCTTGTCCCTCAGCTGTTCCTGTTTGCTTTTGTAGGTGACTGTTGTGATCTTTCAGGAGGCAGCAGCAGCTCATCTGCACTCAAACCCAAGTGGATCGTTCCCATCTTCCTGGCAGCCTTGGAGCAGAGCCACGAGAGGGGGAGGCAAGCAGCCAGCCATTCCTGGGGACAGTGGGCTTCCCACCCCGCCAGTGTTCAAAGGGACACAAAACCTTCTTTGCACCAGGCTTTGATCTCGCTTTTGGGACAGCTTTTTGGCTTGTGGACAGGAAGGGGAGAGGAGGGCCAGGCTGAGCGGTCATATGGCCTCAAGTCCACAGGTCTGGGTCCCCCATCACCAGTCAAGCTGACGCTGTGTGTGCAGCCCTAGCAATAGGAGTCTCCTGAACCTTTTGGAGCTGGGCATCACAAGGGCTCACTGGTCGTTTACTGCCTCCAGTCCCCAAGGTTTATCATGCAGAGTTATGTTGCTTCTGCTGGCTTCTGCCCCTTGCTTTCCTTCCTCTGGCTGCTTGGAGAGAGTGGTTTTCCCCAAGTCCTGTCCATCCTTTGGACTTTGCTGGCGGGACCTTCTTGTCCCAGGAGACCAGAATTTTCCTTATGAAACCCTGCAGGTCTGGGGAATGTCAGTGTTTCCAGGAGGTGCTTTGCTGCCTCCACGCTGGTCCAAGTCTGCAGCAAGGCCAGTGGCTGGCTCTGGTCCCTGCCCTGGTGTCTTGCTAGGGGCAAGGTTAGATCAAGCCCCCAGTGGGGCTCAGAGAGGAGTCTCCTGCACCGGCAGCGATGATGTGACGACCGCACGTTGCACAGTGCGTGGCGTAACCCGCTCCCCGGGTACTGCCAGAGGCAGGACACCGTGGTGGCCGTTGGTGCTGCCCTCCTGTCACACGCGGCCATTCCTGTGGCCTTTGGTCACCTGTTTTAAAGGACAGGAGGCTGCAGCGGGCCATCGGGGCTGGGTCCTTGGCATTACAAGCTGCCCATCGTGCCCCATCCCAGCCCCCCAGTGCCGTGGCAGGAGCACAAGGGTGCAGGGCCCTTCTCGCTGGGCCACCCACAGGGTTAATTCAGGGACATGGAGGTGCCCTCACCAGGGTACAGCACCCAGCAAAACCCCGAGCATCTCTGCAGCAGCCAGCCCACGGAGGCTCGCTCGCTTGCAGCCGGGCGGCTGATTTCTGGATCCTGTTGGTTTTCACTCCATCTCCCGGGAGCCAAGGTCCACAGCCGCGCCTGTGCCTCCCAGACGGGCCAGCAGACGAGAACTTCCTTCCAGGCCCTATAGACAGACATTTTATATACGTTAAAAATACGTGTGTATATAAATATGGAAAGCAAGAGCTTGGGAGAGCTTGAGTCTAAATAAACTTGTATGTTTAAGGCTTTTAAAATGCTAATGCTGAATTTCAGGAGAGGGGGGACGCAAGGGGATTGTTGGACTGAGCACCAAGACAGCTGATGAGCTTGGATCGGTGCCTTTACAATTCAGGGAAAAATGGGATAGTTTGGGAAGGAAAAAGGGATTTTCTTGTTTTTGTTTTTAGTAGAAAATAAAAGAAGCTGCCTTCTTATTTGCCTCCCTCCCCCAGCGCCGGAGCAGCAAGCGACTGGTGTTGTATGCATAAGCTATTCCTTTGTGCAACATCTAAATGGTTAATTGTGTTTGAGGAAGATGTACGGGCGAATGGAGGGACCACCCAGCAAGAGACAGACAAGAAAGAGCGATCTCTGAAATGTTTAACCAGAGAGAGAGCAAAGTTGTTTAAAAATATTTAATTTACAACATTCCACACTGCTGATTATAAATTGGCCGTCCAAAAACACTGCTGCATGCGGGGAGGGATCCAGGCAGCATGAAACAAATTCTTGTGATTGTTTTTCCTATCTTCCTCCCTCCTTTCCTTGGGGAGTTTAACCCCGTGGCAGGATGTGGGTCGCCCCAGGCGGGGAAGGTGGCGACCGCCCGCCCGCTGTCCCCCGGGACCGTGGTCTCCGGTGCGAACACCTGCGCCCAGGGCTGGGGCACAGCCGCCTGCCGGCGCTGGGAGGGCTGGAAGGGACGGTGAGGAGCGACTGACCGGCAATGCTGGCAGCAGTGATGGGCACATTTGAGATGGCTGGTGGGTAACAGCCTCGCAGCCCCATCTCTCTGATTTTCACCCCAGCACCAGGATTCTCCCAAAGCATCCAGGGAAAGGAAAGCTGGGAATCCCTCAGCGATGGGTTGGGAGACTCAGGGAGCCAAGCCCAGTGAGGCTGCGCCACCCATGAGAGGTCCCTCGCCACCGTGATGGTGCCTGCTCTTCGGGTCGGTGGCACTCGGCCACATCGCCCAGCCATTCCCAGCAGTGCCGGGAAGGAGCTGGGACCTGGGCCCTCGCAGGGCCGTTGAGCAACAGCAGCGTCTCCCCCCGCTCGGACCTTTTTGCGAAGGGGGTGGTTGGTGCCGGATGCTGGGAAGAGGGGATTTGGCCGTGCTTTGCTTGCGGCTGCTGCTGATCCGCGCTGGCTTCGACGCACCCGGCAGCCCTGGCTCTGCTCTCCCCCTGTGCGAGGGGCTGGGGCTGCTCTGTGAGGAGGGACGGTTCCCTCTGGGTGCTGGCCAGGCCATCTCCCCCATCACCTGGGGATCGCTCCTGCTCCCACCACAATGTCCTTTCCAGCCTTCATAGCCCCTGTTCCCCCCATGGTGAGGGAGGTCTGGGAGAGGAGGCTCCTGGGCTCCTTTCTGTGCTGCCCTGGGGAGACCAGGCAGCTGAAGGATGCACGTGGTGGGTGTCAGCCCCTTATTCCCCAGCCAGCACCAACCTTGCCACCGTCCACTCTCACAGATGTCACTCGAGGGGTTGGAGAGCCACCATGCCTGGAGGGTGCTGGGCAATGGGGGAGATGCACAGCCCCCTGGCCAGTGCCCCCGCACTGCAGAGGGGATCTGACCGGAGCTGGGGGACAGGAGGATGCAAGAGGAGCCAGGATCCGAAAGCAGTGGCTGCTCTCACTGCAGATCCCTCCTTGGCATCTCCTTGCAGATCCTGCCTTGGAGAGCGAAAGCTCGGGTGCTTTCACACCCCTGCTGCCCCAGGACCCCAGCCATGCAGCCAGCCCCCCGGCAGCCCTGGGGAGCCCCAGCCAGCAGGGAGGGCAGGGGTCTCGCCTGCTCCTGCTAGCTCTCCTGGCAAGAAGGGGGCACGGGGAGGGCTGCAGGGCTCTTCGCCGGGGATTCCCACAAGTTTCCTAACCCCTAATCAGCCGGGAAGCCTTGCCGGCCACCTGGGCGCTTCCTCACGTGCAGCGAAGACCTGTGACAGCCCGAGGAGCTGGGGTGGGTTTGGCTGCTTGCCCCGGTGGCGAGCTCGGCTCTCGGTGGCTGAACCACTCCAGGCCCTGCCAGCCCCAGCCGGTGCCGGCAGCGAGAGGGGAGACAAAAGAGCTTGTGTCCGCCTGCCAGCAGCCGGCCCCGCCGAGCGGCCGCCCGCCCAATTAAACCGTGCCCGCTTCCCATGCGGCAGGGGCGCCTGGCCGGCTCGCTGGCCCCCTCCTGCCACCCACCAGCCCTGGGGGACCCCCACCCAGTGGGGCCTCCCCCCAGGCGCCGGCAGTTCAGCAGCCCTTGCCGGGCACGAATACACTCCCTCAGTCCCCCAGCGAGGGCATCTCCAGTGGCTCATGCTGGGGATGGCTGACCCCATCCCCAAGCATCTCCTGTCCCCCCCACTTTTTATCCTGGGGCTCACAGCACCCGCCGCGCAGGCAGTGGGGTGCTGAGCATCCCTCCCTGCTCCCGCTCCCCTCAATGGCCGGGTCAGGATGAGACCTGGCAGCAGCAGCTGACAACATGGGGGGAGCATCCCCGCACCCCGTCCTGACCCGCAGGGCCGGTGTCATATCCACTTAGTCCACTCCAAAAATCCCTCGCCCTGACACCTTGTTAAATACCCACCAGGGGTCACAGTTCCTGGGTTTCTTTTTCCTGCTTTTCCTTTACCCCGCTGAGACGTTTCGGTTGGCAGGAGCTCCCCCGGCTATTAGGTATCTTTCGGGGAACAAGAAACCTAGATCACTTACAAATTAATTTGGAGTTAAACCTACAGAAAATGAGAAACATGCTGCTTTGCAGGAGAGAGCGCTTGGCCAGCGATCAAGAAAAATACATCCAAACCGCCCGATGCAGCGGGCTCGGCGGCGGCCAGGGATGGGGGCTGCGCGCTCAAGGTAGCTGTCGGCTGTGCTCAGGCGCGTTTTAATGGGGCTGCAGCCTTTCCTCCCAATTAAAACCGGAGCAAACGAACAAAAGGGAGAACCTGCCCCCCGAGCACGCGAGGGGACGTGGGGAAGGCCAGAGTGGGGAAGGAGGAGGTGTGGGGTGCAATGCCATGATATGGGGGTCTGCCTGCCCCCGGTGTCTTTGCCGGTCTGGATGGGGACCAACTGCAGGCACCGCCCCGGGGGCCCCCCCCCCCTTCCAAAATCGCCCCACAGCCTTTGGGACACAGGGCAATGCGGGGTACCCCAAACCCAGTGTGTGGGTGGAGGGTGCTCCCGGAGGGTCGCAAGCGTGGGGCTGGCTGCTGCTGTGCATTGTGTCTGCGGTGTGAGCGGCTGCGCTGGGAGGGGGCTGCGTGGGGGAGGCCGGGAGGGGAAGAGCGTGAAAGATAAAAGGTCTGCTTTCCCATGCCGAGGAGCCGGGGGGGGGTTAGTGAGGGGGGGCGCCAGGGCGAGCGGCGAGGCCACCCAGGTTTCAAGCACTCGGCCTCGGCGCCTGACCCCAGCACATTCAGAGAGCACTTCCTAAATTTGTCTCCTGTGTTCCTGACTCACAAGCAATTTCCTCACCCATAAAACGGCGTCGGCATGAAAGGACTGGCTGGGACACCAATTACTTGTCACCATTTTACCACCCCACTGCTCACCGGTTCGCAGCCCCCGGCGTTGCCTGGCCAGGATCTGCCCCATCCCCACAGAGCCTCTCTGCCCTGCACAGCCGAGAGGATGGGGCAGTTCGGGTCCTCTGCACCATGGGGAAGGTACCATGGGGCAGAGGGATCCCCAGCACCTGGCAGAGCAGACCCAGCTCTCCGGTGCTCCTGGGCATCTTGAAGGCATCGACCAGCGCAGCCTGCAATCAGGGTGGCATCAAGTATCCCATGTCCCTCAGCCCTGTGCTTGGTGTTGTCCCTGCGCTGGCATTGTCCCTGTGGTATTAAAGATGCCCCTATGTAGCTGCATGGGAGGGAGCAAGGCTCTCTAACCACCGCCGTGGTAGCACCAGGCTCATTGCTGAGTGTGGCCAATGGCCCTGCCATGGGGTGCACAGACCTGTGCCAACACAGGGCATTGCCATCTGGGCACCTCCACGCCTCGTCCCTGCTCCCTCTGCCTCTGTGCCACCTCAGCTGTCATGTCCCCCCCCGCTCCCCAGTGCTGTCCCCAGTGCTGGCACATCCCCAGCTGCCCCCGTGTCCAGGGGATGGGGACATGCTGGTGCAGAGGGGCTGGGAGTTGTGGGGGTCTCGGGAGGGCCTGAGCACAGCCCGGACCCCCAGGAAGCCCCCATTCACCTCCTGGCTGTGGGGAGACGCTGTGTGCCTGTGGCCGCAGCCCAACCTTCCCCAGCAGCAATTACCCACCCTCCCCGCAGCAAATCGCTCCTGGCTTCGTGCGGGTGAGGTTGGCCCGGGGAGCACCATGGCGGCTGCTAAACGGGTTTTATGGTGGGATTTAGGGACTTTTCTGCTGGGTAATTGATTTGCCCAGGCAGTAAAAGATCAAGGCAGAGGCTCAGACGGTGGCTCCTGGCATCTGCCCACCGAGCGGGCCGGGGCGCGGGTGGCTCGGGGCATGGCCGGGGCCAGCAGTCCCCGATGCCATGATGCACAGCATGGGGTGCCATGGCCCCGAAGTGATGGGGCGAGCACTGCAGCTCCGTCCAGGAGCCCCCTTGTAGCCCTCCCCCCCCCGCATCCTCGCACCCCCCTCTCCAACCCCACCACAAAACAGCCCCCAAAGGAGACAAAAGGGGCTGTTTGGGGACCTGCCACCTGCTAGTCCCCATCCTACAATACTGCAGTAAAGAGGCACCAAACAAAGGCCTTAAAATCCTAAAGGGGCCCATTCATTAGGGTGACAAAGGGGGAAAGAACTACATTATCATAATTAATCCCGGTGCTGGCGGTGGGTGGCAGGGCCCTCTGTCTTCCAAGGTGGTGTGGGGACGGCCGGTGTCACCACGTCCACACGCTATTGTGCGCCGTGGCCTTGCGGGGCTTAGGCGGTTTCTAAGCTCTGTAAACACCGCGGGACCCCCCCATGGCTGCTGGGGATGCCGTCCTCCCCCCCGGCCCCTCCCCAGCCCTGCCTGTTTGTCTGCTTGCTGCAGAGCCCCCCCAAAATCCCAGGGCTGGGCTGGGTCCATCCATGCCCCCTTGGTGCACCTGCCCCTAGGACCATGGGGAGCTGGGGAAGGGGCTGGACCCCTGGGTCCCACTGGCAGTGCTGGGCCAGGGTCTCGCTGGCCGTGTCCCCTGTGCCGGGTCCCATGGAGAATTGCCCCAGGTGGGATGTGTCGGGGACCCCTCTGCTCTCTCCCCAGGGCTTTCCCTGGCCTCGGAGATTGGGGCTTTATTGCATCCCTGCTGTCTCAGCCCTACCTGGGGGCACCAGGTGGATCTGACGTGGGGACCAGCCTCCCCCTTCAGCCTCCTGCCACTGGGGAGGCGCAGGGAAACCAAAGCACGGTGCGGCACACAGAGACGCGTGGGTGTTTTAAGGAAGGTTAATGCCCCATCTCTGATCCCCTATGATGGATGCTGCCTCCCTTCTGCATCCCTTGGGATGTGGCATCCCTTGGGACACAGCATCCCCTTGGGACACAGCATCCCTTGGGACATGGCATCCATTGGGATGTGGCAGCCCTTGGGACATGGCATCCCCTTGGGACACAGCATCCCTTGGGACATGGCATCCCTTTGTCACACAGCATCCCTTTGGACACACCCGTTGTCGGCTGGGTCAGGGGACACCCCGACACCGGCCATCCATCCAGGGGGCCCTCCCTGCACCTCCACCTCTTTGGCTACCCCATGGGGTCCCAGTGCCCCGGGGTCCCTGGGAGCCTGTGCCTGACTCGGGCCCACAGCCAGGCGGGCTGTGCCGGAGCTTGGGAGAGCACCATCTGGTTTCCAACTCACAAACGCCTGGCACTGGCTCCCGGCAGAGGAGTTGCTGCTGTGGCGGCGGCTGTTTACAGCGTGCCGAGGCTCTGGCACGTTCCCTGCCAAGTCCCCACTGCTTTCCCCCTTGGCCGCAGGGCTCTGGGGCTGCATCTCGGCCGTGCAAAGCCCGGCTCCACGCCCTAGCCCCTGCCTGGCCTCTGCTTGCCCGGAGGATGCTGCTGCCCGCCAAGGCCGTTATCCCAGACTGCCCGTCCCTGAGGAGTGTCCGCTGCGGCATGGCTCCTGCCTGCAGGGATTTTCCCATCCTCTTTGCTCGATGGGGTGGGACGTGCAGTACGGGGACAGGGGACAGGGTGGGCTCCCTGGCCACGCCATCCCCTCTCCAGGCGCTCAGTGGGTGCGGTGCCCCCAGCTCCCTGGCTCCCACCACATCCCGCTAGCTCACCCTGGCATCTCCCTGCGGTGGGAGCAAGGGGCGAGGGTGGGCAGGGCCCCTGGGTGGCCCTGGCACGGGGGCAAAGCCCTGGGCCCCCGCCTCACACCCACGGCTCCGCAGCCACCGGTGCCACAGAAACACTGCGCAGGGTGGGGGCTGCGCGAAGCCATTTGCCTTTAATTGAATTTATTTGTCACAACCCCAAACAATGTAAAGCAGGCTTCTCCCAGGCTCCAGCTGCCTGCCTGCCCATTAAAATACCATCTAGAACAGCAAATCCCCCCTCCCGCCTTGATATAAAACAGCCGGTCAGCAAGAAGCGGCAAGCAAAGCCTCCCTGCGCGCGAGCCGATCCCCTGCTCCCCGTCCCGCTCCCCCAAGGCCAGTGGCCCGCAGGGCTTGCGGTCCCTTCCCAGGTGGCTCCAGGGGAAATAAGGGGTCCTGCAGGGCTGCCCAAAGGCCCCGGCTCAGAGCAGTCCCCTCGTCTGGGAGCCCATTGCTGCGGCCTCATGGCAAGGATGGGCTGAGCCCCATCCTGCCCACAAGCATTTTCCAGGTGGGTTTTCAGGCCCCCGTGGCAGGGCAGGATCCGGCCCTCTTGCTGGGGTTGTCACTCCCCCTCACAGGGCTTCAGATCCCCAAGCTGTCCTTCTGCTGAGCTCCACACCCTCAGCCCCAGACCCCGGCAGGCACCCAGGGGGTCCCCGCTGACCATCCCACGACTTTCCCAAGGACGCGGATGCCGTTTCCCTGTCTGCGGGGTACCAGCAGGAGAGCCCCAGGTGGAAACTGACGGTGACAGATAGGAAGCGGATGGAGAAGCGGGGGAACCAGCGGTGCTGGAGTGGAGGACAACTTAGGGTTTTTTTAAAATTAAGTTTATAAAAAGCAGCAGCTGCCCAGCGGTAGTGCGGGTCCACGGAGGAAGAGGAATGGTGGAGCTGTTAATAGCAATCAGGCAGCAGAAGTGCTGAATAGCCGTTTCCCTTCTGTATTTGGGGACACGCCAGATGCTACAGGCCTATCGCTGGATGAGGGAGAAACCCTTTATGCGCCGCTAAGGCCCAGGAGAGCTCGGCGGCAGCGGGTCCGGCTGGCGGGGGCCGTGGCTGGGGGGGCACAGAGGAGCCTCCTGAGGAACTTGGTTTATTTATGGGGTTTTCCCCTATTTTTTGCCAGTAAGGGGACACCAGGACGAGCATCACCGTTATTGTGCTCCAGGGGACTGGGGTGGGCAGTGGGGATGGGGACTCACGTGGGGTGGGTGCTGCTCCATGCAGGTTTTCCGACCCCCCTGGGTGCCCTCAGCAGCTCCTTGGGGCACCGTTCCCAGTGGGAGCAGCACCCAGTCTGTCCCACAAAGATCTGAGAAGGCTGCAAAATAAGCAGAGAAATAATCATAATTACCCCACAAATTATTGGTGGCATTTACCCCTTGCCCTTTTGCCAGCCCCCTGCCCCCTGCCCCATGGATGGGGGTTCTGTGCCGCCCTGCCTCCAGCACTGGGCTGTTGGTTTTGGCTCCCTATGGCAGGAGATGGGGCAGCACTTGTGGGCCCACCCAGAGAGTGGGGTGTCCTCCTGCCCCCCACCATGGCCCTGGGGGAATATCCAGCCCTTGGGGAAGGCACCGGGAGTACAGGGACACCCTGCTTTTGGGGAGGGGTGTTGTTCTTAGGAAAAGGCATTGAGGGGATATACCTGGTCCTTTGGGGGAGGACACCTGGCCCTGGAAGGGGGATGCCCATCCCTTGGGATGGCTGGCGGGGGCAGCCCAGCCCTTGGGGGTGGACATAGCCAGGGATATCCAGCGCTGGGATGGCTGCCTGTCCCTTGGGAAGTGGTTATGGGAAGATGACTGGCCCTGGAGGGGATACCGGGCCCTTGGGGTGGCTTATGGGGGAGTCTGCCCAGCACTATGGTCCTATGGGGGCAATGCCTGGACTGAGGAGCATAGCCACAGGGGGATGCCCAGCCTGGGGGTGACTGGGGGGGATGCCCTGTGGATGGGGTTTGCTGCGAGGGGTGCCCACCCCTCCGCTGCGGCGGAGGGGTGGGGGGCGGGCAGGTAGGACACGGGACTCGCCTATCCCTGGGGGTGTCGGAGGGGGGGGCTGCCAGTCCCAGGGCGGGAGGCGGGGGCAGCCCCGGGCACGGGGCGGGTGTGTGTGTGTGTGTGTGTGTGTGTGTGTGCCGTTGCCCGCGGGAGGGGGGGTGCCGCCGTGTGTGGCCGCCGGCGGCGGGCGCGCCGTTGCCTAGCAGCGGCGATGGGCGCTGCCGCGGCGGCGGCGGCCAATGGGAGCGGCGGCGGCGGCGCGGCCCCGGCGCCCCCCGCCCCCGCCTCCCCTTTAGAGGCGCGGCGGGCGGCCGGCGGCACACAGCCCTGCGCACCGGCACCGCGCCGCTCCGCCACCGGCCCCGCCGCCGGCAGCACCGGCCCCGCCGCGCGCATGGGGGCCGCCGCGCTCGGCCCCACATAACGGGGGGTGCCCAGCCCCGCCAGCCGCCCCGCCATGCCGGCCGAGCCCCCCCGCTCCGCGCCGCCGCCGCTCCGCGCCGCCCGCTGCAAGCCGCTGCCCGAGGTAAGGGGCGAGCATCGCCCGCTCCCGCGGGGGGCTCCGGGCCGGGGGTGGGCGGAGGAGCCCGGGGTGCGCGGGGCGGGCGTGGGTGCCTCCGTGTCCCCCGGCTCGGGGACCCGCGCTCTCTCCGGCCGGGCACCCCCAGCATCGCGGATGCCGGAGGGCTCCCGGCCCCGCTCCGCAGCCCACGGAGCGTGGCCGCCACGGGCATCCCGCCCCGCCGCGGGATCCCCCCGCTTCCCGGGCGGGCCGGGGCTCTCCCCTCGCCCGCTCTCCCCCCCCCAGGGCAGGGCCGTGGGCCAACGGGCCCCGCTGTGGCTGCGGGCCCGCTTTCAGGCGCTGCTCTTCGCCCTGGGCTGCCGGATCCAGCGGCACTGCGGGAAGGTGCTCTTCGTGGGGCTGCTGGTGTTCGGGGCGCTGGCCGTGGGGCTGCGGGTGGCCTCCATCGAGACCGACATCGAGCACCTCTGGGTGGAAGGTAAGCGCGGCCCCACGGCCTCGGCCGCCCGTGGGAACCGTCCCGCTGCCGGCCGCGGGCTTTGTCCCGTCCCCCCGCCCCGCGGGGCGGGGGGGCGCCCGGGGTCCCGCGGGCGCCCGGCGCGGCGGGCACGCGCGGCAGGGTTGGTGTTTGGCGCCGGCTGGGCGCGCGTGTCCCCACGCGTGGGCACCCCCGTCCCGCGGTGCCGCTCCCCCGCCGCCGGGCCCTTTCCCCGCGGGAGGAGCCCCCGGGGGCGGCCGCAGCCCCGTACCAGGGCAGAGCCGGCACCGCGGGGCTGCTGGTCTCGGCTTGGGACCCCCGCCCGGCAGGGCTGGGGCGGCGGGCAGGGTCAAGCAGGAGCAAATCCCCGTTTCCGAGGGGAAGTGGCTGATCCCCCTCCTTTGTTATTAATAACTCCAGCGTGGATTTTTCCCCCCCCCCAGCTCTGTTCCCCAGTGCTGGGATCTGCTTTCCCTGCTCCTCCTTCCTGCTTTGGGGGTCTGCGGGCGGCTGGGGGGGCACCCTGCATCGCAGCCCCCATCCCTGCCAGGCCTTGGCCGGGGGGGGTCTCCCAGGCGGGGTCTCTGGCGGGGTGCTGTGCAGGGGCAGATGTTGCTCAGCGGAGGGGTGTCAGCCATCTTTGTGCGGGAGCGCTGCCTCCTCCCCCACGCCCCGCTCCCTGTGTGGTCCTCAGCTACTCTTGGATTTGGTTCAACAATAGAAGCAACTTTGCTCTCCCACCCCCTTTTTTTTATTTAAAAAAAAAAAGGCCCTGCACTCCCTCACTACTCGCACACAGATGCATGCACGCATGCACCCCTGCCCAGGAATGCCTGGCTCTCCCACCTGCTCCCCACTCCTGAGGGGTGTTTGTCCCCCCACAGGTCTCGTCTCCATCACCCCTTTCCTCTGCAACACGTAGCAGAGAAATCCAGTGATACCTCCCGGTTCGACCAGTGCCTGAGCAGTGGCTGCTGGAGGGGGGGACACACTCCCTCCGTCGTTCCCTTGCTCTGGGTCGTGGCTCCGGCTCCGTCAGACTTATATTGTGCTTTTGGGGTTGTAAGGAGTTGGCATTTCTTGCAACCGTAGCCCAAGCCAGGGAAGTGGCTGCGGTTGTTTCTGTTGAGGGGGGAATGGGATTTGTGGTACATCGGGGTGGAGAGTGGAGACGGGGAAGGGGCCAAGCCTGGGGATGGCTGGAAGTGCCCAGGCACCCACTTTTTCTTGTGCACACATCTGTGCCCCACTGTGTTTCCCTGCTCACGTGGGTTTGACCCGGAGGCGCTGTGGCTGCTGTTAGAGGATATTCCCCCCGCCGCTGTGGTGTGGCTGTAGCACGGGTGCCAGGGGCCTCTCTGAGGAACTGGCTCTTCTCATGGCTGAGGCATCTTCTTTGGTGTTGGGAGCTGGATTTGTTGGTGGGTTTTTTGGGTTTTTTTTGGTTTTTTTTTTTTACTCCATGGTGAAACACCACTGACCTGGGGTGCCCTGTTCCTTCCTGGGTGATGGGTGCACTGGGGTCTGCACACACACCCTGCTCTGGATCTGCAGTGCCTGGGGTGGGGATGGCATGTGATGGCGGGGTGCTGGGCACACTCGGCGGGGTGCTGCTTGGGCCCCCCCCCCACCCCTTGGCCTTCCTGGGAGGGCTCTTCCTCCAGGAGTGTGTGCTTGGGGCAGACCTCTCCGTGCCTTGCTCCTGGGTGGCACGGCCCCAGTGTGCTTGGGGAGGCTCTCCATGGGCATTGGTTCTACCTGCGACCACCAAGGGTGATGTGGCCAGGGTGGCTTTAGTCCTGCGGGGTCCCTGATGGGTTTGCGTGTGTCAGGACATGGCAGGTTTGCAGCTGCTCTTTCAGTCTCATGTATCAGCTGTGAGGCTGCCTCCTTTCCCCATAACCATCTGTGGGTGCTTGCCTCTCCACTGGCCTCTGCCTCTGTATTTTCTGGTGAGATCTAAGCATTCCCTGGTGTCCTCAGCCCTCCCTGACCTCTGGGCCCCATCCTGGTGTGGGGGTATGTGTTACTGGGGGGCCGGAGGGCCTGGGCTGCCCCTGAGGAGCAGGATGTGGTTTCCCAGGCTATGTGGCTGGATCCTGAGCACTTTAAGCTGCTTCTGCATTCTCTCAGCCACCACTTTCTCCCGTGCCCGGGTGTACGGCAGGGTGGCTGCTGTGTGCGTCCCTCTGCAGTGAGCCTGGTACCGCCATGCCAGGCCAAGGCAGCGCAGCCCTTGCCCCCAGGCTGGCAAAGCTGGGTGTACCTGTCAGCCTGGCCCCAAAGCTTTAGGATCCCCAGGGTTCTGGGGAACCCCAGCTCCTGCCCCTCTCTGGGTATGTGTGGGGAGAGGCTTGCAGGAACACAGTCCATCCCAGCCCTAAGGCAACACCGTGGGGTGTCTAAGGGGCAAGAGCATGTGTGCAGGGAGTCCTGGTCCTATTGTCCTAGGCCAGTAGGTCTCAGCTGACCCCCAGCTCAGGGGCTGGGTGGCTGAGGGTCCCGGGAAGCCTCTGATGACCCCCTGAAGCCAGGCTGTACCTGCTCACCTGCCTCTGCCTAGCCAGGCTGAGGGATGTGGGCTGGTGGTGCTCCAACCCAAACCACCTCATCCAGGTGAGGTCCCAACCCTGCAAGAGTGGAGCATGACCCTGTGCTGTGCTGTCCCCGCTGCAGACTGAGCTCAGCTCTCCAGGAGCTGGGGACCTGGCGGGCAGGGGAGGGAAGAGAAGAGAGCTGCTTCCCACAGGGCCACTGTGTGCCTCCCCAGGGGAACAGGGTGGGAAGTCCTGCTTTGGCCCCATGGCTGGGGTCAGTGCTGGAGCTGTGCTGATGGCAGGTCCCCCCAATGGCCCCCCTGCGCCTGGGCTGTGACCTCGGCCACCGTGGGAAAGCGCTGGGTCCCCTGCCCTGATTTGGGGAGTGTCTTCAGCCTCGTGGGCTGGGGGGTGCTGGCCATACCCTGGGGTTGTGGCTGACCCGCATCACACTTTGGGAGATGGAGGGAGGCCATGTCACCCCATAAATTGGACTCGACTGTGGAAATGTTCAATTAGGCTCCTCCGAAGCAATTAGCCACTCGGAGGCTTTGAAATCCCAGCTAGCGGCGAGTGTTGAGTTACCTCCAGACACCTGGCAGCTGTTCCCGGCTCTCCCAGGGCGTCTGCAGGGCCGAGGGGCCGGGGCGGTGAGCTCTGGGCAGGCAGAGCCCTGGGTGGTGAATGGGCCTGCCTGATTTATAGCACCGAGGGCTGGTTCAAAGGAAGGCCGGGTTAATTCCTAACTGGAACAGCCCAGTGCCCCGTGCAGCCGTCGCGCTCTCAAAGGGCTGCCGAGTCTCCCCAGAGAAGACCCCGATCCTCTGCTGGAGGGGTCAGGGACACCCCAAATGCGCCAGTGGGATGAAATGGGATGCGTGGTACAGGGGCAAAGGGAGCTTGCTGCATTGTTCTCAGCTTGGGGGCGTGAAGCCGAGACAACCCCAGCCCCCTTGGCAATTGGTTTTGTCCTTCCTTGACCTCCGCAACAGGATTTGGCACAGGGCATCCCCTCCTTGGCACCCAGGGCAGGGCTGGGGTGTGGCCTGGGGCTCTCCCTGCAGTAGGAGCAAGCAGGAGAGGAGACCGGGGCTGGCTCTGTCTTTGTGGAGAGAGGGGCATCAGGGATGGGAAAACCACAGGGAAAAGCTAAGGATGGGGCTTCAGCACCCTTCCCGCCTCTCCCCTGGGGAGACCGTCCCTGTGGCCCCTCTTCCCAGCCCCTGTCCCCACTGTACATGATGGGACCCATGGTGGGGTATGGGGCAGCAGCTGGGGGCGGGGGGGGGAGCGCGAGGTGCTGTGACCATTCCTGGGTGGGCACAGGGAGAGGTGGGTGGTCTTGTTGCTGCTGGCGGGTGGGTTTTGTGGGGTGAGACCTCAGTGCAGGGGCTGAGGCAGGAGCGCGCGAAGCTGGGGTGTATGGAGCTGGGGTCTGCATGGGGCTGGTGCCGGCAGTGTGGGGGGCTCTGGTGGTAGCTTGTCCCTGTGATGGGGGCAGCGAGACACCCGCTGGAATCTGCCCTGAGCCGGCCCCACGCCCAAGGGGCGGCTCCCAGGCTGCCACGTCCCCACTCTGTCCCCAGACGGGTGTCCTGTGGGGATAGGGTCCCCGTTCCTCTCTGGGTGCAGTGACATGGGTGCTGCTCCATAGGGAGGGAAGGGATGGCACAGGGTCCCCAGCGCTGCCCTGGGGACCCCCCCCTGCTTGACCCAGAGGGATTTTTTCCTTCAGGACCCTATAGTCCTCTCTGTCCTCAGGGTCTGGGCATCCTTGGGGGCTTGGAGGAGGGAGGATGCAGCCGGGGCATTGCTGCCATGGGGTGCTGAGATCCCTGTTAGCCCAAAAACCCTCCTGCCTGGCTCTGCCCTCTGCTCCAAAGCACTTTCTCCCTCGCAGCCCCGGCTGGCTCTGAAAGGACACTTCTCCTCTGGGGGGGCTTGCCCAGCAGCCCGAAGATGGGGCGCAGGCAGTTCGCCTTTATTTATCTTCGGGAGGCAAGCATGAAACCTCTTGCTTTTCCTTTTCCCTTACTTGACAGCTCGGTTGGCTTTTTTAGCCTGGAAAATTTTGCTAATTAACCCAAAAAGACTGGGAGACTCTTTACAGATGGCTGTGGCTTATCTGCCCCTATCCATTTTGCTTTGCTTTTCAACTTTATATATATATTTTTTTATTTCCTCGAAAGTGTGTTGTGTTTTCTTTTTTTTTTTTTGAACTTCGCCATATCCATGGACATAGGGAGGGGACTCTCTTTTTGCATTTTAAATGTTATTTGGCGGCTGGGAGGGGGCAGCGCCAGGGCCCAAGAAGAGGGTTTTATTATCTGCCTCTCCCTCGGGCCTGGAAAAGTGGTCTGAGTTCAAAAAATTCATTTCTTGCCTGAATGAAGCCAGCAATGTGGAAAAATTTCACCATTCAGAGGGGGATGAATGTATGTTTCAACCACACATTAAGTGACATTAGCAAGCAGTGGAGTGCCTAATGTGGCCATTTTTCACAGCAGCCAACAGAGGGGGTGATTAGCATAATTAGTACAGGCAGCCCTATACATATGGAAATGGCAAATGCCTAAATGCCAACACCAGTGGAAATTTATGTCAATGCTGACAGGAGTCTTAGTGGTGAATAGTTCCCAACTGAATCCCCTCTCCCCTTTTTTTTTTTTTTCCCTCCCCTCTTCTTTTTCGGGGGTCGTGCTGTCCCCTCAGTGCTGGCCGGGGCGGTGCGAGCTGCTGGCTGCCCCCCCGCCCGCGCTGGGAACTGCTGCCCCGCAATTTGGGGTAATAAAGACGTTAATTTAGCTTCACCGTTAAACAAAAGGGTTTGGCCAAGGAGCCGGCCTCAAACGGGCCCTTTCAGCCCCTCCGCCGCTGGCTTTTTGAAGGCATCCCCCACTTCTGCTGGCCCTCTTGACTTAGCCGGGTGGTGGGAGCCCCTTTGGTGGGGCTGGGTTTGGTCAGAGGTGCCAGGGCAGCCATGAGCCCATGTTCATCCCTCAGCGCTGCCAGGGACACCCATCTGCCACACATTCCCCCTTTTCCCTGGGGCCAGCCCCGTGCCGTGGGGTGAATGGGGCCGGGAGGACGTGTTTTGACAGGACGGGGCCGCGGGGCTTTTGGCGAGGCCGGCGGTAGCGGCCGGGACAGGTAAAAATGGCTCTTTCAGTGTGCCCTGGGCGAGACTTCCTCCGGAGCAGCATGGGTCCTTTCACTGCCTCCCTAATCCAGCTAATCCGCCCCACAACACTTTGAAGGTGGCCTCCAGCTTGCGCGCCGCTCGGCACGGGGAAGCGGCGGGCCAAGAGATGCTCGGGGCGGTGCCTCGGGACCCCTTCCTGCCAGGATGCGGGATGGTGCATGGGATGTGGGATGGTGCCAGCATTTCTTTGTCACCCCCGGGGGCTTTAATTGCCCTGGGGTGGGCATGTTTGCTGGAGTGATGTGCTCTCTGTGCTGTGGGGCAGCTCGGTGGTCCGGTGTTTGCCCCCACGGGTGCCCCTTGTTGCAATGTGGGGGAAAGGGAGGCTGCAGAGGGGGGGGTCCCCAGGGGGGTGGCTTTTCCCAAGGGATTTCATCATGGCCTTGCCCCCCCACCCCCCCATCAGCTGTAGACTTGAGTGGGGGTTTCTAGCCCTGGCATTGGGATGTTGTGCTGTGGAAAGGGGCTGCTCCCAGGGGGGGACCCCCCCTTACTGCCCCAGTTTTTCCCTCACTGGGGGTTATAGCTGGAGCTGGGGTCAGGGCTGGCCTGGCTCTGGGGCTCACTGGCCCTGGGACAGGGCTGCAGCATCCCCCGTGTACCAGCTGAATCTGGGACTCGCCACATTTGTCACCACATCCCATAGCCCTGTTACAACAGGCAGGGGGGCAGGGCTTGATTTTTTGGAGACCAAGCAGGATGTGTACCTAGGCATGTGCCATCTTTGCCACCCTGTCCCATCCAGGTCACCCGAGCGGTGGTGGTGGCTGCTGGTGGTGCCCAGGTCCCATCTGCAGAGCGGTGGCACAGCCTTCACCCATCCTGGGGGGGCACAGAGTGGTCCTTGCAGCAGCATATGCCTCATGGGGGGGGGGGTGGGGGGGGGTGGGGATGGGACACCGGTGCCTCTCCATGGCCCCCAGTGTGTCCCCTGGCTCTCCTGTGCCTCTGGCACTGTTGCCCTTGCCAGGCAGGGAGAGCTTGGTGTGGGGCTGGCAGCCTGTCCTGACCCACTGCCCTCCTGGTGCTGCCAGGAGGGTTTGGGGAGTGGTGTCGGGGGGGGTGGCTCAGGCAGGGTGGCCGGGAAGGGGGTAGGGAGGCTCCCGCCCTGCTCTGTAATTTTGCGGCGGATGCTGTAATTATGGGGAGGGCTCCCCCAGCGTGGCCCACAGGCAGGAGGCAGCCGCACACGCAGCCACCCTCGCTGCCAGGGACCCTGGCCCCTCCCTGGCACACGCGTCCCCCCTGTTTGGGCACGGTGGGGGCCCGCTCTGCACCCTGGGTGTTTTGGGTGGGGGTGAGCATGGGGTCGCGTCCACCCCCCAGCCCATCATGCTGCTGCATGCCTGTACCCCATGACCCCACCAAGGAGAAACCCCCAGTCAGCGGTTCGCAGGAGCGATGCCCACCCCAGGGAGGATGCTCGTGGAAGGCACAGCTGCCTCTGGGGACCGTCCTGCTCCTAGACCCTGCTG
Organism: Gorsachius magnificus; assembly: GCA_034008185.1. NCBI lineage: Eukaryota > Metazoa > Chordata > Aves > Pelecaniformes > Ardeidae > Gorsachius > Gorsachius magnificus. The sequence continues at coordinate 67,814,710 of CM067085.1, forward strand.
TGAGGTTTTGGGGGGCGGGGGGATCCCTTTGCCTGATGTGGGGGTCCAAGGGGAGGGGGGGGAGGCAGCCCTCACTGGGGAGCTGAGCAGGCTGTTAATAAGCAGGACAGGGCGCCTGATTGGAACCAGAGGGCTCTTTGCATGAAAAAGCCGAGGGCTCCCTTTGTTAATTGGAATTAAAAAAAAAAAAAAAAACCAATTTACATACAGTTCCTCATTAACGTGCTCATTGTTGGTATCGGGGCGCCCCCACCCCGGGCCGGGGGACTGCGTGCGGCGTGGGGCGTTTTGCCCCGCTCCCGGCCCCAGGCCGGCCGGCGGGCGCGCGCCCGTTTGAAGTGTCCTTGGCAGCCCTGTGTGCGCTGCCTTGTCTTTTCATGTTGCTCTTTGGTTAATTAGGGTGTTGGAATTTGAGGCTTCCTTACGGCCTTTGAAGCTTGCTGACGGCTCGCAGTGCCCTGTTCCAAATTAACACTAATTACAAGGGACGGCTTTTTATTTTCTCTTTTTTTTTTTTCTTTAATTTTTTGGGGGGCTCCCCCCCCTTACCCCCCCGCTTGCAGATGTGCGGCTCCTCCTGTGGCCATGCTCAGCAGAGATGCCCATGCGGCGCAGCAGGATGTGTCCCCCCAGGAGCGGCAGCAATGCTGGGCACCCCCACATCGCTGTGTCCCACCGCCCGCCCAGGTTCAGCGTGGGTGGCATGGCTGAGATCAGAGCAGCTCAGTGCACCTCCTGCCCGACCTCCCAGCCTGCCGGGAAGGGGACGGTTCCCCCTCCCCCTCCCCGTGGCACCCCCCCGGGCCCCCCCCCCGACCCACAAAGGCCGCCCCCCCCGGTCTTGGACACCAGCTGCTCCCCAGCCCAGCCAGGAAAATAAACCCGCCCCCCCCGCCCGCTTCCCAAAAAGCAGGGGGAAAAAAAAAACCAAAAAAACACCAACCCGTATAATAAGTCATTAAAAGGGAAGATTCTGCTCCTTATTTGCGGTCTTGCTCTGGCCTCCTCGGTGCTGGCGGGGGGCCAGGCCTGCCGGGGCCCCCGCCTCTTGCTGAGGGAGCGTCCCAGCGCAGATGAATCCTGACCCCCCCTTCCCCAGCACCCGGGGCTGGGCAGGAGCCAGCCTCTCCCCCAGTAGCATCGCCTCGGGATGGCCCTGGTGCCAGGTACCCTGGGGCACCCGTGGTGGGTGGCACTGGGGTGGGGGGCTCTCTGCAGCATCCCCACCCCCCAGGCAGGGGGCTGGGAGCAGGGCAGCTGGGTGTTGGGCTTGGGGGTCTCAGGATCAGTCTCCCACCTTCCCCTGGGCTGCATCATCCCCACTTCGCTGTGACCGGAGGGATGGGAGCCCCTTGTTTGATGGGCACGGCTGTCCCTGGGACGCTGTGCCGCCACACAAAAGGCCATGCAGGGCCTGAGCTCAGCCCCAGCCGCTCTGGTGGGGAGGGAAGGGGGGGATTTCTCTTCTGCACTGAGGTGGCTGCAAATAAAGTCAGTGGCTTCTCCTGGAAACCTTGGTCCCACCGTGCTCGGAGCTCTCCCGTTGCCCTCAGGGATGGATCCCGGAGACTCAATGGGAGGAGAGGGGTCCTGCAGAGCTCCCCAGCTCCGTGTCCCTCCCCTGTCCTCAAGTCCCTCCCTGGGGCAGCCTGCACCTGCAGGGGTTTGGGGGTGCCCACCTCTCCCTACACCTGTCCCCTGGCCAAAATGCTGCCCGCCTTGGAGTGCCAGGGAGCAGCTGGGCAGGGATGGGGTGGGGTGTCCCCAGTTTTGCAGGCTGTGTTGGGGTCCGGTTGTGTCAGGCATCTGCAGCGCATGGGTGGGAGTGGGCAGGATGCATCCCATCCATTTTGCCAGCTCTCTGTCCGTGGGGTTTTCCAGGGAAAGCAAAGCCAATGAGCCACTCTGGTGCCGGAAATATCTGTGTCGGTGGGGAAGGGGGTGCCTGGTCTGGCATGGGCTGGGGTGCTCCCTGCCTGGGTCTGCGATTTGGGGAGCCCTATGGCAAGAAGCCTCCCTGCCCCGGGTTAGCCTGGCACCACCTGATGCTGCGGGGCCTCGCTCCTGCCCGTCCCCTTCCCTGGGCATCCTGATGGGCAGGACAGGTTGGTGGGGCAGGTTGGTGGGATGGGGGCTCTGCCAGCCTTGGCACTGACAGGGCACCTTGCGGTCCCCTCCACAGCGGGCAGCCGGGTGAGCCAGGAGCTGCGCTACACCAAGGAGAAGCTGGGCGAGGAGTCCGTCTACACCTCCCAAATGTTGATCCAGACCCCGAAGCGGGATGGGGAGAACATCCTGACGCAGGAGGCCCTGCAGCTCCACCTCGAGGCGGCCCTGGCCGCCAGCAAAGTCCAAGTCTCGCTGTACGGAAAGTGAGTCCGGCTCCGGACGGAGTGGGGGCAGGGACCCCCACCTTGTCCTGCATGTCCCCCACACCCCTTGCCATGTCCCCTGTGGGATGATGCCCGTCCTCAGCTCCTCCTGCCTTTCCAGATCGTGGGATTTGAATAAGATCTGCTACAAGTCAGGTGTCCCCATCATTGAGAACGGCATGATTGAGAGGGTGAGTAGCAGGCATGGCGTGGCTCCCAGGGAATCCCCCCCCCCCGGGGGATCGGACCCCCAGGAAACGGGCAGCAGATGGGCCATGGTGGGGATGGAGCTTGCCAGCCCCAGGCAATGCAAAGGCACCACCAGCTCCGTGCAGGAGGGTGCAGGTTTGGGCAGCCCAGCAGGGCTGGGGCGGGGGGAGCGGGGGGGCCTGATCCATCCCTGCTGACCCCTCGCATCTCCTCCTCCAGATGATAGAGAAGCTGTTCCCCTGCGTGATCCTGACGCCGCTGGACTGCTTCTGGGAAGGCGCCAAGCTGCAGGGAGGCTCAGCCTACCTCCCGTGAGTTTGGGGGGCTGTCCTGGGGTGCGGGGGGCCGCAGGTGGGAGCGGGGGCTGGGGGTGCTGCTGCCTGTCCTACCCATGCAGCCTGGCATTGCTGCCCCAAGTTCCCTCGGTGCTGCTGCTTGTCCCACTTGACCCCAGCATGGTCCCACCACCATTGCTCATCCTTTTTGGGTCAGCACCCCAGGGACAGGTCCCTGGCCTCGGTGGTGTGGGCAGGGCTGCAGCGCTGTGGGGCAGGGGCTGCAGCCCCCGGGCAGGAGCTGCCCATACCTGCCGTGCTGTGCAGTCACACCAGCCAGGGATGGAGCTGCGGGGACAGAGGCCGTGCCACAGGCAGGTCCCTGGGGGCTGCTCACCGCCCCAGCACTTTGTGGGTGCCACCATGGCGAGGAGGCACCTGCAGGCCTGCGCTATGCCCAGGGACGCAGAGGGCACAGAGTCCCCGGGGTGGGTGGCAGGTGACTCCCAGCCAGCTCCCCGCACCATGGCTTTGGGGCTGGGGACCCCAGGCTGGGCGGGGGGAGCCCCCCCACATTCCTTCTGTTTACGCGTGTGTTTGTCCGGGAGAGCTGGGGCGGCTTGTGCATTGTCAGCAAACGCAGCCCCGCGCTTTCTCATGCTAATGCTGCTCTGAAAGCTGCCCCATGCCAAACAGATGAAATAGTGGCCTTATTCAGGCTGCTGCTGGATGGGAGGAGGGGGAAGGGGCCGCAGCATCCCCAGCCAGGACTGGGGGACCAGCTTTGCCCCCCCAAGACCTCAGGTTCTCCCCATCCCAGCCCGGGGAGCAGCCAGGAGTGGGAGGGAGCGGGGCTGGGGTGGCCATGCTGAGCGGGATGCTGGTGGCATCGTCTGCCGGGGCGGGCATGTCCTGGTGCTGGGGTGTGAGGTGGGCAGGATGGCACCTGCGGCAGCAATGGGACCCAGCTCTCCTCGCAGCTGGGTGAGTGGGTGCCCAGGCGGGCACCCCATCTGAGTGCTGGCCAGCCCGTGGGGACTTGTCCCCCTTTTTAACGCCCAGGGGTGAGCAGGGTGGGAGCTGGGAGAACAAAGAGCAGCAATCTATGGAAAGACAAAAGGATTTGCCCTGGCTCAGTGAAGCAAGCGAAAGCAGATAAAAGGGGCTCTCTTTGGAAGCAGCAGCAGCTCCGGCTGGTATGTGGGAATTGCGAGCGGCCGGCTCCGGCCCAGCCAGCCTTCATGAATTATTAGGCTGCGTTTCTCCCCAGAGCCCATACTCGCTCCGGGCTTTTTCTTCCCGTCTTTGGAGTGCTGGGCTGGGTTATTGGCTTTTTGTGTGTGTCCTTTCTGTCTTAAAAAAGAAGCTGAGCAAGGCTGGGAGCTGGCCCCCAGTAGCCTGGGCTGGGACAGAGGGAGCAGAGCATCTGCAGGCAACGGAAAATCCCCTTTTCCTGGGTACCCAAGTTCCATGGGGTCCGGCTGGACCTTCAAGGACCTTGCCTGTGACCCGCTCCCAGCACCATCCTGAGCCCCGAGAACCTCTGCTGAGCCCCAAAACCTCCAGCCTGGGGGGAGATGGCAGGAAGGGCCGGAGGGGACGTCGGGAGCCCTTGCCTGCCTGCTCCCCTCTATCAAGATGTTAGCCTGCGGGCAGTAATCGGCCTGACTGCTTGCACAAAGCGGGGCCAGGCGGCGGGGCCGGCTCCCCCCGCTTTGTCCCAGCCTAACAGGATCAGGCACGCTACTTGACTCGGGGCAGGGCCTGCTGCGCCGTGCAGGGCACGGGGGATGCTGCAGGCGGCCCCAGGAGGGGGTAGGGGATGTGCTGGGGACTGATGCTGCTCCTCTGCATCCTTGCACCCTGAATTCCAGGGCACCCCCGGGGCCCACAGGCACGGCTGCATACGTAGGATGGGGTGGCAGCGGGAGTGGTGGTACTGCGCATGGGTTTCGGCATCCCCCATTACCCCAGTGCCTCTGTCTCCCCAGGGGCCGCCCGGACATCCAGTGGAGCAACCTGGACCCTCTGCAGCTGATGGAGGAGCTGGGGCAGTTCACGTCCCTGGAAGGCTTCAAAGAGCTGCTGGATAAGGCAGAGGTGGGGCAGGCTTACATGGAGCGGCCCTGCCTGGACCCCCGGGACCCCCAGTGCCCCCCCAGCGCACCCAATAAGCAGAGCCAGCAGGTAGGTCACAGCCCATGGGGACCAGGAGGGGTGCGGCGGCTTGCTGTGCTCCCACCCGCCCCACAGTCCCACATCCCTGATGCCTCCCCTCTGCCTGCAGAGCCCAGACATCCCGGCTGAGCTCTCGGGGGGTTGCCACGGCTTCTCCAGGAAGTTCATGCGCTGGCAGGAGGAGCTGATTTTAGGCGGCACGACCAAAGACTCCCAGGGCAAGCTGCTACGGTGAGAGCCGCCACGGCGTGAGCATCCCCAGGCACAGCGCAGGGGCCCAGCCGCGGCACTCGCCCCTGGGTCGGTTTGGGGCAGGGTCCCCTCATCCTCATCCAGTGCCCATGGGAACCCGCCCTGGCTGCAAGAGGGACTGTGGGGCTGGCGAGTGCATGAGGCTGGGGGGGGAGGGGGGGCCTGGTCCCCCGGGTGCCGGGGGGCTGGGGTGGGGGACGGACCCATTCCTGCATCCCGGGGCACTGCAGCCGGTCCCAGCGAGGTGCGTGCCTGTCCTCCAGCGCCGAGGCCCTGCAGACCATGTTCCTCCTCATGAGCCCCCGGCAGCTCTTCGAGCACTTCAAGGATGACTACGAGATCCATGACATCAGCTGGAGTGAGGAGAAGGCGGGCGCCATCCTGGAGGCCTGGCAGAGGAAATTTGTGGAGGTGAGCACCGGGGACAGCCCCCATGTGGGGCTGGGCAGGGGTGAACCTGCACGTGGCATCCCCGTGCGCCCAGGTGTTCATGGTGTCCTCGAGTCTTGGCACCACTCTTTCGTGGTCCGGTGGGTCCCTAGGGATCCTCGGTGGCAATGCTGACACCCTGGGTGGCTCTGGGGGGGAGGTACCGGGGAATGGGGGCTTCCTGACTCCTCTAACGGGGTGCGCCTCCGGCAGCTGGCGCAGGACTCCATCCCGCCCAACGCCACACAGAGCGTCCACGCTTTCTCCACCACCACGCTCAACGACATCATGAAGTCCTTCTCCGACGTCAGTGCCATCCGGGTGGCTGGGGGCTACCTCCTCATGGTGTGTGTGTGCCCCCTCTCTCTGTCCCCTGCCATCCCTACCTTGCCTCCCCGTCCCCACTAACCCGCTGCGCTCTTCCAGCTGGCCTATGCCTGTGTCACCATGCTGCGGTGGGACTGCTCCAAGTCCCAAGGGGCCGTGGGTCTGGCCGGGGTCCTGCTTGTGGCTCTCTCCGTGGCCTCTGGCCTGGGGCTTTGCTCACTGCTGGGCATCTCCTTCAACGCAGCCACCACCCAGGTATGTGCTGGGGGAAGAGCTGGGTGCCATGGGGCTGGTGGGGCCCTGGGGGCTGCCAGGTGGCCAGGTCCCCTCCCAGGCAGTGGCCGCATCTCCCCACTGACACCGGCTGCTCTCCGTCAGGTCCTGCCCTTCCTGGCCCTTGGCATCGGTGTGGATGACATGTTCCTCTTGGCTCATGCCTTCACTGAGACCAGCCAGCACATCCCCTTCAAGGTGAGCGCCGAGCCCTGACTGGGGGCTGCCTGGTCCCCTCCCACCTCCCTGCGGCCCTTCTCGTCACCCCCTCCCTCTATCCCCACAGGAGCGGACGGGCGAGTGCCTGAAGCGCACAGGGACCAGCGTGGCTCTCACCTCCGTCAGCAACATGATCGCCTTCTTCATGGCAGCCCTGGTGCCCATCCCTGCCCTGCGTGCCTTCTCCCTCCAGGTTTGGCTGGGGTCCCTCTCGGGGCAGGGGGGTTGGGGGGTCAGGAAGGGGGTGACTGGACCCAGCTCTGACATGTCCCCCTGCCTGCAGGCTGCAGTGGTGGTGGTGTTCAACTTTGCCATGGTGCTATTCGTCTTCCCTGCCATCCTGAGCCTGGACCTGCACCGCCGGGAGAAACGCCGGCTCGACATCCTCTGCTGCTTCTACAGGTACCTCCGCTGGGCTGGTGGGGATGTGGTGACCCTGCGGGTACCCCAAAAAGCATGGGGTGGCTCTGCTCCTCTCCCTCAACATCTTCTCCTCCTTCCCTCTCTCCTCCTTCCCTCTCTCCCATCAGTCCTTGCTCCTCACGGGTCATCCAGATCCAACCCCAAGAGCTGGCTGACGCCAACGACAACCACGCCTGCCACCCCTCCCCTTATGGGCACCCTAGTGTGGCCACCAGCACCCAGATCACCACCACTGTGCAAGCCTTCACACGGTGTGACCCCTCAGGCCACCATGTTGTCACCGTCCTGCCACCCACCTCCCAGGTGTGCACCTCGCCTGCCGTCCTCCTGCCCCCCACCGACCCCCTGGGCTCGCAGGTCTTCGCCCCGTCCAGCTCCACCCGGGACCTGCTGGCCCAGCTGGACGAGGCCAAGGGTGGGCGGGAGTGCGTCCCCCTGCCCTTCTGCCGCTGGAGCCTCGCTGACTTTGCCCGGGAGAAGTACGCCCCACTCCTTCTGCGGACCCGGACCAAGGTGAGGTGGGGATGGCCCTGGCAATGCCACCTGAGGTGGGTGGGTGGCACGGGACCCTGCCTGACCCCCCGCTGTCCCCGCAGGCGGTGGTGGCGGTGCTGTTCCTGGCGCTGCTGGGGCTGAGCCTCTACGGCACCACCATGGTGCATGATGGGCTCTACCTGACGGACATCGTGCCACGGGACACCAAGGCGCACGCCTTCATCTCGGCCCAGTTCAAGTACTTCTCCTTCTACAACATGTTCATCGTCACCAAGGGTGGCTTCCACTACCCGGGCGCCCAAGCCGCCCTGCTCAGCCTGCACCAGGCCTTCAGCACTGTCAAGTACGTGGTGCGGGAGGGTAACCGTGACCTGCCCAAGATGTGGCTCCACTACTTCCAGGACTGGCTGCGAGGTGAGGGATGTTCCTCTTCTCTGTGCCCTTCCAAACCTGCACCCTCCCTGCGGGTCTGGGAATGCCTGGTGTGTGGCACCCTGGGGAGGGTGGTCCCATGGTGCCCCCAGGGTGCCCAGCAATGCCAAACTGAGCCCTGGGGTTTCTGCTTGCCCATCCTGCTGGCACAGTGCTTCCAGAGGTACACTGGATGCTGTGCAGGGTGGCATGCCCCAAGGGATGTTCACCCCTCGCACTGCATCCCCAGGGCTCCAGGCCACCTTCGACAGGGACTGGCAAGCCGGGCGCATCACCCACGACAGCTACCGCAATGGCTCTGAGGACGGGGCGCTGGCATACAAGCTCCTAATCCAGACCGGCAACAAGAAGGAGCCCTTCAACTTCAATCAGGTGCGTGGGGATGGAGCTGGGGCGACCGGGCTGGGGAACGGTGCTGTGCCCACTGCCCTGCTCATGCCCGCTCCTGCTCTCTCCCCATAGCTGACCACACGGCGTCTGGTAGACGAGAACGGCATCATCCCCCCCGACACCTTCTACATCTGCCTGACGGTGTGGGCCAGCAACGACCCCCTGGGCTTCGCTGCCTCCCAGGCCAACTTCTACCCGCCACCACCTGAGTGGATCCATGACAAGTACGACACCACGGGCGAGAACCTGCGAAGTGAGTGAGCGCAGTGGGCTCCCTGCTGCCCCCTCCTGCCCCCCAGTATCCCCCTGCAGAGGACCCCGCTCCCTGCACCTCTCCTGCCCCACAACCCCCTGAAGGGAAACCCCCACATCCCTCATCAGCACCCTCTGGCAGAGAAACCTCCCTGCTTCCTCCTGCCCCACGCCCCCAACCCCAAACCCCAACTTCCCTCCCCGTCCCCCTACCCCACAAGCACCCTGCCAGCAGAGAAACGCCTTCCTCCTTGTCCCCCCTCTGCTCCCTGCACGCTCCCCAGCCCCATGGTTCCCAGCCAGGCATCGGGCTGCCTGGGCTGCCCTCAGGCTGGTGTGGCTGGGGTCCCCCCGTGCTGCCTGCACTCTGGTGCTGCCCGTACCCCCATACTTCCCAACCTCTCCTCCCCAGTCCCAGCAGCCCAGCCACTGGAGTTCGCCCAGTTCCCCTTCTACCTGAGCGGGCTGCGTCGCACAGCGGACTTTGTGGAGGCGATCGAGAGCGTGCGGGCCATCTGCCGGGAGGCTGCCCAGCGCCACGGGGTGCTGAGCTACCCCAGCGGCTACCCCTTCCTCTTCTGGGAGCAGTACATCGGCCTGCGCCACTGGTTCCTGCTAGCCATCAGCATCCTGCTGGCCTGCACCTTCCTCGTCTGCGCCCTGCTGCTGCTCAACCCCTGGACAGCCGGCATCATCGTGAGTACGCACCCCAATGTGTGGGGACGAGGGGGGGTGGCCGGCTGTGCTGCCTTCCTGATGGGTGGGGACAGGGACATCCAGCCCTGCTCCCATTCTGCTGGGTGGCCCTGGGTACCTGCTTCATGGGGATGGGGTGGCCAGGGGCACCCTGGGTGGAAGGGACACCCATATGGAGGTGGCAGTGGGTGGGGGACACCCATATGGAGGGATCAGGGACATTGCTTACAGAGGGGACAGGAGTCTGGGGACATCCATGCAGAGGAGTGGGGGGGACATCCATATGGAGGTGGCAGCAGGTGGGCAACCCATATGGAGGGATCAGGGACACCCCTGATGAAGGGAACGTATCTAGTGGCAGGGGTTTGGGGACATCCACGCAGAGGAGGTTGAGGGCCGCCCCCAATAGATGGGACAGAGGGACACCCCGAATAGAGGGGAAAGAGGCAATAGGGTGAGGCTGCCCTATATGGAGGGGTAGGATCGGGCACGCCAGGTGGAGGAGCAGGGGGAACAGCCAGACAAAGCCACCCCTCACTGATCCCACCACCCCCCAGGTCTCCATCCTGGCCATGATGGCGGTGGAGCTATTTGGCATCATGGGGCTGATGGGCATCAAGCTGAGCGCCATCCCCGTGGTCATCCTCATCGCCTCGGTGGGCATTGGCGTGGAGTTCACCGTCCACGTGGCCCTGGTGAGTGCAGGCAGACCTCTGCCTCGCCACGGGGCGACGGCAGTTCCCACTCCTCAGTACCCTCACCCCCTTGGCCATGTGCGGATGGGTGGCCACATCACAGGTGGCACCCAGGGACGGGCCGTGCATGACATCTTCACCCCATGCAGGGCTTTCTGACGGCCGCGGGGAGCAGGAATGTGCGCTCGGCCGCGGCGCTGGAGCACACATTTGCCCCTGTGATGGACGGTGCCGTCTCCACCCTCCTGGGCGTCCTCATGTTGGCTGGCTCCGAATTTGACTTCATCATGAGGTGAGCATGAGAGGGGGACAAACCAGCCATTGCTGCCCCCCAAAAGCTTTGACAGTGGGGGCTGTTGAGCATGGCAGCCCCTCCTGGCTGGCGGTGGGGATGTGGGGCAGCTGGCGAGGACATGTCTTGCTGGAGGCACCAACCCCATCTTGTATGGAGGCTGGGAAGATGCATGGGGAGTGGGGGTGTGCGGTGTGGGAAGCCATGTTTGGGGTGGGATGGGGTTTATGGGGATTGGGCCCACTGACTCCCTCTGCCTGCGCCCCCCCCAGGTACTTCTTTGCAGTTCTCACCATCCTGACGCTGCTGGGGCTGCTCAACGGGCTGGTGCTGCTGCCTGTCCTGCTCTCCATCATTGGGCCCCCCCCGAGGTACGAGACCCCCATCCCACCTCTCCCTGTCCCTCCCCCACCCCGTACCCACCTCTCTTCAATGCCCATTGCCCCTCACCCTGTCCCCCCTTCACCCTATACCCATTCTTGCCTTGCCCAGTACCCACCTCAACCCATCCCTCACCCTGTACCATCCCTGCTTTCCCCCCCCCCCTCACCCCACACAGCCCTCGCCCCACCCTCACATCACCCTGTACTCCCTGCCACCCCCTGCCCCTCCATCCCTGCATGTCCCTGGTCCCTCTGATGCCCTTCCCTCTCTCCTCAGGCATCCCCGGTGGATAACGGCCCCCACCTGCCCCCTCTGGAGCCGGTGCCCTCATGTCTGGGTCCTGGGGGGCTGTACATCCGGCGTGCCCCCGCCTGGCCTGCCATCTTCCCTGACCCATCGGACACGGAGCACTACGCGGAGAGTGTGGGGCTGGGCACCTCCCGGGGACCCTTCATTGTGCCCCCGGCCCCAGCACACATCCTGCTGGAGGCCGGCAAGGACCCCAGCTTCCCCCACATCACCGTGAGTGTCTCTGCCTGCTGTGGCATTGCTGGCTCCCTGGCATTCCCTGGGAGAGGGTCACTGATAGAACTGGGAGATGGGGGCTCATGGGTCCCCTGAGGCCCTGGCAGCCCCACTGGAGGGATTCCCAGCATGGCTGGGGCCCCTCACAAGCCACTTACCCCCCACCAGGTGCTGAAGCCTTACAAGGACAGCCCAGAGGTCCAGGGGAAGGAGGCTCCAGGCCCGCAGCCAGCACCCTCCCTGCCCTTCGGGGAGCCGTGCCCCACACCACCCCGAGACTACCCACAGCCCTGCCCGCCTGGTGCCCGGCCAGCCCCCCCTGCAGCCTTGCCCACCTACAGCACCCACCTGCAGGGTCCTGCCGGCAGCTACACCACCGTCACGGCCACCGCTTCGGTGACAGTGGCCCTGCACCCCACGCTGCCTGGCTCCTACCCGAACTTCGGCCCCGAGGGCTTCACCGGTGGCGAGCAGGATTGCCTGGAGGAGCCCAGTGTGCCCAGCACCGGTGGCACCACCGTGCCTGATGCCTTCGAGATGCAGAGCATGGGATGCTGCGGGGCAGGCACCTGGCGCTAGGTGAGCTTGAGGACATGGGTACCCTACCCCGGCGCTCATGCATGGTGGCTTGGGGCATGGGTTGGGTTTAGGGGGACCCAACTGATCCCCCCCCCTTTCTTTCTCCCTGCAGGTTGCTGGCTCCTGGGCAGAGCATCTCCCCAGTGCCCAGCGGGCACAGGAGGGTGCAGAGCGGGGTCACCCGCATCGTGCTGCTAATCGCCGGAGCGGCGATGCCCCCCGGTCTCAGCCAAGGAGGACCGGACCCCCGTGCCCCCCATAAAGGGGCTCAGCAGGGCAGGCTGGCACTTCTATGCAAGCTGTGTGCAGGCCACGCTGTGCCTGTGTGTCCCCAGCCCGGGGCTGTGCCAACAGTGCCGTGTCTCCCCGTGCAGGGTTTGGGGTTACCCTGCCCTGGGCTTGTTGCCCCCCTGCCCCCCAGAAATGGAAGCACTAAACCCCCCCCTCTGTTTCTGGAGCTGCTGGCAAGGTGGGCTTGGTGCCCTGCCAGATCCCCCCCCTGTGGGGTCACTGCCTGCTCCCCGTCACCTCCTCCTGGGACGCCCCCGCCCCTGGCCCGCCGGGGTGCCCCAACAGGGTGCCCTGGTGCCCCTCACCCCAATAATGGGGCAGCCCCAGAGCCAGCTGTGCCCTGGGGTGCTGTGGCCAAGGCCTGGGGTGGGCACCCCCCACCTTTATTTATTGCAAAGGGAAACTATCTATAGAGAGATATATATTTTTAAGCTTATTTTAAAAGATTTATTTCTCAGCCTACAGCCTCGCCTGGCTGCCCAGGGTGCAGGCAGGGAGGGGACAGACCCTTTGCCAGTGCAGGGCTGCCCGCTGGAGGCAGTGGGAGCCCGGGATGGGGCTGCAGACCTGGTTCACACCCCTGCTCCATGGGGTGCTGGGTGGCCACGGGCAGCTCACCCCCTCCGCCATGCTGCTCCATGCCTCAGTTTCCCCACCGCGGCGGGAGGGCTGGAGATTGGGGACGTGCCATGGAGCCTGTTGCTCCCACTGCACAGGCAGGGTTTTGGGGGGTGGGGGGGTCATTGGGGTGGTCCTTGCTGTGCCGAGCCCCTGAGCTGTCCCACAGTCACAGCCCCTTGTGCAACGCTTGTGCCCTGCCCTGGTGACAGCACGTGTTGCTGCACACCCACGGCAGTGCATGCTCACGTGGGTGCCCACAGTGCCACCAGGCACATCTCTCTGGGAAAGCAAATTTCTCGCCACGTCCCCCTGCAGCGGGGCTGTCCCTGAGGCCAGGCCCTGTCCCTGTCCCCGTCCCTGGTCCCTGTCCCCATCCTGGGCACTGTCCGCGCCGTTACCCAGCACTTTAACTCCAGCGGTGTTTGCTGTGCCCGCGATCCCAGCCCCCCGCCCCGGCCCTCGACGCCGCGGCTGGGGGGCCCCGGGGACCCCGTCCCTGTGCCAGGCGTGGGCACGGTGGGCGCCCCCCCCCCCCCCAACCGCCATCTAAGTTATTTATATCAAAGAGAGCAAAGGTTTATTTTTGTAGTTTGTACAGGCGGTAGTGGGGCCGAAGGTTTATTTTTAAAGAGTAAATATATATATTATATATAAATTACCTGCTGTGTCTGGCCCTTTTTCCTGGGGGGGGGGGATGCGCAGACAGACCCAGCTGTGTGTGCACATGCAGTGTGTGGGGGTGCATGCTGGGGGGGTGTGGGGGGTGGGGTGGTGGTGGGGGGAGTGTGTGTAAGAGTGCGTGTGGCCCGTGGGGGGCTCTCAGCCCCAGCCCCACGGGTTTGAGGGGCTGCTGGCGGGACGGAGGGGGGGGGGGGGGGGGGGGCGGTGCTGGATGGGTGCAGCGATGCCGGGGGGGGTGTCCCCTCCCGCTTGCCCCCCGCTAAGGCCCAGGGTGCCCATCCCGCTCAGCCCCTGCCCCACCGCTGCCATGGGGTGGGGGACTGGGCCCCTCCCCCGGCCGCTGCCGGCTGCAGCGCGGCCCCGCTGCCGGGCGGGGGCAGCACGGCCCTGGGGACGGGACCGGCCAGGGACGGGGGGGGGGCTCAGCCTGTGCCCCCCTCCCTCAAGGGACCCTGCAACCCCACCACCCCTAGGGTAACTCCCTGGGCGTCCTCACACCTACCCCGTGGCCCAGCTCCAACCCCCTCCCCCCAGTCCCCGCACCCCTTTTTGGGGTGACCCCGGGCATCTGCCCTAGCCCCGAAGCCCTGGCATGGGGCAAAGGGCTGCACTCATGCTCCTGGCGGCGGCTGCGCCTCCAGCAGCGCCCAGCCCCACAGCCTGCCCCACTGCGGCCCCCCCCCCCCCCCCCCCCCGCCCCCCCCCCGGTCAGGCTGGGGGGGACCCCGGCCCCTACTTGGCGTGCGGGTCCAGGTGTCGGTGGTGGTCGCGGGGCCGCGTGCCGCGGCGGGGCCGGCAGAGGCGGGAGGGCACCCCACTGCCCTTCCGCAGCGCGTGGGACCGCCAGGCCGCCGCGATGCTCTCCACCTACAGGGATGGGGACAGGGATGGGGCATCAGCATGGCCACAGCGCAGTGGCCCCCAAACCCGGCCCTGCAGCACCCTCCAGCCTCGGGGGTGAGCTGGGGCACCCCAAGGAGAGGCGGCAGCTCACCGGGATGAGCAGGTCCTGCTGGTTGTGGCTCTCCAGCGTCGCCAGCTCGCTAGGTGCCAGCAAGGGCAGGCGCAGCTCCTGCACAGGCAGGGCGGCCACCTCGGGCACGGGCGCTCCGGACACCTGCGGGATGGGGCCGGTGATGCCTCTGGCACCAGGGGTATTTTGCGGGGAACACAGCCTCTGTGCCCATCACACAGCCCTGGACTCAGGGACAGGGCGCCTGGGTTCCCTGCCTGGTCTGCTGGGGGGAGTCCAGCCATCCCTGGGTGGCTCTGTCTGGGGGGGGGTAGCCAGCACCACTGCCCCCCTGTCACCACCGAATTGCACTCACCGAGCTGATGTGTGCCCACTCCCGCACGGCCTGCACCAGGTCCAGCTCGTCCACGTCCAGACGGTCGCTGCGCAGCACCCGTGCCAGCACCACATCAGAGAGCTCGTGGAAACCCTGTGTCCGCACCACCGCCTGCCAGCAACACCGCAGCACTGGGGTGCTGGTACCAGGACCCCACACTACACACACACACACACCCCCGCCATGGGCCATTGGACCCATCCTGGCACCGTCCCTTCCTGGCACCCCAGCACCCCCCAACACTTGGACTCCCCGGCCCCGCCCCCACCAGCCCTCCCGGCACCCAGCACTTCTCCCCAAACACCATTATCTCCCTTTCCTCCCCGGGGCCCCCCCCCTTCCCCCCCCCGGCCCCATGCTCCCCATGCCCTGGGGTACCCCACACCATGCTCCCCCATAGCCGTACCGCAGTGCAGCCCTCGATGAAGGCCAGGCAGTGCTGCTGGAGGTCTGCCTGCCCATAGGTCACTGCAGCCTGTGGGACAACACAGACACCTGTGAGGGGGTCTGGGGCAGGAGGGACCCCCCCCTGCCAAAGCCCTACAGAGACCGGGCACTTCAGGGACCAGAGGCGTGAGTGTCCCTGTGAGTGGGTGCTGCAGGGGGGGGGGGGGGGGGGGGGACCAGCCCCCCTTTCCTGGCCTGCCCCACGGTAGAGTTTGGTGGCTCTACCGCCCACAGCAGCCACCCAGCGCTCTTTGTGTGGGCACAGGGTCAGCTTAGAGTCCCCCACATGTGCCCCATGCCCTGGTGCCAACCCCAGCCTGCCCCAAGCTGCCATCCCTCATAGCAGCAGGAATTTGGGGTGCTCTCGCTCTCCTTCAGCCCTACTCAGAGAAGCTCACCCCAGGGCTGGCACTGCCCATCTGGGCACCAGGAGGACACATGCCTGTTCCCCCACAGCGGCAGCCCCTGTGTGCGGGGTACTCGGGACCAGCACAGGCAGGGCGAGCATCGCCTCCCTCTCCACCACACCAGGGGACCAGCATTGACGCAAGTGGGGACGGAAGGCAAGATGTTTTCTTCAGGTTTGTTTTGTTCTGGGGTTTTGGGGTTTTCTGTTTGTTTCCTTCGGGCCAGTTTTAGCTCTGTTTACGCCGCGGTGGTCTGGCACCACATCTGGCGGGAGCTTCTGTGCTCTGGGGCCAGCATCTCACCCTGACAGCATCGCTTCAACCCATGGGAGGTGGAACAAATCCCCCTCCTCTGGGGAGCAGCCCTGGTCCCACCAAGCAGCGTGTCAGGGCCATTGGGACCCCACCCCCAAGGCTATTTTTAGGTGCCCCCACTCTCAGCAAGGTTTCTGGGACTGGCCTCAAAACCACAAGAGCTCCCAGAAACCCAGTGCCTCCTGGTTTCATGCAGATGATGGCAAGGCCCTGGCACTGGGGAGCTCTTGCCAACCCTGCTCGGAGCAGCATGAGGACATTTCCCTGCCAGGCTGTGGTGGCCCCAGTGTCCCTTGCAGCCCTGGTACAATGTGCCCAGGAACTGGCAGGGCAGCTGCTGGGCCAGAGGTGGGTAAGAAATCCTGCCCCACTATCCAGGTCCAGCCGAGAGCAGGAGGGTCAGGCCAGCTCCTGCCCCAAAATCAGGTTGGTTATTTTTAACCCTCTGTGACCCCACTGGGGTCACACTCACCTGCAGAGCCTCGCAGACCTGCTCCACGCTCAGCGTGTCCTTGATGAACTTGACACAGAGCTGGAAGGCAGACAGAGAGAGGGTGGGCAGAGCAGGGACCCAGCCCCACCACCCACTCCCATGACTCTCAGCACCCTGTGAGCCCCGAGGACATGGGACATGGGGTGGAGGCACCTCCAGCCCTGCAGGATTTCGTAAGGCAGCAATGGGCTGTGGGCAGCCAGCCCGGGCACTGATTCAGCCAGGGACCAAGCTTCATGTGACCAAACGCCAGGCAAGTTCATAGCCCCGGGTGGGTCACCTAACCCTGACCACAGTCACCAGCCATGTCCTGCCACGGGGGGTGGCCCTGGTGCTGGCTGCAGTGCACTGGGTGACCCCAGCTTTGCCCGGTCCTGCCTGCCAGCTGCTCTCTGCCTGTGACTGCTGGGGGACCAGCATCTCCGGCTGCAGCCCGAAGGCGGGTGATGCAGGTGGGATGCAGCCAGATGGGCACATCTATCGGGGAGCAGGGCCTCCCTCCTGCCCATCTCAGCTGCCTCCCACACACAAAGAGGTCAGAGCCCCTGGGAAACCCAAGGGGATGTGACATGCAGGGAGGAGTCAGCAGCTGCAGCAGAAGGGCCCTGAGTCACTGGCGGGAGGGAGATGAGGTCACTCTGCAGCTGGGGACACAGCCACGGGCTTCCCCAGCTTGTCCTTGGTCAGCCCCTTCCCTCCCACCCTCCTCTATGGCTCTCCCCACTGCAGGTCATCCCCCTGAGGATGCATTTTCTGGATGGTGGGGTGGGACTTGTGTGGCTGCAGCACTGGGTCCCCCTTTCTGCAACACCCCTTATGCCCCTTCCCTGCCCAGCCAGCTGTTTGACAGCCCCATGCCACATCTGGGCTTTGGCTGAGCTTGTCCCCGTGGGGTGAATGGGACAGGTCCCGTCCCACCACCTCAGCACACAGCAGCCCGCAGTTCCTCAGCTCCTCAGCAAGGGCCTTCCCCGGAGCAGTGGGAAGGGAGGGGAAGTCCGGGCGCGAGATGGTGGGTCACGTGATCGGCCCGGCCGTAATTCAGGAATCACTCTGATGACGTGGCCCAGCCGCCCTCCCTAATGATGAGCCACTCCAGCTCCCTGCCCCCTCCTCGTCTGGCTCCCACCCCTCGTTTTTGCTCTCTGCTGCCTTTCCAAAACCTTCCTGCCCAAAGTGGCACTGTAGCTGGGGTGCTCAGTGCTCCCCAGGACCAGGACTTTCCCTATAGCATCATCCTGCCAGCTGACCAGAGGACACCCGGGGGCAATGTCACAGGGGCTTTCCTGCTGCCCTTTGCCATGTGGGAGACATGAGGTCCCAGGCTATTCCCTGGGATTCCCCAGCCCCCATGGGGCTTCCAGACAGTGCTGCACCCCCTCAAGGGGGATCCCACCAGACAGACCCTCCAGGATCCCAAAGCAGGGACTGAGCCTGCAATGGACCCGGGTGACACACCGCAGTGCCGTCCTCAGAGCCACGTCCAGCCACCAGCCATACAGGGGCCATCTTGGGGTGCTCCTCAACACGGGGGCACTTGGGGACCACTGCCCCCAGTCTAAGCAGGGCCATACCTTGCACAGGTCCTGCAGGCCATACTCCACTGACGAGGTCAGCACCTCCAGCGCCTGCAGGGAAGAGAGACCTTGTGAGCATCGGTGTGCAGGGCTATGGATGGGCATGGCAGCCCAGGGGCCAAGGGCCTGTGTCCTCCTGGCTCCATGGGAACTCCCAGGTGGGGCATGGGGGGGGAAGGGGCTGCC